>OY728152.1:308225114-309580550 GCA_963277665.1 Viscum album
CTCCTTATCCCTTCATTATGCACATATAATCTACTTTCCAAAAATATTTCAATCACTTTTTCATGGTTACCAGTACCATATAATAATTGAAAACCAATACATAGATATTCCAAAATTCCACAATACCATAAATGAGATTCCATGATACTATTTTGAAATCCCATTACATAAACACTTACTCATTACACAACATCATTTTCATACTCAACATCACAAATAGTGATCGCATGAGACTTCCCTTTATCCTTTGCTTTAAGAGGTTGCTCACGTTGATCATCATTAACCCATGGATTAGGGCATTTATTAGCATAATTCCCCATTTCCTTGCACTTGAAGCATTGAAGTGTTGGTGGTTCATTATCTGCATTATTTTCTTTATTCACATCATTAGAAACCCTTTTTCCATTACTTCTACACTCAGATGCTCGATGAACTTCTTTTCCACACTTAAAACATTTTCTAGTCCCTTTAAAACAATATCCACCATGCTTCTTTCCACACTTTGAGCATAAGGAAACATTCATATTCTTTTCACCATTATTCTGAGATTTCTCCTTGAACTCCATCTTTTGTTTCTTGTCAAAAATATGAGAAGGATAAGTAACACCAACTTCCATTTCTACCTTGATATCACAATGCAACATTTCTTCATAGCTACTAAAGTCTCTTATAGCTAATGCCCTTCAAAGATTTGGTTTTAAGCCACTAAAGAATCGATCATCTTTAATTTCAGGTTGGATGATAAAGCCAGATGCATACCTTGCAAGCCTTGTAAAATTCGCTTCATATACACCAACAGATTCATCATCCTTTTTCTTTAGTTCAAGAAACTCCTTCTCCATCTTTGTTCAAAGAATAAAAGGGAATTAATTATTGAAAAATAAGTTCTTGAACTCGTCCCATTCCATGGACTCAATTTCATCTCTTGGCCTCATATTCTTGATAAGATTCCACCATTGATCAACATCAACTTCCAAACGATATACTACTAAGATGACTTTATCATGCTCAGAACATTGTAGAACTGAAAATATCTTTTCAGTGGTACTGATCCATTGTTCAGCCACTAAGGGATTAGAAGACCCGCTGAATGAAGGTGGACACTGCCTCATGAAGGACTCAATAGAATATTGTTCCCTCCTATGCTCATTTGGAAGTCCAGAATGATTCATAGCTTGTGTAAGTATAGCAATAAGATTTTGCACTCCATCTCCCATAACGTTGGTTTGTTTAGGAGGACAATCATTGCATTTTCCATTACATTGATCAACACGGTTCCTTCAGGTTCCATCCATTGTCTAAAACCCAAAAAGAATAGTGTGAGAGGCAAAAATCATGCTAGGAAAACAACATAATAAGGGGGGGGGGTATCTTCAGTATCTGACATCTTAGGTTTAATTCTAAGAACATTACCATAATTCCAGGACTGTAACTTATACTTATACTTAACCTTAGGTACATCCCTAGACATACATTAGAAATATCTCTAGGGATCTCACTAAAGTTCTCACATCCTAGTTTCCAAAGGTTGACTAAACCTTTCCTATGATTCCAACTGTAGAGACCTGAATCTTGATGTACATGGAAATTACATTACTTTTTTCGGAATACATAATACATAACAGAAACATACACACAAGTACTGTAATAGTTTAGTGTCTTTGGAAACTTGGAACGTAATCTTCTAATCATGGTGAAAGATCTTCAACATCTCCCATAAAGATCTTCCACTTATTGTTTCCTTACCTAAAACCTTTCTTTTAATCTCGGGGGAAAATAAAACATAAAAGGGGTGAGATAAAATGCTCATTAAGGGTAAGCATGGATAAAATAAAACATACCATATACATTTGAACTTAAAAACATGAACATAATGTTTAAACATCAAAATCTTGAGAAATGACTAAAAACATGGAAATACATAAGGCATAGATCATAATGGAACATAAATCATGATAACATAGCATGGGAATAAAAAATGTAATTGTGGCATACATTAATCACATGTAATGATTTCCATAGTAGCCAAGGAATTGCTACCAAGATTATCTTAGTGGATAAAGTCCCTTTCTGAATCGAGTTCACTCCTCATTGCAGTCCTATAATACTGAACCAGATTAACTTACCGTTCCAATCATGTCTATCTCATGAGATATAAATCTTTACCCAATGCATTCGAGGGAGATATAGGTCCCACCCATCTCATAATGAAATCATTCTTACTTGTGCCACAAAATAAACATACATCATTCATAATATCCTAATAAATAAAATGTGTTTCATAAACATCATCCCATCATCAAATAATCCATATAAAAGAAATTGATATCATTTCATAATAAGAAAAGTGAAACCATTTAAATCATAGATACATGATACTTGAAACATACACATATGAAATAATGTCATCTTAGATGAAAAATGGTTTTGATAAAACACTTGAAATGAATTCTTGAGGAAAATATCCTTTCTTCTTCAAAATCATTCTATTTTCACAAAATTTCATGAAATTTTAAAAGAAAAGTATTTTATTGAAAATAATCATGAAATATTTTGGAGGAAACTTCATGAAAATAAGGCTTTATAAAACCGTAAAAATCCATTCGTGTCGTATAAGTTAAAAAAAACATTCTTCTCGTACTTTTTCCAGAAAAGTAAAAAAAGTACCACGTAACGTAAACAAAATAAAGATTCCTTACATACCATGTAGTAAAAGTAAAAAATGGGTAAAAAGGACTTTAAACATAAATGAAAACATTTATATAAAACATGTACATGGATAATAACAACAACCCCAATAAATACTTACGAATAAACAATCTTGGATAAGAATGAGATTGGAATATTTATCCCTTACCTTAGGTCCGATATGCTTCGTACGTATACTAACCTCCTGTATAATGATTTAAATAATGTCATTGACTTATTACAGAATCATATTCATTGTTATTATATCATATATGGTTCACTTATGACTTTATATTACCCATTCTTTTGTAAATTCCATGTTAAAGAGCGTTTTGGGTAAAATCGTTTCATTTTTCGTCCGTGTTTTGACTTGTGATTATTCTTATGATTACTTAGATCATGATTAATTAATTCAGAATATAAAACATTATTTATATATAATATATATTCAGAATATACGTATATATAATAGATTGATAAATATAAAGAAATACACCGTTCATGGAGATGGTAGGCCGTACGTACGCATGAACGTTGTTTTCGTTTCTTCATTGAATTGAATGGAATTAATTGGATGTCATACATATATATATACATTAATCCAGTATCATTATTATGTCATATATTTCATGATTACTTATTATATATACTTTATAATCATTTATTAATGGTTAATCATTGAGAATGAATCTCATCGCGTCGTGGAGACGGTATTCCATACGTACGCACGAGCGATGATATCGTTTCCATGATCATGGAATTTTATTGGAGTGTATGTATACTATTAAAGAATCAATATCACTTTAAAATAATCATATATAGTTATTATTTACACCATTATACCCATCCAAGTAAGGTGGTGGTGGAAAATAGATTACACCACGGCGTGGAGACGGTATTCCGTACGTACACACGCGCGGTGATTTCGTTTTCTATAGGATGGATAGATGGTGAAATAGGGTTGTTTAATACTTATAATAACATATCAGTATATGAGTGATACTGATGTTATTACTTCATAATGAAACAACCTAAGAAGAAGAATTGTAAGAAGAAATAAAGTTGAATGAATCGGTAATGGACATTACCTCTTCTTTGAAGCGCCTCTTTGAGACCTCCTTATAGGGCACTAAAATTGGTCTTTTAAGAAGACCAGGACCTCTAGGATGTTTCTAGGGAAGTGGAGAAGAGAAATTGGCAAGGGTTGGCCGAGCTTGAAGGCTCAAAGTTGTGTGAGGAAGAGAGGGAGGAGGTTCCCTTTTATAAGGGAGGAGAGGGGCACCTTTGGAATAACAAAACATATTATTTTATTATAAAGTCATATTCGGTTTTTAATAGCTCCAAATTGATTTATTTCGAAAATCAGGTGGGTATGGGTCGAAATACTCTCATAAAATAGAATTTAGATAAGTTTAGGTCATTATATTAAACTTAACTTTTAGTTTTAACTCTTAGTTAATTAGATTGACATTTACCATGTCACTTTGTATTTTTATATTATATAGTTAATAAACATACCATATAAATTTAAGAGACCCCCAAGTGGTCCATTAATGATACACCTATCATGATATAAGTATCCTGGCCGAACCTTAGATTTTTAGGAATATAATAACAATTAATAATATAATATTTGTTTTAAAAACTATTTTATGTCAATTTTGACACTATTTGGTAATTGATTTTTTTGAAAATCATAACAGGATTATTAGTTAGAAAAAAGTTAATTAAAGAAATACTAACATGTCATATTAACATAGAAAATTATTGGAATTCATAAAAAGTCTCAAATTACATTTATTTGGGTATTTATAACATCAATTATGTCAATATTTCATTAATAAGATAATTACTGCATCATCATTATGTCATAATTAAATTATTTTAAGTCTAAAAATTACAAATAAAATACCATTATGTAGGAAATCTTTTTAGCTTTCTAATGAATAATTATAGTCGAATTTATCTTATGTATAACCCTATATTAAAAATGATTTAGTTGCTAAACTTTGATTTTAACTATTTTAACCCTTCTTTAAATAAATTAATAATAAATGTCCTAATCTAATCCAAGTGGGCCTAAATGGTCATATTTTATTCCTAAGGTTGTTTTTGGCCGAATTAAACATATCCAATAGAATTAGGACATGTGTTAGGGTAATGATAATATCATTTTTACCCTTAATTACCCTATTTACTTTTAACCGTGGTAAAAAAAAGTAAAAAGTTACTATTCACCAAAAATTATTTTCATCTCATTGAACCACATTTTAATCCTTGATATTAACCGTGTCTCTCAGATTTTTGAAATTCCACTCACAGAAGCGGTAAAATTAAGTTTTATGAAAAATTCAGTTTTTTAACTACCACTTAGTGGTTTCACTATTCATCAAAAAATGAAAGTTTCCATATAAATACCAAAAAATAGGCCTAAGAGATATTTGATATTATGAATTCAAAAATGATGTGTATTTTACCAAATTAAAAACATATCAGTTGCATTAATTAATTTAAAAATTAATTCCCGTCGTCAAAACAAATAGCGTGTTCTTAAGAGATAATAACTATCAAAAGATTGACACTTGTTTATGTCTGGTTTAAATGTGAAATTACATCTAATAACCAAAATTGTATTAAATTGTAAAAATATATTCAAAATATACTTTAAAACCACTCAAATTAATAATTTATCACTATTAATTATTTCTATTAAAAAAGTTGTTTTTAATTAAAATTTAGTAATTTTCACTATTCATCAGAATATGAAAGTTATCTGAAAAGTACCAAAATTTCACCCTAAGCTAATTTCGATATTCCAAATCCAAAAATGAAGTCCATTTTGAATGATAAAATTTACAAATTTTTAAAAAGTGGGTATTACTATTCATAACGGCTAGTTCATAATAATATTATAATAATATCTCGTTTAGTGAAACTCGTTATTGCGTACTACACACGCTATCGAGGAAGGTCGCGATTGCGTGTAATGCAAGAAAAGTCAGGGATGCGTGTTGTGCAATCTCCTTTTGGTGTAGCATATAACACAAGACATTAATGAAATCAAAAAGAATAATTTTCGTAAAATCTCAGGGGGTTACACGTGTGTTGAACGTTATGTGCGTTTTCATAGATCTACGAAGTTCTAAGGAGAATCAAGCCTCGTGGTTCAAGTATATCGATCTCCTAGGATTGAGGTAGGTGGTTTGTTGCCTTACATTGAATGTCTTTGAGTTTTTGTGCAAAAGTACCAGATTCCCATGTATCGGGTATCTCGGGTTAGGGTTTTGAACTTGTATTATTGTCTGCCATAGATTTCTTGTATACTTGAGGTTATTAGATGATTAATGATTACTTGTTAGCATGTTTGAGGATCACCCCATGGGTGTTTCCCTTGTTTTTAATGTTTACCTCCGTTTGGCTTAGGTTGCCTGTGAGGAATACCTTGTTGCATTGATTTCCTGCTTTGAGTTAATTGATTGCATTTATTGCCTGCTGTTTATATTCTTTTGATGCATCGTAGATATTAGCCAAGTAGTTGTTGAACTTACTTAGGGATTCTTATAGTCGATTACGCATGACTAGACTGTTCAGGGATGTGTGAAGCTGGTGCAGTAGACTAAAGAGGGAATTGACAGTTCAGGGCTTCCCTAGAGAGTCTGTTATAAATTAGTATCGTTCACAGGACCTTTGGTAATTGGACTTTGTGATTCCTCAGAGTGTCCTTAGTTACGTATCGAGGCTATAATTGAAATTAGACGTAAGTGCTTCTTCAAAGAGTTTGTACCTATCGCTGCAAGACCACATGGGGATTGATGGTGAGTGATTCCTAGAGTGACTGTGCCTTTTTATGATTACGTGACTATAGGGGTATGCTAGTTTGAGCCACCCAGAGAGTCAGTGTGAATTTTTTTGGTTGGTTGTGATGAGTCCACCAAGATAAAGAACAAGCTTGGGTTTGTACTGCTTGTTAGTTTAGGTAGTCTGCTGAGATACTTGTTGTGTTACTTGCTATGCTTTGGGAATGTAGAGTTGTTGCTAGATTCCTTTGGTGATAATTAAATGACTAATTAAATTACTAAATAAATGTGATGGAGATTTGTAGGATTTATTACTTTAGTGTACTCCTATTTCTCTGCTGCATTTATTTCCATTGCTTTTTCTATATTGCTCACTGACAGTAGGGCACAGATCTTATGATGGTTGCCTACTGGGATTAGTCTCACACCCTGTTTGAGTCCTGTTTTTCAGCTCAAAAAAGGTTATATGGTTGCAGGTGTGGATAGGGATTGTGGCCCTTCTACTTATGGTACATGATTTTTGGTTAGAGCTGGAGAGCATGGGACCGGGCTTAGTCTTGCGATGATACTGGAGTTTACTATTTAATTTTAGTACTTTGGTTTCAGTTGTATTCAGCACATTGCTTTGTTTGCTGCTTTCCTTAGATACTTGTACCTGATGCATTATTATCATCATTATTATATTATACATTGTTTTCGCTGTTTAGTTTCAGTTGTTGTATTCTGTTTACTGCTTCCGCTATTTTCTATGATTTCCTCTCCCTTGTATACTTTACCAAATGAGGGCATAGTTTCCCCATGGACCCACCAAGGCCCTCACTGCTAGTCGGCAGCCTCTGGCATTTAGGGAAATGTGCTTGAGGTCATGTGGCGAACCGCGTGCGGGGCACCAGTTGAGTGGCTCTGGATTCGGGTCCTTACTAAGTGGTATCAAAGGGGGTTTTTCTTTTCTTTTCTGTTGACTTACTATTTAGCGACATTAGAAAGATATATGATGGAATAGTTAAATGGTAAATAACTATGCCCGGGAGTTCTAGACCCTGTGTATAGGAAAAAATCTAGATTACCTCGAATATTGAAATTTTCGAGTTTTGCAAATGTTACAGTTTCATTGATTTCACCGTTGGGTGGGGAACTTGTTTTGTGCTATTATTGTTTATATGATTGTGGTTCTATTTTGTTGAAACCTGATGAAATGAGGGTATTCCATCTCATTAATCTTATAGAAACTTTTTAGGAAATCACAGGTCATGCATTTTTCCATGCCATCTAGATTGCATTAGAAATTGCATGCTGTTGTGATAGAATTTGTGATAGACAATGAATGCTGTTGTGATGGCTGCTATGATAAAATACCTGCTATGTTGATAAGGTATCGTTTGTTTAGAGATTCTTTATCATTGATGCAATTTTTTTTTCTTAGAGGTGTTATGGGCCCTAGATTATCGGAATTTGGTAGGTCATGAGTTAGTTATACTGTTTACTTGTTATATGCATTGTTATGATGCCATGCTTTGAATCGCAGGGAGTATGGGCCCCCACAGATTGGAATTTGGAACCTTAACGCTTGTCTTTCTATGTTTTCTGGGATCCGGTGAAGTTCTGAGGCTACTGTCTGGAAAAACCTAGAATACACAACGTGTACTTCATGAATACACGTCGTGTAGTTTTTAGTTGTGTCGTTGACTGTGTGGGAAGGGTCATGGGGTTGTGAAAGTTTTTGTAGGAACACATCGTGTACTAATTTACATGTCGTGTAGTATGACTTGGATATCTGGCCATGTCATGAACAACACAGGCCAGGGTTTTCATTAAAGTACACATTGTGTCCATCTGGAACACGCCATGTAGGGTCGACTGTGTTTCAGGTCGTGTCGCTAACAACACGGGCCAGGTATGGCATGTCTAGTACATGTCGTGTCATCATTGAGCACGCCGTGTAGTTTTTTCTTAGAGGAGCCATGTGACTTAGCCATGTAGATGGATACATGGGTTGGAAAATATGCAGGGAAACTTGCTGTGTACCATGCTAACATGCCGTGTAGTAGTGGTCAGTGTACCAGTCCGTGTGACTAACGACACAGACATGAGAAAAATATTAAGGACACGCCGTGTAGTGGAAAAACACGCCGTGTAGTTTCCTTGTTGGGACAGTCCGTGTTCCTAGCCATGTGGGAGTAATCAGATAGGAAGAAAAAGGGTTAGTACATGCCATGTAGTCTGAGAACACACCGTGTAGCTGGGTGGATTACACAGCCATGTATGGCCAAGGTACACGCCCAGGGTAAAATTTTAGGAAACACGCCGTGTAGTGGTACTACACGCCGTATAGTCATGTTTTTACAAAATTTTAGAGTTTTAATCTCCTGTTCTGTTTTAATATATTATGTTGCAACTGTGTTCATCATTAAAGAAGGTGTGCTTTTGATTTTTCAGAGCTATGGCACCAAGACGTCCTCCCGTTGCACGTCAGGAACCAGGCAGTGACCGTACACCTGATACGACAGATCAGGGACTACCAGTAGTTCCCCCTATCGTTCCGAATATGGCACCTGCAGTGATTCCAGACACTGGTGTCAACAATCATTTCAGAGAGGGTTTCATGAGATTCATGCAGACCTTCCAGGGAGCTCAGCATCCTGCCCCGTCTATGGCAGAGCTGACGTGGGGTTTTCAACAACAGCATCCTCCAACATTCATAGAGGATGGAGGACCGCAGGCTGCGAAGTCATGGCTAGAAGCCATGATATTCATATTTGATCACCTGGAGACACCTCCAGAGATGGGAGTGAAGCTTGTGAATTATATGTTGCAAGATTCCGCCAAGAGATGGTGGGATGTGGTTTCGCAGATAGGGCGCCAACAGGCTATGGCTTGGGACGAGTTCCAGTGTACGTTCTATGACTACTTCTACTTGGCAACCCGGAGGGCTGAAAAAGCTAGATAGTTCATGAACTTGAAGCAGGGTAATCTCACAGTTATGGAGTATTCCTCTCACTTCATAGAGTTACGTCATTTCACTCCCATTCTGGGGAATGACGAGCTGTTTTTAGAAAGGAAGTTTGAGGAAGGCCTCAGTCCGGACATCAGATCACAGGTGAACATCTTTCAGTTTACTTCTATTACTCTGATAGTCAAACAAACAATTATCATGGAGTGAAACCTGAGGTAGACTGGATCGGTGTACCAGGGTGGTTCAGCTTCTAGGGCAGATCCTTTTCAGGTAGACAGCAGGAAGCGCCACCGAGAGTCTACACGAGGTGACTCGAGGAAGCGAGGTATTCCTTATGGTAGATGAGATCTTCCTTCTGGAAACCAAGTGGTGTGCTATCAGTGTGGTAAAAATGGGAATAAGAATCCTCAGTGACCGAGAGTCCTAGGGGAGTGCCGATCATGCGGCAAGATGGGTCATCTGCTGTGTTTCTGCAAGGTTCTTCTTCCAGTGGCTAGTGAAGGAGGATCAGTTTCAACTCCGTGTATAGAAGAAGGATTACCAGTTCCACAAATGACTGGGGGATGGAGTTTTTTAGGTCGTTCAGGCTAGGGTAGAGGTCGTGGACGTAGTGGTCAGGCTCCGAGAGGGTCATCTCAGGGATCTCATGCTACTACACAAGGTCGCGATGCAGGCCAGACTTTTGCGGTAGAGCAGATTTATCAGGAGCAGAATCCTGGATCTTCTAATGTTCTAGGTACGATTTTAGTAGCCTCAGTTTTATCCTCTGGACTTTTCGATATAGGATCTTCTCATATCTTTATTTCTGTGAATACTGTGGAAAGACTAAGAATTACTGTTTATACTTCTGAGGATATGATGATGCTAGACACTCCTTTGGGAATTAGAACTGCTAGTGTACATCAGTGCTTAGACTGCCCCCTTGAGGTTGGTTGGTGTCATTTATCTTGGAGTCTCTATGTTTTGGAGATGACAGGCTATGATTTAATTCTTAGGATGGACTAGTTAGTCCCATTCTAGGCCTTTTTTTATTGCTATCGTCGTAGGGTGAGTTTCACATCACCAGAGGGCAGATCTTTTCTTCACAAGGGCGAATGGAATGTCTAGGCGAGCAGAGCTGGACCAGAGCATCATGGGTTGGGCGGTGTTATGGCTCAGATTGCTAGTTTATATTTGGATGACCAGGGGACTTCTATGATAGATTTTCCTCCAATGGTTAATTTCTTTCCAGATGTCTTTCTAGAAGACTTTTTAGGTTTTCCTCGCGAGCATGAGGTAGACTTTTCTATCGAGCTTGTGCCAGGAGCGGCACCGGTGTCCATTCCTCCTTATAGGATGTCTACACCTAAGTTGCAGGAGCTCAAAAAATAGTTTAAGGAGTTGCATGGAAGGGGTTTCATCCGACCCAGTACTTCTCCTTGGGGTTCACCTGTTCTGTTTGCAAATAAGGCGGATGATACTTTACGGATTTGCATGGATTATCAGAGGATAAATGAGTTGATGGTCAAGAAATGATATCCATTGTCATGGATATATGATCTCTTTGATCAGCTTCGTGGAGCCAGAGTGTTCTTGAAGATCGACTTGAGATCTGGCTACCACCAGTTGCATGTCAGACCATCTGATATACCTCTTACAGCCTTCCAAAGCAGGTATGGTCTATATGAGTATTTAGTTATGCCGTTTGGACTCACGAACATGCCTGCAATTTTCATGGCACTGATGAACAGAGTTTTCAATCCTTACTTGGATTATTTCGTGGTGGTTTTTGTGGATGATATCTTGGTGTACTCTCACACTCGACACGACCATGTTACCCATCTTGAGATCATTTTGAGTACACTGAGATAGGATCATCTATATGCTAAGCTCTCAAAGTGCCACTTTTGGATGGACAAGAATCAATTCCTAGGTCATGTCATCTTAGAGACAGGAGTATCAGTAGAACCAGAGATGGTGAGAGTAGTAGTTACCTGGGAGCAGCCGAAGAATGTCTTCGAGGTACGAAGTTTCTTAGGGATGGCTGGTTACTACATGTGATTTATACAGGACTTATCACTCTTAGAATCACCGTTGATGGGCTTGAATAAGAAGGGGGTGAAGTATGTTTGGTCAGAAGCCTGTGATTCAGTCTTTCAGGAGATGAAGGGGAGATTTAATTCAGCACCGATTCTAGTTTTTCTAGAGCCAGGAAAGAGTTATATAGTTTTCTGTGATGCATATGGCATCAGGATTGGAGAAGTGCTTATGCGGGAGGATCATGTTGTTGCATACGGATCTTAGCAGCTGAGGCCACATGAGAGGAACTAACCTATGCACGACCTGGATTTGGCTTCAGTCGTTCATGCTTTGCGTTGTTGGAGACATTATCTTCTAGGAGAGAATTTTTTGGTATATACTGATCACAAGAGCCTGAAGTATATCTTCATGTAGCGTGACTTGAATCTGAGACAATGGAGGTGGGTTGAGTGCCTACAATATTTTGATTTTGAGAATGCTTATATGCAAGGGAAATGCAACTATGTGGCAGACGCACTGAGCAGGAGGACACAAATATAGGTAGTACAGGAGGCCAACAATGAGTGATAACTTATGGCTCTGTTTTCTGAAATGCTTTTGGAGGTGCATGATAGAAAAGGTTAGAATTTTCTTTCTTCTATAGCTGTTACCTCTTCCCTTCTTGACCGAGTTCGAATGAGGAAACTATCAGATTATGAAGTCATAGTCCTACATGAAAGCATGCCAGGAGATGACCTTCTTCCCAGATGGACCGCAGGTGAGGATGAGATCTTGCATTTCTTGGAACGCGTATGGGTGCCAGCATATATACGTGAGGAGCTGATGCGAGACTTTGATTCCTCTGTTTGGGCAGTTCATCCTGGCGTCACCAAGATGTATCGTGATCTACACCGCCGGTATTGGTGGCCATGTTTGAAGAGAGATGTTGATGGTTTTGTCATGAGGTGTTCCACCTGTCAATAGGTGAAGGCCGAGCACCAGCGAACAGTAGGGCTTTTACATCAGCTACCCATTCCCAAGTGGAAGAGGAATGATGTCGTGATGGACATCATGACAGGGTTACAGAGATCACCACGAGGGAATGATGTGGTATGGGTTGTCATTGAAAGGCTCACGAAGTTTTCTCACTTCCTACAGATTAAAGAGACTTTCGGTGTTAATGAACTTGGACGGTTGTACATCTGTGAGATTGTACGCTTGCATGGGGTTCCGAGTACTATCATTTCAGATAGAGAGGAACAATTTACATTGCATTTATGGAAAGGGTTACAGAGGGATTTGGGTACATAGGTATTTCTGAGTACAACTTACCATCCCCAGCAGATGGCCAGTCAGAGCACATAATTCAGGTGCTAGAGGATATGCTACAAGCATATGTTCTGGATTTTGGAGGTTCTTGGGAGAGGCATATACCTCTTGTGGAGTTTTCCTACAATAATAGTTTTCAAGAAACTATTCATATGAAACCTTACGAGGCTTTGTACGGTGGGTCGTGCCGATCACCCTTGTATTGGCTAGAGGCATGAGAGGCAGCTATGCTGGGACATCATCTTGTTCATGAGACCACAGAACAGGTGGAGTTGATTCGGAAAAGGATGGATACTGCATAGTCTCAACAGAAGTATTATTTTGATAAGTGGAGACGACCTTTTCCGTTCAAGGTCATGGATCAGGTTTTCCTACGTGTTACCCTGAGGTTGGGACACAAGAGGATTAGGAGATAGGGTATGCTTTCACCGATATACGTTGGTCCGTTTGAGGTTCTGGAGAGAGTCGGGCTGGTTGGTTATAGGTTGTAGTTACCTCAAAGGTACCAGACTATGCACGACGTCTTCCATGTTTCTCAGCTTCGATGATATTTCTCAAAACCATCTCTTTTTTTTCAACCTGAGGAGGTTGAGTTGGAGCGGGATGCATCATTCGAGGAGCATCCTATCAGGATTGTTGATTGTAGTTCAAAGGTACTATGTGGCTGATGTATTCCTCTGGTACGAGTACTATGGCAGCACGACCGTGTATGGGACAAGACTAGGGAGAGGGAGACCGATATGCGATCACAGTGGCCAGAGTTGCTCAAGGTTTCTTCTTCGCCACCTTACTAGGGAAATTCAGGGACAAATTTCTTTAAGGGGGGAAGTTTGTAAGAACCCGGACCATCTTTTCAGGTATGTTTTTCCTTTTCTGGCCGTTTTGAGAAAAATTGGAAAATCTGGAAATTTTCAAAGTACACGCCATGTACTTTATAAGTACATGCCGTGTACTTTGATGCCCTGCAAGGCCGTGTGCTGGCCATGTCCGAGCCACACACACGGTGTGTAGGGGCGATGTGGACACTGCTTAATTTTGTGTACAAAAAATCCTAGTATACACCGTGTACTCTAAAAGTACACGTTGTGGACATTATTTTTTTTATTAAATGGTCTGGGGTCTCGCCTAATCGACATAATCGTCTTCTTCTCCAGGTTCTTTGACTGAAAGTGTCCCGTACGACCACGAACATCCTCCAAGTCCCCAAGCCTCCATCTGTTTGCCGAATCGACTGTAGTCGATTGCGTTGGAACTGTAGCGGTGAGATCTTCCTTCTTCTTGAGTTTCATTCCATGATTTCCCCTCTTTCTCAAGATATCGTGGGTTGAACATTTTGTGAGTTTTTGTAGATATAAAAAGTTCTAAGGAGGATCAAGCCGTGTGGTTAAAGTATATTGATATCCTAGGATCGAGGTAGGTGGTTTGTTGCCTTACGTTGATTGTCTTTGAGTTTTTGTACAAAAGTGCCGGATTCCCATGTATCAGGTATCTCTGGTTAGGGGTTTGAACATGTATTATAGTATGACTTAGATTAAATGTATGCTTGAGGTTAATAGATGATTAATGACTACTTGTTAGCATGATTGAGGATCACCCCATGGGTGTTTCCCTTGTTTTGGCTGTTTACCGCCGTTTGGCTTAGGTTGCCTGTGGGGCATACCTTATTGCATTGATTCCCTGCTTTGAGTTAATAGATTGCATGTATTTCCTGATTTTTATATGCTTTTGATTCATTGTAGATATTATCCAAGTAGTTGATGAACTTACTTAGTGATGATAACAGTCGATTACGCATGACTAGACTACTCAGGGATGTGTGAACCTGGTGCGGTAGACTAAAGAGGGAATTAACAGTTTAGGGCTTCCCTAGAGAGTCTGTTATAAATTAGTATCATTCTCAGGAACTATGTAAATTGGACTTTGTGATTCCTTAGAGTGTCATTAGTTACATATCGAGGCTATAGGGGTAACTAGACATAAGTGCTTCCTCAGAGAGTCTATACCTATTGCTACAAGACCATAGGGGAATTGACAGTGAGTGCTTCCCAGAGTGTCTCTGCCTTTGTATGATTACATTATTTTAGGGGTTTTCTAGTTTGAGCAACCTAGAGAGTCAGTTTAAATTTGTTTGGTTGGTTGTGATGAGTCCACCAAGACAAAGAACAAGCTTGGGTTTGTACTGCTTGTTAGTTTAGGTAGTCTGATGAGATACCTGTTGTGTTACTTGCTATGCTTTGGGAATGTAGAGCTGTTGATAGATTCCTTGGGTGATAATTAAATGAATAATTAAATTACTAAATAAATGTGATGGAGATTTTTAGTCTTGATTACTTTAGTGTTCTCCTATTTCTCCGCTGAATTTATTTCCATTACTTTTTCTATATTTCTCAATGATAGTAGGGCACAGATCTTGTGGTGGTTGCCCACTGAGATTAGTCTCACACCCTTTTTGGGTCCTGCTTTTTAGCCCAAATAGGTTATATGGTTGTAGGTGTGGATAGGGATTGTGGCCCTTCTACTTTTGGTACATGATTGCTGGTTAGAGTTGGAGAGCATGGGACCAGTCTTAGGCTTGCGATGCTGCTAGAGTTTACTGTTTACTTTTAGTACTTTGGTTTCAGTTGTATTCAACACGTTTCTTTGCTTTCTTCTTTCCATAGATACTTTTACCTGATGCATCATTATCATCATTATTATATTATACATTGTTTCCGCTGTTTAGTTTTAGTTGTTGTATGCTGTTTACTGCTTCCTCTATTGTCTGTGATTTCCTCTCCCTTGTCCACTTTACCAAATGAGGGCATAGTTTCCCCATGGAACCACTGAGGCCCTCGCTACTAGTCTGTAGCCTCTGGCGTTTGGGGAAATGCCCTTGAGGTCATGTGGCAAACCGGGTGCGGGGCAGCAGTTGAGTGGCTCCGGATTCGGGTCGTTACATAAGTACTTAACATGATTTTACTATATGTATCTTATACCTAAATTTAATGGTACTAACATATATTCTTTATGAACTTTCATTCATGGGGTTTAAGATTCAAAAGAAACCCAATCAGTAAAAATGTTTTGTCTCAATGTGATTTCTTTGAGACTCATGATTTTAATGCACCTAAAAACTGTTTCGAGGTGTATATACATACATTTTACATGTTCTATAATGAATATCATTTTTATCATGATATTTTAATAATTATTTAATTTTTTTTTTCCAATATAGAGAATATGATCCCAAGTTACAAAGTTAGAATGGTTTATTGAGACAATCTCATTGCGTTTTGAGATTATTTACATTTATGCTTACTTTGATAAATTATTATGTTCTCTATCCCATGAAATTCATGAATTTAAATCACTTATTATTATTAATTATATATTAATGTATTTTTACTATTTTATTTAATCTTGGTTACATAAGATTGTTGATAAAGTGTTTTTAAGAAAGCCCTACTTTACCCTATATTCAATCAGAAATCTATGTTCCTTGAAAACCATGTTTATAAAAAGGATTTACAAGAAATTTATATTAATATAAAATGATAATTAGAAGTAATTTTTACCCTTTAGTCATTTACCTATGTTTCTAATGGAATATTCTTGTCACTTTCTGAATGATAAAATTTTCTATCCTTTTTGTTGTGCAAAAAGATTGTTCATTTTACCTAGTACAACATGTATGGATCTATCCATCATCAGTCCATTGAAGCATTATTTTCATATTTACATTTTATATATTATGAAATTTATTTTAGAAATAAATTTTCATAGAAATTGGTTTTCAAATCGTTTACAATCTTATTTTATAACTTTTTTAGGAAAATGGATTTCAAAAAAATTTTCAACCCTTATTTGTATTTTTGTAAATATATTTTCAAGGAAAATAGTTTTAAAAATGTTTTCAAGATTTACTTATATTTTTTCAATATATTTTTAATGAAATTATTTTCAAAACATTTTTATGTTTTTTCACTAGTTTTCAAAAAAAATTAAAAGAACCTTTTTTAAACATTTTCAAGAATATTTTATTTTCTTCAAGAAAATAGAATTTTAAATGATTTAGAAAATTATTTATAAGTTTTAATGTTATTTTATATGAAAATTATTATTAAATGGTTTTATGTTTTAAAAATTTTCTTTCAAATAAGAATTGTTATTTTCCTCAAGAAATGTTTTTGAAATGGATTTCCAAATTATTTTCCATCAAAGATGGAATTTTTGATGTTACTCATGGCCTTTTAGGAAATGATCTAAATTTTAAATTCATATCCTTTCTATAAATGGGTTTTGTAGGATTTCATGTTCTTTATGAAACTCATTTCTCTTTCATGGTTTTATGTTTATGAAATCTATTTCTCATTCATGGATTATCTGTTTATGAAATCATTTTTTCTTTCCCGAGTTATTATTTTTATGAAAAGATTATGAAACCTATATCATATGCATAGGTTATGATATGTTTACATGTTTACGATACCCTTTTAATAGTATGGGTTAAGATATGATATTTTATGATTTTTTGGCACATGTATGTTTGATTTAACTATGAGATGGGTGGAACATATATCGCCGTACAATGCATTGGTTAAAGATTTATATCTCATGAGATAAACAAAGATAGTCTAGGGAGTAAACCTTCACTAATATGATGTAACTCCTTGACCCCAGAAGCTAGGAGCTAGTGCATTACCTATTACATTTCCATGAATAAAAGGAATGAAATCCAAAAGGAATGATCAGTTTAGTAGTCTTGAAGAAACGAGATAGAGATATGTAACCCATATTACATTTGGAAGGTAAAAAAATTCAATACATAAGAAAAACAAATAAACTATATCCATGTGAACTCAATATATGATCTTCTCTTCATAACCTATTGAAGGTAAAAAAATGGAAGGGGTGAGCTCAAATTATTAGTAAGGTTTACTAATATCAAAAGTATGAATCATAAATTACTAAATCATAAATAATTTTTCATAGTCAATATGGCATAGTGAATAGATGAAAAATATGCACCATTAATAAACCATGAATGAAACTGAATCCATAGGTTTTTTTATAATGAAAACCTCAGGGATTGTAATATCAAAAATTGAATCGAATTTAATGGTTATTAAATGGAAATAATTTATATTGTACATAACACCACCATACCATCAAAACGGTTTAAGTCTATGGGTAGAAACATATCAGATTTTGGGAAACAAACTCAAAGTGTTTATCACCAACTGATTAGTCTCCTGAGACCTGTCGATGAATCGATGGGATATATCGGGCACCACTCATCACTGAAAGTCCAAATAATTCTTTATACAACAATTTAATAAAAGTACAATATTTCTTCTTAATATCTGTATAGAGTATAATATATGGATTCATCAATATTTCAATAGTTAAAATAACATTCTAAATAAACATTGAATGTAAAAGTCTGCATGGATTAAGAAAATAATCATACCCATGAAACCAAAATGTGTATATAAAATATATCTATAATTTCAAATGAAAAATGAACTCAAATGGGAAATGTAAACAAAAAATAAGAAAGATTGGGTGCACAATACCTTGTAAGTCTCAATGAAATGGAAATTGTGACAAAGTCCCTTACCACGTTGCAATCAATTGATTCGTATGACCAAAAATTAATAACCACCAAATTAATCACATAATAACATGATTATAAAGTGAATAATGAAAATATACATCAAATGGCAGTACAAAATAGACCACAAGCAAGAAATCAGTGGTGGACACTTGAAATATCACGGAATTAAAAGTGAGATAAGAAACCCCTTACCTTATTCCCAAAAGTGTTCTTTGACATATCATAACGACCAGGATGATAAAATTTATACACACTAATTAATAATTACAGAACCTCATAAAGTTTTAATTATTTTATTCTATCCTTATTAGGTTCATTTTTTATGGGTTCAAGAGGATCAATTTTATTATTTGGGAAGCATTTTCATCCTTGTTTTTCATGATCAGTTTACTTGTATACGTGAATAGAATTTCATTTGTAATGGGGTTAAGAATCTAGAATTGTTAATATATATTATTAGTGGAATTTAAAATTATATAAATGATATTATATTTAATTATGGTTAAATATCAAGAGGATGACTTGTTTGATAAAAGATAATGATAAATGCTTGGTTTACCTGGCGGTTTTGTGGATAATGATCTAGTTTGGTATTATTTTTTATATTATGAGTGTGAAAGGATTGTTGAAAATTCAATAAGATGAAATAATTATATTCTAACCTAGTTCAACAATAAAAATTTATTACTGATCATAATTTAAGATGGTAATAATAGTTTATAACTCGTCGTACTCTAATGTGATAAATTAACACCTCTCGGACGATGTTTTCATTTCTAGTATAAGAGGTGGGGAAAAAGATAGATGATGATGAAATATTCCATTAGCATAATCAGATTCTAGTTCATGTAAGGTACTAGAATTATCATAGCATTTAGATGAGGGAGATGATTAAATAAAAGGAATGAAAGGAACTCCAAATAAATGAAAAATTGAGAAATCCCTCATGAAAATTCAACAGCCTAACGGCGTCACTTAGAAATTCATAAAATATTTTGATAGAGAAAGGGGGTATCCCTAAGATTGAGATTGAAAATAAAATTATTTGTGTTGATTTGAAATATGTAAATTCAATGAATAAAGGATTAGAGTCCACATTTATTTCCTCTTTGGATGGAATTATGAAAATTCATGAAAATGTCTCCTCAACACTTCTACTCCATTACAACACTTATAGTGAATGTTGATCATCTCAAAACTGTAGTTAGAGAAGATGTTCTAGCTTTTTCCTATAGAATTACATATGGAGAACTTATCACACCATTGGAGATTCTAAGACATCTTCAGTAAGGGACCAAGCATGATCATATGATGATAATATCATATTCCAAGGATGTTTTTGGTCTCCACTAATTTTAATGCTCACAAATCATACTGAACTATACTAATTTTGATTTATTAAGATAAATTGTGTTTAATCATGTTCAACAATAATTTTAACCACTATTTTTTTAGAATTAAAAGACAATATTATAGATTTTATGAAAGTATGAGAAACCGATACTTGTCCTACTTATAGGCAAGTCACTGATGCATGAGTTACGGACGACATAAGATACCAATACGCTCACTCACATACAGCTTGACCTACTGATGACTGACCTACCAACATCTGACCAACTGATAGAGTGACTGAATGGCACTCATAATTTCTCTAAGTATGAGCTACTAAAATTTGAGCTATCGATAGCTGAGCTACTGACATCCGAGCTACAGACGCATCACCTACTAATTCATCACTTATTGATGCATCACCTACCAACACATCATCCATGGATAACTTGGTCGACCGATGATATTTTGATATATTGCTATAATGAAAAACCAATAGTCTAATCTACTGACTGAAATGATCTACTAATTGAATAATCTACTGAATAAATGATCTACTTACATCATGAGACACTTAAGGTATGAGCTACCAACAGACTCAGTCATCGATGAACTATCTCTTAAATTCAAACATACCTCTAATAGTCATATTCCTGAAATTTGTTAATAGTTATTATATTAATGATTCTGTCTGTCTTTTATAAACATCATTTAATATCTTTAGAGACTAGTACGATGTATGTGGTACAATAGAATATGATTCTAGTGTATTTAAATGGAATATTTGGATCAACAGGAAAGTGTGTGAGAAAGAGGCGACCTGGAAGGGATATACAGAGCTATTTGTGCACTTTGGAGAAAAATACAGGAACATAATACTATGATTACATGAAGATACAACTAAGACTGAGAAGACCACAAATATCTATAGCAACAACTTAGAAGAAAAGAACACTTTGAGGAAAACTAAGAATAAAAGACCTAAGAAAACAACTACTCTCTGTTTTGATTTTTGTTTCTGTATGTTGACTCCATCTTCACTTCTTTCATTCTAAAAGATTCTAGAATCCTAATAGAACATCATAGAGAGAATTATAAACCTTATTATCATTAAATTGATCTACCTATGCATAATACATACATTTTTAGCAGTGTGTGTACCTCGGCATTATAAACATGAATTTAATCTTGTGGAAAACAAGAAGATACATTGATATCTTCACTATACTAGTTTTCACACTTTATATTCCCATGGATAATAGTTGAAGAGGTCATTGCATGGCCTTTTTTTGTACTCCCACTTATATTTTGGAAGAAGTCCAATGACCTGGAAAGTTTGTTTAATGTTTTTACCCTAATATTGGGTGTGGATCAAGTTTATTTAATCTAATGTGCCTGATGTTAGTTGATCACCAAGTGGAAAGTATTAGGTCTCAGAATGACACTAAACCACATGTTTACTTCTTATGTGTGTTTTCAAGTGTAGTTTTCTCTATCTTTGTAATTATTTTAAAAAACTTAATTGTACTTAGTTAGTTAATATTAGAAAGTTTTTATATTATAATTTTTTTAGAATAATTTCAAAAGTTATAATAATAAAATATACTTTTTTAACTGATAATTAATCAATCCTTGAGAAATATTTGGAAGATTTTTTTTATAAATCTGCTAATTTTGTTAAATGGATTGTATTTGCCCAAAATTTGGGGATTGTTTTTAAATAATAATTTTATAAAAAAAATACAAGAACTCAATTCACCCCCCTCTGAGTTTCCTACTTCAACCAACATTTGGTATCAAAGGGAATTTTTTTAAATCTTTTGTTTTCAGTTTTTTAAATTTTACAAATAACCATCAACTATTATTTTATTTGTGTTTTAAATATCTATAAATTTAGTTCAATTAAAAATTTGTTTCTATTTAAAATATTTGTTAATATGGAAAATAAACTAGAAGGTTCTTCTACCAATAAACCTCCATACTTTAATGGAACAAATTTTGTTTAGTGGAAAATTAAAATGAAAATGCATTTAGAAAGTATGGGTTTTAAAATCTGGTATTCAATTGTAGATGAATATTAGAATCCTTATAATTTTATGAATACATAGGATGATTCAAATAAGGTAGAATACAATAATAACTATATTTCTATGAATTTCTTATAATTCACTATGGGGGATGATGAATTTAATAGGATTTCTTCTTGTCAAATAGCACATGGAATTTGGGATACAATGTTTGTTTCACATAAAGTAACCACTAGTGTAAAACAAATGAGACTTAACATATATATGATTATATATGATACCTTTAATATGAAGTCTACTAAACCCATTTCTATCATGTATCTTAGGTTCAATGAGATAACAAATTTTATGGTCTCTCTGGGAAAGACAATCACATCCAAGGAACAAGATATGCGAATTCTCATTTGCTTACCAGAAAGATGGATAGGAACATTAGTATCAATTAGGGAATCATGTGATATCAACACTATACTTGTAAGGGTGTTGATATATAAACTAATGATGTATTAGGAAGAGTTGAAGGTAAACAGAGAAGAAGATTATGAACTAACGATAATGTCAGTGGCTTTCAAAACCACTTCCATTAAATAAAAAAAGAAAGTGAAAGCTCCTGATGAATGTTCTAGTAATGATAAATAATGATGTGATAGGGATGATAAAAAGGATCAATTATATAGGATATGTAATAAGTTTTATAAAATAAATAAGTTATTTAGAAATCATAATTATAAAGGGAAATATTACAATAAGGGTAACTGGAAAGATGATTGGATGTGAAATGAAATTAAAAATGAAATAGTCTGCTATAATTATAAGAGAAGAGGAGATGTAAAGAATGATTGTACTATGATAATTTTCAAACAGAAATACAAAGAAATATATAGAAAGTAAAAATTGGAAATGAAGAACACATAGAGTGATTCCGAGGACAGATCTAGTAACTATGAATCATCACATAATGAGAAGGCTCACAAATTTGATATTTTTCCATGAAAAACACATCTGTGGTTAACCTGGTGTATCTTGTACAAAATTCTTATTATTATGGAGATGAATCTGATTATAAAATATAAAAAATGAATATAAATTTTAGTAATATAAAATCTATTTGGATGCGTGAAATGATTTGAATGATAAATATTAATCTCTCAAGAAACAACCCACACTTACTATTTCTGTTGAATCTTAACTTACTATTGAAAATGAAAAGAATGTCCAGTCTCTCAATGAGAAAAATGAATTTAAACTATCTAATGAGAAATTGAAGATGGACCTAAAGGGATTCACAACTGGTAAAGATACCATAGTTAAAATTCATTGAAATTTTTTTTCTCTAAATTATACTACTAGTATAGGATATAGACCTAGAAAAATAAATTTTTTAAAAACATTTTTTTCTCCAAATCTAGAAAAACTGGTTTTATGTCATGTTCTAGAAAATTTACTACAAGTTCTAGTGCTGGATCATCTATTAATACTTTAGGTTTTTCTTGAAAAAATAAATTTAATTTCTATAAGACTTTGTAAACTATTTATAGGAAACACATGAAGAAAATATGGGCTTCTAAATCCTTAATTACTGATATTATTGGACCCATGAAAGTGAGGGTAACAAAATCCTTCCTTTTTTGATTTATTTTTGTATGAAAACTATCTAAATAGTTTCTATATAATATAATTGTATATGGATAGTGGGGGTTCAAGAAATATGACAGCAATTATTCTTTCTTCAAGAACGTTATCAAAATTTATGGTGGGCATGTCACCTTTGGTGACAATGAAAAAGAAAAATAATTATCCTTGTCCAAATTGGTAACACTAACTCAATTTTAATTTCTATTGTTATTTTTGTTGATGTTATTAAGTACGATCTTCTTATGATTTCACAATTATGTGATGATGGATTTCATGCTAATTTTGAGAATGAATCTTATAATGTTTTTAATTGTAAAAATTATTTAGTATTCACTACTTTTAGAAATGAAAATGATTATATAGTGAATTTATATACTTTAGTTTCTCAAAAAATTTCTTACTTGAGTGCTTTTCAAAATGAGTTTTTTCTTTAGAATAGGAGATTAGAACACAATAATATTCACTTTATTAGAACACTTACTATAAAAGTACTAGTTAAGTATCTACCTAAGCTTGAGTTTCCAAATGATAATGTTGGTAATCCTTTTCAAAAAGGAAAACAACCTAAAATATATTTCAAACCAAATAAATAAGTTTCAACTTTTAACCCTCTTGAGAGTGTTCACATGGATTTGTTTGGACCATCTATAGTTTCTAGTTTAAAGGGGAAAAATTATATCTATGTTCAACTAGATGACATTTTTAAGTATACTTGGACATCCTTTATAGCTCACAAGAGTGAATAATGTTCTTACTTCATAATGTATTCTAGAAAAAAATATAACTTAAGTGGTCCTAGAATTAAAACCTTAATATGTGACCATGTCCGTGAGTTTGAAATCCAAGAGTTTGAATCTTCATTCTCAAAATATGGAAATATTCAAAACTTATATGCTCCTAGAACACCTCAATAGAATAGAGTTGTAGAATGTGGGAATAAAACCTTACAAGAAATTTCCTTAACTATGCTCAATGGGTATGAATTTACTATTTACTTTGGTAAGAAGATATAAATATAGTTTTTTATATAATTAATAGAGTTTTAATTATAACTATCCTTATGTAAACTCCCATTGAGTTGTGGACCAATTGAAAACCTAAGGTTAATTACTTTAATGTTTTTTGCTGAAAAGTGTTTATACTCAATAAAAAATATAATATTGATAATATTTCCACCAAAAGTGATGAAGGAATTTTTCTAGGTTAATAAATCTTTAGAAAATCCTATAGGGTCTTCAATAAAATCACCATGTGTTTGGAATAATATGTACATATCAAATTTTATGAAACAGATCCACAAGAACCTAAAAACTCCCTTGAAAATATTGAGTATGATCTATCTAGTCTAGACATAAATTTTAAAACTTATGAATATTCTATTATGAAAGAAGAAAAATCCTCTAGTTCTGGAAAATCTTTAATCTCTGATCATAGTAAATCTAAACCTATAGTTGATCTTGAAATCACTAGCCGTTTTTGTGGGATGATTATAAGCCTTAAGAACCATCTCATAGATATTGTAGTTATAGAAATAGATAAGGGGGAATAGAATATAGATTCTCTATGAAAATATGTTGAAAATCAATATTTCTAGTCGCAACTTGAACCTTTGAACATTAATGATGAAATAAATGATAAATTTTGGGTAATGGATATTCGAAAAGAGTGGAATCAGTTTGAAATAAATAATTTCTGCAAATTTGTTGATATACCCAGAGACATCTAGACTCTAGGAACTAAATGTGTGTATCAAAATAATGTATATGATGTTGGTATCATAATTAGAAAAAATTTCTTACTGGTTGCACAAGGATACAATAAAAAAGAATGAATTTAATATGAAGAATATAGTACACCAGTTTCTAGAATTGAAGCCATTATAATTCTACGAGCATATGCAGCACATATCAATTTAAAACTATATCAAATTGATGTCAAAAGTTCATTAACAAATGGGTATATATATGAGGATGTTTTTATTTAACAACCATTATTTTTACAATCCCTCATTTCCCAAATCATGTTTTAAAATTATCAAAAGCATTGTATGAATTTAAATAGGCTCCAAGAGCTTGGTATGACAAGATCATCACATTTATAATTTCAAGATGTTTTACAAAAGGAAATATCTAATTATATTATTTTTATAAAATGAACTTAAAATGATGTTTTAGTAGTAAAAATATATTTTTCTGACATTATTTTTGGATATTATAGAAATTATTTATGTATTTATATTTCAAAAATAATGAAAAGTGAATTTGATATGAGTTTAATGGGTGAACTCAAATTCATTCTTGGATTTAAATTTTTTCAAAATAAATAATGTATTATTTTAAATAAATATAATTACAGTAAATATATTTTGAAATGGATCGGATTTGATTGTATAAAGATTAGTGGTAATAAAATTATTACCAACTATAAATTAGAAGTTGATGAAAGTAGAAAATCTATTGATCAAACCAATTATAAAATGGATGATTAGAAGTCTACTCTACTTGACTGCGGGCTAGACTGATATTATGTTTAGTGTGGGTATGTGTGAATACTTTCAAGAAAACTCTAAAGAATATCATTTATCTTTTGTAAAAAAATTAAAATTCCTCACGTATACTACGAACATTGTATTTTTCTATAATAGAGGAAATATTTTTGATTTAGTTAGTTATTCTGATGCTTATTTTTGTGGTTGTATGTTAGACAGAAAAAGAGCCTCTGGAACATGTCACTTTTTGTGAGATTATCTAGAATCATGGTTTAGTAAAGCCAAAATTATGTTTTATTATATACTATTGAAGCGGAAAACAAAGCGTCTAGTAGCTGTTGTGCACATATTTTGTAGATGAGACACACATTTCTCGATTATGGATATCATTTTAGACATGTACCTTTAAACTATGACAACATAAGTGTGATTAATGTTTCTAAGAATCTAGTTTCTCACTCTAGAACAAAACTTATTTATGTAAGAAATCACTTTTTGAGAGATCATTATCAAAAAGGTGATACAACTCTTGAATTCATTGGCATAGAACATCATCTTGCTGATCTTTTTACTAACCCTTAAAATTTTTAGAGAATTAGTAACATCAGACATGAGTTTGGAATGAACAATTTTTGAGGACTCGCTGATGATGTCTCAATTATGTGACTCACCAATGATATCTCATTGACATGACTCCACAATTTTGGCTCAATGATGTGACTCACCGATGATGTCTCACCGATGTGACTAACCAATGATGTCTTACCCACGTGGCACATGGATGATCTCATAGATAGGACTCAATGATGGTGACTTTCTAATGAAACTCAATGATTTGTTCCACTGATTGATATTTTACTTCTCTGTCTATAATTTGAAATGTCACTATTTTTTATGTTTTATTTTATTTCAACCCAATTTTAGTATTTTATGTTTTAAAATACCTAATTTATAAAATTAAGGGTCAATCACATCATTTTTACCCTCACACTCTTACTCTTAGAATCTTACTCTCAAACCTTTCTCTCCCGAGCTGATAACATTATCTCTGAAATTGATCCCTTGAAACCACTCTGAAATGGATCATCTCAAGAACATTTTGGAAAGATACGAGGATGAGTTTAATCCATACAAGAAGCAATGAGGCAAATCTAGTTGGCCTAAGCCAAAGACTGAACCTATTCATCCTAAACTCAAAAACCATATCATAAGCCCTAATAAAAAACCGCCTTCAGAATGGCTATATAAAGTAAGTCCCTTCTACTGAATGTGTTGCAAACCCAATGGTGGTTGGAGTGGATCTCCAACAATTAATGGATGTATTATTTGAGGTGGGTACATCAGTTTTACCTATATTCTATGTTTCTACTGAAAGGATCTAAGTCTTTTTTGATAAATTCAATAGTTGATGGAAAGAGTGTATCTTTTTGATCCACACATTGGAAGAAATTCTTAAATGTACATCATGATGGTGTTTCTGATGACCATCAGGGAAGTGATCCTACCCCAATTGAACAATTTAGTTATGAAGCATCTTTGTATGACTTGATAGGGAATAGGGAGCATATAAAGCCTATTGCTACAGAAATTGATAGTGAATACAATTTTTTGTTTAAATTCATCTACCATCAGTTATGTCCTAGGAAAGGATATTTATCATCTCTTATGTTTCATGATGTATTTATAGAATAAAGGATATAATTTTAATCTAAGAATATCCATAATGGGTCATATTAGTGAGATGATCATTCCCTATTGTAATAAAAACTCACTGTTTTATCCTAGAATTATCTATGTCATGTTGAAAGATAAAGCATTTATAAATGAAGGTGAAGGGACCATCTCTGCTTTTGATGGTTTTTATCTCAACCAATCTCTTTTTTAAAGGCTGAAAATTGATAGGAATGCCTAGAAAATGATGTGGGTTGGGGATAATGATAAGTTGTATAATTATTTCAATCATATTGAGCATCCCTTGAGGACAAGATACATTGTTGATCCAGGACTAGGACCAAATGATGATGCTGAGTATTCAGATGAGGATGTGGCTAAGGAAGTCCAAGGAAATGAGTCTCTTATAGATTAAATGAGTGATCCTAATATTTCTGAAAATCTTATGAGGATTTCTTATGTTTCTGAAATTCCACCTATACCTCGATCTTCTAAGGAACCACTTCTACCTAAGAATTATAGTGATAAGACATAAGAGTTAGAAAATTATGAATCTAAGAGAAGATCTGATGTTGATGAATAATATTGTGATGAAGAAGGAAGAGGAAATGAAGAAGAATATAATGATGATGAAGATTATGGAGAATCTGGAGAGGATGATAGAGAAGAATAAAGTGATAGGTAATATAAAACAAGATAGAATTCATACACTGGATCAGACCATGTTTATGATGACCAAGGTCCTAGTGGATATGTTGTTGATGTAACTGTAGATAATGTTGAACATGGTAATCCTTCTAGTCCTTCCTTAGAGGAACAAGAACCTATTGTGGAATCCCAATGGGTTTCTGAAAAGGTTATGATTTAGGAAAGGGATCCTGATACTCATGTTGAACTAGCTGTGGTTGAAGAGAGAGCTTGTGCAATCCATGTTCAGGAGGGATTTTAGGTTGTAAGGTATGTATCTATGACTCTAGTTAGGGATTTGATATATTCAAGAAAGATGCCATCAGTTGAGGGGGGTATACAAGATAAAATAGAAATGTTTGATGTTCTTTCTCCCTTGGTTGATAATATGATACTAATATGGATGAAGGACCCAGGGTATGTGACTCTTTTATTCGATTATCCTGATTTAGAAAATAGGACTTATAATACTCCAGTGGTTAATTTAGAATATGTTGAGTATATCACTAAATATGATTTTAATTCCTTCATGGAAGAACTATTGGGTGTTGTTCAACCCCCCCCCCCCCCCTCATAGTTACCTACTGCAGTTTCTCGAATAAGTGAAAGAGTTTCCACGCTGATCCCTAAAAGGGTTGTATCTCAAGTTGAGCCAAGATTTACCACTCTTGTAGAATATGTTGTTTAATATAATCAAAATATGATAGAGGAGTTAACTTATATGGTTTCCACTATTAAGGGTGTGACAATTGAATATAGAAATTCTTTAGAAGTTCTGAATAGACTTGGAGACACCACTTCTCAGTCTTCTAAGGAAGCTACTCCTTCTCAGACTCCAACTATTGATCTAACTAAGTTAAGATGAGATATTAGAGATATAGTAAAAGGTCCCTCCAACATAGATGCTCTTATTTCTCACTCTACTGATGTTGATATTGGCATAAATGTGATTAGATACGAACTTCAAACAATGATGGGTAGCACTGACTAAGAGAGAACCTCAATAATCATAAAAAATTGTGATCACATTTATGGTATGATTAAGTTTTATTCCACTAGTGCTAAAATGGATCCAGAATAAGTATCCAAGAATGTATATTTCTATTTCTGGAGAATTTACGCAAAAAACATGTTGACCAGTCACTTCAAATATTTGTTGCAGAATTTGAAGCATCTCCAGTGACTCAAACATTCAAAGATCAAGTCTGATTGTAAAAAGAGTTTACTTGTACCCTTGATATATTAATGGAAAATATTTATTATTTGTAGAAGGTAATGGAATATAAAGGTATGTTCATTAAATACATAAGAAATTTTATGAAACTGTACCTTCATCATTACAACACAAGTATTGTTGTTCCTCCTGCTGCTCATTTCAGACCAGTTTTGCCTACTTCTACCTCTTCTTCTGCACCCTAGGAACCATTGACCATGAATCCTACTCAATCCCTCATTCAGATTTGTTCTTTCATCCAACAAGAACTCATAGGACCTTTTTCATCGACTAGACCCAACCTTTCTCCATCAGTTTTTACTAGAGTTCCTCTTCCTTCCATCAATATCCACTCTGGACCTTCCACCTCTCCTATTGTTGACAATTCTGTTCCTCCCCCAACTAATTATTATAATTTCAAGTAAGTTATGGACACTTTTGTGTACAGAAATTTTTGGATCATTATATATAGGGATTTTATGAATTCCTTTTTTGTACTATTTTTTACCCCTTATACCGCTTGATTAATGGAATACCCTCTATGATTTCATCTCATTATTATTTCCTTATCCATTATTTGTTTCTCATTCTCTATTTCCTTTTTAATAATCCAAAAGAGGGAGAAATATCAAGGCATATCTCTTAGGGGGAGATTAAGATTAATCTTTAAGGTTTAAAGTGAACATATTATTGACTAATCCCATTTAAAAAATAACTTTTACTTGTGTTTCTTTTAAATTTCATCCCAATATTCTAGGAAATATGTCAAGTAGATCTTTTCTCTTATCATTATAAATCAATTCAATAGTTGTGGTATATAATTCCTTGATTTTTGAACATAAAAAAGATGGATATTGTTGGCCTCCTCTTAGTTTAATTCTCAAAAATCATGTTGAACTATGCTGATTATGATTTATTTAGACACATTTAGTTTTAAAATGTTCAAGTATAATCTTAACCTATAGTGATAGTTTTTGCATCATAAGACATCATTACGGATTTTGGGTTAGTATGAGCAATCAGAACTTATCCTACTGACAGACAAGTCATTAATGCATGAGCTTCTGACGACATAAGCTACAGATAAGATGAGTCACTGAAAATTTGAGCTACCGATGATGGACCTACCAACGTCTGATCTACTGGTAGAGCGACTGAATGACACTCAAAATTCTCTATGTATGAGCTACCGACAACCAAGATACTGAATGTTGAGCTATAGATAGTCGAGATATTGACAACCAAGCTACTAACGCATCACCTATAGATGCATCACATACCAACGCATTACCTACTGATAAATCATCTACTAACAGCTAGATTAGCTGATAAATTTTTTATCTAATGATAGAATGAGCTACCAATAGTCTGATCTACCAAAATAAATGATCTACTTATTGAATGATCTACCAATAGCATGAGACACTGACAGTCTGATCTACCGATAGTCTGAGTGATTGATGATCTTTCTCTAAAATTTGTACTTACCCCTAACGATCATATTTTTGAAATTCAGTACTGCTTATTATATAAATGAGAATGTATGTCTATTGTAGACCACATTTCATGATTTCATAGACTAGTAAGAGTTATGAATTACTAGAGAACTTGATTTTAGTTGGTATAAAGTGAATATCTGGATCAACAAGAAGATGTGGGAGAAAGAGGAGACCTAGTCGGGATATTTTGATTTATTGTCGTTCCTTAGAGAAAAATACAAGTGCTTCCTACTTTGATTACATGAAAATACTACTAAGAAGAAAAAAAACACAAATATATATAGTAATGACCTAGAAGAAAAAGAAAACTTCAAGGCTCAGTGTTTACAGAAGACAGAAGTAAGCAATAATTCTCAGTTTTGCTATCTATTTCTGGAAGACAACTCCTGCTTGACTTCATTCATTCTGAATGAGTCTGTAAGATACATAGAACATCACACTGATAATTATAGACCCTATTCTCATTAAATTTCTTTTCTTGTGCATAATACTTACATTTAAAGGAGTGTGTGTATCTCTATTTTATAAAAACACACTGAATCTTGTTCTAAACTTGAAGATACAATGATAACTTCACTAAAAAATCTTTTTACACTTTACATTCCCATGGAAAATAGTGGAAGAGGTCCCTATGTGGAGTGTATGTCTGTTTGTTTTGTACTCCCACATATATTGTGGAAGAGGTCTAGTGACCTAGATAGTTTTTATACTATTGTTAACTCGATCCAGGTTTGGATCAAGATTATTTAATATAAAATACATGGTGGAAGGTGATCACCAAGTGGATCGGATTAGGACTCGACTTGAGACTGAACCTCTTGTTTACTTCTGTAGTGTGATTTCATGTTTGGTTTTCAATGTCTTTGTAATTATTTGAGAAAACAAAATTCTATATAGAAAGTTAATATTATATAGTCTCCATATTAGAATTTGTTTTAGTAGACTGATTTCAAAAGTGATAATAATAACATATGTTGTTTTAACTGCGAATAAATCAGTATTTGAGAAATATTTGGAATAAATAAAACTTTTATAAATCTACAATATTGTTTAATTGTTCTGTATTTGTTTGGAAAATGGGGATTTTTTTTAAACAAATAATTTTTTACATAGAAATTTGTATAGGAACTTAATTCAACACCCTCTTGAGTGTCCTACTTTGACCAACCGATATGAATGAAGATAGAGAAAAAATTACAAGAAAGAAAATATTATTTCAAATGGATTTATACCAATCCAGAAATGGAAGATAATTTCATGTTTTGCAAGGAAAATTTGAGGATTCCACTAATTACACGATCCTTTAAGGAACAATTTCTATAGTTTATGTAGATAACTCCAGTGCTAGATCAACCCATGGAAGATAAAGTTGATTCCTAATGTTCCATGGAGAGAGTTGGTTAGATAATTATGGATTTTATTAACTTCATGAAGTTGTTTCTTAATGTTCATTGAAATAATCTAGTCTCTCAAAAAGAAAATCCTATTATAGCCAATAAATCTTTCTTGCTAGGATTTATCAGGGATCCTCTTGCACATGTACTTACCAAATCCCAACCTTTCCAACATCATCCCATATAATATATGTGAAAACTCATGCTGACTATTTCTAAGGAATCTCATCCTCATCTGGCTCTAGATATAACTCGAAATGGTGTTCCATCTTGGCTACCTACACCTCCTCTAAAATCCGATACTACTCCTACTACCTCATATCCTGAGAGAGAAAAAGACAAAGTAAGGGAACCAATTGACCCTACTACCCATCCTTGAGAATCATTCTGAAATTATACTTTCTTTTTTATTGGAACACTATTTTCCTTAACATTTTGGATGAACCATTTCAATAAATCTTTAATATCTTTCCTTATTATTTATTCTTATCTTATTCATAATTTCTTCAATTACTATTTTTTTTATGTTTTACCATTTTAATAATATAAAAATGGGTAGTAAGTGAAAAACATTGAATTCATTCTGATGATTTATTTCTAATTATTTTAGTGCTCTTTCTTCGATAATTATTCTTTTGTTACTTATATTTACTCTCTGAAAATTGGTTATCTTTGATGCCAATATTTGGGATTATCAAAAAGGCAGATATTTTCACCTCAATATTTTAATTATAAAAAATTCTTGATTCTAATAATATTAATTATTTTCATGTTTTCAATAATTATATTCTATTTTGGGACTAGTGATGCAATTTCCTAAGTATGATTCACTATTGAAGTTAAGACACAGCTAAGGATGAGTCACCATCAAGACTAACACACCGCCGAGCTGACACACGACATGAAATATCTCACCATCAACATAAAAAAAGGAATATTACTAAAATAAGTCATCATCACATATGAAACAAATGTAAATGATTCACCATCATGATAGATTTCCGAAAAAGTATGAGAAACCCTCAAAAATGTCACACTATCAAGGATTTCATACCACCATATATTATATGTTGATAAAGTATGTGACTCCAACAACCTAAAATACCATTAGATGGATGATCTAGTATCTTATGACTCACCACCAGGGGACTCATCACCAACATGAAATTTTGGATAAGTACAGGATACCATCGGGATGTGTCTCACTGCTAGTCAGGAAATTTTGGAAAAGTGTCGAATGATGCACCACCAACTTAATACACCACTAGACTCTTAAACACTTCTAGAATAAGACACCACTTCCATTTTACATTATTTATTTAAAATAAATATAATTCTAATGACTAGTTTATTGAATACAATGCCAAACCTTTTTAATGATTATCTCTAACATTAGAGATTTATTTCATTGATTTAAATGTCATACATGCAGTCCAAGAAAGTAGATAGGATCTGAATAATATTGATACCACTGTTGATAAAATAGAGGATAACTCCCTCATGAAAAATTATAGAATAAATAAACTGATGCAATAACAGCCTTTACACATAATCTAGAGAGATGAACCATATTGCAAGAATAAGAAGATCTTACCTACTGTATCTTGTATACACATGAAATATGAAGTCAAAGCTCAAACACATCCATAGCCATTTTAAGATAGTAAAAATTTTCTATGACACTCTCTTTTATTGAGGTTTTCCAGATAACCCAACTCAATATGCCTTGAAAAATACATTCAATGAGTCATGAGATGCACTACATACAGACAAAATGCTTCTATTCCTTTACACTCTTAGTTGATCTGTTCTATTTACATTATTTTAAATTTGGAGTAATGTGTAAACATACACTATTTTATCACATGCACATTATATTATATATTTAACTAGAAGATAAATAAATATCTTCTCAACTTTTTTTCATCTTTTTTCTGATGAAAATACGGTGTAGGTCTTATGTGATATCTTTAATTTATACTACCATATATAACCGTTGGATACATTGTCTGTGACCTGGAATTTTCTAAACTATTGTAAATCCTAATACAATTTGGGGATCAAACTATTTATTTATATCAAATTCTTAGTGGAAGGTGATCTACAAATTGAGAAAACTAATTCTCAGCTTGATATTGAACTTCTTGTATTCAGATAATCCACTTTATGTGTTTATTTTGTTTTATTGGAATATTCTCTTTTTAGATGAAAATTTATTTAAATTGTAAAAAATATATTCTTTGATAGTTAATCATAGTTTTAGTTTTTTTTATTTTAATTTTGTAAATTGATTTTAGATGGTTTAGTAATATTATATATTATTTAATTGATATCTAATCAATAATTTAAGGATTATTTTTAAATATTAGAACATAAAGAAAAATACAATTTTGGTAAACCAGGACATATTAAAAATAATTTGGGAAATATATTTTAATCCACTTTGATTAGAATTTTTTTGGGTATTCAATTAACCCCCCCTCTTGATATACTCACTTCGACCAACAGTATATAACCCGTGGCTAAAGCATGCACATGGGCGGTTAACCTAAGATTTAAATGTGGTGAATGTCATTATGGGTAGGAATGACATAATATTTATATGATTATTATTATGAATCGGTTTTTATACCTCTCTCTAAGAAATGTTCTAATTCATATGATACGATCTATTTTATCATGATATTTGATTCTCTAATGATTTATGTCTTATGATATTTCAATGCCTTATTCCATGATTATGATCTATGAATTGATGGATATAATATTCAAATGATAATATAATATTATCAACCCCATATGCTTGTGTTTGGATTATTTATGATCACTGATAGATATCTCCCATGTTCACCCTTACTGTGTATCTGATCTCACCCTTTCTTATTTTTATTTTCCCCATGTTATGAGGAAAGGCTTTATGTGTTGTATGATTATGAAGTGTACTATGTGAGAGGAAAATTTTGAGAGACGTTGAAGATCATTAATGAAATAAGCTGATTATGTATCTAGTCCTCCCAGGAAATAAACCGCTATGGTTCTACGACATATATTTTTATGATATGTGTCAAATATTGATTCAAAATGATAATAAATTTGTTTATGTAATGTATGGATAACCTCATATGGTCTCTCTAATACATATTATATTTATCTCTACAATAATTTATCCGTATAACACTATTAATAGCATCACTTAATGTTTTCACTATAGTATGTACTTCATGTATTCCAAAATATTATAGATAGTACTATAAATTTTTTTTCAGAACATTACATGTTCATCAAGGATGAAAAATTCTTTCGTTCATCTAATATATATACTAGTACTAAAAGTTGTACAATAAGGTATTTAAGTAGAATCAGTTCATTCAATATTCCATTAAAAATATATGAATATACTTTTCAATTCCAATGGAATATAATTCCAATATTCTTTATCCATAATGTATTTTTAGACTATTTTTTATATTTTCGATGGATACTCCAATCCATTAAGCAGCTAATCACCTTTTTTTAATAAAAATAATTGTGATAAAAAAGTAATATATCTAAGGGTACCTCAATATCCCCCTCTAGATTTTATTTTCAACTACACATTTACATCAATAATTAATGTCACTTTTCTCCCATAACTGATAATGAATGAAAAGGTATAAAAATTATTCTCCGACAAATTTATCAGATATGGAAAATATAATAAACTAATGATTTTCTCCCTCATTACTGGGTCTTTATAATTTTAGAGACGTCTTATCTCTGTATGAATCCTAATATGTTTATCTTGTGGAAAGGGTGGAATTTTTATGTTATTATTATATTCTAAAAAACACTAATTCCATTTTTGAATAAAACTACCTTGACAAAACATGGAATTCTCTTCCTCCCCTTTCAAAAATATCCATCAATACATGCGATAAAGAATTATTCTTGTGTAATTGGTCACCCGTTATAAGTGACTGTTACAATTGAATATCATAATAAGAATCAATTGAATTATTGTGGAATCACATGTTCTATAGTAGTGTGTCATCAATCAAATAACATGAATTATTATTAAAAAAACTAGTGTGGAAAGAATGAGTGATTAATTTAGATAATAAATATTTTTATAATCTAACCACTATGTGATACCATCTCAGAATACCATTTCATAGGTTTGGTAAAAACCATTATTTCATAAATTTATATGAACATACATTCATCATAATAGAAAATTTTTTAAAATTTATGTTCATGTAAATTAATTATCCCTTTTTAGACTAAAAATCGCCATTCATGATTATAATAATAACATATCCTAGAATAACTATGATAATGAGTTCCATACCTCAAATAGAGAAATTCATATTTTTCATGCATAAATATTTCATTTTATTAGATTAATATTCATTATATAACCTTATGATCCATGAAAGAAACATAAAGGTTTGATATCTTCATAAACATGGATATATAATAATCTGGATCATAAAATATCAAAATATTCACCCAGTTAGTTCATCATAACTAGAACCCTTCTTAGGAACATAATAAATAAAACAATTCTTCATATCCAATGGAAAATAGAACATGACAAAGGGTGAGATCAAATGATCTATAAGGGTAAATAAGGTGGATATGAATATTCATTTAAAATTAACATAATCATAATTGGTATGGGAAAGAGATCTTAAAATAATACCCAGTAATTATTAGATAAAATAATTGGTCATGGAATAAAGATAGGTAGTTCATAATACATGAATCCTAAAGGGATCAAAGAACATGATCCATGAGATCATAACATACTAATGACATCATTCCATATAAGTGTGGAATAAATTGTGATGTAATCATAATAATATAAATCTTATTTCAAGGATATAGAATAATATATTAATAACATGTTCGCCTTGGGCTAACTACCCATGTAACTTCTTTACTCTTTGGATAACCTTTTGAGTACCCCCTTTTAGGCTTGGGATAACCTATTGTATACTCTTTGAGCTCATATAACTCTAATATTTACACAATGATTTAGAGGGATATATTATTTTTTCCCAACCCATTAAATAATGATAAATTCATTCGTATATATACCGAAATATTTTAAAAATATTATTCATAACTAAACCTATGGAGAAGAAAATGGGTTTCATCGATATTTCATTATCATAACTGTAGACCATCTAGAGAAAGAATAATGATGGTATCATTGGATCATATAACCAATAAATCCCAAGTGACATAAATGGATTTAATCTTAGATGAACACTTTATTTAAAATATCTATGAATTATTTCTCAAGGAAAATACCTATTTAATTTTTAAATCACATAATAAAATCAAAAAATTTAATAAATTTTTAGGAAAAAATTTTCTTTTAAAATTACCTTTGAAACATATAAGGAATATTTAAATCATTTATTAGTCAAACATGGGTTAAATTTTATTCATATCCTTCATGTAAAAATAAATATTCCTCTCACATTTTCTGTATAAATTCTAAATAAACTTTTTTGGAAAATAACCAGAAGAATCCTTTTAAAAACATTAGGAAAATTAAATTATTAGTAAAAATTACATTAAAATCATAAGATTATATAAAAACATTTTTAATTTTTTTAGAAAACATTAATATAGATGAAAAAGTATTTTCAATCGAAGAGAGAAATAAAAACATTCCTTCAATCTGTTGAGTATATAAAGTTAAACAAAAATGAAGGAAAAATGTATTATTGAGAAATAACATAAGAAGAAAATAATCAATGACATTTATTAAGATGTTAATAGATTATTTCATTAAATACAAATTCAATCATAAACAATTCGGAAAAAATGTTATTGAAACATAAATCTCTTACCTGAAGTTTGACTTACTTTGAAGGCACTCAAACATCATATATAAAAAATCTAATTTTTTTATACTTATATTAAAGAATCATTTACATACTTATAATATCATATATTATCCAATTATAATATTTTAGAACCTATTTATCGATAATTAATTAATAAAATCATTATTTATGGTTGTTAAATGTTTTCGTTTTTCATGATAATTGTGGTTTGGTGGTTTCAATACTTGTTCAGTGATAATGGTTCCATAACATCCAAAAAAATTAATAATTATATAAATATCACACACACACACACACACACATATATATATATATATATTCATCCATGAAATTTAGGTATATAAAAATGAATTTCATTATTCATGGAGATGATAGGTCATACATATGCATAATCACAATTTTCACTATTAAAAGGATAAAATGAAATAAAGGTATATAATAATTAACCTTTACATAATATTTATTATATATTATAAATATTACACATTTTTTAAAATCTATCATTATTACCATCCATTTAATGATTAAATGTTAAATGAATCTCATCGCTTCGTGGAGGTGTTAGTCCACACACACACACGAATGCCGTTATCATTTTCCTAATCAAATGGGAGATAAGAAGGTAGATATGATATTATAATTATATAATAAAAAGAATATTTCTATTATAATATATAAATATTAAACCCATCATAATAAAAATCCATGAATGATGCTGATAAAAAAGGAATTGTATTACTATGTACATGCGGTAGTCCACACGCACCCATAATCCACAATTTCACTTTCCAATTGATGTAATAGAGGGTGGATAACGATGTTTTCAGGATTATAATAACAATTATTACATCTAAGATACATAAAATACAATTATATGATGAATAATAAATATTTTTAGGAGATAGAAGTAGAAATAAATTGAAAGAGGTCAGGTAAGACAATTACCTCTTCTTCAAGAGACCTCCATATTTCCATTGTTAACGATCATGTGAATTATGATTTAAGCATAATAAAACCCCTAAGTTATAGATAGGTAATTTGAGAAGATAATTACCTAGGATTTTCTCATGTTTGGTTGCTCAAAGTGGGGTAATGAAAATATAGAAGGTCAGTCCTTTTATAAGGGAGGGAAAGGACTCAATTGCAATTACTTAAAAGATTTAAATATAATTAAAGTATTTCTCTTGAATAATGTTTCAAAATAGCCAAAAAATTAAATAAATAGATTATGTAATCAAAATATAATCATAAAATGTAATCTAGATAGGTTTGGGTTTCAATTTAAACTCATATTTTTTATTAACCCCTTTATTAGAAACTTTTGGCCCTAACGAGAGTAAAAAATATTTCAATCTTAAAGGGTTATAATTTAACTATATATGGTAAAAAATGGATCATAAATTAAAATTAAATACAATTTTAGACCATATATTATCCTAATTTTCCTTTTAAATTATTTTTATTATTTTTTAATAATTTAATAATATATTATTATTTATAAAATATCATTAATGTCATTTTTTTGGAACAATTCATTTAATTTGTCTTTGATAATAGGATGAATTAAAATAATTTCCTACATTGACATTTAAAACATCCCAAATATGTGATATTTTTCTATAAAATTCTTGGGACACTATAATTCATCCAAATTATATGACTTTTAAAATTTTTATTATTATTTATTTTTATTTTTCATTTAATTGAATAAATATTGTAATGGGGTTACGTAAGAATTTAATGTAATTATTAAACAAATAAAAAAAATTACTATGAAAAAAATTAATATATTTTAAAAATAATCATTTTTTAACCGAACATATCCTCATTTTATCGTTATGTAAAAAATCATTGATATTAAATTAAAGAGTGTGACATTTTGAATTTATTTGTTCTTAATTTAATTTTTATGTCATGTCAAGAAAAAATTAACAAATTAGATATATATTTGGGTATTTGATTTAAATATGCAACCTCTAACCATTAATTTAGACAAAAGAACATGCTATAGAAATTTTAAATCCTCTTGTAGTTGTTTTAACCCTATTTCACATGTTTTACCCTTACATAGGTGATAAATATTTACCAAGATTATAAATAACCATAAAAAATAAAAGTGTATTATTTATAAAACTACAAATTCCTAATATTGAATCCCTCTTTCAATATTCAGTTCGAATAATTTTTGGAATTAAATTTAAAATTAGACCTGTAAAACACAACCAAAATGAATTCTCTGAGATTTTTTTTTCTAAATTATTCAATTATTTGTACCAAAACTAAAAAAAACTATTTCAAATGACTTAAATTAGATTATTAATAATATAAGACAACTATTTTTAATTTAAAAAATTGAAAAAATTGAACATTTCAAGTCCCATAAATGAAAAGACAATTTTCAATAAAAAATTAGTATATTTTTATTATTCATCAAAAAAATCATGTCATAAAATTATGGAAAATTCCATATAAGATAAATATGAAATGATAATTTAAAAAATGAGGTTAGTATTGTAAAATAAATTTTCTAAATGGTTAAAAAATTAATTATATTATTTTCACTCAAAAATCAATAAAAAACATTACTGAAGAATTTTTTTAAAAAGATAATGCAATTTCTAAAAATTGAGTGTTTACTTATCACTAAGTTTTATTTTTCTGAAACCATTAAAAATATATTATTAAAAATATATTTATTCATATCTTTCATCCAATTTAATGGTATAGTTATAATGGTATACTATATTACGGTTTATTTAGACTTATGGTTGCATGTATGGTAAGCTTTCAAATAAATTAAATTTATTCAAAGAGAAATATATCATAAAACATTGGGTTGTTATATTCTACCAGAACTAAAATTAATTTCATTGTATAAAGTCTATCACATTTTTACAAATAATGATGATATATCTATTTTTTCACATCAATCAGTTCCCATGTAGCTTCTTGAAATTTCATATTCCTCCAGATAACATTTACTAGGTGAGTAGCCTTGTTTTGTAGAACATTATATATATAATACAATATCTTTACCAATTTTCCTTCATATAAAAGATCAGTTTTTAGTATAACAACATCTGAGTTCAGAACATGTGTTGGATCATTTAATTACTTCTTTATTAGTGATATGTGAAATACATAATGAACATGAGAGAGGATCGATTTATGTGAAAAGTAATAAGATTCCATTCATACTCATTCAAAAATCTCAAAAGGCCTAATTTACCTAGGGCCCGAATTTCCCTTATTTTAAAATCAAATTACCTTCCTCCATGGAGAAATTATTTGGAAAACCTTCTCACCAATGTCAGATTCAATATTTCACCAATGATTGTTAGTATAAGTTTTCTACCAACAATGAGGTTCTATGATGTGTAGATAAATGGATCTAACGTTCTCTTCCATTTCCTCAACTAGATCTGGTTCCAATAAATTTCATTCTCTATCATTGTCTATGAGTGTTATTGTTTTGGGTATATTTTCATTGATTTCCAAATCATGAGGCATCTAAATTATTATTTAAAAGTAATTTTTGTAAGAAAACTCAATGAGTAGAAGGTTTTGATCCCATCCACCTATGAAATCTAGAGAACAAGACTTTAGAATATCTTTTTGGGTTTTAATGGGTCTCTTAGACTACACATCTATCTTAGGATGATAATTAGTACATAAAAACTACTATGAATCTAGATCTTACTGAAGACATTTCTCTAACATCAAGGTAAACCACCAGTCCTAGTCAGATACAACTGAATATGGTATTTCATGTAACCTTACCACTTCATTAATGTATATTATAGAAAGGTGATAAAGATAATAATATTTCCTAATATAAATGAAGTGTCTTGACTATATAAGGAAAAAGAGTACAACCCAAATAATATTATAGAATCATATTTTTTGGGGAGTTAAACAAAAAAATTAATCGTGGAATTTTCCCAATTATATTCTAGTATTGGTAATGGTTATAAAATCCTCATATAATTTAGTCTCACAACCTTAACATGTTGACATACTAAGCATCAACGTACATAATCTAAAACAACTATTTTCATATTATTCCTCCATAAATATTAATTCAATTTTATATACATGTCTATGCTTCTAGGATTAATAGTGTGTGATGAAATATGAGGTTCATCCAACAAATATTACATTTTTCGGGTACATATGGGACACGTACTTGGTTTTGGAACCTTATCATTCTATTACAATAATGGTTAATCTTAGAAAAATGTATCACCTTATTTTAAATCTCTACATCTTCTTTCTATGACTCTTTAATATTTACATGGATGGGTGTTTGAAGACTCATTCGATAAAGATAATATTTCTCCCCTTCCATCATGATTAGTATATCTGTCCTTTGTAAATCCATTAATATTGTATCTTTTGTGATCCTCATCATAGATAATCTAGCATGGTCTTTTCAACATAGAGCATCTTCCACCTTATTCTCTATACTAGGGTGTTAATGTATTGATCATTTAAATCATTAATCATTTCTAATAATCTTATATGGAACATATTCATATCTTTTTGGTGAATATATACTTTAACCATTTGGCCTTCGAGTCATGCACTGGGTCTTGTGCCACAGGGCCTATGATTCATGAAAGGGTTCCCAATCAACCCTTTTAAAAATGGTATTATCCAAAAATAAATAAAAAATCAAGGCCTTCTAGTTATTTAGTTATGAGTTGGGTAATTCTACTCATGACCTATCAATTTTCATGAGGTAAAATATATTACAAAATCATTCTGCATGTGGATGCATTTGTGTCCCCTATTTAATGAATTGTGATTAATCACAAACCCCACTCCACTACAGTGTAATTGAAGCATAGGTATTATGAATTAGCTTCTCTTTAGTTTCTTAAAATGATCCTCACATTCATCTATTCAAAGGATCCTGGATCCATTCTGAGATAACCTAGTGAGTGGATTAGAAAGCCATGAGAAATTCTTAACAAATCATCAATAATATCCAAGAAAACCACAGAAACTACATATCATAGTCACACTTATTGGTCTAGTCTAGAAATCATTAACTCCCATATTTTATGGATCCAATGATATACTATCACATGCGAATATATGAACCAAAAAGAAAACAAATAGCTAAAATTCATGCTTGGTTATATTTTTATAAAAATTATCCTTCGTCAAGGTCTTCATGAAAATCCTCAAATGATATTTGTTCTCTTCCTTATACTTTGACTATATTATAATTACATTTATAAATACTACCATAATCTAATGAAGGTAATCTCTAAAGACTATATTCATTAAATCCATAATGATATCAGGGGAACTAGTAAGACCACATGGAATAACTATAAATTCATAATGTCCATACCTCATATAGAAGGTTTTCATGGGTATTTTTTCACTTTTTAACATCAATTAATAGTATCCAGATTGAAGGATAATCTTGGTAAAATATTTATGTATATTAAATTGATCGAGAATGTTATCAATACAAGGTAGAGTTTATGTATTCTTTAATCTTCACTTGATATGTTCTCAATAATCAATAAGGAGTCTCATTGATCAATATTTCATCATAAAAATTAATAGTTGAACACTAAGGTGATGCAATTGAGTGAATAAATTCATAGTCAATATTATCCTAGAGTTTCATCTTCAATTCCTAAATCTCAATAGGGGCTTTTATATATGGAATTATTAAAATCGGTGTAGCACAATATATGGATTCTATTGAAAAATTAACATCACTATGTGGAGGAAGACTATGAAACACTTCCAAAAAAATTCAAAATACACTCACAAAATAGGTATATAATTGATGTTGATTATCATCCTAAATATATGAGATAAGAACCCCTTTGACATAGGAATTAAACCCATGTAATGGATGAAATTTCTATTGGAGGTTCATATTTATCAACACACTGATAAATGATCATAGTTTGGATCATAACATCACATGTGACATCCCTTCCATGACAATTAACTTGGTATTTATGTAACGAAATCCAATAAAAGCCTAATAGAACATCAAATTCAACTAGAGGGAGAATAACAAGATCCCTAGGAAGGAAATTACCACAAACATCTTTTAGTGAAGAACCATTTACATGAAATGAGATCACTGAATCATTAGGGGTTTTTACTTATAATTTTTGTATCTATTCTTCGAGGTAGTATTGTGATTCCATTTTCAAATTATTCAGATACAAAAGAGTGGGGGATCTATAATCAAATAATTCATTATCTACTCTATAGTGAATGATAAGTTTATATTTCAACACATTATTATCATATCCCACATCAGTAATAGTGATAAAGTATGATTTACCAATTTATCAAGGCTTGACTAGATACTATCATTTATAATCATTATTAGCCTTTTTATTTTATTAATACTTATAATAATTCCCATAATTTGTGAATTTTAGTTGTTGGAGTATGGGTAGTGATTTCTATAGTGATTTTCCTACATAATTAGCTAACTTATTCCCATTGATGCAACATTCAATTGTCTGATAACATTCTATTCCACACATAAATTATTTTATAGACCCTTAATGAAATTTACTTCATGTCTCCTTCTATAGTTTTATTATATTGGATGGCTCATCACTTCCACACATGGTTTTTTATTATTAAATTTCCTTTAAATTCCAGCTTAATTTTCATATCAAAAGTATTGGAATGATGGATAATTTAAATATCCATTAATAAAATAGTATCAAATAAAATGATTTAATCATAAATATTGATGCCCCATATAGCTGACTTCATTTAGAGACGTGGGTTTATGACACAACAGAATTAATCATTCTTACATTCTATTTCAATGACAACACTAGAATTGTACCGCACATATCCTTTAAAATGTCCCACATTAGTAATAATGTATTTGATGTCATTCTACCTTATATCAAGAAACTCATTCAACATTATCATAAATTGTTAAGAGGAAATTAATTTTCAAAAAATAACTTTCTAAACCCATCCCACTTCATAGATACATTTTATTATTATTTTCATGTTTTTTATGGCAGTCTACCATTGACCAATTTCACCATCCAAATAATAGACTTACAAAATGACATTTTCATGAATCAAATAATCCAAAACAAAAAATATCTTCTCAATATTACTGATCCATTACTCAAAAACTAGTGGACCATCTGAACCTCTAAAAGAGTTTTTGTTTCCTCAAGAAGGACTCAATAGAATGGTTTTACCTCCATTTTCTATTTGGAATCTCAACATGATTTATAACTTGAAAAATATACATAAGAATAGAAATAATATTTTTCATTCTAGATACCATAATATTTGTTTTCTCAAGAGTAAAATTAATTCATTTTATATCACATTCAACATTAAAATGGTTTCTTCAGGTTCCATCCATTAACTAAAACACAAAATCTTAGTGTAAGAAATAATAACCATAGTGGGAAGCACATAATAAAAAAATAATAATTTATAGGTTTTCTAAATGATGACATGTTATTTTCAATATAGGAAACCATAGGCTAATAATAGGTCATATATGTTCATTATCTATTCAAAACTTTTATGATGGTTAGTAAGAAAAATTTGAATTATTAAAATCGTATCTCTCAGGTGTGTCAAACTAGGTGTCTAGTAATGATACACTCATAGTCTATAGGAATGATGGTTGATTTATATTTTGACCAAATTGTATTGGTTTTATTACTACACGATGAATCAGTAAAAAAAAAATCCACTTATGTTATCTAAAAAATGTAGTTTTTCTAATAAAACCACACTCCTTTCATTACCATATATTAGGACATTATACTTTACAAAGGATTATATCCAGGGTTTTCACTATAGTTTCCTCATCTTAGTTTCCAAAGGAAACTGAACCTTCTTATGATTCTCGTTATAGTGGACTATAGTTTTAATACATAAATAATACATCTTATTATATGATGTTTTCTTATATAACATTAGGATCTATTCCAGAACTATACAGGTTTAGTGTTATTTGAAACATTGAAACTTGAACAACTAGTTCATGAAAGGTCAAAAGAATATTCTACTTAGTTATTTATAACTATCACCCAAATTGACATATCATACGTGAAACATTTCCTCATATAATAAGGAAATTAAAATATAATAAATAGCGAGTTCAAATATTTGGTAAGGGTAAACAAGGGAGATATCAATGATCATTTAAACATAATATGATAATAAAGGGTATTGGAACAATATATAAAAATAATAACTATCATTTCATAGATCATAAAATGGATCAATGGAATAATGTTTGGTATCTCATAAGATAATAATCATAAATGGATCAAATCACATGATCTCTGAGAGAATAAAATTCGATTAATATCATGTCACAAATTAGTGGAATAAAGTGTTTCATAATCAAAATCTTAGAAATCTTAGGCCAAGGATACCCACAAAGTCCCTCTTAACAATTTATTCTTGGGCTAACCACTCATGTACCTACATCAAGATTCAGATAACATCTTATTTACCGTCTTTTGGACTTGGGATAACCTCAATTTTACCATTTGATCTCAGAAAACAATAATATTTACACAATGCATTATAGGTATGTATATACTTCTATTTAATAAATCTATTCATATGTATTCCACGAGATCATAAAAACATTTATCATAACTTAAGAAATTAAAAACATAGCTTTAATATATATTTCAACATCATAATCGTAAAATATCCACATAAAGAGTAAATATGATATCATTGGATCTTATATCTCGTAAATCCTATATAATATCAAAGGATGTTATCATAGATGAAATTTCATTCAAATTCCATGGGAATATATCTTGGTAAAATATAATTTTAGTTTTTAAATCACATATTGAAATCTAAAAAGATCATAGATATTAAATAAAAAATATCTATAGAAAAGAACCATAAATACATATAAGAAAGGCCTCAAATAACATAGTGGTCATAATGATGGTAAATTCATTTCATTTCATGTATTTTTAAACAAAGACTCCTTTTATTTTTTTGTAAAAAGACAAATATACCTCATTTAGAAAATGAAAATAAGATTTATTTTAAAAAAATTTATAAATAATATATCATGAGTAAAAATGAATTTAAACAATGAAAACTGGATATAAAAACATGTTTTAAAATATTTTTAGGAAAATGGTTATAGAATAAAAAAATATGACTGAAGAGAAAAATAAAAACATTCATTTAGTCTCTTGAGTAAGTGGGGAAAATGAAATTTAAACATGTAATCTAAAGAAATAACCCCCTAAAAACTAAATGGATATATCAGGAAATTATCATATAATATCCCTTTAATCAAAATTCATACATAAATAATCCCAGTTAAAATGATATTGAAGCATAAATCTATCAAGACAAGTTCGAATTACATTAGCGGAACTCAGAATTCCTGTATAATAAATATAAATTTAATATAATTATTTACAAAAATAATTAATATACTTATAATATCTTATATGACCCCTTATAACATTATTATACTTATTTATTGATAATTTCTTATTAAAATCATCCTTCCTCAGTATTGAATTTTTTTATGATAATATCATTTTTATAGTTTTGGTACTTATACTTCAATCATCGGTCTATAATCTCAATAATTTTAATAAAAATAAAAATATAATATATATTAATTATATATATATATTGACATACATCTAGAAAATGCAGATATATGAAAATGAGTTACCCCATTCATGAAGACAGTAGGCCGTACGTATGCATAAACATAGTTTTCTTTCTTTGAATGATGGAATTAAAGAAAGGTAAATAATAATTAAATTTTGACTAATTATTTCATCACATATATATCATATATATTTATTAAAAATATCCTTATTTCCACCCATTTAAATCATAAATGAAAAAAATCATATCTCATCATGGAGAAGGTAGTCCACATGTATGCAAAAATGATGTAATCATTTTCCATTGGAATAGAAGGTAAGAAGGTAGATATGATATTATAATTAAAGTAGAATAATAATATTATAAATATGATAAATAAATATGAAATCAATCATAATAACCATCCATGAAATATGGTGATAAAAATTAATTATAACATTATGTGGAGGTGGTAGTCCACACGTATATAGAAGTGATACATTCACTTCCCATTTGATTGTAAAATGGAAGGATAATGGTGTTTTAATTATCATAATAACAATTTTGTATACAGATATTACTAAATAATTTTCTTATGATGATTAACATAGATTTATATGTGGTTTAAGAAGAAATAAATTTTCTGTGCTTAAGTAAGATGATAACTTATAATTTGGGAGACCTCCTTTAGATCATTTCTTAAGGACCATAGTAATAGAATTTAAAGAGGATTATAACATCAAATTTTGGTATAGGGAATATTGTAAGACAATTTTACAGGTTTTTGTTGATTTAGATAGCTTAAATTGGTCTAAAGAACATAGAGAATGAGTTTCTTTTTATAGGGGCGGGAAAGGACACCCTTAGAAGTACTTAAAATATTATAATATAATTAAATATTTTATCACGTATAATGAATTTTAATATAAATTAATTGTAAAAAAATTATTTCATGTTATAAATATAAATATCCAATGAAATTTAGATAGGTAGGGTATCATTTTAAACATTATTTATTTATTAACCCCTTCATTAAAAAAATTTAACCTTAACTTCTGTAAAAACTATTTCAATCTTAAAGGGGTATAATTTTAATTATACATTAAAAATTGATTCAAAACTAGAACGTGGATGAATATTTAAACCATATATTATCCTATGTGTCCTTTTGGAGGGTATATATGATTTTTAAATAGTTTAATAAAATATTATTTTTCATAAATTAACATTAATGGAATTTTAGGTGCTATTCGTTTCAGTTAAATTTGAGAAAAACATGATAGTAAATGAATTTGAATATAAACCTTTTACATATCCCCAATATTATATAATTTTCTATAAAATTATCAGGACACTATAATTCATCCAAATTGTTTTACTATTAATGATTTTCAAAATCAGTTATTTAATTTTTATATTAATTTAATAAATACTATGTTGTCTAGTGTAAGAATTTAAGGTAATTACTAAATAAATAAAAAATAAAAATAAATTAATATGATTAAAAATCCTAATTTATAATTTATACAATAATTTATAATATAATGTATCCTCGTTTTATCCTTATCTGTAACACCCCAAGCTTCCACAGTACTTTTCCCTTCGAATAACGCAATAGCGTGTGTTGTACGCAACCTCGAGCTCTAACACACACCACAACTAATTAAACTAGCCGTTGTGAATAGTAATACCTACTTTTTGGAATTTTATAAATTTTATTTATCAAAATGGACTTCATTTTTGGATTCGGAATATCGAAATTAGCCTATGTTGAATTTTTGGTATTTTTCTGAGAACTTCTAATTTTTTATGAATAGTGAAAAATACTTAAAAACAAATTTTTTAATCAAAACAATTTATAGTGATAAATTATACTATTTATAGGTTTCAGAGTATAATTATTATATATTTTTACCATTTTATCTAATGGTGGTCATTAGAATTAATTTCACTTTGAAATTGGACATAAACATTTGTCAATCTTTTGATATATATTGTTTCTTAAAAACATGCTATTTGTTGTGACAGTGGGAATTAATTATAAAATTAATTAATTCAACTTATATTTTTGGAATTTTGTAAAATATACATCATTTTTGAATTCGGAATATCAATTATAGCTTAGGGTGAAATTTTGGCATTGTTCTGAAAAACTTCAATTTTTGATGAATAGTGAAACCACTAAGTGGTAATTAAATAACTGATTTTTCGTTTAAGTGAAATATTACCACTTATGTGTTTTGAATTTCAAAAATCCGACATACATGGTTGTCATTAGGATGTAAAATGTGGTTCAATGGGATTAAAATAATTTTTTTGGTGAATAGTAACTTTTAAGTTTAATTAATCGCGATTAGAGGTAATTAGTGTAGTTTAAGGTAAAAATAATGTTTTAATAATATGAGATGAGATTGACACATGTCCTACCCTCATTGGATGTTCCATGTCCGACCAAGACAATCCATGGGTCAACTTGGGGACCCCAAGGAGCCAGTTTAGTTGGAAAATGACATAAATACCTTTTATTTAATGTTAAAGTAAAAAATGACACAAACATGAAATGTTTTACTAAAACAATTTTTACATGGGTTTATACAAGTCATATTTTTGACTATAAATAGTCATTGTAAAGCTAAAACGATTTCCAACATCATAGTATTTTTTTATAATTTTTAGACATTAAATAAATTAAATTATTTATGACATCATTATGATGCACCGATGACCTCATTATTTAATGATTTTAATAAAATGAAAAGATAATATAAAATCCAAGGCTTACACTTGTACAAAGACTATTGTATGGGTATATTTCGAACCATTATCACCATATCCACGAATTATATAAGTGTGGTACCTTTAGAATCCGAAAAGCATTGTATAATAATGTAACATTTCAATCTTTCCAAAAGAGCCCCTCCTCTCCTCTTATAAAAGGCCGCCACCTCTACCACCTTATTCACAATCTCAAGCCTTTTGGTTCGGCCAAAATCTGCCCAAATACTCTCCCAACTTATCTCCCTTCATCCTAGAATCTTTACATTAGTCATAAATCCATCCTAAGGAGTCCTTTTGATCAAATCAAAAGGAAGAACCCGAAGAAGAGGTAACGTTTTCATCACCCTCTTTCAAGTTTCTTTCTTCTTACACTCCCTCTTTGTTTATTATTTCAATTATAAAATTATAACTCCAGTATCATCTATATACTGTGATGTTATTATAAATATGGAACAACGATATTCAGTATTCTACCCATCATTTGAATGACATGTCACCATACGTGCGTACGTACGACTTACCGTCTCCACGTCGTGGTGTAATTGTTATTCAATATATTATTATTTAGATAGGTATAATAATGATATGTAATTCATGTAAATAATAAATATAACATGATAATGATTCTGTATACATGATATACTATCCAATTATATATTATTTTAATATCAAAATAATGATATTGTCGCTCGTGCATACGTACGGACTACCGTCTCCACGAACGCGATGAGATTCATTCTCCGTCGTATCCATTCAAGTATAATTATCATTTTATTATTTAAAAATAATGTTTAAGGACATGATATCACTCTGGATATGAATAAGATACAACCTATCCATGAAAAACACGACTTACGTAACAAAACATATAAAAGAAAACGAGTAAGTTAACACCCGAAACAACGATAAATCTAAGATATTATTAACAAAGCAATGTTAAAAGATCATATATGATATCATATGAATGTATATGATTCTTGTATAATTTACTAACAATTATTTCACCATTATACAGGAGGTTAACCTACCCCAACTGAGGAAAATTACAAGGTAAGGGTTTACTTCACAACCTCTTCATTATCCAAGGTTGTTTATACATAATTATCTACTGAGACCTCGTTATCACCCACATCCATGTTTCTTAAAATGTCTTTCAAATTTTTTTTACTATTAAATGGAAATTGGGATAAAGTCATTTATACCCTTATAGGTTTTTGAAAGGAATCTTACCGTCGTTTTCCAAACAATGTACTTTTTGACCTTTTTGACAAATTTAAGGTAAGAATGTTTTTTTAACTTATACAGCGGGTGCGGCTAATTTCCACCATTATAACTTCATTGAATATTCCATTATAAGCTTATAAGAATATTTTCAAAGTAAATGTATTATTTTATAATTATGGGACTTTTAAATGATCTCAAAAAAAGAGATATTTCTCTCAAATAGCTTTGATTTCATCTATGTCAACATCATTTGATGGGTTTTAAGTTTAATTGAAATTGGTTTATGATACGAAACATCCATTGAACATTTTGTGATATATTTGACTATGGATGTGTTATTTTTATACCATCCATCGTTTATGGAGAAATTTTTGACATTTCATATGCTAGTTTTAATACGAATATTTATGTTATGTTTAAACCTATTCATATGAGGAATGTATTGGACTTAATAAGTGACGGGTGGAGCCTGCTATAGCTCCTCGATGCATCGGTAGGTCTCATGAGACAACTAGACATGGAATTGGCCGAGGCCCTTTCCCAATTTGATTTATGTTTTTGGCCGAGGCCTTAATCATTTTAGTCGTCTTGGACGAGGCCTTGACAAAATGTTTTAGAATGTCTGGCATTATACATTCCCTCATTATGAAAGTGGTTATTGATATTTAATGTGATTATTCGTCTAGTAGAATATCTATGTGAGTAAGTAATGGAATTATTTTATTTTACTTTTTCCATATTATGCTGAAGTTCAAGTTTAATAAGGCTTTTGTTTTAGTTATACATTGCCTTAAATGTTAATGTTTATTTATGAAAGTTTGCGATATATTGTTATCCTTACTGAGCATCTGAGCTCACCCCTTTCAATGTTTTAATATTTTCCAGGATGTGAAGAAGTATTTTATGAATGAACTGCAGGGATAGTCAGAAGAGGATATGAGTGTGGACTATGGAGTCTGTGTTATTGTAGTTTTTCACTTTATGATGTAATGTAACATTTACGAATGTATCTAGTGTTTCCAAGGCTACTAAACTAATCGGTCTTTCGAGACTTGATCTTTTGTGATCATGCCAATGTTACGAAGTAATGCACCGACTCCGGGTAGCTGGGGTTGGGGTGTTACAGTTGGTATCAGAGGAAGTTTAGTACAAACCTTGGAAGCTAGATTTAGAAAAACTCTGATTAGAGCACGTAGACCTAAGATGAAATTTGAGGATTAGTATAGAAGAACTTCCTAAAATTTTGGTATTGTAGAAATTTTGTGAGTTTTCCGAGGAATAAATCCCTGTATGGATACGAGCAGGTAGAGGCGGCTTTGGCACAAATGTACCTAGGGGTAAAACCCGAAAACACCGCTTTGAGATAGACTCGAACGGGAACTGGTGCACGACAATGGGCCTTGCTGCACTCTTGGTTGCGACACTCCCGGGGGATATTCTTAGGATAATTCCCATTTTCTTTATAAACCACTATGAAGGGTTACGCGTATATACATCCTCAAAGAAAACATTTTTATAATTATTGATTATATCCATAATTAGTTCAATTTATGTTAAGTGTTTTACAAGTATGGAATTATGTATTTGGATTCATAAACTAATCTATTTTATGCCATTATTTAGAAATGGCACCTAGTGGAAGGAATGGGAACCGTATCAATGCACGCACTTCGTGTAGGGATTTCCCTCCTGCTCAAGATAATTATGGTGGAGCTAGTGATACAACTGGTGCTGATCAGCTTCTCACCGTACTGGGACAACTCACGCATGTTATGAATAATAACCTTACTCGTATGGAGCACCCTGATCCGCAACGTGGAGGATCAATGCTAGACCGTTTCATGAGGCAACAAACACCAACCTTCAATGGGAGTACAAATCCTATATTAGCTGAGCAATGGATAAATTCCTTAGAGAAAATATTCCATGCCTTGGGGAGTAGTGAAAGGGAGAAAGTTGTCATGGCAGTTTACCGCCTCACTGGAGATGCCGATCAATGGTGGTCACTAATTAAAAACACAAAGGAAGATGATGAATTAACAAACATGGAATGACAGGAGTTCAAAGAGCTGTTCTTAGAAAAATACTTTCCTCGAGACCATCAAGCGGATATGGAAAGGCAATTTCTGAGTATGAGGCAGAAGGAGGATGAGAATGTCGCAAAGTATGAGGCTAAATTTACAAGGTTAGCGAGGTATGCTGCAGATTACATACGTAACCCAAGAAGTAAGACTGATCATTTCATTGATGGGTTAAAACAATTTCTCCGTCGAGCTTTAGTATCACAAGCCTTCTCTTTATACGAAGGTATTGTCTCGTGCGCTATCAGGACGGAAAAATAAATTCTCTAAGTCTTATGACTTTAAATCAAAGCAAGATAAGAAGAGATCCGCTGAAAACTCTGGGAAAGGAAATAAGGAAACAGGGAAGAAGGGTAGAAATGAATTTCCACCCTGTGATAATTGTGGTAGGAAGAACCCTGGTGCCTGTCTAAAAGGAAAAGGAGTATGTTACAAGTGTGTTGAAAAAGGCCACCAAGCTCATGAATGCAAGGGAAAGAAAGCGGCTGTCAACGTGGAATGCTATAATTGTAGAGAGAAGGGACATTATGCAAATGAATGTCCTAAGCGTCAGGGGAACTTACCTCAGAAGAGGCCAAGGGATCAGGGCCAGGCTTATGCTATCACTACTGCTGAGGTGAAAGCTCCGAAAGACGTGGTGGCAGGTAATTTAATGGTTTCCTCAAGTTTAGCAAATGCATTATTTGATTCTGGATCATCGCATTGTTTCATATCTTCCCAGTTTTCTAAGAAAATTAGATATTTCCAATTTGATTTAACAAGGGAGTTGTTGGTCAAAACCCCTAAGGGAAGTATTGTTGCAACAAAGTTTTGTCGATTAGTTCCCATTAGAGCACCTAAATGTTCTTTACCTGCTGATCTCATCGTCATACCCATGATTGAATTTGATATAATCCTCGGTATGGATTGGCTTTCAGACCATGATACAAAAATTTATTGTAAGAGGAAAGAGGTTACGATTCTTGATGATGATGATAAGGAACACCTTATCTTTAGAGCAGAATCGTCACCACATAATTCTTATCTAGATCCACCCCCAGTAGCTCAACTAAATTCAATTATTGGGGAGGAAGAGAAGGAAATTACTGAGGGTGAGGAAAGGAATATTCAAATAGAGGATGTACCTATTGTGAGAGAATATGTTGATGTGTTTCCGGAATATTTACCTGGACATCCTCCAGAACGAGAAGTTGAGTTTTCTATTGATTTAATTCCTGGATCAAGGCCCATATCGAAGACCCCTTATAGAATGGCCACTGTGGAATTAGTTGAACTAAAGAAAAAACTAGAGGAATTGAGTAATAAGGGATTTATTCGCCCTAGTGTTTCTCCTTGGGGAGCCCTTGTTCTTTTTGTTAAGAAGAAATATGGATCTATGAGGTTGTGCATCGACTATAGGGAGATCAATGCTATAAAAATAAAGAACAAGTATCCCCTACCTCGCATTGATGACTTGTTTGACCAACTGCATGGAGCTCAATACTTTTCAAAGATTGACCTTCGGTCTGGATACCATCAGTTGTGTGTGAAGAAGGAAGACATTCCAAAGACAGTATTTCGAACAAGGCACGAGCATTACGAGTTTACAGTAATGCATTTTGGATTGACTAATGCACCCTCTGTTTTCATGGATCTAATGAATATAGTTTTCAAGGAATATCTTGATGACTTTTTAGTGGTATTTATTGATGATATCTTGGTATACTCCAAAAGCCACTAAGATCATGAAAATCACTTACGCATTATCCTGAAGACTCTTAGAAGACATGAATTATATGGGAAATTTAGAAAGTGTGAATTCTGGCTTCAGGAGATTTCTTTTCTTGGCCATATTGTCTCTAAGGATGGAATTTCCACTGATCCTTCTAAAACCAAGGCAATCCAAGAATGTCCAGCACCGACAAGTATAACTGAGGTACGCAGTTTTATTGGTTTAGCAGGTTATTATCGACGTTTCGTCCAGAATTTTTCCAGATTGGCTAACCCATTGACAAAGCTCACACGTAAAGGGATTAAATTTTTCTGGACAAAAGAGTGTGAAGAATGTTTTGAATAACTGAAGAGAATATTAGTCAACGCCCCTGTATTGAATCTACCATCGGGGAATGATGAGTTTGTTATTTATAGTGATGCATCGAAGAGAGGACTTGGTTGTGTCCTTATGCAGAATGATAAGGTTATTTCCTATGCATCACGACAGCTAAAAATTAATGAGCAAAACTATCCTACTCATGATCTTGAGTTAGCAACTGTGATCTTTGCTTTAAAGATATGGAGACATTACCTCTATGGTGAAAAATGTGAGATTTATACTGATCACAAGAGTTTGAAGTATATTTTCTCACAAAAAGACCTCAACATGAGGCAAAGGCGATGGCTTGAACTACTCAAGGATTATGATTGCACGATACATTACCACCCGGGGAAGGCAAACAAGGTGGCAGATGCTTTGAGCAGAAAAGACCATGGAGTTTTGAATGTGATGAGAATTGAAAGGGATCCAATTTTCATGGATCTAGTGAAGATGGACATGGGAATAACTAGGGAAGGTGAAACATCAATGCTTTTTCAAATGGTTGCCAAACCATCATTACTAGAAATGATTAAGAGTTCTCAGACCGATGATGAAGAATTTCAGAAGAAGATTAAAGATGTGAATGATGGAAGATTGAGGGACTTTGTGTATAAGGATGGAATTTTGAAATTCGAGAAGAGACATTGTGTTCCCGATATATCTGATCTAAAAAGAGAATTGCTGGATGATGCTCATAGTTCCAATTTCTCTATACACCCTGGGAGCACCAAAATGTATAGAGATTTGAAGGACCATTTTTGGTGGGACAATATGAAGACGGAGATTTCTGAATTTGTGTCGAGGTGTATGGTTTGTCAATAAGTGAAAGCTAGAAGGCAACATCCTGGTGGAGTATTGCAACATCTTCCCATACCTGAGTGGAAATGGGATAATATTACGATGGACTTTATCATGGGACTACCAAAGACTCTTAGAATGAATGATGCAATATGGGTCATTGTTGATCGTCTTACTAAGTCAGCACATTTTCTGGCTATACGGGAGGATCTACCACTTGAACGTCTAGCAAGACTATATATTAATGAAGTTGTAAGACTTCATGGAGTACCCCTATCGATTGTTTCTGATCGTGATCCTCGTTTTACTTCAAGATTCTGGAAAATTCTTCAAAATTCCTTGGATACTGAACTTCGTTTGAGCACTGCCTATCACCCTCAAACAGATGGACAATCAGAACGGACTATTCAAACCTTAGAAGACATGTTGAGATCATGCTCTCTTGACTTTCAGGGTATGTGGGATCAATATTTACCACTGGTAGAATTTTCCTATAACAATAGCTTCCATTCAAGCATTCAGATGGCACCTTATGAAGCTTTATACGGAAAGAGATGTCGTACACCAACCTGTTGGGATGATGTTGGTGAAAGAAAACTTGTGGGACCAGAACTGGTGGAAGAAACAATGGAAAAGGTGAAGGTAATCCAAAACCACATCAAAGCAGCTCAAAGTAGGCAGAAGAGCTATGCCGATAACAGAAGAAAGGATTTGGAATTTTAGGTGGGAGATCATGTTTTCCTAAAGGTATCTCCATGGAAGGGAGTTATACGTTTTGGTAAGAAGGGTAAATTGAGTCCCAGGTACATCGGACCTTTCGAAATTCTACATCGTATTGGGGCTATAGCTTATCGTTTGGCGATGCCGCCAAATCTCTCCAAAGTTCACGATGTTTTCCAGATATCGCTATTGAGAAAATACATGACCGACCCAACACATGTACTTACCTATGATGAATTAGAACTGGAACCCGATCTATCTTATTGCGAAGAGCCCATCAGAATTCTTGATGTGAGGGAGCATGTGCTGAGAAACCGGACGACTCGTCTGGTAAAGGTTTTGTGGAGAAATCATAAAATGGAAGAGGCAACGTGGGAACCTGAGGAACTTATGATGAAGAACCACCCGAGTCTTTTTATGTAGTAATACCCTAGAAATTGTGAGGACGTAATTATTTGAAGGAGGGGAGAATGTAACACCCCAAGCTTCCACGGTACGTTTCCCTTCGAATAAGGCAATAACATGTGTTGTACGCAACCTCGAGCTCTAACACACACCACAACTAATTAAACTAGCCGTTGTGAATAGTAATACCTACTTTTTGAAATTTTATAAATTTTATTTATCAAAATGGACTTCATTTTTGGATTCGGAATATCGAAATTATCCTATGTTGAATTTTTGGTATTTTTCTGAGAACTTCTAATTTTTTATGAATAGTGAAAAATACTTAAAAACAAATTTTTTAATCAAAACAATTTATAGTGATAAATTATACTATTTAGAGGTTTCAGAGTATAATTAGTATATATTTTTACCATTTTATCTAATGGTGGTCATTAGAATTAATTTCACTTTGAAATTGGACATAAACATTTGTCAATCTTTTGATATATATTATTTCTTAAAAACACGCTATTTGTTGTGACAACGGGAATTAATAATAAAATTAATTAATGAAACTTATATGTTTTGAATTTTGTAAAATAGACATCATTTTTGAATTCGGAATATCAATTATATCTTAGGGTGAAATTTTGGCATTGTTCTGAAAAACTTCAAATTTTGATGAATAGTGAAACCACTAAGTGGTAGTTAAATAACTGATTTTTCGTTTAAGTGAAATATTACCACTTTTGTGTTTTTAATTTCAAAAATCCGACATACATGGTTGTCATTAGGATGTAAAATGTGTTTCAATGGGATTAAAATAATTTTTTTGGTGAATAGTAACTTTTAAGTTTAATTAATCGCGATTAGAGGTAATTAGTGTAGTTTAAGGTAAAAATAATGTTTTATTAATATGATATGAGCTTGACACATTTCCTACCCTCATTGGATGTTCCATGGCCGACCAAGACAATCCATGGGTCAACTTGGGGACCCCATGGAGCCACTTTAGTTGGAAAATGACATAAATACCTTTTATTTAATGTTAAAGTAAAAAATGACACAAACATAAAATGTTTTAATAAAACAATTTTTACATGGGGTTATACAAGTCATATTTTTGACTATAAACAGTCATTGGAAAGATAAAAATATTTCCTACATCATAGTATTTTTTTTTATAATTTTTAGACATTAAATAAATTAAATTATTTATGACATCATTATGATGCAGCGATGACCTCATTATTTAACGATTTTAATAAAATGAAAAGATAATGTAAAATCCAAGCCTTACACTTGTCCAAAGACTATTGTATGGGTATATTTAGAACCCTTATCACCATAGCCACGAATTATATAAGTGTGTGACCTTTAGAATCCGAAAATCATTGTATAATAATGTAACATTTCAATCTTTCCAAAAGAGCCCCTCCTCTCCTCTTATAAAAGGCCCCCACCTCTACCACCTTATTCACACTTTCAAGCCTTTTGATTCGGCCAACCTCTGCCAAACTACTCTCCCAACTTCTCTACCTTCATCCTAGAATCTTTACTGTAGTCATAAATCCATCCTAAGGAGTCCTTTTGATCAAATCAAAAGGAAGAACCCGAAGAAGAGGTAACGTTTTCATCACCCTCTTTCAAGTTTCTTTCTTCTTCCACTCCCTCTTTGTTTATTATTTCAATTCTAAAATTATAACCCTAGTATATTCTATATAATGTGATGTTATTATAAATATGGAACAACCATATTCAGTATTATACCCATCATTTGAATGACATGTCACCATACGTGCGTACGTACGGCTTACCGTCTCCACGTCGTGGTGTAATTGTTATTCAATATATTATTATTTAGATGGGTATAATAATGATATGTAATTCATGTAAATAATAAATATAACATGATAATGATTCTGTATATATGATATAATATCCAATTATATATTATTTTAAAATCAAAATAATGATATTGTCGTTCGTGCGTACGTACGGACTACCGTCTCCACGAACGCGATGAGATTCATTCTCTTCCATATACATTCGAGTATAATTATCATTTGATGATTTAAAAATAATGTTTAAGAACATGATATAATTCTGGATATGAGTAAGATACAACCTATCCATGAAAAACACGACTTACATAACAGAACATATAAAAGAAAACGAGTAAGTTAACACCCGAAACAATGATAAATCTAAGATATTATTAACAAAGCAATGTTAAAAGATCATATATGATATCATATGAATCTATATGATTCTTGTATAATTTAATAACAATTATTTCACCATTATACAGGAGGTTAACCTACCCCAACCAAGGAAAAGTACAAGGTAAGGGTTTACTTCACAACCTCTTCATTATCCAAGGTTGTTTATACATAATTATCTACTAAGACCTCGTTATCATCCACATCCATGTTTCTTAAAATGTCTTTCGAAACATTTTTACTATTAAATGGAAAATGGGTTACAGTCTTTTATACCCTTATACGTTTTTTAAAGGAATCTTACCATCGTTTTCCAAACAATGTACTTTTTGACCTTTTTGACAAATTTAAGGTAAGAATGTTTTTTTAACTTATACGGCGGGTGCGGCTAATTTCCGCCATTATAACTTCGTAGAAGCTTCCCTTACAAGATTATAAGAATATTTTCAAAGTAAATGTATTATTTTATAATTATGGGACTTTTAAATGATCTAAAAAAAGAGATATTTCTCTCAAATAGCTTTGATTTCATCTATGTCAACATCCTTTGATGGGTTTTAAGTTTAATTGAAATTGGTTTATGATACGAAACTTCCATTGAACATTTTGTGATATATTTGACTGTGGATGTGTTATTTTTATACCATCTATAGTTTATGGAAAAATTGTTGACATTTCATATGCTAGTTTTAATACGAATATTTATGTTATGTTTAAACCTATTTATATGAGGAATGTATTGGACTTAATAAGTGACGGGTGAGCCCGATATAGCTCCTCGATGCATCGGTAGGTCTCATGAGACAACTAGACGTGGAATTGGCCGAGGCCCTTTCCCAATTTGATTTATGGTTTTGGCCGAGGCCTTAATCATTTTAGTCGTCTTGGCCGAGGCCTTGACAAAATGTTTCAGAATGTCTGGCATTATACATTCCCTCATTATGAAAGTGGTTATTGATATTTCATGTGATTATTCGTCTAGTAGAATATCCATGTGAGTAAGTAATGGCATTATTTTATTTTAGTTTTTCCATATTATGCTGAAGTTAAAATTTAATAAGGCGTTTGTTTTAGTTATACATTGCCTTAAATGTTAATGTTTATTTATGAAAGTTTCCGCTATATTGTTATCCTTACTGAGCATCTGAGCTCACCCCTTTCAATGTTTTAATATTTTACAGTATGTGAAGAAGTATTTTATGAATGAACTGCAGGGATAGTCAGAAGAGGATATGAGTGTGGACTATGGAGTCTTTGTTATTGTATTTTTTCACTTTATGATGTAATGTAACATTTATGAATGTATCTAGTGTTTCCAAGGCTACTAAACTAATCGGTCTTTCGAGACTTGATCTTTTGTGATCATGCCAATGTTACGAAGTAATGCACCGACTCCGGGTAGCTGGGGTCGGGGTGTTACATTATCTATAAATTGTGATGATATTTAAGTCAAGTGTGTAACTTTTTGTATATATTATATACTTAAATTTATTTAACAGTAATAATAAAAAAATGGAACTATGTGAAAATATATAAGGAAAATGGTTTTAATAATCTTAAATACACTCATACAATAGTATAATTTCACATTTTGTAGTAATTTGTATGCCTTATCCCAATGTTCTAACCCTATTTTACCCTTTTACCCTTCCCAAGGTGATATATATTTACCATGGTTAATATTCATAATTAAAAAATAAATAAAATGGAAATATATACCAAATGTTATGCAACTAGATTAAAGAAGACAATCCTCTTTAAAATTTTCAATTTATATAACTAGAAAAATTAAATTTAAAATTAAACATGAAAAACATGATGAAAAAGAGTTTTTTAGAATAAAAGTAGTTTTTGTATTTTAAAATATTTTTACACACAAATCCCACAAGATTTTAATTAAACTGAATATAATTTTATTTTTAATAATACAAGTTAAATTATTTTACATTTAAAAAAATTATTAGACAATGTAACTTTGTAAATTCATTAAATAAAAAGCCAATTTTTAATAAAAATTTGTATTTTTGTTACACATAGAGAAATAAATATTTTCATAAAATTACAAAATATTAGCTCTAAGATAATTATGATGTGATAACTCCAAAAATAAGGTTCATTTTATAAAATATATTTTCTAAATGTGTTTTAAATTAAGTATATTATTTTATCTCAAAAAGAAAAAATATCATTTTTGAGGAAAATGTATTTTTTAAGCATATAATGACTTATCCAAAAATTTGTTACTTATTTATCACTATAAATATATTATCTAAAAAAATTATACATATTTTTTTCTATTTTTATTTATTTTATATCTCATAAATTAATGGTTAGGTTAAAATAGTATACTATATTATTGTTCATTTAGACTAAGAGTATCATGTATGATAAGATATCCAAGAAATTAAATTTATTTAAAAATATATATATCATAAAATATTAGGGTGTTAAATAAAACATCAATATATGATAATTATGTCCATATTTCAACATTAAAAAATATATATTATGCATTGGGAAACCTTCTCTTATTCCAAACCTTCCCCTCATGGGATATATTCCATACTTTATCACCATGACTCTTCTTTTCCACAAATATGCCTCAGGTAATTATGATACCTATTATACTGGATACCAATTAGAAAAAAATACAAATTGAAATTAATCCACCAATTATGGATTAATTATTATATGTATAATCACTAAAATATATATATATTTATTCTTCTCATTCATCATCACTAATACCATCAGTCAAAATTCACTCACTGAGGTAGTAGGAATAAGGTTGATAGTAAAAAAATTATCACTTGTATCACCGAGCTTGATAGTTATTTTTCAATACTATTTCATTTTTAGATGAATCTTTGATATGTATACCCTTATTCATTATTTTACAATATTTATCTTTCTATACTTATAATTCATTGGAAATCATGTTCTTTATTTAATTCAAGACTTTTTCATAGCTCAGATAGCTTTATGATATTGTTCTAGAACAATAGTTTTAATTTTTTATTCTTACTTGGAACTTTGTTATTTTTTTCAAATGATCTATCCCATATGATAAATATAAATTATAATTACCAGAAACCTAAATAATTTTATATGTTAACTTCATATTTGTTAAAACAAATTATGAATTAGAAACCAATGGTTTATTACCTTTTTAATTCATCATATCTTTTTTCATAGAATCCAAGTCTAGAAATTGTTAGGAATTTGGCCAAACAAATTTCATATTCCAAAAAAAAATTCTTCATCAATTTCATTACCCTTTTTGTGTTTCTTTTAAATATCATAATTAATGAATTCTTCATCCAATCTAATCTTCCTATGAATTACATTAATTGACTCCTTATTTCATATAGAACCAGATAGATTTTATTTCCATAGATATTTTAAAAAAGTCTATAGTGTGGTCTATATTAATAAAATTGAATAATACTCATATATATAGTGTGAAATAATTCTCAAAATTCATCCATTAATTATTGGGAGTGGTATCATCAACTTTCTTTACTTTCTCACTCCTCAAGGAAGTCTTCTTTTTTATTTAGGGATTTTTATAAATATTCTATTGTGGCCTTTTTCATTCATTATCAAGAGATTAATGTATTGTTGTAAAATACTATAATTCATCATATATTATTCCAAAAATGTTTCAAAATACATTGAAATTATCAAGATACTCATATAATTTTTTCAAGGGAAGATTCCGCTTATTTTGAGAGTTCAACTTCTATACAGCATGTCTGCTTCTGAATTCCAATTTTTTCTTGTTTCATAGTATTATTTGAATTTAATATATTTAAAATTTATTTCAAATATACATAAACATGTTTCTATACCTTTAGGATCAAAAAAATTCAAAAAAACCACAATATATTTCTTATTAATGGAATTTTTTAATATTTTTCTACCTGATGACCCTGCTATTTTGGGGGTTTTCACCACTATTTAGGATCTCAATTTGTGGAAATATTACTTATAAATATTCTCAAATCTAACACTGATTATTTTTATGTACTTTCATCATTATTCCATACCCATGCTTTTACAAAAATTTACTTCTTTCCAGTACTGTTTGAAAAAATAAATTCAGTGCATGCAATGCTTTTGGAATTATGGGTGTTCTTCATCCATGTGTTTGAGGTGGATCTTTTTCTATATGTTCTAAAAATATACTTACTTCCAATATAATTTTATTTTGATGAAAAATAATCTTTGATAATTTAGTGGAGGCACATATTTCATTATTCTTTGGGAAGTTCCATATTATACCAATTCTATACATTTCTGCTTTATTTCCAGCTCCAAACACTTCATATTGAAATAATATTTTTTAACTTCAGATGAATTTTATATTTATTCAAATTAATTATTTATCTTATTATTTTTCCCTTATTTATTCAACTTATACATTATAGTGAACCTTTATAAATCATTAATATTTTTACTTCCACATCCATCTATTTATCCTCGACATACACTATGACATTATGTAGTTTTTCCAAGCCACGGAATAACATAGTTGTATTAAACCTAAAAACCAATTACTCAACAAGTAACCTCTGAAATTTCTCATCAGTCAGCTACAAGTTATGAATATTAAGTGTGTTTTTCTTCCTTATATATCACTTTTTTTGTGAGTTTTTTACATCTTCTAACAATTTTAGCTATTACATTCTCCATCGCATCATCTTCCTCCACTAAATATGATTTCTCATCAAATATTACCATAATAAATCTGTGATTTTATTCATCTATCTCACGATGGACATTATTTAGATAACCATTGACCAAATAATAAATTTTTTTCATTATTTTATTCTATTAATACTCTTCAAAGTTTTAAAAAATTACAAAAAGGGTCTCTATCAATGGATTAAATAGATGATAACATTCCACTTTATTCAACTTCAAGTAGTTATTCATTCCATTGATTCATTTAATTTTTCCTCTCCATATTGGCCTACTTCTTCTAAATTTTTTCAATGTATTTAAAGTGAATTCAAATTAACCACTGATATGAATGTAAATAATCTTATTCATCATGAATTGTTCCAAAAACATCTAAAATATATACATAATTAATCAAAATTACATGTAATGGTCCTTAAAAATATATCCAATCAGAGGATTACCTTTTATATAATACCAAATTAAAGTAACAACGGGATATAGGTAGACTCCTGATAAGGGATTTATTTCGTATTGAGTATTTTTTACCAATTACCAGTTCTCATATACGTTGTTACCCCCAAAGGTAATTTAACCTCTAATGTTAGTAAGTGAAAATTGATTTTTTAATGTTTAACATAGAAAAACCCAAATTTATGTTTGTAAGTAATGTAATAAATAGGCACACAATATATTTATAAGGTTAAATATAAATAATCAATCCTTGCATTGAATGGTGTTTCCCATAATAAATGATTATCTACTATAATCTTAATGATTAGAATGTGTTTAGTGTATACCACACCTAAAATGTTAAAGTATCACTAGAATTAACAATTTCTATATCATATTGGAATTTCTTCAATAATCTTCTGACTATACTCCTCTTGTCTCATATAGATATACCTATATACCCTCATACACATAGGTTCTATGAAGTCTCAACATATATAAATATATCTTAATGTGTGTTTACAAGTGTTTATATATATTATTAATGGAAATATATCATTTGTTTTGTATTAGATTATTATTCACCAATGAAATAAACCTCCATGCACTTAATTGAAACTAGTTAAAAGTCCTTTAGATCTTCTAGAATAATACTTTTAAGTCAGTCACTACTCATTGATCAACTTCACAGTTCCTATAGTGAATCTTCTCACATATTTGTCTCACTCAATGAGCTCTAGTATTATTCCAACACAAGATTTATCCAATATTATTTATGTTCATCAACACCATAAAATAAAACTATACATAATAGGTCATCCTTTATCCATTTTTTTCTCCTCATGATTTAATAAAAATGGATTTTATTGGAATATCATATTCTTTCTTTATCATCGATGAACGTGTGGTCTAACTCCTCATCACACACTCATGTGGTTAACCTATTCTTCTTCAAGAGTGTTCTTCAAAATTTCTCATATCTCACCAGATCTTTCATTCTCAAGTCCTGAATACTTTCTTCTCTATATTTTATTTTTGTTTTATACATTATTGATAAGGAAATTATAATTTCTATTTTTAAATAAAATATTTCCATCTAATTCCATACCCATGATCTAATAATTAATTAAATCTCCTTTTCATGCATGAGGTTTCCCCCACAATAACATTATTCGTTTCTCTCAAATATTAGTCTATTTGGAAATATTAAAAGTGAAAATACTTTTCATTTCATTTATTTCTCATATTTATATAAGCTAAAATAATGTCTTTTTGAGTCTTCTAACATGATTAAGATTTCCTCTTCCTCTCTTCCCCATCTTCCTCTTTCTTTGTAAAATGACTCAAGAATATTATTTTAAACTAGTTCAATTATACAGATTTTCACAATAGACTTGGCCCCACTAGATCAAGAAGATGATCTCTGAAATTTAGCATCAAACACTATCACATTATTTAAATTGATCAATTTTAAATCTATATATAATAGTTATCATTACTATATAAATTAAACATCATTTTTTTGTAGATTGGTTTAATACCTATTTATATTTGACTGCTTCAATTAATAACATAACATAAATTAAAATTTACTTCACATTCAGATGGTTTCTCAACTTTATTTTCAACTTCATCTTAAGCATGAATCAAAATTCCCTTTATGAATAATAAAAATATATAGAAATAATCAAGAATCATCATAATGTATCATGAGTATCATGATATTTCCTATCGTTTTCAACAGGTTGAAATTGGTTCCATGTGGGAACAATAATTTTTTGATCAGTTACATTAAAGAGGGTTTAATTTTACGGGATTCTAAAAATGACCACAATTATCTTGATAAGAAACAATTACACATGATATACCATAATGGAATGACTAGATTGACTATAAGAGCTTGATAAATTGACCATGATTCATTCAGTTCCAAGATCAATTGTGAAATTAAATATGTAATTAACAATAAGAAAGGTTTTTATATTGATTGTATAAATTCCTTTATTCTACAAGATAAATTTATGGCTCACCTTTATGCATGAATTTGTTACCCTTATATTGGAATAAGAAACATGATTTAATTTTTACCAATACTATATTACCCTAAAATAGCCTTTTAAAGCTCCCTTAAACCTTTATGTAGGTATATTCCACTTTACTATCCTCTATTTTCCATCAATACCATTATGTAGATCTATATTAACCTTTACATATCTCAATCATCTACAAGTTACCTTTACACATGTTGTAGTTTACCTTTACGTAACTATTGAATTTTCTAATTTACCTTTACCCAACCACTAATATGTGTCTTACCATTATGCTGGATGTAATCTATCCTTATGAAACATTCAAAAACATGGGATTACCATAAAAAGGTCCAAATTTTACATAAACAGTTACTCAACTCAAACAATGATTACTTAAAATAAACTCTAACAACCATCAACCTAATTTGGAATTAATAAAAAATCATCTATTTGATATAAAATAGTGATTTTATCAGGAAATAACATTATCACATAATATTGGACTCTTCAATACATCCACTTCATCTCCACGGTTAGATGACCACAAAAAATATCAACAATAGCAATTGAAGTTGTTAATTGTAGCTAGGACCACTTCTATTCCAAACTGTTGTATACAATACTAGAACTCAAACTTTAACACATGTCATGTTTATCCAATAATATCAATTCTTTTAATCATGTGATGTATTGGTAGAATATCAAAGTTATACATCCAATTCATTTTGTAGAAAAAACTATTCTAGTATTCTATTTCAAACATAGGAGTATAAATTTCAATTTTAATTGAAATAAACACAAATATTCATAACCCATACTATATGGGAAGACCCTTTTACATGTATTCAGTGGAAAAACTAATATATAACCTAGATCACCACCATTTCTTCATGACAAGGATAAAGGTAGAAAATATAATAATCAATCCAAGGGAACTCCACATACAATAATTTTAATATCATGGGTTTTAAGTCCCTCGACTGGGTCCCTACCATGGTTCAACACGTGACGTCAGGAATACCTACCTAGTCACCAGAGGCTACCAACATTCATTGAGGGTCTTTAGAGGTTACATGGGGAGGTTATACCCCCACCTCAGAGTGACCAATATAAAAAAAAAATCCAAGTATCATACATAAATAAAATACATTTGAGTATATAGAATAAATGAAACATCCAAACCATGATAATATATAATTAAAACACCATAAAATCATAAAAGTATGATCTCCCACCAATCCTATCCCATATATAAATAAAGGAAGAATAAATTTAATGTATGATAACCTTAACGATATCATGGATAGTCACCTCCAACCTTGTGTCCAATATCACACAATCTTCTAAACACGATAATCAATGTCACACCATGACTCTTCCCAACATGTTTCTATAACAATTGAGAGGTTTTGTTCAGTACCCTTGTGCTATGGTCATTTGAGTTGGGAATGAGAAAATAACTCAGTAGGGAACCACCCACATAGCCCTATACATAAATAATATATAAATTCTATGTGCATTTGACAATATATGAATAAATAAATAAATAAACCAACATCAATATTTGGGTCTAATGAGCCTAGCCAGTCATGCCTAATTCATCCAACACTGATGTGTCTTTAAGAACATCACATAACCATGCCTCTACTATAGTAACACACTGGATCCTATAAATTAAACATGGTTTCCCCATACAACCTTCTTCAAATGATCAAACATCTCATTAGAAAAGGATCAGTATCCTAATCCTATTCATCCTTCGAATAACTATAAAATCCATATATATATATACTCAAAGCCAAGTCCCAAGATTCTTGGGAAATCACCAATCATAGTCAACTCTATGTTAACATGCCAATTGGTTGAGTCCTAGGAATTTAGGGAATCTCAAATAATTAAATATAATCTTACTTGAATTATAAGTTAGGTCATATGGATTCTAAAACATCTATTAACAATTATAATAATAAAATTCCCATGGCTGAAACGATGGATCCTAGACATTCTAGAAAAATTATGGACCTATGGAGTTTAGGCAATCCCATACAGAACCATTGTCAAATTGTATAATCCTATATATTTTCTATATTGATTAATATAAATATATTAAGATACACACTGAGCATCCATGATGATATAAACACATCAATGTTTTATCACATTAGTATCACACAAGGATAAAAATATCGATCCGATGAAGTACCTCTAGGCATCTACATTATCACCATCACATCTCATAATGACTATAAACCTTTTCCAAAGATGAATGTATAGGTACCTATAGATACATCAAATATAAATAGGTGAAGGTATAATTACAAGTTATGGGTTGGCTGAATGCTTAAACCCCACACCTCTATCTAAATACCATTGGACTCACATATTTGGTATTATATCTAAGTTTAATCCTATAACTCTCTTTCCCAATTCCAAAATGTTTTATCTATCTAGGGTCATAATTCATATGCGATACTACTATTCACCACTAGGTCTCATTGAGGCCTCCTTCTAGCCCTAAAAAGTTTCTATTTGGGAGGTTTAATTAATCCCATACCCCTTTTTATGTATCCAAGGTTGGAACAAACAACTGAACAATATTTCATTCCACAAATGGTATAACTATCCATGTAAGCACATCCTACTGGTGAAAGAACACTGATTCAACTATAATCTAAATGAGATTTTTGGCTCTTGGTTTTCTCACATGGCCAACCCTTTGGACATGCATCTTGAGTCACTACTTTTCTCTTCCTAGGGGTAAATAGGTCACCTACCACTGGGGACAAGACGCCCTATTAATCTCATTATAATTAACTCATATGAATCATGGGGTTATTGTATTTCAAGGAACATAGTCTAATTTATATACTCATCCATTGGTGATTTAATTTTCCATTAGTGTCACAAGGGTGCATCGGGCCCTCAACACCTTGTTCAATTCAATCTTATGGTTTAATTTTTACTAATAAAATTAACCAATTTTAAAGAGGCCCTCGTACAATAGAGGTGGGACCCCACATAAAAATTTTATATTAGTAAATTCATAATACCAAAGGGTATATGTCGAAGTACTACCTACCTCAAACTGAAGAAAAACCCCATTTTAAATTATCTTAACAACTCTTTCCAAGGTTCGTAAATCCCATATGAATATCATCCAAAACACCAAGAAAATGAATCATATCCAAACCGCCAAATTAATTATAGAAATTACAGTTATAATTAATTTATTAACTATAAAAATTTATAAATAACTTTTCACTTTAATTTAAAAATGTATAAATTTCTAACAGATCATTGGTCGACCATATCACACTATAACCATGACCAAACACCAACTAATATCCGAAAACGTACTTCCAACCACATATATATACAAATAACTTACACATTATCAACATTCCATTATAAATTTAATTTAATTTATATAAAAAACCTTTGAAAAATAAATGTGTTATATCACCTACTTCAAAATGAAAAGCGATGGTGGGTAGCCTTAATCAAAGGATCACCACAAGATAAGATGCACAAAATCCACATGAAATAAATAAAGGATATGAATAAGGAAGATCATTAGAGTTGAATATTCACCTTAAATCATTGAATAATGACCACAAAACACCCCTTGATCAATGATTAATAAGTAATAAATGGGGTGTTCCGCCCTAGTTCATGCAAGTATGATGGAAGAAGGGGATGGTATTACACCTATTTATGTTCAAGGGGGAAAGTTCCTTATTACCAGTTTTAATCCCACCAGTGAGATGGTAGAATCCACTAGAATTATGGTAGCCACTATCAATATCAGCTTCATCATTCAAATAGCATCATCTCACTGATGGATCCTACTAGATTGTTTGAGGCTCTACTATAGTTTTAGCTATAACAAGAATATAGAAACTTCAAAGGATCCTATGATCCCCAATTACCCCTCTAAACATCATAAAATGTACAAAAACTTGTTTTTAGATAATTTAATGTCTTATAATTTGATTCCAAATCCCACTTCTAAAAATAACCATACCACTAAAAAAAATATTTTCAAATTTCTTTATGATTTTTCACACCCATACAGATACAAGGTTTTACATTCTTCACAACATAATTCTAATCTCCATCGATAAGTATCATATGACATAAAAAAATAAATATCAACATGAATCAGTAACCAAAACCCATTTTAACAATTATTCTTAGTCTTTAAACTCTCAACACACTTTCATAGTGAAACACCAACCACAAGGCATTGGAATCGAGAAATATTTCCCCAATTCTACTTTCAACTCAAAGCCCCATAAGGACTATATATGAAACACATATGAACTAAGGAACATATTTTTCATTACCCTATTAACCATCATGAATATAGTGCTCTCAATCATTGGACATAACTTGAAAGGGTAAATTCTAAGCCATAACTCTACCCACCACTAGAACCACCTATTGAAAAACTCATCTCATATCTTATCAATGTTCTCTATGTATTTAAAAATTTACCACACCTGATTAAAATTCAAAAACCTAGTAAAATTGTGTTTGAATTCACATTCTCTAATACCAATGTTAAAAAAAATTCTCCCATTTCTGAAAACTAATCCCAACATTTTGACATTTCCATAAGAATCCCAGAACAATTTTTAATCATGACCTTATTATCACTTAGGATATGATCAATATGAATCATAGACCATCACATACAATTATAGGGTATAAATATTGGTCAACCTCCCCAGAATGACTCATTTTGAAAATTCTTAGTCGCACGTGACAACATTCCATAAAAAACACCTGATCATAATGCCTTAAATCTGGGAGAATCTCAATATTGTTCGAACCCACTTAAATTTTTTAGTATTTTTCCTCTAGTGAGCTCCTATAGTTGGATCCTTGTCCAGCCCAAAACCATCAACATGCTATAATAGGATTAGTATAAATACTCAAATTTTAAATACATCTAGATTCAAACCAATTCTTCCCAAGCCCAAAAGTGAAATTCAACTCCATCTGATAGCATATAATAATTTATATGTGGAATTCACCAAGGATCCAAGATTAAACCATACTTTTTTTTTCTCACCAACACACCATTTCTAAAACATTGAACCAATAATTGATCTCATAATTAAAATGACCCTTCAAGCATGAGGTTCATTCTTATATGGCCCATAATCTTTCTATTATAACACATAATTATTGTGCATGAGTATCTTTATAGTATATGAGTTTTAATTATGAAACACTAATAATAATCCATTCAAGGATCATAAAAATTTTATCTTTGAAACCAGCACAAATTCATCTAGAATGAGGGTCTCATCCTCAAATGTTAAGGGTCCCCTCTCTATAAGGTCACCAAATTAGACAATCTGTAAATAAAATATTTAGGGAAAAATTCATTTTCTTTCATAATTAAGGATCTTGAATGTTTATTTTTTTATTTAATTAGGACATAAATATTACATAATTAAACCATATAATTCAAAGGGGACACTTCCACTAAATATCCTTTTTTCTAAAATACAAAACATTTACAATTAATTATGTTTTCTATTCATGAAAAATATTCATTAATTTCATTTGTAATTCTACTTTGTGAGTACTCAACACTAAAAACTCTGAAAAATATATAATTTTTTTTAATGAGAACAAAAATAATATTTTTGAAATTACTGAAATATAGGAAAAAATCTATCAGTCCATTTAAAAACCATTAGATAATAAAAGTTATTTTACCATTACCATAACACACATTGATATCAAATACTCATCAACATCCTCATGAAATAAAACTTATTGACAATTTTTTTTTCTTAAAACACAATATAAGAATACATAAAATAAAAAACATAATAATGCAGTTTTTTTTATAATATAATATAATTAATGAGAATCATTTTCTTAAAACTATCTTTTTACCCTAAAAGAGAATAATCATTTATGAAAAAAGATCATTTCCTTACATTTTAAAATAAAATAACTTCCATGAAAACTAATAAGTAATAATATAAATGTAATTTAGATTTATTCAGACATTATCTTCATATAACCCTCACAAGGACCCTTACAATTTGAATTTCCATTATGGTTATCTTTAGACAAAATTATTTAGAGAACACAATCATTAAATAATCCATTTGAGAGATATAATGGGATCACACGATCATAAAAATTTCCAAGGATCATAAAATCCATTAAACACATTAGCATTTTCATATCCATCATCAAAATCTAGAAAATATTCTTTTTAACCCATAGACAAGAGATTTTTTAGTCTTCACAAGAAGTAATGAAAAAAACCTTTCATTGGATTCATTTAAAAACTAAAAATTCAAAAAATATTCAAAATGATTTTATTCTAAATTAAAAAAATAAAATAGTTAATAAATATTCAATGAAAATAATTTACATGATGGTAAGAAAATACATTGACATTGAATATGTTAAAATAGACTGATCCTTTTTCATTTCTACAAAGAAATTAAAAAATGTTCCATATAAAATATGTAAAAAATATTGATTTATAAAACTTTTAAAGAAACTAAATAAGACATGAAATATCATTTATAATTTAATTATTTATATATGAATACATCAAAATTTTTTTTAATAATATTTACGTGAAAAAATTATAAAATTAATCTTTAAATCATTAAAAATAACATTTTAAGTTGGTGTGTCCTTTATCATGAGTCCAAATTATCACATTAATTCTTTGTCATCATGAACAATATAATTATGTTAAATATTTACCCTCATAAGAATTTTTTTTTAATTTAATAATTTTTTTAATTTTATTAAATTCCATTTTATATTTAATTACACAATTAATTATGAATACATTGGATATTTTGGTGATATTTGAATCATATGTAAAAAAAGACATTGACAAGTTAACTATTTTTAAAGAGGAAATTAATACATAATTACCTGAATATTAATCATGAAATAATAATGATTATTTTCAAACAATTATTCTTTCACAAACAACCATTAAATATGCTTATGAGTAACAAATTCCATTAAAATCATGGAGACGGTATGTCATACATACATATGAGTAACGTTTCCATTTTTCAGTGATCGTGATGGAAAGAAGGTAAGTATTATTTTAATTTTTAATAATTATAACTATATAAAAATTATATTACTATATCTTTAAATAATATTATATATATCATTCATATTATGTGGGGATGAAAAAGGAATCATGTCACTTCATGGGAGTGGTAGTCCACACGTACGCATGAATGACATTGTAGTTTTTAAATTGATATAAAAGTAAGATATTAGTTGTTATATTATCATTATGAAATGGAACATATGTCATTAATATCATACATAAACATTAATTCTATCTTAATATCCATCTATGATAGGTGGTGATTGAAAAAAAATTACATCGGTTCCTGATACGGTAGTCTTCCATACACTAGAGTGATAGTTTCGTTTAACATTTTTATAGAAGATGATATAGATATATGTTGTAAAATTAAAATAAAAAATCTTTTTATTTGATATATACTTATGTTATTATTTTAGTGAGTTTTAAGAATATTTTAAGGATATATAATCTGATTTTAAATGAATACATTCAATTAAAAAACTATATCACTTTTCAGACATCCACCTTTTCTTTACGCTTGAGCCATCTAATATTGGTATTATTTTCCAAAATAAGTCATCTTGAATGTCTGAATGGATGATTGGAAGGTATTTAGTTAGGAATTTTCAATTATAGAGTTCTAAAATGTAGTGTGGAATAGTCGAGAGGAGTCCCCCTTTTATAAATGATGGAAGGGGAACTCTTGGAAATACAAAAAATATTAAATAAATACAAATTGGTTTTAATGGAAAAATGGATAAAAAATGATGTAGTTCTAAGATAATATGATAATGGATCTAAATAATCTAATAAAATATATTTTTCATAGGACTATATTATGTTTTACCCATATCTCTTTCTTTTAACCCCCTGTTAACCCTTTTGAAAATTAAGATGATATCACTGTTTTTTAATATTCAGAGGACTTTAAAGTTATTATAAAAAAAAAATTAATCATAAATAGAACATGAGTATATAGGATTTATATAATTTAGCGATTAAATTTTTATATGGTTATTTATCCTTTTAGATGATATAATTTTTACTAAACCATTGGTTAACCAAATTTAAACCATAATTATGGCATTGAATTGTTCAATATTAAAAGGATATAATTTTACTAATAAGTTGAAAAATTGATAATAAATGTAAGTTTTATAAAAGTTTACACAATTTATAACTCAAATTTCCCTCTTTATATATTTTTTTTGATTTTTAAATAATTTAATAAAATATTGTTCATCATAAAATACTATTAATGTCATTTTAATAACTATTCACATATTATGGATTTAAAAACAACATGAAATAAATGGAATTACAATATAAACCTTTAAAATATATATAATATTTTATATTTATCTTAAAAATTAGTTCAAAAATTCAACTCAACCAAAGAATATTACTTTTAGTCTTTTTAAAATTATTTTCATTATTCTTCTACTACTTTAACAAGAACTGTGTCGACATTGTATAAGCATTATGAGTGAGAAATAGATGATGTTTGTTCCTGGAATATAATTTAATTTTACTATAATAAATATATTACTTCCTTAAATTAATAATTTTTAATATTTTTAAGTAGGTTTAATGATAAAAATAGAAAATAGAAAGTTAGGGAGTGGATAATACTCACATTGGATATTTGAGTCTTCTATTGAAATACCTAGTTGAAAAGGATGAATGGAGGAAATTTAATATAACTATGGGATAAAATAAATGTACGTGAATTGTATAAGAAAAAAGTGATTTTTTTCAATAATAATTTTAAGGTTAATTGTATATTGAAGTGGCTTAAAGTGAGTTACTTTTACAGGTGAAATAGAAAGTCTTTTCCTTTGAATTGAATTGTATGTAAGTGGTGAAGATGGAATCACATGATATTTAAGATAGTTGAGTGAGAAGTGGTTTGTGGGAAATATGGGTAATGAATTAAATACTAAAAAATTATTATATAAGGTTTATGTCTCTTTTAAAATTATCAATATTCAATCCACTTTAGGTTAACTATTTTTACCCTTATTAACCATGAATAAAAATGTACCATGGTAATATTTTTATACCAAAAAAACTAAAGGAATCCCTCTTACTAAATTTAGATGTTATAATTTTTTATTTTAACTCAATTTAATCTAAATATATTTCAAAGTTTCAACAAATTGATTTTCAATTAAAATAAAATACATATAGAAGAATAATTTCTAAAAAAATGACTTTTAATATATTTTGTGTTTTTATTTATATTTCCTATCAATTAATATTTAAATGAGTATAAATATATATATTTTATATGTATAAATAACATTTTACAATAATTATTTAAAATGTATCAATTAATATTTTTATATATAAATTAGACAATATTTATGAAAATAATTATTTGAAAATAACCCTTTCACTATTATCATGGTAAATAAATTTAACCTCATTAAATTACATGTATACCTATAAACTATAATTAACCTTATTAACTAATTTTAATCCACTGATACAATAAATGAAAACCATGTTATCATATACAAAATGCTGATGAGATAAAAATTAATTTTATTATAGGAAATCATTACAAAAAAAACAATTTTTAAGAAAAATTAATTTCTAGCCACAAGATAAAACTATTAAAATTTAATTCCATGTAATATATATTGGATTATTTTAAATTTATTTTATTATATGTTTTATCAAAACATTTCATTAAAATCATTATTTAGTAGTTATTAATTTTATTAAGAGATAAATATACATTATACAGAAAAAACTTCATCGAAAAATAGGCTTTATTAACATTAAATGATTTTAATCACAACCTATCAAAATTAATTATTTATCTTCTCAAAATTAAATTTTTCCTCGCATTATTAGTAGAACACATAAAACTACTCTTATAAACAATAATATTTGAGTAATTAAAATAAATCACCTTAACTTCTTTTTTATATACTTGACGTTTTACTCTTTTTGTAATTTTCAAAATGATTTTTCACAATTTATTCTCAGGATATATTGATTTTTATCTTATACTATAAAATATGTCTTGGATGAAATAAAATATCTTTTCATGTGATACAATCTATTCAACTCATCATTTATTTAATGAATAATGATTTCTAATATCTTAGGGGGTTATAACTTGGATGTAAAAGTCAATTTTCCATAAAACTAACTTAACAACCTATTTCCTCATCGATTTACAGAAAAATTAAGTGAAAACATAAAATTAAACAAAGGTTTTTTTAAAAACAATTATTGAAATATAATTATTTTTAATGAAAAATATTCCAAAATACATTATTCCAGACCTTTATCACATCAACAAAATAACACCAAACAACATAAAAATATAGACAGAAGTAATAAAAGTCAAAATAAACATTTAAACATTCTATACATATAAATAAAACTATATCTAAAAATTATTCAAATATATAAAATATTCTATAAATAAATTTTCAGGGTGGTTAATGTAATTTTTTTATATGGTGAAACATGTTCAAAATTATATGAATTTTTTTTATTGAATTTAAAAATATAAAATATTTTTTAATATTATAAGTGTTTAGGTGAATCTAATATTTTTAAAAGATTATAGTTTTTTGTCCATGATTATATTACAAATGAATCTTTAAACATAATACTTTCATTCAACTCCCCAATTATGATTACACTATAATTATAACATAGAATTTTAAAATAGAAGAACATGAGATGAAAAAAAAGTATTTCCTAATATAACTATTCTCTTCTTGAACATTAACATTTTCTATTTTGTTTGGATACGTTGTTGAAAAGTGATATAAGCTAAAAAGACATAAACAATTTTAATTTAAAATATTAATTTTCAAAACATATATTAAATAAAAAAATAATATTAATTAAGTGAATAAATAAAATATCACTTAATCCTTTAATAAAATCAAAAACATATCCAAATACTACCCAATAAAGAGTGTGACTAAAATTTATTGTATTCTTATAGAGTAAGAAAATTCAAAACATCCAAAGTAAAAAAAATAAAAAAAAATTAGCATTAAAAATAGTATAATTAAATGTGGTTTATAATTATATTTGTTTTCCAACTGGTAACAGAATCGGGACAAACCAATATGTAAACTGTCATTTTTAAACATTTTAGATATATATTGAATTTTGGCATGTTGATTTAGGTAATTCAAATCTTTTTAAATTTATCTTGGAACTATAAAATTAAAAATATAAAATAAATCTTATCATAAAACACAAGTTTTGATACCTAATTGGAAAAGTGATAAAGTATTTCAATATAGAATATTTTTATTTAAATAAATGGAAATTAAAATTAAAATTTATTTACATTGAATACAAATTCAATATGGACACAATGATCTCATCACCCTACTCAACTTTAATGATGTAGTTTTTAAATTTATCTAATTTATAATCTCATCCAAAAATATTAGTAACCATCATCACAGTATAATAATTTTCTAATATATATGTAATATGTGTTATCTTTTTATCCCATAAATATCTTGAGGAGTATCTAAAGGTAAGAGTTTCAGAAAATTTCCTTTCTTTTTTAATAATTTATTCTATTTTTTGTAAAAATTCATAAAATGAATGTACGAATAAATTATAGGTGATTTTAATTTAATATTAAATATAAAATTGATAACAATTCATACCACATATGTCAACATATGAAACAGACGATATTACCAAATTAAAAAAATTCATATTACTCAATGCTGATGTATATAACCCACTAAATGATGTACAAATCTACATTATACCATATTATGAAGGGATACCTAGAATGAAAATCACCAAAACAAATTCAGGTCTGTATGAGAATGTGGTGTATTTTGGAAGAAATGATGCATTTGTCACACCATTTTATTAAATATGGCATGTATAACCAGTTTAATTATACCATCTATCGAATCATTCAATATAAATAGATCATCCTACAAGGAAGTTATTTCACAATTATATTTTTCCTCCATCAATGTCAAACTAGGGTGGCGAAAAAAATTCTTATACTTATACTGTCCTTATATCCTCTAATGTGGACAATATCATCCAAATTTCTAGAATAAGCTATATTAATATTAATCCTAACCATTTGGATAAAGGTCTTCTATATAACTTTATCCTAAAGTAAATCCTAAAATAAAATTTTCAAATATTATATTAGTGGAATGAAATTATAATATATAAATTTTGATGAAAAGTAAAAATGAATTACATACAATCTTATTAGTCACTTATTTTTTAGAATCATTATTTAACATCCCCATTTTTCATCTTTGATCTTTTCCATATTTGATGACATGTGGGTGGAGATAGAGTAATGTATTAATCCTCATAAGAGACACTACTTTACATGGCAACTAATTCATCAAATTTTTTAACAATCATTTTATCCTCTAAAAAAGAACACCCTCCACATGATAATATTCGAGAGTATAAATTATGTTATTATATCTCTTTTTCGTCTCTCCTAGAGACCTATTACATAATAATAAATAAGCAATATTTCAATAAATTAAAATTAATATAAAATTTTTATAAATAATAATTAAATACCATAGTGGTTTCCTCCAGCCGTCTAGCGACAAACATCTATCATGCCTCTATATCTATAAACCCATACCTTATGCATATATCATGAATAATTTTACCCAGAAAAATATAATATCAATTAAAATTTTCATAAATCCTATCAATCTAGTTTCTTCATATGATAAAAACTTGTTTTAATTTCTATCATCTCTTGAATGTAAAATGTCATCTATAATTTAATAGATTAAATGATGGTCATATTAAAATGTTTAATATTTAACCATTCAAAAAAATGAATAAGTTTAAAAATTTTACCATTATGGAATCTCGTAATTGATTTTAACCAAATGGTCGATGCTCCTTGAATTAGGGAATAAAATACTTATCTTATGATGAAAATTACTATCAATATAACTCTTAAACTACATATTATATATTCTAATTGATGGTGGATATCATCAAATTCAATTATCTACCCTTCCTATCCACATGCATCTAAATGTTTTTGTAAATGTGTAATCTCACATCTTCATAAATTATATACCATCCATTCTATATAATAATATAAGATACAAATAATTTCTATAAATATAAGTTTAATTTCATTAAATAGTTTAATTATTACAATTATATTTGTATGATTAAATTCATATAACTCAGTCTATCTACCTTCATGTTCGTTATTTTTAAATATGTATTGTACTTGAATAAAAAAATTTACATATATTTGATTAATATTTAATAATAGTTATAAATAAAAATTTTATTATTCATAATAGAACGGAAAAAATGAATATTATATTTTTCAACAAAAAATGTGTAACTAAAAAAAATAAATATAAAAAACAAAAAAGTGATAAAAATGAATATCATTTTTCTTTATTTTTTTTATTTTTATTTTATTAGAAATAAATAATTGTTATATGTATAAATGTTATTGTTTATAATATGATGAAAATTAGAATAAAATGGACAAATATATATACCTAGAAAAAAGAATATAAAGAAAATAACCACAAAAAATGATTTAGGAAATCCATTTCAAAAAAAAAATGGATACTTGAATCTAATAAATAAAAAATTTATTGATGAAATTTTATAATTTTAAACATATATATTTTTAAATATCAAATTTAAAAAATAATTTTTCAAACTTTTTAAGATTCAAAAAAAATTACCATATTAATTAGGAGAGTAAAGGTGTGTTTTCTCATATCCCTTATTTGAAATAATTTTTTATAGCATGGGATATGCCTACATAATATTCATTTTTATCCTTAGGTAATCATTTTATAGATAAAGAAAACTAATATTATCCATCTACCTCATCAACATTCCCAACACCAAAATGAATTATTTTCCCATTGAAAATGACAAACCACTTATCATTCGATGGGTCAATAACATAAAATATATTTTTTACATGTATCACCATGATAAATGTTTCCTTTTTGAAACAAAATATTTTTAAAAAAGTGGTTTAATTCTCTGATCATCATATATCAAAACCTTATTACTATCCTCCCAATTACAATTAAATATTGGTACCGAAAATTTATCAATCTCTTATAAATCATCAAAAAAAACTAAAATATATTATTGAAATCAAAATTGGTTTTTTATATTTTGAAAAAAATGTAGCGCATATAAAAGACAACTATTACTCCACTATTTTGAACTATACTCTTTTCATCCTGATGTATTGTGTAAAAAGTGTAAACATTAATATCAAAACCAGACCATGTGATCATATTTACACTTATTCCACCTAATAACTATTTAAATGATTTTGATGGAAATATATCTTTGTGGAATTTATCCATGAACCATGAACCAAAATTATTTTTATTTTCATTCAATAACCATTTTTTGAGGGACTGTACTTTCAATCCCAAAATAAGTTATGACATATATTGGTGAATGTCACCTATGTTGTTTAATATGAATTAATGCGCCTTCATCACTTCATTAAATTAAATTAACTTTTCCATTATGATATAGATCCCTTTATATTATCTATAAACTATCATATGTTAAGATACAAGGAGATTATCATGATCAAATTCATAAAAATAATCAGTTTAGAACTCAATCGACACTTATTATATATATTTTATAAACAATAGATGCCTCTGGTAGATAAAAATCCTAAGAAAATCACTTAAAAATTTTCAAATATTTTTAAAAAGGGTACATCCAAAGTAAATTAATATACTCGTATATCTTTAAATATCACACCAAATGAATAACCAGATGAAACATTATATCAAAGAGAGGTAGTGTAAAATATATTTTAAATTTACAAAGTATAATTATATCATCTTTCTCCCACAAATATAAAAAATTTGAATATATAAATTTTTTATTAATGAAATTTAAAAAGTAACACAACCTGCGTATAAATTTTATGACATTTTTCATAAATATTTCAATCAATGAAACTAGAACAATATATTATATCAATTCATTAGAGTAATTAAATTCCATATATACAAACATTAAATCCTTTTATGGACCTAAATATTCTAAATTTGACAAAATCTCACCAGGTACTTTAATTCCATGTAGATATTGAAAATAAATTATCTTCTCAGACATTCTTAATGAGTTACAATATGGATAGAATTATGTTCCAATTCATTTCACAGTGGGAGTTAACTTCAATGATATTATCATTATTATTAAGTTTGGGTTTTCATCTTATCCCACTTTTTTCTTTCCATTTATTTATAATAGTGTTCCGATCAGACTTCCACATTTATTTTCTCAACATACAAAATCTCAATGTTATGTTTTACATTAAAAAATATCTAATAAGTTCTAACAAATAAAATTTATCATTTCCTCCATGTATTTGGATAATTACTTGATCATTATTTATTTTTAAATGTGAAATCAATTTTTCACATTATTGTAAAATTCTCCAGTTCACAATGTTAATGGAGGAAAATCATTGTCCTCTAAAAATTTAAATACCTTTTTTAATATTTTTTAAGGAAAATCTATTTGAAAAAATCTATGATGTACCATGTAAATTTTCCTTCATTCATTCTATAATTAATTATATGAATTCCCCACTTCACAAGTAGGAAAATATTTATATCCCTTACCATTGTATCTAGATAAGTTTCTATATGAAGTAATATTGTTTGCAGTGAACATTGTCATACAATGAAGAGAAAATACTATTTCTTGTATGTATAAAATATTATAATAATTTTCATGCATATTAATTTCAAATCATAAATAAATGGTGATAGATACAACCAATATTATTTATAGGTTATTTTGGTTAAGAAAGACTAAATATACCCATAAAATAGTTTTTCTTCACACATATTTATGGGAAAAATTCTATTCATCCAACATAACAAGAAATAAACTAGGTTGGCTACAAAGTCTCTAACATAGATTCATTCCTTATATGAAAATTTCTTAATCAAGGATTTATAAATTTGTTTCAAAAATGAAGAAAGTTTTGATAGAATATCTTCCATTTTGGTGAATTATAATGGGGATTTAGGAATATATATGATATGTAATCATTTTTATTATATATCTTTCAAATTTATTCATTTTAATATCTATATAGACACTTTAAATGAGGAATAATTTTAAGATAAAAAATTTTGTTAGTTGGATGTTTAGTGCTTGTTCTTGGGAATGAATCATGGTTGGGTTTATCATTCATTTTACTTCATGATTTCACACATTAGGTCATTATGATAAACCATTATATAATTTTCTATACAAAACACTATATTCTGGGTAAGAATATATATTTTTATACCACCAACCCATTGGGAATAATATTACTTTTCCTCATAACTTGTATTAGGAAGCATGTCTCATTATACTAGTATCTCTTTTAAAAGTTCAATAAATTTAGTGAATGTTTTTTCACTCCTACCATTTCTTTCTTGAAAGTTAACTAATCTTAGTATAATTGATAACACAATAAATTTAGTGAAACTATTAAATAATGGTTTCTTAGTATCTCCAAACAGTCATTCAACACCTTTTTTCAATGATTTAAACACTAAAATCATGAATGAATTCTTGAAGATGGCCCTCTATCTCATGCTGAAAATTTTCAACTTCATTAGATCTTGTTTTTTTCCCATGAAATGTCCTATGTTTGTAATAATAATTAAAACCATAAAAAATAACATATTATTTTATTTCTCTAAACCTTAATTTTTTCATATTCAAACACTTAAATCATGGATAGAAAATTAAATCTTTATTTAATGAATTCATTTAGAAAATTTAATGAACTTTTCAATACCCTTATCATATTCATCAGTGGTTCTTCATAAATATATCCAATTATGACTTGTTTATTATATAATGTCTCAATATAATAGATAAATATGTGAAAACATATATAAATAAATAAATTTTAAATATATAAGAATAAAAATGTATAGACATACGTAAATTTATTACATGATATTGAAATTATAAATAAGAAAATTAACATAAATAAAATATATAAATTTATCAATTTATTAATATAAATATTCTCAATTAATAAAAAATATTTAAATTTAACACCAAAAAATATATAATTGTAAAGGATACAACCTAAAAAAATATCACAACAAAAAATTTATACAATTTAAAAGCATAAAAAATATTACAAACAAATTATAATTGAAAAACAATTTATAACCATAGACAATTTTTACCATATAATATTTATTAAAAAAAATAATTAAAAATAAAAAAATTATTATTAAAAATAAATTATTCATATAATTTTTAAACATAAGAAATCAATAATCACAAAAACAAATTATGACAATTAATTATAATCATAAAAAATATATAAATTAAAAAAATATACAAAAAAATAGATAATTAATAGATATAATTTATAATTAATTATTAAATAATAAATATATAAAATATATAAAATGTAATCTAATGTGTAAAATAAGGATATTCCAATGGAATATTAATGATAAATATATCTGAGATATTGATTTGAGAACATTAAATTTAAACTAATGAAGTTGATGTTTGGATGAAAATAAATTTAGAAGTTGATGATGATGGAAGTAAAAAAAGTTGAGTTAAATGTATTTATAGTGTAAAGAATGTTTAAAGGTGGTGGAATGACACTAAAAAATAGTGGAATATGGAAGAGAGAATATATATTATTTTTTCTAGTGAATCTTTAAACAACAAAAATAATAAATTAATCCCAAAAAATGTAGGAAGTATATCTATGATGAAAGGGGTTAAATACCTAGAAGACAAACCTCAAATTGTACCTAATTAAGTGGAACCATGGTTAAAAAAATTTAGTGACAATAATTTTTGAATTCAAAGAAAACATGAAGAAGAACTCTAAGATATCTAGATGCGTCAAGAACCAATGTAATGAGAATAGAAAAAAGTGAAACTTCTATGAAATATGGGATGTAACTAGAATAAAATAAGAATCCAGATAAAGGATTTTGAGGGAATGACTTTTGAATTGTAATGGTTAGGGTTTGAATGTTTTGGTTTTAGTGTAATTTCTTTAAAGATTTCAAATCCATATGATATTTTTTTTAAAAAATTTGATGTTTTTAACACTAGTTTAATAATTAACAATGATTTAGTATTTTTTTCATGTAATTTTTTAATTAAACTAACACAAAAGCCATGATTTCTTAGTTTATCACACTAATTATTCTAGAAACAATCAACAAGACCCAAATTGGAGGGGGTTTCCCATCAATATCACAACCAATTGATGTGAATACCTAGCGTTTCAGAGATTTGATATCAGTTACGAATAACCAATGTTAATTATTCTTTGTCTAAACAAATTTTTCTAATATTGAAACAATATCACGAACCAACTATTGGAACAAATATAATGAAACACACCACAAACAATGCCTACATCAAATCCCAAAAAATCACCCTTCTTTATTAATGGATTTAGTAATTTCTATATTTAGTAACTATTGTCTAATTCACATTCATTATTTTATCTACTTTTATATTTAATGATTGGAAACTCACATAAATTAACCATTTATAATTTCATTTTTTATTAACAAATATATTCCACTACTAGTAGGAAACTACAACAAATCCCTTCATAACCGACCATTCCATGGTCTAGCAATAAAATCCATTTCCTTCTTTCTAACCGAAGTAGGTCCACCACAAACCTACTGCAAAATCCATTCTAATAGTTCCTCATACATTAAATGAACACAAAAAAACATCTCACAATGTATCTCATGCTAACCAATGAAACCCCACTTCTCATCAAACACTAACAAATACAACCACATTACCCCACATGCATACTAACAATCATAGTCCCATTTCATAAAAATTGTCAACCAATGAATATGAACTCAACTATTAAAAACACTACATATAATACCAACATAAGCATGAAAAAATCCATAATTAAATACCAACTAAGTCCAAACAATCACAAGAATTACTCAACTCCCAATTCCACTGATAACAATTCTTATGACCTAATTCCTTATAACAAATATCAAGACATTATTATATTTCACACAGCCTGTTAAATTAAAAATGTTAATTTATTAAAATTTAATTAATGGTGTATTGTAACAAACAACCTAGAATCAATACATAATATTTAAAATCATAAATTATTTTCGAAAATAAATCTAGAAATAACTTCTAAAATAATATCATGAAAGAAGGTAAATATATATAAATCACACATTTCCCATCAATTTCCTTAATCTGATTCATTATCATCATTATATAAATCCATATTACTCTTGAAAATAAAGCATGAGCATAGTAATTAAACAATTTAAATATCAAAAATGGTATTTTTCAAATCCTCTCCTTACCCAAAGATTTCCGAATCAGTTCCCATTGATGAATCAATGAAGATAAGATCCCCAAGTCAACCCACTCATGGAACCACCCATACAACCTAATCCACATAAATCCATATTAATATATTATGATAACATTAACCGGACCTACAATTTCCATAACACCAACCATGGAAACCAAGAATAAAAAGTTTAAACTCTTCTTGGATCACTAATATTAGATCTCCCAAGACAAGGTTCAAATATAGGAAAGAGGGGTTGGAAAGGTCTCTTAATGACACAACGAGGTTACCAAATAATCAATAGTATATAAGGGAGAATGATGATTTTCAAATGAGTTGTAAAGTTTATACTCAGATGAATTGTATAAAAACAAGACCGAACACTATACTATATGATGTATTGAATAGGGTTTTCCCCAAAAACTATGGGTCCGGGTAAGAGGTTACACTGTAAAGGAAATAGGTCATCCAACCTCTGAAGATCATGCCAAAAATCCATCCAAGACACTATAAACTTGGTTAAGACTATGAAACAACCTATGTACAATAGAAAAACCACCCTAAAATTGGTGGAGACAAAGAAATCATCCACCCAGACTCTATGATGAATCCAACACCATATTCTGTATCCACCTCCATATCAACAAAACCACTATACTTCACCTACTCAACACTTCATATAGACACTAATCTACACATAATAACCATTCCAAAATTTTATGATCCACAAAAATTATCATCCTAGTCTTCTATATTTCAAGGCCTCAACTACACTATAATTGGCTCATCTAAACTATATCTTAATGATCCACACTACAAAACTCCACTTATAGTTGAAATTATTTCTCTAACTCCACCATTTATTCCTTTATCCACCTATAAGTATCTCCAACACCCAAAAAATATAATTTCATGGGTTGAGGTGGCCTGTACTATTACAAGATTTATTCATGTTAATATATTATTATATATTGATTGTTATAAAAAAATTATTGGTTCCTAAATATACTTAATGAAATGATGCTAAATTTTTTAGAATAAAGGATGTTATGATATTTCATACCAAAAAATTAGTTCAATAATTCTTCAGTCATGTATATTTTAAATCTAAAATCAATGAATAATTTTATAAAATATATAGAATACCATATTTTAGAAAGGTAATGTTTTATTAAGTAATACATATATTAGTGGGAAATTTTCAATATATAAGGGTACTCATGTTTTTTATGGGATAAGTATACTAACTACTATACAATCAAATATTGACAAATAAACCTTTGGAAATAATGTTATTACAAAAATATACTATAGCTGGTTCATTAAAACCACATGAACTATTATATAGGTGTGGCTATGAGGTATGTTGATATACATAATCAGATTCCATTGAGATATTTTACGAATAAAAAATAAAAAAACGAACACACATGTTAAAGGATAAAAGTTCCTCTAGGATGGTTTGTTGAAGTGTATCACAACCAATTATTCATTATTCATTAATATTTTTAGTTCAAGTAACCATAAAATCACAACACCTTATACGTAAAAAATTTTATGGAGGTAAAATTGGATCAATGAAATGTATTATATGTATTTATGATCATAAAATAATTTCTTACAAGACATGTTTTTAAATTAGAAAAAAAATAACTAACCATGTTCCAATTATATTGAAAATTTTATATTGTACAAATTAAAATTTGATAGTATATCCATTTTGTATAACATATTCCTTTTGATGACAACCATTTGCTAAATTTTTGAATTATCTATGAACAAGCATCAAAGAAAATAGTTTGTCAATCTTAGATAATTATCTTATATACATTAAGGATATTAACATCCCTTATTAGTCTAGAATAAAAATATTTTAGAGGCATTGAAATCTCATATTTATATAGTGGAGTAGGCTATACTTGGATAAATTCTTGGATTTTGATACATGTTATTTGGAATTAGAACATAAAATTCACTAAAATTAGTGGGAGTATTTATTCCAAGTGAAACATAATATTTAAGAATATGAAAACAAAATATGGTTTCATATTCACCAAATCGATGAAATATTATTCAATATGAATAATTAATCTTTTAAAGAAGAAATCAATGAAAACTAACTATGATTGAAAATCATGTATTGAATAATCGAATCCATGTACCCAAATTTAGGGGTACAATATTTTGGATATTTCAATACTTGATACTACTGGTTATTTTTCAATGAAAATAGTATATAAATGGTATTAGGTAGAACTAATAAATTATGATGGATTATTAAAAGGACTTATAAGACATAGTCTAAAAAAATTTACTTGAATCATATTTCTAATATTCAAACGAATTCAACTTTTCAAAGTAGTATTATAGGATTATTTTTTTGGGTGATTGGATTTCAAGGATAGTTTCTTTTATAGAGACCCTATAAAACATGTCTACATGGAACAAGTAAATTGGTTGGTGACACTAATGAATTATAATAAGATATAAAAAATTAACGTATCTATTAATTGATTGAAGAAATCATACTGATCCCAAAATAGTCATTTGGAATTAGGGAGAGACATGAGTCTATAATTTTTTAGTGTGAGAACTAATTCTTTCTCTAATAGTAAAGCTGATAGCATATGAAAATATATATTCAGTCTTACCAGCTCTCTATGACTCAACAAATAAATTTCTCCAAGAATATCATAAAATAGAAATATGGTTCTATGGAACAGGATATAAAAGTTTATATCTATGGGGTTATTAATTCTGGTCATAGTACATATGTTGACCATATATCTTAAATAAAAAATGGATCAATTAAAAACTGAGTTATTTCCAATGCCATATGGTATATAATATCCCAATAATAACATGTGTGGGAATAGGAGGAGATATAAAATATAATTGTAGAAGGAAAAATGTTTAGGGATCTAAATAATATGTAATGATATATACTAGTGATTGATATAACCTAGGATAATTGCATGAAGTTAAAATATTGAACAAAACTAGTGAAAAAATATAGACTTGTAGTTTGAACTATCTAGCAATCCATGAAATTTTTAACTGGATGACTTCCTAGTAAATGGAGAAATGAGCATACTAGTGTTTAATGGGATATAATGCTAATTGTTTTTGATCATTTTTTATCTGATATCATAGTGTGGATAAGGTGATATAAAATATCAAATCATTATAACCAGTGTAACAATATTTAAAATAACCAAGTGCATTAAAGCTTCTAATGCATGTGAACAAATGATTTGGAATTGATCTTTTCAATCCATATTAATACCAATTTATTAGAATTATTATCATTTTACAATAATATTTTACTATGGTATTTTTGAGAAATTTTAGGATTAGGACGGAGGAAGAAAATAAACACTAAAGTATATTACTGTAAGAGGGATTTTCAAAAGGAAGAGATTTCATAGTAACTAATGATGCAAAAAAAGATATATTGTTGAACCAATGATATCCATGGATACATGGTAAGCATAAAACATATATACATAATCTATAGAAGTGTGTTTTACATATGATAAATAACCGGTCAATTGGTATTAAGGTCCAATTAAATTGGGATTCAACTGGGATTGGTTCCCTAATACCAAAAAATCTGTACACTAAACTTCATTTATATTCATATAAATTAATATAAAAAATACATTATAATTTATTATTTTAATTCTACATAAATTTAATGAGATAATTTCATTGAATATACATCAAATTGAAAAGGTCTAAGACGTTACCCATAATGATGAGAACCTTGAAATGCAATGATTATATTCATAATCCATATAACTTAAGGTCGTATGAAATCACTTGATGGGACACAGATGATGAAGAATATCATGAGTTAATACTCATTGGAAGATTATACTTTATATCATGATGTCTGAACATGGTAATCTTCAATATTTTTTTTAAGGATAGACCCCCTGTAAGAATTCCAAATGTTTTCTATTATTGGATATTTATATATCTTAACATTTTTAATGATCCTTATAAGTTATGATTAATATTAATAAATATATTGAAGCACATACTTATATGTATTATTATAAACCATGATGACATATTTTCATGTCAATTAATTGTATGTTGGGGGATCAAAATGATATGTTATCTATGAATAATTCAAGGAAAGATTTTTATATTCCATATTTATGGACATTTGTTCTTAGACCATTGAATGGATTAGATTTCGTGGCTATAATGTATAGATAGGTTCATTTTATGATGAAAAGAATGAGGTATCAAGCATATAGGAAGATGAAAAAGGTATGAAACCTACTTATTGAGATGTTTTGAAAAAGTTAATATATTACACAATGAGTATTCATATGGGGTTTTTATCCTTAAAACATTAATTTATTCCACAATCAGTCTCATTAACATATTATTTGACACTAATATTATAATTTATGAAAATCAATAAAAATTCCATTTTTGAAGAGGCATCGAGAGTCACAAACTTATAGATTCTATTAATATCAACTAAATTGTATTTGGATATAATTATTGGAAAAAAAGTTATTATCTAAGATAGGAAATAATATTTATTTAGAGTTTTTTTGATCACATATATATAGTCACTATTTTATGTTAGTGGAACATTAAAACTCATATGTATTCACCTAACCATGAATACCATATTTGTCTATTTATTTATCAAATGAATAATACTTATTATTTCAAATTTTTTAAATTTCAAGGAAGATTTAGGGGCTATTTCACAGCACCCAAGTATGGGAATGATATAATAAATCTAATTTAAATTAATATTTTTTTATATTTTGATATTTATAATATTCAGAAGACATACACACATAAAAGATGTTATATTATTATTATTATTTTATTATTGGTTATTTATGGATAAAGACATTGGTGAAGGGTATTTTTTAATTTAAAAATTCTTTAACTCAATTCATATATATATATCTGTGGTTGTGTGTGTGTGTGATTATATCATCTTTTGGTAAGTGAAAAAAATTATCTTTATTTTCATAATGATTTCCACTTTAGAGAATCCCCTCCTTAAATAAAATTTCTAGGGTTTTTCTCTCAATATTTTTTAATTTCATCCTTCTTCCTCCACTCTCTTTAAAATAAATAAATAAAAATAAATCATTAATCCCTAAAGTATTTTTGATCTGGTAAACTTTTAGTGATGAAATATGATTTATACCACCACACATACACCCAAAGTACAATCGTTGATACTTCAATATCAGTTGGAAATGTGAGGATCACTACCAGAGGGATTCTTATTTGGATCATCTAGATTGAAATATTGTGAAACCTAATGAAGGATCCAATTATCAACACTTACATTGAATAAATAAGTCAAGAACAATGTAATTTATTAAGATTAAATTAATTATAAATTAAATATAAAAGGCCCTCTCTATAATTTCTGGATTCATTCACTATGGTTCATAGAATATAATCAAGTTGCATGTAATTTTTCATCAGGTTTATAATGATTTATTAACTAAATTCAATCAAAAATCCTCATTGTTCATAGGATTGACCATATTATATTATTACCTAAACCTTAAAGTTTAACTTCCACATGATCCCCTCAAACACCTCTTGAGCCTCAATCCAATTCCAGAAACATCTCTTAGATAAATTTATGCCCCTTGGGTTCAAATAAAATTATAACTTCTATAAAACTACCGTGATATAAATAAATTAATAATAAACATCCCAAAAATCCACTATTATTTAAAATTAATATTTTTTCAATCTTAGAATTTTTCATCCGAAAAAATATAAAAAAATAAACACATCACAATAACAAAAAAGATGAAATTATATTTATAATATATTTAATTATAATCAAATCATTAAATTTGTAATTTCTAAAGTATATCAAAAATTATATTAAATTTATCTATTAGTGTACCTTATTTTCTTGTAGAGGATCATACCAAATAGTTATTTCATTATATTTTTAATTACTGTTAAGTTTTTTCTTTTTCTAAACCTACCACTAAACCATAAAATATGAATTAACTTTTTAATAAACATATCTCTTTTCTATATAAATTATCTTCAAGTAAATATATAAAATCATATACCTTATATTTAATAATTGGTAACTACAATGAAATATATATTTTTTCATACAAAAAAAAACTCATGTTGTTTTTAGTGTTTGGATTTGGATAAAAAATACCAACTAGTTATTAACAGACTTATATAAACTCCTTATATTTACCCTTATCCATATAAATCCTTTTATAGTTCTATAATGTATTACTTACTTTTTAAATAATTAATATTTAGAATTCGTTAAACATTAAATGAATCTTTAACAGCAATAAAATAAAACCACGCGCTTAAAATGTTATAAGTGAGTTAATGAAATATAAATGGTGAAAAAATCAATGAATCCAGGAAAAAATTCCAATTTCTATATTCTTATATAAATATTTATATTCTATTTATTACTAAAAAATTATATTTTTATTTGACATGTCGAACCCGCACTCCTGGATATAGTTTCATAAGCTCATAATATACAAACTCACTTTGATACCTATTTTAAATGTTAGTATATAACTATCATTAAAAACCCAATAATACTACTACACATCTTTCATTCAATTTATATTTTATTGTTTATAGATTTAGAGAATGAAGACTGGTCATATACAATTAAAACACAATTTATTCCTATAAAATTAACATTTTTCCCACCATATTGTAAAATAAATAAATAATTTTAAGTATTCAAATTCATCAATAAATTATAAAAACATGTTATCCTTTTAAACAAGTCATGTGTACTAATTTTCTACATAACTAAGGGAAATGTAAAAATATGAAGGGGTGATCTCAATGTCTCTATAAGGGAAAAATACAATTTATTTAAGCATGGAATTAACATGGCATAAATATTATATTTGGAATAAGTAAAAAATATAATGTGTAATAAATTTGAGACTGATAAAATTATATTTCTATGAAAATAAAACAAAATATGGATATTAATAATACTGATCTCATGCTGATGTAATACAAAATGATGGTAATAAAAAACTTTTTGTCGATGTCTTATTCCAAGAAACAATCCTTTTATGAGGATAGGACTCCACCAAAAACCAATAGGTTTTTTTGTGAGACCTGTTGATGCATCGAGTGGATATATATTCCAAGCCACACCTGTCACTTGTTTAATTTCAATAAAATAACTATAATAGTCAGCTATATTTTTCATATTGTTCCCTAAGGAACCTCTTTCATAATAAAATATTTATTTTTTATAATGAAGGACATATAATTTCAATATAGAATAAATATATGTTAGCAATCATTAATAATTATAAATATCAATACTTTTACCCATGTCAAAAAAGGGATAACATGGTCATAAATAGTCTAGAGAAAGAATGTGTTTTGTCAAAAAATACATAGTTAACATTTAAATAATCATCGGTATTCCAACAACAACATATAAAATTGCAATAATTTTCACCATGTTAATAAAATAACATTATTTATATGTGAACATCATATTAAATTATGTATAAATTTGATGTTCATAATGTACAGTGTAATGATTATATAGAAAATTAAATATTATAACAACATGATCGTAAGAAATATAGAAAAATATGGTTGATGGTTTAAAAATAACTTTATCCATGTTTAATAAGGAAGACCTTGAAGGATCAAGATCACAAAATAAGGAATCATGAATTGATTTTTTTGGTATTATGAGAATAATCCCCCAAATTTAAAAATAGATATATTAGAAGATACATCATCAAATATAATACTCGTTATGGTAAATCCATTTGAAAATTAAATGAAAGTAGTGATGAAATCATAAAATATTTTTTTAGAAAACATATCTATTTATGAAATAAAATAAAAATTTACATGTAACATTAAAAGGATACTTTTGAATGGGTGATGTGAAATATTTTGAAAATATTTACATTTAAAAATAATCTCCATTAATTTATCCTTGAAAAAAAATAATTTTTATCTTGTATAAATGAGGATAGGAAGAAAAAACTTATGAAATTGAAAGTAAAACCCTTATTTATTATTTTCAAAATTACATTGTTCAAAACTAACAATGTATGAAATGTAACAAAAAATTAATTTTTAATAAAAATTAATTTTCCGAAATAATATTAAAAAATAATATATAATAAAATATTAGTGTGGGAGAACCTAATAATATAATAAATATATTCATGAAAAAATAATACGACTCAATGAAAGGAGACTTGAGTTAACAATATCCCTTATAGGAAACATTGTCCAGGAGGCGTGAAACATTCGAAATTTTGTTTATGTAGTAAAAAAGTAAAAATGATAGAATAAAAAATAATAAAAAATAATTTCATAATGTACCCAAATTGTATGTAATATTTTCTAGTGAAAAAACATTACATAATGGAAAAAAATTGAGTTATTAAAGACTCTTATGTTTAAGGTAACACTTGAGACCAAATAAATTTTAATTTTTTTCTTAGTTTAGCCAATAAATTATAAGGAAACAATATATAGTACATTTTTGGGATATTAAATCGATATAACACAACATAAAGGAATAATTGTGTGTAACATGTAACATGTCTCTATGAATTTGAATTGAGACCCATAGAACTCTTATGGATTGAGTAACACTATAATCATAACCTCTTAAACGTTTGGAATTGTTACTAAAATTAAAATATCTCAGTTCAAAGATAATTAATGATATTATAACTCAAATAGGTTTTATATACACCACATTAATTAAATTAGGTTCATATTACCAACCCCATCTCAAAGAGATCAATTTGAGGTGAAAAACCTTACCTTAGTCCTGATTTAGTTTACACATGAAAAAAACATACAAAATAATTAAATTATGTTCATTAAATATATTCCCAAGAAAAATATTCATCTTTTTAACCATATAAAATACCCATTAAAAAAATCTATAAATATCAATATTAGTTAGTCGTTACCTATTTTGAATAACTGGTGTAACTAATATTTATCACTTTGAAATTGTTTCATAAAATAAGTGCTGCTATATATTATTTTTACAAAATAAATGACTATTAGGTCATAAAATGTACTATAAAAGATTTTATAAAATATTTACTGATATATAATTTCATTTCACATTAGTTTTAATTATGATCTATGAGGATAAAATTCATGATGGTCTGGTTTCAGTGATTCTTAGTCAATGAAATTTGTTTTATTAATTAATGAGTTACATGTTTATATAACCGTAACATAACCAGAAAAATATATTATTTACATATTTATTCCATAGTATACCATTAAATAAGTTCTAATATTTCATCCCTGTTATAAATGTATAGTATTTTCAAATTAGGTGTTTAAACAATCCAAAACATGAACCTACAATGATTAGTGGGTGATTATAAGGTGGTTTAGTTGTGATATTATTATAATATAATATTAATGATCTAATTTTGTGTTTATCAGTATGATATATCATAATTTGTGCATATTATAAAGATAATATAATTTATATAATTTCATTACTTTGAAAGAATAGATCATTTTTTTCATAGTTTTTTAATTTGAAATGATGGAAATAACATTAATCCTTAAATGATAATAGCATTGATTGGTTATAAAATTTTACAAAACAAAATATTTATGATATTATAAACATAATATTTATCATTTAATATAATTCTCATAACTACCCATGTAATTCGGTGATGATAAGAAAAAATAAAATCATTCATTCTATAGAGGAGGTAGTCCAGACATAGGCTTGGTTAATGATTTCTTTTTGCATATAAAAAGAGAAAAAAGTGATATGTATTATTATTTTAAAATAATAAAAATTATATAAATATCATAAACATATATTATATTCTAATTTTTTACAATCCTTATATTTTGGTGAAGTAAAATGAAACACATTACATCATGGAGGCAGTTGTCCACACAATGCTTGAATTATTTTATCATTTTTCTTAATAGAAATGGGAAAATGTGACTGATGGTTATTACCATATCCTAATAACATTTAGTATATAGCCAATAAAAATTTAATTAAATTGTTATTTAAAAGTTTTAATTTTAAAATAAAAATAAAAAAATAAAAAATTTAAGTAAAAATAATTACACACATTTAGCACATTTATGATTCTTAGAAGATCCCATGTAAATAGGGGGAATAGGTTATTATAGTGTGGCTAGAATTTTAAGATAGAGAAATTTTATTATATAATATGTAAAAAGGGTAGTATTTTCGGATTAAAAATAATTTTAAGAAGTTCCATTAAAGTTTTATTGAGAGGCCCCTTTATAAGTCGTGAGAATGTAATTTATGTAAATATTTCAACAAAATAGAAATGTATCACATGTTAAGCATGTCAACTGGACCCAAAATTGGGGAATAAGGGAGTGAGGAATATATGCGGTCAATAATAAACTTAAAAACTCAATTCTATAGAAGGTTTTATTGTATTTTATATTATTTACCCCTTGAATTATTACTTTTACACTTTTAACTTTTTTTGTGCAAGTCAGTTTTTACCTAAGGTAAAAAGGCATTAATTCCTTCAAATAAAGTGTTCCTTTTTAGATAATTCATACCCAATAATTCTAAATTTCAAAAACCATTTTAATTTTATTCAATTTATAAAATTGATTAAAATTAATTTTAAATAATAATGTATTATGTATTAAAAATAATTTTTTGGAAAATATTACTTGTGTTATAAAATATCACCTATGGGTTTGTTAATGAAAATAAACATTTTTAAGAAGATAAATTCTCAAATAAAATACATATTTTGTCTTATGAGTTTTTTTCATGAACATAAAATTCATTCTTATATAATAATAATTTCATAAAATTCTTGTTATTTGTAAAGAAAGTATTTTACAATATTGACCAAAAAGTCATTATTTTTAGAAAATTATCAAAAATTTATCTTATGAATATAATGTAATTATTAATCGAAAAACGATTTTAATTTTTTGAAATAAAATAAATAAAATTATATTACACAATAATTAAATATCATCCAAAAATATAGTGGAAAATGATCATACGGGAAAATAGTTTTCTAAAAGGATAACTATTCTTTATTATTATTTCATATAAATTACTAATTAATTTATTGGTAAAATATTATTCATATTATCAATAAATTTTATTATTTTATAGTCATAATATACATAGTTTATTGATATAAAATTCTGATTTTTATACAATATATTCTAAATCATACCATTATTTCCTAAGTTATTATATCTATACTAAGTGAATTTTATTCATATTAAAAGTAACTCTGATTTTATTTTTTTAAATGTTTCATAATGCCTTTTTTACAATTCTTTACAGATAATTCAATTACATGGTTTTAACTATAAAACTAAACTATTATATTTAATCTAAATATATCACAGTTTCATATATATTTGGTCATGTGCGATGATAAAGTTATTAAAAACATTGACTTACTTAAAGGTATTAATTTATTAAGATACCACATAATTGAATTTGATAAACACCTCATTTGAAAATTATATAATATTTTTTCTTAAATAACATCTTATAAATATTATTGTTTTAATTGATCATTTAATCGATGGATTATGACATATATAATTATTTTACTTTAATCACAACAACATATTCCTCTAAATTAAATAACTACTCTTAAATTTATGTTTTAGAAAAAATATCACAAAAATTTAAAATATTTTTTTGTTAAAGAATCCAAAATTAATAAAGGTAATTGCCTATGAGAAAAATAATCAAAAATATTTTCTCTATAAATGTATCTTGAAATTTTTTTAACCTGTTGATATTACAATTAATGAAACAATAGTCTAAAATTGAGTCACTCCTTGCATAATTATAGTGAAATGAATAAATCATATAATATATGACTCTAATAACTCTATAAAAATAATATCAAAAAACATTTTTTCAATATTCATTAAATCATGATTGATATTCATTCAATATTTTGGGCATAATATATATTAATTGTTTCTAAAAAATTCATGAATCAATGAAAAAATGAAAAAATAGTATTTTAAAATATCAGTACATAATCAATGTGAAAAACTAATAGAAAATTAAAGGATTAGATGAAACATATCTTAGGAGAGGTGGTGATGGTAGGAGTAGAATAATTGATGTATGATTGTGGGGAAACTTAGTAAATGTTGTTGGTAATGCGATGGTTATAGAAATAGATCAAAATAATGGGGAGGGACCATATTTATGGGTGATAGATAGGGAGTGACGATGGTCAATAAGGGTAGAAACAATAGGGTAGGTTGATAAATGATGGTTGATGCGTAGGTGGTGGGAGGGGAGATACAAAACATAGATAGGGAGATAGGTGATGGGGATAGATAGTGAAAATTGGGGGCTCATTATAACAACTTGAAATTATAATATAAGATTGCATTTAAAAAAAATAATATATTAGATATCTTTCCCACATGAAACACCTATCTAAAATAGAACCATTATATATAATAATAAAAATATAAATATTAAGTATCACTTTTAGTACCTTTCCATTAAATTATTGGGAATGAATTGTAGTAACCACTTTTTGAAATATATATAGAAATAAAAAAAGAAATTTTTATGTGAAATAAAATCAATTAGTATAACTAAACCAACAAAGAAAATAATTCTATGCATAAAAATATAATTTCATAAAATTCATATTTTATTTAATGAAAATAATTATAATAAAGTTATATAATAATAAAATATACCGATAATATGAATAATACATTTTGATTAAATTAATTGGTAATTGATAAGAAATATTAAGAAATTATATAGAACATTTAGAAATGTTATTTTCTAATATGATTGTTTTCCCACTATATTTTGTGATTTTATTAAAATATTGAATTATTAAATTTTAAAAATTTATTGTAAAAAGGTTAATATAATTTTTATTTTAATTATAGTAATATAATATTATAATGAACTTTTAGGATTTTTCTAAAAATAATGATTTTTTACAATAGTGTGAAATACATTTTTTTCAAATAACATAACTTTATTAATTATTGGTATCTAGGTAAGAATATTAAATTCATGATATATTTTTCAAAGGTAAAATATTTATTTTTATGATACCTTATAATTTTAAAAATATTTTTTTTAATTTACAATCCCATATTTGATATTTTAGAACTTAAATAATATTTTCTCAAAAAAAAGAATACATTATATGATTTTATTTTAAAATTAATATTCTTACTTTTATAAATTAAATAAAATTAAATGAATTTAAAATTTATAAAAATTGAACTAATTTATCTAATAAGGATATCTATATTTTTATTCATAAATATTAAGTTATCTTAGGTAAAAACTAGTTGTCGCTGTAAAATTTAAAAGGATAAAAGTAATAAATAATGGTTTTAAAGGGATTAGAACATGATACAAATCACTATAATTGAGTGGATGGTGTGTGTATAGACCTTTTATCTTCAAAAAATTAATTATATCTTTATTTTTGATTTATTTGATATTTTTAATATGTTCTCGTGTTATATTAAAATAAAATATTTACAAAAATTTCATTCTCACCAATTACAAAAGGGGCCACTCACCATCCCTTCAAGGAAATACTAAAAATTATATTTCCCCCTAAAACTATTAATATTTTTCTTTTACCAAGGATACTATTTAAAACTCTTGATCTTCTTATCACGAAATATTATTCTATACAATTCATTTCAAATTGATCTTCCATGCTAATAAAAAGTGTTTGGTGTGAGTAATCGTTTTTTATATAACATATTCATTTTCAATTTTGTTATTTCAATTATATTTTTCAAATCCATATATAATGAAATAATTATTCTTTATATAATTCTTTTTCTTATTAAATTTTAATAATAATTTAAATCCTTTCCCCTTTTCTATTAAGAGAATCCAAACTGTCATTCGTGCATTCTGAAGACTATTGCACCCACAACTCATTTTGTTTATATATCATTAGATACGTTAAAATAATGGTATAAAAGATAAATTATAATAACTATATATTATATTTCATTCATGTTTGTGATTTTTAATTAATAAACCATGTTAATCGTTTCTCCCATTCTATGGAAAATAAAATTTTAAACCATGAATATCTGTAAACTACCACCTCTTCAGAAGGATTGATTTTTGTTTTTATTTTCATCAACACATTACATGGAAGGTCATGAATATGATATTAATGGATAAATATATATTTTTATTATATAATTATGTTTCTAGTATTGAAAAATTTATAACCTATCAGTGATACAATCAACAAACATTTAATGTTAATTCCATCATTTAAAATGAGTTAACTAAGAAAAAAATGATTTCTTATTTCTAAGTAATGAAATTATATAAATTATCATATAATTTTAATTATTTAAAAATATTATATATAACACTGATAAATATTTAATATGATCATTATTCTTTAGATATAATGATATTACAACAAATACACCTCATAATCATCTATTTATCATGGTAGGTTCCTATTTCGATTAGTTTGACCACCTACATGATTAAAACAATATATTTATATCATGGATCAATATGATAAATTAATTACTATTTTAATATGATATAAATATATAAATATATTTTTATTTTTTACTTAATATTAAACTCAATTATTAACAAATAACCTTTTGTTTTCAAAGAATATCAAAACTTACCCATCTCCCAATTTTTCCTCGTAGATCATGACCAAAACTACCATGAAATGAATTTTTTTTTTACAAAATGTCTTTAAAAATAAATTATATTAAATTATATGATTTAATAGTGATATAATTTGGGTAAAAAAATATGCAATTATTATTTTATGAAACTATTTTAATGAAATAAACATTACATAACCTAGTGTTAAAAATAGGTAAAATCAAACTAATATATATATGTGGGTTTGTATTTATATATTGATAATAAATGAGGATTTTAAATCATTTTATTTTTAAATAAGGTTCTTGGGAATTTATTTAATTGAATTAATTTAATTATTCAAGAAAGTTGGTGCAAGTACAAAATGAATCAAGATTGAGTTAAGGGTTTTTCATCTCAAATTCATTTCTTTAATCCATTCTATGTATTATGCTCCAAATTTCATTTTTTAGTGTATATATATCTTATTTGAAATATCATATCCTAAATTAACTTTTAATTAGGGTATTTTGAGTTTAATTTAATATTGTCTCTTTAAAGGGGCTTCAATTACACTCTTACTCAAGCCGCAAGAGTTTTTTTCAGGTCAATTATGATTCTTTTATTCATGTACATGTTATGCACCATGTTCTAATTGTAAGGTGTTCTACGAATTTACTATCTCATGAATGTCTCATAATTTATTACTTTTTATTTCATATGATTTTCCACTGAAGGAATTTTCCATTGTTCAATAGGTTATTGATTTAGTTTGTTCTATGATAATAAAGATTTTTGATAACACAACATTAATTCCTTAATTTATGATAATTTAATTGAAATTACTTCATATAGTTTACGTAAATCATACCATTTCATTTTATTATGTTTTATTCTCTCATTTTTTGGATCAAAATTCATACCACTTAAACCCTTTAACAAATATATCTCACATCTTGGGATATATTCTTTTGAAACCATCCACTTTATTTATCTACATGGATTATGATCATGTTATTACTTTATTAACATAACTATATAGTCATTTAATTATAATATGTGAACTTCACAATTTAAATAATTCTTATTATATGATGTTCACCTATAAATTTGGATATTTTATGGACATGGGGAATATATTTGGAGTTTTATATATCATTATTCCAATACAGATGATTATTGGAATGTTTATAATATATTGTTGTAAAATCTAAATTATTTCTCTATATGGGATATGATAATGTTACCCATTTTATTATAATGGCGAAAAGTATTATTGTGAGGTATATTTTTATTCCAACACAAATGATTATTGGAAATTTCACAATGTATTTTTTGACCATCCACCGTATTTAGCAAGATTGATATGATCATGGTATCCCCTTATTGACATGGGGAATTTTTTTTTAAATTATTGATGATCATTTTATACTAATATAGGTTGATCATTTTTTTTATTTCATATTCTTAATTATATAGATATCCATGTTTTATTCAGTAAGACGTTCCTTAGGGAATTGTATAAGAACTGTTGTTGGATATTACAGTGAATGAAATTGACTTAAGAAAGTGATACAGGGCTTGGAATTATATATCCCCTCAATATATAATGGTTACTGGTCACTCTATCTATTACTTTGTCGGTTTGGAGAATTTGAGTTGTTCAGGGGATGATCTGGGAGTATTCGTTGGAAGCTGGAGGTCCGACAGGGATGCTTTAGGAAAAAACACGTCATGTAAACATTACATGATGTGAAAGTTGGACTCATGTCTTTTCCAAGGCTGGTTCCTGAAAAATATATTTTCAAGTTTAAATAATAAAATTTCTATTTGTTTTTTTGGTGAAAATGAACCATAAGGATTACACGATATGAAAGGCAATTAGACATCATGTAATTCCTAAATGTAGTACAGTTTTAAAAGTTCTTTTCTAGCCAAATTTTTATTCATTCATCGACGGATTGTTCTTAATATTGTTTTAGGAAAACCCTATGTGCTTTGAGGATATTTTCAATCCCTACTCATCCATCTTTGATTGGTTGTTCTGGGTGGATGTTCATTGGAAATCCATGGTAATCCCTTCCTTCTTCTTGGATGGTTTTCTCATGTTTTTTGTTAGGGTTTAACTATGGTGTAGTGGTTTGGTTTGGTCTATGTGTTTGGGATTCATTTTTATAGTCTTTGGATATAGTGTATGTTGATATTTGGTTTCTGGTGATGTGATTTTGGTTGAAGGTGCTTATTCTTCACCCTGTAGTGCCTAATGAGTTGGCACAGCTTCTATGAGGTCTGTATTCCCTTGTCTCTCTTTATTGTGTATCATGAGGGAGGGGTTTGATTTTATAATATATGGGTTATGGTTGTGCTGGATTAATAAATGATAAATAATTGGTTAAATAGAAATATAAAAAGGTAAACAGGGTTTGATTAACATACTTTTATAGATTTGATATTATTTGGGATATTGTGGACTGTATAGGCATGTGGCCCCACTAAAAATTATGGTCGTTGGGGGATTTTTTTGTGCTGGATGATATGTGTTTTGACTGTTATGCCTATTTTTATTTGTTGTGATATTAACCAAAAATGTAATTTGTTTTACCAATTATATTTGGCTAATGAAATTTTGGCCTCAAGATTATGTCTTTTGTGATGAAAATTAGGGTTCAACCCATGCATCATGGGTAGTTTTTCATAGCAGTAATGATTTCAAATGGTGTACATCTCTCTAATCGATGAATTGAGATATTTTTTAAATATATTATTATATTATTTTTTGATATTCAGAGGGAGATATATATTTTTAGTTATCTATATAGACATAATTTTTGGCACACTATAACCTATAAAACTGGAGGCAATGACTCAAGGAGGGACATGATTTTTGGTGCACAACATCCCAAGGGGAGAAGATACTAGGGTGATGGTTTGTATGTGTGGGAAGTATTGACAAGTGGAAAATTGGTTTATAAAAAACGGTTATGTAATGATTCCACCTGTTTGTTTTTTATATCTAAAGGGTTACATGTTGTCATGGACAATTATCAGCAAGGTGAAAGACGCGTATCAAGGTGTGGATTTTCACAAAGTCTTTTCTTAGGCATTATTTTCTATTAAGGTCTCTAGTTTTACTTGGATTTTTGTACTCTATATTTCATATTAGATTTTTTCAGATTTTCCTTTTGGTTTTATAATACTTCATAAGGATGGTTTTTCTACATTAAAACCTATGTCCCCACTTATTATTATTTTATTTGCTTTTATGATTTGTTTACATTGGTGATTCTCACAATTATTGTTGTCACAACTGAGTTAATTCTATATATGACCCACTTCCCACCCAACATATTGTATAAAAGGAGTTTATCCATGTTTTATTAATGATTAGTTATAGGGGATTCATGTCATGGGATTTCTTCCCACGGGAAAATAATTTTACACTTTAGCTGTAAAGTGTTCAAATTATTATTTTTCATGAGAAGGAAATAAATTCATTGAATAAAAAATCTGATAAACTAGAGATTATGAGAAATAATGATTGGAAGAATATGAGAGTGTTGGAAACAAGAAGAATTCAGATGTATTTGGTTGATAATACATTGTGGGAAGTGATGAATCAGGTAGATCTGGAGGATATGTGAGGGTATCATGAAATAAGGTATAAAAAATAACTTGAAAATCATTTTTATTTTTTTTTAAAAAGTTTTAATATATTGGAAATGTGAGAGAATGGATATTTAGGTAACCATCTAGATGAGTTCACCAAATATATAACAGAGCTATCTTTGATGGTGGTCATGATCGATGATAGGGGAAATGTGGTTCCTGTTGAGATGGAAGAAAAAGTCAAGGATTTACTTATTTTGTGTTCATTAGCATAATCAATTGAAAATCTAGTCACCACATTGGTGTTTGGGAAAGACACAACAAACATGGATGACGTGATTTCATCGTTATTGTTGAACAAGACTCACTGAAAGACCATTATGGTGAATCAACATGTAATAGTGGTAATCTTATTATGGAAGATGGGCATGATAAATAGACTAGGTGGTTGAAGATAACAATAATGTTCAATTGATTCTTCATTGATGAGGTTAATTTTTAGATAAACTCGTATGAATTGAAAAATATTAAGAAATAAAATAAGGCACACGACATCGATTCAAACGACACCTATATAAGTCTTATTCAAGGTGAGTCTGATTTACTTTTAGTTTATGTTGATTATTATAGGTCATATTTCTACATTGAATGGGTGGTAGATTCAGCAGTATAGAGCCATATTAAACCAAAGAGGGAATTGTTTTCATCATGCATAGTATATGACTTTGGTATATTGAATATTGTAAATGGATTCTTTGATGAGGTCATTGGTGTTGATGATATTTGTATCACTATGAATATAGGTTTTATGTTGACATTGAGGGATTTTCGGTATGTTCTAGGTATATTCCATAATGTGTTATCTAGTTTTACTCTTGAAACTGATGGATTCAGGAGTTCATTTAGTAGTGGAAGTTTAACCTTGTCTATAGGAATGATGGTTTATTCATGAGGCATATTGGATGACATACTTTATAAGACAGATGTAAAGGCATGAAGTGATGTGATGAATCTAGTTATAAAGAGTACATGATCAGATTTGAGTCATAGATGATCATTGTACATGTGTCAAAGACCGTCGGCTAAGTTGAAGAAGGTTAAAAATCTGAAGCATGTCAGAGTAAGTGTTTTTGGTCTTATAGCTAATTCTTTTTCTTCAGAGACTTCCACAGTGAAGAAATAATTAAAATCAAATATTTGGTTGATGAAATAATATTTTAATATTACTCAATGGTTTTTTAGTAGAGGGAGAAATTAATTCCTATAAGTGTTCCTAATTATGTGGAAATCACAATTGAGGGGGATCCAGATATTTTTTATTCTGGTATTAGTATTGAAAACATAGGTATAATTAATAATTCAGAATTTTTTATTTCTGTTTTTGGGGGAGATTTCATATTTCCATCATAGGTGTAAAAGAGGGATTTAATATTTTCTATAGAGGATTGAAATTGGTATAATAACCAATAATTTTCATTCCAACAGAGTTTGTTTGATGTGATATACTTATTCGATGGGATGAAGGGGAATATTTTTGGGGTTCAACCTGTGTATTCTAGTCCATTTTTCTTTGGATTTGAATATATGTTTTCAAATGGGGTTTGTCTCACTTTCCTACATGCTGATATATATTTTGATGATATTATTATAATTTGTTTTTGAAAATAACATGGGGATATATATGTTTATATATCTAATTAAACAAGATATGTGTCACATGGTATCCTATAAAATTTGGGAAGAAGTAACCCATGTAGGGAGAAAATATGTGGTCCATATCAAGCCATGATGAGAAGATACTTGGGTGATGGTTTCTGGGTGTGGGAAGGAGCAAGAAAAGTGAAATTTGGTTGTGCAAAGAGGAGATGCAATGACGCTACATGTTTGGTTTTGATCTCTAAAGGGTGACTTATTTTCATGAAATATTATCAAAGATGTGATGGAGGACTATTATGGTGTTTATTTTTATGATGTTTTTTCTATGTTGTATTTTTAATTCATGTCTTTATAGGTTTTAGGATTTATATACTCTCTAATTCATAGTCGACTTTCTCAGAGATTCTACATGGTTTTAAATCCCCTGCACGCATTTTATTTCCATAATAAAATTTGTATCCCCATTACTTATTTTGTTATTTGGTTTTACACATCATTTACTTTGACAATTACCACTATTAATTTTGTTTCAAATGTGTTTATTCTGGAGACGATACACTTCTGACCCAAAAATAACATACCTAATATAATTTGAAATGTTCTAAAAGATGATTTATAAATATGTAAAATAAACTTGATGTGTTGTTATGATTGGTTGTTCTTTTGGTATGGTGATGTGTAGAAAGGGAATGAGGGATTTGTGGTTTTTGGGTTATGATTTTGGGGTGGCGATGTGTTGTTTATTTTTTTGTTAGATGCCTGAGTAGTTATGTCATAAATGATTAATAATGATTCAAATGACAGGGGTTGGTTTTATTAATGGTATGAAATGATTAATGAATAATTAAATGGTGAGTCATGTGTTTAAATGTGTTTGATGCTAAATAATGAAGATAATGAGATGATTAAATGAATTTGGTTAGAAATTTCAATGTAGCTTGTGGCTTGTTGTGTGGTGTTATGGATTTAGAGGTGGTAGAAAAAGTGATGGTGTTGTGGGTTGGTTAGTTTTTTTTAACACAAATGATTTTATAGAGTGTATGATCTTATATATGTATACTTTTATATTCTTCTAATTTCAACACGCACCCCACCCATGTTGACTACAATGTTCTGACACCCACATAGTCACATAGAGGGTGTTATTCTCGACGTCTGTTGAGGGGTACAGATGGCTAGGTACCCACGCTTTCCCAACCTATATTTCAGGAAATGTAGGTATTGAATATAATTTGATGGATAGAGGTCTTTTAGTGCATTAAATGGTGGTTTTGATAGCCTAGTTATTTTTAGTTGAGTTGTGATAGTACTTGTAGGGCAGTGGCCTAGGTGTTTTCAGGTGAGATGTGGTGTGACTATTCTTGTGGGATGGTGAACCTAGGCGTCTGTGGGCGAGGTGTGTTGTGATCGTGCCTATGGGGCTATGTGGTATATAAAAGATATGGGAGTTCAAGGACGTGTGATGTTTGGTGTGACAGTGACATACTAGTTGGAATGTGGTGTAGGTTACCCTTATCAATGTGATTCCTTTCATATTATATTACCTCACACACATTATTTAGTGAGTGTGCCTTGGTGAGATTGGGTTTTGTTTGTATACCTAGATAGGTTTTTTTGTGCTGATTATTTCTCACATGGGAATTAGTATACTTCTCTCACCTGTGAAGGAGATACTTTTTTTCTTACTGAGTATACTTGTATGCTCATCCATGGTATATAAAACGGTTTTGAGGTTTCCATGAGGGCTATGTGGTTTGTGATTCACATTACTAACACATATCATTAACAATTTCTATGTCACTACTTTAGCTTTACTTTTATGTTATTTACTTGGGAGACATTTATTTTATGTTTTTCATTTATACATGTATTTTGGTATGGTTTCGTTTTCTTTTTAAATTATTTCATGGAGTTTATTATGAATGATTCATCTTATCTCCAGGTCTTATTTATATTATATTGGGTAATTCCTCCCATACATGGAATTTTTATACCCTCTGTGTTGATTTCCTACTAATTACTACTAGAGGTAAGATGTAGGGATCATTATCTCTATCCCCTCATTGCATTATTTTTGAAGGGAGTGGGTCATGATAGAATAGTATTAGTGCGGATGGTCGAGAGATATTATGATGTTTGGAGTTATGCATAGTGAGTATTTCCTGGGTTGGTTTGGAAGCAGTTCCAATTGTAATAGGTGTGTGAGATAGGTCATGGTGACAATCATGTATATGGAACTTTAGGGCCCCTCTTGATCCAGTGCATAGAATCCGAGCATATTGAGTGGCCAAGTGAGATGGACCTACTTGTAAGGTAGAGATCTAGGAAAAATTCATGCATCATGATGAATTATGTTCTTGTTTGAATTGGTCTATTTTGGGAAGGTTAAAATGAATAAAGTGAATTAAAATAAATATAAATAAAAATTCCATAATATCATGCATAGGAATTTCATTGTTCCCATTACAGTTATAGCTCCATTTCTTCATCCATGTATGGATCAGGTAGTAGATGTTCATTTTGATGATCTGGTTGATCATTATAGCGTTGATTTGATAGATGAGGATGAGGCTTGGTAAACGACATTGCGTGCTTTCCAGCATTATGATTTGGAGAAGTGTGAGGGGAGTGTTTTAGGTGTGGAGATAGATAGATGACTCAATGAGTTTGAGATTATTTTTAATTTGATCTAGACCCTGAGTACTATGTCCATTTGTATGTTACTCAAATTCAAGGTGTTGTACACCAATGGTGGACACTATATCTACGAGAGTGGAAGGAGGTAGATGTCTTTTGGTTTGACTACTAGAAGAAGTTTTGTGAAGCATTAATGTCATCCACCTTAAAGTCAGTAAAGAGGTAGGGGATTCATTCTCTTCAACATGGGTGCATGTTAGTGAATGAGATGGAAATAAGGTTCAATGACCATCTTCATTTTTCCAAAGTTCTTTTTGTAGATGAGAAGTCTTATGTGAGACATCTTCAGGAGAAACACCATCCCTCTATCCAGTATGTAGTAACCCCTTTTACATTGCTGACATAGCTGGAGGTTCAGAAGAAGGTAGAGGTGATCAAGAAGATGCACTTTCAAGGAGGTTTTCTATGAGAGGGGAACCATAAGGGTTCCTTAATGATCAATTTTTTCTATTTCTAGTCTCATATACTAAGACCTTTATAGTATCAACTTTTAAAAAGTTCACCTTAGTAGCTTCCTTTCCATCTTTCTAGGTCAAGTTGTTCCGGTAATTTATTTGGAGCTTTTTTCTTGTGTTTTTCGGTTGTGGTGTTCTTGGCCACTACCAAAACAAATTCCCAGTGGTTCCCCAAGAACAGTTTGTTGGAGGGGTGAAGGTTCAATATCATCCTCCCCAATAGTTTCCAGTTATACCATTTCAGCAGTAGGGGCATAAGGATTATGCTCCACTAAGGGGATATACTGTAGGTAGAGTTAGATGTAAAGATTTTCCTCTCATTCAGATATATTTTTCAATCGTGGTCATTTATTTGCTCCTCATTATAGAGTTATAGGATCATTACATGGTCTGTTACATGATGTAGAGGAAGCAGTTCTAGAGGGGAAAGAGGTCATCCGAGGTACGATCAGTTTGTTTAATTCCATTGTTTGTGCTTTTTTATTTAGGTTCTACACACTACTTTTTTCACCCACTCTAGCCCATGATTTTGGAATTTATGTAGAGAGGCTACCCATTCCCCTAGTGTTTACTATTTCAGTCAGGGGCTACACTAACGTGTTTGATGTGTTCATGGGATGTAGACTGATGACGTGGTCACGTTCGTCCTATAGAGATATTTTAATTCTATAGATGCATAAATAAAATGTCATCATTGACATTGATTGGTTGTATTATATTAATGGTATTGTCTACTAATTTTGGAGAGATAACCTTATTTTTGGACGTGGATGACCAAAATGTGGTTTTCATTGGAGATCAGGATTGTCTAGTGTGCAATTGGTTTGTGGATTATGTAATTTATATGTTGGCTTATTTATTGGTGGAATTAGTGGATGCAGTGATAGTGGAGTTTCCTAGGGTCATTGGGTAGTTACTGGGTGTTTTCCACAAGTAGTATGTGATGCTACCCTCCTCATGTGATATTGAGTTTGGGATATAATTTCAGCCTGGTGATTCTCTGATTTCGATGGATCCTTATTGGATGGAACCTTTAGAGTTGTGGGAGGTCATGATTTATAAAGATGATTTGATTCAAAATGGTTTTATCTTACGTATTGTGATGATGTGGGGTTCTCCAATGTTGTTCACAATGAAGGTGTATGGTAGTTTGAGGGTGTTCATAGACTACTGGATGTTGAACCCAGTTACAGATAAAAATAGTTACACTCTTATGAGGATAGATGATCTTTTCAACCAGTAGAGAGGGGTGAGTTGGTTTTATAATATTGATCTATGGTTTGGATATCACCAGTTGAGGGTGATGGAGGGTGATATCCTGATGATTGACATTAGATATAGGTATTTTCACTTCGAGTTTGTAGTTATTTCATTTGGTATTTTGAACACACCATATATGTTCATGGGACTTACGAACTCTATGTTTCAGAAGGTCTTGGGATAGTTTTCATCATATTAATCGATGATATCTTGATCTAGTTGAGGTCATAGGAGGAACATGTTGATCCTCTCATGACAATATTTCATTTTCCTCAATGAAATTGCTCTATGGAAATTTTACCATGTTTTATTTTTGGACACAGGAGGTAAACTTACTTAGGAATGTGGGGTCTCAGAAGGGTGTGGTAGTAGACCTATTGACTGTTGAAGTATTTTTTCATTGGAATCACCCAAGAATGGGGAATAGCATTGCAATTTCCATGATATCATAGTCTATTATTGAAGGTTTTTACTCAATTTATCTCTATACACAACCCCGTTGATATCATTGAATATGAAGGACAAAGATTTTGTGTAGACTGATCAGTGCCTTGAAGCATTCAACTACCTGAGGGAGAAGTTTTTTTATTTCTCCAATGCTTCAGTTTCTTGAGGGGGGGTGATGTTTTATGTGTTTTGGGATGCTTCATGTATGGGATTAGGATTCATAATGATGAATCAATGGGTATTGATCTCTTATGGGTCTAAGAAGTTAGGTCCCCATGAGAATAATGGTTCCACTTTTGATGTTGAGCTACTAGTGGTTGTGTTTGTGAAAACATTTTGGAGGCATTACATCATCAGGGAGAACTTTTTGGTCTTCACAGATCACAAGAGATTGAGGCATATCTTTTCCTAGAGTGACATGAACTTGTAGCGGAAGAGGTGGATGGAGCTTCATCAGGATTTTGATTTTGTAATCTCAAGAACCTTGGAAAATGTGAATGATATGGTCAATACTTTGTTCAGGAAGTTTTTTAATAGTGTAGTTTTGGAATCTAGGGATTATTAGAGAGTAATAGAGGAGTTAGTATCCTTTCACATAGATGCATGGGTGACTGATGGAAGAGACTATTTGTTTCAAATGATGGTGGAGTATTCCATAATGCAGTAGGTGGAGGTGTATTATGGGGATACTCAGATGTGATGTGAAATCATCCTCTCCATGGTGATGCTCTAGATGGATATTTGGAGGATGGTCAAAAGCATATCTTGTTTCATGGATTATTGTTTGTTCTGGTAGAGATTCCTAGGGGATTCTTCTATGGGTCTCATAAATCACCTTTGGTAGTATATCCAAGAGTTTCAAAGATGTACCATGGAATACAGATTTAGTTTTTGTGTCTCAGGATGAAACAAGAAATGTAATCTTTTGTCAAAAATTGCTTGGGTTTCCAGTAGGTAAAGGTTAATCATCACGTTCTTAGTGTTTTTTCACTACCTTTAGATGTTCCGGACTAAAATGGGATGACATGTCAATGGATTTTGTCATAGGGTTACCCAAAGCTCAGGGAGGTTATGATGCTAACTGGGTGGCCGTGGATTGGTTGAAAAAATCATCCCACTTCATTGCAATCAATGAGTCGGGTGCATTGGATTCCTTCACAAGGAGGTAGGTGGATGAGGTGGTACAATCCCATTGAATTATCAGGTCCATTGGAATGGTGTGGGATGAATATTTTATGTTCCATGTCTAGAGGGAATTTCGACATACCTTTTTCACACAATTACGCCTCATCACAACTTTCCACCATTAGAAGTATGGGAAGTCATAATAGACTATCCCTACAATGGAGGATACATTGAGTACATGCATTTGGGACTCTGGTGGATATTATGTATGATACCTGACATTAGTACAATTTATTTATAATAATAGTTATCACTCTTCCATTTTCATTCCTCCTTTTTGGGCTTTGTATGGAAGGTCAATTTGTTCCCTATTGTACTCGGTGGAGGTTGGGGAGGCATGTATTCTTGGTCATGATGTGTTGTAGAGCACGAACGATAATTTTTAGCTTGTTTGTGAGAGTATAAATGTATCACAATATTGAAATGAGTCATATGATGATCGTATAATGTTTCCCATGGAATTTTATGTTGGGGATCATGTGTTCATGAAGATCTACCCTTGATGTGGGAAGAATAGGTTTGGAAGAGGGAGTAAGATTCCTCCTAGGTTTATTGGGACCATTTAGGCGATTGGGTGAGTTGGTGAGGTGGCATATCGATTGGTATTGCAGCTGTGGTTAGAGAGTATCCACAACATCTTGAAAATTTCTCAAATTCATCAGTATCTTCACAATTACTCCCATGTCATTGAAAAAGCCGAGTTTGATATTGAGGATGAAACAAAATTCATGGAGTAGCTAGTTGGGATTTAGGATTTGTTATTAGAAGGAACTGCACGGATAGACCAATTATTTGGTTCATGTGTTGTGGAGGCATAGTGTCATAGATGAGATTACATGGTAGGGAGTGAAATATATAAATACCCAATACCTAGAGTTTTTTTGTGTTTTTATTTTCTTTTTTTCCCTTGTGATGTGATGTTTGATACCTTGTTTTTTCAGTGATGAACTATTTTCCATTGTTTGTGACTTATGATGTGTGATACAGTCCTGACATATGAAAAGGCTGTGACCTAATTCATAATTGAGAAGAATTTTTTTCAATGCAATTTAACCCATGCGAGTGAGTCAGTGCCACCTAGAGATGATAGTTTCTTATCATGGGTGACATAATTCCCTTATTTGTGTGATTGGGACAATGGAGTTTGTTAGTTGTAGGGGTTGTTGGTATGAGTTTCAGGGAGGTTGATATAGTCGTGAAGTTGTTGTGTGGATATGTGGCTAGCTTAGGAGAGACACATTTTGTTTTTACAATGTGTTTTATGGTTTTTTGGGTTGAAAATTTCAGCTAGTGATAACATTTGAGGTATGATAAGATCCTTGAGAGGTATCTCATTGGGTATTTTTTTGGACCCCTTTCCTTTTATAACTGGATTTCGATTCTAAAGAGTGATAATTATTTGAGAGGTATATTATCAAATGAGTTTTTACTCTCATTAAGTTACTTTACTATTTTTATCATTATAGGTTTTTGGGGGAAGTTTCGGTACTTTTCGATTAAATCTAGAGGTGTATCAGGTCTACCGTAGGAAAATCACATCATATAAACATTACAAAATTTGAAATTTGGTTTCACATATTTCCCAAGGCTTGTTCATGACATTTATATTTTTTTATCATAAATAATAAAGATTTGATGTCTTTTTTGTTGAAACCAACCCCCGAGGATTGAAAAACCTAAAAGGGGATTACACATCATGTAAATCCTCAATGCAGTGTAGTAGTAGAAGTTCTTTTCTAGACAAATTTTCATTCATTTGTTTATGGATTTTCTATCCTATCATTTTTGGTGAACCCTATATTCCCCAAGGATGTTTTTACGCCCTATTTCTCAATATTTTATATGTTGGTCCTAAGGGTTGTTCATTGGAAATATATGGTAATCCCTTCCTTCATCTTGGACATTTTTCTCATGTTCTTCTTCATGGTTTTACTGTGGTGGTGCAGTTGGGTCTGTGTTGTTTTTTTGGGAATCATTTTGACGGCCTTTTTGTGTGGTGTAGGTTTATCCATAGTTTCTTATGGTTCATTTTTGGGTTTAAGTGCTTCTTCTTTTCCCAGTGGTGTGCAGTTAGTTATCACAACATTCTTGAGGTATGGATTCCCTCATTTCACTTTATTTTATGTCATACGAGAGGGGTTTGTCTTGTTTATCAATGGTTTATGGTTGTTCTAGATAAATAAATGATAAATATTTGGTTATATTGAAATTGAACATTTTAAATGGGGTTTCATTGACATGGTTTTATATCTTTGATATTATTTTTCATGTTTTGGTTTGTATGGTCATGTGGACCCACTAAAAATTATGTCATTGGGGGATTTTTTTGTGTTGGATAATATGTGTTGTGACTACTTTTCTTGTTTTGATTCTTGTGATATCCCCTAAAATTTAATTTTATTAACCACTTATATTTGGCTAATGAAATGGTTTCCTTAGGATTATGGCTCATGTGATAACACCCCTACTAAAAACTGAAATGTGCTAAAAGACCCTTTCTAAATTTTTAAAAAAATCATAATGTGTTGTTATTTTTTTCATGACTTTGGAACAATGATGTTTGGTTGGGGAATGAGGTATGATGTTTTGTGGGTCATGCTTTTAGGGTGGTGATGTGGTGGTTTCTTTGTGTTGGCTGCCTAAGTTGTGATGGAATAAATGATTATTTACAATAGAAATGACCTAGGTTAGTTTGGTTAATGGGACAAAATGGTTAGTGAACAATTAAATGGTCTTCCAGGGGATTAAATGTGGTTGATGAAAAATAATGAAAATAAAGAGATGATTAAATGAAATTTTTTGTAAATGTGAATGTGGCTTGCGGATTGTGGTGTGGTTTTATGAATTTAAAAGTGGAAGAAAATGTGATGGTTTTTTAAGTTGGATGGTTTGTTTGTGAACCCATAGGTTGGGATTGAGTGTTTGATAATATATATATATATATATATGTATATATATATATATATATATTTTATTTCTATGTGAACTAAACCCATATTGATCACCATGTTCCAACACCCGTATAGTCATGTGGTGGGTGTTTTTACTGACATCTGGTGAGGTGTAGGAAATGATAGGTACCTGATCTTTCCATCAATCTATTTTAGGAGAGGTAGGTATTGCATAGGTTGTGATGGTTAGCGGTATGTTAGTTCATTAGATGGTGTTTGTGATATCCCATGTGTTTTTGGGAGAGATGTGACCATGCTTGAGGAGTGGTGGCCTTTTGGATAATATGTGGTGCGGTCATGTTTTTGGGGCGGCGAGCCAAAGTATATGTAGGAAAGGTGATTTGTGACCATGCTTGTGGAGTGGTGTGGTATAAGGAAGATATGAGAGTTTCGTGAACAATGAAATTGGGTGTGCGATAGACATAGTAGTAGGAAAGCGGTGTGGGATAAAATTATCAATGTGATTCCTATTATATTATATTATTTTTCTTGCATTATTTTATGAGAATGCCTTAGTGAGATTGGGTTTGTTTAGCATGACTTTATTGGTGATTTTTGGTTCTTCTATTTTCTCATAGGTGAATTTGTATACTTCTCTCACATGTTCATGAGAGATTTTGGTTTTCCTATAGAGTATACTTCTATGCTCACCCTATATATAATATTATTTTCATGTTTCTATAAGGATTACATAGATTTTGTTGGACATTAGTATCTTAGATCCTTGATAGTTTCTATGTCCCTACTTTAGTTTTAATTTTGGGGTATTTACATTGGATACATTTATAGTACATATTTAATTTATACATTAATTGTGGGATAGTTTGGTTTTATTTTTATTTTATTTCATGATATTTATTTTGATTGATTCATCTTATCTTCCGATAATATTTGTATTATAGAGTGTAATTTCTCCAATACATGATATTTTATACCCTTGGTTCTAGTCGCCAAACCAAGGCCTACAAGAGGTGGGACTCCATGGTCATTATCTATCTCCCCTCATTTTGAATATTTAGATGGAGGGGGTAATGAAACAATCCATAACTAGGTCTCATGAGACAAAATAGTTTGGGTTCATGTGTGTGCCTCTTCCCATATTTGGATAGTGTCTTAGCATATGGCCTTGATAACTAGTTTTAGATGTCCGAATTTATTCATTCCATCTATATGAGATCATTATTATTGATTTATATATTATTATATATAGTTATGGATATAGAATTCTATCAATTTCATGTCGATTATGAATTAATGTTGTTTAACTATTCCACCCAAAATATTTACACCATGTTTATAAGATCATTACTTTAAAAATATTTTTACTTTTCTATATATTTTAGCTTAACCCTTTCATACGTTTCCATTCCCCATATTATGAATAAAAGTATTACATGTTATATGTTTAGAAGGATATAACATGTGAAATAATTTGTGGTAGATATTTAAGAATTTTTATAAATTAGGTAGTTTCTTATATATTAAGAGAAAATGTCAATTAGTTGAGAAGCACATGGGATTTATTAGTTTATTATGAGTCAAAATTCTCTAAACATGAAAATATCCTTTATATAAAGGAGGTTCAAAAAAATTTATTGATTTATTAATCATGGATGGTTATATCTAGGATTTTAAAAATGGTATCAAAAAAATTGAACATGGCATGTGTTTATGAGAACCAGATCTCGAAGTGGGGGTTTGGGGCACTAGAGTAGGTATCAATGTAAAGGATTAGACAACATTGGAGGTTAGGGTATTAGTTGGAGATAATTTAAAAGTTGAAATGTTAGGTTTGATCAAAATTTCAACTGTATTGATAATAATATGTTATAGTATATGAGTTTTTGTTAAGGAAATAATGTACATATTATTTAAGGATTAGGATCAGAGAACATTATTAAAAATCCTAAGAATAAGTCGATGTATAGGATAACATCCTATATATTTTGTAATGTTTTGTGTATATGTTTTTCTAATAAATTACATCCTTAACTGGATATAGGAAAGTGGATGTGGTAATATAATAGGTGTACCTAGCAGTAATAACGATAAAGATGAAGTGTTGGGTATTAACTCAACAGTGACTTAGTGCATGATAAAGGGTCCTTAATACACACCTAGACAGGTACTCCCATGGGAAATTCTTTGGGTAATAATTTTTTAATTAAAACCATTATAAATAAGTTAATATTAATTTTAACTAATTTTGTTAGAGAACCAAATAGATAAATGAGCATGTATAACCAAGGATTGAATAAAAATATTAATATGTTGCTCTAAAATATCTTAGGTTAAAAATGGGAGCCTAAAGGAAGACGTATTTGTATTGATGTTTTCGTATTCATATATTTTATATTATCAAAATCATTTTGGTTTTATTTTTCAGATTAAATAGGGTTAGAAAAATAAATTTTATAATGGTATGTTGTTGAGAGTATATTATTTGGGTATATACATACTTGGGTATATGATTTTAAGAATGATTAATGTTGTTTGAGGAAGGATAAGTTGGAATTTTCTATTATAAATATCAATGTTAATGGGATTAGAAAATATTAATAATGTAAATTGTAATTTAGGGTCATTATTTTAAGGATTTGGTTAGGAATTATGAGGGAACCCAACTCAAGGTATCTTATGTTAAACCAATAATGATGTAGGTTAAACTGATAGTGAAATAGGTTGAACTAAATCTAATATAACTCGAGACATGTTGATTTTAAATTGTCCTGTGGTTATTTATGATAACTCTCTTATAAATATCATCAATATTTCTAACCCTATTGGTTTTAGTAATGGATGAATCCAAAAGGAACATTACTAACACTGAATTCGATGGATAATGTTATAAAATTACTAATGGACAACCTTAAAGAATAAGTTCTTGAGTGATTAATATTTTGATTATTACAAAAATTACTATCAATATTTATGATTTACAATGTTTATATAGTTGAAATACCAAAATTATCAAAGAATTTAAAGATGGAATATCATAATAATACAAGTTTACAAGATGATAAAGGAAAGAATATTCTATTTTCTACATGTAAAAAATATGGGAAGAGGCATGGATTAAATTTTCTCAAGGTGAAATCTAAATGATATATATGTTGTGATAAAGGTTATCATACTCACATATGTAATGGAAAGAGAGAAGATACCAAAATATATTACCTTAATTACAAAATATTTTGACATTATGCAACTCAATGTACCAATCCAAGGGACAATAATGTAAATAGTAACCAACAACCATATAAATAAGGAAAAGCCTATGAATATAATACTAATGCATAAGATAATGATTATTCAATCTAGAAGTTCTTGATTCCTATGTAATTTATGTTTTCACTAACTACTAGATATTGAGTTATGAATAAAAACCTTATATGGTATGATTTTAATATAAATAATTCTCACGGTTTTAGGTAAATTTACTCTTTATTGATCAATAGATTCTCCATTTTTGAATCTATTTGAAATTAGTAATGTTTTATCACACTTTATAAAATAACTTATAATTATTTTTCATATAGATATATATCATTCCACATCCTAAAATAAACCCATTATTTTCGAGAAATGTATGAGTAATTATGAATTCCCTATAGAAATTATCCTTATTTTATTAGTCAAATTGTGAGGATCCAATTTTTTGTATGGGGGGAATGTAGCACTGAAGAATTTTAAGATATAATTACCTTTACATAAGTCAATGTGTTTGATAGCTGTATCCACCCACAACACAGTACATAAATAAAACCACAATATTTTGTAATAAAAAAAATAAATATTACATATGAATATTAAAACCTAATAATTGAATTATAGACAATAAATAGGATTAACCTATTTATAACATATTTATATAAGGAAAATAGTAGTTATTTTAATATTAATAGAATCAATTAGTACTACTAAAACAACTAAGAAAATAAAGTAATGCTTAAAAATAATTGTTTCTAAAATTAATTTTGGTTATTTAAAGAAACAAAGTATATTATAGGAATATAATAATAAAATAAATTTATTTTATTAATAATATATTATAATAAAATAAATTAGTAATTCATAGAAAATATGAATAAATAATAGAATATTTTAAAAATATATTTTCTTATATGAAGAGTTTTCACCTATATTTTGTGATATTATTAATTTACTGAATAATAAAATTTAATAAATTTATTTTGGAAATATTAATACCATTTTAGGATTAAGAATAATAATATAACATTGAGATTATTTTTTTAGTTTTTTTCAAAAGAATTATTTTCAGATGAATAGTTCAAAAAAACATTTTTAAAAATTATTTGAATTTATGAAATTAATAATATAATTATTAAAGGGAAATTCATGAAACCTTATTGTAAGAACCAATATATATTTTATATAGAAATTTATAATTTTAAATATATTTTTTTATTTTTCAATCCCATATTTGACATTTTAGAGAATTAGTAATATTTTACCAGAAAGTATTTTTAGTAAATTATACATTTTTTATTAAAATTATTTTTTATCACTTTTATAAATTAAATGTAATGAAATAAAATTCAAATTTGGAATAAATGGTTCCAAATAATATAATAAGTACCACTTTATTTTTAGTTGTAAATATTAATTTACCTTAGGTTAAACTAGTTACCACCGTAAAAGATAAAAGGATAAAAGTAATAATTCAAGGTGTAAAGTGAATGAAACATAATAAAAACATTTCTATATTTTATTTTATGGGGATTTTATTTACCATATATGCATTCCAATCAACTATTTCTCAATTTTGGATCCAATTGACATGTTTAACATGTGAAACCATTATATTAAGTTTAGAAATTCACAAAAAAATTCCATTCTCACCAGTAATTAAAGGGGTCTCTCGGAACCCCTACAAGGAACTCATAAAAATTATCTCCCCTCCTAAAAATAATCAATTTTACCTTTCCATTGAATAATATTCCTCCCTAATGAGAAAATGTTCACAAGATATTATCGGATATCATCTATTTCTAATAGATCATCTAGGGAATTCTCAAAGTGCTCAACTTGAGTAATCATTTTTACTAAACATCATCCTTTTAATTTTTTTTCAAATTATAATTTTGATATCACCATATAATTACATATTTATTGATTATATACTTAATTTTATTATTAAATATGAATTATAATTTATTACATCTTCACATTTTTTAGGAATAGTGAAACCTTTATTTGTGCGTTGTGGAGACTGCAGCCTCCATAATCCAACATGGGTCATTTTCCAGAACCACCTTACAAGGATAGTCTAAAGGGGGAATTTAATAAATAATTATGATATTTATAACATATTTATTATTATTAAATAATAAACCACATTACTCCTTTTCCTCATTCTATGGAAAATGAAATCATCAAGCATGCATATGTTTAGACTATCGGCTCCAAGGAATGATTGATTTTTATTTTTATTTTCATCAATGCCTTACAAGGATGGGAATGTCCATGGTATTAAAGGATAAATATTATTTTTATGATACCATGAAGGTTCTTAGAGTGTAAATTTTAGAACCTTTTGATGATATGATTAATAAATGATCAAGGTTAATTCAATCATTTTAAATAAATGAACTAAGATGAAAATAATCTCTCTTCACTATGTAATGAATTTATATAAATTATATTACGTTTATAATGATTACCAATTAGGATATATAATGATAAAAAAACTAAATCATATCATTATTCTTTTTTTATAATGATATTACAACTAATCTATCACATAATTGACTATTAATCATGGTAGGTACATGTTTGGGTTTGTTTAACCACCTATATGAACAAAAAAATTAAATTTGTATCATGGAATTGTATGAGAATACAATTAATAGTATAATAATATATGAATATGTAAATAATTATAATCTTTTGTTCTATTAATTTTATATCGACATTTAAATCAGTAATTATGAAACTACAATTCATTTGTTAAGAATCACTAAAACATGCATTTTTCTAATTTTATAATTTGGAATCATAACCAAAACTATAATGAAATGAAATTATATAATTAAAAACTATCATAGAAAATATATACCAGTACATTATATGATTTAATGGGGATTTAATTTTGAAAAACAATATATACCAACACCACTTTTATGAAACTAGGTCAAAGTAATAAACATTATTTACATCAGGTGTTGAAAATATGTAAAAACTAACTAATATATATATACAATGAATTTAAATTATGAGTATAAATGGTTATAGTTTTGAATAATGTTTTTAGTAATGTATTTAATGAACTTAATTAAATTATTCTGAACATTTGGTGCAGGTGCATAACAAATCAGGGTCGAGGTGAGGGTTTTTCATATCAAATTCCTCTCATTGAGAAACATTTTGTATTATTCACCTATTAAAATTTTTGTGGTGTATATAATAAATAATTTAGATTCAATTTCAGGAATTATATTTTAATCATGATATTTTATTTTCATCTTCAAGACATCACTTTAATGTTGTTCTAATTAAAGGCATACTCAAGACGCAGGAGGTTTATGAGCCTCAAATTTGATTCTATGAGACAAGTTACATGTTATACACCATTCTCTATTTGTATATTTTTCTATTTATTTATCATACTATTAATGTTACATACTTTATTTACCTGTATTTCATGTGATTTACTAGACAAATAAAATCCCATTATTAATGTGGCTATTGATTTAGTAATTTCCCTAGTATTAATGATTTTTGGTAACTCAACTATAATTCATTGAGTTATGATCATTCAATTGAACATATTTCATATATATTGGGTACATCATGCACTTTTATTTTATTATGTGGTATTATCTTAATTTTTGGGGGGATATATATTCCTACGACATAAACCATTTGAATAATATTTCTCGCTTCTTGGGATACTTCATTTTTAATTCATCCACATTCCTTCTATGGATGGATTATGATCATGTTATCCCGATAATGACCTAGAAATATACTCATTGATCTATATAGTGTGAACCTCACATTTTATATAATTTATATTGAATAATATTCACCAATAGATTATGATTTTCTATTTACATTAGGAAAAGTATACGCGTTTTGTATATTTTTCTTCATATATGGATGATTATTGGAATGCTTACTATGTATTGACTGACCATTCACCTTCTTTCAAGGGATGGGTTGTGATCATTTTATCCCCATTAGAGACATGTGGAAAATTATTAGTGTATCATAAATTTCTATTCCAATATGGACTATTATCGGAAAGTTTACTAGTTATTGTTTAACTATCCACCTTCTTTCTCAGAATGAATTATGACCATGTTATCCATTTATTGACATGGGGGAAATTTTTTACATTCTTGATGATTATTGGATTCTTATTAAATTTTATCATGTTTTAGTATAATTTATATATTATTATATGGATAACCATGTTTTATTTAGTAAGAGTTTCCTGAGGTAGTTCTATGTAATGTCTTGGTGACTCTTATAATGAATATGTTGGACTTAAACAAGTGAAGGGTGGGGATCAAAATTATATAGCCCCTTGATGCATCTAAAGGTCTCATAAGATTAAAAAGGTTGGTTTTGGTGTATTACTCATCCCAAAATATGATAGTGAATTTGAAAAAGGCCTTGAAAAATTGATTTTTATGACCTACATTATATATTCCATCTGTATTAGATCATTATTATTGACATACATACTTTTATTTATTTTATTAATATGGAATACTCAAAGATTCAATTTTTTTATCAATTCATGTTATTTACCTATTATTATCAAAATATTTATTCCATGTTTATTCATTTACTGCATAATATTTTTGTTTCCCTTACTATGAATTTTAGATTACCCCTTTTTATATTTACATTCTCCGGGTTATGAAGAGAATTAGTACACTAGGAAAGTTTATATGGATAGCATGTCTATAAGAATTCATGGTACATGTTTAAGACTTATCATGAATAAGTAGTTTCTTATATATGATGAAAAGTCATCCATTAGCTGAGAAAGGAATTGGATTTATTACATTTTGAAGTTTCCTAATTTTGTAAATCTCTAATATTGAAAATATACTTTGGATATAAGAGATTCAATAATTGTTATTGATTTTTTATTATGTTTGGTTATATCCATTATTTTAAAACTAGTATCAATTAAATTATGTAAGTATATATCTATAAGCACCAGATCTGGGAAAATGGGTCTTGGGAATCACACTCATGTGTGAAATTTATGAATGGAGGGTGTTTATTAAAATGTATTGGTTATTTTTTGACAAACTACTGCTATTAAATAAATTTATAGAGTTATTTTGAGAAACACCATTAAAAAATTAGTGTATTTTTTAAATAAATAGACTAAATATTGCTGACACCATTATCAAATTAATGTTTAACATTGGTTTTAGAGAAAAAAATTAAATAATCATCGCTATATGTAAAATCCCTTATAGTTTAAATAACATGATGCTCACCCAAATATGTATCTTTTTATACAATATTATAGGTATCATGAAAATGATTTATAGATCTTGTATAAGTTGGAAATATATTTAAATAGATTGGTAAATAGGGTTGATATGTGTTCTCAAGAAGAATAATTATGATCATAAAAATTTTAATGTTATTAAAATTAATTTCTCTAATTATGATTCATATGTATTAGATATTAGGTTTCCATCACACATTGGTGATGATAAACAAATTATTCAAAAATTTAGAGAACTGATAATGGGTGAGGAGAAAATATATGTTGAAAATGATGAATTTCTTGCCACATTATAAGTATAAACCATTAATATGAGTCTTCTTAGTGGATTATTTTTTTAATTGGAAAGATGTTATAATGATACTTCTCTAAATTGTTATTTGATTTCAATGCCTTATTTAAAAAATATGGTATTTCCATTCATGATTAATAAAAAATCTGATCTATAAACAGTAATTACATGTTTTATGGTATTTAAAATATATTTAATGGTTATTATATTATGTACATGGATAATCAAATATATAATATTCATGATAAGAAGGTCGAGATTTATTTTAGCACAACATATCTTTGGAATTTCAACTTTAGCCATATAAATTACCTACTCATCTAAATACCCAATAGAGATGGATTATTATAAAAATTTTACTATGAATATTTTAATAAATTAGAATTTTTTTATTATGAAAAATGAAAGATCACTTTTTGTTGAGAAAGGAAAGAGGTATATAAGAATATTGGAATTAATACATAAGTTTATCTATATATAAATGAGTTTATATGAATGTGGGTATTATAGTTAATTGAAACAATTAATGATGATTGTAGTTTTCATGTTCATGTGTTTTTATGATACATAATTTTTAAACATTTTAAAACAACAAATTTTCTAAAAAAAGTTTGATATAAACATTGAAAATGTTGTATGATTTTATAATCAGAATATTATAGTGATACCTAATCCAAGAATTAATTAATTATATCAGAGATTTTGGAAATGGTCCACAACTCAACCCTTCTAAAAATCATATTGGAATAGTATATTTAAGATAAGGGGTAACAAATTATTGAAAAGGGTTTGATCAATGATGAGTTAGTGAAAATATTTCTTATCATTAATGGAATATACTCTAGAAGAAACATCATTCATAATAAAACACAATCTAAATAGTATAGTTAAAATGAATCATAATTAGATATATATTGTGAGTTTTCCATGTTTTACTAATATAATTATTTCCAGTTATGATGTATTCATATAATTTTTTATTTTTGTTAAACATGGCATAAAATTAGTTAAATGTCATTTATTAGTCATTTTAAGGTTACAATAGGATATTATTTCTATAAATTAATTTAACAAGGAGTTTTTTTGAATTGATTTAGTATATACCTTGATAATAAAAATATAAATCAATTTTTGAGTGGGAGTGAAAATAAATATAGAGAATTTCAAACCAAATATATCAGAACAATTTAGTAGATATAATCTAAGTTGATTCCACAAGTTGTTCAGGAAATCAAATTGAGTAAGGTCAAAAATGAATCTTGATGGTCTCGCAGGGTTAGTTGAGATAATTAGACATATTAATTTCTTATGGAAAATTTTGATGATGTAATTTTAATAAATGATGAACCTACACCTTCAAAAATACCATTAGCTATTCTGATTTTCTGAAATGGATAAGATTCATGATATATGAAATTGACTCCATATCTATTAACCATTTTTGAAACATGATGGTCGAACATAACTAGGAGAGATCCATATAGTGATATTGAATTTTCCATAAGAAAAACAATATTTATTTTAGTGTGTAAACCTATTTTTGGTCGGAGTGGACAACTCAAGAGGTATGAATTCAGTTTTAATTTTTTTAAATAATTTTAAAAAATAATATTATTTATAAAAACAATAGAGTTAACTAAAAATATAAAATTATATAATTTGATCTTTTAAAAATATTCTCCAAATTTGGATCACAACTAGTTAGAATTTTATAAAACTCTTAAATTTTGAAGTAGACTTACCTGTATCGATCACCATATATAAAAACACTTATTATGAATAACTATCAAAGTATTTTTTTTATAGTTTTGAAAAATAAAATAGTTCTCTTAATGGTTAAAACAAAATAGAAAAACACACAATGCAATAAAAAATAGGTTCTTTATCAAGATGATACCTAGTCCTCTATATATGTCAATCACCTACTTCAAAGTAGTTAATTTACTAAATAAACTAATCCATATCTTGGATTTGGTTTTATATAAAACATCTTCCCACATGTAGTCCATGATACACATAGCCTCTTCCAAAGTTCATTAGGATATTAAATATGTAAAATAATGAAAAAGAGAGTTTCAATCACTATGAAATATAATATATGAGCTTGCATTAATGAATAAATATGGTAACACACATAGTGATAAGTGTATTCTAAAATAAAGAGTGGGTAAGTTGAAAGGTGTGATGATTTTATATAACCCAATATAATCATATTTGGTTGATCATATTTCATTTAATTTTTTGTTGAATTGATTCAGTTGAGTTTTCACTAAGAGTTTAGAAAATAAGAGTATCATGGAATATATGAGAATGTTCTCTATGTATTAGTCTATCTAAAAAGAAAATGTGCAATATATTCAATTTTTAAAATCATGTTTTTTTATTAGTGGATCTAATTATTAATGAGATAACTTGCCTAATTTATTTGTAAGAGGATACCAATTTCATTCCCAAATTCAACGACTATGATATTAGTGATCCAAAATGCAGGAATTGTAGATTTAAAAACATCTCACGTATTAATTTGTACATATTCACTTAGTTTTCAATTGAATAATGATTAATTAGTCTAGTGATTATTATTAATGGTTAGTAAGAATGGATACATTCCATAGTCATCTCATTTTTTCTTATAATCACTAAATTTCCTCATGCGGTAGCTTCATTTGTTCTCAGGGTCACTTGATTTATCCACATGGTCACTTCACTTCTACTAATGGTCACATTAATTCTTCATGTGTTAGGTTCCATTTTTTTGTGGTAGGTTCATTTGTTCATATGGATGGATTATTTATTTTAGTGTTATATTCATTTCTTCTTATATTAGGTTCTTCTATTCTTTTATTAGTATCATTTATTCTTATAGTAGGTGCTTCCCTTCTTAAGGGAGGTTCATTTCTTCTTTTATTAGGTTCTTATCTTCTTACAATATGTTGATTTTTCTTTCAATCACTACATCACAAAAACATGGTCATTTGATGACTTGTTAAAAAATATCACACTAGAAACCCGATATCTTGGTTGTTCATGTGGATGGCTGAATTTTTTATGTGGTCACATGATCTTTATCATGTGGTCACATCCAAACATAGAAAATATTTTTCATCTCATTCATTGTAACATGAATGTACATGTGGTAACTTTGAGTTCAATGGGAAGTCACTTCCACATTGTTAGAAAACCTTCACGAACAATGGAATTTCTTCACATTGTAGGTTCAGTAATGATGCGGTAGGATGACATGATAAATTAAAGACTTTTCTAATTTTATCCATTTTTCGAGAAATAAATTTGAATAAAAAAAACCAAAAACTCGTTACTAACATAATAAATATAGTTTTGTATATCTAAAATATTGGGGTACTAAAAAAGTCAAAAATCTATCCCTGGAGTCCCAATCAGAAATTTTAACATAAATTTGAATCCAATAAATCCCTAATCTTTATAGGGAGTATGGGATACTTATTTTTGAGTTAATGGATGAAAAGAAGGTGTATATTGAGATGCATATGTGGAAATAGGTTTACCAATGACTAAACATTTTGAATTAGGTTTGAGATTCTAAAATTCATATCTATGGGACGAGTCAAAAGGATTGTAGGTAAAGGTTATAGAGGTAAGGTTTGAGGAAACATGAAGTGAAAGTGGATAAAGAATAGTAGTGCTTGTAGCTTATAGATAAGGCTCATGAATCTTGGTAAAGTCACTTTTTTCTTTTTATCAATGTTTCATATACTAGAAATAATACTCTTTATTTTCTATAATGAATTTCATAACCGGAGTCCAAAAATTCAGCTTCCCAACTTGAGAATTAAATTCATGGGTCAATAGAGGCATCCCATGTTCAGTATAAAATGGTATAAACATATCCTTAATGTATGAATTTTTTAAGATCCTACTAAGATATAAATCTATATTCCTTTTAATAGTATCTCCATCTCTCCCAGCCTGCTTAACATACTTCCTTTCCAACTCTATGGTCTTAGTAGATTATGTTTGAAACCCTTAAAGCATTACTTATATTGTCATTTTAAACTCATCACACCAACATAAAACTCATCCTTTTTGATATTAATAATTATATGTTCATTAAAAATAGAGGGTTTAGGAGAAGGAGTAGTAGGAAGCCCAAATTAACATAAAGAGAGATTAGCAGAATACTGAAACACTACATTTTAAAACCTCTTATAAAACTTCATTATCATATCTAAAATATATTACTTAGGACCAAACACCTAAGATTTATAATCTTAAATCTCATTTCTCATTTGATCCATTTTATATGGAATTTAGGGTGATGATAAGAAATTTCCAATGTTACTAACCAAGTAATATATTACTCTCTGATGGGCTCTACAATGTGACCAAAGACAATAATCAACTCTTTTATAAAACACATGGTGTTTTATTTTAACTCATTCAAATAATCATTTGAAACATTGTATATATAAGTAAAATAAGTAGGAACCAAATTATATTAATCTTAAATTATCCCCCTACCATCTAACTCTTCGTCAATATCTATTGACTTAGTTTCCAGTAATTGAAGATCAGCTTCATCACCAAGGTCTTCTTAAATTTCAAGAACATATATTTGGATAGATCCATTAGGTGATGTTAAATTTACATCCAAATGTTCCTTACCAACATTGGTAGGAGTAGGACCAAAAAATATCTTCCATAACTTCATGTAAAGAGGGTCAAAAAGGAGTGAATTCAAGTCCATTTTGAGAATCCATCTCAATAATCAATGATTCTTCTTTCTATCTTTGAATAAAAGGGATATATACTATACTATGGTGGACTAAGTACATTATCATCATCACCAACATATGACACAAAGTGGTCCAGAACTAATGCTACAAAACATAAGAAATTCTATCCTTTAGATGGTGCATCAGATACACTCGGTATAGGAGTGATTTCAATCACAGGACTCAAAGGGATAACTTTTTAGAACATTGGTTATCCTCTTTATAATCATAAAAATCATCCCATTCAGGTTCTTTAAAAAAATATATGCAATAAAACTTCAGTTTCAACATGATCTTTATCATACAACTCTTCCTCGTGTGAATGTAAAGGAAAAGAAGATTCTGGAGATCCAAATGACATAATAGGAGAGGTTTTCTTGTCATCCTCATAGGTACAATAGATTCCACTTCAATATCTAATATCTATATTTGTTCTTCTTTAAAATACTTAGAAACATCAAATTAATCATTATAATATTACTCAACAACATCATCTACATCCAGGACAAGATCCACCAAATCCTTTATCCAAACCAAAGACTAAAAATGATAAAACATTTTATATTGTTTTTCATTATCGTCCATAAAATAATTTTTAGGGGTTCCAATTTACACTAATTTTCTTACAAATATTATGAGTTAGGAATAGTCCATCTGAGGAAATTAATTTTTTCTCCCCCTACGGAACTAATCATTTATAATCCAATAGGGTTGATATGATATTTTTTATAAGGTATGGTGTTAAACCTAGAAGAAAGATTGCATATATCTATTATATGTCCCATCACATACCTAAAAAAGGTATTATATTTCATATTTTTCATTAAGAACATAAAAAATATATCTATTTTCCTTAGGATAATAAATTACCGTTTCATGGGATAGGTCAATTATAGGGTGAACTTAGCTAGTAGCCTATATTCACTACTGAGCTCAACTATAATTGGTCTCCCATGTGTCATATCCCAAGTCAATTTTCCTAAGTAAATTTTGAATTCAAAATGGGAGTGATTTATATGGTATGAACTCTTAAACTCTTAATATAGACCCTTATGTATCATATTTATGCTCTTATCCCAGAACCTTAAAGAAAATGAAAAAACATATCCATTCCCGAAAATCTAAATGGTGTCTCCTTTAATTCTATGATCAAATTACATATACACGTAAAATTCTTTAATAAAACTTAGATAGAATACCTTACCATATTACATAAACCATTTATTAGAAATTTGATTCTAAATTAATTTCCATACCAATGATTTTTTTGAATGAAGCCACTTAGAAAAAACTTCCATTTATATAGAAGCTGGTCGATCAAATAAATGTTAGTTTGTTGACATCGCTATATTAGTTGATATACCTTTAAATGTTTTTGTTGATTTAGAGGATTTGATTCATCATGATATAACGTATCAATTACTTTCTTTATCCTTGGAATTCTCACTATTATTTGATTTATTAGAATGTTATTGCTTGAGTTTATGAGAGAGGTTTGACAAAGATATAATAGGTAGGGATTTGAAAAGAAGAAAGGGATTTTTAATATAGATACTTCTGTCAATTATAATATTATTTTGGAATTTAGTTCACTAATTTAGGTAATATAATAATAATAATCATTAATTAAATCCCTCCAAAATTAATTACTTAAGAAGATTCAAAATACAAAATAAAATGGTATGTACATTGATAGAGGATTCATGAAAACTAATGTAAGGCATGGTAGGTATAATAATTTTACAATAAAGGCAGGTATATTGACTACATGATAAAAATATCTTGGCCAGTATAGCGATTTTTGGGTAAGGTATTACGGTAGTTATAGTTACTGCATGAAGAATTGTTCATGGTCACTTAACTGACCATATGAAAAAATAATCATGGTCACTTTATTTTTTGTGTGAATTAAATTTCATAGATACATAATGAAAACTTAATATATATAAATTTTTTATTACAATGAGAATTTAGAAAAATATAAGATTAAAAATAGAATAGAATGATTTTGGAATATTAAATCATCACTAATTCATGTGTGACATAATTAATTTTCACAATATTCAATGGAATTGTATAAATATCTGGTATTCAGTCCCTATGAATTCAAGAGTAACAAATTCCATTTTGAAATATTTATCTCAAAAATATATTTCTTATATCAATATGTTATTTTCTAGAATTGAGACACTAGGTTTTTAGAAATATTTATTTCACTTTTATTATCATTGTTTATCAGGAAAAATATGAATTGATATCCATAATATAGTAGTGTTTTTTTCATCCATAGAATCTATTCACAACAACTCCCTAAAGTTATGTACACATATTCATCAATCAAAAATGAAAAAAATACTTTTTCAATACACTAGGAAACAAGATAATTGACTAAAAGTGACATCTTTCATACGTTCTTTTTATGACTAAATTATAGCCACCAAAATATGCATCTAAATAACAAATTAATTCAAATTCTTAAAATATCGAAAATAATAATCCAAAATTATTGACACTTTTTAGATGTTTGAAAATTATTTTGATACTAATAAAATTTTATTCCATTGTATTTTCATTAATATGTGGACACATTCACACACTAAATATAATATCAAGTTAAATAGCTATTATGTATTGTAAACATCCAATCATACCCTTATAGATAGTTTGATCAACTAGCTTCCTGGTTTTATCATGATCAAACTTACTGCATGTACTTAGGGTAGTATCAATACCATTTATATTATCTATATAAACCATTTTAAAATTTATTTTGCGGGTTTGGATTGATTTATAATGATTACACCTTTTTTTAGAAATTTGAAGCATAAGTAATTTAAATTAACCACTATACTCTTTTTAAATTCATTTTACAACATTATTGATATTTTATTATATAATTTATTTTTTGAAGATCCAAAAAATATCATAAAATTATATTTCAATTAATAAAAAAATGTAAGAACCCGGACCTTATTTTCAGGTATGTTTTTCTTTTCCGGTCGTTTTTGGAGAAAAGAGGAATTTCTGGAAATTTTCTAAGTACATGCCATGTACTTTATGAGTACATGCCGTGTACTTTCTTGCCGTAGTAGGCCATGTTCTAGATGTGTAGTAGCCACATACATGGCTGTTTGGGAGTGACTTGGAGGCCGCTTAAAGTAGAGTATGGAAAAGGCGAGTACACACTTTATACTCCAAAAGTACATGCCATGTACTTTTTTTATTAAACGCATTGGGGACACGTCTGACAGATAGAAACCACTTCTTTTAGGCTTTTTTTGTCCGAGAGCACCGAGTATCCACAAATCTTCGACGAGCCTATGATCCTTCATATGTCCTCTAATTCGAGCACCATAGAGTGCGTTGGAATCGCATCAGTGAGTTATCTCTTCAGCTTGATCCTTGTTTTCCAGTTCCTCTTCTTTTCCATGTTATCGTGGATTGAACGTCTTGGATGTTTTCGTTGATCTATGACAATCCAAGGAGATTCAAGCTTCGTGCTTCATTTATATTGATCTCCTAACCCCGAGGTAGGTGGTTTGTGCCTTTCCATTCGAATTCATTGAGTTTTATGTTAAAATTCCACCAATACCCCTGAACGGGGTAATGCGTGTTTACTATTTTACCCCTATTGTTTTCCTACCATGACTGTATGCCTGTGTAGAGGATATTTGGATATGAATAGGTTTGATTGTTATGCTTTGGATGTGTCTTGCCCATGTATGTTCTGTTTATGAATGTTTGGTCCGGTTCAACTTTGGATGCTTTGCCTGATTCCATGCCTGTTGCTGTTGGATGGAGTATTTGTATTTTCTGAAATGCCTGATATGATGTAGACTGTTTAGCTATGTAGTTCTATAGGTGTAATTTGGATATATCATACTCTTAAGCTCATTGACTTACATAGGTCTGTTAGAACCTGGTGTAGTAGACTATTGGGGGAATTGACCGGGTGAGCTTTCTCAGAGAGTCTTGGAGCACTTTTGGCTATAAGGGGGATTGAATGAGTGAGCATCCTCAGAGAGCCTAAAACCACTTTGGTCTATAAGGGGATTGATCGAGTGAGCTTCCTCATAGATTCATTGATTGATTTAGACTATAATGTGTTTGACTGAGTGAGCATCCTCAGAGAGTCTTTGTTTGAACTGAATGACCTGGAATATAAGGGGAATTGACTGGGTGAGTTTCCTCAGAGTGTCCTAAACCTCGAGGATATAAGGTAAATTGGCATGTGAGCTTCCTTAGAGATTCCTCGACTACCTTAGACTATGCGGGTAATGGAATGTGTGAGCTTCCTTAGAGAGTCTTCCTTTATTTTAACTATAAGGGGATAGACTGTGAGTGCTTTCTCAGAGAGTCTTTATTTAATTCCTATACAAAACCAGAGGAGTTAGACTGAGTGTGCTGCCGAGGGGGTTGTCTGTACTTATTAGGTAGGACCAGAGGGGATGGCTGTGAGTACTTCCCAGAGGGTTACCTGCTTGTGGTTAGTTGTTTGCTTCACTGTTGCTTGACTGAACTGTGGATTGTTTACTGCTGAGTACATTCCTGTTTACTATTGATTGTTTACTATTTACTATTTATTGTACCCTAACTACCATATACTCACTGACTGTTAGGAACAGATCTTCAGGTGGTTGCCTATTGGGATTTAGTCTCACACCCTATTTGGGTCATGCTTTTGGGCCCAAACAGACTATATTGTTGCTGGTATAGATAATGGAAAGTGCCCTTATACTTCAGGTACTTGACTTTTTGTGGAGTTGGAGATCATGGGACCAAGTTATGTCTTGCGATGCTAAGGAGTTTATCTATTTAGCTTTCTTTTTTTACTTTGGTTTAGCACTATTCTATTTCTATTATTGTAACTAGTTTGGCTCTTTTCCAAGACATATGTATCATGCATCATTTCATATATATTTGTTCTCCAAGGTTATTATTATTTTAGTCTTCCACTGTTTACTTTAGTTGGATATTTACTACTTCCACTATTGGATTTGTTGTTTACATTCATTTTGTACTCTTCCAATGTGGGAATAGTTTCCCCACTATCACATCCAGAACCCTCACTACTAGTTGGAAGCCTATGGCGTTCGGGGAAATGCGCTTGAGGCCATGTGACCAACCGGGTACGGGGCGCCTCTGGGTGGCTTCTGGAACCGGGACGTTACAATATGGTATAAGAGGATTTCTTTTCTATTGAATTATTGTTTGGAACCTATAGCCAGGGATAGGATGAAATAGGTACTTGGTAATAAGTTGTTTCTGGGAGTAGCTAAACTGTGTATAGGGAAAATCCAATCTACCTCATTATTGCAAATTTTATGGTTTTCGATTTTACAGTTGATTTTATTTCATCGTTGGGTGATTCACATGTTTTATATGGTTACCATTGATGTTATTGATGTTCTATTTTTGTCGTAACCTGATGATATGGGGGTATTTCATCTTAGGCATCATATAGGCACTTTTCAGAAATCACATGCCATGCATTCTTGCCATGTCATCTAGGATGAATTAGAAATTTCATGTTGTTTTGATAGATGTTGTGTAGAATATGCATGTTGTTGTGATAGATGCCCTGATAAAGATACCTGCTATTTGATAGGGAATTGTGTGTAAGGTTCTCTTTGAATGAACACCAAACTTTGGTTCTTGAGGTGTTATAGGCCCTCATGGACCCGAATTTGGTAGATCATTGCACTGTCTTCTTGTTATAACTTCTATAGGGTGCCAAACATTGATTCACGGGGAGTATAGGCCCTCACAGATCAGAATTTGGTACTTTCAATCCTTTTTTCAGTGTTTTCTTGGTTCCGGAGTAGTTTCTGAGGCTTACTATCTGGAAAAACCCAGAATACATGTCATTTAGTGTTAATTACACTCCATGTGTTCTTCTATTTGGGAAGAAACTATTTTTCTTAAGTACACGCCGTGTACATTGAATACACGTCGTGTAATCTCTAAACTGTGTCCTAGGCCATGTGGGCAGAGACATGGGATGGGAAAAGTCTGGTGGGAACATGCTGTGTACATGTCGAACACACCGTGTAGTGTCAACCCCATGCCCACCCGTGTCACTAACAACAAAGGTTGGCCGAGTTGTGTCTAATACATGTCGTGTGCCGTCTAAACACGCTGGGTAGGCTGACTTAGGTACTCGGCCGTGTCAGAAACAACACGGGTTGGTGTTACCTTTTCATGTACACATCATGTCTTCCTTGAACATGATGTGTGGTCTGACCCATGTATGCTACCGTGTCATAAAAAACATAGGCTGGTGTTATCCTTTCTCATACATGTCGTGTCTTTTTGGAACACGTCGTACAGTTTGAGCCATGTGTCAGGCCGTGTCACTAACAACACGGGCCAGGTGAGGCTTTTCTAGTACAAGTTGTGTCGGTATGTTACACGATGTGTAGTTTTGCCTTAGGAGAGTCATGTGGATTAACCATGTAGAAGGACTTAGGAAGGGAAAGAGGATTCAAGAACACATTGTGTGTCAGGACAACACAACGTGTGTCAGGGGTGTTACACGACCAGGTTAGGCATGATGTAACGCCCTGACCCTAGTTACCCAAAGTCGGTGCATTATTTTAATACATTGGCATGATCACAAGAGATCAAATCCTGAAAGACCAATCAGTTTAATAGACTTGGAAACACTGGATATATTCATAATCCATACATTACATCATAAATAAAAAAACTATAGCAACATCTTTTCTTCATATCCCATCATACTATCCTTACAGGTCATTCATAAAATACTTCTTCACATCCTGGGAAAAATAAAACACTGAAAGGGGCGATCTCAGATTCTTAGTAAGGATAACAATATAGCAGAAACTTGCATAAATAAACATAAACTTTTAAGGCAATGTATAACTAAAACAAAAGACTTTTAAACTTGAACTTCATCATAATATGGAAAAGATAAAATGAAATAATGCCATTTAATTATTCACATGGATATTCTACTAATCAACGAATCACATGCACTATCAATAAACATGTTCATAACAAGGGAATGCATAATTACAAACATTGATTTCTGTGTCAAGTCCTCATGTCAAGACCTAAGGGATATTTGTAAATGGAACCCAACCCGAAGTGCCTCTAATAACTGTACACAAACCCAGAGTGCCTTTAATAACCAGACACCAACCCAGAGTGCCTCTAATAACCGAACACCAACCCAGAGTGCCTCTAATAACCGGACACCAACCCGGAGTGCCTCTAATTACCGGACACTAACCCAGAGGGTCTGTTGTAACCGGACCACAACCTGGAACATACTAGTCCAACACATTCATCTTAATGAGAGGATGAAATATAACATAAACATTCATATTAAAACTAGCATATGGAATTCCAAAAAATTAATCATAAACAATTAATGGCATAAAAATAACTCATCCATAGTCAAACATATCACAAAACCTTAAATACAATATGGATGATTTGTATCATAATAACTCAACTTCAAATAAGCTTAAAATCCATCAAAGGATGTTGACATAGATGAAATCAAAACTATTTGAGAGAAATATCTTTTTTTTTTGAAATCATTTAAAAGTCACATAATCATAAAAGAAAACATTTACTTTAAAAATATTCTTATAATCTTGTAAGAGAAGCTTTGAAGATTTTATAATGGTGGGAAATATCCACACCCGTCGTATAAGTTAAAAAAAGACATTTTTACCTTAATTCTTTCGAAAAGGTTAAAAAAGACCTTGTTTGGAAAACGACAGAAAGATTCATTTATAAAATTCTTATAAAAATTCAACAAGGGTAAAAATGACTTTCACCCATATTTTATAAAATATTAGGAATGTTTGGAAATACATTTTTAAGAAACATGGATGTGGATGATAAAGTTGTCCCAGTAGATAATTACGTATAAACAATCTCAGATAATGAAGAGATTGTGAAATAAACCCTTACCTTGTACTTTTCCTTGGTTGAGGGTAGATTAAACTACTTTATAATGATGAAATAATTTTTATTATATTATACAAGAATCATATACATTAATATGATATCATATATGATCTTTTAACATTGCTTTGTTAATAATATTTTAGTATTATCGTCGTTTCGGGTGTCAACTTACTCGTTTTCTTTTATATTTTTTGTTACATAAGACATGTTATTTGTGGATTTGTTTTATCTTATTCATATAAAGAATGATATCAAGTCCTTAAAAAATATTTTTAATCATCAAATGAGAACTATACTTGAATGGATACGATGGGTAATGAATCTCATCGCGTTCGTGGAGACGGTAGTCCGTACGTACACACGAGCGACATTACCACTCTTTCGATATTAAAATAATATATAATTGGATGGTATATCATATATAAAGAATCATTATCATTTTATATTTATTATTTACATGAATTACACATCATTATTATACCCATCCAAATAATAATGTATTGAATAACAATTACACCACGACGTGGAGACGGTAAGCCATACGTACGCACGTATGGTGACATGTCATTCAAGGGATGGATAAAATACTGAATATGGTTGTACCATAATTATAATAACATCACCGTATATAAGAGATTCTGGATTTATTATTTTAGAATGGAAATAATAAATAAAGAAGAAGTTGAATAATAAAGGAACTTGAAAGAGGGTGGTGAAAACATTACCTCTTCTTCAGGTTCTTCCTTTTGATTTGATTAAAAGGGCTCTTTAGGTTGGCTTAATGATCAAAATAAGGCCTCTAGGTTGAAGTGACGGAAGTTTAGAGAATATTTGGGCAGGTTTTGGCCGAGAAAAATGCCTTTGAAGGTGAGAATTAGTGAGAAGGGGGAGTGCCCTTTTAAAAGAGGGGTGATGGGATCCTTCGGAAAAACTAGAAATATTATTTTATAATAAATTTATTTTTGGTTTATAATGGCTAAAAAGTAGATTATTTAAAGGTTAAGGTGGGGATAGGTAGAAAACAACTCAACCAATAGGTTTTATACAGGTTTGGGTAACATTATTAACCATATCTTTTAGTTTTAACTCTTAGTTAATTAGTTTGACATTTACCATGTATCTTTGTTTTTTTATATTAGATAGTTAATAAACATACATAATACATAAAAGAGACCCCCAAATGGTCCATTAATAATAAACCTATCCTGATATAAGTCCTTTTTCTGAACTTTATATTTTTAGGAATAGAATATGAATTAATAATGTAATATTTGTTTTAAAAACTCTTTTATGTCAATTTTGACACAATTTGGAATTTGATATTTGTGAAAATTATAACAGCATTATCACTTCAAAAAAAGTTAATTAAATCAATCCTAACATGTCATATTATATTATAAAATTAGTTTAATTCATAAATAGTCTCAAATTAAATTTATTGGGATATTTGTAATATCAATTATTTTAATATTTCATTTATTTGGTAATTACTGCATCACCATTGTGTCATAAATAAATTATATTATTTAATGTCTAAAAATTATAAATAAAATACCATTATGTATAAAATCATTTTATCTTTCTAATTAATATTAACAATCTAATTTATCTTATATTTAATCCTATATTAAAAATGTTTTTGTAATTAAATTTTGATTTTAACTCTTTTAACTCTTCTTTGAATTAAATAATAATAAATGTACTAATCTAATCCAAGTCGAACTAGATGATAATATTTTATTCCTAAGGTTGTTTTTGGTCATGATACACTTTTCAAATATAATTAGGACATGTGTTAGGGTAATATTAATATCATTTTTACCCTTAATTACCCTATTTACTTTTAACCGTGGTAAATAAAAGCAAAAAGTTACCATTCACGAAAAATTATTTTTATCTTATTAAACCAAATTTTACTCCTTGATGTTAACCATGTCTCTCGGATATTCGAAATTCCACTCACAGAAGCGGTAAAATTATGTTTTACGTGAATTTCCAAATTCTCCTAGGAGGTGGGTAAAAGACGGTGAAAAGGTCAACAAAATTTTTATATATCTAAAATTATTATAAACTAACTTCAATGAATTAAATTGAACTTATATAGGTATTATTTATCTATTTTGACGATAATTAAATTTAAATAAAATAAATAATTATTTAAATAAAAATTCGTTTTTAAACTATAACTCAGTGTTTTTTCACTATTCATCAAAAATTGAAAGTTTTCAGAAAAATACCAAAAATTCACCCTAGGATAATTTCGATATTCCAAATCCAAATATAAAGTCCATTTTGAATGAAAAAAATTTATAAAATTTCAAAAGGTGGGTATTACTATTCATAACGGCTTCTTTGATTAGTCGCGATGTGTTAGAGCCTCGAAGTTGCGTACAATGCAAGCTATTGCTTTATTCAAAGGGAAACGTATCATGGAAGCTTGGGGTGTTACACAGGAGTACACGCCCATGTAAATGTTTTCAGAGAAAACACCGTGTAGTCATGTTTTGTAAAAAATGAATGTTTTCTTTCTCTTGTTCCCTTCTTACACACTTTTTTCCAGTACTTGATAAACTTGATATAAGGTGTGTGCTTGAACTTGCAGATTCATGCAACTGAGAAATCCTCTAGTTGTGCACCAATTACCAGACGGTGACCAGACACCGGACATGGCCAATCAGGGACCACCTACAGATCCTCCTGTTGTGCCAGCCTTGGCACCAACCTTTGTACCTGACATATGAGCTGGTGCAAAGTTCAAGGAAGGCTTTCTTAGGATGATTCAGAATTTTAAGGGAGCACCACCTCCTACCCTGTCGATGGCTGACTTGACACAGGTTTTGAAGAAGTAGAATCCTCCCACTTTCTCAGGGGATGGAGGACCCCAGGCAGCTGAGTCATGGCTAGAGGCCACGCTGACGATTTTCAAGCATCTGGAGATACCTCCAGAGAGGAGGGTGAAGCTTTCTACCTACATGCTCTGAGGCTCTTCCAAGAGATGGTGGGAGTGTGGTATCACAGGTGGGACTCCAACAAAATACGTCTTGAGATGAGTTTAGGTTCATCTTTTATGATTACTTCTATCTGGAGACCTTGAGGGCTGACCGAGAATGAGATTTCATGAGTCTGGAGTGGGGTACTCTTTTTTTCATGGAGTATTCCTCTCACTTCACAGAGCTGCAACGTTTTATGCCTATCCCAAGAGGTGATGAGTTCTTTCTTGCACGGAAGTTTGAGGATTGTCTGAGGCACGAAATCTAGTCATCGGTGAACATATTTAGGTTGACTTTGATATCTTCTATAATCAACTAGGTGATGATCAAAGAGCGCAATCTGAAGGATTCTGGAGCTATGATCTGGGGCTGTTCGGTATCCAAAGATAGTGCTCCACTAGCTGATAGCAGGAAGCACCACAGGGAGGCTGCGTGAGGAGATCAGAGTAGGTGAGATATATCTTCGGGTATCCAGGTGGTGTTCTAGAAGTGTGGAAGAAGTGGGCATACGAGACCACGTTGCTCGAGGGACCCAGTTGAGTGTCGATCTTGCGGCAAGATGGGTCACCATCAGTTCTTTCGTCAGTTCTTCTCACCACCAGCTAGTGACAGGGGTTCTTATTTGACTCCTCATTCGAGAGAAGTGCCACTAGCTTCTCACCAGTCTGGGAACTGGTGTTCTTCTGGCCATTTGGGACGAGGTGGAGGTCATGGAAGGGGAATCCAGTCTCTCAGTTTTCAGCGACAATAGGGTAGATCATCTCAGAGTGTTCAGGCAGGGTCACAGGGCTGCGGTACATGCCATATATTTGCAGTGGAGCAGACCCAGTAGGAGCAAGATCCCAGTCCTTCTACCATTTGAGGTACGATCTTAGTAGCTTCAGTTTTAGGTTCCACTCTTTTAGATACAGGGTCTTCACATAGAAGTATATGTTGCTATCTTGGAGAGCCTTGGGCTCTGCATATTTTCTTCTACCGATATCTAGATGCTAGACACACCATTGGGGACTAGGATAACTAGTGTACGTCAGTTCATAGAGTTCCCTCTACTGGTTGGCGGGTGTCACTTTTTATGGGACCTCTATATCCTAGAGATGACAGGCTATGATTTCATCCTAGGGATGGACTGGCTAGTTTCATTCCCGGCAGTCGTTAACTTTAATCATCGTAGGGTGACTTTCATATCACCTAAAGGTGGATCTTTTCTTCATATGGGAAAATGGGATGTCAAGGTGAGCAGAGTGGGTCCAAAGCATCATGGGTTTGGAAGAGTTATAGCCCAAATTTCTAGTCATTATCTTGATGACCAGGGGACTTCACAATTATATTTTCTTCCAATGGTGGACCATTTCATAGATGTCTCTCCAGAAGACTTTTTAGGTTTGCCTCTAGAGCGTGAGGTAGAAGTTTCTATTGAGCTTGTTCCAGGGGCAGCACCGGTGTCCATTCCTCCTTATAGGATGGCTACACTATAGTTTCACGAGCTCAAAAGAAGTTGGAGGAGTTGAAACCAAAGGGTTTCATCCGACCCAGTACTCCTCCTTGGGGTTATCTTATCTTGTTTGCGAAGAAGGAAGATGGTACCCTCAAGATTTGTGTGGATTATCGGAAGATGAACCAGTTGATGCTCAAGAACCGATATCCCTTTCCTAGGATTGATGATCTCTTTGATCAGCTTCGAGGAGCCCGGGTTTTCTCAAAGATTGACCTGAGATCCGGTTATCATCATTTTCACGTTAGACCATCAGATATACCACTTATAGCCTTCAAGAGTAAGTATGGTCTATGTGAGTACTTGGTTATGCCGTTCAGTCTCATGAACGTGCCTGAAGTTTTCATGGCACTGATCAACTGAGTGTTCTATCCATACTTGGATTCCTTCGTGGTGGTCTTCGTGTACGATATCTTGGTGTACTCTCACAATCAACACGACCATGCTACCCATCTTGAGATCATTTTGAGAACACTAAGGGAGAATCAGTTATATACTATGCTCTCGAAGTGCCACTTTTTGATGGATTAGATTCACTTCTTGGGTAATGTCATGTAACTTCCCAAGCTTCAACGATACGTTTCCCTTTGAATAAGGCAATAGCTTGCATTTTACGCAACTTCGAGACTCTAACACATCGCGACTAATCAAAGCAGTCATTATGAATAGGAATACCCACTTTTTAAAATTTTATAAATTTTATCTTTCAAAATGGACTTCATATTTTAATTTTGGAATATTGAAATTAGCCTAGGGTGAATTTTTGGTATTTTTCTGAAAACTTTCAATTTTTGATGAATAGTGAAAAAACACTGAATTATAGTTTAAAAGGGAATTTTAATTTAAATAATTATTTATTTTATTTAAATTTAATTAAGGTCAAAATAGATACATAATACCTATATAATTTTAATGTAATTCATTAATGTTAGTTTAGAATAATTTTAGATATATAAAAATTTTATTGAACTTTTCAACGTCTTTTACCCACCTCCTAGGAGAATTTGGAAATTCATGTAAAACTTAATTTTACCACTTCTGTGAGTGAAATTTCAAAAATCTGAGAGACATGGTTAATATCAAGGAGTAAAATATTTTTCAATAAGATAAAAATAATTTTTGGTGAATAGTAACTTTTTTATTTTTATTTACCATAGTTAAAAGTAAATAGGATAATTAAGGGTAAAAATGATATTAATATTACCCTAACAGGTGTCCTAATTATATTGGACAAGCATATCTTGACCAAAAAGAACCCTAGTAATAAAATATTATCATTTAGGTCCACTTGGATTTGATTAGGACATTTATTATTATTTAATTCAAAAAACAGTTAAAAGAGTTAAAATCAAAGTCTAATTACAAAAACTTTTTAATATAGGGTTAAACATAAGATAAATTTGATTGTAAATATTAAATATAAAGATAAAGATATTTCCTACATAATGGTATTTTATTTATAATTTTTAGACATTAAATAATTTAATTTATTTATGACATAATGGTGATGCAGTAATTACCAAATTAATGAAATATTAAAATAATTGATATTATAAATATCCCAATAAATGTAATTTGAGACTTTTTATGAATTACACTAATTTTATTGGATAATATAAAATGTTAGGATTTATTTAATTAACTTTGTTTAATGTAATCATGCTGTTATGATTTTCAAAAAAATCAAATTCCAAATAGTGTCAAAATTGTCATAAAAGAGTTTTTAAAACAAATATTATATTATTAATTCATATTCTATTCCTCAAAATCTAAGGTTTGGCCTAAAGACATGTATCATGATAGTTTTATCATTAATGGACCAATTGGGGGTCTCTTGGAGGTATACAGTATGTTTATTAACTATATAATATAAAAATACAAAGAGACATGGTAAATGTCAAACTAATTAACTAAGAGTTAAAACTAAAAGATAAGGTTAATAATGTGACCCAAACCTTTCTAAAACCTATTGGTTGAGTTGTTTTCGACATATTCCCACCTTAAACTTTTTATAATCAACTTTGGATCCATTAGAAACAGAATATTAATTTATTATAAAATAATATTTCTATCTTTTCCAAAGGAGCCCCTCACCCCTATTATAAAAGGGCACTCCCCCTTCTCACTAATTCACACCTTCAAAGCCATTTGGCTCGGACAAACCCTGCCCAAATATTCTCTCAACTTACCTCAATTTAACTTAGAGGCCTTATTTTGATCAGAAAGCGAATCTATGGAGCCCTTTTCATCAAATAAAAATGAAGAACCCGAAGAAGAGGTAATGTTTTCACCACCCTCTTTCAAGTTCCTTTCTTCCTCGACTTCTTCTTTCTTTATTATTTCCATTATAAAATAATAAATCCAGAATATACTATATATTGTGATGTTATTATAAATATGATACAACCATATTCAGTATTCTATCCATCCCTTGAATGACATGTCACCATACGGGCGTACGTACGGCTTACCGTCTCCACGTCATGGTGTAATTGTTATTCAATACATTATTATTTGGATGGGTATAATAATGATGTGTAATTCATGTAAATAATAAATATAACATGATAATAATTCTATATATATATTATATACCATCCAATTATATATTATTTTAATATCAAAAGAGTGATACTGTCGCTCGTGCGTACGTACGGACTACCGTCTCCACGAATGCGATGAGATTCATTCCCCATCATATCCATTCAAGTATAATCCTCATTTGATGATTAAAAATAATGTTTAAGGACTTGATATCATTCTTCATATGAATAAGATAAAACCTATTCATAACAAACATGTCTTATGTAACAAAACATATAAAATAAAATGAGTAAGTTAACACCCGAAACGAAGATAATACTAAAATATTTTTAACAAAGCAATATTAAAATATCATATATGATATTATATTAATGTATATTATTCTTGTATAATTTAATAAGAATTATTTCATCATTATACATGAGGTTAACCTACCCTCAACCAAGGAAAAGTACAAGTTAAGGGTTTGTCTCACAATCTCTTCATTATCTGAGGTTGTTTATACGTAATTATCTACGAGGACCTCTTTATCATCCACATCCATGTTTCTTAAAAATGTATTTCAAAACATTCTTACTATTTTACAGAATATGGGTTAAATTTATTTTTACCCTTGTTTACTTTTTATAGGATGTTTATAAATGAATCTTTCTATCGTTTTCCAAACATCACCCTTTTTAACCTTTTCAAAAGAATTAAGGTAAGAATTTCTTTTTTTAACTTATACGGAGGGTGCAGATATTTTCCACCATTATAAAATATTAAAAGATTCCCTTACAAGCCTATAATAATATTTTTAAATTAAATGTTTTCTTTTATAATTATGTGACTTTTAAATTATTAAAAAAAAGAGATATTTCTCTCAAATAGTTTTGATTTCATCTATTTAAACATCCTTTGATGGATTTTAAGCTTATTTAAAGTTGAGTTATTATGATACAAATCATCCATAATGTATTTAAGGTTTTGTGATATTTTTGACTATGGATGAGTTATTTTTATTCCATTAATGGTTTATGATTAATGTTTTGGCATTCCGTATGCTAGTTTTAATATGAATGTTTATGTTATATTTCATCCTCTTCTTAAGACGAATGTGTTGGACTAGTATGTTCCGAGTTGGGGTCCGGTTACAGAAGACCCTCCGGGTTGGTGTCTGGTTATTAGAGGCACTCCGGGTTGGTGTGCATGTAACACCCGAGACTTTTATGTTATATAAATCATCAAAGGAATCTTTTTATACACAACACTTGCTTGGCTTGCTTTACACGCAATCACGACCTTCCTCGATAGCTTGCGTCGTACGCAATACCGAGTTTCACTAAACAACAATATGCTATTAAAACTAGCCGTTATGAATAGTAATAACCACTTTTTGAAATTTTATAAATTTTATTTTTCAAAATGGACTTCATTTTTGGACTCAGAATATCGAAATTAGCCTAGGGTGAAATTTTGGTATTTTTCTGAAAACTTTCAATTTTTGATGAATAGTGAAACCACTTAGTGGTAGGTTAAAAAACTGAATTTTGCATAAAACTTAATTTTACCGCTTCTGTGAATGGAATTTCGAAAATCCGAGAGACACGGTTAATATCAAGGACTAAAATGTGGTTCAATGAGATGAAAATAATTTTTTGGTGAATAATAACTTTTTACTTTTTTTTACCGCGGTTAATAGTAAATAGGGTAACTAAGGATAAATATGATATTAATATTACCCTATCACATGTCCTAATTCTATTGGACAAGTGTAATTCGACCAAAAACAAACTTAGGAATAAAATATGACCATTTAGGCCCACTTGGATTAGATTAGGACATTTATTATTAATTTATTTAAAGAAGGGTTAAAATAGTTAAAATCAAAGTTTAATAAGTAAATAATTTTTAATATGGTGTTATACATAAGATAAATTCGACTATAAATATTCATTAGAAAGCTGAAAAGGTTTCCTACATAATGGTATTTTCTTTGTAATTTTTAGACATTAAATAATTTAATTTATTTATGACACAATGATGATGCAGTAATTATCTTATTAATGAAATATTGACATAATTGATGTTATAAACACCAAAATAAATGTAATTTGAGAATTTTTATGAATTCCACTAATTTTATAGGTTACTATGATATATTAGTGTTGATTTAATCAACTTGGTTCGAACATATAATTCTGTTATGACTTTAAGAAAAATCATATATCAAATAGTGTCAAAATTGACAAAAAATAGTTTTTAAATCAAATATTATATTACTAATTGTTATTTAATTCCTAAAAATCTAAGGTTTGGCCAAATGACTTAGATAAGGATATATATATTAATAATAAACAATTTGGGGTTCTTTTGGCATGTTATAGTAAGTGTATTAACCATATAGTGAAAGAAAACAAAAAGACACGGTAAAAGTTAAATTAATTAACTTAGAGTTAAATCTAATTGATAAGGTTAAAATAATACCCTAAACTTGTCTAAATCTTATTGGTTGATAGGATTTAGACCCATCCCCACTTTATCTTCGAAATAATACCCTTTGGAACCATTATAAACTGATTTTGACTTTAATATAAAATAATATTTTGAGATATTCCTAAGGTGCCCCTCTCCTCCCTTATAAAAGGGCACCTCCTCCCCCTCCTCCTCACACCAATTTGAGCACTCAAGCTCGGCCAACCCCTGCCATTTTCTCCTCTACACTTCCCTAGAATAATCCTAGAGGTCCTGGTCTTCTTCAAAGACCAATCTTAGTTCCCTAAGTGGAGGATTCAAAGAAGCGTTCCAAGGAAGAGGTAATATCCATTACCGATCTTTTCAATTTCTTTCTTCTTCAACTTCTTCTTCTTTAGTTGTTTCATGACAAAGTAATAACATCAGTGTTACTTACATACTGATATGTTATTATAAATATTAAACAACCCTAATTCACCTTCTATCCATCCTACGGAAAAATGAAATCACCGCGCGTGCGTACGTACGGAATACCGTCTCCACGCCGTGGTGTAATGTATTTTCCACCATCACCTTACAAGGATGGGTATAATGGTGTAATGAGTAACTATATATGATTATTATGAAGTAATATTGATACTGAAATAATATATATATACTCCAATACAATTCCACGATCATAGGAACGATATCATCACTCGTGCGTACGTACGGAATACCATCTCCACGAAGTGATGCGACTCGTTCTACATGATCTTCATTTCATAATGATTATATAAATGAATTTAATGAATGAATATGGTATATACTACACTAATAAAATTCTGGAAATGAATTATCTATAACCTAAAGATAAGAATAAGAATTTATTCAACAAAACACGCATAAGAACAAAAAGTTATAAAGACCCGAGTAACAAGTAACAATGAAATATTACTAACAAGAAGCTAATAATATGACCATATATGATATCATATCAATATTTATGATTCTGGAATAAGTCAATAACATTATTTAAACCATTATACAGGAGCTTCGGACACGAACAAAGCAAATCGGACCTAAGGTAAGGGAAATATCACAATCTCATTTTTATCCGAGATTGTTTATTCGTAAGTATTTACTGGGGTGTATTTTATTATCCACATCCATGTTTCATCAATATGTAATATTATTTCCATCCACCTACAATTGTTTAAATCCATTTTTACCCTTCAGTGAGTTTTTAGTAAAAGAAATGAAAGGAATCTTTGTCGTTTTTCGTACGAGGTACTTTTTGACTTTTCCGACAAAAGTATGAGAAGAATGTTTTTTTTAACTTATACGGCATGAATGGATTTTTAAAACATTATTTCCAAGAAACTTCCTTTACAAGTTTTCAAGTTTATTTTTAATCAACTTCTTTTATTTTAAAGTTGTATGACATGTTATGAAAGGAAAAAATGTTTTTGAAGAAGAAAGGATATTTTCCTCAAGAATGAAGTTCAAGTATTTTATCAAAATTATTTTCCATCTAAGATAATAAAAGGGTTATGTTTTTATCCCTATTATTACATTGAGTTGATCATGTTGTGATGGAATTATTTTTATGAATTCCTTTATCTTATATGAATTGATTTATGATGTCATGATGTTTCAAGAATCCCATTTCTGTTACATGTGTTATGCGATGATGTATTATTTATGATTATGTGGCACACATAAGAAAGGATTCATTATAAGATGGGTGGGACCTATATCTCTCTCCAATGCATTGGGTAAAGATTTTATATCTCATGAGATAGACATGGCTGGAACGGTAAGTTATACCGGTTCAGTGAAACAGGACTGGAACGAGGGTGACTCGGTTCAGAAAGGGACTTTGTCCACTAAGATAGTCTTGGCAATGAGTCATGACTAACAAGAAATGATTTTCCATGATTATGTGTGCATGCCACAAAGTTTCAAGTTTTATGTTATGATTATGGAGATCTCATTTTCACTTCTATGATTTATTCCATGTTAAGATATTATGATCTCTTTTGCAGGTTTTGATTTTCAAAAAGATATGATATGATTTTTATCTCCTTTATTTGCCCTTGCTGAGAATTTGAGCTCACCCTTTTATGTTTTCTTTTCCCCAGGTCAGGAAGATGGATATTAAGTAGAATATGCTAAAAGGGACCCTAGATATGATGAAATAAATGGGAGACACTGTAGAAGATTTATGAACCAGTTGTTTATGTTTCCCAGTTTCTAAAGACACTATACCTATACGGTCCTTTGTGGTTTTGTCATATGTTGTAATAAGTGTGCTTCAATTTTTAAGTATTAACAATGTATGTAAAGTATGGGTCATTATAGTTGGTATCAGAGGAAAGGTATAGTCAACCTTTGGAAACTAGGATGTGAAAGCCTTAGTAAGAAGCCTAAGGATAAGTCTAAGCATAGAACACAATCTTAGTGTTTTAGAAATGGCCATGAATAACCTAGGATAAGACCTTAAGCATGAAAATTTTATTCTTGAATTATGTGGTTTTCCTATTATAATTAGTGTTGCTCACACTATTCTTCTTGGTTTTAGTCAATGGCTGGAACCCGAAGGAACCGTGTTAATGCGGAATGCGATGGGAAATGCAATGATTGTCCCCCTGAGCAACCAAACGATATGGGAGCTGGAATGCAAAATCTTGTAGCCATGCTCACACAACTTTCTCAAGCTATGAATCATGCAGGATTTCCAAACGAGCAAAGGAGGGAGCAACATTCTGTTGAATCCTTCATGAGGCAGCGTCCACCTTCTTTCAGCGGGTCTACTGATCCATTAGTTGCTGAACAATGGATTAGTACTACTGAAAAGATATTTTCAGTTCTTCAATGTTCTGAACATGATAAAGTCATCCTAGCAGTGTATCGTTTGGAAGGAGATGCTGATCAGTGGTGGAATCTTGTTAAGAATACGAGGCAAAGGGATGAAATTGAGTCTATGGAATGGGACGAGTTCAAGAAATTATTTTTCAATAAGTACTTCCCTCGTATTCTCCGAACAAAGATGGAGAAAGAGTTTCTTGAACTGAAGCAAAGGTATGATGAATCTGTTGGTACCTATGAAGCAAATTTTACAAGACTTGCAAGGTACGCTTCTGGTATTATTATCCAACCTGAGAGTAAGATCGATCGATTCTTTAGTGGCTTAAAACCAAGTCTTCGAAGGGCGTTAGCCATAAGGGACTTCAATAGCTACGAGGATATCGTTCGATGTGCTCTCAAAGTCGAGATGGAGATTGGAGTAACCCATCAGTCACATGGGTTTGATAAGAAGAGGAATATGGAATTCAAAGAAAAATCTAAAGAGCACACGAAAAAGAAGATGAGCTTTTCCTTATGCTCAAAGTGTGGAAAGAAACATGGAGGGAGTTGTCTTAAAGGGACAAGTAAATGTTTTAAATGTGGAAAGGAAGGTCATCGGGAATTTGAATGCCGTGATAATGGGAAGAAGATGTCTAATGATGCAAACAAAGGAAGGGATACACAGAATGAACATACTACACTTCAATGTTTCAAGTGCAAGGAGATGGGGCATTATGCCAAACAATGCCCAAATCCAAGGGTTGATGATGATGGTCGACGTCAACAAACTCTTAAGGCTAAAGACAAAGGAAAGTCACATGCAATTTCTATCAGCGATGTGGAGTACGATAACGATGTGGTGAAAGGTACACTTACCATCCACTCTAAAGTAGCAAATGTTTTATTTGATTCTGGATCCACCCACTCTTTTATTTCTAAAGAATTTTCTAAGGGTATCACCGTATTACCTCAACAATTAGATGTTGAGTTAGCTGTGACAACACCTAATGGCACATCAATCGCATCAAAAGTTTATAATTATTCTCCGATCGAAGTTTGTGGGAAAGTGCTTCCTGCAAATCTTGTGATCCTTCCTTTAGTGGAATTTGATGTGATTCTTGGCATGGATTGGCTTTCTCTACATGGAGCTCATATCAATTGCCAAAGAAGGGAAGTCACATTTCATATTCCAGATCAATCTACGATCTTCTATCAATGCAAGGATGAACATAACCTTCCAGTGGAAATTTGTTCCATCTTATGGGTATTGATTCCACTAAATGAAGGTTATTTATCTCAAATGGTTGGTGAGAAACTCACGATTAAGAATATGCCCATTGTACGGGAGTTTGATGATGTCTTTCCGGAGGAATTGCCGGGTCTTCCACCAAATCGTGAAGTTGAGTTTTCAATAGAACTCGTACCGGGTGCTTTGCCTATTTCAAAGACACCTTATAGAATGGCCCCAATTGAGTTGCAGGAATTGAAGAAGCAACTCCAAGAGAATCTTGATAAGGGATTCATACGCCCTAGTGAGTCACCTTGGGGAGAACCTGTTCTATTTGTTAAGAAGAAAGATGTATCAATGAGACTCTGCGTTGATTATCGAGAACTTAACAAGATCACTATCAAGAACAAATATCCTCTCCCACACATTGATGACTTATTTGACCAACTACGCGGAGCTCAATACTTTTCCAAGATTGATCTTCGTTCAGGGTATCATCAATTAAGGGTCAAAAGGGAGGATATACCAAAGACGACTTTCCGTACAAGGTATGGACACTATGAATTTATAGTGATGCCATTTGGTCTTACTAATGCCCCTGCTATCTTCATGGATCTAATGAATAGAGTCTTTAGAGACTATCATGATCAATTTGTGGTAGTCTTTATAGACGATATTCTTGTCTCTTCAAAGAGCAAGGAAGAGCATGAAGATCACTTGAGAATTATATTGAAGACCCTGAGAAAGGAGAAGCTTTATGCCAAATTTACCAAGTGTGAATTTTGGCTTCAAAAAGTTGCATTTTTGGGTCACATAATCTCAAAAGAGGGGATATCTGTGGATCCAGCAAAAACAGAGGTTATCAAAAGATGGTCAAGACCAACAACAGTAACTGAGATTCGAATTTTTCGTGGTTTGGCTGGATATTATCGACGTTTTGTAAAGGATTTTTCACAATTATCTAATACACTCACCAAGTTGACTCGGAAAGGAGTTAAGTTTGTCTGGACAGAGGAATTTGAAGAGAATTTCAAGGAGTTGAAAAGAAGGTGATCCAGTGCACCTGTGCTCACACTGCCTTGTAGTGGAGAAAGGTTTGTGATCTACAGTGATGCATCCAAGAAGGGATTGGGGTGTGTTCTTATGCAAAATGATATGGTGATAGCTTATGCCTCACGACAGTTGAAAATCCATGAGCAAAATTACCCAACACATGATTTGGAGTTGGCTGCGGTAATCTTTGCATTAAAGATTTGGAGGCATTACCTTTATGGTGAAAGGTGTGATATTTATACTGATCATAAAAGTTTAAAGTATATTTTCACACAAAAGGAGTTGAATATGCGCCGAAGAAGATGGTTGGAGCTGATTAAGGATTATGACTGCTCAATCCATTACCACCCTGGGAAAGCAAACAAGGTGGCAGATGCATTAAGTCGACAAGACCATGCTAGTTTATCCATGATGAGGATCACAAAAGATCCAATATTTATGGATTTACAAAGGATGGATCTTGGAATTATAATGGAAGGGGAAAAATCTTATCTTTCTCAAATGAATGTTCAACCATCTATACATGTGAAGATTAAAGAGGCACAGAAAGAAGATGTCGAGTTACAAAAGAGGGTGAGAAATGTTCCTGAATTCAACCTTGATTGTGATGGGATAATAATGTTCAGGAATCGGGTTTGTGTTCCTCCCATCCCCGAATTAAAGAAGGAGCTGCTGGATGAGGATCATAGTTCTTCATTCTCTATTCATCCTGGAAGCACGAAGATGTATAGGGACCTGAAAGAGTAATTCTGGTGGGATGGCATGAAAAGATATGTTGCTAAATATGTCTCTCGATGCTTGGTTTGTCAACAAGTTAATGCTGAGAGACAGAAGTCTAAGGGGATGTTACAACCATTACCCATACCCGAATTGAAATGGGAAAACATCACTATGGACTTTGTCACAGGACTTCCTAAAACATCCAAAGGCAATAATGCTATTTGGGTCATAGTTGATCGTCTTACAAAGTCTGCACACTTCATTCCTATTAGAGAGGATTTCTCTCTAGATCAGATTGCCAGGATATATGTAAAGGAAGTGGTAAGATTGCATGGAGTACCACTTTCTATTATATATGATCGGGATCCGAGATTTACCTCGAAGTTCTGGCGAAGTCTTCAGCATACTCTGGATACAGAGTTGAGTTTCAGCACTGCTTATCATCCCCAGACAGACGGTCAGTCTGAGAGAACAAATCAAACCCTAGAAGATATGTTGAGAGCTTGCTCTATGGATTTTAAAGGAGGTTGGGATCAACACCTACCTATGGTGGAATTTTCTTATAATAATAGCTTTCACTCCAGTATTCAGATGGATCCTTATGAAGCTCTCTATGGGAAGAAATGCAGGACTCCAACTTGCTGGGATGAAGTTGGGGAAAGAAAGCTATTAGGACCTGATCTCGTTGATGAAATGGCAGAAAAAGTCAGATCTATTCAACAACACATAAGAGCAGCTCAGAGTTGACAGAAAAGTTATGCTGACAACCGAAGAAAAGACCTAGAGTTTGAAGTGGGTGATAAAGTGTTCTTACGAATATCTCCCTGGAAGAGGGTTATGAGATTTGGAAAGAAGGGGAAGTTGAGCCCTAGATATATCGGTCCTTTCGAAATACTGGATCGTGTTGGGAAGGTAGATTACCGATTGACACTTCCACCGAATCTCTCTCAAGTTCACGATGTGTTCCATGTATCTCTCCTGAGAAAGTACATACCAGATCCTTCACATGTACTCAGCTCAGAAGTTGTACCGCTGGAGCAAGATATTTCTTATGAAGAACAGCCGGTAGAGATTCTGGATCGTAGCGAAAAAGTCCTACGAAGCAAGACCACTCGATTGGTGAAAGTTTTATGGAGGAACCACCAACTTGAAGAAGCTACATGGGAGCTTGAGGATATGATGAAGGAGAAGTATCCTCATCTGTTTGTTACAAAGTGACGAATTTCGAGGGAGAAATTCTTTTTAAGGGGGGTAGAATGTAACACCCGAGACTTTTATGTTATATAAATCATCAAAGGAATCTTTTTCTACCCAACACTTGCTTGGCTTTCTTTACACGCAATCGCGACCTTCCTCGATAGCTTGCGTCGTACGCAATACCGAGTTTCACTAAACAACAATATGCTATTAAAACTAGCCATTATGAATAGTAATAACCACTTTTTGAAATTTTATAAATTTTATTTTTCAAAATGGACTTCATTTTTGGACTCAGAATATCGAAATTAGCCTAGGGTGAAATTTTGGTATTTTTCTGAAAACTTTCAATTTTTGATGAATAGTGAAACCACTAAGTGGTAGGTTAAAAAACTGAATTTTGCATAAAACTTAATTTTACCGCTTCTGTGAATGGAATTTCGAAAATCCGAGAGACACGGTTAATATCAAGGACTAAAATGTGGTTCAATGAGATGAAAATAATTTTTTGGTGAATAGTAACTTTTTACTTTTTTTTACCGCGATTAATAGTAAATAGGGTAACTAAGGATAAATATGATATTAATATTACCCTATCACATGTCCTAATTCTATTGGAAAAGTGTAATTCGACCAAAAACAAACTTAGGAATAAAATATGACCATTTAGGCCCACTTGGATTAGATTAGGACATTTATTATTAATTTATTTAAAGAAGGGTTAAAATAGTTAAAATCAAAGTTTAATAAGTAAATCATTTTTAATATGGGGTTATACATAAGATAAATTCGACTATAAATATTCAGTAGAAAGCTAAAAGGATTTCCTAAATAATGGTATTTTATTTGTAATTTTTAGACATTAAATAATTTAATTTATTTATGACACAATGATGATGCAGTAATTATCTTATTAATGAAATATTGACATAATTGATGTTATAAACACCAAAATAAATGTAATTTGAGAATTTTTATGAATTCCACTAATTTTCTAGGTTACTATGATATATTAGTGTTGATTTAATCAACTTGGTTGGAACATATAATTCTGTTATGACTTTCACAAAAATCATATATCAAATAGTGTCAAAATTGACAAAAAATAGTTTTTAAATCAAATATTTTATTACTAATTGTTATTTAATTCCTAAAAATCTAAGGTTCGGACAAATGACTTAGATAAGGATATATATATTAATAATAAACAATTTGGGGTTCGTTTGGCATGTTATAGTCAGTGTATTAACCATATAGGGAAAGAAAACAAAAAGACACGGTAAAAGTTAAATTAATTAACTTAGAGTTAAATCTAATTGATAAGGTTAAAATAATACCCTAAACTTGTCTAAATCTTATTGGTTGATAGGATTTCGACCCATCCCCACTTTATCTTCGAAATAAGACCCTTTGGAACCATTATAAACCGATTTTGACTTTAATATAAAATAATATTTTGAGATATTCCTAAGGTGCCCCTCTCCTCCCTTATAAAAGGGCACCTCCTCCCCCTCCTCCTCACACCAATTTGAGTACTCATGCTCGGCCAACCCCTGCCATTTTCTCCTCTCCACTTCCCTATAATAATCCTAGAGGTCCTGGTCTTCTTCAAATACCAATCTTAGTTCCCTAAGTGGAGGATTCAAAGAAGCGTTCCAAGGAAGAGGTAATATCCATTACCGATCTTTTCAATTTCTTTCTTCTTCAACTTCTTCTTCTTTAGTTGTTTCATGACAAAGTAATAACATCAGTATTACTTACATACTGATATGTTATTATAAATATGAAACAACCCTAATTCACCTTCTATCCATCCTACGGAAAAATGAAATCACCGCGCGTGCGTACGTACGGAATACCGTCTCCACGCCGTGGTGTAATCTATTTTCCACCATCACCTTACAAGGATGGGTATAATGGTGTAATGAGTAACTATATATGATTATTATGAAGTAATATTGATACTGAAATAATATATATATACTCCAATACAATTCCACGATCATAGGAATGATATCATCACTCGTGCGTACGTACGGAATACCATCTCCACGATGTGATGCGACTCGTTCTACATGATCTTCATTTCATAATGATTATATAAATGAATTGAATGAATTAATATGGTATATACTACACTAATACCATTCTGGAAATGAATTATATATAACCTAAAGATAAGAATAAGAATTTATTCAACAAAACACGCATAAGAACAAAAAGTTATAAAGACCCGAGTGACAAGTAACAATGAAATATTACTAACAAGAAGCTAATAATATGACCATATATGATATCATATCAATATGTATGATTCTGGAATAAGTCAATAACATTATTTAAACCATTATACAGGAGCTTCGGACACGAACAAAGCAAATCGGACCTAAGGTAAGGGAAATATCACAATCTCATTTTTATCCGAGATTGTTTATTCGTAAGTATTTACTGGGGTGTATTTTATTATCCACATCCATGTTTCATCAATATGTAATATTATTTCCATCCACCTACAATTGTTTAAATCCATTTTTACCCTTCGGTGAGTTTTTATTAAAAGAAATGAAATGAATCTTTGTCGTTTTTTGTACGAGGTACTTTTTGACTTTTCCGACAAAAGTACGAGAAGAATGTTTTTTTTAACTTATACGACATGAATGGATTTTTAAAACATTATTTCCAAGAAACTTCCTTTACAAGTTTTCAAGTTTATTTTTAATCAACTTCTTTTATTTTAAAGTTATATGACATGTTATGAAAGGAAAAAATGTTTTTGAAGAAGAAAGGATATTTTCCTCAAGAATGAAGTTCAAGTATTTTATCAAAATTATTTTCCATCTAAGATAATAAAAGGGTTCTGTTTTTATCCCTATTATTACATTGAGTTGATCATGTTGTGATGGAATTATTTTTATGAATTCCTTTATCTTATATGAATTGATTTATGATGTCATGATGTTTCAAGAATCCCATTTCTGTTACATGTGTTATGCGATGATGTATGATTTATGATTATGTGGCACACATAAGAAAGGATTCATTATAATATGGGTGGGACCTATATCTCCCTCCAATGCATTGGGTAAAGATTTTATATCTCATGAGATAGACATGGCTGGAACGGTAGGTTATACTGGTTCAGTGAAACAGGACTGGAACGAGGGTGACTCGGTTCAGAAAGGGACTTTGTCCACTAAGATAGTCTTGGAAATGAGTCATGACTAACAAGAAATGATTCTCCATGATTATGTGTGCATGCCACAAAGTTTCAAGTTTTATGTTATGATTATGGAGATCTCATTTTCACTTCTATGAATTATTCCATGTTACGATATTATGATCTCTTTTGCAGGTTTTGATTTTCAAAAAGATATGATATGATTTTTATCTCCTTTATTTGCCCTTGCTGAGCATTTGAGCTCACCCTTTTTTGTTTTCTTTTCCCCAGGTCAGGAAGATGGATATTAAGTAGAATATGCTAAAAGGGACCCTAGATATGATGAAATAAATGGGAGACACTGTAGAAGATTTATGAACCAGTTGTTTATGTTTCCCAGTTTCTAAAGACACTATACCTATACGGTCCTTTGTGGTTTTGTCATATGTTGTAATAAGTGTGCTTCAATTTTGAAGTATTAACAATGTATGTACAGTATGGGTCGTTATAGTGCAGTTATTAGAGGCACTCCGGGTTGGTGTCCGGTTATTATAGGCACTCCGGGTTGGGTTCTGGTTACCGTTATCCCTTAGGTCTTGGCACAAGGCCTTGACACAGAAATTAAAGTTCGGCATTATGCATTCCCTTGTTATGAAATTGTTTATTGATATTGCATGTGATTATTTTATTAGTAGAATATACATGAAAATAATTAAATGGCATTATTTCATTTTATCTTTTCCATATTATGATGAATTTCAGGTTTAAAAGGCTTTTGTTTTTGTTATACATTGCCTTAAATGTTTATGTTTATTTATGAAAGTTTATACTATATTGTTATCCTTACTAAGCATCTGAGCTCACCCCTTTCAGTGTTTTATTTTTCCTAGGATGTGAAGAATTATTTTAAGAATGACCTGCAAGGATCATATGAGGGGATATCAAGAAAAGATGTTGCTGTAGTTTTTTATTTATGATGTAATGTATGGCTTATTAATATATCTAGTGTTTCCAAGGCTACTAAACTGATCGGTCTTTTAGGATTTGATCCCTTGTGATCATGCTAATGTATTAAAATAATTCACTGACTCTGGGTAACTGGTGTCGGGGCGTTATATGTTATCTCATAGGCAGGAGTATCAGTAGACCCAGAGAAAGTGAGAGATATGGTTTCCTAAGAGCAGCCGATGAATGTCTTTGAGGTGAGGAGTTTTCTAGGGCTGGATGGATACTACTGAAGTTTCATACAAGACTTTTCACGCTTGGTAGCACCACTAACAGGTCTGACCCAGAAGGGGGTGAAGTTCTTATGGTCATATTCTCATGAGTCAACCTTTCATGAGCTGAAAGGGAGGTTGACTTGAGCACCAATACTAGTCTTGCCAGATCCAGGAAAGAGTTATACTGTTTACTATTATGCGTCATGTATCGGGCTGGGGGCTGTGCTTATGCAGGGAGATGAAGTCATTGCGTACGGATCTTGGTATTTGAGGCCACATGAGAGGAATTACTTGACGCACGATCTGGAGCTGGCAGCTTTTGTTCATGCTCTACGATGTTGGAGACATTATCTTCTTGGAGAGAACTTTGTGGTTTTCACTGACCACAAGAGTCTCAAGTACATCATCACTCAGCATGATCTGAATTTGAGATAGCAATGGTGGGTTGAGTACCTTCAGTCTTTTGACTTTGAACTTATCTACATGCCGGGGAAAGGCAACGCAGTGGCTGGTGCGTTGAGAAGGAGGACTCTGATACAGGCGTTTCAGGAGGCCAGTAGTGGGTGGAAGCTTATGGCTCTGTTCTTTGAGATGAATTTGGAGGTGAATGATAGACGGGGCCATACTTTTATATCTTCTGTAGCTGTTACCTATACCCTTCTTGATCGAGTTTTAATGAGGCAACTATCAGATTCTGAAGGCCTAGTCCTATGGGAAATAATGTCAGGAGAGGACCCTATTCGTGGGTGGACCATAGGTGAGGATGAGATCTTGTGATTCCAGGGATGCATATGGGTGCCAACAGATATACGCGAGGAGCTAATGTAGGACTTTCATTCCTCAGTTTTGGCAGTTCATCCTGGCATCACCAAGATTTATCGTGATCTACACTATCAGTATTGATGTCCAGGCATGAAGAGGGATGTTTCTTGTTTCTTCATGAATAGTTCTACTTGTCAGCAGGTGAAGGCGGAGCATTACCAGCCGGGCTTTTACAGCAATTACCCATTCTTGAGTGGAAGTGGAATGACGTCGCGATGGACTTTGTGATCGGTTTTCCGAGGTCACCTCGAGGGAATGTCATAGTTTGGGATGTCATTGATAGAATCACTAAGGTTTCTAACTTATTTACGATCACAAAGACCTCTAGTGTTGATGAGATGAGACTGTTGTTCATTCGAGAGATTTTACATCTTCATGGAGTTCCACACTACATTGTTTCAGACAGGGATGCACGTTTTACTTCTCGGTTCTGGCAGGGGATTCAGAAGGTTTGCGTACACAGGTACTTTTGAGTACAACTTACTATCCCCAAATAGATGGCCAGTCTGAGTGTATGATTCGGGTTCTTGAGGATATGCTCTGATCATGCCTTCTAGATTTTGTAGGTTCTTGGGGGAAACATATACCTCTTGTGTAGTTTTCCTACAACAACAATTTTCAAGGTACTATTCAGATGGCACCTTATGAGGCTTTGTACGGTAGGCCATGCCGATCACCCATATGTTGGCTGGAGGTAGGAGAGGTAGATTTTCTGGGACCTAATCTTGTTTAGGAGACCTAAGAGCAGATAGAGTTGATTTAGAAGAGGATGGATAATACACAGTCTCAACAGATATCTTATGCTGATCAGTGGAGACGACCTCTAGAGTTTGAGGTCCGGGATCAGGTTCTCCTACATGTCACACTGAGGTTGGGGAAAAAAGGATTAGGAGACAGGGTATGCTTACACAGAGGTATGTCGAGCCATTTGAGGTGTTGGAGAGAGTTGGGCCGATTGCCTATCAGTTGCAGTTACCTCAAAGGTACCAAGCTATGCACGATGTCTTCCATGTTTCTAAGCTCTGATGTTACTTTTCAGGCATGTCCCATGTCTTTAAACCCAAGGAGGTTGAGCTTAAAGAGGATGTGTTGTTTGATGAGAATCCTATCCGAATTGTGGAATGTAGTACAAAGGTTCTCTGTGGCCGGTCTGTTTCCCTGGTACGAGTGCTATTGCGGCATGGGCGAGTACAGGACGAGACATGGGAGTGGGAGACTGATGTACAAGCATAGTGGCCGAAACAGTTCGAGGTTTTTATTCTACACTACACTAGGAAATTCGAAGATTAATTTCTTTAAGGGGGGAGTTTGTAAGAACCCGGACCTTCTTTTCATGTATTTTTTTCCTTTATGGTTGTTTTTGGAGAAAAGATGAATTTCTAGAAATTTTATAAGTACACGCCCTGTACTTTATAAGTACATGCCATGTTCTTTCTTGCTACAGCAAGCCATGTTCTGGCCGTGTAGTAGCCACATACAGGTCCATGTGGGAGTGACTTGGATGCCACTTAAAGTGGAATATGGAAAAGGTGAGTACACGCTGTGTACTCCAAAAGTACATGTCGTGTACTTTTTTTTCATTAAACACATTGGGGTCGCGCCTGACCGACAGAAACCACTTCTTTTAGGTTTTGTTCATCCGAGAGCGCCAAGCATCTACAGATCTTCAAAGAGCCTCTGATCCTCTGTCTTTCCTATAATTTGAGCACCATTCAGTGCGTTGGAATCGCATCAGTGAGTTCTCTCTTCATCTTGAGCCTTGTTTTCCAGTTCCTCTTCTTTTTCTATGTTATAGTGGGTTGAACGTCTTGGATGTTTTCATAGATCTATGACTTTCAAAAGAGATTAAAGCTTTGTGGTTCAATTATATTGATCTCCTAACCCCGAGGTAGGTGGTTTGGGCCTTCCAGTTTGAATTCATTGTGTTTTATGTGCAAATTCCACCAATACCCTTGAACGGGGTATTGCGTGTTTACTGTTTTACACCTATTGTTTTCCTACCATGATTTTAATACTGTATAGAGGATATTTTGATATGAATATGGTTGATTCTTATTCTTTTGATGTGTCTTTCCCATGCATGTTCGGTTTACGACAGTTTGGTCATGTTCAACTTTGGCTGGTTTGCCGGATTCCATGCCTGTTGTGGTAGGATATAGTATTTGTATTTTCTGACATACTTGATATACTATAGACTATTTACAAAAGTAGTTCTATAGGTTTACATTGGCTATATTTCACTACTAAGCTTGTTGACTTACATAGGGCTGTGAGAACCTCGTGTAGTAGACTATAGGGGTAATTGACCGGGTGAGCTTCCTCAGAGAGTCCTAGAGCACTTTTGGCTATACGAGGGATTGGTCGAGTGAGAATCCTCAGATAGCCTAGAACCACTTAGGGCTATAATTTTATTGACCAAGTGATATTACTCATAGAGTACTTGATTACTTTAGACTATAAGGGGATTGACCAAGTGAGCATCCTCAGAGAGTCTTTTTCTGAACTGAACGACCTGAGCTATAAGGGGAATTGACAGAGTGAGCTTCCTCAGAGAGTCATAAACCTCAGGGCTATAAGGATAATTGACATGTGAGCTTCTTAGAGAGTCCTTAACTACCTTATACTATGCGGGGAATGGACTGTGTGAGCTTCCTCAAACAGTATTCCTTTACTTTGACTATTAGGGGATAGACTGTGAGTGCATCCTCAGAGAGTCTTTATTAAATTCCTATAAAAAACCATAGGGGTTAGACCGAGTGTGCTTCCCAGAGGGTTGTCTGTACTTCTTAGGTAGGACCAGAGGGGACAGCTGTGAGTACTTCCCAGAGGGTTACCTGCTTGTGGTTAGTTGTTTGCTTCAGAGTTGCTTGATTGAACTGTGGATTGTTTACTACCGAGTACATTCCTGTTTACTATTTACTGTTTACTATTTATTGTTTAATGTACCTTACCTACCATATAATCACTGACTATTAGGAACAGATCTTTAGGTGGTTGCGTACTAGGATTTAGTCACACACCATATTTGGGTCATGCTTTTGGGCCCAAACAGACTATATTGTTGCAGGTATAGATAAGGGTAAGCGCCCTTCTACTTTGGGTACTTGACTTGATGTGGAGCTGGAGAGCATGTGACCAAGCAATGATTTGCGATGCTGAGGAGTTTATCTATTTACCTTTATTTTGTACTTTGGTTTAGCACAATTGTATAGCAAGAATTTTGACTTGTTTGGCTATTTTCCTAGACATATGTATCATGCATCATTCCATATATATGTGTGCTCTAGTTGTTTATTATTTTAGTCTTCCACTGTTTACTATAGTTGGATATTTACTGCTTCCACTATTGTATGTGTTGTTTACTTCCGTTGTGTACTCTGCCAATGAGGGAATATTTTCCACACTATCACACCCAAGGCCCTCACTGCTAGTTGGTAGCCTCTAGCGTTCGGGGAAATTTGTTAGAGGCCATGTGACCAAGCCGGTACGGGGCACCTCTGGGTGACTTCCAAAACAAGAATGTTACAAAAAACTTTTGAAATATTTATAATAAATAAGGTTGGATCATCTATAAATTTTGAAAACCCATTATAAATAAAAAATGAGTTCACCCAATCATTATTAGTTCTATGAGAATATTTTAAACCATACAAGGATTTTTTTTAATTTAAAAACATGATTTGGAAAATAATGGTTTTTAAATACATGTTTTTATTCAACAAAAAAACCCTCAATAATATAAATATTTAGGAAATAAATCTTAACATCCATTAGAAATAGTTTGAAATTCAAATTTGATGCATATGAAAATAGTTTCCTAATGGATTTAACTCTTTCAATTGGTGAAAAGGTTTCCTCATATTCAATCCTTCCTCTTTATTGTACTCTTGTGTATCCATTATAGCTTTATTTATAATTATAGTGCCTTTATTGTGGAGAAGTATTTTGGTCTTCCTACTAGTTTTTAGACTTTGTTTCATTCTATCTAATTTAACTCTTCTTTCATATAAATTACCCATAATTCATCATTTATTTCTTTAGTGAGGTTTTTAGATTCAATCTATGAAAATAGGGCGTGATTTTCCACCGAGTTTATAAGAGAAGCTCTAGTTTGAGTGTTGATATCTTGATATTCTTCAACATATAGTAAAGTGTGTAATATATGAGTTATAATTGATCTAGGGATATAATTACATGTCACATCACTTTCATATTTAGGTTTAGGACCAAGAAAATCATCTCAAGTGGGTAATTTTTCTATAGGATGTTTCATAGAATCATCATCAAGATTGGTTGTGGCAATGAAATTATTGCTAAAAAATCATCATCAAGGTTTTATAAAGATATTTTAGGCTTAGGTGGATATGATACACTGAATTTTACATGTAAAAATTATTCCAAATTTTTTCTAATTTTATTAATCACTATATCTGATTTACAGGGGGTTTAATAATTATGAATGATTACTTCATCACTCTTGGATGAAAATGGACCAAAATTATCTATTGAATTTATAATAAAGTCTTAAATTTAAAAAAATATTATGTAATTAAAATTTTGTTTTCTTAAATTTCATAACTCATATGAAGTATTCTATAATAGAGGTCTGATAAAGAACCTATTGCCAATATATCAAGCTATATTGACTACACATACCCAAAAATAAATAGGCAGGTCATACTCATTGATCATTATCTAGTAAATCTCTTTAAGGGTCAATTTATTTAATTATAGAAAACCATTAATATAAGTATTACTATGAGAAAAACGTTTTTGATTGTAGCCATATTTTGTGAATAATGATTCAAAGTCTTTATTTTCAAACTCATGACATTCATTACTCTTTAGGGGTTTAATTGTAATTCCACTAATATTTTCTATAGATTTTTCTAATTTATAAAAATGGGAAGAAGCTTCACTAATGTGTCTACAAATAGTACCAAAGCATATCTACTACAAGAAAATCATTATAATTATTCCCATATATGGTAGAAACTCTATATGGTCCAAAAAACGTCCATGTGAAACCACTCTAGGCATCGAGAAGTTGAAACTTATTTATTAGGTTTGAAAGAGATCTTATGTTGTTTCCCTATTTGACATGGGTTACAAACTTAGTATTTTGGGGTTTCTAGATTAGTAATATCCTTATCTAAACCTTTCCTTGATATATTTCTAAAAGAGTGATGGTTTTAGTGGCCAAATCTTATATCGCATGTACAAGATTATTTGTGAGAGGAACTAAAATATGAAATATTTTGAGAAAATAATGAATCTAAATCAATTATAGAAAAATTATCACTATGTAAATTATAAAAAAACCAATCATTCTTATAATATTATATTTTCAATCATTATTATCAAACCAAAATTGATAACCGTTATAACACAACTAAGAGGTTCTATTAATATTATACTTTAAATTAAAAAAAATAATGTTTTTTATACTAAATAAATGTTAGAATTATATATTTTACCAAGTTGAATTATTATTCCATTGGTATTTTCACCAAAATTTAAATTTCTATAATCATCCTTGATTTATATTTTAAACCTTGATTAGTGACTAGTCATATGTCTGGAACATCCACTGTCCAGAAGCAACGATGAAGGTGAATGATGACTCTGTTGGAGCCTACTTTGTTGTAGAAGAATGTTACAGCCGAGAAACCTGCTTCTCTCACCTCAATCTCAGTTATTGGAATTGATCCTTTGGTTTCATGACTGTATATGGTTGTTGGGGAAAATACTATTAAGTAAGACAAATCAAATATGGTCTATTTCTTTATGGGTTCTAATTTTTCTCTGAATAACAATACTAACTCCGTGTTAAGTGTGAAGACCTCCGACTCATTTTATCTACTTTCTCTAGTATTATTGAGGAGGAAGAGCAAAGCCAAGTAAGTGACACTAGTATATAAGATATGATGAAGGTGGTTAATTAATGACCACATATTGATGATGGTGGCCCATTATTGTAGGGGAAAACATGGATACGTGGTTGAAAGCCCTGAGGTAGGGGTGGAAGTTCTTCTCACCATAGCATGAACACTCCCTCATGAGTGAATTGATCTTGGTCACTTGTATTTCCACTTCTATTTTTTACCTTTTCATTTTAATATATAGGCCTCTGTGCCTCAACCATTATAAAAAAAATTCCACAAACCTCATTGGTTCTAGAAACATTAGTAATAAAAACTATTGAAATCAAAAACAGTTTAACCGATTTATGATAAATATACATAATACTTTTAGACATGAAAAAATTATATGGTCCAAAATAATATGAATGATTCAAAAAATATAAATTACATGAGCCAGAAATAAATTTATTATTATAAATTCACATTTGACTTGACTGGTATCCAGGCCCATTTGTATAATTGGGTGTTGTCTATTCACCAAGATCATTTTCAAGGTTTCTCTACCATTTTTTAAATCCTTCATGATCATTTTTATGTTTCTAATTTTCTATTTTTATTTCATTTTCTATCATTTATTAAATGATCATTCTTTTATTTTTACACAATAATTTTATATTGAACATTAATTGATAAATAATTTTGTATCTTTAGACTTTTTTACTTATCTTTATGTTCAGTAAAAGTTCCCTCCAACATATTAAGGTATTAAAATAAATCTCTACTACTCATATTTTCATCATTAGTTTCAATTTCAAAAATATTGGAAATATAAACAAGATATGCATAAAAAATACTTAGCATATCAGATGAGTTTTCCATGAAACACATATTTCCTCTATTATCTTTGTCTTCTCTTCTAGAGTTAGAATCACTGAACAATCCACAGAGGCTCTCCATGTAGATTTCATATATTTCTTTGATCTCTATCCTGGGTCCTTATACATTTCTTATATTTTAATTTTGGAAATTTAGATTTGATATTCTCTTTACTCTTTCATTTATGAATACTAACTTTTCCATATTTTTTTTATTTTTCCAATTACTTTTCAATTATACATTCCTCTATAATTTTATTTCTTGAAGAATTTATTATTCTTGTAAAAATTACTAAATATCTTGGTTAGGTGAGCCATATCCTTATCATTTTTTAAGGTTCAGTCATCCTTATTTAATCTGTATTCTTTGTTTTTATTCTTCATATTATATTTAGATGTTTTAAAAGTGACAGGTTTTATCTATGGTCCATCTTATTCCTTTTTAACTTTATATTTTTTCTTTTATATCATGAGTTTTCTAATCAAATTCTTACATAGTTTTTTACTTATTTCACATGATTCCTGAATGGAGATAGAGGATCATTTCCATCTCTTTGATAAACACCATACGAGTCACATTACATCATATTTATCTTCAATTTTATTCCAAATTTCATGCATTGTAATCACAATTTTATTGAACCTAAGATACATTTCAAAAATTTATTCATTAGGATTCATTTTCAAAGTACCATATTTAATAGTATAGGTATTCAGGTGCGTATATCTAAAATTTAATTCTCCTTCATGATATATAAAATGTGTTTCCAAATTTTCATATAAAGTGTATCATGTAAAAATTATATTACACTCAAATTCCACTAATTCAAATTATAACAAATTCATAAAAATAGAGTTACAATTATAATATGCATTAGTGGATTCACTCCAATTAGCTCTAGAAGCTTTTGGTTTTTCATATTTTTACACCATTATAGTCCAAATATAAAATCCCATGTTTTTAATATATATTTTAATTTTATTATTGTACTAATCATAACTGGTGCCATTAAAATAAGGATGTTTGTTCATAATAGTAATGTCTAGTCTATTGTTTTTATCCATAAAGATATAATTTTAGAAATTATAGGAATTTTGATATTTTGGGTAAAACTAAATCACATTTAAATGATTAAATATTGAAATAAAAAAATAATACCTTGATACCAAATGTTGGTCATACTGGACAACTCAATAGGAGGAAGAATTGAGTTTCCACTTAAAATTTATATTAAAAACTATTTAAAACAAAAACCGCCAATTTATAAAAAATACCACAATTAACTGAAATAGTAGAATTAAATATTTTTTATCATTCAAAAAACTTATTATAAGTTCAATCACAACATTATTATGAAAATTTTAATGATATTAAAACTTCTGATAAAGATTTAATTATATCAGACATCATATATAAAAAACTTATTAAAGAAAACTATTAGAGTTTTGTTTTTTATATAGTTTTGAAAACAAAAACAGGTTTAACAAATAGAGAATGAAATAGAGGAAAACACACAATTAAATAAAACAAGGGGTTTAGTCTTAAATAGAGACCTAGTCCCTTCCACTTAGAAATCACCCACTATCAATTAGTTTAATAACAAAATAAACAAATCTAAAATCTAGATATTTTAACATAAGAAAACTTCTCAAAGTAATTCTAGGCTACATAAATCCTCTTCCCTTGTTCATCAAGGGATAACTGATGTAAAATAATTAAAATAAGAGTTTCTATCACTATCCAATACAATTATGGAGTGTGTCTTAATGAATAAACAGAGTTATAAAAAACACATCTCCAAAAGTAACCTAAAACAGAGAGAGAAAATGATGAAAAATGTGAAGAATTGATGTTTTTCAATAAGATCTTCTTTATTTGATCAAATTTCATTAAATATGTCCTTGAATATCATAAACTAGGTTTTCACTTAGAGTTTTAGAAAAAAAATATTATCACGGAATGTTTGATAAAGTTATCTGAGTATCAGTATGCCTCTCATCCACATGTGTACCTTCAACTATCTTATCCATAAGTTTTTTTCCATGAGTGGGTCTACTTATTAAAGAGAGTTATTCACTAATTTTTATATTGGAGGACACTCATATCAATCTTAACTGAAATTAATCATCAATTAATGCTCCATCATTTAGTCATTGTGGATTTTAAAATATATCACTTCTTAAGGTAGATATGACCACTTGGTACTTACATAATTCATGGTTACATTGTCTCGTGGTTACTATGTATAGTCAGTGGGAATGTTAACCAACCATCTTTTAGATAATTTATTCTTATGGAAACTTATTTCCTTCATGTTTTAGCTTTACATGTTCTCACAGTCACATGATTTCTTCACCTTTTCACTTCACTTTATCTTATGGTCACTTTCTTTCATCATGCAGTAAGTTCCTTTATTATTTTGGTAGGTTCATCTCTCCCTATGGTGGATTTATTTATTCTTTATATAGGTTAATTTTTTCTTGGGGTAGGTTCATTTCTTATAGAATTTGGTTCTTCTCTTCTTATGGTAGGTTCATTTCTTCTTACAGAATGTTTTTCTATTCTTGTGGTAGGTTCATTTATTGACGAGATCACAACATTACACACACACAATCAGTTTAAGGCTTGGGAAAAATTTGTCACCTAAAAAATGGTAACTTGGTTGTTCATGTGGTCAATTTTTTATTATCCTATTAGTTTTTAAAGAATAATTTGTTCTATATCATGTATGACATTAAATATTGATTCTAAAAAACCCTCTAATAATATTTTTTAAATATGACTCTTATAACCTATTTGTGAAACTCGTTGGAATAATTAGGATTTAATATACAATGAAATACATGTAGAGATTTTTCTTAGTATAAATGTATTTATTATATCTTAAGAAATTAGAACTCAATTTTTTATTAAATTCGTTTTATGCTTTACAAATATGTCTTCTACAAAAATGATATTTATCTATTTTTGTGAGATAATTTTATAATAAATTTTTGGGAATTTTAGAAATTTAATTTGATTAATAAAAATTAACCACATTCAAATCATTATGTCAGAGTTATCTGAGGATGATTTTTTGATAATTTTATGAAAATTTAGTTTTTCAATGAATAGTGAAAACACTTATTTTTAATGAAAACTATATTTTCATCAAAATATTTAAAATATAAAATACAATTTATGATTAGTTTTAAAATATAATTAGTTTCTTTGGATATAATTAATCCAATTATAGTATTTTGAAATAATATTATACTTTAATTTGATATAAAAAAGTATAGTTAAAAGGAATTTTTCTGATGAAGAAAAAATAAGTCGAGTTATTCTGTTTAATATTAAATTAAATTATCCCAATTATTTTAATTGATTCTTAAGAAATGGATTCCAAACTTTGAATTAGTTATTGAAAATTTGGTAAATAGGACCCTTTAATTTTTCGACATTATGAAGAGTAACCTTAGTAATTGTTTACCATGATAAATGGTAAATCGTAAAATTAAGGTAAAAAATAAAAAAATGAATAAACAATAACACTAATTCCAAGACCTGACCCACTGAGGTCCAAACTGTAACTACCCCAACACTTCCTCCCTAAGGATGGGGATTTGAAACCAATGTTGATTAGGCATATCCCACACATGGGAGGCATTAGCATAATGTACTCTCAAGCACACACATGAACATATCTCTAAGACCATACAATGCTGAAATGTAAAACAACTAAACCCAATGAATTTTTATATCTATGATCCCACAATCAGAGTATGACAATAATGTATTAAAAGAAAAAAGTGGGTTAAATAAAACCATAATAAATAACTTTATAGATTCCAACCGACTGTAAGGGTGAAGTCTATGATCAAATATAAGAATCTAGAAAGCATGTTGGTCTATAAAGAACAAGCTAGGCTCCACTAGCTCTCTGTTATCCGATGAAACCATAAAATGGGTCTTCATTTGTATATAACATGACACGTGCGGGCGGATCAAATGAAGGGTGGGTATTATAAAACCTAGTTGGACACCCCAAAAACAATTGACATGAACTATCAGTATTATTAATCTCAAAAAATGATATATAAATCAATGTATAATAAGAAAACTGAGATATATCTAGTTAGGACGCCATGCCACCAAGTGGTCACAACCAACATCCTTCCACAAGATTCTACTAGAATCACTGATCATTCCTGAAGAATCTACTCCATGAGCTATGTTATCAACAGAGAAATTCAACAAAGAGGTTCAGATCATTGGGCCCCACCCAATAACTCTAATTTCTTTTAGAATACACTGATACTCAGATTTGAGGTCACCCCAAGGACCACTAGGGGACACTATGAACCTTATCTATATCAACTCTCTATATAGGGGATTGTATTCCAATGATATTATGAATACTACCATTATAGGTAGCGATATGGAGCATTTATGACCTCGTAAAGGAGGCCACATCGATTCCATAAACCCCACCCAGGGTATAAAAATGATAGAGGATCACAAACCAGTCTCACATAAGAACACCACAACCTTTATTTGAGACTCATCCTCTAGAGGGGATCCTAATCATGAGATATGGAAACAATTTTTCCCTTTACCCATGAATGATTTGACCAAGGGAACACAGTTAACCAATAATTGTCCAGATAAAGTAAACAAAGGGATACAAGCACCCTAAAAGGAGGGTACACGGTGTGTACTAGGGGTACACAGTGAGTCCATCCAACCCTTGTCAGGTCTATCTAGTACTGCTTCAAACGGTATGTAAATATCCATATACATTGTGACTAAAAAATTTAAACTATTTGTAGATATTTCCCGGAACATTTCTTGTTCCACATACTCATTCCCTTGAACCACTGGTCATGTCTGTGTACATTGAGTAGTGCCAGTGCACTTGTACACCTAGATGTGTACTCTAGTTGTGTTTATATTTCCCCTGAGATACATTTTAATCCGATAATAACATGTCACAGAAATTTTGATAGGGTCACACAATGTGTGATATTTTACTCTGTGCGGAAACCCTAGTACCAGATAGGGGGTCCCACATTGAGTGTAATGATTAATTACATGCAATTTAAGGATGGATTTTCTATCGCCATTAGTTATTCCTCCGCATCATACACGTCATAATTGGAGTCTCAAATATCACTGGAATCTAGGGATTAGAGGTCCCTTGATCTTGACGTCACCTACTCCCAGGATTTTTATCCTTGATCAGCTCAAAAAACATCCCATTAAGATGATTTGTCACCACCACGAGTTGTTGTTGCATATCCATCATGACAACGAAACTCATGGCCAGAGATGGTCACATTCTTCCTAGAATGATCAACCATCATTATCAAACCTCAAATAAAAAACATCTTCTCATTTCATACCCACGTTATTGATCCATTACACTGGACAATGGTTAGTAAATTATCAAATACTAGGCAATCATAGAACAATGAGCCAAATAAAAAACACCTGATTATCATATTAAGAAATAAGGAAGAAAACCCTAAGCCAAAAGATGTGAGGAATGAACCATGGACCTTTTTCATTCATTATCAGCCCATTATCATAAAATTGACTAATGAAGTGGGATTTATAAATAATGGGTAATGAATAAAATCATCAATTTAAATCTATTTTTGATGCACAAATCAATTTTTTTCATGGAATGGACATGCATTCGACTTGGAATAAAGAGAAAGTCAAAAAAATCAAAATCCTACACGTCGTTTGGTTCTATCAGTCAAAAAGAATAATACAATGTATCCATCATGTATGAGATCCCCAACTCCAATGGCGCAATGATCCTCGATCCAAATTTGATCTGGGGTTGTCTATTAAGAATCCACATCAATGATCATCTAGGACTCTGTACTTTGGTGTACAACCCTAAGACATATCAATAACAATATATTTATAGAAAAAAAGTTCATTTCATCACTTAATAAAATGAATCAATTTAATTATCTATTTTATTAATTTTTCTTTTGTGATAGGACTTTCACAAACACCCCTCACCAAAAAAGTTTTTGTCACATCTAGGGTAAAATCCCTTCTCTGAACTCAACGATTCCCTCCGATTTATGATCTAGGACTATGTTTGGGAGTTATTACAATTTTTAGGATTACTAAAAGAAAATGATCTTTAATATTTTTAATATATTTCATAATATAATTCCAAGAACACCAGACATCATAATATCAAGCCATCTCATCACCTGGCATAGAAAATAATCCATACAATAACCAAAACTATTACCTAGAAAATATTATTCATTAAATTCTCTCCACCTATGGGATTTTTTCCCAAATAGAGATAAAACCTACTTAAATATATGAGAAAAATTGTCTTGAATTTGTGTCTCCCACTCCCAGGTATTCTCCCAATGAATCTCAGGCTGCCACCAGAAATGAACTAGGGGAGTCAATCACCCATGAAATACCCTCTCCTATCAATCCTCGATCTCCATAATGTGCTCGGTAAAGGTATCTCTATCCATGATTTCTAGCTCTCGCCAGCCGATTACATGCAATGGTTCACGCATGTACCTCCTTAATTGACACATGTGGAGGACATCATGTACCCAGTATAATTTCGATTGTAGATCTAATAAGTATACCACCTCACAAAATCTATACAGTATCTGGAAAGGGACAATGAGTCACGAATATATCTTTACACCTTCTAAAAATCTCTACAATCCATGTTGAGGTGAGATAGTCTGAAATAGATGGTTTCCCTCCTCAAACTCTATATATTTCATCATTAGCCCATATAATACTTCTGATGGCTCTATGAAGACCTTATATTCTCCTAGATGATCTTAACCTTATATTTAGTCATTATTACCAACTCTAGGCATGTGAGTATTGACTCACCTACATCAGTTTAGCAATGTGGTGGCCTTTAGGGTTTCCCATACATGTACAAGAATGGTTCCATACCATTTGTAAAATGGTAATGGTTGTTGTATTAAATCTCCTCCATGGGTAGGTGATCCTCCCAACTAAGGAAAAATTCCAACATGAATTCCCACCACATTTCCTCCAAGACCTGAATGGTCTAATCAGTATGTCCATCAGTCTAGGGGTGAAACATAATTCTTAAGTGCAAATAAGTCCCAAGGGTCTCCTATAATCCACTCCATAACCAAAACATGAAATGATTTTCATGGTCTAAAATGATTTTCAATGGAACTCCATGGATCCAGACTATCAATTTCATGTAAAAGCATCCCAATAACTATACTCATCTCAACTCATGAATATCTAGGAAGTGGACCAACTTGGTTATTCGGTCTACGATCACCTAAAGGGAATAATTTCCCCAATACATATGTGGTAACACCCTCCTTATGTCCATGGATATCCCCTCCCACCACCACTATGTCACCTCATGGGGTTGATCCAAACCCATTGGATCCTGGTGCTCACCATTCACTTGATGACAAGTGAGGCATCAAGAGATAATATTTAAAACACCACTCTTTATTCCTAGACACCAAAAATGATGTTATATGTATAGATACATCTTTTCCACACTGATATGTACTTCCATATGAGATTTTGAAACTCCTACGTCACCTCCTCCAATAACATCAATGATACCATCACCCATCCTCTAAAAAGATAACATGTTTTACCCTATCAGAATATCTTTTAGGAGCACAATAATTGGATATATGATTATGTAAGGTATCACATTCATTGTATCCACATTGATCATCAATAAAATGATTTAAATGATGTGAGGTAACAACCATTTATATAAGACATGAAGAAACATACTTGTCCACTATGTAAAACTACAAAGAGGCTAACTGCTCTAATTCGTCATACAAAAAACTGAGAACAATATCTCTAGTTGAGATCATCTTAAAACACGTTTTTATTACTTGGACTACATAACACATTAAATTCATATTCCTGGAGGAAATATATCCATCACCTAAGTCTTAATTAAAGCTCATTCTGAGATAATATATACATGATACTCTTGTAGTCAATGTAGATGATAAATTTCCACCCATCAGGTAGTGTTTTTATATCATTTGTGAAAATTCTACCACTCATAATTCAAGATCATGGGTTATGTAGTTCTTCTCATGTGGTTTCAAATAAAATGAACCACATGAAATCAATTCATATATCTATATTAGAACATAGTCAAGACCTGTACCTAATGAATCACAGAACACTATGTAATCGACATCCTCCTCTAGATATCTCAAGACGGGAGCACTCGTCATCATCTACCTCATATCCTAAAATAACTTTGGGTACCTTTTCTACCATACTAAAGGCTTCTTATTTTAGTCCAAATATATGATGTATGCTTTCAATCTGTATAAATTTGGTACAAACCTATGATAGTACCCTACCAACCCAAGGTAACTCCACACCCTATATACACTCTTCGGTGGATCCCAAAAAAGTAATGCCTCAACACTTCTCTATTCCACCAACACTTCTACCTCGTAAATGATGTTTCCTAGCAAGTGGACCTCTCAAATACAAAACTATCACATTGAGATATTTCTATAATTTTGGTTCACTCATAGTGTGTCCAAGACCTTCTTCAAATGTCACTCATTCTCCTCCTCTAAACCGAAGTACATTACGTTAGCATTGATGAATTCCAATATGAACTGGTCTAAGAAAGGATAAAATATCTAGGTTATCTATATCATGAACACTACTATGGAATTTTTTATAGTGAATAAAATAAAACATACTCATAGTGACCATAGAAAAACTAAATATCAGCTTTGGTATATCCTCATCCTAACTCACAGGTGGTGATAACCTTATCTAAGGTCAATATTCGATAACCATCATGACCTAATCAAAAAATAAATGAGTTCATAAATCCTTATCAGTGGATACGTATTCTTCTCAGTCACTTGGTTCACGACCTGGTTTTCCAAAAAAACCTCAATCTCCCATCTAACTTCTTAGAAAACATCACTAGAGTTTCTTAGGGGGGAAGGTCTCTCAAACCCCTTATTTTGTATGTCCGATAACAATCATCTCATATCATTAATTTCTAAAGGAGAAATATGAAATGTTGTGGTATATAACAAGGATATCTTGGGGTGTAATTCAATACATATGTCTAGATCTCTATGGGGATGTAATCCTAGAACATCATCAAGAATGACATCCTCATACTCCACCACCACCATAGGTAATTGGTGGACTATAGTATAGACTGAACCAAGAATCATGTTATCCAACTGGTGGGTAATTTGACACAGTTTCCTATTTTCATGGTCATCCTACTCCACCAAGGTTTGTATTCCACCCAAAAAGGATAATATTATCCCATAATTGTGTAAATAGCGCATTCTCTACCTAAAATAGTCAATCTATTCAAGAACGCTAGATATTCAATCCATACATCTGATGAAGTAATAATTTATCATTATTGAGACAAAGATATACCATATAAATCTATCATCTCTATGCATTAAATCACATTGTCATCATAGTATTCAATCACTAGGTCACCTCATGTTAGAGTCTTCAGTTGTAAGGGTTGAGGAAAAGGCTCAAACAGAATCCATATGTCTTAAAATAGAGAAGTTGAAAGAAAGGAATGACACACACATGAGTCTGTCAATATTATCTCTATGGTGGAAATGAAAATATCGTACCTAATATCATCCCTAGATCATTATGGTTGTAGGACTCCATAGCCTATAGTTGGCCTAATAACTAACCACGCGCTCCCTAAGCCTGGCATCGACCGCATAGAGGTGGTGGTAGTAATTGGTCAAACCTTAGACCATATCCTATTATTCTTTCAACCCTATATCATGTCCTCTTCCCTATAGACCACCCTTCTCCTACCTTTGTCTCTAACTTGATATCCCCTCGACCATATCTCAATCAACAATATAACAGTTGTGAAAATCCCATGCAAGATTTCCCCGTCCATCATTGGAGAAACATCGCCTCTCACATTGCTTATTCTAGCCATAATGAGATAACCACACTATTGATCATGTATCCAATTATTGACTTCTCAAGAATCTAACACACTTGGATCCCAATTAATATCATAGAAAACATGTTCCTGAGGTCTAATCTCCTTCTCTTCTAGGAATCGCTCGACCATTGAGTCATACTCAAGCACTCTAGCATTGGTGAGATTATATATGGATATCCCTAAATCCCTGATATCCTAGTATAATCCCTACTAAAATTTATCTACTCTAAAAATAGGATCATGAACCATATCTATGGAGTATAATTATAGATTTGTAAACCTTTTTGAATACTCTTCCATGTTTAAAATACCCGACTACATATGTTAAAGATCTTATTTGCACATTGATCTCAATGTGTGTATATAAAAGTCTTCCTATAAGAAATTCTCAAAAATAGGCAAGGAATGTGTTTTCTAATCATGTGAATAAGTAACTAAACTCTACCATTTCGTAGAACAACCCTGAATAAAATTTACTATGATGACTACCATCTATTTTGTAGGTATCCTCTCAACTTTAAAACTCAAGTGAATTACATTGGCCAATCCTCAGTCACCTGGGAGTCTGGCTCACCCCCACACATAGAAGTACACTACCACTGGAACTCATGTTACTCACTCATCCTATGTTCATCCTCATCTGGAATAGCCTATGATAGTTACTTCTCAATTGGTGGTGGTATAGCTGATAAAACACTCAAAGGATAAATCTATAGCACATTCACCAATACTAAATCCTTTTCCATCGACAGATCATCCTCTTGGTCATGCGGTAAAATAATTGATGGTGGTATTCATGGAGGAATCCTTAAATAAACACAATTTATCAGAGTCAAAGTGTATATCTAGGGAGCTAAATCACAAAGGACATGGAAACCATAACCCCATTCTATATTATATATGTACTAATATTTTACCTGTAACTGTTGTATACATGCACTGAGTCAAAAGGATGTTGATTAGAGTCTTATTGGATAGATACATCAGTCACTACACTAATATTGGAGTTAATGTCCTAAATTCCAAACTCAAAACACTTAACACTATTACCACCAAACTAATCTCACATAATAATTTCCTAAGGTAGAACTGACTACTTTGTTACCACTCTATCATGACAAAACCCTTCAAGGGTTGAAACACAAAATTCCAAATCCTACATCAAATGGTCCAAGGGATAGTAACCAGTTCCAAGTAGGAATATCCCACACATGGTATGTATTAGGCTAATTTACTTGTATAGAAACCCCTCTAAGAACATACAATGTTATAATGTAAAATAATTGAAATTAATGCATGCACACATCTATGATCCCAAATTCAGAGTATAATAGTAATGTACTAAAATTGAAAAGGGGTAAAATAAAAGCAAAAAAAAAACATGGGAGGTGAAGTTAATTAGGCCACACCCATGAAATATCACTAGGCTCAAAGGACCCTAAAACTCAGATAGGAGGTCATGCTAATGACTAATGGGGGACACCACAAACCCAATCTGGATCAATCCTCCTTATTGGGGATTGTATTCCAATGATACTAAAAACCCTAATGATACGAACATCAATATGGGGTATCGATGTCTGGCTCAATGAGGTCACATTGATTCCACAAACCCCACCTAGGGTATAAGAATGACAGAGGTTCGCACTAAAGTCTTAGGAGGGACACCATGAACTCTATCTAACACTCATCCCCTATAGGGGATCAAAATCCATGTAATTACACACTATAACCTCAAGGGAATGATATAATGGAATACAATAAACCAATAATGGTCCATACTGAAGAAACAAATATATATATATATATATATATATATATATATAATCACCCTAAAATGGGGGTACATGACGTGTATTGGGGGTACATGGCATGTCCATCCAACCCTTGCTATGCCCGTGTGGTGCTACATCACATGGAATGTAAATATTCATATAAACAATGTGTTGGAATAGTTATTGCTGTGAAGACATCTCCTGAAACCTTTCATGTTCCATATACTCATGAATTTATACCATTAGGTGTGCTCGTGTACTAACCTGTGTACACGCTGTCTTTCCAGTTCCTTTGTATTGCTAGTAATTTACTATGTTCATGTCCATGTTTCCTCTGATATACAAGTGAAGCTTCTGAGAACATGTTACATGGTGTATTAATGTTTCACATGATTTTTGATATCTACCTCTGGGAAACCCCAACCACCATACAAGGGGGTCCCACATGGTGTTTAATGTTAGATCACAAGCCGATTGACCTAGGATTTTCTAAATATATATGTTATTACTCTACATCATCCACTGAGTTTTCAGAGGCACCATCAAATCTAAAATACATAGATCAGAGTTTAACCAACCTTTATGTCACCCTACCACCTGATTTTTTGTCCTTGGTCTTCTTAGAAAATAGTTTTTCTAGCATATCATCAACCACCATGATCCACCTTCATGTGTCCATCACTGGAATTGAATAATCGAACTAATCTAGACTCGATACTCATCGAATCATCCACCATTATCATCGATACTCAAATCACAACCTCCATCCCAAGTCACCCCATGGTATTGATCTATTAGGACAAAGAACATTTTTCACAATGATTAAATAATGAGATATCAACAATCCATGAGCCTTAAGAAAGACCCACAGTGGTCCCACGAAGAAACCAACAAGAAAACCATAATATACAAGATATGAGAAAAGAACCTTGGAATTTTTTTCATCTAGAATTGATCCATTTTAATAGAATTGGTGACTAAAGAGGGATATATAAACAAAAAAAATAATATATAAACCCATCAATATAAATCTACCATTGATGTGCTAATCAATTCATGTTTTTGGAATTGATCTATATTCAATCAGGACTAAAGAACGAGATAGAAGTAAAAAAACATTTTAGAAAGAGTTTAGATCAATTACTGATGAAGAACGTTCAAGTATTGTCCTCATTGGCAAGATCCATGAACTCTGATAGTGCAATGATCCTCGATCATGATTTCAACTATTTTTTTCTACCAACACTGCTCTCCAAATATCCTCTAAGTCTCCTAAGTTTTGAGGCCAAACTTGAGATATATCTATAATTGTATATTTATTGAAAAATATTAATCACTGAGTGAAATAATAAAATAAATAATTTATTAATTTATTTTTTTAATTCTGTTCCCATGAGTTCTTTTTCAAAAAAAACCCACGCCAAAAAATGTAATATAGTGTTGGCGGTAAAACTCATTATCTAACCGTAATGGCACCCTCATATTTTTGAATTGTATACCTATTCTATATTTATTCAACATTTTTTAGAAATATGCATGAAAATGATATTTAATATGTTTAATATATTTAAAATATTAATTTTGGGAAAACCGATCCATGTAATCTAATGTTTTATTAGCACCAAACTTTGAAAAAATCAAATAATATCAAAAATTAATACATGTAAAATATGATTTTTTCAAAATAAAACATGCCATAATTTTATTGTAGTTTTATATCTCATCCATTATGATCAATAAGTAGAATATATGTTCTTTTTTGTATTTGTCCATGTTTTTGACCGTTTGTATTATTATATGTGAAGAAAAGTGAAAAATGAATTTCTCATTATTTTAGTAACATAATATTTTTGAAAAAAGTAATAAAAGAGGATATGTTTAGTTATAAATATTCTTAATAAAGGAAATTTATTTATCTTCATCATTGTGATTTATTTTAATTTTTTAGTGTAAAAAATAATTACATTCTATTTTTATGTAACATTGATGCAATGATTGTACAAGGAGTAAAAAAAATAAAATGATTTTAAAAACTATAAAAATATTATTATTTGGGTGATTTATTGGGTTCCATTATTCTTAATATAACCATGCATTATTAAAGATTCAAGGATTCATTTTATTCTAATTACATATTTTTATTGTAGTTTTAATAATTGAATTTATTGAATTTTTCTTAAATTGAAATAAATGTTAACATATAATAAATAATATTTTATTAAATTATTTAAAAATTAAAAAACATATCTTAATCCATGTGATCTTTAAATGGTTTATCATATAAACCATGGTCTATTTGGGGACAGATTTTCTTTTTATAGTATCATTTTTTACCCCTATATAGTAAAACTTCATTATCGCGGAAATTGTTAAAATTGGTTAAAAGGGATTATATGTAAAACATAAGGATTAAAAAAATGATCCAAAATGTTCAAAATTTTATTTCAAAATATGATTTAGACTCATATCCATATTATCTTTAAATATTATCAATTTATAACCATTTGTAAATCAAAATTTATTTAACATTAATTTAATATTATAAGGAATTCTATGAGTGTCCATCCCCTCCCTTATAAAAAAACACATTTTCTTCCCATTTTTCACACTTCAAGAACAATTCAGATTAAACAATACCTAAAAAATCCCTTCCTTAAAATCCAATCAAAATCCTAGATTCCTTTTTTTATCATAAAACCATCCTATAAAATCTTTTGTTGTAAGCCTTAATAGGTTGTCTAGAGAAGAGGTATAGTTCTTAACCATGCATTTCTATTTTATTTTTCTTGCATCTCATTGAAATAATCATCAAGAATGATGATATAATAATATTAGTATCTTCTATATTCATAGACGTTATTTTATTAATTTCATAACCTATATATTTTCCCATCCTCCATCAAATGGGAAAGGTATCCATCGTTCATGTGTATGCTTGACTATCGCTTCGTAAACCAATGTAATTCGTATTCCATCACCATCTATCATATATGGTTATAATTATGGATTTAATATCTATATATTATATTAATTAAAAATTTATCTTTATTAAAGGTCAAAATATCATATAATTTTTTACCTTTCCAATCATTAAATAATGATAACATCGTTCATTCGTACATTTAGACTACTACCTCCATGAAGTGATATGATTCATTTTTCATCACCATGTCACATAGATATATATAAGTATATTTAATATATATATATATATATTATATATTATTTTATTATTATTTTTAAAATATAAAATAATTTTTACCTTCTTTCCATAATGATCGTTGAAAAATGGAAATGTTACTCATGCGTACATATAACCTACATTCTCCATGATAATAACATAGTTACATTCCCATAATAATATTTAATAAATGGTTTAAACTGTAAAATTTATTTATTAAAATGATAATTATTTCATTTTTTTATTCTTTAGATCATGTAATAATTACCACTTTGGCCATTTCAAACCTACTGAAGTCATTTTGGACATATGAGTCAAATATCATCAAAATGTTAGATATTAAGATACTGTATTAATTATTACATGGTTTTAAACAAAAAAAGTATTAATGACCACAAAAAAGGTTATTAATAAAATAAATAAATAATTTAAGTTTATTTTTCAATAATATTATTAGTGTAGGTGATGAGTCCGACATAAAGTAAGGAACAATTTACTTTAAAACCTCATTTTTTAAAGTTTTATTTTCGAAATCATTTTCATTAATATCAATTTTTCCTAAGAATGATCACAATAATGTTTTTAATATTCTTATATGATTTTATAAATTAATTTTTAACCATATTTATATTTTTACAAAATTTTTTAAAAGGAATATTCTTTTCATTTTCCAAACGAGGTACCTTGTACTTTTACCAAAAATTGAGAATGGAATCATTGTTTTAACATACACAACATGAATGGAATTTACGACCATCATGTACACTCAATGATTTGAAAATATCTTTACAATATAATAATTCTATATTTAAATACAAAAATTACTTAAAATTTTATTTTTTAACATTTAAGTAAGGTACTTTAATTAAAACAAACAATACCCTTTTAACGATTCCCTTCCAACCCTTCCCTTCTAACCCTCTCACTTCCATGTTCATATATTAAAAAATATCTTATTATTGGTTTTTTATGAAAATAAAAAAATTGTTAAGGTCATGTTAGGTATCTATTATCATCATTTAAAATGTTTTCAAAAGGAATATTTTTAGAGAATTTTTTGATTATTTTTACAAGATAAAAAATGAACTCTCTATTTTAATGTAGACAACATAAATCACTTTTACCACCACCATGAACATTATTTGATTTTTGGATTACGTTACAATCATTCATGTTTTCTTAAATGAAATCCCTCACTTTTTTTTATTTAAAAAAAAATAAATTGAATTGATATTTCAGTACCCAGAAATGTTTTCTTATAGGTAAAAAGAATATTATATGAGTGAAATATTAATAATTTCAAGGTTCTATGGGTTATTATTATTATATGGTTATTGGGAATTTTTTATAATTATGGGTGGTACATTTCTAAACCAAGTATTGGTGGTTCTGTTATAAACAAAGGATTGTTGGGTCCTTGATAACATTCTAATTCATTGGGTATAGAAGTCGACTGTATTGTTTTTTACATTTGTTAGAGTGATTGGTGGTGTGACATGGAAAATATGTATCAAGTTAGATACATGATATATTTATACATTAAAATATTTTTATGAAAATATTATGATTTATCAAGGTATGATAAGGATAGTATTTATAATTTATATACTAATTTTTAATTTTAAAAAGAATAACTTTAGGGAAAATTTTTCATGTATTTTTAATGATTGAAAAGAAACATTTATGAGTTTTATTTTTCATTCTAGATTTGTTATGAAATTTTTTGTGAAAGTATTTGGATATAAAAATATCACTCAAAGGTAATAAAATGTTTATTTGGATCCTAAATATTAATTTTTAAAAGACAATGTTTTATAAGTATTCATGAACTAAAAGTTTCTTTATTTATTATTATATCCCTTAGTATGAATTTTTTTTATTATCATATGTTTTGATGTTTTTTCCACGAGGTCTTAAGGATGGTTAAGGAAAAGTAATATTTCAAGATTAAAATTTTAAATATGTTTCAGGAAAATAAAATGTTTTCATTTTTTAAAATTTTATATTTTCGGAAAATGGATATTTAGTATAAGTTTCTACTTTTTAATATATTTGTTTTTTATGTAAGAGTTATGAAATATTTATCTAAAATTATAGACTAGGGAATATCCTAATAATTAACGATATTGAATTATAGTATAAATACACTAGAACATGTTAATTATATAGTTAGGATTTTATATTAGGTATTATTGGAAAGGTTTCGATAAAATTAGACAATAGGTTGTTTTAATGTGTGGTTATATTAAAATTTATAGATACTATTATGGGTTTATAAGTTTTTGTTTTATCATAACTTCATTTACATGGACACCCCTTTTGTTTTGTTAAAGTGAATAATGATATGCCAGGCACCGTGCAGCTTTGTACGGGGAAATATTAGCCGGTCAACAATGCAATGTGAGGAGCTAAGGAGATCAATGATGCAAGATGCTGGGGAGGGGCGGTTCTAGTGGGTTGGGACTACGGGTCATGTAATGGGCATGGTATGCCTCTGGGCCTTCAGGTCATGTCGGGCCTTGTGCCTTGGGCCTACGGGTCATGTACTAGTTCCCCTTCAACCCTTAAAAAGGGGGATTATCTATAATAAAATAAAAAGAAGGCCTTTAGGCCATTCGGGGGGGGGGGGGGGGGTAGGGGATGAAAGCTTAAAGGTATTATGGATATAAAGTTATTTTTAGAATAATCATAATATTATTTTTAACTTTATATGAATTTTATTAGTATATTTTTAGTAAAAGAAAAACCCATATTCCAGGAGACAAGATGATGCTTCTAGCAAGGAGCTAGGCCTAATACCCATAATTGAAGGGAAACAAGGGTGTATTATCAACCGCTATCCTACATGATGTCCTTGTTAGTATGATATTTTTTTTAATTAAATAATTTTATAGATAATTATTATGTTAATTTTTGGATAATATAAATAATTATATAGATAACCATGATATTGAAATGTGATTTTTTGATTAAGTTATTAATGTTATCACTATAATTATGGGGATCATTATAATATTAATGTAAAATAGAATATTTTTGAATTTGACGAATAATGGTTGAATTATATTTTTGAAAAATATATTATTATAATTTATTTTAATGTTAATTTAGATCATTTATATAAATGATTTGAATATTTTAAAGATTATAGGATTAGGGTATATATATTTTTAGTATGAGACTTTAAATGTAACTGGTGTTATTTAAGGATAAATGAATACTAGAAGAATATGTTATAAAATCCTTTTGAATTTTGATTTTTAAACTTATTCATGATTATTTTTGAAACATTTTATGGATACTTACTTTGTTGAACATTGGATGTTACTGTTAAAGTTAGGAATATTAAAGTTGCATTTCTTAATATAATGGTTTATTCATTTGGGGATTTATTATACCTTATTCTAACCATTTTGGTATTGGTTAATGTCTAAAGATTTGAGGAATACATTTTTGTCCTTTTTGGGATTTTGTGATCTATTAGAAAAAAATTTAGTGCTTCAATTATGAAAAAAAATCATTTTGAATAATCATTGTTTTACGTAAAAATAATATTTCGGTGTAAAATAATTAAAGGATAAAATTTAACATGGAATGTAAGTATATTTTCTTATGATTATAGTCTATACAATAAAGTAATTCCTAAAATCCAGGGAAATGGATCATGAAACACAAAATATTTCCTGTTACCTTCATTTTAGATAAATCTATGGTCATTTTCACACATCGTTGAATTATGGTTTTGTGGTCATTCAATTTCTCATTATCATTCACGTTTTTTTATCTATGACCTCAATCATTATCCATCATTATTTTGAAATTAAAATTTTCTTATATTTCTATATTTTCTCTTCAAACTAATTTTATCCTATTGTTAAACCTAGTATTTGTTATTTCATATAACCTCTATGTTTTCTTTTCCAACGTTTAAAAAGGAGGAATTATTAACCCTTTTTAAGGTGTGTGATTTCCATAAAGGTATTTTTAAATGTCAAACCATTGTCTACCGAGAACAAGTTAAAATTATAAGGATGTAATTTATTTAAGTGAATAGAATTTAATATCAATATATTTTTAAAATAATACTATGTTTGATATCGTATGTGATATGCAACACTATGCCAAAACTAACCATGAAATATTATTATTTAAAGATAACTATTATAACCTATCCATTAAATTGGTGTTGTGTGAATATGAATAAATATTTTATGAAATAAATATAATGGTTCTACAAAATATAAATGTATTTATTAGTGATTAGTAAATTATAACTTAGTTTTTATTAATGTCATTTTATGCTTCAAAAATATGTTAAAAAAAAAAATTTAATTTTTTTGTTAGATAATTTTATAACTAATTTCATTATATTTTAGAAATTGAATATTATTAAAAAAACTGATTGTTTTTTAAATAATAACATCAAAAGTGTCTTAGTATTAATTCTTAATAATTTTCTATCAAATATTGATATTTCAATGAAAAGAAAAAAAGTAATGATTTTTTAATTAAATTTGTATCTTCATCAATGAATTTACAGAGTAAAATTACATTTTGAATTATTTTTAAAATTTATTTAGTTTATTTTTATTAATAATAACTCAATTAAAATATTTAAAAATAATTTGGCATAAATACATTTTTATAGATATAAAATAATTACTCTGAAAACAATGTTTTTTGTAGCATTTTGTGTTTTAAACATAAATAAAATTTTACAACTTAAGTGAACTGAATAATGAAAAATGGATTACATATTTTTAATAATTGTACATAAACATGGTAAATAGGTCCCTTTTATTTTTCTATATTATGAATAGTTACCTTAATAATGTTTGTTACCACGGTAAAGGGTATATCAGCTAATTATGGTTGAAAATAAAATGATAAAATCTAAAAAAATGGCCCAAAAACATATGTTAATTTAATTTTTTGAGAATAAATAGTCCATAATCATCTAAAAGTATAATATATGGTATTTTTTCTTTTTTTTTTCTATGATTTGGACCATATTTTTTTATATAAAGAAAAGTCAAAAATGTGATTCACATTCTTTTATTAACGCAAAATTTATGAAAATACGATAAACTGGGGGTATGTTAGAATAAAAATATTATTATTCAATTTAAATTACTTATATTAATCATATAAATTTATTTTTAATTTTTATTTAGGAAATAAGTACCATAATGGTTTATGAAACATCGATCTAGGGCTTGTGAAAATAGTAAAAAAATAAAAAAAAATGATTTAAAAACATTAAAAGTAATATTTTTTGAGTTATTTATTATGTCAGAAGTCTTTTATAAAAATTAAACATTATATAGAGTTTATTATTCATTTAATTCTAATTCCATTATTTTCATGTTGTTTTAAAAGTTAAATTTTATGAATAGTTCAAAATTTTACATTAATTTTATTTTGTAAAAAATAATATTTTATTAAATGATTCAAAACTCAAGAATTAAATTTTTTGGAAATGTGATTACTATATGTTTTAAGTTAACAACCATGGTCCAATTATGGACTAATTTTCTTTTTATATTAATTATATTGAACCCTATATAGTAAAAACCTCATTATCCCAAAAATTAAAAAAAACAGTTAAAGTGAATTAAAACAAAAATATAAAGATAAAAATGTGATCCAAACTCATCAAAATATAATTTAATGTGAGGATTTAGACTCATAGTCATATTATATTAAAATAGTTTCAATTTTGATACAATTTACATCAAAATTAATTTATGTAATTTTAATAATTTTGGAAATTCCAATTGTGTCCCTCCCCTGTCTCATAAAATACAACTTATTATTCATATTTACTTACACATAAAGAACCATTTTAATAATAATGTCCCTATAAATCCATATATTTTATATCCCCTAGCATCTTAAGAGTTTGTCTAAAGAAGAGGTATAGTTCTTAGCCAAGGGTTTTTTTTAATTCTTCCACCTCCTTAAAATGTTCATTAAACATGATGATATAATATAATAAATGTATCACATATAATTAGATATTATTATATTAATTTCAAAACGAATATCTATCTCCACCTCCATTAAATTGGAAACTAATTCATCGTTCATGTGTACAGTAAACTACTACCTTGCAAACTAATGTTAATCACTCTCCATCACCACCTCTCACAGATCGTCATAATGATGGATTTAATCTTTATATATGATATATTAATGACATATTAATAATTTTTTAATGATAAAATATCATATAATTTTTTAAATTTCTTTTAATTAAAGAATGATAACAATGTTCCAGTATACATCTGAACAACCACCTCCATGAAGCAGTGTTATTTATTTGTAATCACTTTCTCACATGGATGATATACATAAGAATATTTAATTAATAATATGATATTTATAATATGATGATCATTATTTAGATCTTAAAAAATTATTATCTTCTTTCTATAGGCTTTAGTTGCAGCAGAAGAACGCTGAGGGTGATGGGATAATTAAAATTGACATAATTAACATGTACTGTGTATCATTATTATTGTTCAATTTTTATCATTATTAAATATCCTTTTTGTATCCCCTTCATTGTTCTTGTGATGATCCAAGGGAATAACCCCTCTAGTGATGATCCACACAAGTTCCCAATGATCTTTGAGTAATGCCACTTGATATCCAGGTTCTATCATTTATAATCAAATGTATTTTTTTCATTATTGATCACCCTTTATTTGGTCTTGAATAAATCCCACTTTCATTATAATTATTTAGAGGTAGATAGATGGAGGAGTTAAAAGAATGTTTTTTGTGAGTAACAAATATTTATTTTTTGATTACCTACACAATAACCATAATGATTAATTTATAAATGTAGGGGATAAGTTAAAATATTTTTTAATTTCATGAAGACCTTTACAAAAAAGTAAAACCTTTAATAAACCACATGACACAAAATAAAAATATAATTATTATTTTGTGGCATAGTCCATCTTGATCAAATGATAAATAATATTTATTGACATGTAAATAATCATTTATCACCGAACACGGTCTTGGTTCATATGAAGTCCTCGATAATTATTAAATACCAGAATAAAAAAATTATACATTAACACATATTTAAATCACATGTCATTGAATAAATATTTTTGAAATATTCAACAAGATAAATAGATATATTTTATTCCCATTTTGGTGAGTAAATATTATTTAATTTATACGATCAATATAACATGAAGAAAAATATTCAATAATCATGAGAATAGTATTTATTATATTAATTAAATTAAAATAGAATTTAATCAAGAAAAATAGAAAAAATAGCGTTTAACCATCTTGGATTTTTTTCATTCACATTTGGTGGGATTGCATAAAGTCCTAGATTAATATCTTGTAAAGGGTAAAGGATCCTGAGAGAATGAACTTAATGTCAAAACAGCGACAACCATATAACAATGTTCACTATGTATTATATTTTCTTCATCAAAATATCTCAATAATAATAGGGTACAATGTTTTCATCAACTTATATGCTCAATATGTCATTCATTGACTATCTAAAATAAACACGCTACTATACCTTGACCGAGCAATTTAAGTGACATTTATATTCCAAATAGTCAGATGAGATATCAACTCCCATAAAAATGGAATGTACAAATCCATCCTAAACTTATCCATTAATGACAAGTCAATCGTTACGTAGCCAACATACCCTACTTCCTGCTAACATGTGGTGTGATGGTTTTTTCATTAAATTTAAGTCTATGAGTCATGACATGCCCCAATTACGATCTTCAAGTATGAGGATCATTTCACATTCTTAGGGATATGAATATTTGATGACACCAAAACATAAATATTTCCAACTAGTGGGTTTTTATTTATAATCTCCCATCTTGGAGATTATCATTTTCAAACATCATGAGAAGAATATGCACCTACTTATGGGGTAATTTCCCATGATGGTATATATACAATGTGTCTCATTATAGTATGTTATCTAAACATAAAACTATATGAAGAATATTATCATAGCTCTTCAAGGTTCTTATCATAGTAAGTAACTTCTATGAAATTGTCAATGTGGAAAATAATTTAGGAAATTATTTCATTAAAGTCATTTTGAACAATGTACAATTTGTCATATTATGGATAATTAATATTAAATACATATAATATACATGTAATCAAAGTGAAATTAGTTGTTCATAGGACACCAGCTCCAACAATCTACCACTTGGACTTGAGATAACTTTCTATGACTTTTAGTCCACTAGATCTCCCATGAAAATCTGGTTTCTCTAGAGTCAGGTATTTAGTTAAAGGGGTAAACTATGTTGTATCCATTGTAAATAACACATTGTAACTTCTAATATATGAGAAATATACCTCATAAAACAAAACTTCCAAAGAATATGTTTCATCCGTGAATGTGACCTTCTCTCCATTGTGAGATCCAACACAGTAGTATTGTCACAATAGAGTGTGATGGTGTCTTTATTAATAAGTACCACATCAATATTTTGGTTGTTGGTTGGGTTTCAATATTATATCATTAAATACCTACGAATACACAATATAATCATATGATGCTATAGAATCTATGACCATAGTCTACTTTGAGCTCTTCCAGATCACAACACATCTATTCATAGTGAATATGTACTGTGTTTGTGACTTTAGGTCATCTTGATCTATTTAGAACGGGAATATTTGTATCCAATTATGACTACATCATCATACCCTCCATATAAATGAAATATATACTTAGTACACCGTAGATACTTAATGATAGTTTTGACTTATGGATATAGAATCCTTGCCATTCTATTTTTTTTCATGCACCTGAGGAAATATTTTCATTGAAAGATGAATGTCATGTGACATTGGAAACAATAACCCTTTGGATTATTCCATATTGAATCTCTGTATTATCTTATCAATATATGTTCATGGACAATGTTATACCAGTCTATTTCATCTATCATGATTGATCTTGATCCCAATAATATATGCTCCCTTGCTATTTTCCTTCATAGAAAATAATTTATGTAACCATTAATTAATTAACTGTAAGACTAGTGTTTAATTTCCAATAAGTAACATGTCATATACTTATAATATGAATAAAATTTCCACACTACATTGAATAGTTTATAGACACTAGTCTCTAATTCACTCATTATAAAACCAAATTCTATTACTGCATCATCAAAACGAATGTTCCATGACCTTGATTCTTTCATTAATACATAAATGGAACTTTTCAACATTCATAACTTTTTGTCATACATTGGAGTTACAAACCCTTTGGGTTGTGTAATATAGACATCCTCCCAAAGGTTCCCATTATGGAAGGCCATTTTGACATCAAATTTCCAATTCTCATAACCATTGAAAGATGCAATGGTAAGTATAATTTTAGATGGATTTCAGCATAAAAATTGGTAAAAAAAAGTTTTATATTAGTTAATGATTTTATGTTGTTTAAATCCTTTTGAACCAGTTGTACCTTATAGGTACTGAATTTTCATTCCATTTATAGTTTCATCTTGAATGCCCATTTTCAACAAGTGGGCTTTACATCTACTAGAAGATCTACTAAAATACAAGCATATTTTTGGTATGTGGAATACATTTAAGAATTCATGGATTATTCCACATGGAAATATCTATGATGTGTACTACATCATTATAGGTTAGAGAATCATTATTATCAACTAATAAAGAGTCATAATCATTTTTTACTATAAAATAATAATTTTTTGGCTCTCTAACCTCACATGTACTCTTATATAGTAATTGTGTCTCGAAAATAGTTTCTTTGTCAATGGGGCTTTAGTGAATCTTTTCTTATACCAAATCTTTTATTCCTTTAGTATCAAAATCATCTAATTATCTATTTCTCCCACCATCACTTTCAGATATTTCTTCCTTTTTAAGGAATATGGAGTTTATTTTAACTATAAACATATTTTCTGAGGGTTCATATGGTTAATATTATTTTGTTTCCTTAGGGAATCCTATAAATGTACTTTTATGCCACATGGTGAATGTTTATTACCAAAATATGCATTAAAAAACGATTAACTTACCCAACACATGTAAATTCAATAACATTTTTTCCCACCCCAAAATTCGAAGGGAAAACCATTTATTGATTTAGTTGTTACCTGGTTTAGTATATATGCTAATGTATGAAATGAATATCCCCAAAAGGATAATTGAATACTCTCATGACTCATCATGGATCTCACCATGTACAACAAGGTTTGGTTCATCTATTCACCAATACCATTCAAATGAGGTATATAATGAAGGTTAAGTTGAGATAAAATCCCAAACACTAATAAATAATCAATGAAAACTTGATTAAGATATTCTACACTATAGTCTATGTGGAGTTTCATAATAATATTACTATGTTGGTTATAAACTGCATTCTTTTATTCTGTAAATGTTTCAATGGAATCCAACTTATACCTCATTTAGTAGACATATCCATATCTACTAAAATCACCAAAAAAATTAATAATTTTGAGTACCCACATCTTGATTCAATAGGAAATGGTCTACATAGGTCAATATGATGTAATTCCTAAATCTATTTATCCCTTTCACCTTTCCAAATAAATGGGGAATTTTTCATTTATACCTTTTAAACATGCATGACATACAAAAAAGTGGTTTTATATCATGAGAATATAAATATACCACATGGTGAAATTTAGTCAATCCCATTTCATTTACATGACCTAGCACGTGATGCAAATGTTGGGTGTGGTTTGAATCACGTGTTGTTATATAATTATTGATTTATATTACTTGTCTTCTATAGTCCAATACATAATGATTGTTATTTAATTGTGTCTTATCGTAACATATTCTATCTTTATAAAATAAGAAACATTTATTTCCATATTTTAAAATAAAAGCATTTATATCTAAATTATATATTAATATAATTTTTTTTGGTAATAGTTCGAATAAAATAAAAACCATTCAAAACCAATATCATTTCTGTTGAGAACATGAGGTGGTAGTCCTTGGTTGTTATAGAAACATGTTTAGCTATGTTGGCTTCTCGTACATATACTAACCCTTGTCCAATTATTCTGAATCTACTTGGTTAATATATTTTAATATGTATGGTAGAACCACAAGCTATATCTAATAACCATGTTATATAAATAGAAAATTTTAACTTGATATCAAATATAGAAAAACCTTACCCTTTCTACTTAGGATGGGTGTGATTTTTCTTCTAGTGGTACTTATTTTCATATGTGAAACAAAGAGTATCTTTCTCCCTTTTATTCCCAATTATCATTTTCTCATTAGAAGGTCATTGTGAAGAATCCATGGACTTGGATCTTTTTCCTTGTCCTTTCCACTTGTCCACCATAAGTAACAAAGAATATTTGTACTTTTTACCATTATACACTTTGTAATGAAATGTGATAATATCTGGAAGAGACTGATAAATGTTTTTTATATTTCAATTCACTATAAAACTATAGGATCACTAACAGAGTGATGAAAGAATGAGATCATTTCTCAGTTTATTTTCGACTTTAAACCCTAGAACCTCTAGGATCTCTATGCAGCAAATGATCATAACTACTTATGGTCAGGTTGGAGAACCCTCCACAAGATTACTATGAAACAAAACCTTGTAAATATCAAACTAATCCTATCTAGATCTCTTCTGATATAGGCTATAGAGATGCTTGAGCATGATACATACCCTTGTATTCATGAGACTTCTAGAAATCGATAGACATATATTAAAGAATAAAACAATGAACATCAACCACATTGTTCATTAGTTTTCCATATGATATGAAATGTTCATTACCCATGTCCTTGGTATGAATATTAGTATATGAGGATTTCAACATGTATGATTTCCATTCATGGTGGAAAACAACCCGAATGTATCTATGCCTTTACTAGATGTCACTACTTGTTATGATAGAGCCTTTCCCCAATATGGATCATAGGGATAGTGTGTATGGTGATATTTCCATTTTAAATAATTTAAATAATAGTCTATTAGTTCTTTTATTGGTTGAAAATTATGTTAGATATAATAAATTGGTTTTTTTATTAAATATCCCACCATTTTATCAAGTCCCAATATCCACTACCATTAAACATAAAATGTTTAGTTTCTAGTAAATTATAGAGTAAATTGACAATATTCCCATTATCATTACCACGAAAAGGTTAACTCAAGCTATATGAAGGTATTTTGGTAGGTAGGTCTTTTCCAACAGCTGGTTTGCATCTCCTGGATCTGTTGAGTTCAATCATAATCCTAAAATCCTAAACTTGATTTCCTCAACACATTCCCCCACATTAAACCAAATCTAGAACGGCTTAATCCTTGTGATATAAAATTGTTCAATCCTACCCAAAAATATCATAAGAAATCCTACTATAAAATTAATTTTCCCAAAAATGGTTTTTCAAATACATAGTACGATAAGATTCATTCTCAGTCAATAAATTAAAGGCTAAATATAACTTAATATTTTTTTGAAGGATTTTAATTTATTTTTCATAAAATTTATTTGGTTTTATCCTCTATATATCTTACTAATATCAAGTGAATTTTACTTAATTAATTAAACATGTTGGATAAAACATATATTCATAATCCATTTATTTAAAATCCATATTTTTATATTAATCTATTTATTTATGTGATTTTGGTCTTATATACGTAAAATAAATAATGCATAAATATAAATAACTAAATAAATCAAATTACCTTACCATGAGCTTATCTGATGGTAGATTTATTGAGAAGATATTAAGAAAACATATGGCCTTGGGAAGTAACTCCATTTTCTGGTCTTGGCATGAGTTACAACGTTTCACATATATACTTGTGTATCACTGAGTTTGAATCATCATTGTTCTGTAATGAACCACCTCCACGTGCCTTAGGAGTCTCCATTAAATAAAGTTATTTTTTACTCACATATATGTGATTGTAACCAAAGTATATGTTAAAGGGTATTATATAAAAATCCTTAGACACGTTAATCCAATATAATAATGGAGGGAAGGATAACTCATATATAATCATTAAATTTAATATAAAATGTTTTCAAACTCATTCCATAAATTAAATTAAATAAATTCCAACACATATATAGATCTAGGTCAAATTCATGATTAGTAATACATGAATAGAATAAAAAAAAGTAACTACATACAATTAATTTCTTTATTCATTCTTTATGATTAAGATGGACAAGCTTCAATTAATTAATTACTTAATTAATTAATTAGCTCCCTATTATCTGAATGATCATATGAAATTAATTAGATATACCCATTAATTATGGAATTCATGAAAAATAAATGGAAGAACCTAAATAAGACATAATAATTACAATAAATTAATTGAGCATTTAAATTTTTTTAAAACCATTATTGAATTATCAATCACACATTAGGGTGACAATAAATATAATAATATTTTACTGCTTCAATTTTAAATTTAATATGATTTTTAATTCTATCCTTTAATGAGAAACTACACAACATATATATAACAGCTACACAGTATGTATCTCGGTTTACATGTATCAAGGGTATACGCCTAGTTATTTAGTGTGTACTTCAATCAGACTAAATATCATGTATAGTTTAGTAACACGCTGTCTGTTCCACTTTCCGTGTGTCTGGGATGCACACCAGGGTCTTTAGTATGTGTGATACATGTGGGAATTGATGAGATACACTCCATGTATCCCTCATACATCTCATGTATATCATAAATTCTCTATTTTTTCTATCTCACATGGTTTGAACATTTATAATGACTACATAGATTTTTCATTTTATACTGCTAACCCATGTAGAGAAAACAATGTGTACACCAATACACACTGTGTAATCTAATAATATGTGTGTTGTCTAGGACCAGTCTATATGATTTCTGAAATAAATTATCCATGTGTTGTAATTGTGTGTTATTCTATATATCTCTTTGTAACACCCCAAAATTTCATAGTAAGTTACATTCTTTAAATTCAATAGTTTGTGCTACACGCAACACCATGTTCGAGCGCACCATGACTTACCAAACTAGCCTTTAAAAAGTGGTTATGAATAGTATTAACTGGAATTTTAATTTTATATAATCCATATAATTTTGACTTATGTATTATGTGTTTCTTAGACAAGTTATAAGAATAAATTCAATTTTTCAGATAAAAAATGTATTTTTTTAAAAAAAAATTACCACATTTTAATGGAGAACCCTTATTAAATCCAATATTTTACCCTTTTACGTATTTAACTTGAGAAAATAAAATTCTTTTTTTTAAATCGGGAGATCAAAATTTACTTTGGATGAAATTTTTTTATTTTTCTAATAATATTTATTTTTTTATAAATAGTGAGAAATAATGTATTTTAATTCCAAATTCCTTTTAATCAAATTTATTTATAAGGTTAGATAATATTTTAAATTGGTTTTTAAGTTTAATTAGATTATATTTTGACCATTTAATCCATTTTTGGTCATTGGAATTAATTTCACTTTGAAATTATACATAAACAAGTGTCAATATTTTGATAGTTATTGTTTCTTAAAAACAAGCTATTTGTTTTGACAACATGAATTAATTTTAAATTAATTAATACAACTTCTATTTTTTTAATTTGGTAAAATAGAAATCATTTTTTAATTAAAAATATCAAATATATCATAGGCTGAGTTTTTTTTATGTTTCTAAAAAACATCAATTTTTGATGAATAGTTAACCCACTAAGTATTAGTTAAAAAACAGAATTTTTAATTTAAATGAAATTTTACATCTTCTGTGAATTGAATTTCAAAAATACTAGCTACATGGTTGTTATTAGTATGTAAAATGTGGTTTAATAAGATGAATATAATTTTTTGTGATTAGAAACATTTGACTTTTATTTACCGTGGTTAAAGGTAAATAGGGTAATTTAAGGTAAAAATAATATTATAATAATACAAAATTACCTTAACACTTGTCCTAAACTTATTGTATGATTCATGTCCGACCATGGGCATACTTGGGTCTATTTTTGTATCATATAGATCCACTTATGAATGATAATGACACTTTATTTTAATTAACATAATGTGAAGGCAAAAATGACATAAACAAATATATTTTAGTAAATGAATTTTTAAATGGGGTTATATATGTCATACATTAGACTATAAATATTCATTGGAAATATAAAACAATTTAAAAAAATTTCATAATTTTTTATAATTTTTTGACATAAACTAAATTAAATTATTTATGACACAATAGTGATGTAGAATTTACCTCATTAATAAATGATTTAAATAAATAAGATTAGTAATATTAAAAAAATATCCAAAACCTGTCAAATTATTATTGGATGATTTTATTTCGACCATTATGAATCTTATATTCTAATTTAATTAGTTTTGGACCTTTAGATACCGAATATCACTATATTATAAAATAATATTTTCACACTTTCCTAAAGAGCCCCTCCTCCCCCTTATAAAAGGACACAACTTCAAACCCTTTCCACACACCTCTCAAGCACCTTGGCTCATCCATACCCTACCCAAATAATCTCTCAAGATCCCTCTCTTACACTTAGAAGCCTTACCTTAGGCATAAGTCGCTTCAACAGGTCCTTTTGGTTCAAACCGAAGGAAGTTACCCAAATTAAAGGTAACTGTTTCTCTTAAATTATTTTGTTTTATTTTGTTTTATTTTACTTATCCCACCCCCATAAACGTTTTTTATTCCTTTATGTTATAAAAACACCAGTATACTCAATATACCAGGATATTTTTTTTATAAATATTCTAACTACACCTACACATAACTCCATTTAATGGGTGAAAATCATACTTCTTCTCTAGTTGGCAAACTAACACCTCACAAAACGATGATTGTTCGATTATCAACTACCCCCTATCATGGGGGCCAATAAGATGGAAATGTATTTATAAATGATATATATGTTTTTATGTTTTCATTGTGCTTATGTATTTTTCATCTATACCATACCTTTTTGGTTTCCATTTTGGGTAAAACGTGATAATTTCATTTGAGTAAGTGCGGACTACCACCCCGTCAAAGTGATATGACTCGTTAATGACTTGTGTGGGATGTATAAAGTATGGAGTTAATTATATTATATATGTTATTATACAGGAATTATAATATAACTATGTTTCATTATGTTTTAATTCCATTAAAATACAAAATAGAAATGAAAGTAACATTCATGCCTACGTACAGATTACCGTCTCCATGAACGGTGCATTTCATTTCTTATCTGCAAATGTTATGTACTGTTATAAATACATATATATACGAGATGTATAATATATATATGATATCTAAATCATGTATATCATTCAATAGATAATGGAATTTTTACCACATGGAAAAATTGTAATTATAACAAGTTCATTTTTTACTCAAGTTCCGAACATTGATATTATATTCAATATGAACTAAAATAATTAAATAATTGCGATAGCAAGGTAATAAGTTATATAAAAGGAATAATATACTTTAAAAATGTTTCTAATAAATTATAAATTAACTTAAGTTTATTATTCAATAAGAAAAAGAAACATACAAGACAAGTCGGACTTGAGGTAAGGGGTTTCTTATCTCACTTATAATTCCGTGAGATTTCGATTGTTTGCCATTTATTTATTAAATGTGGTTTATTTTGTACTACCATTGATATATATATTATAATGATTCTATTTATATTAATAGTATTCTGTGATTCATTTTGTGTTTATTAACTTTTGGTCATATGACTCGATTGATTACAATGATATAAGGGTTTTCATCTCACTTCCTATTCCCATGAGATTCATGCCATATTACCACTATTTTCTTTTGTGTGGTGTATTTAATTCCAAATTATTGTATTATTTATGTAATAGACTTTAATTTATGATTATTTACACCTTCATTTTATGATACATCTTTCATGGGATGTATGTTTCGTAAGTTACAAAATTGGAAAGGGAATTTGAAATTTAAATTTCCACTCATTCATCTTTACGCATACTTCATTGATTATTTTACTCCAATATTATGTGTGGAATAACTATTTATAATTTATGTATTAATTTCCACTCCACTTTGGGTTGATATACTTTTGATACAAATAATCACTCCATTGATAATTTCTCAAATCATTGATATGAACTTGATAAGAGTAATCTTAACTCAATTTCAATTCATTGAGTTAAACATCCAAGTCATTGATGTTATTTTCACAAGAATATGTGTGAATGTTCTTTAATTTATTTACACTGAGTATCCAATCATATTGAGTTTATTTATATTTTTCAGACATAATTATTTCATTGATTTATCCTTAACCTAAGGATACAATCTTTTTAAGGGACTTTATCTCAATTTACATTCCATTAAGACTTATTTGTTGTTAAGTGCCAATTTACTTTTATATAGAGTATATACTGTACTTTGACAGAGTATATAATTAATCCCTTTATTCTCATGATATTATAATGTTTTTTATCTCAATTATTTGTATACAAGAGTCTCTCATTTGGTTAGGAACTCTAACTACAATACCATTTTAAATGTATTAAAGATTTATTCTTATAAATCATCCTCATTAATGTCCATGTTTTAAAAATGGTTTAAAGGATTTTTTTATATTGAAATTAATGTTTTCAAATTAAAATTCCTTTTAAAATTTTCAAAGTTGTATGGGACACTTTGATTCAAAAATCCATTCTAAATAGATTCTTAAAAAATAATGAGACTTTTAAATGTTTTCATGAAAAATTGGGATATTTCTATCATATAGTTTTGATGATTATTTTCATCTATGTCAATATCCTTCATTATTATAGATTGATGTTAACGTATTATAAAACCATCTTCCATATTTTATTTAATGAGTTATGTTTGAGTGTGGATGTGATCTTTTTCTGCCATTCATGGTTTGAGGTTAAAGTATTGACATTTCGTATTCTAGTTTTATTACTAATGTTTTGATTATGTTTCACCCATTTCATATGAGAAATGAATTGGACATAGTAATTGATGGGTCGATCCCGCTATAGCTCCTTGAAGCATTGGTAGGTCTCATGAGACAATTAGTTTTCTAATTGGTCGAGGCCTTTCCAAATTTTTGATATATGGTTTTGGCCGATGCCTTAATCATTTTTAGATGTCTTGGCCGAGGCCTTGAAAAAATGTTTCAAAATGTCCGACATTATGTATTCCATAATTATGAGATTATCTAATGATATTTCATGTATTTATTAAACTAATAGAACACCCATGACTATGTTTTATTATGGAATCATTTACTCAGTTCATATTCCTTCCATAAAGTGCTCATGTTTATTATTCGTTAAGGCATGTGTTTTTAATTATTCACCATGCCTAATGTTTATGTTATCTTCCATTGTATTTCATTATCTTGTTTTGCATATGAGCTTACCCCTTTCTCATGTGTCATTTTCCTATGATATGAAGATTTTAGTTATTAGTGACTTGAAGGAATAATCTTGGAATCTTGGTTTTTTCTAATGGAATAAATTAGTGTTATTTTTCTTTTTAAGTTGTAATGTTGAACATAAGTATATATCATGTTTCCAAGACTACTAAACTAATAGGTGATTCGAGAATTGATTCCATGAAATCATTCCAATGTATTTAAATAATTCTTCAGCTCCTGGATTATGGGGTTGGGGCATTACAGTTGGTATCAGAGGATGTTTAGTACAAACCTTGGAAACTAGATTTAGATAAACTCTGATTAAAGCACATTACCCTAAGATAGACATTGAGAATTAGTATATAATAACTTCTTAGGATTTTGGTAATGTTGAGATTTTGTGTATTTTCCAGGAAATACATCCTTGTCTGGATATGAGCACGTAGAGGCGGCTCTGGGACAGATTTACCTTAGAGTGAAAACTCTGACAAGGAGTTTTAGGCTTCACCCAGGATATCCTGGTACACGAAAAAGGGTCTTGCTGCACTCTTGGTTACGACACTCCCTAGGGATATGCTTAGGATAATTCAAATTTTCATTACAAACTGATTTGATGGATTTTAATATAATATGAGAATAAATATCCTTGGTTAATCCTATGGTATTTTAGATTAAAAATACGGTGTTATGATATTCACCAAAAGATTTTATGACTGACACTATGCTTTCTTGTGTTAGTCATTGGTAGGATTCCAAGGATGTCATAGTATCATTGAAGATGATGTACAAGGTGGGAACAATGGAGGAAATAACAATGAAATAGAATATTGATAGGTGTAAAAGATATTGTGTTCGTGCTGAATCTATTTTCCAAAAATATGATCAACAACATATATATTAACCAACTCCCAGACTCAACAAAGAAGAGAAAAGTGGAGAATGATAAGTGCTCCAGTAGTGAATAACAACGAGAAACGAAATCTCTTTTTTCCATCGTGCAGGAAATGTGGTAGGAGACACCTAGGAAGGTGTCTTAATGGAACAAAGAAATGATTTATGTGTGGGAAATAAGGTCATAAAGTAAATAATTGCCAAGGAAAAATGAAGATACTATGGAAGAAAATAAAAATGGTCCCAAGAATCCATTTATAGTTATTTTCCGTAAATGTAAGGGACCTGGCCATTACCTAAGTGAATGAAATATTCTATAGGATATCCTCTTGGTAAAGGAAAAAGCTATGTGGAAATTAATGTATGGAGAAATGGTTAAAAAGTAACAGTGCTCTTTTTTTAAGGTATTACTTTGGAAGAGTTTTCTGTTGTACTTGTAACCCTGTAGTTTGTCATGTGAAAATGATATTTGAGAAGGAATTATCTTTTATCTTGTGGATATGGTAATAAATAACAATTTGGTTTTATATGATCATTGAGTTTGAGAAAATTACAAGTTATTAAATTTGGGGATGAAAAAGTGAGGTATGAGATAACATTTGTGATGAAATTATTTTATAGTTACTTTGAGGAATCTATCTCGTTTTTTGGAATATTATAAAATTATATAGTTTTTGAAAAAGGAAAACATGTAGACTGTGTGACAACCCGTCACTTCAGACAAAGCTGCGGGAATCGAACTCACAACCATAGTGTGATTGGTATTTATCGCCTACCACTAGACTTCGTGAAGTCCCCAGTTAGTGTGACTAACTCCTTTTTGTTGAATGATTTTATTGATCAATAATAATTTGATTTGGGATCTTATGTCTTATGAAATGGATATCCTTAGTATAAGAAAATGATTTGGTGATTAAGTGATAAATGTTATTTTGGAAGACGTTCGCTCTATTGGGAATAATATATGCCTAAGGAAAATAAAATACTATGGGATTTCATTTGAAGAGTAATGGTGTTTTTTTACATATGTTATTGTTGGGGATTTATAGAGATTTGGGTTATTTATGGAAATGATTAACCTATCATAGAGAATATGTGATTAGGTTAATTACTTTTAAGTATGTGACTTTAAGAGTAGTAGATATTATTTGGAGATTCAATTTAACATGGAAGACTATGTAAGAAAATTCTTTTGAGTTTTGGGTTTCAATATTAGTTTGGATTATATAGAAATATTTTATGGGCAGTTGTTTATTGGATGGTATTTATTGAACATTGGTTATTATTGGTTTAATTTTAGAAATTAAGATTAGTATTTCTTTCTCTAAAGTATTATCCTTTTGGGATCATCTGATCTTTTCTATCCATTTTGGTTTTGGTTAATCTCTAATGAAAGGGAAATATATAGTTCACCATTGTGGATTATGTGATTTTATATAATTTTATTCTAGCACTTTTGGTATGACCAAGTCATCTTTAATACTCATCATTTACTGTGAAAGATGAGTTTGTGGTAAGAATTAGATGAAGGATGAAACTCTACTTGTAAATTATATTTTTTTATCTCATTCTATGAATAAATTAATTATTAAACTTTAGGGAATGGATCTTAAAACCAAAAATTTGTTATCCCAATGATTTATATTTTGTTGAACCGGTGATATTTTAAATCTTCATAGATTGATGGCTTTGAGGCCCTCAATTTTACACTTGTTTGTGATTGATGACCTCAATAACTCCCTATAAATATTTACATTTTTCACCAATTATGTGTCTCTAATTTTCACCAATGTTCTATTAATCGAGATCATACTTTGGTGTTGACATTTTCATCTCCCTTTCCCTCTTATTAAGAATAAATTTTATTAACCCAATTTTTGATATGGGTTTTCCATAGGTATTTTTATATTTTTAACCTTTTATTTTCATATAACAATTTAAAATTGGGAGGACACAATTTATTGAAGGAGGGGAGAATGTAACATCCCAAAATTTCATAGTAAGTTATATTCTTTAAATTTAAAAGCTTGTGTTACATGTAACACTGAGCTCGAGCGTACCACGACTTACCAAACTAGTCGTTCAAAAGCGGTTATGAATAGTATTAACTTGATTTTGAATTTTATATACTCCATATAATTTTAACTTATGTATTATGTGCTTCTAAGACATATTATAGGAACAAATTCAATTTTTCAGATAAAATTGTATTTTTCAAAAAAAATCAATTTTACCACATTTTAATGAAGAACCCTTTTAAATAAAATATTTGACCCTTTATATATTAAATTTGACAAAATAAAATTCTTCTTTTGAATCGGGTCATCAAAATTTACTTCAGATGAAATTTTGGAATTTTTCTAATAATATTCATTTTTTATGAATAGTGAGAAATACTGTATTTTAATTCAAAAACTGCCTTTTAATTTAATTTATTTATAAGGTTATATTATATTTTAAATTTGTTTTGAAGTTTAATTAGATTATATTTTTACCCTTTAATCCAATTTTGGTCATTGAAATTAATTTCACTTTGAAAATATACATAAACAAGGGTCAATCTTTTTATAGTTATGGTTTCGTAAAAACAAGCTATTTGTTTTGACAACGAGAATTAATTTTAAATTAATTAATAAAAATTCGTTGTTTTTAATTTGTTAAAATAGAATTCATTTTTTAATTCTAAATATCAATTATATCTTAGGCTGAATTTTTGGTATTTTTCTGAAAAATTTCAATTTTTGATGAATAGTGAAACCACTAAGTAGTAGTTAAAAATTCGACCTTTTCATGTAAATGAAAATTTACCATTTCTATGAATTAAATTTAAAAAATCTTAGATACATGGTTGTTATTAGTAAGTAAAATTTGATTCAATAAGAAGCAAATATTTTTTGGTGAATACTAACTTTTGACTTTTATTTACCGTAGTTAAAGGAAAATTGGGTAATTCTAGGTAAAAAGAATATTATAATATTAAAAACTTATCTTAAAAAATGTCCTAACATTATTGGATAAGTCATTACCAACCATGGGCATCCTTGGGTCGATTTTGGGACCCCATGGAACCACTTACGAATGATAATGACACTTTATTTTAATTAACTTAAAGTAATGTCAAAAATGACATAAACAAATATCTTTTAGTAAATCAATTTTTACATGGGGTTATATAAGTCGAATTTTAGACTATAAATATTAATTGGAAATATAAAACTATTTTCTACATTATATTATTTTTTTTATAATTTTTAGACATCAAATAATTTTAATTATTTATGACACAATAATGATGTAGTATTTACCTTATTAATAATTTATTTAAATAAATAAGATCATTAATATTAAAACAATATTCGAAATCTTTCCAATTATTATTAGATTATTTTATTTTGACCCTGAGGCATCTTATCTTCGACTTTAATTAGTTTTGGACCTTTATAAACCGAATATCACTATATAATAAAATAATATTTTCACACTTTCCTAAAGAGCCCCTTCTCCACCTTATAAAAGGGCACCACTTCTAACCCATTACACACACCTCTCAAGCCCCTTGGATCATCCATACCTTACCCAAATAAGCTCTAAATATCCCTATATTACACCTAGAATCCTTACCTTAGGTAGACATCACTTCAAGAAGTCCTTTTGGTTCAAACCAAAGAAAGTTACCCAAATTAAAGGTAACAGTTTCTCTTAAATTCTTTTGTTTTATTTTGTTTTATTTTACTTCTCCGACCCTGTAAACTATTTTTATTACTTTATTTTATAACAAAACTAGTATCCTCAATATAATATGTTGTTTTTATGAGAGGTATTCGAACTACACTTACACACACCTCCATCTGATTGGTGAATTACATATTGTTTCTGTGGTTGGGAAACTAACGCCTCACGAAATGATGATTGATCATTCATCTCCTCCTGCCTCTCATGGTGGCCATTAATATGGAAATTTATTTATATATGATATGTATTATTTTTCTTTTTTCTTTTTTTCTTTGGTATTTTCTATTTATATCATACCATTTTGGTTTCCATTATGGATAAAATGCAATAAGTTCATCTGAGGAAGTGCGGACTACCACCCCCTCAAAGTTATATGACTCATTAATGACTTGTGTGGGATGTATAAATTATGGTAATAATGATCTTATATATTATATTATACTATAATTATAATATAACTATGTATAATTATGTTTTAATTCCATTAAAATATAAAATATAAATGAAAGTAGCGTTCATGCGTACGTACGACTTACCGTCTCCACGAATAGTGCATTTCATTTCTTATCTCTAAATGTTATGTAATTTTATAAATAAATATATATAAGAGATATATAATATATATATGATATCTAAATAATGTATATAAATCTATAGATAATGGAATTTTGACCACATGGAAAAATTGAAATTATAATAAGTTCATTTTTGACCCAATTTCCGAACATCGATAAAATATCCAATATGAACTCAAACAATTAACTACTTGTTATAGCAAGGTAATAAGTGATATAAAAGGAATAATAAAATTTTAAAATGTTCTAAATCAAGTAGAAATTAAATTAAGTATATTATTCAGGAAGAACAAAGAACATACAAGACAAGTCAGACTTGAGGTAAGGGGTTTCTTATCTCACTTTTAATTCTGTGAGATTTCCATTGTTCGCCACTTATTTATAAAATGTGGGATATTTTTTACTGCCATTTGATATATATATTATCATGATTATATTTATATTCATGTTATTATATGATTAATTTTTTGGTTATTAGATTTTGGTCATACGACTCGATGGATTACAACGAAGTAAGGGTTTTCATCTCACTTCCTATACCCGTGAGATTCATGCCATATTTCCACTATTTCCTTTTGTGTGGTGTATGTAATGACCAATGATTTTATTTTATGTTTAATATAAATTAATTTATGAGTATTTACATCTTCATTTTATGATCCATATTTAATGGGATGTATTTCTTTGTAAGTTATCAAATTTGTAAGGGAATATCAAATTTCAATTTCCGATCATTCGGCTTTACGTATACTTCGTTGATTATTTTACTCCGAGATTATGTGTGGAATCAATATTTGTAATTTATGTAGTAATTTTAACTCCCAATTATGTGTATGTACTTTTGATACAAATAATCATTCCATTGATAATTTCTCAAGTCATTGATATGAACTTGATTAGAGTAATTTTAACTCAATTTCCATACAACGTGTTAAACATCCAAGTCATTGGTGTTGTTTTTACAAGAATATGTGTGAATGTTCTCTGATTGATTTAAAATTAATATACAATAACATTGAGTGTATTTATATTTTTCACACATAATTATTTCATTAATTTATCCTTATCCTAAGGATACAATCTTTATAAGGGACTTTATCTCAATTTTACATTCCATTGAGGCTACTTTGTTGTTATGCACCAATTCATTTTTATATGGTGTATATACAATACTTTGACATAGTATATCATGAATAATTTTATTCTAAAGATATTATAATGTATTTATTATCTCAATAATTTATATTCATGTGTCTCTCATTTCGTTAGGAACTCAAACTAAAATTCCATTTTAAATGTTTTGAAGATTTATTCTTCGAAATATTTCTCATTAATGTCCTTGTTTTAAAAAAGTTTTTAAGGATTTATTTATATGGAAATTAATATTTTCAAACTAAAATTACTTTTAAAAGTTTCAATGTGGTGTGGTAAACTTTTATTCAAAATTCTATTTTAAACGGCTTCTTAATAAATACTAATATTATTAAATGTTTTCAAGAAAAAGGGGGATATTTACCATATATTGTTTTAATGATTATTTTCATCTATGACAATATTATTCATTATTCTAGATTGAGGTTAATATATTATAATAAAATATTCCATATTGTATTGAATAAGTTATGTTTGACTGTGGATGTGCTATTATTATGCCATTCATGGTTTGAGGTTAAAGTATTGACATTTCATATGGTAGTTTTAATACAAATGTTTTTATTATGTTTCACCAAATTCATATGAGGAATGAATTGAACTTAGTAAGTGATGGGTTGAGCCCTCTATAGCTCGTCGATGAATCAGTAGGTCTCATGATACAATTAGACGTGGAATTTTCTGAGGACTTTCCCAATTTTTGATATATGGTTTTGGTCGAGGCCTTAATCATTTTTATACATCTTGGCCATGGCCTTGAAAAAAATATTTCTGAATGCCTGGTATTATGAATTCCATCATTATGAGATTATCCATTGATATTTCTTGTGGTTATTCGACTACTTAAACACACATGACTATTTTGTATTATGTAATTATTTACTCAACTCGTATTCCTGCCATAAAGTGCTTATGTTTATTTTTAGTTAAGGCATCTGTTTTCAATTATTCACAATGCATAATGTTTAAGTTATCTTATGTTGTATTTATTACTCTTACTGAGCATCTGATCTCACCCCTTTCTCATGTTTCATTTTCCCAGGATATGAAGAAGTTAGTTATGAGTGACTTGTAGGAATAATCTTGGATGCTTGGATGTTTCTAATGGAATAAATTAGCATTTTTTTATTTTCAAGTTGTATTGTTGAACTTAATTGTGTATCTTGTTTCCAATACTACTAAACTAATTGGTCCTTTGGTACTTGATTCCTTGTAATCATTATAATGTATTAAAATAATGCATCAGCTCTAGGATTTTGGGTTCAGGGCATTATACTATTAGTGCATCTAGATGAAATTCACTACGGTATATGATGTGTACTTCTTAAGAACACACCAGGTAATCTTGTATTACTGGCCAAAAAACATAGTTCCTGATGGCATCTTCAATCGTTCATTATAAGTTCATTGACCTTCAATAAAATGAAACACTGAAGGAACATGATTAATGTATATAATTATGTTAATTCATATCAAATCATTGACTGAATAACATGAAATGAAAATATTACCGCAATTTTGAATAGATCAACAATAAAATAAATATTTACAAATTTAAATGTGATTTCTCTCATACCAATTGTATATTCTAGGACTAGTGAAAATATGTGATGGGTAATGGGATAATTAAAATTTATTTTATTTTTCAATTCGTTGAACCTTAATAAAGTATCTTTCATATCTTGTTTATAATTAATTTATTTATATTGGAAAAAATGAATTAACTTGTCTTAGGTTTCATTATTTTTAGTTGATGTGGACCAATAAAAAAGACCCTTTAGAATTATTTTTTTTGTACCTATGGTGATCAAAGGGTATAATGCCTCTAGTAGAGATCCACATGTTCTTCAAATAATCTCAAAACAATGCTATGCGATCTCTAGGTGCTCGAATGAAAAATCGAGTGTCTTATTTTGCTCAATCTTAATCGTTCATTCTTTGGTCTTGGAGAAATATCTCCTGCATTCTCATTCATGAGGGGGAGAGATATGGAGGATTCAAGATGGAATTCACTGTGCAAAATAATTTTTTCTTTTTTGATTACCTATACAATAGCCATAACATGAAATTTATAGAGGTAGGGTTTAGGTTAGAAAATTATTTAATTGAATTTCATCCCTTAAAAAAATTAAATCCTTTAATACACCCCTGGAAACCAAATAATAATATAATTATTATTTTTTAGAGTATTATATCTTGTCAAAATGATAAATAATATTTACTAAAATGTAAATAATTGTTTATCTTTAGATGCAGTCTTGGTCCATTTGGACTCCTCGTTATTTATAGAATACATGAATAAATCTATTAATTGTTAATAAATATTTCATTCACATACTGGCAAATAAATAGTTATTATATATTAAATAAAATAAATAAATTCATTTCTCATCACATACTAATGAACCAATATTTATTTAATTTATGTGATCAATATAACATGAATGGAATTATTTCGAATTCTTGAGAATAATGTTTATTCCATTAATTAAATTAAATTATAATTTAATCGAGATCAGTGGAAACACTTCATGTGTCGCCCTCTAGTATTATGTTTTATTGGCATTAGGTAGGATTTACTAAAGTACAAGATTACTATCTAGTAATTGGTTAAGGAACACATGAGAAATAACATAATTTCCCTACATTGACAACCACATATGGATGCTCACTATAAAATATAATCTCTTTTTCACAATATATAATCATGAAGATTATATGACTGTTTCATCAACCTATATTCTTGATACATTTTTCTTTTACTATCTGAAATAAACTCATCGATAAATCATGAAAATAGAATTTAGGTGATGATAATATTCCAATCTAGGGGTGGAGATATCAACTTCCATAAATATGGAAGTTATAAATACTTATTTTAATAACCTATTAATGACATGTAATTAGTTACACACCCAATGTACCCTAATTCCTATCAACATATGATGTGACAATTTTTTTTCCAGTAAATCTATGTTTGTGAGCAATGAAATGAACCAAAAATAATATTACTGTCTAAGGAGCTTTACATGGATTCATAGTTATGAATATACAATAACACTATAAAATGTGGAATTCCTAATGGTGGGTTGGTTCTCATAATCTCCCATCTTTAAGATTACCCAGGGTGAACTTCATGAGAAGAAGACACATCTACTTATGAGTACTCACACCAGAAAGTCTATATACTATGGGTCCCATAATAGTATGTTGTCTAATTATAGAAATATATTACGAATATTTCCATGGCACATCGAGGTTCTCATCACATTTGGTAACTCCTATGACCGTATCAATTCGACAATCACTGTAAGACATTATTACATTAAAGTCATACATAACAACAAAAAATATGTAATAATATGTTTCATTAATATTAAATACATAAAATATAAAAATTTAATAAAAGTAAAATTATTTTGTCTCAATAAACCATCTCCAATACTTTCCCTAATGATCATTGAAAAATGGAAACGTTACTCATGTTTACCTACGACCTATTAACCCCATGATTGTAACATTGTTAATTTTTTATAATCATATTTCATGATTGGTTTAAAAAGTATAAATGATGTATAAAAATGATAATTATATCAAGATTATTATTCTAGATATGATGGAATAATTACCCCGTTGACAATTTCAAACCTACTAAAGTCATTTTTGGATATATGAGTTGAACATCATCAAAATGCTTGATGTAAAGTTACATGATTAAATATAACATGGTATTAAAAAATAAAATTAAGTGGGAACTTGAAAAATATTCATAATAAATTAAATAATTAATATTATGCTCTTATTTTTGAAAATAAATAAAATATGTGATGTGCTATACTCAAGGTATGGGACACTTTACATTAAAAACCTCATTTAAAATGTTTTAAAGATTTAATTTCTAAATATATTTTTTTTATATTAATGTTTTATTAAAAACATATCATGGTTATTTTTACTATTATTATAAGGTTATGAAAAGTAATTTCCATACATGTTTGAATTTTTAAAAAAAAGTATTTAAAAGTAATGTTCTTGGAATTTTTTAAATGAAGTAGTTTTTACATTTAACAGAAATGTGAAAGAAATCAGTGTTTCACCAAACATGGAAAGAACATAATTTCCCACTATCATGACCGCTTATTGATTTTAATATTTCATTACAGGTTTCTAAAGTTATTTTCAAATAATATTTTATATTTGAGAAATTTTTATATTTAAATTATGGTACTTATATTAAATGATATTATTTTAATGTTTCCCTTCCTAATCTTTCTCTCCCAAGTCCATATCTTTAAAAATATATTATTAGTGCCTAATTATTTATATAAATTAAATATAAATTACATTTTGTGTCTCCCACGACTATCTTTAAATGTTTTTCAAAAGGAATATTTCTATAGAATGTTTGGAATTTATTTATAAAAACAAAATGATAGTTTAATTTTAAGGTATGTGATGATAATAATTTTTTTCACCAAAGTAACCATTTTCTAATTTTTGGAGTCCTTTATAAAAATTCATTTTAATAAAATTAAAAAATTTAATTTATTTATATTTTCAAAAAAAAAAATATTCTAAATGGAATGGATTTTTCAATACCCAGAAATTTTTTATTATGGATGAAAAGAATATTTAATGAGTGAAATGTTGTAAATTTAAATACTTTAGGTGCATGGTTCATTGGATTTTTTATGATGATGCGTGGTTTTGTTATAAACCAAGTAAAGGTGGCTCTGTTATAGACCAAAGATATGTTGTTCTATGATTTCCCTCCAATTCATTGGTTATAGAAGATGATCATATTTGTCATTCCATTTGTAAGAGGGGTTTTAATATTTATATGAAAATGATGTCCCAAGAGACCTATATTATTTATTTAATATTTCAATGAGTTTTATAGAAATATTATTATTTCTCAAGGTAATATAATGATCTTATGTTTAAAGGAAAGTATATTCACCTTTTTAGTGGGGAAAAGTGAAACTTTGTTTCAAAGTTTTCATTTATTTTTCCTGACTGAAATGAAACTTTTTTAAGTTTATTTATCCTTTAGGATTTATTATGAAAATTATAATGAAAATATTTGGGTAGAGAATTTGATTTCATATATAATATATTTTTTATCTTGAACTGAAAAAATTATTTTGGAAAAAGAAACCTTTTAAAATTATTCATGGATTGATGATATATTTCTTTTGTTATGTCCCTTACTGAACATTTTTTGTTCATCCCAAAATTTAAATTATTTTTCACATGGTTTTATCTGTGATTAAGTATAAGGAATAAATCAAGTTTAAAATTGTGATACAGTTCATGAAAATAAAACAGTTTTCTCATTAAATGTTTTATATTGTGGGAAAATTGATTTTCTATAGAAGTTTCTACATTATAATATATGGGTTTGTTATGTAAGAGTTATGAATAATTTATACCCATAAATAATGAAATTTGATTCTATACTAAAGAGGCTTTATTATGTAATTTATTAGGTTGGGACATTATTAGTCGAGTCCTTCATATGGTCACTTGATCTTCATCATGTATTAGTTCCAGACTTAGGAAATTTTTTTCATCTAATGCATAGTCAAATTATTGTACATGAAGTTAGTTTTTGATAAATATGAGGTCTCTTCCATATGGTCAATTTACATTTATGATCATTTTATTTTATTCACAAAGTAGTTTCAGTGCACATATTGTAGGGTGACATAGTATCATCAAGAATTTCCCAATTTTATCAATTCTTCCATAAAGGCATTTAACTAACATAAAACATAAAAATCATTAGTAAAACAAGAAATGTGATTTGGGATCTTTAAAACGAGGTCATGGTGGACTAATCCAACTCCTATAAGTCTCACTTTATAGAAATGGGTTGAAAGAAAATTCATGGTATGGGGTATAAGGATAGCTTTTCCGTAGTTGTGATGAAAAATAATATTTGGTTGTTTCTTGACATAGTATCTCATTATGATTATGATTTACGTAAAATGGATTTTTAAAATAATTTTATTTAATATGAATTTTTTCACTGAAGATAAAATTATATAATAATAATATTTTGTAGTGATAAATATTTCTTTAAAGAATTGAAACTGTAGTATACTTATGGATTAAAGAAAGATTTATAGAGTAGTAACATTTAGTTTGATCTTATAATCAAAGAGTTTGGTTTCTTCAAGAACATAGATGACTCATGTGTTCAGAGTCAGGGTAATAGAATTTTTATAGTATTTATACAATTTTATCACCTTGAAATGCTACATAATAAAATAAAATTCCAAAATTACATTCTATAAATTAATTTTAGGGAGGGTGATTCTAGATTAAAAAAATCAGTTAATCATCTGATATATTGGTTAATAATATCAATATTGATATATTTAAAAAGATATTTATACTTATTTATAACACATATACCGGTAAATTTCTCAAACGGTTTAGCATTGAGAACTCCAAGAAAAGATATTTGCTATTATTTCATAAAATGGATATTAGAAAGAATCAATTTACATCTATAGAGATTGACCGGATTAATATAGATAAGATACCTTATGAATCTACAGTAAGATATATCATTTATTCCTTGTTTTGTATTATTCCAAATGTTTCTTATGATCTGAATGTAATGTTAAAATACAAATAAATTACTAGTGGGAGTCACTGGAATGCAGTCAATAAAATTCATATTAACACGAAAATGAAAAAGGATATATTATAGGACTATTGAGTTGAGAAATATATAATTATAATAAGTTACACTAATTATAGCTTCAAATATAGCTTGGATGAAGTGGGATTCTTATTTGGATTCATAATTTTCAACAACAATAGATTTATAAATTGAAATTGATCCAAAAAACATCATGAACAACACAAAAACTACGGTAGAGTACATAATTTCATCATATGTTTCAATGGATGTTGTTTAAGACAATAATTCCATCACTAAACATATAGAGATTCATAGAATTTTGGGAGTTTTGTAGCTTTAATTTATCAAAATTGATGTTTTTTCATAGTCCATATAACCTTGGACTTACCAATGGGAAAAAACATCTTTCAAAAATACAATCACATTTGAAGGATCCCTGTTTTTTATTGTGAAATGGTCTAGTGTAAATATAGGATAATATAGTATAACCATTTAATGATACCTTAACATATCAGAAACAAAAGGGTCATGTAATGTCTTTAGGTTTTAGATACATGAGATAATTGATGTAAATATTTTTGGAAATGTAAATGTATATTGGTTTTAAAATAAATACCATATCAATTTATATTCATTTATGTGTGATGTTTATTTTATATCAATATTAGAATGATAAATTACATCAATGTAAAACATCAAGTTTTAACTAAACTATGACACATATGTCATTTATTATTATTTTTCAACGATCTTGGTCTTATTATAACCCACTCAGTATGTTGTGTATGATATTATTGTTAGTGTTATTATTAATCAAATTACTAACTATTAATAAGTAAATTACTAATTTCATTAGTAAAAATATAAATTATCAATAATTTTATTTACTAGAATTAATGTTATTATTAAATAAGTCATTAATAAATAATAATTTCATTATTATTAAAAATTAAGTCATTATTTTTATTTTTAAATACATTATTACAATTTTAGAATAGCATTGTCATGATTGTTCACTGTAGAAATGAATCGTTATAGCTGTAATTGTAGAGGTAACTATAATAGAAACAATAGGGATCACTTACAACTTTGTTAATAATCTATGACCTCAATTAAGATTAAGATGGGTGTTGGTTATTCCTTGGAGTTATTTTGGCTTGATAATTGGATATTTGTGTGTGGGAGTACATTCATTTTGATTTTATCCATGTACAAATTGTGGAATTACTAATTTACATTATCAATAATAATAAAAAAATTATTATTATCATCATCATTTCTAAAATATATTTATAGACTGTGTGTGTTTCATAAACATATATATTTATTATTAGTTCTGGGGATGGTCACATGAAAACACATATAATAATAGGTCTCCCTAGAGAAAAAATTTAGGGCCTGAAAATTTTTATAAATAATGGAGTGATGGATAATTATAAGTGTCTAAAAATAAAAGATCCTCAATAAAATATTTCAATATTTTTTTGATTAATTAATTTTAGTGGATGCTCATGTAAAGGTATATAATGTTTATAAAAGGTTATAGGAGGTTTGGAAAGCATTTTTTGAATGTACATGGTTTGATAATGGTTTTAAAAAACCAGGATCAGGTCCCAGTTAAATAATGTGAGGGTTCTAATGGTCATTGGGAAGCTTCATGATTAGCAAATGATTTGGATAATCCATGTATGTAACCATATTACATGGATTTTTTTAGGATAGGGCCAATTCTTATTGATAGTACATAGTTTCTAAAAATTTGTATCCAAATTGTGAAACAAGAAATTAATTATATATAAATTGACTTTATGATATGAATATTTCCCAAAAAGACTCATTTTCTGGAACTCAATTTCTAGGGTTCCTATAAGTGAAATTTGATTATATTCATTGTCCAAAATTTGATACTGATTATTCTTCACATGTTTGATCCTGAAAACCAAATGTTAGGACTCTGTTCTTTCACCCAATATTAGATATTATTGGTTTTTCAAGAATAGAATAGTAGGAAGAATTTTTTTATAACTAGATATGTAATATGTCTTGATCCTTTTGTCATGGGATGTGGTAGAGAAATGGATGGAACATGTCATATCAGTGAGATCCTCTAAGAGATCATTATTTTTAATGGCTCTAACGTAGTATCTTCTTTCTCTCCTTCCACTTATTATTAGAATGTATAATCCCGCATTCCTATTAATGATTTTTTAATAAAATGATTAAAAATTATATTTCCAAAAGTCTATTTAAAATCCACAATACTATCCTATGGTTGTTCTCATTCTTAGTTTTAGTGATATTGGTACACCACTAGTGATTTGAAAATAATTTTTTTTGAAAGAAACTTTTTGTAAATAAAATATTCATTAATGGGTCTTCCAGGGATGGTTTGGGTTGGATTTTTTTTGTGAATTAGGAAAATACATCATGGATTGATGTTACTATGATTAGTGTACTGTTATGGGATGTCCAAGTTATGCATGGGTGTTTTTGTGGGGGTAGATACTTAAAATTTTCACAACAATATGTTTTAAATAACCTATTTTTTAATTGGTCAGGGATTGAAGATATCATAATTACATTACCTTATTGAGATGCCTATGTTTTCATCAGTGTGTGAGGAGAATCATGGAATTTATATACTAAGATGTTTTGATAAACTATTTATATTCATTTTAAAAGGAAATTTTATTTTCCAATTAAAAAAACTATTTTGATCCCTTGATTTGTGGTTTATAATTACTTTTGTAAAATATGTATATCTATTTATATTTGGATAAGATATTTTAAATTTATTTTTATACTCCGACTTAAATTTTATTAAAGTGTGAGAAATCACATTTCATGTTTTAGTGTAATATGTGGAAGTATCATGGGGAGGCCTACTCTGTTGTGATACTCACCCTTCATACGTACCTCGGTGAAAATATATAAATTAGATTTTCAGATATAGTAAAGGGATAGGATTCATATTTTACTAGTGGAGCACCATGATAGTGGTTTTTATAGATGTTAATCTATATATATTTGATTCATAATTGAGCCTTGGAGTGTAGAGAGGTACCCCCTTAATGCATGAGTTCATTGTTGCTTTGGAGTATTATTTATTTTGATTCATGTGTCTCTGTTGTTACTCTAATATTATCTTAATGATCCTTTGAGTTGTTGGATATTATCTCATGCATCATTATATAGCTGTCTATTATAGTTTTTATATGTTTGACTTATTCTGGGTTCTTGTGTATTCTTGTGTGCATTTGATTAAGGGTAACATATAACCATCCTGTAATTTTTATAAACCCTTGGATTTCATTGAAAACATTTTGTGTGAATGGAATGACACCTAAGATTAGTAACCCCATTTTCCTGACCCAGTCCAATGGGTGGGCTGGGATATTATAAATGATATCAGTCTGGAGAGTCCTTGATTTTGTATGGTAGGAAGGATATTTGATGTTTTGGGACATGAAATGTGTAGCGTAAAAATACATATCTATGATATTTATGTTTAATTTCATGTTATTGTGATTGTTAATGTAAAGAAGTATTCTCAAACCACATTGTGCAAGCTATTAACTCATCATCATGGGTTTAGCTAATGAGTGTTTGGTTTCATGCATCAGTGAAGATAAAATACACTATAACAACATTGTCACATGGATATCTGATTTTAATATTCTGATATTGTGATTCTATTTCATTAATATATATTATTAACCCTGGGATAAAAATTGAAAATTAAATAAATTAGTAACTTTTAGGTTGTTTTAAAATGAAAATTCCACCAGTGAGGAGAATGAGAAACCAAATTGAGGATGAATCATATAATGTGGTTCCACACGAACCACAAGTTAACAGGTAGTTTCTTAATAGTATTTTTCAGGAATTCCAAGTTCATAATAAGGGACCTCAGGAAGAGGAACTTCTTCACATGAATCACTCATTGGAGTTAATTAACTAAAACCCACTAATAATATGTGGTGATTCTGGACATCAATAATAAGAACTTGGGCTAAATAGGATAAATAGAATATTTATATTACTCTAAACCCTAGTTGATATGAAATTAAAGTTAGTGATGTGCATGTTGGAGGACTTGATGCTAATGGGGTGGATAGAAATGTTCAAAAAAAGATCATAACATTACATGGGAAGGATTTGATGAGACTTTCAATAAAATGTTTTATCAACACATATTCTTCCTAGTGAATATGATGAATTTATTCTATGTGAAATAGGGAAATATATCAGGGACTGAATAATTTTCTCAATTCACTCACCTAGTTCACTTCACACCAAAATTGGACAATAATTAAACATTTAACCCCCATATATTTAAGGTATTACTCTGACATGAGGTATGGTCATAAGTAATTATGTACTATCTTATTTATTGTAATGAAATGGTGAATATGGAACTGGTTGGAAAGAGAGATTTAGTAGGAAATCCCAGTGTAGGTGACACCTTTGACCACCTATGTGAGAGACAAAACTCTTGTATAGGTAACAAATATAAGAGGGATGGTTACTCCCCTAGAAGAAGGGAATTGGAGAACCAGTCTTCTAGATTAGTCTCTTATCCACTTCATCATTACAAGGATCCAATATGATTTCATTATGGTTCATGTTAACACAGGTAGAAGAATTGTACTATACAATCAAATAACTTCCATAATTGTGAAAATAAGGTAAATCTTAATAATTATTTTAACTGGACTCCAAATTCATTAGAAGAAGATGTATTGAATCAACCTCAATCCTTATATGATCTGACAAAACAAACTCATCAGACTAGTTCTCATCCTCAGAATCCGGTGAACTGGGATAACTCTAGGAACAACTTGATGGCAGAGTTTACACCTCTGATAAGGACCAACAAGTATTCTATGGGGCTGATCAGTTGCTATATAGAGATAAGAATACTATTATGAATGATCACCAATGTCCCTAAATAGTGTGAGGTACACCATTTTAAACATGGATCTTCTGCACGTTGTGTTCGATAATGGTGCATTGAATTCCTTTCTTGATTCTCATGTAGATAAAAAATTGGTATTACACATTGAGGTGATTACTTACATCATGAGTATTAATAATATTCTAAGATAGTGGGATTTTAGAGGATTTAATTCCCAATCATGTTCTATTATCGTTGAAGTGGGGAAGTTTCTATAGGAATTTACCATCTTAGATATAGATATTTTTAGTCTGGTCATTGGAATAAGATGGATAGTATAATTTAAAACATTTATTGACTACTATGCATGGAATGTTACTTTTACATCCCTTAATAGTATCATTCATGTATCTAATGGGGATTGTGATAGTAATCTTATCATGATAGGACCTATAGTAACAGTGGATACTGCCATATTTGGCCAGTTTGAAGTATTGAACATGGGTTCTTCTATTGAAAATGATAATATGACTCTTCCTATAATAGTGGAACGATGCCTGGATTCCTTTCTAAATGATTTATCAGGGATATCACCATAGTGGGAAATCAAATTTACTATCGATTTAATCTCAATAATTATTCCCATTTACTTCTTCCATAAAAAATAGATCCAATGGAACTATGGGAGTTAAAGTTCCATCTTGAATATTAAGAAAGAAAATGATTCATTAAACCTATCACATCACCTTGGGATACTCAAATTCTATTTATAAAGAATATGTATGGTTTAATCCTATTTCTTTTTGATTATTCTACAATGATCCAAGTTATGATCAATAATCGAGATCCGCTTCCACACATTGATGATCTATTTGATCAATTGAAGGGATTTGAGTGAAACTATAAGATAAATCTATGATTTGGATACAATAAACTCCAATCTATAAAATAGGATATTTGAAATACTATATTTTGGATTCTATATTATTATTATGAATTTTCGGTCATGCCCATTGGTCTGAAAAATTCACATGTTGTTTTCTTGGCCCTGATGAGTCTTATTTTATATAGGTACCCAGATTCTTTTGTTGTTTTAATTTTTTTTATATTTTTTTAGTACAAGGAATAACCATGAAGAGAACTAAGTGATTATGTTGATCAAATTCATTGATCATAAACATTGCACTATTTTTTCAAATTATTCCTTATGGATTCAATAGGTTTGACTACTCATGAACATCATTTCTAAATAAGAAATACTAGTTGATATTGTGAAGATCGAGCAATAATTTCATGAAATCAACCAAATAATTTCATTGATATTCAATAGTTTCTCGGATTGAAAGTATATTATCATTTCTTAATTATTTTTTTTCAAAGCATGTTTCTCCTATAACTCAATTTAAAAGGAAGGTAATTCTATTAAAATGGGATGATAACTATCAAAAAAACATTTTGAAATCTTAAATATTGGCTCACTTAGACAACCATCCGTATCATTCCCAAATAATTTTAGGGTTATTTTGTTTATTGTGATGTGTTTAGATCATGTTTGGGTTGTTTTCTCATACACTGAGATCATGTAGTAGCTTATGGATTGAGGCAGTTTAGAACAAATAAAAGCATTATCCATTGCATGAACTAGGATTAGAATCAGTAGTCCATGCATTATAAACATGCCTTCATTATCTCTTTGGTGAGAAGTGTATTTTCTTCAATAATCATAAGATATTGAATTGAATCATTTATGAGTAATAATTTATTTTTATAAAATGATGATTAATGAAATATATCCAGATTTTTGACTTCGACTTCATGTATACACCCTGGAAATGGAATTATTTAGTAGATTATTTGAGTTGGAAGTCTTATAGTGAATTTTTCAGAGATTCTCATATATAATGGGAGATGATGAGTGTTATTATTATTATGAATATATAATGTACAAAATATGATGATAATGTAGTTTCATTCTTTATCACTCTTGTTCCCGATTTAATCAATTAGGTCAAAGATGTTCAATGGTCATATCCTGGTTCCATCACAAATAGGTCAAGCCTAAATTGTGGGGAGACTATGGATTGTTGGAATGAGGATTTTGAATAAATATTTAATTTTTTAATCCTAATCATGGTGCCACAATATTTCTAGGAATAAATTCATTAAGCACATCACCATTCAAAATGGTTTATTGACTCGAGAATTCAAAAAATGTACAAAGAGATGGAAACTAATTTCTAGTGTTTAGGTATGAAAATATATATTATAAATTATGATATAAAATTCCAAATATGTAATTAGGCGAATGATGAGAAACAATGACTAATTTTTATGCTATAATATATGCCCATACCTGTTTGGAAATAATAGAAGATTGTTGTGGACTTTCAAAATAGTTTGCTGTGGATTCATTGGAAGCATGATTCTAATTGGGTGATTGTGGATAAATATATGAATTCGACACACTTTCTCCTAATAAGATAGTAAAATATGGTAGAATATATGGAAACAATATATATTCTAGAAGTGGATAAGAAGGATAAAGTACCAATTCAGTCACCTTTTATAGGTATCCTCAGTTGAATTTTTAGTTTTAGCGCTCTTTAAAATATTATCTCATTTCTCAATTGACCAGGAGTGAAACATGTCATCCTCTGATGGATGGGAAATCTGAATGTATAATTTAGACATTGGAATATATACTATGTTCATTTTTCAAGGAAATATGTGGATTTTGGTAAGACAATATCTCACTAGTGAAGCTCTCATATAATAATAGTTATCAGGACACAACACATATGGCCATGTTCGATGCATTTTTTGGACATCCTTTCTGTTCTCCACTTTATTGGTTGGAAATAGAAGATACTTCGAAATTGGATCTAGCCTTGTCAATCAGACTGTTGAAAAGATTGAAATTATTTAAATGTGTATGGATAAGGATTAAAGCCAAAAAAAATCAAATGAAAATAATTATCATTTTCCTTTTTCATTAAATATTGGTGATCATGTATTTTTGAATGTTTCACTAAGACATTTACATTATTACTTATGATGTAAAGGAAAATTAAATCCATGGTATGTTGGCCCATTTTATATTCTTGAAATGATTGGAAACATTTAATAATAGTTAACCATACCACAAAGATTTAGAGTTTTCTATAATGTGTTTTATTTATCTAAACTGAAGAAGTATTATCCTGAATCTAGTCATGTGATTAGTTCAGATCATGTTACGCATGAGCTGGATGTGATGTTTACTCATGAACCAATGTGAATTCTGTGGATATGGGAAAAGAAATTATGAGTGAGATGTAATTATTTGTAAATAGTATAATGGAAACATGATAAAATTCTATAAGACACTTTGGATTGAGAGAAGTTCATGTGAGACGAGTGATCAATGATTTTCCATCCTTCGTAGGATGAAAATACCATTGATGGGGAGAATGTAACACCCCTTGTTAAAGGTATCACCCGTTCTATGGATCATTTAAAGATTAGGAACTTTCCTGTTAACACATTGAATTTTTTTAATGTTTTCAGAAGGTTTAGAATGAATTTTTAATGGTCCATGGTTTTAGGATGTTAGGATAAACTATGATCAAGTCACTGGGAAACTGTGTGGGGTTTTTGATTATAATTGGATAAGTTCACTTTTGGTTCTTAGTTTGGACAAACCATGTGACTTGGAGTTTTTTATTAAAGATATTATTCACATGGTTATCACATAGTTTTTCAAATAGTGTACCCCAACCATGAAACAAGAAATTAATTACCTAAAAATTTACTTTAAGACCCAAAAAAATCAGTAACGAATTATTTTTCCTCCTTATAACTAGGATCACAATTTCCAGGGCGTCTCTATGAATATTTTTATGATCATAAATGAGAAAACTCCATCTTTGATGATTCTAGGATTTTTTTATCATAAGAACCAATGTTTAAGACTACGTTCTTCCTTCTAGTCTTTGATATTCTTAATTAATTTCAAATAGAACCTTAGATCAATGATTTTATAACTATGCCTATGAGACTTTATGAGTTTTCTTTCAGTTTTTTTGGGATTTGATAGATAAATGGTAGGAAATATTGAGATATATGATATATTCTAAAGAATTATTGTGTCGAATGGGTTCGAGGAAGTTTCTTTTTCCCTCCTTCCACATTTTCTTGGAATGTGAAAGCTCTAATTCCTATGAATGTTTTTTATTATTTTTATTATCTTTTTAAAAACCTTTTTGGTAATTTCATCTAGTTTTTCTCATTCCTGATTTCAGGGATATGGGTGACACTATATGGAATTTTAAAATGATGGTTTTGATAAAGAAAATTTCTGTAAAACAAGGAGTTTTTGATTTTTTTTGTGGTTTGTGTTTTCTATAATGACCCAATTTTTTATTAATGGAACATCCTTTCCTATAAATTTTTCATAAAATCATAAGAAAAAACAACATAATTCACTACTAAGTGCTAAGTTACCTTTAAACATAAGTTTTTCACTTCTATGTTTGGAATTTCAAAAATCTGACATACACAACAACAATCAATAAGTGATTTGGAGTCTGATAAGAAAAACATAATTTTTTTTGTAAATAGTAACATACCCTTATGAATAGTAATATACCCTAATGAATAGTGATTTACCATAATGAATTGTAACCTTATATATGATAATAAATAAATATTATTCATGTTGAAAGTACGATATACCTATATTATAGAATAAGTAAATTAATGTTTTTAAAATGGTTTTTGATAATAAATAATGATTTTATTAAATATTAAAATAAATATATTTAGATAATTATTTTTGAACAATGGACTTCATTTTTTGATTCTACACATTGAAATATGGTTAGGGTGAATTTTTCGGATTTTTCTGAAATACATGAATTTTTTAGGAATAGTGAAATACCATAATTTACAAAATAAGAAAAATAAGCTAATTATAGAGTCATGTATGTTGTTATACTGATGTATGACCAATTGGTTCGGGATCACATGATAAAATAACTATTATTGGTCATGGGAGAATCACTATTCCTTGTCTTGTGGGGAAATAATAAATTAATGAATTGAGAAATCCACTCTCTCCTCTACTATACAAACCCCCCATTCATTCCCTCTTCTCTTCACTCCTCTCAAGCCTTGTACCTTACTAATATTCTGCCCAAATATCTCACCAAGGTCCTCCCCCACGTCCAAAAGCTCCCAACCTCTTCAAAATACCAAAAACCTCTCCCCTTAAGAGGTTCCCAAAGGAGGAATTCTCAAGAGGTCTTTAATAACAAGTGGAGAACACCAACGGATTTAAGGTATGGGATTATCTCCATTTCTCTCTTAATCAAGATTTTCCTCTAGGATGTGATATTTATATGTAATCACAAATGATGTGGTATGATTTCGCACCTCTCCCATATTTCCCTAATGTTTTATAATTGATGAGAAACCCCTTATCTCTCTCATTAAGCCCTCTTATTTACAACTGATACCATGCTGATAAACCATAATGAATTCTACCTGAACATCCTTTATTCCTTCGGGTTGATCTATCATTCTTTTTACCAAAATGTAGGTGTATTTTATTTTTATTTAAAACATGTAAATTCGGTTTATATGCTCCAAACTCAATTTCCAAGATCCATCTCTCATTCTTCTTCAGGGATATACATGTTTTTAAGTGAACCCCTCCTTGATACTTCCCAATAAGCACACTCGTTTTAAAGGAACTTCCCGAATTTTTACCCAATTTCATGTGCACTCTATCCTATGTTTTAAGCCACCATTTTCTATATAAAATCATCCTTTTTATTATGTAAACCTTCTTGTTTCAAATCTGGTTTTATATAATAGATTTTGCTCTATTCTATTTTAAAAGCTCTATAACATTTTCCTTAAAATCACGCAAAAATGTTTTAATGCTAATGTTTCTCAAATACATTTCTTATATGTTGTATCTTATGATTGACACTACATACCAAGTTATATGACTATTTTACCTTATGAACGTCCATGTATGTTCTAATCCCTTTCTTTCATGGACACTTTCATGATATGCTCATTGGTCATGCTCTATGTCATGATTGTGGTACCCAATTCTTTCCAAGGGTACCCTTATGTTTATGTATGGTTGATTATGTATGATTAATTATGTGTAAATATTCTTTACATGTAAAGAATATTCATGGAAATTTTGAGATGGGTGCACCCATATAGTGCTCCAATGCATTGGGTAAAGTTAAGTCTCATGAGATGCATTGTGAAACTGGATTGGCGGTTAGCCTTGACCCGTACTAAAATGGGAAATAGGGTTGGTGGTATGCCTTGAACCCTAATAATGAAATGTCTTATGATTTTTCCACATTTATAGGATTCCATGTTTATATGATCCCAAGACTATATGATTTGATTCCATATGTTTTAGGATTTGTTATCATTATGTCATGCCTCCTAACTCATGTGCTTAAGATGTATCCTTATGTTCATTCCCTTACTGGGCTTTTTAGCTCATCCCTTTGTTCATGAGTTCCCAGGGTACCATATGTAGATGTAAGGGCTCAAAAGAATTTATGAGCTCTTTATGGATATTTAGTAAAGAAGTGTTTTTTATCCCCATGTTTTATGTTATATGTACCTAGTCTTCCAAGACACTAGAGTTAATGATCCTTGGATTGTACTTTGATGATTAATTATGCTTAAAATCATGCAATGTTATATGTAAAAGGCTTGGGTTGCTATAGTTGGTAGCAGAGCATGGTCTAGTTATTTTTGGAGATTAGAAATCTGGCATCTTTGTGTGAACCTTAGGCATGATACTAAGTATTATAAAATATTCCTGGTATTTTGGGGAGTATAAAGTAAGTGGTTTATCAAGCTAATACATCCCTGTTTGGATACGAGCAGGTAAAGGCTGATCTGACACAGATGTATCTAGGGGTAAGACACAAAACCACTACTTTGATCTAGACTTGAATGAGAACTAGTGCAAGACAACAGAACTTGCAACACTCTTGGTTACGACACTCCTTGGGGATATGCTTTGGTAGATTAACAAGCTTAGTACAAACCATTGTAATGGGACCAAAAAAGCCCTAAAAATATTTATTATGAAATATATCGAGGATAACCTTGATATACACCTAAGGAATCACAAGTTAGGATATTATTATTCTTTATAAGATTATCCTTTTATGTTCAAAGTTTCCTTTTTTATGATCAATAGATAATTATTCAAGACCTCTAATTATACGTTATTTTTCATAGTTAATGGTGGGAAATAGAAGAACACGTTCCCACAAAAAATGTGATAGTCAATGTGAAGATTTCCATAATGATATGCCTGATATGACTGGAGTGGGTGCTCAAAAAATTATGACAGTTCTTGCTCAGTAGGCTTGAGTTATGAATAATAACTTGAATCAAGTGGAACACCCTCCTCCATGGAAAGCAAAAGTTTCCATAGAATCCTTCATGCGGAAAAGGCCTCCCATGTTTAGTTAATCTTATGATCCCCTCCTCACTGAACAATGGATTAACTCCATTGAAAAGATATTCTCTATCCTTAAATGATCAGAAGAAGATAAGGTTGTACTAGAAATCTATCATTTTGATGGGGAAGCTGATTAGTGGTTGAAACTGATCCAAAATACAAAGACCCAAGAGGAATTCGATTCAATAGATTGGGAGGAATTCAAGAGGATGTTTTTCAACAAATATTTTCCATGAACCCTCCATATCAAGATGGAAGGAGAGTTCCTCAGAATCAAGTAGAAAGAAGAGGATTCCATCGAGGCGTATGAAGAAAAAATTACAAGGCTCTCAAGGTACGCCTCTGGATTTTTCATGAACACCGAAAGCAAGGTGGATCACTTATTTAGCGGACTAAAGCCAAGTATACCAAAACCGTTGGAAATTCAAGAATTTGACTATTATGAGGAGATTTTTTGTTGTGCCACCAAGGTTGAAATGGAGATTGGAGACTCTAAGTGGTATCTTTGGCCTAGTGACAAGAAGCAAAAAATGGAAAACAACAGGGGTGGTTCATTGAACAAATCCCATGATGGAAAGAAGCCTGACTTTTCCCCTTGAAAAAATTGCGAGAAGAAGCATCCTGGTAAATGTCTGAAGGGAACCATGAATTGCTTCAAATGTGGAAAGTTTGGTCATCTGCCCAAGAAATGTCATCAGGATATGAAGAATTCCACTAATGCAAAATAATAAAGGAAGGTTTAAGTTAACACTCAGCCTGTAGTGCAGCATTACAACTACAAGAAGCATGGGAATTATGCGAATAATTGACCTAAGACTTGGGTTGTTGGAGGAAATCAAAAACAACCTTGAAGGAATAAAGGAAGTGCTTATTCTATCACTGATGCGGAGGTGGAGCCGGAAAACGATGTAGTGACAGGTTTGTTAGTTATTCATTCAAAAATAGTGAATGTACTATTTGATTCTAGTTCTATGCATTCTTTCATATCATGCATGTTTAGTATAACTATTCAAACAAAACCTCAAAATTTGGAGGAAATGTTATTTGTGAGAATACAAAATGGTAAAATTATTACATCTATGGTTTATAACTCCTCCTTGGTTAACGCTTGGGGACTGAACCTCCCAGAAAATCTCTGCATACTTTTTTTAGTGGATTTTGAGGCTATCTTGGGCATGGATTGGCTATCTTTATACAAATACAACATCAACTATCGGGAAAGGGATAAAACTATTCACATCTTCAAGCATCCTCTAATTCTTTAAAAGTGTATGGTGGAAGATGAACCTCTTTAGAATCACTATCTCAACTGTGGTTATTATTTCCTTGTGATCATGCATATCTAGCTCAAATGATTGAGACAAAAGAGATAATCATTCTTGAAGACATTCCCATCATGAGGGATTACACTGATGTATTCTCTGAAGAGTTTCCTAGTCTTCCTCCTAACTGAGAGGTTGAGTTCCCAATTGATTTTATCTCTAGATCTCAGCCTATCTAAAATACACCCTACAGAATTACCCCTGTTGAGCTGGAAGAGTTAATGATAAATTTACAGGAGAATATAGAGAATGGTTTTATACGACCGAGTGCTTTACCGTGGGGTGCACTTGTCCTCTTTGTCAAGAAGAAGGACATATCAATGCGCCTATGAATTGATTATCTTGAGCTCAATAAAATCATTTTAAAGAACAAGTTTTCCCTTCCATGGATAGATGACTAGTTTGATCAGCTTCATGGGGGCAGTTATTTCTCTATGGTGTACCTTCAGTCCGGATATCACCAACTAAAGGTGAGTAACGAAGATATTCCCAAGACTGCCTTTCGAACAAGGTGCAGACACTATGAATTCATTATGATTCCCTTTGGACTCACTAATGATCCAAAAATTTTAATGGATTTAATGAATAGATTCTTTAGAGATTACCTTGGAAAATTTGTGGAAGTCTTTATTCTTGATTTTTTGATATACTCCCAGAGCAAGGAGGAACATGAGGAGCATTCGAATACTATATTAAAGACTTTGTGAAGGGAGAAGTTGAATGCAATGTACAGTAAATGTGTGTACTAGATGGAATAATTATCATTCTTTGGGGAAGTTATCACCTACAAAGGGATATCTGTAGACCCTTCCAAGATGAAGGAAATTGAAGAATGGACTAGGACAACTTATCTAATGGAGATCTGCAGATTTTTGGGACTATCTGGGTATTTTTGACGATTTTTGAAGAACTTTTCATGATTGCCAAACCCAATGACCAAGTTGACATGGAAGGGAGTAAAGTTTTTCTGGAAACATGAATGTGAAGACTATTTCAAGGAGTTAAAAAACAGGCTTATCATTGTGCCTATACTCACACTCCATTCAAGTGGAGAACTCTTTGGGGTGTATAGTGATGCTTCTAAGAAAGGCTTAGGGTTTTTTCTAATGAAAAATGATAAAGTGATACCCTATTCCTCAAGGAAGCTGAAAATATGTGAGAAAAACTATCCCACGCATGATTTGGAGTGGGCGGCAGTGATCTTTGCGTTGAAAATCTTGTGGCATTATGTCTATGGGGAGAAGTGTGAGATATATACTAACCAAAAGAGTCTCAGATAAATATTCACACAGAAATATCTTAATATGCGCCAGTGAAGATAGATATATATCATCAAGGATTATGACTACTAAATCCACTACCATCCCGATAAGGCAAACAAGGTAGCAAATGCACTATGTAGAAATGATCCTTCATCTTTATCATTGATGAGAATTGAAAAGGATCTGAACTTCTTATATTTGCAAAGGATTGACATGGGAATTGTTAAGGGAGAAAAATCATCAATACATTCTCAAATAATTTCTCAACCATTCCTATGGGAGAAAATAAAGGATGCTCAAAGAAAAGATGTGGAAATTAAAAAAAGGGTAGAAGCTATCAGAAATGGGAAATCCTATGATTTCAAAATTGATGAGGAAGAAGTTGTAAGATTTGGGACACAATTATGTGTAACAACCGATCCAAATATAAAGAAGGATCTATTAAATGATGCATAGAGATCGATCTTCTCTATCCACCTAGGGAGCACAAAGATGTATCGAGATCTCTAGGAAAACTTTTGGTGGGACAATATGAAAAGAGAGATTGCTGAATATACATAAAAGTTCCTGGTATGTCAGCAAGTTAAGGCTGGGAGAAAAAAGACCAAGGGGATGATGCAACCACTACCCATACCAGCATGGAAGTGGGAGAACATTACTAGGGACTTTGTCACTGGAATTCCTAGGACATCAAGAGGAAAAAATTATATATGGGTCATTGTGGATCATCTTACAAAGAAAGTTCACTTTATCGCAATTTGAGTGGACTTCTCATTGAATCAATATGCTTGGATTTACATAAATAAAGTGGTAAGGATTCATGGAGTACCACTATCTATTGTATCTGATCGTGACCCAAGATTCACCTTGATGTTCTGGAAAAGTCTCCAACATGCTCTAAGCACTGAACTAAATTTCAGTATGGCCTATCATCCTCCAACTAATGGCCAGTCTAAGCAAACTATTCAGACACTGGAAGACATGTTGAGAGCATGTTCTAGGGAATTCAAATGAGGATGGGACCAATATCTTCCACTGGTTGAATTCCTCTACAACAACAGTTTCCACTCGAGCATCTAAATGGTTCCATATGAATCCATTTATGGGAAAAGGTGCATAACATCGACATGTTGGGATGATGTCGGTGACCATAAGATGCTATGACTTTAAATGGTCGAAGAAATGGTGGAGAAGGGGAAAACCATTCAGCAGCATATCAAGGAAGCCCAAATTCGACAAAAGAGTTATGAGGATAACTGTCAATGAGACCTTGAGTTCAAAGTCGGAGACATGTTATTTATACACATATCTTCATGGAAGAAGGTCATGAGGTTTGGAAAGAAATGGAATCTGTGTCTCAGGTACATAGGCCCCTTTGAGGTCCTTGATCAAGTCAGAGTTGTGGCCTATCAACTGGAACTTCCACCTACCATGTCGAATTTACATGATGTCTTTCATGTATCCCTATTAAATAAGTACATACCAGACCCTTCACATGTACTCTTTTCAGAGGTGGTACACTTGCAGGATGATCTTTCCTATGTGGAGCAGCCAGTGAAGATCATGGATCGTAGAGAAAAATTTCTACGTAACAAGACTACTCATCTGGTCAAGGTACTATGGAGAAACCATAAGTATGAAGAGTCAACATGGGAATTGGAGGAAGCAATGAAGGAAAAGTACCCACACCTATTTTTGGATTAAATTTAAAACAAAATTTTGAGGGTGAAATTTCAAAAGGGGGGAAGAATGTAATGACCCAATGTTTTATAAATGGAAATTACTTTCTTATAAATATGTCATAAAATCACATGAAAACAAAACATAATGAACTACTAAGTTCTAAGTAACCTTTAAATATAGGTTTGTCACTTCTGTGTTTGGATTTTTGAAAATATGACATACACAGTTGCAGTCAATAAGTTATTTGGAGTCCGATAAGAAAATTTTAATTTTTTGTGAGTAGTAACCCACCCTTATGAATAGTAACATACCCTTATGAATAGTGATATAACCAAATGAATAGTAACCTTACCTATAATAATATGATTTCATATGTTCCATTATTTGTTATCATTAGGTTGTTCCTCTTAACTTGTGTGCTTAAGATGTTTCCTTATGTTCATTCCCTTACTGGGATTTTTAGCACATCCCTTTGTTCATGTGTTCCCTATGGTACCCTATGTAGATGTAAGGGCTCAAAGGAAGTCAGAAGATCTTTAGGGATATTAAATAAAGAAGCATTTTTAGCCCCATGTTTTATGTTATATCTACCCAATCTTCCAACACACTAGACTTAACGATCATTGGCTTGTACTCTGATGATTAATTATGCTTAAAATCATGTAATGTTATATGTAAAAGGCTTGGGTTGCTATATTTTCTATGTTCTTTTTCATTAGAAAAATAAAAAGTGGATTGATGTTGACATGATTACAGGACCATTTTTGGTGTACTGGGTTATGAAATGGTGCATGTGTGGGTGTGAATATGTGGTATTTATATGCCAAGATATCATAAATAATCTATTTATTAATGGATCATTGATAAAATTTACCATGATCACATGTCCATCTTGGAAGGTCTTGGAATTCATGGGTGTGTGAGTGGAATCCTGGAATTTTTCTGCCAAGATGTTAGGATAAATTATTTCTCTTTCTTTTAAAAGGAATGTTTGTTTTGAAATAAAATAAACATATTTTGATCACCGGATTTATGGTTTTGAAATTCATTGGTAAAATCTAATTATCTATTTATATTTTTATAGACTTATTTAAACTACTTTTGATACTCATCATTTTATTTTATAAGACTATGATATAACATAATATTGGTCTAAGTTGCATGTGAAAAAGTCCCTTGGGTTTGTCTTCTAGGTTTTTACACTCACCCATACATATGAACCTTGATACATATATACACATTTTCTTTTATGATATAGGTAAGGGACATATTTCACACTTCACTAATATAGAACCTTGATAGGGGTTTCCATGGATGTTTGTATATAGAGTTTTGATTTATCGCTGAGTTTGGAATTTTTGAGTAGTTCCACCTCGGTGCCCAAGTCTATTGCTTCTTTGGAGTCTACATGTTTTGGTTTATTTGTTTCTATTGTTACTCTAACATTATCTTATTGATCGTTTCCTTTTTTGGATATTACCTGATTCATAATTACAAATTTGTCTATTATATTTTTATATTTTCATCTTCATCTAGGTTCTTGTGTGTGGATGTTTGTATTTTTTTAAGGTTAAAATGTTCCCCCTCCTATTTGTTTTGTTAAATATTCATAATTTACTTCCATCCTTTAGTGTCCAATAAATGTCACATATGGTAAGTAACACCTCTAACTTTTCCCAAGCCAATGTGTTGGGTTGGGATGTTGTACCAAAGTTGGATAAGGTGTCAGAAACATTGTTAACCTATCTATATATATGAGAAAAAGTAATGTAAATTTGACTAAAATATTCAAGACAATCATCTTATGTCAGAGAAAAAAACCTCCCCCTAATGGCCTATATAATAGAGTAAGTGTCTAGATCAAGACACTGTTTTCACTATTTGTTCAATCTCACAGTTTGGATGACTTGGATCATGTCATCCATTTGAAATTATTATGTAATAGTCATTTCATATTCTTTATATAAACATGAGGGTTCCCATAAATTTGAGACCCTGAATGTTCCATTATAGTCTGTTGACCATGGATTTCTTTTTTAAGATTCATCCTTGTTGACCCAGATCCTACCTATAATGGGGGTTTCCAAACAACAAAAATATATCCATTGAGATTTTATAGTTCCCTCAAATAATCGACCTGTTAGAAATAGATAATTACTATATTGTATTCCTAGCCAATCTAGAATTCATGCTGACTACCACCCTAATATTCAAATTTATGTTTCTTATAGTAGTGCTCCAGTCAATGGGATTGTTATCATGGTTGTTGGCATTTCTATTCCACCATATTAGGATTAGGTTTTTAGCAACAATATTCCAAAATAAGATTCTTTATCTTGGAAGATCCTTTTGGGGGGATGAGTAAGAAACAAATGTGTTTAGATTTATTCCATTAATGTCTTCCACTTTAAATAGATAAAAACAATTTTCATATGGTTTTATCAAGGAAACATTAATGAAAATATAGTTGATGATGTCTGTACCATCCCTTCATGTATTTCCTATAGAACATTGGTTCATAAAAATGTTCCAAAGACCAAATTTTGTGGGAATACAAATATAGGTAAATCTTTATATAAGGGTATAATGATAGGAATAAATCCATTGATTTCATAATTTGGTTTACATAGAATCCATATTTGAGGGCTTCCCAATATAGAAGTTATAAAACAACATTCATGTCAGACAGCCATTCCATATAAAAACCCTAATTAAGATATATTTGAAAGAATGAAAGTGTAATCATAGATATATTCTTTAAGAGAAGTATGGATATAATACATTTATGTTCTAAATTTTTCAAGAATACAAACATCAGGGTTAAAAATCTTCCCATGAAAGTCTTCAAGGAAAGGATAACCCAATCATATGTCTTCCTAAAATTTACATTTAGAATTTGGTGAGACTGAATATTTTTTATGTTTCATCAAAACTATGAAGGAATCTTTAATACATAACCATACATAGGATTGTAGGTTTTGGATTTTCCTATAATCCATCCTCTTAAGGAATCACTGCTTCATCAAATTATTGTTGTTTAAATTTTCATTGAGAAATCTTGATAATAACTAAGACTAGAGATCATAATTGAGGTGGAAAAGGATGTTAATTTCCATCCATGAATCCTCTATAGATTAATGACTTGTGGTCCATTCCACCACTACTGAATTTATCTTGTAAATACTTCCACTCGACAAGAAATATTTGAATTATTGATTTTGGAGTTTTAATAAAAGAAATCAACCATTTTTAAGCAATAAATGAGATGACCATCTTATGTATAGAAATTAATTTAATGACATATATCCTTCCATCCAAGGAGATAGACATCCCTTTATAATGGATTAATAGTTCCTTAATTCCATTATAAATAACCTTGTATCAATAATCCTTCATCCTTTATAAAAATCAGGTTATTCCCAGACAAGTGAAAGCGAGAGTACACTCTTTGAAATCCATTCTTATTTTTAGGTTCAATCTCATATGGAATATGAAATTGTATATTCCATATTATATTATATTTAATAACGGACGTATAATTATCAAGGACCATATTGATTGATTCAATGTTCTTCCAACCATTATGGATAAACATACTCTGATTAGCGACGTTAAAAAATGAGATGGCGTTTCCATGTGGTTTGAATTTATTATGGGTGGTTATATCATTTTGATCTTCACAACACTTCTAATATCCCACAACCAAGAATTTTTTACCTTGTCTTTTGGGCCTTTCATATGTCACCTCGATTCTTGGATTGTTTTTATTCCTTTGGTTGCCTCTCTTCATATGGTGTGTGATTGATATCTTCTATAGTCTAATCTTTGTTTCGTCCTTCAACTTCCATTTAGAGACAAGATAGTTATATAGAGGGAGAAGGTCGGTGGCTCTCTTCCATGACTATTCACCCATTTTTATAGTCACAATCTTGGGTGCAATGGTTGAAACTTGAAATATCTATCTAGACTTCATCCTCTTCATGATTTTACAATAATGATAAAGTTACTTCTCCTTCAAAATATATGGGATCCATCCTTGTTCATTTTATATTATATAAATAAATTTCATTTATTTATTTATTTATTATTTTTGTGTATGGTTGGTTTGAATGATCCCAAACTATCTAACAATGAATGTTACAATCCCCATCTTGAGATTAAGGTGAATCCCTAGAGTTACAATGTTTCAATCTCAGATATTTTTTATGAACCATGTGTGTTGTATCTCTACTTTTACTTTCTAATTTTTACATTTTATAGTTTTTTATTAATATTATACTATTGTGGTGGTGTTCTTGTAATGGAGTCAGACTAAACCCTCTTATACCATGTAAATAGTTTTTTCTTTAATTTTTAGTAAATTCCATTTCTATTCATTTTAATTTCGGTATCATCTTTCTTCTTTCTCTCAGTTTATTTAAAACTATCAATTTGTATAATTTAAACTAATACTTCTCTCATCCTATGTGAGAGTCATACATCCTACATCATATTTGTTCCAATCCCCAGAATTTATAATATATCTTGTAATTGGTCTATGAAACGACATCTTCTATGCTAGAATTCAATAAGCTTATCAGTGATAACATTTTCTATATTTGGATAGTAATTATGTTTGTGATGTTAGTCCACAATGGGCTGGAAGATTCTTATCTAGGACCCATGAAACCCATTTTGATTGTGTATGTTTATGGTTATTCATCCACCCCTTATGTTGATGCTGACCCTAGTATTTTAGAAAAGGCTCACTATATGTTGCTCTTAACCATATGAGATAAATCCCTTCATGATGTTTCCCATGAAACCACTACTAAGGTAATTTGTTTCAAACTAAAAAATCTATATACTACCAAAACATAGCATAGTATTATTTTCAAGAAAATGATAATTTATACTTTTAAGATGAATCATGGTTCATTTTTTCATATTAAACTTGATTAATTTAACAATTTTCTTCTATATTTAGACAATATTGATGTTGACGTTAACGATAAAGATCATGTTATTACTATTTTAACCTCTCATAATGAATATTTTAATTCATTAAAAGATTCAATGTTGTATGGTCATGATTACTTAATGTTAGAAGAGGTTAAGGATGTTATTCCTAATCATGATATTCAAACACCTTAATTAATGGAATTGGGTAATGTTGTTAAAATGGAACAAAAAATGTTGATTTTTAGGGGTTAAAATATAGAAAATGGAAATAATGGGAAGGATAAAAATTGATTTAATAATTTTTGGTATTTTGAGTTCGGTAGAACGAGACATATTAAAATATATTTTACTATATTTCAAAATAAGGATGGTGTGGTCCAGAAAAATATGATATGACTCGATCAAAAAACTATGTATATTATGTATTTTAGTTTATTAGACCATTCACTATATATAGATATAGTTTATAGGTAGTCTCATTTCTACATTCCTTGTACAAGTTGTGTTATGATTACAAGGGCCACTAGTGGGGGTCTTTGGGCTAGTCTAAGTTGTTCGTACATTAGTGGTGATTTTTCTACTAGCAACATCTTTTTTGGATATTGTGTGTTTTTACATCCATTTGCATCATTCATTATTTTTTTGATATTTTCTGAGAATTCTAGTTTTTTTTATTTTTTCCCTATGGAATGTTATCTATTTGTAGGTATCTGAAAGCTTGTGATTTTTATTTTCTTTAGTGGAGAATTAGGTATAGGTGGTGAGATTTGTTTATATTGTTTTCTCTTAATCATTTTTTATTTTTGATCATGTTTTATTTTAGTATTATGATAGAAGTATGAGTGTACGTATGTGTATGTTGTGTGCCACTATGACACATTCTAAGAGTGTCTATGCTAGGAAGATATTGTAGTCTTAGGTTTATCTTATATTAATAAAAAAATTCCAAACCCACCAGAAGGTTATATTAAGGCTTGAAATAAAACCATCCAAAAAAAGTTATGTTTAATTTAAAAAGGTTGAGATTATTTTAAATTGGTTTTTGAAATGAAATTTATTTTTATGTTTTCCATTAAAAATAATTTTAGTTTATTTTTATTATGAAAATTCATTTTTATTTACAGGAATCTATTTTGTTAGCATCCATATCAGCTTATTGGTTGGGTCTCCGTGTTTCCTTATTGTTAGGCATAGGGATTCACCTTGCTCTTTTTGTTTGATCTGAGGTTTATTCTTATGTGTGCTTCTATGTGTTGATTACTACCAATCCAATAGATATTGGTCACCTCTACTATCTCCTATTAGTGTATTTACACACACTCAGTAAACATGGGTGATCCATGATGTTTCCTATCATCCTATTTAATTGTTTCCACACTATCTAAATTTATTCATATGGTTATAATGTCCTAAACATTATGATCCTTTTAATATCCCTCAACTGAACATGTTTTTGGCATATCTGCTACACCTTACATTAGTCACATCTCCTCTTGGATCACATTTATTCATCCGAATGTATCTCTTCTTATGGTGTAATCTTGATCTCTTTTATAAATAGAGCTCTTGTTCTTCCTTTATCTTCCATTCAAAAATATTATAGTTCGATATAGATGGATAAACATCAGTTCCCCTACTCTATTCCAACACACAACCATTACAATCATTATATCTGATGGAGAGCTCTACCCTAGGGAGATATATTTGGACCACATCCTCTTTAGGATTTTGTAACCATTGCAGTGCTTCTTCTCCATCAAGAGATCCACGATCTAGACTTATTGTGTTGTTAAATTTATATTCTGTAACAATTTTGTATTTATTTCTTTATTTATGGTCTCTATGTGGGGTTTGAATGCATGAGTTCATTGAGTTTGGAAACAAATGTTTCCATTGAAGGTTTCATGTAGTGCAAAATCATTAGATGGGGCATATCTAACCCAGTTATTTGTCAAAATCAATGATCAATATGAAATATACATCAATGATAAACTCTACGGATAAAAAAATTGAATCAAAGATTAATTATATAATAGAATTTAATATCAATAGTATAATATCTTCACTTATTATTTATATTTAATTTATTTAATTATGAATTATCTTGTGAGGAATTGTTTCTTAATTAATGGTTTTTAATATCTCTATGTAGTATTGTCATTGAACTGTAGGAATCAAGAGTATATTCCCTCCAGATTTGATCCACATGTTTTCCATGAATTTTGAATGTCTCTATTGGAATCTTTTTGTTCTAACATGGTATGTCCTAATACTATCATAATTCTTCATTGATTTCCCTGAGATTCAATTGAGGCAGGATTTTGTTGATCACTCTATACTCAAGAGTGGCGATGGAGGAGGATCACTCTCTATTCTTGATATCATTCCTAGAGAGGGAAATCTCTAGGTATTTTTTGTGGATTCTCTCCATATGTCATTGTGTACTACCAAAATAGAACTGGATCTAATCAGAAAATAATATAACTAGGTTTATATAATGTTGGGATAAGAAAATAATAATTTCACATACCCCCATATTATTTCTGCAACATCTATAGAACCCCATGTCTATAATAATAATATTATTTTTATTAGTTTTACTTCTTGATATATTCTAAAATCATATATTAAATTGAATAATATTTATTTAAATAATATTAAATATTTGTTTCTGACCGGACCATTAAATTTGGTCTGCTATTCCACCATAATATTTTTCTGGACTTGAATAGTGACTATTTGTTTAATAAAAAAATATCACTGAATAATTTAACAAAAAATAAATAAATATTATATTAACTAAATAGAAAATAAATATTTATAAAATATTATACTCACAAAATACTCTCTCTAATAATTTAAAATAGAATATATGTGATCTAGAATACACAAATTATTATTAAACCACATGTGGTAATAATATTTATTCATCATGTTAAATTATAAATAATAATATCGTTTAATTGAGATTCTGGATACACGTAGTGTGTGACCCTCAAGGCCCTTTTCCCACTGGAATTAGCAGAACAATCCCAAAGTCCAATGATATCATCTAGTGACACTCTAAGGCAGCCACAATGAAAGAATTTAATTTCCCAATGATATAATACATCATGTGTATGCATAGTTTTTAATATAATCCATTTATTACGATATCTCTTATAACGTATGTTTCATTCCAATGCCATCAACCTATATGAATGATATCGCTTTATTATACTTTCCAAAAACTAAAATTGTTTACACAAAACTATTTTTGTGTACTTATTTAAGCTATATTATTTCCATAAATGGGCTAGATATATCAATTTCCATTAAAGAATATAAGGGATACAACCTTACCTATATTATTTATTAATGAAATATTACTTGTGATGCACCCAATGTATCTTATCTCACTATGAATATGTGGCATCACTGTTAAAATGAATACATAAAAGTACAGAACTCATAATATCCATTAATAGTAGAATTAAATCATATGGACCAATAAACATATTAACAGATAGGAACGTCGAATGACACATACAAATGTAGATTTCTTACTAATGAATCTTGTTCTCATAATATCATACACTTGACATTACTGATGGAGTACACCATGATAATGAGATTAAAATAACTACAAGTCCCCACCCCTAATAGTCTATATCATTTGTGTCCCTCAAATGAATTCATCCGACTATAAAAAAATATATTTAAGAATACCATCCTAGCACTTTTGGATTCTCATAATAGCGTGGAACATTTATTTCCTTTCAGCGAGACATCTACTCTTAATAAATTTTCACATACTATTTTACACATAATATCAATTATTATGTGGTTAGCAGAATATAATTTTTTTTAAAAAAAATTAAAAACATGTTACCACTAATTAAATTTTAGTTGGTTCTAGAGAACCAACATTAAAAGACTCCCACTTCCACTAGAACCAACTATGAAAGACCTTTAGTTTTATATCTCTCACATGATACAACCAATATTTCTAAGATATGAATTTAGGAAAGGGGCCTACCATTTTTTAACTATGTAAACAATAATTTTTGAAAAATCACCCCTTTGAGAAAAATCCTTCATGACAGGATACTTCTAGAGTATATAATATTTCCATCGGGGTGGGCATGGCTCCATTTCAAGAATCACCACTACAGTATTATCACAATATAATTTGAAAGGTTATTTACAAATCGGTGCCACATAAAATTCCTAGATTTTTTTTGGAATCCAAATGGATGTTTTAGCTGTATCATTAGATGCTATATACTTAGAATCCGTAGTATAATTAGTTAATACGGTATGATTTTAACTCTTCCCGCTCACTTCTCCTCTATTGAGGCTAAAAACATATCCTAACTGTTACTTTAGATCATTATGATCTATTTGAAAAATATAATTATCATAACCCTCTTAGGAATAACTCTTATTATCCTCCATATACTAAGAAAATATCCTTATTTCTTCTTAGATAATCAAGTATATCCCTAATAGCAGACTAATGTTTTTCTCCCAGGTCTTCTTGATATCTTCCTGTCATTCTCAATTCATAAGAAATGCCAACTATATTACATAAAATGTTATACAAGAATGATTTTGTCACTAAAGAATATGGGATCTTACTCATTATATCATTATCCTATTCTGTCTGAGGACATAATTTTTTACAATGACTTATACTATTTAACATTCAAACCAATCCCCTATTGGATTTCCTATACTAAATATCTTTAGTATCTAGTATATTTATGTACCATTAATTTTTCCAAGAAGCATCCTAGATCTCTCATAAATAATATTGATCCCTTTAATATAGGCTACTTTACCTATTTCCTCCATGGAGAAACACATGTTTAACTAGACACTAACTGACTGTAAGACTAGTATTCTATTTACAATAAGTAAAATTTCATCAACATATACAACTAGTACAACAACCACATTCCTGCTAAAATTATGGTAAACACAAGGATCACATTCATTCTTAATGAAATCATATTATTTTATGGCTTCATTAAACCGAATGTTCCAAGAAAAAAATGATTTCTTCCATCCATAAATGGATCACTACAAATTGAATATATTTTTATCATTACTTTCAGGGACAAAACCCTCTAGTTTTGTTATATAGAAATCTTCATGATGGTTCCCATTAAGGAAATATGTTTTTAAATACATCTTAAAAATTTATTAGTCCTGGTATGATGCAATAAAAAGTTTAATTATGATGTATTTAAACATTTCTATTAGAGATAATTTTTCGTAATAGTCAATTCCTTGATACTTTTTAAACCCTTTAGCCACTATCCTTTATTTACTAGTATTTACCCGACCTTCCATGTCCATTTTTCTCGTCAATAACCATTTTATCCTAACATGATTTACATCAATAAATGGATTGACTAAAAGCCAAACCTATTTTTGATACATGGAATCAATTTTCGAATTTAGGTATTATTTCCATATAGTATATTCTAATCTCTCAACTACCACTTTTTGGAAGAGAGGTTCATTATAGTCAACCAATAACGAGTCTTCATCATTAGTGACTAGAAAACCATATCTCTCTGGTTCTCTGACCTCTCTTGTTCTCCTATGTATTATTTGTGTTTTAGAAACTAAAATTACTCTAGGAACCTATGGAACATATTACAGTACCAAATCTTGTGTATCTTTTGAATCAACTTTGTTGAAGTCAATATTTCTCCCACTATCCTCCATGAGAATGTGCTCCCTCTCAAGAAAGAGGTCTTTTTTTTATGTCAGCCACTTTCTTTCCTAATGTGTTGTTTTGGAAATATCTCTTTTTTATAGGATACCCTATAAAGATAAAATTTTCACCCTAAGGGTCTTGTTTATTTACTAATAATTCCATAAAAATTATTCACAAACCTATACATGTGTATATGAGAAAATGGGTTTCTTTCAACCGCATAACTCAAAGGGAATTATTTTTTCACATTAGTTCATACTCATTTTAGTGTGTATGCTTCGATTTTTAATTAAAATTCACAAATGGATAATGGGATGTATTCACGACTCATCATCAAACATACCATGTCTATTAGGGCATGATTTAGAATTTTTCTAACACCATTCCACTTGGTGTGTAAGGTGGTGTGATTTGGGAAAGGATCCCAAATTTCTTTTGAAAGTTAATAAACACTTTTAAAAGATATTAACTAGATCAATCCAATAAAAAATAATTTATCTTATTTCCATGTTTATTATCTACTTCATTCATGAATTCATTGAATTTTCTAAGAGACTAAGACAGAAACATTATCCAGTAAACATAGATATATCTACTCAAGTCGTCAATAAAAGTTATGATGAAAGAATACCCACCTATAACTTCTATTATAAATGGTACACACATTAGTGTGTGCCAATCCTAAAAGCCCTATTTCCCTTTCACCCTATCCACCAATTGGTGGTTTGGATATTTTTACATCTAATTATGCATGAAATATTTAAAGTGGTTTTACATAAAAAGTGCCAAAATAACCTTCTTCTGAGTGTTTTTTCAAACACTTCTCACTTACATGAACAAAATGGTGATTCCTTAGATGTTATTATAGTCATGAAATCATGATTTTATATTAACTAAAAATAATTTTTTCCATAATTTAATACCTAAATACCATTATTTAAATGATTCATACGATAACATATGTTGTCTTTATAAAAGAAACAAATTTTATTTTAAAACATGCAAATAAAATTATATGTTGTTACATAGGTTACCCAAATTATATTCTTTGTAATATTTGGTACATATTAGAAATATATTAAAACCAATATCATTCCTATTAGAAATTAAATGTGGTAATCTACAATGTCTATAGAATCTAAAATCACAACATTAAATCCTCTCAAATCCATCTCCCCTTTAGAAATCATTCAGGTTCTACAGAGTTCCTATAATTGGATTCAGATGTGAGCACCATAAGATTTATCAAATACCAAATATATTGATATTAATTGATTAAACTTGATAATGACCACACCTTATTCTCACCCTTACACCAGGGTGAAGTTACTCTTCAAGTGTCTTTTCTTTCCCCATAAAAACCTTCTAATTCTGTTTCCTTTCCCTATCTCTAGTACTTCCTCTTCCTATAATTATGATGCTTGGGAGATTTTGATTTATTATGAGTCTTGTTCCCCTTTTCCTTGTTCTTACTTTTCATATTAACTATATATACTACAGGTTGGTCACTCCCCATTTCCATTTCTAATTGGAAAATCATAGTAAGAAGTTTCAAAATACTCATATCATTATTTACCATGTTATAACTAACAATAAAACCATACAAGGACTTGAGTAGTGATGAATGTATGAGATATATGTGAAACTCATCTAGGAATTTATTCTTTAAGATGACTAAGCATTTAATTTAGATAATAATCTTGACTAGATGAGGCCCAACTTGCATGAAGTCTCATTGTTAGGTTTTAAATTGTGCATTGGAGATCTTGTATCTCCCTTGTCTCATCGTCTCCTGTTGGAGATCCCATAAGTGATAAATCATGTTATGTGAATCCATGTCCTCTTATTTTTTTTAAATATCTTTGTTAATGGATGAAATCATGAATCATAGAACATATATGGAATAATTTAAATGATTCTCATAGAGAGATAACTCTTACTCACTATCCTCTTGGTCATTCTCTTTAGAAACATGTTCTTCATGCACATATAATTTCCTATGATGGTTTCAGATTAGGCGTATCCATTCTTGTAAAATAATTCATGTGAAAAGGTTATCCTCTTCTATTATGAATTGTAGTTATATGTTTGATATCATTTTTATTTACATTTCAACAAAAATTAAAAATATAATTTTAGTATATTATCTAATAAAATTATATATAAAAAATACTTTTATATTTTTTAATCTCACACAAAATTATTGAAACCCAATATCCCTCACCATTGAAATGGAAATATCTGATATGATGGACATTATAGTGGAAGGATTCCATATTCCCCATCTCATCACCCCATATTTGGATGGTCATGCATTTTTAAGGGTTTTAGGAAGACATCCCAAATTCCAACTACACTATCTCGCAGTTACTTGATTTTTTGAGTGAATTTTTTTATCCTGAAATCCTTCAAATGGATTTCTTCACCTTTTCCTCTTATTTACACTAATTAATTGTTTGACTGTCAACCCTTGATGTAAAATATGTTAAGTTAACCCAAAAATTCAATTTATAATTCATTGATAATTGAAAGAACCTTGTCTTTTGTCTTAAAATAACATTGAACTATGGTTCGGTTTTTTCTTATATAGTGGAAGGCTATACCGACTTAATATATATAGTTATGGGATATTATATCAATGAATTAATTACCCATTTTACCTTTATAGAAATATTTTTTATATTAAGTGGATTAATTTAATTGATTAAAAATGTCTTAAATAAAGTTAATTCATAATCTATTTTATTTTAGTATTTTCTTAAAAGATTTTTAATTCATTAATTTATGTGATTGTGATGAAAACATAAATAATTAATTTATCCATGCATCAAGAAATAATTTAAATAATAAATTAGTAGGATAAGGAGTATTTAAAAATCTTTAGTTTATCAAGTGGATGATAAACTGACCGTCGACCTAGGTGAAAATACCTTGATAATTTTTTGTGATTGTGTTGTAGTTTTCCACCTCTCCACATATAAATCTCTCTCAAGTTAGTTTCTCCTTAACACCAATCTTGAACCACCTACACTATCTTGGGAGTTCCATACATTACATATTATTTTACTCAATCGCAGTGAGGGGAATATAATAATTGTTTAAGGGATTTAAATCAAAGAAACCATGGGCTCACATGCCATTACATAATGAGAGGAGGGATGATGTGAAGACCATATAATTAATTTAATAATAAATAAAAAGGAAACAAATCTCATAAAATGGTTTGATATATGATAATGATCATCCACATACATTCAAAAATTATTCCTTTATTAAAATATAATTCAATTATACTCATTCTTATTTAATACAAATCTCACTTGAATCAATTAATTATCTTTCATAATCAATATATTTTTTTATCTCAATTATCATCTGAATTTTTCTTTAGATTCTCAAACATTAAAATTTTAAACAAATTAAATAAATTTATTTAAAATTAACTATGTACAAAATATATACCTTAGAGTAAACACGGTGAGTAATCATCTAAACTACACAACATTTATTATTAATGTATATTGTTTACTCATGTGACATATAGAATACATGACTTATCACACAATGTTACAATGGGTACTATCAAATTAATGAAAACAAAAAACACATGGCATTTATATATCATGTTATGTTTCAATGCACATATAGTAACGAATGTGTTATGACTTACACAGAATATGAATATCTGAACATTACACAAACAATAATTAGAAATTTAATATATATATATATATATATAATGTATTACATGGAATGAACTATAAACTTAATGTAAATACTGAACAAATTCTGATAGGGTTTAACCAATATAATAATTTTCTTAATTCTCTGTAATTTGGTAACATACATGCCCTGTATATTTTTTTTGATCATCTATCCATGGAAGGTGCCTAGGGACTCAGCGTGTAACAATGCCATGGGAAATAATAGAGTACACAACATGTGGTCACCAAACTACATGGTCACTGACCATGTAGGTTTTGTAACAAAATACACATCTCGTTTGTAACTAATAGACTACACATCATGTATGATAGTGGCATGACATATAGTCTGGCTGACTGTGCACCAGGTTAGTCAGTCAATATAATGTCTATTAAATACACAATGCAGGTAATAAATATATAGAAAAATTTATTCTGATTTCATCTGGAGCATTGAACATGGGTACAAGCTGTGTACCTCTAGGTTACACGGTGTTTACTCTTGTGTAATCGAACAAGATTCTTTGACACCTTCATATGAGTTCTTTAAAGTTATTTCATTCATTAAATTAATTGATTTAGATTTAATTTTTTAGAAAAGAGGGAGAAGAGAAGATCTTGTGATATAGATTAAGAACAATTAAACCAGAATTGAAAAGTAAAATCAAAATCAAAATTTAATAAATTATCATTAAATAATTATAAATAATTATGCTACCACTATAATACCACTTGAAGGTTTCAGACATAACATAAGTGCAAGATAGGGCATGCCCAACACATATTTTTGTGATAATCAATCATCAATCCAATATGTATATCAATAAAAAATGTTGCGACCAATAGAATTGAATCAATGGTTAATTAGATGAGATAATGCTAGAACCAGAGTGTATGATCATTACATATTATTTATTATTTATTTAGGTAATTAAGAATTAACTTCTGAGGAATTATTTTTTCATTGATGGATCTCCCAACTTCTCTACATTATACAATCGTTGAGTTGTTGGAATCAAGAGTATATTATATCTGGAAGTGATACACACATGTTCTACAAACCTCTAAATGTCACTGTAGTAATCTCTAGGTTCTAGTGTTGTAGATCCTAATTCTTGTGCCTTTAATGTTTCATCACCCCAAGAATCACTTAATGAAGGATTCTCTTAATCTCTTTAGACTCAAGGGTAATGGTGGTGGAGGATCACTCTCTATTATTGAGAATGTTCTTGGAGAGGGATATCTCTAGGGATTCTAGAGGATTTTCTCCATACATCATTGTTTATTACACAAATTGAACAGGATCTAATAAAAAAATAATCTAATTGGATTTGTATACAACTATGCTTAGAAAATAATAATTGAACTTGTGCCCTTGTTATTTTTGTAATCCATGTGGAACCCTATATCTGTAGTAATAATAACAAAATTAATATTTCTTGACATGATAAGACTCCAAAGTAAGTGTTTAGTGACGGTTTAAACCTCTACTAAATTGTTTCACAAGAGTTTTGAAAACCCGCTGCTAAATTGTGTCTTGACAATTATTTAGTAGCAGGTTTGCGAAACAACTATGGAACAATTTAGCACTGCTAAATCTTTTCATGATTGTTAATTTTTTATTTTTTATTTTTTTTAATTATTCTAATTTTCATAATTAATTTTATTTTATTTTATTTTTTTTAAATTTTTTATTTTCCTTTATTGATTTTATCATTATTTTGTTTTTAAATTTTTTATTGTTTTTCTAATTAAAATTCTTAACTGAATTATTATTATATTAATTTATTAATCTATTATTTTATTATTGTATTATGTATTATGTATTATCTTTATTGTTTATCTATTTTTTACCATGGACATGCACATTCCTGCATTTATATACCATATATGCCATGTAGAAATTCTGTTTTGGGTGAGATTTGAATCCCTTACCTCTTGGTTATTTTTTAAAGACTTTATCACTCTAGCAGACTCATCATATACTGAGTATACAAAAGTTAATATATATATATATATATTGATGGAAAAAATAATACAAAACAAATAGATACAGACTAATTAATTAATATTTAATATTTAATATTTAATAAATAACAAAAAATTAATAATAAATAAATAAATAAAACACAGTAATAAATTGTAAATTTTAAATCATAAATAATAAATAATAAATAATCATTACTAATTAGTAAGTAAAAAAAATAAAAAATCTATAGGTAATGAATACATAATAAATTAATATTTGACAAATAAATAATAAATTAATATATAATAGGTAATAAAAAATAAATTATGATTAAATAAATAGTAAATATATAATGAATATATAATAAATAATACATTAATAATACATTAGTAATAAAATAATAAAAAATAAAAAATATTTTAAAAACTAATGAATAAATAATAGGAAATAATAAACAAATAAATAAGAAATATATAATGAAATAATAGTGAAAATAATTATATATAAAAATAATATGTTAATAATAAATTGATAATAAAATAATAATAAATTAATAATTAATTAATAATTAATTGAAAAACAATAACTAAATAATTAATAAATTATAAATTATAAAAAATATAAAATATAAAATTATAAATTATTAAATAAAAAATAAATAATAGTTATATAATAAATAAATAATAATAAATTATAAATAAATTATAAATTATAAATACTACGTAATAATTAATAATTAATAATTAATAATTAATAATTAATACCTAAATAATACATATATAATAAATAATAAATAAATAAATAGTATCTAATGAATAACTAATAAAAAATAATAAATAAAATATCAATTATAAATTAATAATATATAATAACTATATAATAAACTAATAATAATTAATAAATAAACAATAAATTAAAAATAGTCTAAAATAATATAAAATAAATAACAAATAATTATTATTAATTTAATAATTAATTTAATAAGAAAAAATAAATCAATAAAAAATAAATTAGTAACATATAAATATTAAAATCATAATTAATAATGAATAATTAAATACATATTGAATAATAACTGGATATATATATATATACATATAAATAAATTTTCATAAATTTATATAAAAAAACACATTTATGTTATATAAATATATTTAAAAACATATTAATATTGAATAAATATATATAAACACACACAGATAAATAATTGTATGTTAATATAAAAATATTTATATAAACAAAAGTAAATATAAATATATTTATATATATATACACATATAAGATATAAAAATAAATAAACAAGTATGTTTAAACTTTTACAAATGCACATAAATATTCCCAAATATTCATAAATACATATAAAAAGTTATATATAATGTATAATAAATCACCAATATAGGAGAAACTATAAAAATTTATACACCATAAAATCTATAGGAATGTAAATCAATGGAATAAAATCACAAATGATACAAATATCTTATAAAGACACTCTTAAACGAAGATAGAGTTTCATAGAATGTTTAAAATCCGGAAATCTGAACAAAAAACATAGTCTTTTAAAACTTATAGTCTTCTTTTTACCTATAAAAAATAGTTTCCATATTCACCACTAGTTAACATGGTCTATTTATTATCACAAGATTCTATTTGATATGTTGTACCTCCCAAATAGACACCCAGATCAAAAGTTATGGTTGTTTTAAGTTAATGTTTTATTTACAAAATTTCATAAAACTATAATAAATTTTTTCCTTTTAATTATTATGAAATTATTATTCTATATAGTTTTACTTCATTTCATAACCTTCTATTTTACTGGTGTTGGAGCTAAAACAGACTATCACGTCAAAAGTTATGGTAATTTAATTCCTAAGTATGATTTTTAACATATTGAAGGATTATTTTATGTTTCAAATTATTTTTAAATCCTAATTATAAGTAATTAATAATTAAAACATTATAAATAATTAATTTTTTAAATAATAAATAATATATGATATTAAATAATAAATAATAGATAATAAATAATAAATAATAATAAATAAATAAATATTTTATCTTTTCTATTTTTTCCATTAATTTAGTATTAGTTTTTTAAATATTGCTCCTATTTCTTGGAGGTTTCTAAAAAACTATAGATAAAATTAAATTAAATCATTTTTTTAAAAATCAATGAAAAATAAAATTAAAAAAAAGACATTTAGCATGGGTTTTTTAAACCACATCTAAAGAAACGCTACAAAATCTTTTACCAAAAATTTTTTAGGTGTGTTTTTAAAAAGTGCCGCTAAAAACCACTATAAAATCTATATTTTTCCTATATTGCACACTAAACATTGAAATTAAATTAAAAATTCTTTAATCAAATAATACTAAATATATATTAATCCTAACAAGATGATTAAATTTGGTCTTTCATTCTTCCACTATATTTATCTGGCACTAAATAATGAATATTTATTTAATAAATAAATATCACATAATTATTCACCAATAAATAAATAAATATTAGCCTGACTGAATAGAAAATAAATATTTATTAAATATTTTTCTCACAAAATATTCTATTGGATAATTGGTCAGAGAATATATGCGATGAAGAAAACCTGAATAATTATTAAACCATACGTGGGAATAATATTTATTCTACTTATTAAATCATAAATAATAATACTTTCAAACTTAGATTCTGGATACACTTATTGTATGACCCTTAAGGCCTCTTTCTCAGTGGCATTATGTGAAGCATCCCATAGTCCAAGGATAACAATTAGCAACATTCCAAGGCAAAAAAAGCTAAAGAAAATGATTTCGTAATTCTATAATACCACATTGTATGCTTACTGTGTAATATATTTCATTTATTGTGATATCTCTAATCAAGTAGATTTTTTCCTAGTGCCATCATCCTATATGTTTTATGTGTCTTTATTTAACATTCTTAAAATTGAACTTTCCTATCAAATTCCATGACCAAGGATATTTTTAGGCTATATTATTTCTATCAAATGGATGGAGATATCAGCTTCCTTTAAAGAACCAAAGGGAAAATTCATTTCTTGCATTATTCATTAAGGAAATATTACTCGTGATTCACCTAAAGTGTCCTACCTCTCCACAAACATATTTCATCACATTTTATGTCAATACAAAAAATTACACCACTAATAATATATTTTAAAAATAATATTAAATTATATGTACCAATAAACATTTTCATAGATAAAAACATCCAACGACACATATAAATATCTATTTCTTATTGGTGGGCCTTTTTATTATAATATCCCACACTTGATTTTACCATGGGAATACACCATGATAAGGTGATACAATGTCCCATGAGTATACTCCCCTGATATACTATAACATATTTCCCCTCAAATGATTTCATCTAGATATATAACCTATATTTATGAATATAGTCATGTCATTTTTAGGTTCTCATCATAGTGGGCAGCTTCCATGACCATTTAGTATGATAGCTATTCTTAGGACATTACCACATACTATTTTATGTAGAATAACAATCATGATATGATTATGATTTTATAAATATTAAAAAATAATGAATTTATTTTATCATAAAATGACATCAAATTTTGTTCAAGGAAACCAACTCCAATATCCATCCTCGACTCGAGTTTAGTGTGATTCCATTAAGTGATAAGGGTTTCACTCTTAGATAGTTTTATTGGTTTTCATTTGCTGTCTATATACTTTTATTTTCACTAATTTATGATTGTTGATTTGTTTTTTTATAGAATAATATTTTTTTGTTCTTGTGTTTTCTCCCTCGAGTAGAACTAAACTGGTACAAACCATGTAAATCATTCATGTTCTTCACTTTTGAGCACATTTCTTTTCCCTTATATTTAATTTTGGTACATGATTTCTTCTGTATATCAGTTCCTTCAAACCTATTTCTTCTTATTATCTAAACTGATACATTTCATATCCTCTCTAAGAGTTGTAAGGCCTAGATGAGATCCATTTTGACCCTAAAAACCAAAAATGTTTAAATAAAAAAATGTTCCATACAAATAAAACACTATCTTGGAAAAAATTAAAAAAAATTAAAACACAAAATTTCAATCAATCATCAATTCTAGAAATAAGATAAATTGTAAAAGCTATTGTTCACACATTATCTCTTTATCAAAGAAGAATATTTACATATATGGAGAGTCTAAATCCATTTTCCTATTTCATGGGTGTACGATTACATAGAAAATATGTCCCATGAATCTAATGATCAAAATAGAGATAAAAAATTCTATAGTACCCCACATTACAATAGTTCTCATCTCTATACCATTTTCGATGGTGTTATTGTTTCTACTATCTATTTTGTCAGTTGGGATTTAGATCACCAATTACCAAAAGTTAAACCACTAGAAATTCAAGTGAGAATTGATGCTTCCGAATCTCCCCATATTAAGATAATATCATGAAGTTGATATATCAAAACATATGAAGGTTAATGACACTCAAAATCACTAAATCAAGTTCATTCAAATCTAACACACACTAAAAAATCTCATAAAAAAGACATTGAGGTGAAATAAAGAAATAATGAAATGAAAAAAAAAGATTTTATAGATTGGACAATAGTCCGACATCAATGATAGAACATCATTTCAACTTTTCATTACTTAGAAGTTGTAATATTATAATAACTATTGAAAATTATTCTAATCGGATCACTAATCATACAATAACATGAAATTGATCTTCAACACATGTGTGAGGAGCCCTATAACCTACACTCCTGGATCCAATGAAAAAACATAAACATGTAAACACTATAATTGATAAAAAGCCATAATTACAAGAAAATTCAACATTTACAATTGAAGTACATTTTTATGTTTACAGTTTTAGATAATAAAGGAAAATATTTACCTTTTATAACCAATATTCTTTGTATCAAAAGGTAATCATTCCTAATATATATGAAACTACATAATCTTTATAAATCCATCAAAATCTCCCAAAAATCCATCAAACAATATACTCTTCTAGAAACATCATGCGTATTACATCTCTTCATAACCTGGGGAAATGGAAACATATGAAAGGTGATCTCTAATGCTCAGTATGGGTAAAAATAAGTGATAACAATAAATGATCATAAGTTAGCATAAGATGAGAATATGAGTATAATAAGGGTATATAAGAAATTTATAACTAATAAATCATATATCATAAATCATGTCATTATTCATGGAATAACATAATACATGATTCAAAAGTGTGTGGAAAAATGTGTTAGTAAACATAATCTAGTTGAAAATAACATAGTCATGAGCATAAGCATAAAATTATGACATATTTCAAATATAACACAAAAAATAGTATATGGAGTCTTTTCATTCTTGAGTCACACACTTGTACCAATTATTTTAAAAAAACATAATTGTACTCCTATATACATCTCTATTGTGAGTCACATATCGACACTCATGCTTGAGAAAAACTATATTGGGCCCATGTATACATATCCCATGATACTTAAACATTTAACCAGTGAATTGGAGGTTGATATAGGACCCACATCCATTATTATCTATACATACAAGCACCATATAAAATTCATGTACTTATCAGATCATAAAACCTGTGGAAATTAAATGGATTTCATACAAATTTTAAAATTAAAATCTTTTACTTTTTATAGAATAAAGAACCTATAGAAATAAAATGGGATTCATATCATTTTCAAATGTAATCACATAAAAAACATTTATAATTCCTTTAATTATCAAAATATGATATAACCCATTGAAAATAAATGTTTATCCAATGACCACATGTAAATTTATATGTAAATATCATTCAATCATGACAATTAAGAATATAGTAACTGCACCATCTAGATAAATGGTATACAATCGTGTCCCACAATTACCCAAATCAATCTATGTATAAAACTCGATAAACAAGCTTCTATTATGGGAAATAAATATAGTGTGTTCATAGAGGAATACATTAGATGAAAAAGTATAGTAATACACTACAGATGATTAGGAAAAACAAAGGAAGTGATTTATAAACCCTCAAAAAGAGAAGGATATAACATAATACATCCATTGAAATAATATAGATGGAAAAAATTAGATAATATACCAAATAAAGAATATGGTATTTCAAAGGATGTGGATTTAGATGAAACACATTTTTTAGGAGAATTATGAAAAACATAATTGGAAAAAAGAACCCTCCATGGCTTTTTTGAAAACATTTATTTAGATATAAATATTGTATAAATCAAGATGAATAATATTTTATTTTATAAATCCAATAAATCATAGAAACTATGTTACATATAAATCAATAAATTTTGTTGAAAGACATATTAACAAAAAGACATTAAAAAGGGGTTTTAATGGCCCAGACCTCTATGGTCCATTACTTTTTCAAAATACAGTGTTTGGGGTTTTTTGGGAGGCAATAGTATCTCATTTCAAAAGTATTCCAAATTTCCAATTTTTTCATCGGTGTGTCAGGCGTTAGTGATTTGTTTTGGTAGATCAGTGTTGGTAGGTTTGCGTTGGTAGCTTCCATCAGTATCCCTCATCAGTAGCATTACATCGGTGACTTGGATATTTGGTAACTCAGGGTGTTGGTAGGATAAGGCATTGGATGTTCGGGGCTTCAGAAGGTGAGTGGTGTCGGTGACTTGTGTCAGTGAGACGCCTCAGCGTGTCAGTCATCGGTGACTCACTGTTGGTGACTCATACTGGTGACTCAACCATCGGTGATTCATTTCATTTTTTCCAGTTTCTCCCATCTTACATTTTATTTGACATAAATAGAGCTTAAATCCTTATTTGGGAAATTTCTAAATCTTTTTCAAAGGATATTAATTATATCTTTAATATCTTAATGCTCTGGGTACGTTGAAATAGTCAAAATGCATGGTCTTGACCACGATCCAACTTTAATTGCATTTAAAATAGTCTCCCTTCTGTTGATATAGGATCTGGTTCTCATAATCTGAGATCTTGTTTTCCCTGTGTTCTTATATATTCTCCTGGTGCGTCGAGAACCTTTCTTCATCAAGGAGTCAGGCACCTGTGATGTAGAAGTCTCTTCGGTTTTCCCCTAGAGCTTTCCTACTACTCACGCACCCCTATTTTTGTGCAAGGAATAATCATTGGTCGCCAGTTGTTCTAGGTAGTTATTTCCTTTGATCCCTTTTAATTCTATATCATGTGGGTTGGGTGTACTCAAGTCCCCTTGTGAAAACAGTTAGACCTGAATTTAATAAAGATAATAAGAAATAATAAATGAGGGGTTAGGAAGATGATGATGATGATGAATTTGTTTTATATGTTATCCTTGATCCATGTTCTGAACTTTATGGGATGTCTTCTCTTGAAAATCATGGTCTTTGGTGGTCTCTATTTTCACACCGTAGTCATGGAAACTTTTTATTAATATTTTATTGAATGAATTTGAACATGAAAAATATTAATCACGTATATCTGGATAATTAAATGGATTCCCCAAGATCAAACTTTTTTCTTTGATCACCCCTAAATAATAAAATTGAAATTAGAGAACACATTTTTCTGAATCTAAATACATTTTTTGTTTGGTTTGGACATTTATTGTGTCTGGATCTATTCGATAGTGTGTGTTTTTCTAGTCCTGTGGTGTAGTGGCAGTGAGTTTGGTTGTGAGTATGTGGTAGTATGGGTGGTGTAGTGGAATATCAGGTTGATAGATTGGTTGATTTTAGAATGGATCAACTTTTCAAATAGAGGGACAACATCTGGGTAGTGGTTCGGAAGAAGGGCTATAGGATTGGGTTGTGTTATGTTTATCTTTATTGGTGTGTTGGGTGTGGTGTTGTTGTGCAGCAGGGCAATTGAGTGTTGTAGTAATGAAGTTTATAATTGGTTCTCTTGTTGATAGGATGGACATGGTGACATTACATTGAATTATTATGGTGGTATTGGTTTAATGGGTGTCCAAGAGAGGGGAGTGTGTAGTGGGACTGCAAGCTGGGTGAGTTTGTTTGGCTGAATGTGGTTATTTTCATGCAGTGATGCTATTGGAGATAGTTTTGGAGGGAGGATTTTGAATAAACATGGTGTTACCCTACGTGGGTCTTTCTCATGGAGTTTCCAAAGACCATTATTTTATAAATTTGTGTTAGAATTAATTCTTTTAACTTTGACCTTCTTTCTTTTTTTGGCTTTTGGATTGGTTGGTATGGTTGCTTCTCTTTATAACGTTAGTAGTGTTCGGTATTTTCCTGTGTGGGGATTTAATATATATTTGAATAAATTGATAATTCATAATGACAAATTTTTAAATGAAGTGTTTGGGGGAATGTTTTGGGTTGTGGCTTATAGTGAAGTGGTGTTCATTTATCGACTTATGGAAGTGACTGTTGTTCATATGTTGGGTTGCAGAAAGGGAAGTTTTCGTGTGGGCTAGTTGTTGTTATAAAAACCTATAGGTTGGGATGAGTATTTGGTACCTATATATATACATGTAGTTCCTTTTGATTTCTATATGAACCCAAACCGTATTGAGAACTACATGTTGAACACCCGCATCGTTATGTGGGAGGGTTTCCTTTCCCAACATCCTAGAGGGAGGATGGTGTTGGGAACACTTTTTTGTATAAGTTGTATTTGTTGTAAACAATTTTCAATAAGGCTCAAAATGAAAGAAGGAAATACAAATTGAATAGAGATTGGTTGATTTGGTGTTTCCTGGAGAATTGTTATGGATTAATAGCATTGGATTCCACATATGGAAAAATCTCCATGTTGACCAAATCAGATGATTTTTTCCCTGATCCTATGTTTAATGAACTTGTGTCAGAAGTGGAAAATTGTTTACAACATTGAAGTATCATCCTTTTGAGGATGATTGAAGTGTTATTTGGAATTTTTATTCCATAAATAATAATAAGAAGAATATTTTTTGAGAATAAATAGAAGAAGTGTGGGAGAGTTTTTGAGTTCTACATTTGAAGGTGGCCATATATATTTGAAGTACCAAGTGGCCATGCATTGTGTGCTATGTTTTTTTATGTGCTTATATAAACAAATTGGCCAACCCTCAAGAAACCTAGGATAGATCAACCCCAGCACATGTGGGACTCAAGGTCAACCAAGTTGAGGTATCCAACCCTGGACAAGCCCAATTGTGGCCTGGGCTGGCCGTGTATATGCCTACATGAGCTCAAGGGGCAACATGGTCCATGCATAGTTGGCCCAAGAGTCCCGTGTAGAGAGTTGGTGTAAAGTGCACCTGAAGAACACAGTACGGGGTGGTACCATGGAGGGATGTGGAGAATTATGAGCATATGATAAAGCATATTTATATTTAAACATCAGCTCAGGTGATTCTCCATTTCGAAGTGTGATGATGTTTTTAATAAATGGAATGATCTTGTTCATTCCTCTAATCTTGTGTCTCACCATCTAATCCTAGCCACTCATTGCATCTATGCCTTGTGTTTTTGAACTAGGACGGCCTGATCCCCCAGCACCATCATATTCTTCCTACGATGCCCGAAGATACGGCTGGTAATCACTAGATAAGAATATCAAACATCCATCAAGCATTCAACATTCATGATGATCCCCTCCACTACATTATGGACATATGAGAGTCACGAAATCATGAATGCGATTGCATTTTCATGCTTGAAATGAAACAATGATGTTCTAATATTGTTGAAGCAAATGACATTGCAAGTCCTCATCTTGCATGGATGAAGATTAGGAAGAATGAGTTGAATGTGATCTCCATCACAAGCATGTTATTTTCTACCCATAAATGAAGAGTTTGTTTGAAAATGAAGCCGATCGAGACTCTCGGTGTATCTCAAAAAACAGGTTTGAAAATATTTAAATATTGAATCTCTCGGGCATTACGTGAATTATCCTCATAGAATATCATATGTATATTTGAATGCGAAAAATAAGATATCATGTTCTATTGAAGGAGAATCCCAGAGGCTGAGAAGAGGCAGTGGCCTCTTGCATACCCGAGTGCTCATATTCCAAAATAGATAATTCCATGTTCATTAGTATATGTGAAGGAGAAATCCAAGAACTGTAGTCCTTCAACAAGTTCTATGAACTCTTAAAGAGTCTTTGTGAAGATGGGGAACTACACCCTCTGGGAAAAAAATATCCACAATCATGGGATAGGTTTTCCAAACCCTGGTTGTGTTTTGTGAAGGGGATCTTGTGGGTACACAACTAGTGTACATGCACCCTTATTTTACGTTGCAAATAAAGATCAATGAACCTCCCCAGTTCTATGAAGAAGATTTGTGCATATCTTCTATGTGAAGAATAAGAACCGTAAACCCAAGGGTTTCACATTGAAAAGGTGGAAACACCCTCCTGTTTGCATGGATATATCTATATTGTTGGTAGGGGTTTGTGTTTATTAAAGAAGAATATTGAATAGTGAAGGGAAGTACAAACATGAAAACATCAATATGGTTTTTTTGAAGAATCATGAGGCATTGTGTGCACATGTGAAGGAGATATAACTTATCCAAAGAGCTACACCCATTCGGGTTGGTGTTTATTTATGCATTATTTGTGTGCATACAAAGAGAGGGAGAGAGAAGAATACAAATATAGGTATATACATGCATTCACTTATTATTTGAAGATATCCAAGGCTATATGTTTGTATACTTATTAACACGGAAAAACTGGAGAATAATATTTTCATGATTGCACACATATATAAAATGGGTGAAATTAAATAAAATAAATATCAACTCCACTAAGAATAAGTGAAATGGAAGAGTTCATCTAAATTTCCACATGCATGATCTCATGAATATATGAAAAGAAGAATATATAAGAAGTTTATTTAGATGATGGCACATAATTTGATCTTCAGTGTTTCTGTAATCACATAAGTGTACGTGATTTTTATCTTTGAAAGAAGTAGGAGTTTTAGTTCATTCGATAATTACACTAAAAGAAGAAAAAAGAGGATGAAGTTCTAGAGCTGTTGGTTGTTTCACTAAAGAATTAGAAATAAGAAGAAGTTCTAGTGTAGTTGGGTTTTCACTATAGAATAAGAGAGAAAATGACAGGAGAGTTTCTTTCCAAATTATTTTCAAGTAACCAAGTGAAGAGAAGAAGATAAAGAGGAGAAACTAACTTATCAAGGAGGAAGAATAATATCTTTAGTGGAAGTATAAAGAACCATCAAGGAAGCTATAAGTTGGACTAGGATATCACCAGTTCAAGAAGAGGATTGTTTCTGTTCCCCCTCCAAAGTATAGGGACTCACATTGTTAAATATTTTTTCATTCCCTCCTCCAAATTGTAGGGACCCACACCAGAAATTGGATTCCTTCCCTTGCCAAACCATTGTATCTATTACTATATTATAGTGGAGAATCCATGCACTAGTAATTACCATGCATGGTAAGGATTTAGATTCTCTTATTGATTACTGAACCTTGTAAAAATATCATGTTCATATTTTTACTAATTTCTACTATTGCATACTATAGGGAAAAGATAATAAGAACATACATATCCTAATAGGTCAAGAGGTATAGGGATAAAAATATAGAATTGGTTTTAAAAGTCCCCAACATTGATTCACCGACTCTCAGTGTTAGGTATATCCCAAACATGTCCTCTCAATTGGCATCATAGGCATGCACACCTCTGATAAATTCTCTACAATGAAGTTATTCTCTTTTAAAGAGTTGAGTTTCATTCCGGAGTAATCAATGAAATGCAGTTTCAATTAATATTCAATTTTCCGTTAGAAGAAGACAATATCTACCAAGACCATGAGGGGAAAGAAAATTAGGAGAAGAGAAAGTTGAAGAATAAGTCCCTCTTCTCTAAAGAAAAGAAGGTATCTGAATCTCAATTATTTATTGAATAAGAATGTGCAACTGGCTTTGAATGTAATGAACAGATGGCTCATGTTTCCACCAAGAAGACAGGTAACCTTTCTACCTCAAGTGCTCAGTAGGTATGTGTTATTAAATTTGAATATTATTCTCATGATGAAAATTCTAGCATAAGTGGTGATGATCAATATAAAACCACTAAATAATTATCGGTTGATAGATTAAAAATGATTCTATATAGCATTATAGAAGAAAGTGCATCCCTTGTTGTGGAGTATTTCAATGTATGTAGATATATGTCACCCAACTGGAGGAAGAGAATGATATTTTGGGGAATGGCTAGTAAGAAAAAATTATTGAATGCCTAAAGATCTCCAGATAGGTTGGATACTTTGTAGCAACAAATAGGGAACTTGAAAGGAGTTCCTCAGAATGGTTCAATGTTACTTAAGAGAAATATAGTTTCAATTAGGCTCTTAAAGGGAAGATCCATGCACTTGAATATGAGCTAATGAAGAGCACTGAAGTCAAGAGTTTATATTTTGATTAAAAAACCAACAATTTCAAGGAACATGACTCTTTGTTACAAAACAATGATAAGTTGCAAGAAAATGAATTTGAAAGATTAAATAAGTCTTCTGAAGAGAAGATCATTGTCCTTGAAGATCATAAAATAACTCTCAAAATGAAATGTCTAGAAATGGAAGCTCAGTTGTCCAATATAGATATGACACATATTGAGACTTCATAGAAGAACGGTATAGTTTCTACTAGTATTCAATTCATGCTAAAGGATTATAAAGTTGAAAGACCTCTAACATGTGATGATAATACCATATATTCACTCATTGATCTATCAAAATCAACTGAGAAAGAAGAGGTACCATCCATACCATCTTTTACTAATGTTTCTAATTTATTTCTACAAAAACATAAGAGTGGAAGAAAAATTATAAAAAATTATGGATTTGGAAATGTGATGAGATACCTACCACCATGGATAGGGTGTATATAAATAAGAATATAGAAGTGGGTTCCCCATTGAGATCACAACAAATCTAGAAGAAGGCTCAGCAATCTTACAGAGAATATATCAATAATACAAGGTTTTTATGTCAATGTTGGAGCTGCAATAGATTTGGTAATTGTGCATTGGATTGTTGGTACAATACCTTAAATGAAAAATAAAAAAGAAGGCCTATGTCAAGGGGGAGATAGCCGAAAAAGAAGAACCTATAGCGATAGATTCAAAAGCATCCATATAATCCAGAAAGATTTGCAATGTTTGATAAAATCAGTGTTAGATGCAATGGAGGTGGTCACATGTTTGGTACATGTTCATCTCAAAATGTACCAAATGTTGATAAGAAAACCAGATCACAGAAGCTAGATAAGAAAGAAGATGTATCCTTGGGAAGAAATTAGAATAAGTTCACAAAAGAAAATTCTCTTAAGAGGCCCACAATAAGGAAAAGAGATAAGTACATTGATTTTAAATCCAAGAAGGTGAAGGGTGGTGCATCCAAAAGAACTCCTAAGAAAAATGTCACTCAAAATAATCTATATGGAAGATCCAATCATGATGTCTCAAACTCTAATGATGTACTGGTTATCTAGGCATAATATTTGAAAAGAATGAAGGAAATGAAAGATTCACAAGATAAGGCTAGTGAAAAAAGAAAAAAAATAATATTTCACATGAAGATAAAGAAGTATTGTGTGTGAGGTTCAATATGGTTGGTCACAATTTTATAAATTTCATTGCATTTATTCCATCCCAAGAATAATTCCTCAAGATGATGAAAGTTTCAACAGGGGATTCTAGGTCATTGAATGTTCTTGAAAAAAGAAGGATTGAACCCAATTAAATGGAAGAAATTATAAGAGCCATATAACCATAATCATAATTGAATATAAATTTTCAAAGTGTGAAGAGTGGAGAAAATGGAGAATCCTGATTGAGAAATTCATCTCATCCTAGTTGTTCACATTGATGAAGCAATGAGGATACACCTTATTCCATTAAATTTGTGTGTATTGTATTTTATAGGATAATACAGGTAATTTAAGGTGAATAAATGTCTCAGGGGGGATAACTTGAGAAATAGTGATGAGAACTATTCCTCTTGAGGGGGATGCAAATAATGTAGTTTCCAGAGTTATTATCAGTTAGTAAAAACCTCAGTTCGTAGAAAATTAAATTATTCTGAAGACTATTTGAGGATCATGTCATCGGAAAAGGTATGTCATTTCTCAATCTCTTATCTTTGGTACTCAAAATAAAGATCATTCTACAAAGGGGGGTAACAGAATAATTTAGTGACACAAGAAGAATAGAAGTTCCCCAAGGTCACTCATCTGCCCTATTGCACTTGAATGTTCTTGATCCCTTTGTTGACATGAGTGCAAGAGTATTAGATTTATTATTTCATATCACATTTTTTTCCTCACCCTAGAATGAAAGTGGCAAACCTTTAAAGATAAGTATATGAGTTCTTATCTCATAAGGTATCATGATTAGTGGATAATGGGTAACATTGTTGTCTAAATAAAATCCTATTGTTTTCTACACCAATCATTTCTCAAGATGAAAAAGAGTGAAATGATGGATTCCACATTTCATAAGAATGTATTGACACCATTTTCCCATGAACATTGTATTTCTTATCCATAAGGGGGAGATAAAGTGAAATGAAAGTTCAAAATTGAGGAAATGAAAAGTGAAGGGGAGAGAGAAGATTCACATTTTGATGTTGACACATTAATTTATGAGAACTTTGAAGTATTTCCAAAAAATAAAAAGGGGATATTATTGGAACCACTTTGTGTATAATATGTATTTTTTGAAAAAAAAAGATCAATAATGGTCAAAATGAAGAAGGAAATCCTATGTGAATGGAGATTGGTTTAAGTGATGATGTTAGAAGAATTATTATGGATTCATAGAATTGGATGTCATGCTTGGGAAATTCTCCATGGTGATCAAATCAGATGATTGTTTCATTATTCCTATGTTCAAATAACTTGTGTTATAAGTGACACATTGTTTAAAACTTTTAAGTATCATCCATTTTAGGTTGATTGAAGTGTTATTTGGAATTCTTATTCCACAAAGAATAAGAACAAGAATGTTTGTGATAATGAAGAGAAGAAGCGTGGAAGAGGATTAGAGTTCAACATTTTAATGTGGCCATGTATATTTTATGTACCAAGTGAAAATTCATTGTTTACTATGATTTTTTATGTCCATAATTAAAATAACTAGACTACCCTTAAGAAATGCTAGGCCAGCTAGACCCCAGCACATGTGGGTCTCAAAGTCAACCCTACTGAGGGAACTAGCCCTCTCCAAACTCAAAGGATGTATCAAAAGGTCATGTATAGGCCTTCAAGATCTCATGGGGAATCAAGGATCATTCATAGGTTGTCCAAGTGGACCGTGCAAAGAGTGGGTTCTATTCCCACCTGTAGAAAATGGTATGGGGCAGAACTATGGAGGGAAGAGGAGAATTATGATCATATGTTGAGTTAGATTGATATTTAAACAGTGGCTCAGGCGCTTCTCCAGTTTGATGTGGGGAAAAGTTTTTATTAAATGAATGAATCTTTTTTGTTCGACCAATCTCATGTCTCACTGTCAAATCCTAGCCACTCATTGCATCCGCTCCTCGTGTTTTTGAACCAGGGCTATCTGGTCCCCCCGTGTCGTCGTCTTCTTCATCTATCACTCGACGCCACTATTGTTAATTATCGAATACGAATTATGAACCTCCATCGAGCTTTCATCCAACATGATGATCTACTCCACTACATTATTTCTAGATTAGTGTCACAAAATCATGCTTGTAATTTCATTTTCATGGAGGAAATGAAACAATTAAGTTTGAATGAGGATGAATCAAATGACGTTGTGAGGCCTCATCTTTCATGGATAATGCTGTAGAAAAATGGGTTGCATGTGATCTAAGTCCCATAAATGTGATTTTATCCCTATAAATGAGGAATTAATTTGAAATGGAAACTATCCAAAGTCTCATTGTATCTCAAAACATAAGTTTGAAAATCATTAAATGCCGAATATCATAGGAATTCAAATAATGGTCTTCACAGAATATCATGGGGAGCTTTAATTGAGGAAAATAAGATATCCTAATCTATAAAAGGATAATCCCTGAGGCTTAGAAGGAGCGGATACCTCTCACATGACCAAGGGATCCTTTTCGAAAATAGAGCATTCCATGTTCATCATTCTACACAATGTATAATTCCAAGCATTGCAGGCCATCAACATGTGTTATGCACTCTTGAAGAGTCTCTCAAAGAAGGAGAACCCCACCTTCTACGTTAAGGGAAACCATGATCAAGTGATAGGTTTTACAAAACCTTGCTGTGTTTTGTAGAGGGGATCCCATAGGTACACAACCGGTGCACACGCACCATTTTTGTTATTTGTGAAGAAAGATCCACAAACCTCCCTAGTTCTATTCAGAAGATCCACACATTCCCGCTGCGTGAAGAAGAATAACTGTGAACCTACAGGTTTCCCAATGAAAATCTAAGAACACCCTCCTATTTTCATGGATGCAACAACAATATTCTTAGGGGTTCGTATTTAGCGAAAAGGGAGGATGAATGCTGAAGGTAATTACACACATGCAGGCACAAATGTTCTTTTTTGAAGAATCACTAGGCTTTGTGTGTGCATGTGAAGGAGAAATAACTTGTCCAAAGAACTACACCCATTCAGGTTGGTGTTTCTTTGTGTATGATTTGTGTTCATACCAAGGGGGAGAGGGTGAAGAAGAATAAGAATAAAAATATAGGTACATACTTGCATGAACTTATTATTTGAAGATACACAAGTCCATATGTGTGTGTACTTGTGAATAAGGAAGAACAAGGGAAGGGTATATGCATGATTTCATGCATAAGTAAAAATGGTGAAATTCAGTTAAATAAATATCAACTGCATCAACTAATTTTATGGATGAAATTGACATATGAGGGATGATTTAATTCATTTTTTTGTAAGGAATCATGTTGTTATGACTTTAACAACATTCAATTACTAAATTGTGTCAAAAATTGACATAAATGAGTTTTTAAAACAAATAATACTTTATTAAATGATATAATAGTCCTGATAATATATGATTCATCCAACTGACTTATATAGTATTAAAATTTTAATAAATGATCCACTTGGGGTTCTATTGTAATTTTATAGTAACTATATTAACCATATAGTATAATAATACAAGAATACATTGTAAGAGTTAACTTATTTAACTAAGGGTTAATCCCAAGAGATAAGGTTAATTTCATGAACTAGAATTTTATAAAAACCATTGGATGAAAGGATTTTTACACATAAGAATCTTATACTCTAAATAAATCACTTTTGAGCTATTAGAAACTGAAAAAAAATTTACAATAAATTAATATTTCAAGTATTTCATAAAGTTCTACTCACCTCTCTTATAAAAGGGTACTTCCAGTTATCTTTTATTCACACCTCCAAATCCATTTTTCTCTTCCAAAACCAAACCAAATATCCTACCAACTTCCCTTAATTCATCCTTAATGAAATAATTTTTTCAGAAAACCAACTTACGGAGTCATTTTGAGAAAATCAAAAGGAGACACGTGAAGAAGAGGTAATCGTTTTATCTGTTCTTTCAAAGTTCTTTTCTTCTTCTACTTCATCTTTATTTGTTGTTTCCATAACAAAGTAATAAATACAATATCATCCATATATTGAGATGTTATTATAGTCATTTGATAACTATATTCATCATTTTATCCATCCTACGAATAATAATATCACCAAATGTGCGTACATACGTCTTTCCATCTCCATGTCGCGGTGTAATTTTTTATTCCACATTAATATATTGGGATGGGTATAATGATGAGTATAATAGTCATAAATAATGAACACAAATAATTACAATTCATTATAATTAATATACCATCCAGTTCGATGTCATTTAACCATTAAATGAATGATATTGTCACTCGTACATACGTACGACCTACCATCTCCATCACGTGATGAGATCCATTCTTCACGTTAAACATTAAAGAATGATTATAAACATCATATGATAAGTAAATATAGTATTTAGGAACTTAATATCATTCATCATTTTAATATAATACATCCTATGCATAGGAAATAGTACTTAACAAAACATGTATAGGAAAACCAATCAATTAACAACCGAAATAATGTTAATACAATAATATTATTAACAAAACAAGATTATAGGATTGTATATGAAATCATAAATATGTATATGGTCATGGTATAATTTATTAGCAAAAATTAACCATTACAAAAGAGGTTAAGGCACCCTCGACTAAAGGAAAGTACAAGGTAAGGGTTAATAACTCAAACTCAGCATTATTCAAGATTATTTATGTTTAAGTATTTACTAGGACATATTAATCATACATGACCATGTTTTATAAAAATTCCTTCAAAATAAATCTTTTATGGTTTTATGGAAGGGACTCTTTAACTACAACATCATTTTAAATGTTTTAAAGATTTATTTTTCTAAATATTTTTAATTAATGTCTTTTTTTTAAAATGATTTTAATGATTTACTTATATTGAAACAATTATTTAAAAATGATAATTACGTTAAAAACTTTCAAAATGATATGGGAAACATTGAATAAAAAATATATTTTAAATGAAGTCTTTTATAAATTTTTTGGGTTTTAAATTATTTCAAAAAAATGGATACTTCTCTCAAAGAGTTTTAATGATTATTTCATCTATGTCAATATCATTTATTGGATTTTATTCTTGATTGGGGTTGATTTATTACAATACAATATTCCATATTGTGTTTAATGAGTTAAGATATGTTTTACTATGGATGTGCTGTTTTTATACCATTCATGGTTTATGGTTAAAGTAATAACATTTGGTATGGAAGTTTTAATACAAATGTTTATGTTATGTTTCACCCTTTTCATAATAGGAATGCATTGGACTTTGTACATGTTGGGATAGGTCTGATATAAGCCCTCAATGAATCGGTAGTCTCTTGAGAAAGTTTTGTTTTGGTTTTGGATAATACCTTACCCAATTAGGTATGGTTTCTTGGCTGAATCCCTGACTGTATGATTAAGATGTCCCGCATTATGCATTCCATCGTTATGAGATTAGTTATTGATTTAACATGTGATTTTTTGACTATTATAACATCCATATGAATGTTTAAATGGTATTATTTGATTTATTTTTTTCTATATTATGCAGAATATAATTTTTTAAAAGGCTTGTGTTTTAGTTTTTTGGTTTTCCTTAAAAGTTTAAGTTTATTTGTTCTAGATTCCCCTATATAGTTTATCCTTACTAAGCATCTGAGATCACCCCTATTCTAATGTTTTATTTTCCCAAGATGACAAGAAGTGTTTTTTATTGATATGCATGGTTAAGGGATGGTATTAATGGAATTGTCATTGGATTATCTATGTTGTGTTTTATGTTAGAAATTGTAATGTAATGTTCATGTATGTAATCTATTTTCCGTGACTACAAAACCGATCAGTCCTTTAGGGATGGATTCCTAGAAATCATGAAAATGTATTAAAATAATTCACTGATTTCAGGCTTTTGGGGTTGGGGAATTATAGTTTGTATCAGAGGAAGTTTAGTAGCAACCTTTGAAATCGATTTAGAAAACATAGATTAGGGATCATAGTCCTAAGATAAACTCTAAGGATATGTGTAGAAGAACCCTCCCTAGAATTTTTTTACAGTATATATTACGTGAATATTCCAAGAAATACATCTCTATCTGGATAATACAAGTGGATGTGATTCTGGTATAGAAGTAACTAGGGGTGAAAACTCTGACAAGGTGTTTCGGGCTTGACTCGGGGTAACCTGGTACACGACAACGGGCCTTACTACACACCTGGTTTGACACTCCTGGGATATATTCTTTGGATAATTTATATTTTATTTACAAACCATTAAGAAGAACTTATGAGTAAATATGTCCTCAAAGGAATCATATTTATGATTAAGGATTAGGTATTCATAAATTTCATAATTTATGTTAAGAATTTTACTAGTTTTGAATTATCCATTAGGATTCATAACCTAATCTAGTGTTTTCCATTGTTTAGAAATGGTGCATAGAGGAATTAATGGAAACCATACCAACACACGTACTCCATGTAGGTATTTCCCTCATATGCAAGATAATTATAGCTGAGCTGGCAATGCAGCTGGTGCTGAATAGATTATAACCATATTGGGACGAGTGACTTAGGTTATGAATAACAACCTTACCCACACAAGGAACCCCGATCCACAATGTAGAGGATCATATTTAGAAAAAATCATGATACAAAAACCTACAACATTAAATTGGACTAAATATTCATTTTTGGATGAGCAATGGATAGCTTCCTTAGATAAAATATTTCTTGCTTTGGGATGTAATGAAAGGGAGAAAGTTATCATGGCAGTTTACTGTCTCTCACGAGATGCGGATCAAGGGTGGTCATTAATTCCAAACACGAAGGAGGATGAAGAAGTATAAAATACAGAATGGGGGACTTTAAAGAAATTTTCCTATATAAATACATTCCTTGTAAATAGAGAGCTGATATAGAAAGGAAATTTTAGTGTATAAGGTAAAAGGAGGATGATAATGTCTCTAAGTATAAGAATAACTTCACATGGTTAGCAAGATATGTGTCAGACTACATACATAACCCAAGAAGTAATATTGATCATTTATTTTATTGGTTAAAACATTTTCTTTAAAGGGTATGGTTCTCCCAAACATTCTCATCTTATAAAGATATATTCTCATGTGCCATCAAGATAGAGAAGGAATTCTCCATGTCTTATCACTTTAAAGTGAAGTAGGAGAAGAAGAGGCATGTTGAGAATTCTGAGAAAGGAAAAAAGTAAAGGGGAATAAGGGAATGGTTGATTTTATATCCAACAATAAATGTGGAAAAAAACATCCTGGAATATGCTTATTTGGGATAGGATCCTGTTACAAGTGTGGAGGAAAAGGCCACCATGCTCATGATTGAAAGGGAAAAAAGTAAACTGGTAATGTGCAGTGCATCAATTGCAATGATTTGAGACACTATGCACATGAATATCCTAAACTTCAAGGAAATATAGATCAGAAGAAGGAAATGGATCAAGGTCAAGCTTATATTGTTAGGACAGTTGAAGTGGAATAATTAATGTATTTTTGTTTTTTTTGTTCAAGAACTATATTCTATTTTTAAGAATAATTTGATATATATTGGGATTGTAATATAATACATTTATTTTTCAGTTATATTTTAATATGATTAATTTAATCATATATTTGGTATGTGAAAATAAGTGCAACAATACGTTGTTTGGGGAATCAGATGTTACAATGTATTTTGTAAATTTATAGACCTTTTAGATAGAGTTCAGAAAAATGTATTTTAGATAACTCAAATGGATAGAATTGATTAATTTTAAATTTTGATAGTATTTTTTATGTTTAAAAAATTTAATAAGGTTTTTTATAGAATGTTATTATAATATAGTTTGAGAAAAAGGAAAACCCACAGGCTGAGAAACAACCTGTCATGTTGGAAAAGGCTGAAGGAATCGAACCCACAACTGAAGTTTGACAAGGCATTATCACCTACCGTTTTCCTAAAATAATTACTTGGTTAGTATAGCATATTTTTCTTTATTTAAATGGTATATGTTTATATTTTTAACCATATAAGATTAAGATAAAAACAATATTTTTTTTATTTTTATTAGCTTTTAAAGAGAAAGATAAGTTTGTGGTAGATATCCGTTAATGGATGAAACTTTTTATGAAAATTAAGTGTAATTCATTATTTTCTTAGTCTATTAAGTAATTCTTCAACTATATGGAAAATATCATAAAACAGAAAATGTTTTCCTAGTATATTCATTTAAAATGAATCAAATGGTCTGTTGGATCATCACTAATTTATGCCTTTCAAATTACTAACTTTCTCCTAATACTATTCTGTATCACTCTCCATGAGAACATGATGGGTATATTTTTCTTTCATGCCCATTTTTTACTAAATGGAGCCTTGGTATGTGTTATTTCCAGTAACCTTCATACATACCTTTCTGTATGTTAAAATAGAGGTCTCATTAATCAATAATTCGATGTGGGATTCCAACAAGTATATCGTGAAATGACAATCCCTTAGTTTAAAATACGGATATTAAATTAAAAGGAAACAATTTATTGAATGAGGGGATAATTTAACACCCCAATCTTCTATGAGATTCTTTCTTTTTAAATAATTCAATAGTTTTTGATGTACGCAACACCGAGTTCAAGCCCAACACGACCTATCAAACTAGCCCTTTAAAAATCATTTATGAATATTATTAACCATATTTTTAATTTTATATATCCCATATAATTTTAGCATTCATATTTTTTGTTTATTATACATAATATAAAGAAAAAATTCAATTTTTCAGATAAAAAGAGTATTTTTGAAATAAAATGCAGTTTTTTTGCCAGTTAATGTCAAACACTTTTTAAATATAATATTTGACCCTTTCATAAATTCAATTTGATAAAATTAATTTCTTCGTTAGATTTGGGACATAATAATTCAGTTTGGATAATGTTTTGGTATTTTTCTGGTAATTTTCATATTTTAATGAATAGTAAAAAATATTGCATTTTAATTCAAATCTGTTTTTTCATCTAAATTATTTATATAGATAGATTATCTTTTCAATTTGCTTTAAAGTTTAGTTGGGTTTTTATTTTAACATTTAATGCAATCTTTTTCATTGGAATTAAATTCAGGTTTAAATTGGACATAAACACATGTCAGTCTTTTGATAGTTTTTACTTCTTAAAAACCGTCTTTCTAGTTTTGACAACAAGAATTAATTTTAAATTAATTTCTTCTAAAGTGGAATTTAAATTTGGAAAAATGGATTCTCTATTTGGATTCTGAAGGTACAAAATTGTGTAAATAGGTACTTTTTATTTTGAGGACATTATGAAAAGTAACTTCAGTAATTATTTATATTTACCCTAGTTAAAGGGTAAATTGGGTAAATAAGGGTAAAAAATAATATTATAATAATCTAAAACTACCCTAACACATGTATAAATCTTATTCTATGATATATTTCCAACCATGAGAATCGTTAGGTCTATTTTAGGACCTCATAGAGCCACTTTGTTCTGTAAATGACATGTTATAGAAATTAATTTAATGTAAAGGGAACCATAAGATAAACATGTATATTTTACTAATTCAATTTTAATAAAAGGTTATATAACAAATCTCTATGAATATAAATATTAATTAGAAAAATAAAAAATTTCCTACATCATGGTATTTTATTTATAATTTTTATATATTAAATAAATATATTTATTTATGAAACTATGATGATTAAGTGTTTACCTTATTAATGAAATATTTAAATAAATGAATTTATAAATTTTAAAATAAATTTAATTTTAACATTTGGATGCAATACATTAATTTTGATTATGAAATCGACATTCGAGGGATGTGTTAAATGATATAATTATCCAAAAAATATAAGATCCATCAAAATGACTTATATTGTCTTAAAAATGTCATTACTTATATACATGGGGTTATATTGTAATTTTATAATAACTATATTAACCAGGTAGTATAAAAATACAAGAAGACATGCGAAGAGTTAACTTATTTAACTAAGGGTTAATACCATAAGATAAGGTTAATTTCATTACCTAAACTTTTCTAAAAGTCATTATACGAGAGTATTTTGACCCAGAATCATCTTATTCTCTAAATAAATCAATTTTGAGCTATTAGAATTTTAAAATAAATTTATAATAAATTAATATTTCATGATTTTCCTAAAGTGGCCCTCGCCTCTCTTATAAAAGGGAACTTCTCCTTCTCTTTTATTCAAACCTCAAAATCCCTATGGCTTTGCCAAATTCTGCCCAAATCTCCTCCTAACTTTTATAAATTCATCCTAGAGGCCACCCTTTTCGCATAAAACCAACTTAAGGAGTACTTTTGTGCAAATCGAAAGGAGACACCCGAAGAAGAGGTAATCATTTTATCCCTTCTCTCAAAGTTATTTTCTTCTTCTACTTCATCTTTCTATGTTGTATTCATACCAAATTAATAAATATAGTATCACCCATATACTGAGATGTTATTATAATCATGTGATAACTATATATCATTTTATCCATCCTATGAATAATAATATCACAATGTGTGCTTACGTACGAATTACCGTCTCCACACTGTCGTGTAATTTGTTAATACACATTACTTCATTTGGATGGGTATAATGATGAATATAATAGAAATAATTAATTAATATGACATAATTACGATTCTTTATAATTAATATACCTTTGAGTTCTTTATCATTTAACCATTAATGTAATGATATTGTCGCTCGTGCGTACATACAGCCTACCGTATCCACAACGAGATGAGATTAATTCTCTACATTAACCAGTTTACAATGATTATAAACATTATAAGATAAATAAATATAATATTTATGAACTTAATATCATTATTTATTTGAATAGAATACATCTCATTCATAAGAAATATGACTTAATTAACAAAACATGCAAAGGAAAACAAAACAGTTAACACCCAAAATAATGATAATACTGAAATATTATTAACAAAATAATATAATAGGATCATATATGATATCATAAATATATTTATGGTCTTCGAATAATTTATTAGGAAACTTTAACCATTATACAAGAGGTTAATTCACCCTCGACTAAAGGAAAGTACAAGGTAAGGGTTAATGCCTCAATATCATTATTATTCGAGATTTTTTATGTGTAAGTATTTATTGGTACATATTTTTCAACCATGTCCATGTTTCATAAAAATGTATTAAAAAAATATTTTACTGTTTTATGTAAGGGACACTTTAACTAGAACATCAATTTAAATGTTTTAAAGATTTATTTTTCTAAATATTTTTAAATAATGTCCTAGTTTTCAAAATGATGTTAATGATTTATTTATATAGACATGATTATTTTAATATTTTAATTACTTTAATAAGTTTCAAAATAGTATGAAACTCCTTGATTTGAAAATATATTTTAAAGGAAATATTTTATAAATTGTGTGACGTAAATTATTTCAAAAAAAGGAAACTTCTCTCAAAGAGTTTTACTGATTATTTTCATCTATTTCAATATACATTATTGGATTTTATTCTTGATTGAGGATGATTTATTATGATACAATATTCCATATTGTGTTCAATGAGTTATGATATGTTTTACTATTGATGTACTATTTTTATAACATTCATGGTTTATGGTTAAATTATTAACATTTAGTATTCTAGTTTTAATAAAAAAAATTATGTTATGTTTCACCCTTTTTATAAGAGGAATGACATGGATTTTGTAAGTGTTAGTCAGGGTCTTCTATAGACGCTTGATGTATCAGTAGTCTCAGGAGAAAATTTTGTATGTGTTTTGGATAATTTCTTACCCAATTATTTATATTTTCTTGGATTAATCCTTGACAGTATGTTTAAGATGTCCTGCATTATGCATTTCGTCGTTATGAGATTAGTTAGTGATTTTACATGTGATTATTCGACTAGTATAATATTTATGTGAATGTTTAAATGGAATTATTTGATTAATTTTTTCCATATAATGATGAATATAATGTTTTAAAAGGCTTTTGATTTAGTTTTGTAGCTTTCCTTAAACGTTTATGTTTATTTATTATAGATTTAGCTATATTGTTTATCCTTAATGATCATTTGTGCTCACCCCTTTCTTATGTTTTATTTTCATAGGATGCAAGGAAGTGTTTTATGATTGATATGTAGGGTTAAGATTGGGTAATAATAGAATTATCAATGGATTATCTATGTTGTGTTTTATGTATGAAATTTTAATGTAAATTCCATGTATGTAATCTATTTTCCCAGGCTACTAAACTCATCGGTCCTTCAGAAATTGATTCCTTCGAATCATTCCAATGTATTAAAATAATGCATCAGCTCCAGGATTCTAGGGTTGGGATTTTACAAGGATATTTTCCCTTCCCCCTCCAAAGTGTATGGACTCGCACTGGGAATGATTGTTTCGTTCCCCCCCCCCCCTCCAAAGTGCAGGGACCTACACTGGAAGAGGATTGTTTCCTTAGCCAAACCACTATAACTGTTACTGCATTATAGTGGAGAATCCATGAACTAATCATTCCCATGCATGGAAAAGTTGTAGCTAATCTTATTGGGTAGTGAACCTTTTAAATACATCGTGTTCATAATTCAACTACTTTATATTAATCCATGTGATAGGGAAAAGTGAATTGGAGCATCAAGATCCTAATAGGTCAAGAGGTATAGGGATAAAAAGATTGAATTGTTTAAAAAAGTCCCCAACAATAATTCAACCCCACTTAGTGTTAGGTATATCCCAAATGGGTCCTCTCAGATGTATGGCTTGTTATTGTCTCTTCTCTACTCCCTCTTCAAATAATTGGTAGCCTTTGGATCTTCAGGAAGGATTTGGTGTAGTTGTGAGGCCCATTTGTATGTGGGTGAGGTGTCCTTCCAAGGTATCTTCGGGATAAGATACATTGAACTTTCCTAGGTGTCTTTGGGATGTGGTTGTGGATTTGTGGCCTGGGATTATAGTAGAGGGCGGTGATGTGGTTGTGGCCTAGGTGTTTGTGAGTAAGATGTTGTAGTGGACTAGGTGTGTGCAATAAAGTTGTGATAGTTGGGCTTGTGGAAGAGCATGGTAGAATTAGGATTTTCACCATTAGGGATTAGTAGTTAACCAGTGAGAAGTGGCACATGGTACCCAAATATTTATTTTCTTACTATTTTACATTAATTGAATTCTGTTACTTGGTGAGTGTGCCTTGGTGAGGTTTGGGTGGATAGTATACCTTGTTAGGTTCTTTGAGTTTATGTTTTTTTTCTCACAGGGGCATTTGTATGCTTATACCAGTTGTGTCCATACTTTCACCTAAAGCAGTCTTCGGGATGTCACCCTCCATCACCCCCAACTGGTGATACCTGCCTCAGTAGCAGTTGTCATCCAAGCCATTTTAGTAGTTTGGACAGCAAGATCTTACACCACTGAGGTGAGACATAGTAGGCTGAGGCCGAACATTGGGAATTCTATAGGGACCTCGACCCAGGTGTGGTTGTGGAGGTGGCCGACAGAAGAGGGGTAGAGGATTTGGGCATCGTCAGTTTCAAGTCACAGAGGCTTCAGTTCCAATAGGGCCTGATATTGTTTTATGTGAAATCAACTGTTGAATACTGTTTTCTATTCCTTGTTTGATTCAGGATCTTTTCACTCCTTTGTTTCACCCAATCTATCCCATGCTCTGGTATTGTACATAGAGATAATTTCTATGCCCCTAGTGTTGAGTACACTAGTCTGAGGTCAAATCAACTTGTTTTATGTTTTTTAGGGATATAGACTGGTATTGGGGCCACATCAGTCCATTGTGGATCTCTTACTTCTACATATTCATCCATAGAGTGTTATCCTTGGAATCTACTGTTTGTACATTGTGCATGCTATTATCGACTTCTTCCAGAGATGATTCATGTTTTCCAAAATGGGTGGACAACGTGTGTCTTTCATTGGTGAGAAGAGTTTTCTAATGATCAGTCAATATTTGGATCATTTTCTTTACTTATTGTCAAATCTATCAGTGAAATAGGTGTATGCTAATATTTTGTAGTTCTCTGGATTTGTCATAGAGTTCTTGGATGTTTTACCCATGGATTTTGTGACTCTACCCCCTCAATGTGACGTTGAGTTCCTCATATACTTGAATCCTGATGCTAGTTTTATTTCTACGGCTCGTTATGAGATGTCACCTTCTAAGATGTGGGAGTAACATATCTATATTGATGATATGATGAAGAAGGTATTTATCTATCCTAGTGTTTCTCTATGGGGTTCTCCTGTCTTGTTTTCAAATAAGGATGATGGTGGTCTAAGGCTATGTATATAATACATAAGGTTGAATCAGATATTTTTCAAGAAACATTACCCTCTTCGGAGGATAGACGATATTTTAGACCATTTGAGGAGAGAAATTTGGTTTTCTAAGATTGATATGTAGTTTGGTATCACCAGTTGAGGGTGAAGGAGGGTGACATCCCAAACACTACCTTCAGGTGCAGGTATAGGCACTTAGAGTTCGAGGTTATGTCGTTTGGTGTTATGAACACACCAACCATATTCATAGGACTTATAAACTCCTTATTTCATGATTTCCTAGACCATTTCATCATCGTATTTGTTGATGACATCTTGATCTACTCAAATTCTTAGGAGAATCATAATGAGAATCTTAGGACTATCATGAGAGTTCTCCAATGCCACCATCTCTATGGAATGTTTTCCAAGTTCAAGATTTGGACATTGGAGGTCCACATCCTTGGACCTGTGCTATCTTGTTAGGGTGTAGCAGTGACCAATCAGTGGTCAAGGCAGTCATTTCTTGTGTAGCACCTAAGAATGTGGAATATGTTCACAGTTTTCTCAGTCTAGCAAGCTGTTACTGGAGGTTTGTACCTGATTTATCTTGAGTAGCGGCCTCATTGAAATCACTTACCAAAAAAGACCAGGCCATTGTGTGGAGTGAGAAGTGTTAGGTATATTTTTTCTATTTGAAGGGGAAGTTGGTTAGTGATCCAATGCTTAGGTTTCCAGAGGAAGGGGTGATGTTCGAGGTGTTTTGTCACATTTTCGGCCTATGCTTGGGATGTTTGATGATGAAGCTATGAGGGGTGATCTATTATAGGTCTAGGTAGTTTAATCCCCATGAATGTATCTATTATACCACTGATCTGGAGCTTATATCAGTCATTTTTTCACTAATGTTGTGGTGATATTACCTCACTGGGGAGCTCTTTGTGGTCTTCCCGGATCACAATAGCTTGAGATATATCTTTTCCTAGTGAGATATGAACTTGAGATATCAGTGGTGCATGAATATTCTTAAGGATTGTGATTTTGATATCTCATACACCTTTTAAAATGGGAATGTTGGGTCAATGCATTGAGAAAGTCATAGAAGGAGGTGTTTTGGGAATCAGTAGATGCTTGGAGAGAAATGGAGGATTTGGTATCCATGCACTTAGATGTAGGAATAGATAGTGGTATAGGATGTTTATTTCATATGACATTGAAATCATCTCCGAGGTAGTAGGTGGTGGATTCTTATTGGGGAGACTCAGAGGCATAGGTAATGCGTAATCGCTTTGACTAGGGGGATGATCCGGAGGGATGTTCAGAGGATTTTCAGAATCAAATGTTGTTCTCTGAGAAGTTGTTTGTACCAATGCATATGCATGAGGGATTTATTTGTGAGTTTAATAGATCACCCCTAGTTATACACCCCTGAGTTTTGAAGATGTATAGTGGATTGGGGGAATAGTTCTGGTGGCCCATGATATACCAAAATGGGGAAGAGTTTATGGAAAATCACGTAGTGTTCTAGCTGGTGAAGGCTGAGCACCGTGTTCCTAGTAGTTTGTTGTATCCATTAGATGTCTCCAAGATGAAGTATTATGAAATATCAATGGATTTATTCATGGGATTACCCACATCTCAGGGAGGGTTTGATGCAATCTGTGTAGTAGTTGATTGAATGATGAAATCGACTCACTTCTTCGTGATCAAGGAGTAGAGTGGAGTGAATGTCTTAGTACAGAGGTATGTGGATGAGGAGGTGTAGCTTAATGGGGTTACAAGATCCACTATCTAGGATTAGAATAAGAATTTTACCTCACAAGTTTGGAGGGAATTTCAGAAAAAATTTGGCACTCAGTTACACCTTAGAACTTCTTTCCACCCTTAGACAGATGGGAAAACAAAGAGGACCATCCAAATGTTGGTGGACAAGATGCGAGCTTATGTCTTAATCTTTAGTGGGTCTTGGGTGTGACATTTCCCTCATTATATTTTTCCTACAACAATATCTATCACTCTACCTTAGTTTTGGATCCATTCTTGGCCTTGTACGGGAAGTCGTGTCATTCACCCATGTGCGGGAAATAAGTTGGGGAGGCAGTTGTTCTTGGTCCAAACATGGTTTAGAGTACATCAGAGAAGGTGCAGTATATCCGTGAGAGGATGAAGATAACATAGGACTGGAAGAAGTCATATGTCGATCACAGGAGAAGGCCCTAGGAGTTTGAGGTGGGGTCCACTTATTTTTTAAAGGTTTCCCCTCGACTTGGGTAGCGGAGTATTGGTAGAGGTAGAAATATTTCTCCCAGGTTCATCAGATCTTTTGAGGTGTTGGGGCGATTTGATGAGGTGTCATACTATTTGGCTGTTTCACCCTAGTTTTATAGGATCCACAATGTCTTTCATGTCTCCCATCGTCTTTTCTATCTTCATGATTACTCTTATGTCATTGACTGGGGATAGTTGGATACCAAGGATGACTCAAAATTTGTGGAGTGGCCAATAGGTATCTTCGATTGTTAGGAGAATGTAATATATGGATGGACCATTCCTTTGGTTCGCATATTGTGGAGGTATTTTTTCCTAGAGGATATTACTTGGGAATGAGGAACGCAAATGTGTGCCCAGTTCCAAGAGTTGTTTTTGAGTTTTTCCTTTGGGTTTTGATTTGTGATGTAGTTCTAGAAACTTGTGTGTTATAAAATGGGTTTTCTGCTCATTCCATTGTGTGTGATGAAATACTAACATGTAAAAAGGGGGATTTCTAACTCCAAATCGAGACACACTAATTGAGATGTGATTAAACACTTGCGGGCGAGTCAGTGCCACCCAAAGTTGATAATATCTTGACATGGAAGAAGAAATTCCTTAATTCATGTGTCTGAATAGTTTGTTCTTGTGTGGGGTATCTTCTGGATGTTTGGGTTAGCATATATGGGAGGAGGTGTTCTTGGATGTTGAGGATTCACTCTATATTTCAAACAACATTGGTTGGTTTATCCTTAATAGGTATCTTACGGGGTGGTTGTTCGGACCCCTCTTCCCTCTAGGTTTGGTTTCAAAATCTCATGGGAAATAATAGATTGATAGGTATCTAATGTAATTCACCAGACCTCTGAGGTCCATTACACTGTCAAAATCCAATTTTTGGGGTTTTCTAGGAGGCAATAATGGATCATTTAAAGAGTTTTCTAAATTTACAGTTGTTTCATCAGTGAGTCCGGCATCGATGAGTCATGCCGGTATCTTAGTGTCGTTAGGTTGGTTTCAGTAGCTCGCGCTGATAACTCGACATTAGTGACTCTGGAAGTCAGGGAATCGTGGTATCAGTAGTTCAGGGAGTTGATAGGTTAGGTAATCGATAGTTGAGTTGCATCGGTGAGTGGTGTTGGTGACTCGTGTCAGTGATTCACATTGGTGACTCACATCAATGAGTCAGGTGTTGGTGACTCATGTTAGTGAATCACCCATCGGTGAGTCATTTCCATTTTTTCACAGTTTCTCCCCTATTGCATTTTGTTTGACGTAAATCGAGTTTAAATCATTATTTAGGCATTTTAAAATCTATTTCAAATGATATTAATTATATCATTAATATCCTAATGCTCATGGAAATTTGAAATAGTTAAAAGGTGTGGTATTGACCACAATATTACTTTAATGGCCTTTGAAACTAGCTCCCTTCCATTGATGTAGGATCTGGCTCTCCTAAGGCAAAATATTCGTTTCCCCATGTGATTCTGTTTTCTCTTGGTGCGCCAAGAACCATTCTTCCCCAAGGACTCATGATCCTGTGTTGTAGAAGTCTACTTAGTTTTCACATGGAGTTTTCTTGCTACTCATTCACCCCTTGTTTTGGTGAAAGGAAGAATTGTTGGTCACCTATTGTTCTAGGTAGGGATTTTGTTCGTCTCCCTTTTAATTTTGTATCATCTGGGGTGATTGTACTCAGGTCCCCTTATGAATATGGCTGGACCAAAATTTAGTGAAGATAATAAGAAGTAATAAATGATGGACTGGGAAGATGACGATGATGATGGCTTTGTTTTATATTTTATCCTTGATCCCCGTAGTGAATTGTATGTGTTGTCTTATCTGGAAAATAATGGTTGTTGGTGGTCTCCTTTTGCACTTAGTATTCATGGATATTTGTTTTTAATCTTCTATTGAATGACTATGAACATGAAAAACATTAATCCCATATATCTGGTTAATTAAAAGGATACCCCTAGGTCATACTTGTTCTATGATCACCCATAAATAATGAAAGTGGAATTATAGAATGAGGGTTTCTAAATATGAATACACCATGTTTTTTGGTGTGGTTGTTTTCTATGTATGGATCTGTTCGACCATGTGTTTTGTGTTGTTCGTGTGGTGCTATTTTTGGGATTGTGGTTTTGATTGTGTAGTTATACGAGTGGTATAGTGGAAAATCACATTGAGAGATTGGTTGATTGTGGAATGGATAAACATTTTATGCAGAGGGATTGCATCTAAGATGTGGTTGGGTAGTTGTGATACAGGATCGGGTTGTGTTATGTTTATGTTTATCGGTATACTGGGTGTGGTGTTTCTGTCCATTGGGGCTGCTAATTGTGGTAGTAATGAGGTGTTTTGGTGGGTCTTCTTGTTGAGAGTAAGTAAAGGGTGAAATTACATTAAATAATGATTGTGGCATGGTTGAACGGTTGTTCAAGATATGGGAGTGTGTAGTGGTACTAAAATATCGGTGAGTTTTTATTGAGGAATGTGGTTCTTTCCATGATGCAGGGATACTGAGGATGGTTTAGGAGGGATTATTTTGAATAAGTATGGTGTTACCTTTTTTGGTCCTCTCTCCCAAAGTCTCTAGAGACCGTTATTTTATGAATAGTGTTATAATGGATTCTTTTACCTTGGTCCTTCTTTATTTGTTTGGTTTTGGTAGTGGTTGGTATCGTTGCTTCACATTATAATGTTTTTAGTTTTTGGTAGTTTCACGGGTAGGGAAGGAATAAATAAATGAATGAATTCATAATGAATAATTAAAACTATATAAATGAATTGGATTGGGGTATGTTTCTTTTTGTGGATTGTAGTTTAGCGGTGTTCATTTATCGACTTACGGAAGTGATCGTCGTTCATGGTGGTATGCACATGTAGGTTTGGCAATAATGGAATATTATCTATGGGCTGGTTGTTGTTATGAAAACCCATAGGTTGGGATTTTTGTTACCTATATATATACATGAAGTTCATTGTGATTTCTATATACACTCGTCCTATGTTGAGAACTACTTTCCGAACACCATCATTGTTATATGGGAGGGTGTCCTTTCCCAACATCCCAATGGGATGATGGATGGATGGTTATTGGCTCTTCTATTCTCCCACTTCTTGGCATCAGTATCCCTAGACTCTTCCATCAATTTCTGGTGTGGTTGTGAGGCCCATATGTCTTCGGGTGCGGTGTGCTTCCTAGGTGTCTTCAGGATGAGAAATTTTGTACATTCCCTAGTATTTTCGAGATGAGGATATGGTATTGTGGCCTAGTTTTCTGTAATCAGTATGTGATTTGGTTTTGGAATATGTGTTTTCAGGAAAGATGTGGTATGAGGACTAGGTGTGTGCGGGCAGTTTGTGATATTGGGGATCGTTGAAGAGTGTGGTATCCTCTAGAAGATCCCCATTAGGGATGAGTAGTTAACTGGTTGGAAGAGGTGTGGGGTAACCAAATATCAATGTGCTTACTATTTTACATTACTTGACTTGATTTATTTGTGGAGTGTTCCTTGGTGAGGTTGGGGTGGATAGTGTACCTTATTAGGATCTTTTGAGTTTATGTTGTTTTCTCACAGGGGAATTAGTATGCTTCTCTTGATTTTTCAAAGGTGAGTATACATTTTCCAGCTGAGTATACATATATGCTCACCCTATGTATATAAAACTTTTATCAGGTTTCCAGGGAGATAACATGTACTGTACTGGACCTTACTAGCTATGAAATCAGGATAGATTTTGTGATGCTGCTTATGTTTCTTATTTTAGTATTTACTATGGATCATATCATTGTATTTCTTCTAGTATTACTTTAAACATGCTTGTGGGATGTATTTTGGTTTCCATTATATATCTTCCTTGTGATAGTTTGAGGTTGATACATCTTATATCCTGATAATGGTTACTAAAAAAGGGTAATTCCTCCCATTTATGTGAGATTTTATACCATCGATGCTGGTTGCCACCCTAGATCCTATTGAAGGACGAACTCAGGATTTATTATCTCTTTTTCGTCTTAAATAATAAAGGTCACGACACGTTTCTATCCCTCCCCTCATCATAAAGAAGGAGGGTCGTGATAGGGATTATTTTTAAACATTAATGAAAATAACCCATATGGAAAATGTTATATTTAAAAATAATAATTTCTAGAAGTAAAAAATGAACATAAAAATTATTGAATGATAGATATGTACACATTACAAAAACAATAAATACCAAAAATGAAGAAGGGAGGTTCCTGGATGAAAAGAGGAGACAAGGTCAATTTCACTTATAATAAACACTTTGGGTAAAATATGAGTCAAGGGAAAATGAATCACAAAGGGAAAATGTAAAACACCATTAATAACCAAATAAAGTGATGATGGATTTCAGAAAGAATTAAAATTACCTTAATAAATAATCTTTTAAAAACAAACTTGATTTGAAAAAATAATTGTCAATGAAATCCTTACAGTTTTAGTACAATTTAAATAAAATATAGTTGAGGAGAAAAAGTTTTAAATTGAACATAAAATGTTATTAATAAAAGATAATTCATGATATAATACAAAACAAAGGAAATATATAACCTATTAAAGTAACTTGGTATGTAACGAGAAGGATGTCCTAGTAATTAGGCACTAAGACCAAGAAACCCTTACAAGTAGCACAATCATTGAGGTAAGATTCATTTGATAATTAGGTCATAAGGAAAAATTAACAACTATTGAAAAGAAGAAGTAAAAAAATTATAAATTAACCATTATGTAGAACAAATCAAACATTAAAAAATATAGTTCAATAAGAAATTTTGTAACTCAATAGATGAAAATTGAGTTAGCACAAACTCTAATTACCATAGTATCCATAAAATTGAATTACATTTAAATAAATAACATGATATAGAAATTCAAACCCAAATAATTATGTGAATATAGTAATGTAATTTCATTTGGAAGTAATAAACCCGTTTTAAATATTCGATGGTTCCTAATAAGAAATATGTCTCAAGAAATCAAATTTGAGATAATAACCACTTACCTTGGTCCTGATACATTATGTACATGCTCTTTACTTCCCAGATAAAAAAATAAGTTTTTAATAACATTATTAAGAAAATAATTCATATATATTTTATATTTTTAACTTAATAAATTTTCATATTTTATTTAATTAATATATAGTTTTTTCTTATGTCTGTTACTCTGGGTTGTTCGGTCAATTTTTATATAACTCTTTCTGTATATTGAAAATGTTGAAAGCTGTTGTATTTTTTTTATAATATTTATGTTTATAGATATTTATGTAATTCATTATTCCATTATTAAAAAAATAATATTGTTCTATAGGATTCAAAAATGAACTCCATGAATGAAAGGTAAATTGAAATGTTCCTTTTTCAAAATTTAATTTACTATGTCAGTTAATTATTAATATTACATATAAAATTTATACTATTATGTTTACATAAATTTATAAAATCATTTTTTTATTACTATCTAATATCACCATTAATTATTTTTCCATTGTCACCCATGATAGAAATTTATAGCGTCGTTTTTGTAGGTGGTTAAACCGACCAACACACAGACATGCTACAATTAATAGATAAGTTTGATCATGTGTTAAATTAGTTATTATATAATTATTACAGAAGAATAGTTAAATTATTTAAATTTTATAAAGTAATTTAATCATATTTGAAAAGATTTGGACACTTATGAAATGACTTGATGAAAAAATAACTACCTCACTTTCATGGAGGTGGTAGTCCACACGTATTCATGTATGATGTTTTAATTTACATAGAATGGGAGGAAGTTAAGAGATGTTTTGTAATTTTATAAAATTAATAATTTTATAAAAATATTATTAGTTATTTTATTATATTTTAAAACCTATTACTTTATTACACATTGATTCATGATTTATTACATACTATTTCTCTTAAAATATCCTAGATGATCGAGAGGCAAAGTGCCTTTGGGAGATTAGGTACATATCATAACATCAAAAAAGAGGAACACAATGAATTTAGTGAAAAAAATTATAAAATTATCTTAAGTTTTTACCAATAATTAAAAACAACATGGGATAATCAATGAAACTACATAAGAATAGGGTGGTCTATAAAGATTACTAAAGGAGTAACACACGTAACATGATGTAATTATAACATTTTAGTTAATATTAATCTCAGAGTAAAAAAGGAATGATAATAATAATTTTAAATAATTTTTTACAATATAACATGATATCATAAAGGAAATATGAAAATTTTGAAAAGTCTATAAACATGACATCATAAGAATAAGTCAAGGTTAACCACCATGACATTATAACATAGTGTTCTTAATATAACCTCCAACACACCATTTAGGAAATATTGTTAGTTTAAAACATTACCCAATGAATTGGAGCACTATCTAGATACACCCATTCATTATCATAACATGTACATGAGAAGGTGTTCCACATAGATCATTCCATATTGGTTCATATTTCACAAAATTTAATCCCATGATTATGGAGTGTGGAATGTATAAATTTTATTTAATAAACAAATAAGAGTGGGAATTTATATGTGAATAACCATGATTGTAATTTGGGATGGTATTAAAAATACAAAGGTTTGGCATTTAAAAATAACAAGATAATTTCAACAACATAATTTGGTGAATATTGAATCATATGGGGGATTAATGAGAGAGAGATTGTTATATCATCACTTGGTCATTATAAGGGTTGTAATAATGATTTATAAGAACATAATACAACATGAAAATTTTGAATAAAAATGTATAATACAAAAATTTTGCTTCAATGAATGTACGACATGAAAATATTACAAGATATATTCGTCAGCAAAATGGGGGTACATAATTAATCATAGGAGGTATTAATGAAAGTGAAATAGGAATATTATCACATTTATATAAAAATTTCAGTAATAGGGGTGTGTAAAATCATATCCCATCAATATTAATTATAATATAAAAGGCATTAAGGAAATAAATTTCTTGAATAATGAGTTGATGTAGAGGATCCCTTACCTTGAAATTTTATTCCTAAAACATGATAATGGAACCTTGATATTTTGATGGAACATTTTATAGACTATTTTGGAGTTGAATTTATAGATAAATAGTTCTAAATGGATTTTTTTTAAATTGGGGATGGAATGGGGGTATTTATATTTGAGGAGGGGAGGTTTAATTTGATTAAATAATAATTATTTTTATTTAAATCTTTACACTTTTGGGTGGAATTAATTTCAATGAATTTGGTTGATAATTAATTATGGAATGTTTTTTATTAAAATTAAAAACCTCAAACACCTATTTAATGTTGAAATTATTTTGTTTTATTATGTTTTTACCTTTTAATTTTATCCTTTTACATTATTTTACAAATACTTTGGTATCTTTTTTCCCATGGTAACATTTTTTCCTAAAAAAGAAATTATGATTATTACCTTATTTGGACCTTATAACTGAAAAAATACAATCCATTTCACGTGATTGAATTTATAAAAGTTTTGAAAATAAATTCTATTATGATACGCATATAAGTCAACAAAAAAAACTTTTTTAGAACGGATAAAATAGTCATTTTTAAAATGTCAAGCTTCTGTTTCTAAATGTAACACATTATGTATTATGTTGTTCCAAAAATACTTTTTCTTAAAAATAAGGGTTAATACATTTTAAATCTTAAAAATATCCTAATTATGTTATAAATTTTATTGGAATTTCAAAAAAATTGTATTTTCACTTTTTAAACCAAAAATCAACATATTTAGAAATTTTTTGAAAAATTACACTGAGATAATTTTGAAAGTAGAGTAAAAACTGATGTTTGATTTAAAAAAATAGATAGTTAAATCATACAATCTTACCTTTAAAATAAATATCCTTGTTTATTTTAATTTATAAATTTTCATATAAAAATAAACATTCTGATCATTATAGAAATTAATTAGGTCTTTGTAAAAATATTTAAAAATTTAAAAAAGTGTTTCTTATCTTTTTTAATGAAATTAAATTTTATATCAAACTTATAAATTTATTATAAACATCATTTTTAATATAATATTATTATAGTGTCCCGAAATAATATATTTTTTATTGTGTCAATAAATAAGACATATACTATCCCTAGGTGTAGTTGTCTATGATGTGTAAAATTATTATGAAATAGAATTTTTTTTATAGGCTCATAATTAAAAAGTCTTTATAAAATAATAGTTATATAAAATAAATTAATTTTTCAAATTTTATACTCTTCCCCCTTATAGAAATTAAATCCCCTTAATTTTACTCATTGAATGATACTTACTAAACCCAAATATACACATAAATGTTATCAATATAAAGGAAAATTATAAATACCCATGAGACGCTAATTCTATGTGGTCATACTAGTTATACATAAAATATTCTTATAAATAAAATTATCATCTATTTGAATGTTTTATAACCAAATATTCCAAATCCTAATTCCTATTTATATCTAAATAACCCTTTGACACTAACTATAAATACCATCCTTTAAATTTTATAAACTCTAATTCAAATTTTTGTTCCATTAATTTTGGTTCATAATGAGATTGAGAATTTATCAAAGATAATACCCAAATATTGTCAAAATAGATGTGAAATAAGGCCCATTTTCCTCCACGATTTCTCAATCGAGTCTAGATCAATATAGTGCTTTCAAGGGCGTAACCCCTAGATACTTCTAGGCCAGAGCCACAACTACTTGTAGTATCCATAATACGATGTATTTTCTTGGAAACAAATTAATCTATAATTTACTGAAATTTTAAGGATGTTTTCCTATGTTAAATCTTATCCATATGGTTTAACATTCCAAAATTTCATGTCATGTTATATTCAATAAATTTTCCTGTACACAATGCTAACTTGGCATACGTAACACGCAAGATTGAGTCTATGTGGAACAACACTTTAGCATTAAAAATATTTAAATGATATATTCCTAACTTATCCATTAAATATAGTAATATTAACAGTAATAAATATTTTTAAATTTTATTTATAATGTTTTCACATAAATAAAACAGAGTTATAATGAAATGTAAAAGTTTTGGTAAAGTTGTTATATGTTTAGAAAATACTATTTTCTTAAAGGGACTTCTTTTTATATCCTTCTGTGAAAAATAATAAAATTAATTTTATAAAGTTGAAGTAATTGAATTTTTTAAACTATAATTTATATTTTAATCTGGAATATCAAAATTATTTTAGATTTAATTTTTTGTATTTGTCTGAAAACATTCAATTTTTGAGGAATAGTGAAAAACACTCTATTATTAAAACAGAACTTTTCATTTAAAAAATTATTTTACATTAAATTTATTTTAATGTAAAAATTGATAAATAACGAATATATCAACCCAATTTAGATAATTTGAAACATTTTTATAATATAATTAGATAAAAAAATTCATTGAATATTTTGAACGTCTTTTTACCCACTTTTAGCAACATTTTCATATTCACATTAAACGTAATTTTACCACTTTAGTGAATTGAATTTTGAAAATTAGACATATATTGTTGTAATTGGAATGAAAAATTCTGTCTAACAGTTTCAAAATAATTATTAGTGACTGGTAACTTTTGAATTTGTTTTACCACGATTAAAAGAAAATAGGGTAATTAAAGGTAAAAACATATTATAGTAATATTCAATTATGATAACACATGTCCAAATTTCATTGTGTAAGTATTTTTTGACATCAATATATCTTAGGATGAAATTATTATTCTTTTTTAGCAACTTGTGTTTTTTTGGACCATTTGTTATATTTTATTTAAAGAAGAGTTAAAATGTCATATTCAAATTTTAATAAATATTTTATTGTTAATATAAGGATATATAAGTGATATGGTTGGAAATAAATAGTATTCATAAATAATATATATTTTTATACATCATTATAATTTAACTATAATTTTTAGACATTAAGTAAATAAATTAAACGGTGACACAATGATGATGCAATAATTGTTTAATTAATTGAGATATTAGATAAGTGATATTAACAACACTAAAATAAATATAATTTGACATAATTAATGACATAAAATAATTTTATATATACAATAACAAGTTATTTATATATTTTAAGTATTTGATCGAAGTTATCATGTTGGTTTTATATTTTTAAAAATGAAAATATTAAATAGCATTAAAATAGACATAAATGATATTTTAAAATAAATACTATTTTATTAAACCATATAAAAGTAATAAAAATATAATGTTAGGAAAACTAAATTTTATAATGTAAAATATTTCATAAATTATACAATTGGGGTTCTTTTGTAATTTTATGGTAAATATATTAACCCTATAGTTTAAAAAACAATAAGACACAGTAAGAGTTAAACTGTTTAACCAAGTGTTAAATCCAAAAGATAAGGTCAATTTTTATGATATAAACATGTCTAAAATTCATTTTTGAGATTATTTATATATATCCTAATCATATACTAGAAATAAATCACTTTGGATCTATTTTAAACAAAAGACAATTTATAATAAATTAATATTTTATGATCTTCCAAAAAGTGCCTCTCACCTTTCTTATAAATGGGAACATCTCCTTCTCTTAATTCACACCTCCAAAGCCCCTTGGATCAGCCAAACCCTACCCATTTCCTCTCCAAAAATACCTCAATAAAATATATAGTCCAATTTTTTTGAATAAATCCATCCTATGTAGTCATTTTGTGCAAATAAAAAAGGATATACCTGAAAAAGAGGTAATTGTTTTATCCCCTCTTTCAAAATTCTTTTCTTCTTCTACTTCCTCTTCCCAGGTTCTTTCCATAATGAAGTATTAAATAAATAATATAATATATGCTGATATGTTTTTATTATTATGTTACAACCATATTCCTCATTTTACCCATCTTATAAAAAATAATATCCCTCTTTGTGCGTACATACGGCTTATCGTCTCCACATAGTCGTGTAAACTATTTTTCAAGTACACTTTATTTCTATGTGTATAACGATGAATATAAAGGATTTAAATAATAAATATCACCTGATATTGTTTATTTACAATTCATATTCCATAAAAATATATACCATTTAATAATTAAGGAAATGATATCATCGCTCGGGGGGTACGACTTATCATCTTTACTACGCGATGAGATTCATCTTCCACATTCACCATTCAAGAATTATTATAAAAATATATATTATTAATAAGTAATAATTAAATTAAATAGTAATTATATTTTAATAATATATATATATATATATATTTGTGTTAATTTACATATATTTCATTCACTTACTTCCATTTAATACGAAAAGAAGACGAAAACAGCGTTCATGTGTACGTACGACCTACCGTCTCCATGAATGGTGTATTGAATTTCATATATCTATCAATTATATTTATTTATATTATGAATATATGTGACATATAAATAAATTTATAAGTTATTGAAGTAATTAAATCATTATCTAAGTTGTGTGATCAAGAATAACAAGTCAAACCCCATACGATAAAGAAAGTGATTATTACCCAAAATGTTGCTTTAACATAGAAATTATTAATAAATGGGTAATATAAATCCATGAATGAATCATATATGATATCATAAATATCATTATGATTATTTTATAAGTTAATAATATGTTGAAAACCATTATACAAGAGTTTCGGACACATATGGAGAGTATTAAACTTCTGGTAAGGGAATTTCATCTCACTTTTAATTTTCAAAACATATGAACCAAGTTCACACCTATTTGTTGTGTGTGGTGTATGTACTACCCCTATTATGTTTGATATCATGAATACATTTATCTTCATAGTATTTAATGATCCATTTGATGATATTGGGATTATTATTTAAATGTTCAAAGTGGTATGAGATGCTTTGAATGTTTAAATAATTAATCCTTTCTCCATTTCAATATTATTGATATTATCATACATTTTTATTTATTTATATATAAAGAATTATAAAGAACATTTTATGTATATTATTAAGTTTATTGAAATGTTTTAAAAAATAAATCTTCTATGGTTTTTTCAAAATGGTTAACTTCACAATCCCATTATTATCCGAGGTTGTTTATATATAAGTATCTACAATAACAAATTTGTCATCCATGTCCATGTTTCTTAAAAATGATTTCAAAATTATAATTGATAGTCTTTTAATGTAAGTTTTACCCATGTCTTAATTTTTATAAAACGTTTTTAAAGGAATCATTATTATTTTTCCAAATGATGTACTTTATGAATTGTTCTACAAATTAAGGAATTTTTTTAACTTATACAGTGCAAAGGATTATTTATACTATCATGACGCCTTAACATTTTGAAGCTTCCTTAAAATATTACAAGGTCATTTTCAAAAATAAACGTCTTATTTTATAATTTTTCATATTTTAAATGTTTTAAAAATAAAAGGGATATTTCTCTATAATATTTTTAATGAACTTATTATATTATTTTTAACATTGTTAATATCCTTTGTTAGATTTTATTTTTAATTGAGGTCAATTTATTATGATATAGTATTTCATATTGTATTGAGGGTATTATGATATGTTTGAATTTGGACGTTTTATTTTGATACCATTCATTATTTATGGTTAAAGAGTTAACATTTCATATTCTAGTTTTAATAGAATGTTTATGTTATGTTTTAGCCCTTTCATAAAAGGAATGAATTGGACTTAGTAAGTAACATGTGTGGCCCTCTATAGCCACTAGATGCATTAGTAAGTATCATGAGAAAAAATAGTGCCTTGGAACAAGCCCTATATGGTATATTTATATATGTTCTTGGTATGATATCTTGATGTAATGGTTATGATGTTCGACATTATGCATTACCTCATTATGAGACTAGTTATTGATATTACATGTGATTATTCGACTAGTAGAATATCCATGTGAATGATTAAATGGAATTAATTTATTTATTCTTACCATATTATGTTCATGGTTATGATTATAAGACTTTATTTTTAGTTTCATACCATTCCTTAAAAGTTTCTTCTTATTTATGATAGCTTACACTGCATTTTTTACCTTTATTGAGCATCTAAGCTCACACATTTCTTATTTTTTGTTTTCCCTGGATGCCAAGAAGTATTTAATGATTGATATAAATGGTTAAGATGAGATAATAATGGAATTATCAAAGGATTATCTATGTTTTTTATATTATGAACTGTAATGTAATTTTAATGGATGTAATCTATTTTCCAATAATGATAAACTGATTTGTCCTTTAGGATTTGATTCCTTGTAATCATGCCAATGTATTAAAATAATGCACCAAGTCATGGATTCTTGGTCAGGGCATTACAATTGGTATGAGAGGAAGTTTATCCATATCCTTGGAAACTAGTTTCATAAATCCTAGATTATGGATTATAACCTGAAGAAAGACTTAGATGATAAATATAGAGGAACATCATAAAATTATGGTAATTTGGTGATTATATTGGTATTCCTAGAAAATATATCCATATATGGATACAAAAAGTCGAAGTGGTTCTAGAACAGATGTACCTAGGTCTAATTACTCCAACAAGGTGTTCTGGACTTAACTCAGGGTAACCTAGTACACGACAACTGGCCTTACTGCGCAACTAGTTTGACACTCTTGGAGGATATTATTAGAATAATTCACAATTTATTTACAAACTATTATGAAGGATTTATAAGTAAATATGTCCCCCAAAAAATCATATTTAATATTATGAGACTAGATATGTGTAAATATTAAATTTATGTTAATCATTTTCTTAGTTTTTGGATTATACATTATGATATGATCTAACCTAGTATTTTTTGTCATCATAAAATGGAACTTATTAGAGGGAATGTGAACCTCACTAATTCACATGATCCAAAGAGTAAGAAAGATCATATATTTCATGTTCTTGATCCAATATTTCAAAAGGAAGTAATCTCCCAATCATTCTCACCATATGAGGACATAATATCAAGTGGTAGTGGGATAGGTAAAGAATACCCTAAGTATTATGGATTCAAAGGGAAGCTTGAGAATAGAATGATATCTATGAAAAAATTGGATAAAGATAACAAGGGAATGAAGTTTTTTCCCACAAGTGATAATTGTTAAAGGAAACACCTAGATGCCAGATTTAGAGGAAAAAGAGTTTGATTTATGAGTGGAGAAAAAGTACACCATGCTCATGATTGTAAGGGAAGGAAATATTTTTTCAATTTCAATGATTCAATTTTAAGAATATAGGGAAATATGAAAGATAATTCCCCAAGAATCAAAATAATATACCACAAAATCCACTAATGGATCAAAATTCAGATTATGCTTCTACCACGGATAAAGAAGAATGACTAATGTGCTTCTGTTGGGATTGAAGAATTATGTCATTTTAGAATTGTATCAATGATGTACTGGTTATATTAAATGTAGAAATAAATAAGGATTTTATTGCATTACTATTTCATTATTGATTCAATATTGTATGTTACAATGTAAAGTGACAAAGTTTCAAGTTAAATTTTTGAAAAATATATGGTTGAGGGAAATATAACCCTTAATATGTTTCTGATAGTGAGATAATGATGTTGAAATAAAGAGATGATTGATTTGGATAATTTATATTGAATATTATCAACTACCTTGAAAGTATATAACAGTTTGTTTATTTCACTATTGTTGGAGTTTAAAATATTTTTGGATTTAATGAGCATATCCCATATTCTAGGATTTACGTAATGAATAAGGACAAATGAATGTGTTCAATTTGGTTTAAAGGTAATCCAGGGTATTACAATGATTTAAGAGGATAAATGATGATAGTATTCATACGTTTTGTATGTGACAAAAGAGATACACATTATGTTATGTTGATTTTACAAATTTAGTGACCTTCCTTATAAATTTTGGGGCTGCGAGTTTGGACAGACGTTTTTTGGATAATCGTAAGGGTTGTAATGGATTAAGATGGATATTGGGTATTATGTTTTTTAAGTTCAAAAAATTTATTAAGATTATTTTTGGAATGATATAATAATATAGTTTATTAAATGTACAACCCACAAGTAGAGGGAAAACCAGTCGTGTCAGACAAGGCTGCGGGAATTGAACCCACAACAAAAGTGCAGTAAGGCTTTATCACCTACCACTGGCATACGAAATTTCCTAGTTTTTATAACATAGTTTTTTTATTTAAATGGTCTGACTGATGAAGTATAAATTCATATTCAGAACCCAATACATTTAATAAAATTGAATATTTTTTAATATTTTTATTTGGAGAGAAACATGAGTTTGTGGTAGAAATTAGTTAAAGGATGAAACACTATTTGTCAAGTAAGTATTCATCCTTTTTTCATATTCTATGAATTACATTAATTATTAAACTATAGGGAAAGTATTTTAAACCCAAAAAATTTTCCTAGTACTTTCTTTTCAAATGAATCCAATGCTCCCTTAGATCATCACTGACATCTAATTTTGTGATTGTTAACTTTTTCCTAACCATGTTCCCTATCACTCCCTAACAGAACTTGATGGTTAGATTTATCTTCCACATCCATGTTTTCCTATATATAACCCTAGTATGTGCTATCTCAGGATACCTTTTTTACTTCTCTTTCTTTATTTTAAAATGTTTGTCTTATTAATCCATTTTCTGATGTGGGATTTCAATAAAGATATTTTGAAAAGTCCAACCTGTAGCTTTCAATTATGAGTTTAAATTACGAGAATGGAATTTTTTGAAGGATGAGAGAATTTAACACCCCAATATTTCATGGTACATTATCTTCAATAGCTTGTATTGCACTCAACACTAACTTGTCTTGTGTAACACCCAAGATTGAGTCTCTGCCAAACAACTCTTTAGTGTTAGAAATATTTAATATATATATTCATAACTTATCCATTAAATATAGTAATATAAATAGTAATAAATTGTTTTTTTGATTTTACTTATAGTTTTTTCAGATAAATAATACATATTTATAATAAATGTAAAGGTTTCAGTAAAATAGTTATATGTTTACAAAATACTATTTTCTTAAAGAGACTACTTTTTATATCCTTTTATGAAAAATATTAAAATTAAAATTAGAAACTCTTAAAAATTTAAACATGTAAAATATAATTCATTTTTTAATTGATAATATCAAAATTAGATTAGGGTGAATTTTTTGTATTTTTTTGAAAACATTCAATTTTTTAGGAATAGTGAAAAACACTCCATTATTATTAAAAATTTAATTTTTCATTTAAATAATTATTTTACTCTAAATTGATCACAATAGATAAATATTTCACACATTCTCCCAATTTATGTTATTTAAATATTTTTTTAATAGAATTAGATATAAAAATTCATTAACCTTTTTTAACGTCTTTTTACCCTCCTTCTAGCCACATTTGCATATATGAATTAAACGTAATTTTACAGATTCTGTGAATTGAATTTTAGAAATCCAACATACATGGTTGTAATCAATATGAAAAATATGGTCTAATAGGATCAAAATAAATTTTGTGGAATATTAAAATTTGAATTTTATTTACCATGGTTAAAGTAAAATTGTTTAATTAAAGGTAAAAAAATATTTTAATAATATAAAATTACCATAAAACCTATCCTAATTTCATTAGATAAGTATGGTTCGACCAAAACCAACCTTATGTCAATACTATGATCCGTTTTAAGCCACTTTTGTTTGATTAAGATATTTATTAAATTTTATTTAAAGAGTAGTTAAAAATGTCATATTCAAATTTTAATAACTATTTTATTTGTAATATGAGGTTATATAAGAGATATGGTAAAATTTAAATAGTATTTAGAAATATATGAAATTTATCTACATAATGATAATTGTTTTATATTTTTTAGACATTAAATAAATAAATTAAATGGTAACATGATGATGAGGCATTAATTATTTAATTAATTGAGATATCAAATAAATGGTAGTAAAAATATTAAAATAAATATAATTTTACATAATTAATGGAATAAACTAATTTTATAGATAAATTAGACATTTTAGTGACATATTTGAGTATTTTATGGATTTTATCATATTTTTTGGTATTTCTAAAAATGAAAATATTGAATAGTATTAAAATTGTCATAAATGATAATTTAAAATAAATACTATTTTATTAAATGATATAAACGTCATCAAAATATAATGTTCAGACAACTAAATATTATAATGTGAAATATTTCATAGATTATCCATTTGGGTTTTGTTTGGAATTTTATAGTAACTATATTAGCCCTATAGTTCAAAATACAAGAAGGCACAATTAGAGTTAAAATGTTTAACTAAGGGTTAAATCTAAAAGATACGGTTAATTTTATGACCAAAAAATGTATAAAATTAATTGGTTTAGAGTATTTAGACCCATCCTCACCATATCATTGAAACAAATCACTTTGTAGATATTTGAAAATGAAAATAAATTTATTATAAATTAATATTTTAAGATCATCCAAAAGTGCCCCTCACCTCTCTTATAAATGGTCACTTATCCTTCTCTTAATTCACACCTACAAAGCCAATTTTCTCATCCAAACACTGCCAATTTAATCTTCCAACATCCCTCACTACATCCTAGAGGCCATAAATTGTTCATAAATTCATCATAAAGAGTCATTTTGAAAAAATAAGAAAGAGATACCTGAAAAATAGGCAATTGTTTATCCCCTCTTTCAAAGTTCTTTTCTTCTTCTACTTTATATTCCTTTGTTGTTTCCATACAAAAGTAATAAATTCAAAATATAATATATTATGATATGATGTTTTTATTAGTGGAAAGCCATATTCCTTCTTTTACCCATCCTATGAAAAGAAATATCACCATATGTGTGTATGTATAACTTACCGTCCTCACGCCGTGCTGTAAACTATTTTTCCAATACACTTTATTTCAATGGGTATAACGATCAATATTAAAGATTTAAATAATAAATATAACAAGATATTTTTTGTACGATTCATATTCCATCCAATTGTATACCATTTAAATATTAAGTAAATGATATTGTCTCTAGTGTGTATGTACGGCTTACCATCTCCACAACGTGATGAGATTCATCTTCCACATTAATTGTTAATGAGTGATTATAAAAATATATATTATTAACAAGTATGAAATATATGACATAATAATTATACTATAATATATATATATATATATTTGTGTTTATTTACATATATGTCATTCACTTACTTCTATTTAATATGATAATAAAATGGAATCAACATTCATGCAAACGTATGACCTATTGTCTCCATGAATGGTGTATTCCATTTCATATATCAAACTATTATATATATTTATATTAATAATATATGTGATATATAAATCATTTTATACATTATGGAAGTATTTAAGTCAATATCTAAGTAATACTATCAAGAATAACAAGTCAGAAGTTGTACGATAAAGAAACTGTATATTACCCGAAATGTTTCTTTAACTTGAAAATTATTAATAAATGGGTAATATAAAGCCATAAAAGAATCATATATGATATCATTAATATTATTATGACTCTATTATAATTTAATAATATGTTTAAAACCATTATAATTGAGTTTCAGAAACATAAAAAGAGTATCATACTTAAGGTAAGGTAATTCTTGTCACGACCCGTCCCTCAGGGCCCATGCTATGACTAACCCAAGCCCACCTTCCATAGGCTTGGGGCTAGCGACTAGCACTAGAAAGGAATATTCCTAAAATGGGAAGGCATTACCTTCAAATCTATACAAACATGCAAACGAGAATGCAATAAGAAGCAACCATGAATTAAACTGCTGTAGTAAAAGTTTGTTGAAAGTAAAGGGGCAGGAATACAATTCCAACTGAAAAGTACAAGTACAACAGTAAGGTGAAAATAAAACTGGAAAGTAAAAAACAACTCCTGGATCATCCACCGAGGATCCGACCTAAAGGGTGGGTACATCTCAGGATCAGTAGTCCCTGTGTCATGTCACGCCAAATGGTCCACCTTTGAAAATCGTTCAGTCCTAGCTCCCTCATCCTCGATCAACGTTGTACATCGTTTGCACAAGGCACAACAAGGTGAGAGCATAGCCCATGCAGGGGTTTGTATAACGATACTCAGTAGGGACCCCGAAACCTCTGTAGTTCTCTCAGAGTTCCACAATGGAAAAACCACAAAGCAAGACATCCATCTCAAAGCACGAAGTGATATACATCATTTATAGTTAGGTATATGCCCATTCATATACCTAAGTTATCACGATATACTCATCCCATAAAATAGATAAGATTACCACAATGGTAATTCCACGAAGGTAGAAGTACCACATATGTAACACCACAACAATATAAGGAATACACAGGTAACTCCACGAAGATAACACCATGAAGGTAGAAGTACCACACCTATAACACCACAATGACAACACCATGAAGGTTGAAGTACCACATAGGTAACACCATGATGATATCACCACAAAGGTAAAATTACCACACAAGTATCACCACGAAGATATCATTACGAAGGTAAAAGTAACACACATGTATCACCATGAAGGGATCACCATGAAGGTAAAATTACCACACAGGTATCACCACGATGGTAAAAGTACCACACAGGTATCACAACGTTGGTAAAAGACTCAACTTACACCAAGTTTTTAGTGAAGTATAGAAGTAAAAATGATTTGTCGTGAAGCTAGATCATATTATTATTTCAAGAGGCACTGCTGTAGACCATACGGAGTCTGACCCACACATGATCTATAGGTAACTAACCCCCATAATGACCCAAAAAATATCTAACCCACACTGGATCGATAGGTAACTAACTCTGCAATGACCCCCACAGGATCTGACCCACAAATGGTCGATAGGTAACTAACCCCCACAATGACCACACAGGATCTGACCCACAGAAGATCAATATGTAACTAACCCTGAAATGACCCATACAACTTCTGAACCACACAAGATCGATAGGTAACTAACCCCCGCAAGGACCCACACAGGATCTGACTCACACATGATCGGTATGCACTGAACCACACATGATAGCTGTGTGCTGACCCAAATAGTATCTAACCCACACAGAATCGGTACGCGCTGTCCCACACAGGATCTCTGAGCGCTGACCCACACATGATCTGACCCACACAGGATCGGTGGTGAATTACACCGGATCACTCAGTACTAACCTTCATATGATCTGTCTCCAACCTCCACCTCACTGAAGGCCATTGGATTACTCACACCCTGTGCGCTTGAGTTATGTATAATCTTCCCTTGAGATATCAGTCATACATTGACCACCCCTAAGCTCCACAAAGGAGTAACCCAAATTACCACCTTCTCGTAAGGGTTCCAACGCAACAGACGGTGCATTAATCAGACACCTAGTCTGTGAGTTATAAGCATTTTAGCTATGGGGAACAGTTGGATTTGGGTTCGATCCAACCTGGTTGTACTCCTACGATCTCCAAAACTCAAGTGAAGTATACCAAAAGGACCATCATGATCCAACGATCCCAACACTGAAGACATTTCTTTAAAACAGACATCCAGTTCTCAATATATGGCCCTTTAAGTGTTTCTCGACCCGGTTGGGCCTGGATCCGGTCCGACCCGGTCAGAATGGCCCAGCCTGATCCGATCTGGGTAGGGTTGCGGCAGGCTTTTCCCACTGGGCCATGGTCCGGCCCAATTCGCATAGGGTGGCCCTACCTACAAAAAGTGGCGGCCCGCAAAGGGCGGCCTGCAAAGGGCGGCCCGCATGGGGGTGGTGCGGCCCGTATAGGGCGGCCCGCAAAGGGTGGATTGTCCTATAAAGGGTGGCCCACGAATGGTGGCCCGCAAAGTGGTGGCCCACAAGGGGGTGACCCAGCCATGTGAGGCATGACCCAGTCTGAGGTGGAGGGCAGCCCACTGGCAACACGATCCGCTGGCAGGCGGCTCGACCGCATGTGGCGTGGCGTGCAAGGGGGTAGCCCTGCCATGGTCTGCCCGAGCTGGCAAGGGGGAAACATTCACCCGTGTATCTTGAACGGTCCGGAAGACATTCAGTTATGTGAAAAGGTGGCGCCATGTGGGCGCCACCCGTTTTCTGTGGAACCCGCGCGACGGGTTCCTCCTTTGTCGTGGCTTCGGTTGCAGCTTCTACTTTCTGGCGGTGCACTGGTCGCGCTGCCTATCCCACACGGCAACGGCGCCCTGGTCATGCTACCTATCCTTCTGTGGCCGGCCGAAGTGGCGGCCACATCCTTCGATCGTCATGGCTATCATGTCGTGGCCCCTTGTTCACTGGTAGTGCCTGACCATGCATCGCTCCTCCTCCACGGCTGGCCGGTGCCGGCAGTTCTGATGACTGTCATGGCTTTGTGTCGCGACCTCCTCTAGGGGTTTTCATCAGCGTACACCTTCTTCATAGACAATCAGTGTCACCGCGTTGGCGATATTCCACATAGAACACAAGGGTGTCTCAAGAGAGAAGAGGGTCCGGGCCTGGTTCGTTAGGCCTGCGCCCTCCGCGTTAGCTCGTAAACAAGAGGGAGGATAAAAAGGGGTTCAATAAAAAATCACTTGAATTTAAAACAATAATTAAAACCCTACCTCAAGAAAGATGGTGAGCTCACATTTGTAGAAGCGTGTTGGTGTTTTCCATGCTCCACAACTAGATTCAAACATCATTGCTTGTATGTTGATCTTCGGTTCGTGGTTCGGTGTCACTCGTCACCACCCACCGGAACCAGCTCCGTCCCCCAAGGGTTTGGCATCTCAGCACTTGGTCAACACATCGTTGCTTGGAAAAGTAGTGTCAATACCCCTCCTCAAGCTCAATATAAATAGGAGAGGGGGAGGGCAAGTAACGACCTTAGAAATTAATGGTGCCTCATTTATTAGAAAGCTTCCTAATTCCCCAATAGTGTTGTTAGTTAGATTCAAGGGTCATGTCATTTAATGATCTGACACATTGTTGGCCCCACACTCCGCTTTTCCATTGGAGGATATGAATGAAAATAAAATAATAAAATTATTTTATTTTATATTATTTTAAATGTCACAAAACATAAATTTTTATCCAGACCTACTGTAGTCAATGTAAAGTCTCTCTTAAGCAAATCCCAATGTTGCAGCTTTAATGGTTCCCACATATTTTTAATCTAAGCACTGGTTAAAAAGTTATTAAATTCCACTCGTGTGTTTACTGAACGTACGCTAAAAAAGGTTAGAAAATTATTAGCAGTCACCCATGACTCACATCAGTCGAGGTTTGGTTCCGCCTAAAGAGAACACGCCCTCATGAGCTCAATTGTGCTATCAGATTTTCAATTCGAGATACCATTTAGAAGTTATGGATTTTACAATAAAATAATTGTAACTTAATTATTTTATTTATGGCCAAAAACTAGTTTTCACTGGTATCCTGCACCGGACAATGCTAGTATTTTCCTAAAGAGAGCATGCCATATTGAGCTCAGCGGTGGCCTCAGATTTTTAATCCAAGTCACCATTCATGAGTTATAAATATTTGAAAAATAAAATGACTTTATTAAATTATTTTATTTATGCTTATTCAATATTTGGGTTTCCTCACAGGAGACCAGTGCCAACTAAACATAAGTTTCACCTACGGTAAACCCACCATCCTGAATGCAACGGTGCCCTCATAATTCTGATCTGGTAAACTATTTAAGAGTTATTATACATTTTTATGAAAACTACTTACACGTGCTAATTAAATCTTAACAAAACTTTGACGGATCATTCCGGGAACTCCAGGCCTCAGAATCACGTGTTGTAAGATTTTTTGGTCTTGAAATAATTCCATATAATTAAAAATTATATATGGAAATTCCAGGACATTAAATTTTTTTCTCACTTTTAATTTGCATGAGATATAGGCCATATTCACCACCTATTTCTTTTCTGTGGTATATATCCTGCCCCTATAATGTTTGATATCAGAAATACATTTATATTCATGGAATTTAAATATTAATTTAATGATATTGGGCTTATTATTTAATTTTTCAAAGTCGTATGGGATGATTTGAATGTACAAAGAATTAATCATTTCTCTATTTCAATATTCGTGATATTATCATACATATTTATTTATATGTATATAAAAGATTAAAAAGAACATTTTATGTATGTTTTTAATTTAATTTAAATGTTTTCCAAAATAAATCTTTTAAGGTGTTTTTAAAGGGTTAACTTCACAATCTAATTATTATTTGAATTTTTTTATACGTAAGTATCTACAAGTACATATTTATCATCCTTTTTCATGTTTCTTTAAATGTTCTTAAAATTGTAATCAACGATTGATTAAATTCATTCTTAACCCTATTTGACTTTTTATAAAAAAAATTAAATGAATATTTCCATCATTTTCCAAAACATTTATTTTATGACTTTTTCAACAAATTAAGGAAAGATTGTTTTTTTAACTTATACGGCGTAAGTGGCGATTTCTGCTCTCATGAAGCCTTAATATTTTGAATCGTTCCTTATAATATTACAAAGTTATTTTCCAAAATAAATGTTTTATTTTATAATAGTGAGGTATTTAATATTTTTCAAAATAAAAAAGGATGATTATCTCAAAGAGTTTTAATGGACTTATTATATTATTCTCATCTATGTCAACACCCTTTGTTAGATTTTATGCTTAATTGGTTATGATTTATTATGATACAATCATACATATTATTTTAAAGGGATTATGATATGTTTGACTTTGGATGTCTTATTTTGAAACTATTTTTGGTTGATAGTTAAAGTATTAACTTTTCATATGCTAGTTTTAATACAAATGTATAAGTTATGTTTTACCCCTTTTATAAGAGGTATGCATTGGAATCAGTAAGTGACATGTGGGGCCATCTTCATCCCCTAGATGAATTGGTTGGTCTAATGAGACAAAATAGTTCCTTGGAACAAGGACTTGATAGTATATTTATGAATGGTCTTTGTAAGAGGCCCTGAAGTTGTGGTTATGATGTTCGGCATTATGCATTCCCTCGTTATGATATTAGTTAATGATATTACATGTGATTATTTGACAAGTATACTATCCATGTGAATGATTAAATTGAATTAAATTATTTATTTTTTTCCATATCATGTTGATGATTATGTTTATAAGTCTTTTGTTTTAGTTTTATACATTTCCTTAATATTTTATGCATATTTATGATAGCTTCTTCTATATTATTTACCCTTACTGAGCATCTAAGCTCACCTATTTCTTGTTTTTTTTCCAAAGATGCCAAGAAGTGTTTTATGATTGATATATAGGGTTAATCTATGAGAATAATGGAGTTATCATAGGATTATCTATGTTTTTTTATGTTTTTCATTGTTATGTAATGTTACTGTATATAATCTGTTTTCCAAGACTTTTAAACTGATTGGTCCTTCGAGATATTGATTACTTATTATTATGAAAATGTATTAAAATAATGCATTAGCTCTAGGATTATAGGTTTGGGGAGTTACATATTGATTTTTATATAGTTTTAAAATCCTAATTTCCATAAATAACTAAACCATCCTTTGGTACCAACTATGACAACCCATTACTTTTTTAGACATGGATTCAAGAATTATTGTATAATGGTTCAGTTAATATAACCCAGAATATCGAGAATCCTAGTATCATTCAGAAATTATGTGCATAAAACAACATCATAAAATAGGGATACAACAAATTTATTGAAAACTTCCTTTGCATTATCTTAAATTTTAAACAATCTTTTAAAAATACATGAGATAATCTGGGGACATACATACAAAAGGGGTGAACTATAAAGCTCGATGAGGGAGTAATAGTAATAACATGAAATTTGTATAACATGTTAATCAATAAGAATATAAACGGGACATAAAAGTATATTAAATTAATAATTGTGAACAATAATACATGATATAAATGATAACATAAGGGAAACACAAGAATAAAGAAACAACTTTAAACACAACATCATATGAATAAAGAAAGGATAACCAAAAAGGCATCATAACATAGTGTGATTGGGATATACTCTTATGCACCATACATGTAATCTCACGAGATTAAAACATTACCCAATGCATTAGAGTGCTATTTGAGCATACCCATTTATAATCCTATCAAGTACATGCATAATTATTCTATATAAATCATTCAACATGGGATCATATTTTACCACATTTAATCCCACGATTAATGAAAGTGGGATAAATACATGTAATCCCTTAATAAATCATGGATAGGTAATTCTTGGTGAATATCATAGATTACCCAAATTTACCCTTATGAATCTGGTGCTAAAAAAGCATAATATTTTATTTTCTCACAAAAATTATAATACAATCCCAAGATCAAAAGTTCAGTTTCTTTGAGAAATAGGTACAATTAAAACTAAATAAATTTTATAATAATTATTCATTCAAAAATGATTCTCTACACAATTTACTTCCTTATGTGAATCCCTTAAATTTTAATTCCTTGGGAAGAAGGGGAAACATAAAAAGATGTGATCTATAAATCCCACTAAGGGAATAAACATGGGAATAAAGCATAACACATGAGTTAGAAAACAAAACATGATAACACCAAATAATGGATAATAAATAAATATATGGAATAATAACATATATAACATAGAATCCTCAGATCATGTAAGTATAGGAAAGTGGAAAACACATATAACATGACATAAACATGAGTTAAGGAAAACTGCCTAGACTGTATCACATGGTGGAAAGAGTCCCATAATGGATTAGGTTTACTCCCTAATTCCATTAATAATGTATCGTGAGACAGAAAAATTACCCAATTCATTTATGTTATATTTGATAACACCAATTATAACAAGTTATTTCATATTTTTTCCACATAAAGAATCAAACATAAGGAATAAAAATAATGGTTACCCATGGAATGAAATGGGTTTCATAATCATGTCATAAAGCATGACCAAAGGGAGTATAATAACGGAATACAAGAAATAATGGATTTAAATCATTCATGGTCATTCAAAAAGTAATACTAATAATTGATCATGAATAATTATTTCCAACTAAATTGAAAAAAAGAATCATAGTGTCTAGGTAACTTTAGAAATGTGCAACTAAAGCATAGTTTTAGGGAAATGAATAAATTGTATTTAAAGATGATAAAGTTGTAATTATTTCCATTCAACCAAAAATGATATAAAATAGTTACTCATGATATATTTAGTGGTTTTAGAAAAATATTGGAGGATTTAAATATATTATGGAGTTTACTTCGAAATGGGTATGAAATAGTGATGTTTCCTTTAATCATATTTTCTTATCATGAGAAATTGAGAAGGTAACATTTTAAAACATCTAATTCCCCATAAAATGGATTAATTGAGATAGAAACAAATTTTTGGTATATATACATAGAATATAGGATAATTATATAAGAATAATTAAGTGGTAAATTGAGGAAAAATAGATAAAGCATAACCCAAACAAAATTTGGAGGTCGGGAAATATCCCTTACCTTATGTTTGAATGATTTCTTCCTTTCACATAATGTCCTAGATAATAAAATTTTATTAATTAATTGATCTAAATGGAACATATTTCACATGTATTTAATTTATTATAATTTTATTATTTTCATTTATGGCCATTTCGATGAGTTATAATGTTCAATTTCGTCATTCGGAGAGTGTTCGTTTTACGGTTTCATAGTCACTTCACTTGTGTATAATTATAGAAGTTATTTTAGAATGGGAATACTGTTACATAAGTGAAATAATCATATTTATATATAGATATACCATCATAAATACTCTTTTTCATTCAATTCAATTCAAATAATGGTTCAATATCTTTTCTAAAATGAATATTGTACTACTAACTCTCTTTTTATTTTCTACATAATTGTTAATGGGTGGTATGATTCTAGGGGATCAAGGAGACAAAAAAATTTATATTTAATTTATTTAGTCTCCATTATTATTCCAATTATAATATTTGGATTAATAATCAGATTTTTTAGACTGAACATACTTTTTAGTATTGTTTGTTTAGTTTTTTAGTAGGTGTCTTCAATACTATTACTATTCCAGGTTGTAAAAGTGCATCTCAACCTAGGTTACAAAAGTTGTTATGGAATATAATAGTATTTATACATAGTAATATTAAAATATTCATTATAAAATAATATTTAAATTAATAATATAAAGGATTTTTGGGGTGTTACTATACCCTTGAGTGTAAATGGAGATGGTATTCAAAATATAATGTTCTAGCATTGAAAAATTACAAGAAATTTTCAGCAACATAATGGGTACATATTGAATCCTGGGATAGATTAATGAGACTTAAATGGGTCTATAATCACTTTTGAAACATAATAGATATAATATTGATATGTATAAACATAATCCAAAATAAAAAAAATTAGAATTAAAAGGCATAAGACAAAATAGAGTTCTTGAATAAAATTTCAGCACAGAAAAATCGAAGGATTGTTTTCGAAGCATAACGGGGTCACATAATGAATATTGGAAGGATCAATGACAGTTATATGTGAATTTGAAAACTTTCACATTATAATGGTAGTAAGAAGGATGTGTAAAATCATATCTCATCAAAAGGAATTGGAAGAAAAAGGAATTATATAAAGAATGTGCTTGAATAAATAGTAGAAGGAGAGGATCCCTTACCTTAAATATTTTCTTCCTAAAAATTGAGGATGTAACCTTGAGTGAATCTTATATGGAATCTTATGGAGGTTAATTAACAGTTAAATTATGCTCAATGGATTTTTTGAAATGTGAGGAGGGAATGTGTGGTATTTATACTTGATGAGGGGTGTTTTATGTGATTAAATAATGACTATTTTGTATTTAAATCTAACTACTTTTGGGTGGAATTAATGTAAAATAATTTGGTTGATAATTAATGTCTGAAAGTTAAAAAAAACAATCAAATCCTTAACCACCCATTTTATTTTATTTTTCTCTTTTGCTGATGTGTTTTCCTTTTAATTTTAACACTTTACATTATTTTACCTATTTTGTGGCAACTCTTTTTTTCATGGTAAATTTTATATGACTAAAAAAATACCCTTATAAACTAATTTGGAAATTACAATTCCAAATACTCCATAAAATTTACTTGATTAAATTTATAATAGTGATAAAAATAAATTCTCATATATTATGTGTATAACTCAGTAAAAAGTTTTTTTAGAAAGGATAAAATAATGTTTTTCAAAATGTTATGAAAGCATGTATAAATGTAAAAAAAATCTATCCTATGTTGTTCATTAATTTTGGATTAAGAATAAAAAATAAAAAAATTCAAGTCTTAAACATATCTTAACCATATCATAAGAGATATCATTTTTCAAAAAAATAGTATCTTTAAATTATAATCCAAAAAATTAACTTTATAAAAAAGTGGAAAAAATTACCCTAAGATTACTTTCACGTTATGTGTAAAAAAATTAAGTTTAATTTATCAAAATAATTATATAAATATTACTATTTAAATTTTTCCATAAATGTCCTTATTTATTTTAATTTATCAATTTCATAAGTAAATTAACATTTTGACCATTATAAAACATACATTAGACTTTGTTAAAATATATTATAATTTAAAAATTGTTTTTCAAAATTATTTATGATATTAAATTTTGTCTAATAATGCTAAAATTATCATAAATTTTTTTTAATAAAATATGTTTATAGTAATCCAAATTAATACAATCTTCATTATATCATTAAATAGTCCATTTACTATTACTAGTTGTAGTTTTCCAAGATGCATTAAGTTATTATGAAATTTTAATGTATTTATATGTGAAAATAATAAAACATCAATATAAAATAGTAGTTCTATATCATAAAGTGATTTTTGGGGTATTACCTTTTCCCCTGTGAGAAATTGCATCCTTGTCATTTTACTCATGTATCAATACATACTAAACCGATATATTCACCTAATAGTTATCTATTGAATGAAAACATTATAAATACCTAAATGTTTTTAACACCATGTGGTAATATTGGTTATACATACCATAGTATTCTAGAGATATTTTTTATCTATCTAAGGATTTATACCTAAATATTATAAATCCTAATTTTCATAAATAACTAAACCATTATTTGATACTATCTATGGAAACCCACATTTTTTATTTCAAAAACTCTTTTGGTAAATATAATGACCTTAACAATGGTTCATAATAAGCTTTAAATTTTTTTTAAAAAATCATATCCCATGAGATTGAAAAATCAAGTGTACCGCAAATCCCATTTTCATGCAGCAGTTACCAATAAAGTCTAGCTCAATATAGAATTTTTAGGATTGTTACCTCCTGGTACATCTATTTCAGAGCCATATCCACTTATAGTTTTTATAAAGGGATTTGTTTTCAAGGAACCCACTTAATCTTTACTTACAAAAAAAATAAGGCTGATTTCCTATGATAAATCTTATCCCTAAGGAGTTTACTAGAGTTTTTAAATCAAAATTTCAAATAACAACTAAAACATCATTTATACCAACTATGACAGTACAAAACATTATTACACATTTATTAGGGATTTGTTACATAATGTTTAAATTAATATAACCCATAATATGGATAGTCCTTGTTTCATTAGAATATTAATTACATAACATAGCATCATAAAACATCGATATAATGTATTTATTTAAATATTTGTAAACTAGTAGATAAATATTCATCGATCATTTAAAATTTTGTGGGATATCATAGGGTCATAAATAATAAAGGGGTGATCTAAAAATCATTGTAAGACAATAACAAGAATAACATTTTGTTTTTGTAAAATGTTATTTAATATGAATATCAATGAGACTAAAAGTGGATGATAATCATAATTTTGAACAAAGAGGCAATATATAACAAGATAACATAAAAGAAATAAGGCAATGTGGAAACACAATTAGACATGACATCATAAGCATAATTAAAGGATAAAAAGAAGAAATGATAAGATAGTGTTCATAGGACAACCTCATATTCACCATACAATGAAATATCATGAGATTAAAATTCGACCCAACTCATTAGAGTGCTATTTGGGATCACCTAATAAAAATAAGATCATGTACATCCATTTGTTTACAACAAGAAAAATTCAACATTGGATCACATTTCACCACATTTAATCCAAAAAACAAGGAGTTATAAATAAATTCCCAGAAGTTCCTATTTAATACGGATAATAATTTCTAGGTGAATACCATTTAGTTTAATTGGTGATGGTATTCGTACAACAAAGCATTGATACTGAAAAATTGCAGGATAATTTTGAAAGCATAAAAGGGTACATAATTAATCATGTGAGGGTATATTGAGAGGAAAATAGGTCTCAAACTACTTTTAAATCATAATTAAAGTAACATGGATATGTAATAACATAATAAAAAGGGTAAAAATATTAATTTAATGGAACAATAAAAAAATAGTTCTTGAATAATTTTTTGGAATGGAAAAAACATTGGTTAACTAGGGAAGCATAACCGGGGTACATAATGAATCATGGGAGGGATTAATGAGACTTAAATGGATCTTTAATTAGTTAGAAATAATAATGGCAGAAATAATGACTTGTAAATTCATATCCCTTTAGTAGGAATAGGATGAAAAAATTCATTACATTAAGAAAGTGATTGGTTAAAGAGGAGTAGGAGAGGATCCCTTACCTTGAAACTTTGTTTCTTGAAACATGATGATGGGACCTTGATACCTTGAGGGAACCTTGGAGAGACTATTTTGGTGGTTAATTCAGATATAAATTATTCTCAATGGTTTTATTTAGGATAGTTAGGATGGAATGTGAGGAATTTATACTTGATGAGGGGTGGTATTAAGTGATTAAATACTGATTGTTTTACATTAACTGATAACCAGTTTTGGTGGAATTAATTTCAAAAATTTGGATGATAATTAATTCTGGAAATATTTTTTATGTATTTACCAAACCTGAACCATTGATTTTTTTTTTTCATTTTTAGTTGATTTTTTTTACCTTTTAATTTTATACTTTTACATTATTTTATATATACTCGGGTAACTATTTTTTCCACGATAATGATTTTGTTCTGAAAAATGAACTTAAAATTATTACTTAATATTTATCATATAATTGAAAATAATAAAAAAAATATTTATTCAATATATAAAACTATTAAAAACAAATTATAATATGATATGTGTATAACTCGAAAAAAACTGTTTTTTATAAAGGATAAAGTCATAGTTTGTAAAATATTAATATTGTGTTTATAAATGTATCACATTTTGTGCTATTGTTTTCCCTACATAAAATTTTATTATGAATAAGTATTAGTAAATTTTAAACATTTAACATGTACTAATTATATCTTAATAGTTATTATATTTCACATTAACATGATTTTCACTTTTTACCACAAAACTCAAATTGTTTAGAAAATTACTAAAAATTACCCTAAGATAATTTTCATGTGATGAGTAAAATAATTATTTTTAATTTATAAAAATAATTATATAAATTTTAAAAATAAAACATTTAAATAAATATCCTTATATATTGAAATTTGGAAATTTCATAGAAAACTAAACATTCTGACCATTAAAATATTACTTAGGAATTTAAAAAAATATAAAATAATTTAAAAATTGTTTTGTATGATTATTTAATTTAATTAAATTTTATATAAAAATTATAAAATTATGATAAATTATTTTTAATAAAATATTTTTATATTCTCCAAAAATAATAATATTTTTATTATATCATTGAATAATCCCTTTATTGTTCTTAGTTGTATTTTTCCCTCATACGTAAAGTTATTATGAAATTTAAACATATTTATATGTGTTAATAATAGAAAAATCATTATAAAATAGTAGTTATATAACATAGAGGAATTTTTGGGAAGTTACATTACATCTTTAGGACCATCCATGTTAGGTAGTTTGGAAAATAAAACACATCATTCCTAAAGGTGGTAGCATGCACGTATAGAGGATGATGTTTTTTTCAATGAATTGGATGTATTGAAGGTAAATATTAATTTTTTTTAAATCTTGGATAATTTTATATATAATTTTTATTAATTACTTCCCTAATTATAACCATATATGAGAGTCATTTATGAAAAATAGAAGATACAAATTCGTGGAGGCGGTAGTTCGCACATACACATTACATTGTTCCTCTATTTTTTCATATTAGAATAAAATGAATAAATAAGGGTTGTTCCATTGATATAATGATATTTTGGAATATTAATTATATTTATTTGATAATATTAAGGTGTATAGAAAAGTCATTTAAGATAAATATTAAGAAGAAATGATTACGAAGGAGGTAATACATACGTCAAGAGGTCGAGTTTTCTCTTATAAGTATCATTAGAAATAGAGGCATTTAGATAAATAATAATGAATAATGTATTAAATAATTGGTATAGAGTTATAGGAGGATGAAAATTGTAGAGTTTTAGGAATAAATTTTAATGTAATGGTTCCACATGAAGTGGTGGATGGATCCCCATTTGTAAGTGAAGATGTGGGAAATTTTTGAAGTACCCTTTAGATTTTTTGTAATGTAATATGTATATTCATGGTTAAAGGATCCAAAATAGAAAAAAGAAGTTGTTAGGGTTTGGTCAAGACACACCTAAACCTTCCATTTTTAAACATATTTCTAATATGTTTTTAGTTATTTCATCGTTGTAAATCAATCAATACCATTTTTAGTTTTACCTTGGTAATTAATTTTTTTACCTTAGTAAAAAATTTTGTTAAAAAAATAATATTATTCTTTTAACCTAATTTGAACATTCTGATTCTATATTTTAAAATCATTTTATCAAATAAAATTAATAACGTTGTGAAATGGTAACTTTAAAAATAAAATTCATATCATATACAGATAGCTTTAGGAAATGGTGGGTTTTTAACCTTAAAACTGATGTGTAAGCCATAAAAATCATCATTACCAATTTTCATGGAAAAAAATATTTATTACATAACAAATCTATATATTTCAAAGAAATCTAAAAAAATAACCATTAAAATAATTAATTAAAATAAAATATTACAGTGAGTTTTATTTTGACATGAAATATTACTTCTATTTTATAATGTTAAACATGGTTTTTAAATATTCAAAAATATATCATTAAAATGAATATATTAATTCCAAAAATAAATATATGATTAATTTAGAAATAATATAGGTAATTATTATATACTTTTAAATTATTAAGATTCATCATTTTGGAAAAGATTATGTTTTAACTATTCATCTAAAAATCATTTATCTCATAAAAATACAAAAAATTAATATTAAGTAATTTTTTATGTGGTGAATTCAAAAATGAAGTTAATTTTAAAATATTTAAATAATAAAATTTATAAATATTTTTTTGAAATAAAAATAATATATATTAGTAAAACAAATTTTTTTGAAAAATCCCCTTTTAAACTTTAAGTATTTTTATCCAATTTTGTATTAATTTTTATTTAATTATAATTTTTATATTTACTATATATTTTAATATTCTTAAATTTTTTATTAATATTTATCAAACATGTTGTGGGTCATCATTTTTTGGTGTTATGTTGGAGACATTCTATCGACAAGATGATTATTTAAATGTAAAAAATTGTATATTAAATTTGTGGGTCCTTACCCCCCCCCCCCCCACCATCACTAAATAAATTATTTCCTTTCAATTTTAATTAGTACTCACCAATTAGAAAATATGAGGGAATATAAAACATATAAATTTCTAATGATTTTATTTCTTGTGATGTTTAAACCTTACTATCTTATGTATGACTGGTGAACTCATTTTTTCCCTTATAATAGGAATATCCATGATATAGGTTTCTCCCTCTAATAGTTTGTGATAAGTAACTATCATGAATTAGTGTTAATAAATATATATTTGGAGTGTTTTTAAAGGGAGTTTAAGACCAACTTCATACCAATAGCTGATTATGGGTCGATTTATGTTTTTTAAAAGTTTCTCCCCGATCTTAGTAATAATTATGGTATCTATGTAGAGAGGACCATTCCATGTTGAATACCAAATCATGTTTGACTAAATGATGTATAATATGTTTTTATATGGGGGATGGAAACAATAATTATAAAATAGATATATACTTTGGATATAATAATTTTCCCCCTGGATATTTTTATTGACAAAATAACTCCAAATCATTTGGGTCGTGATTTTATGTTCTTAAAAAACATTCAATGTAAAAGGATATAGTAGGAAAAGGTTAAAATATAACTCCCATTGCTAATTAGTGGATGAAAAATGTTCTTCAATGCATATAATATTCATAACTCACTTCTATAGTTGTGGTTGGATAGTCATTCCCTTTTCTTGGAAGTTTTTGATGACCATCGTCATTGTTAGCCCTTAGATTCTAAAATAGACTTAGATAATTACCATATTTTATGCAAGTTATACATTGAACTATAATTGGAATCTTACTGTAGAGGCCCAAATCTTGTCATAAATGAACATTACATTAATTTTTCGAAATACTTAGTACATAACAAAAACAGGCACACAAGGACCGTAATAGTTTAGTGTCTTTGGAAACATAGAACTTAATCTTCTAATCGTGGTGAAAGATCTTCAACATCTCCCATAAAGATATTCCCATTTTGTTTTAATACCTAAAACCATTCTTTAAATCCTGGGGAAAAGAAAACATAAAAAGGGTGATCTCAAATTCTCAGTAAGGGTAAACATAGAGAACATAAAACAATCCATAAACATGTGAATGCAAAAACCTGAACATAAAATCTAAACATCAAAATCTTGAGCAATGATATAAATCATGGAAGTATGTAAGGAATATATCATAAAGGAACATTAATCATGATAAAATATCTTGTAAATAAAACTTGTAATTGTGGAAAAACATTAAGCACATGATAGGATTTCCATAGTAGCCAAGGCATTGCTGCCCAGACCATCTTAGTGGGCAAAGTCCCTTTCTAAATCGAGTTCACTCCTCGTTTCAGTCTTGTAACACTAAACCGGATTACCTTACCATTCCAGCAATGTCTATCTCATGAGATATAAATCATTACCCAATTCATTGGAGGGAGATATATGTCCCACCCATCTCATAATGAAATCATTCTTACTTGTGCCATAAATTAAACATAAATCATTCATCATAACCCAAAGAATGAAATGGGTTTCATAAACATCATCCCATCATAACATAATCCATATAAAATAAATGGATATCATTTCATCATAAGAGAAGTGAAACCATGTTAATAATAGAGACATTATACTTGAAACATACACATATGAAATAATGTCATCTTAGATGGAAAATGTCTTGGATAAAAACTTGAAATGATTTCTTGATGAAAATATCCTTTCTTCTTCAAAATAATTTTCTTTTCACAAAATGCCAAGAAATTTTAAAAGAACAGGATTTTGTTCAAAATAGTCATGAAATATTTTGGAGGAATCCTCATGAAAATAAGGCTTTATAAAACCGTAAAAATCCTTTCATGCCGTATAAGTTAAAAATAACATTCTCCTCGTACTTTTGTCGGAAAAGTCAAAAAGTACCTCATTTGGTAAAAACAATTCCTTACATACCGTGTAGTAAAGGTAGAAAATGGTTAAAAATGACTTTAAACATACATGAAACCATTTTTAGGTTACATGGACATGGATGATAACAATAACCCCAGTAAATACTTACGAATAAAAAATCTCAGATAAGAAAGAGATTGGAATAGTTATCCCTTACCTTAGGTCTGATATGCTTCGTACATATCCGAACCTCCTGTATAATGATTTAAATAATGTCATTGACTTATTTTATAATCATATTCATTGTTATGATATCATATATGGTTTTCTTTTGACATTATATTACCCGTTCTTTTGTAAATTCCATGTTAAAGCAACGTTTTGGGTAAAATTGTTTTATTTATCGTATGTGTTTGGACTTGTCATTCTTGATATTATTATTACTTATATCATGATTTAATTACTTCCAGAATGTAATTCATGATTTATATATCATATATATTGAGTATATATATAAATAATAGATAGATAAATGAAATGAAATACACCGTTCATGGAGACGGTAGGTCGTACGTACGCATGAATGCTGTATTCATTTCCTTATTGACATGAATGGAAGTAAGTAGATGACATACATAAATACAGTAGCTTTATCATGTCATATATTTCATTATCATTCATTATATATACCTTATAGTCATTCTTGAATAGTTAAAATGGATAATGAATCTCATCGCGTTCATGGAGACGGTAGTCCGTACGTACGCACGAGCGATGATATCGTTCCAATAATTAATGAATAGAATTGGAGTGGATGATATAATATATAATAATCTATATGATTTTATAACAGCAATATATAGTTATTATTTACAACATTATATCCATCCAAGTAAGGTGGTGGTGGAAAAACAGATTACACCACGACTTGGAGACGATATTCCGTACGTACGTACGCACGCGCGGTGATTTCGTTTTCCGTAGGATGGATAGAAGGTGTAATAGGTTTGTTTCATATTTATAATAACATATCAGCATATAAGTAATACCGATGTTATTACTTGATAATGGAAAAAATAAAGAAGAGGAAGTTGAAGAAGAAAGAAACTTGAGAAAATCAGAAGAAGAGATTACCTCTTCTTTGACGAACCTTGTTTAAGCTTCCTCTTAAGGAAGTAGAGTTGGTCTTTTGAGAAGACCAGAACCTCAAGAATGTTGCTAGAGAAGTGTAGAAGAGAAATGGGTAGGTTTTGGACAGGCTTTAAGGCTCAAAAGGGTGTGAAGAGAAGAGGGAAGGGGTGCCCTTTTTATAGGGGAGGAGAGGGTCACCTTAGAAAAACATAAAATATTATTTTATTATAAAGTCATATTCGGTTTTTAATAGCTCCAAATTGATTTATTTCGAAGCTAAGGAGGGTATGGTCGAAATACTCTCATCCAATAGAATTTGGACATGTTTTGGTTACTATTTTAACCTTATCATTTAGATTTAACTCTAAGTTGAATAATTTAACTTTTACCGTTTTTTTGTTTTCTTACACTATATGGTTAATAAACTTACTATAAAAAGAAAAAAGAACCCCAAGTTGTTTATTATTAATATATATAACATTATATATGTCATTTTTCCGAACCTTAGATTTTTAGGAATAAAAGAACAATTAATAATATAATATTTGTTTTAAACACTATTTTATGTCAATTTTGACACTATTTGGTACTTGATTTTTTTGAAAATTATAGCAGCATGATTAGTTCGAAAAAAGATTCTTAAATCAATATTAACATGTCATATTAAGCTATAAATTAGTGGAATTAATAAAATGTCTCAAATTACATTTATTTGGGTATGTATAACATCAATTATGTTAATATTTTATTAATAAGGTAATTAATGCATCATCATTGTGTCATAAATAAATTAAATAATTTAATGTATAAAAATTATAAATAAAATACGATTATGTAGGAAATAGTTTTATCTTTATAATGAATATTTATAGTCGAATTTATCTTATATATAACCCTATATTAAAAATGTTTTAGTTATTAAACTTTGATTTTAACTATTTTAACTATTCTTTAAATAAAATAATATTAAATGTCCTAATCTAATCCAAGTGAGCCTAAAGGGTAATATTGTATTCCTAAGGTTTTTTTTGGACGAATTAAACTTATCCAATAGAATTAGGACATGTTTTAGGGTAATAATAATATCAATTTTACCCTTAATTACCATATTTACTTTTAACTGTGGTAAATAAAAGTAAAAAGTTACTGTTCACAAAAAATTATTTTCATCTCATTGAACCACATTTTAGTCCTTGATATTAACCGTGTCACTTGAATTTTCGAAATTCCACTCACAGAAGCGGTAAAATTATGTTTTATGTGAATTTCCAAATTCTCCTTGGAGTTGGGTAAAAGACGGTGAAAAGTTCAATAAAATTTTTATATATCTAAAATTATTATAAAATGCCTCCAATTAATTTCATTGAAATTATATCAGTATTATGTATCAATTTTGACCTAAAATAAATTTAAATAAAATAAATAATTTTTTAAATAAAAAGTCGGTTTTTAAATAGTAACCTAGTGTTTTCACTATTCATCAAAAATTGAAAGTTTTCATAAAAATACCAAAAATTAACCCTAGGTAATTTCGATATTCTGAATCCAAAAATGAAGTCCATTTGAAAAGATAAAATTTATAGAATTTTAAAAAGTGGGTGTTACTATTCATAACGGCTAGTTTATATAACATATCGTTGTTTAGTGAAACTCGGTATTGCGTACAACACACGCTATCAGGGAAGGTCGCGATTGCATGTAATGAAAGCCAAGTCAGGGATGCGTGTAGTGCAATCTCCTTTTGGTGTAGCGTACAACACAAGACATCAATTAAATGGAATATTTTTCATAAAATCTCGGGGTGTTACATTCTACTCCCTTAAAATGAATTTTGCCCTCAAAATTCTTTGGAGTTATAAATGGTTTACTACTCGAAAGATTCTTTAATTGAAAGCCACATCGTAAAAAGGAATACCAAAACCAATCTTCAAAAACTAATGTATGAAACGTAACGGTTAACCAAATTAACTAATCACTGGGTTTCCATATAGGAGAAAATAGGTGAAAATATGGATATGGAAGAGAAATCTAACCATCATTTTCTGATAGAGAGTGGTAGAGAACATGGCTATGAAAAAGCCGACAATCACAAAGCCATAGATTTGTGATGATCTAAGGTACCATCTGATTCATCAGATATAAGGGCACTAGGACAACATTTTTGGTTTTCAATATCATTTCCCTAAAGTTGAAGAAATTGGAATTAGAAGAAATACGTTCTTGATTTTGGTACAGTCTCACTGTTGGTTGTTCCTTGGACAATTTACACTTCATCTATTAAAGAAATGAAGTTGAATTTGTCATTCATGAAGTTTTAGCAGATCATGTGATAGAATGATGGGTCATTCCATCTATTTCAAACAAAAGGTTAGAAATAGTTATCAAATATACATAAGTCCATATATGGTGTGGTTAATCGTATATAATTCCAAAAATGGACATATACTTTATCTATCATACCGCCTAATAAAATAAAACTTGTTTCTACTAACCAGGGACTTCCCGAAGGATAGTGGTAGGCGATAAAGGCCTGTCGCACTTCAGTTGTGGCTTCGATTCCCACAACCATGTCTGACGCGACGGGTTGTTCACGTCCTGCAGGTTGTCCTTTTTCTAAAACTACATTATTATAACAATCCATAAATAATATTGAAAAACAATTCTAGCCTTAAACAATTCTATCTGATGTCCAACTTAATCCATTCCAACCGTTAAGCTTATCGAAATTACTTCTGGCCAATCTCATAGTGTAAAGAAAATGATTACTTGAGAGGTCACATAACAAGTATGTGAATACCATCATTTATCCCCCATATAAGATATATCATTTTGGTCATATTCCAAACATGTGAATACCTTAATCGTGTGTTCTCTTGAAAAATTAATACCCATTGAATCTTAGTTAAAACATGAATGCTGTCAAAAGTTAACTCTTTCCACGTAAAAAAATCCAAAAATTCTATATACTCAAACCCTGATATCACTTAGTTATTATATCAATCATGAGATCATGAATATTATCAAACATATTATTTTCTCCTTATCCATTCATTATGTGCATATCATCTTCATTCCAAAAATATCTAAATAACCTTTCATGGTTACTGGTACCATTCAACATATACTTTCAAATAATTTCGGAAAAACAATAGTGTAACAATCCTTAGATGATTCTTTATTCCATAGTACCATTAACTATACAACATAACTCTTGATAAACATACAATCATTCCACTACCTTCTTAAACAACTGACTGAGATTCAACACTTCTTTAATCTCATATATCATTTGTAGTCTCCTCATCATCATCCACATAAATACTACCCATATGACCATGCTGATTCTCTTCATGAGATTTTCCCTTAGGTCATTGGTTTGAATAATTCCCATACATTCCAGATTTAAAACATTTAACCATTATTGATGTCTTAAAAATACCATTATCCTTGTCCATGGTGTTAACTGATACTTTTCCTTTGTAATTACTAGCTTTGTGTCCTTATTTTCGACAACCAAAGCATCTTCCAGTTCCATTGAAACATTCTCCTTGATGTCTCTTCCCACATGATTCACATGAGGAAAATTGAACTTTTTTTCCTCTATGATCATCATAAAACTCCTTCTTTCTCTTATTAACTGAGTAAGGAAACTTACCAAAGTTGATATTAATGATCATATTATAAGATTTCTGATTAGGCATAATAACGATGTTTTGCCTTCCTAATCCTATTTCATTTTCTTGATCATGAATAATATCATTCCATTGTCTATCATATTCTCCATTAACATGAATCTTCTGGCTTCCAGTAAATTTCTAAAACCCAAAAAAAATATTGTGAGAGGCATAATTCATGCTAGGAAAACAACATAATCAAGGGGAGTACTTTCAATCCCTAACATCATAGGTTTAATCCTTGGCTATTCATGATCTTTATCATAATTATAGGACTATAACCTATACTTATACTTAACCTTAGGGACATCCCTAGACATACCTTAGAAATATCTCTAGGGATCTCACTAAAGTTCTCGCATCCTAGTTTCCAAAGGTTGACTAAACCTTTCCTATGATACCAACTATAGAGACCCAAAGCTTGACGTACATGTACATTACATTACTTTTCCGGAATACTTACTACATAACAAAAATAGACACACAAGGACCGTAATAGTTTAGTGTCTTTAGAAACTTGGAACGTAATCTTCTAATCGTGGTGAAAGATCTTCAACATCTCTCATAAAGATCTTCCCCTTTTTTTTTCTTACTTAAAACCATTCTTTAAATCCTGGGGAAAAGAAAACATAAAAAGGGTGAGCTCAAATGCTCAGTAAGTGTAAACATAGAGAACATAAAACAATCCATAAACATGTGAATGAAAAAACATTAACATAAAATCTAAACATTAAAATCATGAGCAATGACATAAATCTTGGAAGTACGTAAGGCATATATCATAAAAGAACATTAATCATGATAAAATTTCTTGGAAATAAAACTTTTAATTGTGGAAAAACATTAAGCACATGATATGATTTCCATAGAAGCCAAGGCATTGCTGCCAAGACCATCTTAGTGGACAAAGTCCTTTTCTGAATCGAGTTCACTCCTCGTTTTAGTCCTATAGCACTGAACCAGATTAACTTACCATTCCATCCATGTCTATCTCATGAGATATAAATATTTACCCAATGCATTGGAGGGAGATATACGTCCCACCCATCTCATAATGAAATCATTCTTACTTGTTCCACACATTAAATTTAAATCATTCATCATAACCCAAAGAATAAAATGGGTTTCATAAACATCATCCCATCATAACATAATCCATATAAAATAAATCGATATCATTTCATCATAAGAGAAGTGAAACCATGTAAATCATAGATACATTATACTTGAACCATACACATATGAAATAATGTCATCTTAGATGGAAAATGGTTTTGATAAAACACTTGAAATGAATTCTTGATGAAAATATCCTTTCTTCTTCAAAATCATTTTCTTTTCACAAAATGCCAAGAAATTTTAAAATAAAAGGATTTTGTTGAAAATAGTCATGAAATCCTTTGGAATAAGCCTCATGAAAATAAGGCTTTATAAAACTGTAAAAATCCTTTCATGCCATATAAGTTAAAAATAACATTCTTCTCGTACTTTTGTCGGAAAAGTAAAAAAGTACCTCGTTTGGTAAAAAAAGATTCCTTATATACCATTTAGTAAAAGTAAAAAATGGTTAAAAAGGACTTTAAACATACATGAAACAATTTTTAGGTTACATGGGAATGGATGACAACAATAACCCCAGTAAATACTTACGAATAAACAATCTCATATAAGAACGAGATTAGAATAGTTATCCCTTACCTTAGGTCCGATATGCTTCGTACATATCTAAACCCCCTGTATAATGATTTAAATAATGTCAATGACTTATTTCAGAATCATATTCATTGTTATGATATCATATATGGTTCACTTATGACGTTATATTACCCATTCTTTTGTAAATTTCATGTTAAAGCAACGTTTTGGTTAAAATCGATTTATTTATCGTACGTGTTTGGACTTGTCATTATTGATATTTTTATTACGTATATCTTGATTTAATTACTTACATAATTTAATTCATGAAATATATATCATATATATTAATTATATATATATATAATAGATAGATAAATGAACTGAAATACACCGTTCATGGAGACGGTAGACCGTACGTACGCATGAACGATGTATTCATTTCCTTATAGACTTGAATGGAAGTAAGTAGATGACATAAATAAATCCAGTAGATTTATCATGTCATATATTTCATTATTATTCATTATATATACTTTATAGTCATTCTTGAATAGTTAAAATGAAGAATTAATCTCATCGCGTTCGTGGAGACGGTAGTCCGTACGTACGCACGAGCGATTATATCGTTCCCATAATTAATGAATAGAATTGTAGTGGATGATATAATATATCATAATCAGTATGATGTTATAATAACCATATATAGGTATTATTTACACCATTATACCCATCCAAGTAAGGTAGTGGTGGAAAAACAGATTATACTACGGCGTGGAGACAGTATTCAGTACGTACGCTCGCGCGGTGGTTTCGTTTTCTGTATGATGGATAGAAGGTGTAATAGGGTTGTTTCATATTTATAATAACATATCATTATATAATTAATACTGATCTTATTATCTGATAATGGAGCAACTAAAGAAGAGGAAGTAGAAGAAGAAAGAAACTTGAGAAAATCGGAAGAAGAGATTACCTCTTCTTTGACGAACCTCCTTTAAGCTTCCTCTTAATAAAGTAGAGTTGGTCTTTTGAGAAGACCGAAACCTCCAGAATGTTTCTAGGGAAGTGGAAAAGATAAATGGGAAGGTTTTTTCCGAGCATCAAGGCTCAAAAGGGTGTGAAGAGAAGAGGGAAGGGGTGCCCTTTTTATAGGGGAGGAGAGGGGCACCTTAGAAAAACATAAAATATTATTTTATTATAAAGTCATATTCGGTTTCTAATAGCTCCAAATTGATTAATTTAGAAGATAAGATGGGGATGGGTCTAAATAATCTCATCCAATAGAATTTTGACATGTTTTGGTTACTATTTTAACCTTATCATTTAGATTTAACTCTAAGTTAAATAATTTAACTTTTACCGTGTCTTTTTGTTTTCTTACACTATAGGGTTAATAAACAAAAAATAACAAGAAAAAATAACCCCAAGTTGTTTATTATTAATATACCTAACCTTATCAAAGTCATTTGGCCGAACTCTAGATTTTTAGGAATAAAATAACAATTAATAATATAATATTGTTTTTAAAAATTATTTTATGTCAATTTTGACACTATTTGGTACTTGATTTTTTGGAAAATCATAACCGCATTATTAGTTCTCAAAAAGCTAATTAAATCAATATTAACATGTCATATTAACCTATAAAGTTATTGTAATTCATAAAATCTCTCAAATTACATTTATTTGGGTATTTATAACATCAATTATGTTAATATTTCATTAATAAGGTAATTACTGCATCATCATTGTGTCATAAATAAATTACATTATTTAATGTCTAAAAATTATAAATAAAATACCATTATGTAGGAAAGCGTTTTATCTTTATAATGAATATTTATAGTCAAATTTATCTTATATATAACCATATATTAAAAATGTTTTAGTTATTAAACTTTTATTTTAACTATTCTCTAAATAAATAATATTAAATGTCCTAATCTAATCCAAGTTGGCCAAAAGGGTAATATTTTATTCCTAAGGTTGTTTTTGGTCTAGTTACACTTATCCAATAGAATTAGGACATGTTTTAGGGTAATAAAAAAATCAATTTTACCCTTAATTACCCTTTTTACTTTTAACTGTGGTAAATAAAAGTAAAAAGGTACTATTCACCAAAAATTATTTTCATCTCATTGAACCACATTTTAGCCCTTGATATTAACCGTGTCTCATGGATTTTTGAAATTCACTCACAGAAGCGGTAAAATTATGTTTTATGTAAATTTCCAAATTGTCATAGGAGGTGGGTAAAAGACGGTGAAAAGTTCAATAAAATTGTTTTATATCTAAAATTATTATAAAATGCCTCCAATGAATTTCATTGAACTTATATAGGTATTATGTATCAATTTTGACCTAAAATAAATTTAAATAAAATAAATAATTATTTAAATAAAAAGTTGGTTTTTAAATAGTAACCCAGTGTTTTCACTATTCATCAAAAATTGAAAGTTTTCAGAAAAAATACCAAAAATTCACCCTAGGCTTATTTCAATATTGCGAATCCAAAAATGAAGTCAATTTCAAAAGAAAAAATTTATAAAATTTTAGAAAGTGGGTATTACTATTCATAACGACTAGTTTATATAACATATCGTTGTTTAGTGAAACTCGGTATTGTGTACAACACACGATATCGTGGAAGGTCACGATTACATGTAATGCAAGCCAAGTCAGGGTTGCATGTAGTGCAAGCTCCTTTGGGTGTAGCGTACTACACAAGACATCAATTAAAAGGAATATTTTTTATAAAATCTCGGGGTGTTACACTTACGATGAACATTATTTCCCTATATTTTGTTTTTCTAAAATCTTACTTTTATTCATTAGTTTGTTTCTCTATTCCCTCATTTACCATAGATAAAACATCTTATAGTTCCTTTGGTCATTCTCATAGGCATCTCTTCCCACAGTTTTTACTTATAGAAATTTAATCTTCTTACCATCATTATCTACCTAACCTGATATTCTATGAGACTATATCATTCTCTTCATTAGTGTGTTTGTGACTTTAACTCTATTATTATTGTTAATAACAGTTATTAATAAATGGTTTGGTATGAAAATAATGTTTCTCACTCTAGATATTATCATGTTAGGTTTCTCCTTTATAAAATCTTCACAATTCCAATGGAATTTATTTTTTATCTAATTGTATTGGGATTCATCAATTTCTAAAACCAAATGGAGTTAATGTGAGTGAGGATTGATTTATATCCCATTATAGTTATCATAAAGTTTCTTAAAAAAACCCAACCTTGAAATGTTTTAATCTTTAAAACTATTATAATAGATTATAGTTTAACCTAAATCATTATTTTTCAATCAATGATTACTTATTTAGGGTTCTCTCATGCTCTTTAACATAATTTTTTTATCATAATAAATCATTCATAATTTATTATAAAAAGAATTTGATTAACCAAATCATACACCCTTGGAGTGTCTAACTAGGTGTTTAGTATTAGACCCACCCATCAATGACTAGAGTGAAGATTGAGTTGATACTCATCCAGACTTTTTTTAGTGTGATTACACCTAGGTTAATCTATTCCATTGTCACATCAACTTTTCTAATATCCATACATGGATTTGATTTCAACGAAAGCCATGTACTTTATACACTACAAAAACATCAGGATGTTATCCTATAATTTGAATTATCCCTGACATATATCCCTAGGGTTTTTATAAAGATCTGTCGTTCTAATCCCCATACAACAAAAAATATTCTATATAATCAAAATAAATGTTTATTTATATATTTGAAACTCCGATAAAAAATGACCTATCAATCATTATTACCTTTATAATTTATTGATTTATATCTAACTAAAAACTTCTCAACCTCTAAATTTATCTAAACCTACAATTGAAAAAAAAACGGAGGAACCCCAGAACCTGCACTCCTTGATTGGGTGTTAAAAACATAATCTAGTACACACTTGATTCTATACACAATAATAATTATAATATAATGAAACATTTACATATGAAATAACTTTTTAGTTTTAATGTTTTAGAGAAATTGGATAAATATTTAACTAGTAAAAACCATGTTATTTGTAAAACAAATTATATTTTTTCCATTATATAATAAACTAATTAATCTAAAATAAGATATTAACATCTCCCACAAATCCTTCACAAAATATACTATTCTAAAAAATAGGTTATGTATTTCTTTTCTTCATAGCCTGGGAAATGGAAACATAAGAAATGGGTAAGCTCAAAATCACAATTAGGGTTAAAATTAATAATAGTTACTAAAGACCATAAGTTGGAATAAGATAAGAATATGAGTATAATCTGGTTATATATTAATGTCATACCCAATAGACCATAGATTATAAATCATGGAACAAGGCTTCGAATAATATAATACCTAAATTTGATGAGTCTGGAAATATGAGTTAATAAACATGATCCATTAGAGCTAAGTAAAATCATTAAAATAAACATAATATTGTTATATTTTAAAAACATGGAACAAAAATTATCATATGGAAATGTTTATTTCATGATTGACACACTTCTACGCATGCTCGTGATAAAACATATTTATAATCACCTATTCGTTACCTTCATGAGTCACACACCTACACTCACTCTTGAAAAAAACTAAATTGTTCCAGTGTATACATATTTAACTGGATTTAATCTTTTAACCAATATATTAGAGAAATATATAGGACCCAACCCATCATTTTACATACATATGAGTGCCACGTGAAAATAATTCACTTTTCACATCACAAATAACCCAAATAAATAAAATATCTTTTATAAAATGTTAAAATGAAAATCATCACTTTTTATAGAATAAAGATGCCATTGAAATAAAACATATTCAGTATCCTTTTAAAACTGAAAAATATAATTAAATCATTTATAATTCCTCTAATAATCATAACATTATAAACCCATGTAAAATAAATATGTTTCCAATAACAACTAGAAACATTCTATGCAAATTCCATTTAATCTGGTCAAAAATCATATCGTATTTACATCTTATATTTAAAGGGTATATGATTGTATTATTGAATTTCCCAAATAAGTTGATGTGTGTAATCTAGTTGAAAACTAATAAATAATATTAATTAAACATAGAGTGTTCAAAGAGGTAACAATTGGAAAAAAATTTACAATTATACAATAAAGATTACTAGGGAATGTAAAGGTAGTGATAGATAAATCCCCCAAAAGGAAAAGATATAAAATAAGATATACAGAGAAAGAATATGGATGTTAACATTTAGAGACTATAATCAATCAATAATATGCAATTTCAAAGGTTTGTGTTGGGAAAAAATCCCTCATGGTATAATTGATGCATTTTTTAGGTGATTGTGTTTGTTGACAAAGTGGACATCTGTGTTGTGATTGTTGACAAAGCAAAACATGACCTACAATTTTGTTGAAAAATGGGATTTCATGGTGTAATGTCGAGTTCAAGATATGTGGTCAATGATCCATGTTTGATTCAAGAATGTCGACAAAGGAATGGATGATATGGAAGCGGTACAAAAATAACAGATACAATGTGGTGCCATTTTCTAGTGTTTTCCAAATTTTTGGGCTTGCAAATCGAAAAATGAAGAAAAGTGGTTTTTGGAAAAGAGACTTGCGTGCCATGTTTTTGAAGAAGAGGAAACTTACATGCCTAATGTTTTTCAAGATCATAACATCAAAATATGTCAAAGGAAAGAGGGTCGCGCAGGTATTGGTTTGGTCGAGCAAGTGACTTGCACGTCGTGAAGAGACTTGCGTGCCGATGCCTAGGAGGCTTGGGAACTTGTGCGCCTATTTTTTTCAAGATCATAAGATCAAAATATGGAAATGGAGAGTTGGTCACGCAATTGACTTACAGGGTAAGAGACCTGCGCGCCGAGACCTGTGTGCTGAGGGTAGAATTGCGCGCCATTGCGCGGGGTGTTCAAATCCCTATAAATACATGACCACCCCTCCTCATTTTCAACAGAGTTCAACACTTAGAAAAATCAGGGCTCTCGTTGCATTGGTGTGGTGGTCGTGCAGGTGGTGTATGGTTGCGCAGGTGGAATTGCATGCCAGTGTTTGAAGTTGCAAACTTGTTGGTAGTTGGGCGCCAATATTATCTTGGGCGTAAAAAGGATTGAGTCGCGCAGGTTTGGAGTTGTAGAAGATTGTGCCACGCAGGTGGTAGAGGTATACTTGTGCGCCAGTTGTGACTTGTGCGCCGATACTTGCGCACCGGGTTAGACCTGCACGCCAAGTGAGGTTGATTCCCCTGTAGTGTTTTTGGGCTGCATGGAAGTTGAAAGTTTGTCCGATACCTTCGGTGCAAAGAGGGATTCATCTATAGGGGAAAGTTGGACTTCAATAGATCATCCACATACAATAGAGGATGTATTCATTAGTGATAATGAAGAGACCTTCATGTCTATAATCTGTGAGTGGATTCCTTCCAGAGCAGCGAGAAAAGGAAGAGGAAGAAGGTGATCCTCTCCATCGGTAGTGTTCCAGAGAGAGAGAAACAAGGAGTGACCCTTGGGAAAGTAGTGAGTTGACCATAAACTTTGTAAAGTCAGTGAGCCTAGGATAGAGTTACTGTGCCCAAACCTTGTAATCCATAGCTAGTAAGGTTTAGTGGAATTTGTTATGACCGAAAACCTGTCGACGTATGCTCCTTGGACGTAGCCCTTAGTGGTGAACCAAGTAAAAATTGTTGTGTCCTTTGGATTATTTACTTAATGTTTATATTTTGCAATGGGAAAGAGAGAGAAGAGTGTTTTTCTTAACAGCAAAACAATATCAGAATGGGATTTAATTATAAATTAGTCATACCTTGATTCACCCCCCCCCTCATAGGGTACTCAGCCATGTGGACCTAACAATTTGGATTTAGATGAACCCAGTTTTTATGAGCATTAAGAAAAATCGCTTTAGAAATAAGAAACATCCATGATCTTTTTAAACACATTTATTTAGATAGAAATATTTCATAAATCTAGGAGAATAAAATTTTATTTTATAAATCCATTAAATATTATAATTTATGTTTCATAGAAAATAAAAAATTATGTTAGAAAGATGTACTCAAAAGGAATTAATTAAAATGAGATTCTTTTTAAGATATTCTATTTGTATGAGTTGAAATTTTTAAAAGGCATTTGAATTTTCAATTACAAGATGGGTTATATTTTTTATCAGAGATTCCTAATATTATAAAAAGATTTTTAATGGATTAATCAAATTTTTTGAGAAGACTAATGAGACTTAAAGGGTGTCTTGTGTGTTTATGTGTGCCTTAATGGATTTAAGTTATGTTTCAAGTGTTTGGGAAAATTCTAGCCAAGGTGCATGGTTTGGGGGGCACAGTTTAGTGAAAATCATGAGACACCATGATCCTTTAAGAGGGGGAACCCTCTATCTCTCATTTTCCTCCCTTATGTGAGTCATCTCCCATCCCCCTTTCATCTACACTTAATGCCCCACCAATAGAGGGTTATAAGGGGCCTTTTTGGAGTTTTTAGGTATGATTCCACCTCTGATATACTATCCTCCCCCCTTAGTTCTCATTAATTTTTAGTTTCCATTGTTACTGTTATTGATTCTAACTCAACTAGAGAAGAGTGGAATAAGATATTGGCGATGAGGATTTTTCTTTACTCAATAAGAGGAAATCATAATATGTCATCTATATATTGTGTTGTTCCATTTCAGTTTAGGAAATTCACACCAACAAATTTAATTTTTTTTCAAATTGAAATTGTTTATTAATGAAATTGATAGTGTAGTTTGTGGATTTTTTTTTCTAAATTGGGTTCGTGTGCGTTTTTTGGGTGTTTGGCCTCATTTTTCTCTAAAATATAGTTTTTGTTTAATTTTTGGGGAGTATTCCTATATTATGTTGAGTTCAAAATTAATTAATTAGTTAATTATTGATTCTATCTTAGAGTTAGAAGCATAAGAGGTTGAGATGGGATGTTTTGTTCAAGGTTATGGCCTTATATGCATGGATGGGACATGGAAACTGTTGTCATCCACTTATAAATAATAGTGAAAACTATAAAAATAGTAGGTTGTATAAATTACTTCCTCTAAGGAAATTATTATAGTTTCTATTTCATGTTGTTAATCACGTTTGGAACTGGGGTTGATGATCCTATTAAGATAAAATGAAATGAAAATTTTAAATTATGTTATATTGAAATTTTTAATTTAAATTAATTAGCACCATGGGTCACAAACAACCTTTTGGTGTTATCTCATCTCCTAAACCACCAATAGTCGAGGCTATTACTATTGAGATATAAGGAAACCTCTAAGAATCATGATATGAAAAAATGGACAAACCAATACTCAATGTCCCTAGAGTAGGAGCCTTGGTCAACCCTTGAGGAAGGGGTTTCATGACTAGAGATAATCTGACCATGTGGGACTAGTGGGATATTTCTGATACCTACCAAATTCTAGACTATTTATTACGTGAGGCCAGACTGAGTCTGACTTGTTTGATAGAGAATGATTCTAGAAGAAAAACCTTAGGTAGGTCAGGACCAAGTTAGGTGAGAAGACCAACCTTGAGTGAACTTGAGGACCAAGATGGGTAGTGTTCCATCCCTTAAATACCACTTATGTAGTGATATGTTAGTTACAGTTAAGGGTTAAGATAATCATCAGTGTCACTTTAGAACTCATATCAACATTTTGAGTATGCATAGGCTATGATGTGCTAGTTCATGCTCTAGGGGTCTAACCATGGGTTTTTTAGCTGGTTAATTATATGGATACATGTGTTTATAATTTTATATTTATGTTTAATAGGGTATATAGAATAGGGTTTCTTAATTATTAGATGGAAAATATTATATGGGAGAATTCTAAAATTCTTATAGGGCATAGAACTAGATGTAAAAATTCTTATTAGGTAGGTTGTTTTAGACGCCTATAGGGATTATTCCTTGTTTAGAAAACTTATATAGAGGAGGTATATGATACTACTTTGGATTAAATGGATTTAGAGCCAGATATGGATGGAGTTGACCCATCGTAGGAGCTTGGATATGGTAGGATTACCCTGGATTTTGAACTGGATGATCTGGTGGACCATCATGTGTTATCCCAATGGGGCTCTTTCAGTGGGGGATTGTGGCTTGTAATCTGTTGGGGGCCTTCTATATGATGAGGCATGGATGGTCTAGTAACACTAAGTGAGCTTGGTTATAGGTTTGTAATGAATATTTTATAATCCCATAGTGGTGGTCGGTGATTACTATAGAATACTCCCATATTAGAGGTTTGTGATACTATTATGGAACACACCCTAAGGGCGGTTTGTGTTTTTTTGATTTTCATGATTTTGTGATGTTCTAAGATACAATATGACATCAGTCCAAAACATGTATGATCAATCAGGTTTATGGACCCAAGGATCAAGGGTTCTTTATTTTTATTTATTTATTTCAAATGGTAATTTCATGTGCACATATCATGACATAAGTTGGTTAGTTTAAGTAAATATTTGCGGTTCCCTATATTTTTTTTTACTCACACCATATTTAGGCTGCTACTACACATGGGTACACAAGAAAGTGTTCACTTGGTAGCTGGAAGAGGCTAGCCTGAGGCCCAAAGTTGATTAAGTAGGATGGCTCCAACACGTACCCGGATCTTGGGATGAGTTTGGCTTGGGGATATCATGGTGCTAACATATTTTTTTTATTATAGTATGTATTTCTCACTAGACTAATGGGATGTATGATGTATATATTCCATAGTTATTCAAGACTTTATGGAATTTAATTTAATTAATTTGGTCTTGCTATATTTATTTACTTTTACATTCAGTTTATTTTTCAATGGATGGTTTTTTGTATTTTATTATTTATTATGAACTCTGATAAATGGTTATTTTCTCCAAAAAATACCACTTTATACCCCAATATCTTGTCAGAAGCCTCTGACATATGGGGAGACACACCTTTGGTATAAGGGAGACTGTTGACGAAGGCACCAGTCAGTGGTCTTTGGTGATATAATGTTACAATGTTGTATTATTCAATTTCTTTTTTTAGTTTTACAGTTTAGGATATGGTAGACTGTAAATTTAGGAATATCTTGGAGCCTATGATGGATATCAGTATGGTGAATCAAGAACACTTTTTTTATAAGATGTCTTGGTTACCAAAGATATGGGATAGATGTTCTCAGTTTCTAATGTTACAGTTCTATATGACTTTTTATTCAAGTGATACACATGTGTTTTGTATTTTAGGGTTTATTATGTAATTATGGATTATGTCCCATTGGAAAGAGTCCATTCTTTTGATTTTTATTATTAAACCCTAGATCCAAGAGGAGTATCATGCACTATATCAAAAATGTATGATTTATATGGAATATTATATGCTAGTGTGAATTTTTACTGATGACTAAGGTTCAACTATTTCATGTTTCAATACCTTCTCATATGAAATTTTCTTTTATAATTACATGGTGGCATTCTACTCAACCGGGATGACTTGCATTTGTATTTCCCACTGATGGTAGGTCACGTGGATCTCTGTTGATCTTCTCATCAATGAGGATTTTGATTATGTATTTGTTTTTCATATGCGGTACAATGACTTTGGATGGTTGGTACGACACATGGTTCCAAATAATTAAACCCCATGTGGGTTCTTGTTATTAAGGATTGGTTATTTAATGTTCCAGTAATAATATATTTAATGTTTTCCCCTATTTCCTGGAATGTAATTATACTTAACTAAACTGTGTGGTTCTGTTTTCCATAGTATTGGTGATCTAGGATAATCTCATTGTATATGGGAAGGGTTGACTAGTGAGATTTGATCCTTGAGGGATCATTCTTATTTTTGGATTCCCATGAGGGCGGGTTATCTAGTGTTGGGCGGTGGAAGACTTGTAATAGTGTTGTATGTGAGATCCCATGAGTCATTTGTTGTTATGTTTATTCAATGATAGATTCAATAAGGTATCAGGGATTACTCATCATGGGTTGGAAATTTTTTGAGAGACCTGATTTTAATGGAATTATGGGATACCAAAAGTCCCTTAGTTTTAAATTAGAACACATTAGGTCGCAGGTTATTCTAATTGTGGGTGACTCATAAAAGGGTTCATAATAGGTTGGTGTTTTATTCTGATATGTAAGCATATTTATTTGCTTCAAATTTTTATAGTAATGCATGAGGTGTTATTTGGTTTTAAGGATAAGCACATTGGGTGTTAGTGATTTAGGTTTCAAATTGTGGTTTTGATGATAGAAACAGAGTAATGCATGGTCCTATGAAATTGGATTCATTTTATCAATGTTTCCAAAGAGTGTTTGGATGATCATGATTATAATGAAACTGGATGGCATTCATTTGTGTGGTTTAGGTTGATACACTTTTGACTATGAAGGAGTACCTATGATGCTGGAATGATATCGTGACTCGGGCAGTTATTTGTAGATCATGGAACAATTGTGGTGCCCGATTTTGAAGAGGTGTTTAAAGGGATATTTGGGTGTGTTAAGGATAATGTTCCATGTTTCAGAGATAAATTGGCTATGGTATAGTGAAACTAAGAGGAGCATGGTTCAGGTATTAGAATCATTGATTACCATGAGTGGGTAAAGGGCTAATGGAAATTTTTCGGATTCTTACGGGCATGAAAACCCGTGGTTAGAGATAACCTAAGACTTCCATTTGTGATAGAGGAGGAATGAGTTTAGATCAAGTGACCTATAATGGTTTACCCGAGGGTGGATCTTGAAACAAATTGTTAGGTAGACATGTTGTTAGGTGTTTGTTAAAATGAATTATTACCTAGAATGGAATGGATGTGGATTGGGAGGAGAGGCACACATGTTTCACCATGAAACCTATTAATATAGAAATGAATAATCAGTGGGTTTGGACGTGGATGTTTATATTCCTATTGAAAAATGGGGAATAGGTTTTATTGATCTAGATCTTGTTGTGGTAGTGTAATAAAAAGGATACTCCTAAGGAGGGGAGTGAGATATTGGCCCTGAATGTGGGATCCTTGAATGAGTAGGGTTGTGGGAGTGGTTATAGTTCAACTATTCTTTATGATATGGAATATAAGGACCCATGATTTTCATACATTGATATTACGTCCATTTTTATTAATAGTTATTAAATTACACCAACTCACACCTAAGGACCGTAATAGTTTAGTGTCATTGAATACTAGGTCACAATCTTCTAATTTGGTGAATGATATTCAACATCCCCCTCAACACTCTTCACAAACATACACTACTTAAATCATTTCTTCGTAATCAGGGAAATGGAAACCTAAGAAAGGGTGGGATTAAATTCACAATAAGTGTAATAAATTGGGATTCTGATGACCCCATAAACATGAAATGGGAATAAGAGTATGAGAACATGAGATTAATATTTTTAAACCATACCTTTTAAATCATAGATAATAATAATGAGACATCACATTAATCATGGAATTTCATAAGACATGATGCATAAAGGAATCAAAGAACATGCTCCATCAGATCATAACATTGGCCTAAGACATGGGATTTTTTTATACACATAAGTATTGAAAATAATTTCTATAATAGTCAGGGCTCACTACCAAGGATATCAAAATGCAATGGTTTCATTCCCCAAAACATCATAATAGTCAAGGTACATTCCCAATACAATCATAGTGGACAAAGTACCTTACTGAACTAGGTTAACTCCCCATTCCAGTCTCATCTTTCTCAAGAGATATAAATACTTAACCAATACATCAGTGGGAGATAAAGGTCCAAAATATCCCATAATTTAAATAATATGTATGTGTTACACAAGATTATTAAACATTCACCATGTCATAACACTTGAAATAAAATTGGATTTATAAATATTTCATCATATCATAACATATATAAAAGAGACAGGTTTCATAATCCATTAAAATTTCATCATGGAATAACTTATGGAGAAATAAGTTGGGTTCATAAGAATTTTATAATGGTATATCTCATGGAATATTAATATGTTTCATTAAAATATAGTGATAATAAAACATTAAAATAATGAATAAGAATCTTATCCTAGGTTCATATCACCCTAAAATCATAAATTACAAAAAGGGATTCCATATTAGATAAAGAAATATTTTGGAATATAAATCACTTGGCATTCTTCTTGAAGAAGATAAATTTTATTTTTAAAACACGATATTCATAAAATATTTTGTAAATACATTTCTTTGGAAATAAACTTAAAAACATACAATGTAAGATTTAAGAATAATTTGAAACATTTCTTGAGGAATATATCATTTCTACATTGAAAAATACTTTTTAAAATGTAAAACATTTATTAAATAATTTTCTTAAAAAATAAATTTGAAAACATATATTTGAATATTTTAAAAATAATTTATAACTTTTCTTAAAGAAAATAACTTTTCCTCTTTGAAAAATAAGTTTTTGAATCACAAATTATTTTTTAAATTATTTTCATTGAAAATAATCTTCAAAAATGATAAATAAGAATTTCAAATATCATTGAAAACATTTCTTGAGGAAAATGACCTTTCTTCTTGGAAAATACACTTTTTAAAAAATTAAACACTTTTAAAATTATTTATTTAAAAAAACATGAAATTTTTTAAATTAAACTTCTATAAAAACAATGCTCATGATGATATGATTCTTTATTCATGTTTTACATTTTAAAATGAAGATTCCATTCCCATTTTCCATAAAGTCCAAACAGGCATTGTTTGGTTAAATGAAAATAGGACACCATTCAAAAAATGTTTTCAAACTTTTTTAAATAGGGTAAACATTTCTCTAATAAATAGTTTTAGTAATTTAAAAAATCATTTTTGAAAAAATATTAATAAAACATAGTTTTTGAAGAAAATGTGTTTTTACTAAAAGTGAGAAATAATGATGTTTTTTCATAAAACATTTTCCTAATTATTTTATATACCGATGAGTGGGAAAAAGGTACTATTACTTTGAAATATCATTAGTAACCAGTGGAGAAGAAAATTAATGACTAATATTGAGAAATGGATCATAATATTTTATCATAAAAACATAATCATAAACAATCCCGACAAATGATGAGATTATAACATAAAAACATTACCACTTTGGTAACTTTGAGATGTTTGAACCGTGAAGGAATAATATAAAATGAATAATGAGGTTAAATAAATTTTTTATATTAAATTTAAAAGGGTTTGTATATTTACCTCATATAATAATATAGGTTCATAAGTTAACATGTGTCTCAAAGAAAGAATATTGAGAAAAAAATCCCTTACCGATTTGGTCCAATTGTGAATCAAATTCCCCAAAAAAGAAAAACAAAAAATGAAACTTTTAATATCATTAAAATAAATATATTCATAATATAACATGTGGAAATTCAAGTACATTTTCCATAAAAAATAAACTAGAATGGAATTTTCGTATATATCCCAGAAATAAAATAGAGGCTAAAAATTATTTCATTGTTCGTGTAAGTGGTTAAATCGACCAAAACATGCTCATGTTATAATTCACTGATATGTATGATTTTTGGATGATTTATTTGTAATATATTTATTAAAAAATTATAAATAAATATTTATATTTTAATTAGGTTTATAATTATAGTTTAAATATATTGTATAAATAATAAAATACTAGATGCAAAAAAAACATAATTTTCATTGAGGCGGTAGTCCGCACGTAGGCACATGTGACGTTTTCAATTTAATAGAACACGAGGATGGTATGGAATGGTTCAGAATCTCATAACTTTAATATTTTTTAAATATCATATTATTTCATTAATTGTACTTTTATAACTATACAAGTATGATGAATAAGAAAAATAAGACTCGTCCTTCATAGAGGCGGTTGTCTGCACATACACATCATGATAGTTTTATTTTTTAACAAATTTGAGGGATTGGGGGTAAATAATAATTTAAAATTTTTGAATCATTAATATATTGTATATACCATATTTAATCATAAATTCTAACATTATAACTATCCATGAGAGGCAATTAAGAAAAATGGAATACATTGATTCATGGGAGCAGTAGTTTTCACGTACCCACTACTGACTCTCCTTTATTTTTAATAGTGGATGCAAATAAATAAATAAGCGTTATTTTATTAATGTAATTGAATAATAGGATATTAATTATATGCATATAATTATATAAATGTGGTTAGAAAATGTTTTCAAGATGAATTTTAAGAATAAAAGATTAAGAATGAGGTAATACTAACATCAAGAGCTTGAGTTTTCTCTTAGAAATCACCATGGAAATAGAGTCCATAAGCTAAATGAGTGTGAATAGGGGATAGGGTAAGTGGGATAATATTATTGGAGTGATAAAATAATATATTTTTAGGAATAAATTTTATGTGAAATTTGTAAAATAACATGGTTCAATGGTCCCCTTTTATATGAGAAGAGGAAGACAATTTTTGAAGTAGTCATTAAATTTTAAATAATATAAATTTAATATGAAATAGTAAAATGATATAGGTGATTTTTAGTTGATCCACACCTAAAATATTAATTTAAAATCATTTTATCATTATTATTTTGGTTATTTCCACTTTGTGAATAAATTTTTAACATTTTTTACTTTATTGGGGTAATTAATTTTTTAACATGAGTAATTAGTTCTAAAGATTAAAAATAAAATGTATTTTTACACTTTTTTTTGAAACATATTATTTAAAATTTTAAAATAATTGTTCAAATAAAATTCATAATAGTGTGAAATTTAAATTTTAAAATAAACACACATGTATCACATAATGATAATTTTTTGTAAAAATTATGTTTTAATTCTTAAAACCAATGTATAATCGAGAGTATTCATCAGTTTCAATTTTCAAAACATTAATTGTTTTATTATAAAATAATAAACCTATATATTTCATTAAAATAAATCAAAAATATATTTTTAGTAATAAAATAATTAATTAAAAGAAAATTTTGAAAACAAGTTTCATAAGAATAAAGCTATAATTTTTTTATAAGGTTAAACATCGATTATATAAATTCTAAAAAAATATCTTAAAAATGCATAAATTTATCCCTTAAATACATTTTTTATTAATCAAAAAAATATAGGTCTTACTTATATACAGATAAAGTAATAGAATTATTAGTTTTAACAAAAATATATTTGTCAATATTAATCTAAAAATCACTTATCACACAAAATCCCAAAAAATTCATAATAATGAAAATTTTAAATTATTAAATAAAAAATTATGGACATTTTAAAATTTTAAATTCTAAAATTTATAAATTCATATTATAAATGAAAATATAATGTATATCAATAACTACTTTTATTGAAAATTTTACTCTTAAAACATTATGTATTCTTGTCCAATTTTGAATGAATTTCTAATTGATTACAATATTTGTATTTACCAAATGTTTTTTATTAATAGTTTTTCTTAATAATATTTATCTAATATGTTGTGGCTCATTTTATCTCCGGGTTTCAAGGGAAACATGATATAGGAATAATGTTTATTTGATGTGAAAATATTGAACAGTACAATCATAGGTTGTTACCGTGTGAAAGAGGTCCCACTGTTTTAGTTGGGTCAATCCTATCAACCATTTACATCATCCTACGTTCTTTATAGGGTTCCAACCATTTTTTAGGCCATCCTATAATTTCCTGTAACTTCCCATGTTATTACTACCATATTTTTGTGAATAGTAAAAGATACTTTCACATATTATCTGATAACTCTTATTTATGCCCATTTTCACTTAATCGCCTAAGAATGAACATTACAAAGAATCTGTAGTGACCTTTATGCATATCGTAACATCTTTACAATCACCTTTTGAACCATCACCGCCAACTAACCTATTACAGAACATAACTTATGAAACTCTTAATTTTGAATGAATTTCATTTTCTTGAGTTTGAACATAAATCCAATGCATAAATTATAGTGTGTATCCATTTGATTTTATAAATCATAAATTTTCAACTAACATAAAATTTCGAAATAGTCTCTCAATTGAATATTTATTTCAAGTGAAAATAATACAGCCACTAACCAAGAGAAAAACCATTGATCATCCATATTCTGTTAAAAAAAGAGTTTCTCCCCCACCTTCTGATTAACCTAGTTTCATTAATGTATAATATTTCCTCCTACTTTCCATTACTAAATCCTTTGTAAAGATGTTATCAAATTTTTTTCTTCTAACTATTCACATATCATATGGTTTACTCTTTGAAAACATTTGAATGAAGTGATATTTCCAGTCAATTTCTTTTATCTTTGAGTGAAATACTAGAATCATTTCCAAATTAATTTCACAATAACTATTAATGAATAACAATCCACCTTTTTGGGTCCTTATAAGGTCATCTAGAAGGGAATTTAACTATATGAATTCTTTCCTTTATTTTTTAGAAGCCACATATTTAGTTTCCATTGTAAATAATGATACCTTAAACTATAACCTTGAAATATAGCTAATTGTCATTCATTTTAATTTTAAAAAATCACTTATGGGACTCTTAAGTGTGTTTGTATCTCCAAAAAATTCTAAATACACATATCCCTATAAGGGATAATTCTTTCAGAAGAAAAATCCAATATTTTATTTTACATTGTTATAGCGGAGAATCCCCTTTATGGTTTCTCAAAGTTCTTTTCTAAGATTATCCAGAAACCAACTGAAAACTCCAAATATAAATGAAATTACTAATATTCTACATACCATAGTGTAAATTAAGCTACCTATTATCGATTTAAATATCATATTCATTATGTACTTGACCTTCACTTTTGATTTCATTCATCCTCTTCACTGAGGGGAATATCCTCTACCTTTAGCATTAAATGCACATCTATTAAGTACTGTGAATTCCCTCTTCCAAGTATCTCCATTCAGAATGATTTATCGAATATCATCAAACACATGGTCATAACGCATATAATAGTTTCTTATTTTATATTCCATCATTATTAAAAGACTAGGGAAGCAATAAAAAATAGAAGTTCCAACACATCTTACGTGAATTTACATTACGGTATCCAAATTGACTATGAATCATATTAAAGTCATTCACATGATCAACCATTAGTCATGCTTTATTTTTCCTCATGATGAATAACCACTAAATCTTAAAAAAAATCTCAGATTATTTATATTCTTATATAAGTCCTCTAGATATTTCATTAGATTTAATATAGTCTTTACTTCTCATATTTTATAGGAAACATTATGCGTCAATAAAATTTCAATCAATAAAACCACCTTTCAATCAATCCTTTTCCATTATTATTTAGCTATTTTATATTATTTTAATTTCTTTAATTGAACATTGTGATCCTTCTGAATCAGATAGTCCTCCAACTATATCCCCAAAAATTCAATGTCTTTCTTATCAGACTTTTCTATTTATAACTTTTTATTTTATGATGTTATACCATAAGAAACAATTAACTCCAATTGAATCGAACTAATATAAAGAAAAAATAACACCTTAGTATAAAGATAATAAAAAACACTAGAAATTTATTTGATAACATATTTTGGGATTTAGAAAACTGGTTATCAAAAGTTAAAACACTAAGAATTCTAGTGTTGAATAAACCTTTGAAAAATCACCCAAATGTATGAATATCAGGATAATGATGTTACGGAACAATGGGAGTTTGAATATACCCTAAATCACTCCAAAAATTATATTTTAATCTCACAAACACCCAAAAAAAATTATATAAAAAATTATTCATGTGAAATAAATCAATAAAAATCATAGTAAATATTATGTTCTTGGGATGAAAGTCTTATATCTAAAGGAGAACACTGAAGATACATTTTATTTCGTGGACGTTATAAGATATTGGTCACTTTTGAAAATTTGGACCATTAAGTAACTAACCTGGAAATGACATTCAATTTCTCTTCAATATAGGTACAGGAAGCCTCTCTTTTAGAGTAGGGTCCGAAAAATCAACTAGTTCCACTGATCATCAATAATTATTATATTCTATCCATTATTAGTGAAACATTTTATTACCCATAACTTGCATATCCATGATTGAAAACAATAAATCAATATTTAATGTTAATTTAATTTATCAAATTGATGACTCTTTCATATCTCATTAGCTTCTGAACTACCTGAAAATTATTTTTCCATAACATCATCAATGAAATTTATATATTTCATTACTTCAACCTAATAATATTCCAAACCTTGATCATTGTCATACCCATTCCATACTGTACCCACTGAAACAAATGCCTCCACTAAACATCCATTTTCATGAGTCTAAATATTAGTTCCTAGCATAGAATCTTGAGTTTCTCCTTCCATCCAATTAAATCAAAATATGATAAATGACTTCACATTTACAAATATAGTTCATGGGGTCATAATGGTGTAGTTGGTAAACTTTTCAACAATTATTAGTCATGATACATTAAAACCAAATTTTGATTGGGTTTTTTTCAAACCTTAGACCCTCATCTATGGTGGTGTTCCCTTCAACCCCCCATGAACCTCGCTATAGAGGTTGAACTGTGAGAGTTATGTTTAGTTTTGGTCTCCATTATTTGATCCAATTTCATCCAATAAAGGAAACATAGATATCCAAAAAACAAAAAATAACATGAGTTATTATACATGATACGAAATACATTATTCCATGGAACATTAGAAACAAACAAACAAAATTAAATTATAGACTACACACAACAACAAAAAGCTGAGAGCATAAATTGTAAAAATACACACAACAAAATTTGGTTTAATTTTCAATCTATATAACATATGATATGTGGTTTTTTCTATTTTTTTATTTTTTTAAAATATTCATATTTAAATTTATTTTATAAATAGATTTATTTTAGTTTAATTTATAAATATTTTTATCTATCTTTTCAATTTTAAAAAAAATATATATTTATTTTTGTAATTATTCATTTTAAATTTATTTTTTATTAAACAAAAAATAGAATTGAGAGTAATGAATATTTTTTAATTTTTTTAGTTTTTTTATATACATGTCTTTTAATTTTTATTGTTTTTGTGAAGCGATAAGAAATTTTATTTTATAGATAAATTATTTAATATTTTTAAATTTTAATGAAATTCTTAGAATAATACAAATTAAAAATTATTTTGAACAGAAGAAAACATTTACACTATAATTAATTAATGTAAAAAATATTTATGAACACTTTTTTTACTTTTAATTTGAAAATATATATTTTTAATGATCCATTAATATAATCTTTCAATGACATCACATTGAGAAATTCATGAATCTACAACTTTAGGATTAATGTGATACTAGAGTTTAGAGCTCCTATAAATGTTGTGAATAAATGTTAAATTTTTTTCAAATGGCCCCCTGGAAAATAAATCCTAAAAATAGATTTATGGTTAAATCTATTTCACATTTCCATATAAAACAACTATTTAGAAGAATCATAAAAAGGATTACCAAATATAATTTAAATTTATTTAAAAAATATGACTGGAATTATACATGCATATGGTAATAGTGGTAAATTAAACCATTGATTACTCATTTTATTAATAAAATTATTTAAAATTGCATTAAATGGAATGAAATAAATTAAAATAAACTATAATAAATAAAATATAATGTTTAAAAAATAAATCTAAGGAAATGGGGTTAAATAAATTCCATTGAAAACTACTAAAATAAAATATAATGTGTAAAAAATCACTCAATTGATCTCAATGATATTATTTAATGTCTACTATATAAACACCCTTTAATGTACCATTTTCCATTTCAATTTTTTTTTATGTTTCTCACCATTAAATGCACTATAATATAGTCTGTCATTTCATTTACAATTTTAGTATTCCCATCTAGGTCTTTCTATTCATTAATTGGGGTTCTAATTGGATTGGTCAAATTTTAAAACTGATAAGTTATAATTATTCTCTTTAGAACAAATTCATCTCATAGTACTTTCTTTTTAGGAAGAAACATTTTTAGCCCCTCAATAGGTTCTTAGAGTGATATTACCATGAGATGGATGGGGTCAAGGAATTTAGTGCTTAATCTATTTAAATAATATTTCCCTTTACTCTCACTACGCTAAATGGATATCTACCTCTCAAACATGAGGGTTACCTTATAGCGTCTTTTTATTATATTTTGATCTAATAAAATTGATTGAACATTTTTTTTATTATATATCATTTTTTATGTTCTTAACCTCTTTTTAGTTTGCATGAATAAATTAAATAAAAACTCTAGATTTTACTTGGTTCACCCCAACTGGGAAACTTTACAGAGCATGCATTGATTATTTTTCATGCACCAAATCAATAAAATCTTATTTCTCATCATAATAGGTTTTAGGATATTCCATTCTTGCTGGGGTCACTCCCCTTTAATGCTTAGGTATGACTCGCTAATTCCTAAGGGAAACCCCCTAAAACTATTCTCTCTATACATACTATAGTGGAACAGATCAACTTCACATTATCAATAGGTTTGTAAGTACTTTCACCAGTTTCACTTGTAAGGCATGCATCCTCAAGAATAAATATATGCACTATTGTAATTATAATTGGGTGCTCCTTTATAATTTATGAATACCTCCTCAATGTAGCACATCTTTTTCTTGAATATAATAGGAACTTCTCTTCACTTTTCCATTTTACAAAAATCCCTTCCAATTAAACTGTGGCGGGATCTTCAAGGGTTTTCAACACACTAACATTGTTGTCTGTGATGTATATTTTTCATTAATTGGGGAATGATAATGTCCGTAAATGTAAAACATCTAGTTATAACTAACCTATGTCACATTTATTTCATTTTTATTTTTAATTCTTCTAGGGAATGAGTGTGTTCATTCTCCAACTCACAAAATTATTTATGTTTGATTTTATTATTACTGTTAATATTAATCACATTATTAACTATTAATAATTACATTATTATCTTTATTATTGAAATGATATGTTATTAATAATTTAGTTAACAATAAATAATTTTACTTTTAAAGAAGTTATTAGTAGCTAATAATTACATTTTTATTAATAATAAAGGAATTATTATTATTAATAAATACAATATTGCTATTTTTGTATAGCATAACAACTATAGTTCATTTTATAAATGAATAATTGTAGTGGGAAATGTAGGGGTACTTTTATTAGAAAATGTTGGGAGTTTGTACTTCTTAAGAAAGAATCCAAGACTTCTATGCATCATAATATGGGTGTAGGTACGTCCTTTTAAGTGATGTCAGCCTAACCCAATTGGTTATCTGGGTGTGGTTGTGTATTCATTATGACTGTATCAATGGATAAATGAAGTAATTATTAATTTACATTATCAATAAAAATAATATTATTCTTTCAATCATTTTCAATATATATATATACACATATATATTGATTATTTGTTTCTCAATTGGAGTTCCTATAAACACCTAAAATAATAGTTTTCCCCAAAGTGAAACTCTAGAGATCATAAAATTTTATAAAATTTTAAATAAGCAGTTTTCGAATTTTCAAAAAATAAAAGGTCATATATCCACTGTAGCATAGAAAAAAAATCAGTTGTAACCCTATATCCTTACATCCAAGGTGTCTGAGGAGTTAGTGATATCATTATCCCATCTATTGATACAAGAAATAAAAAATTATAATCAATTTTAATATTTTATAAAATTCTCCCAAGCCACTAGAAGCCTCCACGAGGGAGAAAAAACCCTCACCTTGAGGTCATTCACAATAGAGTAGGAGTCCAACTCAAGGAATGGTTCTCTAAATTTTTCAAATCTCACAATATGGATCATCTGGATAACATAATAAATCTAAAATTCATTGAAATATCCATTCCAAATCTTTTATAGAAACATGGTAGAGTCCCTCCTTTGGATTCTCTGAAGAGTTCACCGTGACTAGTAGGCCCTATATTTCCTTTTGAAGATCCATCTGTGTTGACCTTGATCTAAACTTTTTTGGGGGATTTCCAAACCGTAGAGATATGTCCTTTATAATTTTCAATGATCCATTGAATACCAAACATATTAGAAATAAATATAATTCCAATATTATATACCCATCCAATCCAAAATTCATATTTCCATATACCCTAATTGCTAAAAGGATGTTCCTAATAGTTTTGTTTAGGTCCAAGGAATGGTTATAATGATTGTTGGAATTTCTATTCCACTATATTTGGTGAAATATTTTGGTAACAAATGTCTGATAAAAATTCATTATCAGGTTACTATGTTCATTGGAAATGTAATGAGAAAGAAAGTGATCTGAGGTCAGCTTCACTAATTGGTTCAACTTAAAATAGTTTAGTAATGGTGTTCCACATGGTTTTAGTAATTAAATGTGGAAGAAACATATTTTTTATGGATTCTGGACCATTCTTGCATAAATTGAACCTGGAAAAGAGATACAGAACAATGTTAATTAGATATGAATCTGTCTGAAGTCCACTACTAGTATCCCTCCAAATAAGGGTATTGCTAGACTAGTTGGGTTAAATACCCTAAGTGGGTGGAGTGAATCAGGGTTGCACTGAGTAAAATATTTTCCCCTTTATATATTCTTTCATCATGAAACAAAACACTCTTTAATCCTTTTCCACTAGAAATATATAAATATAAATGAAAAAATGCCTAAGACACAACAATTTTACCCAGTTCACCAACATTAGGCTATGTCCTTGGAGAATAAAAAGGAAATATGACTATATACCAAATCCATTAATGTTAAATACAATTAAAATTTTCAGAGAAGACCCATTGTCCATCCTGGTTTACAACCAATCACAATTTTAAATATCACTTCTCTCTCAATGGAAGTGTTCTCACTACTCCTTCATATAATTCTTCTTTTTAAAACTTGAATAAATATGTTTTACACCTAGTTTGGTGCATCATTGGGTTCCAACATCATATTATTGATGAATATAACTTTACTAAAAAATTACTTGGAAATCCGTTCAGATTTTTATAAGACTCACATTTGAGGAATCCATTTTTTAACATTCATAATACTATACAATAATTCATTAAGATTTTAAAACATTCATGAAGAATTTCCATTCAAAAAACTATCTACTTTCATGAAAATTTCCATGTTTTTGAAAAACTCACAATAATTCAGCAAACATCCACTTCTGGGAATCATCCTACCTTCATGAAACTAATATTTTTCTAAACCATTAATTCAAGTAAATATTTCATGAAATTACTTCATAAATTATGAGCCTTTGGTTTTTCATTAAGACAATCTCACTTTAAATGAGGGGGGTATCCACCTATTTATAGATGTTTCCTCCCCATCACAATATTTTGAAGATATCTACCACATTTTAACAAAACTATTCATAATTTTTTATAAAAAAAATATTCTTATCAAAACATCAGGGGAATTTTCAATTTCACCAAACAACTCATAATCACATAACATACCATCTTTCCTTCATGCCTCATACATCTTTCATGAAACATTCTTTCAAAAACTCCAAGACTATATGGATCCAACAAAATTTGAAACACAAAATTTTTCTAAAATGATAGACCTTACTAAAACATAAAACATTCATAAATTGCATGAATTTTCCATATTTTTATGAAGCATCCTTGGAAATTAAAATTTATATAAATTTGTCCCTTACTCCAAATGTTTTTCCCAAAAAATTTGGAAACACATAGAAACAATTAAACCTTGTACACACAGTTTTCCATACCACTACCAGATATTAGAAACCTCTATCTTAAATCATTGTCAACATACCTTGCCCATAATCATACAGGAACACCACAACTAACCTAGTCAATGAACATTTCACCAAACACAATCAACCTAAAGACATTTCATACTTACCTTGAGGGATTTTTTTCACCACTATCTACCCTTTATGTTTTTTGATAACTCTAAAACCATTGATACCAAATTTATGCTTCTTTAATCTTCTACTAAAATTTAATTCTTATGATTCTAGATTAAAATCTAGTATTTACTCAACACACACTCTAATATCACATGATCCATGATCATCTAGATAAATATGAGTAGAATTAAAAGTTCCTAAATTAATCACTTCATTCCATAACCAGTCGACTACATTATTCCTAAACCCCATTTTTCATGATTCAGAACATCTAATTGATCATCTTTAAAATTTACAAGCATAAAACCCCCCAAAATCACTGCTCCCCCATCCAGATTCTCCCAAAATCTTGATCAAGATATTTTCTCCCCCTTTATCAATAAACCCAAAGGTCACTCCATTTATATTGTAACATTATAATGATCACATTTCAACACATAAGGGAAAAAAATTCCCTAACTTAGGGATAAGTGGTCTCATATCCACATATATTAGATTATGGGGTGTTGAATGTACTCCATGATATAATATATAAAGTTCACATGCTTCTTTCTGTAAAGGATTCATATGAATATCTTCAACCTATAGTTCTGTAGGCACATACTCCCAATTCAAAATCCGATGATAAACCTTCTCCTTGATAAAATGTTACTTGATTTTAATGTTATTCTTTCATGAGTGATGGAATGTAATTTTTTTAGGATTTATAACACTTGAATTATTGTAATAAATTCCTATTGGAGACTTCACTTAAACTCCCATATTTTCGATCTACTGCTCCATCGAAAATAACTATGTTCAACCTTGAGAAGCCACAATATACTCTACCAATATAGTGATCAGTTAAATAAAATCTTCTTTCATAGTTATCCAAGAAATGAAGAACCCACCATGATCTAATTCACAACATGATGCTGATTTGATATCATCTACTGAACTGGCCCAATATGCATATGTATAAACCAATATCTCTTACTAAGATTTTCTATTATAAAAAATTTGAAATCCACCATTCCCCTTGATATACAAAAGTATTCATTTTTCTTAGTTAAGTGGATTTCTTTGGGATTTTATTCATACTGTGCTATTAGGCATTGTAGGAAAAATATATCTAGTTGTTTTTCTATTAAGTACAACCTAATTCCAATGATCGATCATTATTATTTAACATTAATTGATTTTCCTTCAGCCTCTCATGATTATTTCATCTGGTTTTCCACCAGAGTTTTCATCTCCTTAGAAGTTTCCATTACAAGTCATATCATAACCACCTTTGCATATTTTTATTGATAAATAAATGTTCCATTTCTTCCTTGTTTCGCTTTTAAATGAAGAAAAAAGGTTTGTTCACCGATCATGGATATTTCAGACTTAATTTTCATGAATTTTTCTAACTGTTTTCTATGTGATTCATCTAATCCACCATAGATTATTTCATTTAAAAAAAAGAAGCGTTTTCATCATTTGATTCCTATCATTACTAACATAAATATTTTAATCAACACCACCATGCTGAAAATCTGGATTTTTCATAAACTGATCGTGTTTTCAAAACCATTCTCTCATTTTTTACTTCAACCCATATAGTTATTTCCTCAACTGAGAAACCCTATTATTATCTTCATGAATGAGAAAATCATATTTCTAATCAATATAAACTTTTTATTCTAGAACCCAAATCAGAAACACTAACATGATGTCCATCTAGAAAAAACTGAACTTTTGTTTCACTGTTATGGATAATATTAACGGAATAGATTCGAGTATTATTGTAGGTGAAATTGGATCATCAATATTTATTCCCTCAATATGGTAGAATCCCTTTCACACTAGTCATACATATTTTTAATTACCAATCCATCTTCATTTATTTTATTCTGGAAGCCTCATTTTGTACTAATGATATTCTTATCTGTCAATCTCAAAATAATCACCTATAATTGACTCTCCTAAATTTGGTAAATATCTTTATTCAAATCCTAAAACTAGTTTTCTTCCATAGTTTATTCTTTAAATAATTTAGTATCTACCTAATATATGATGTATTCCAGTTGTAAAGACTTTATTCTCTATTTTTGATCTAGCACCACCTATTCAAAAATGATGTTTTTCATATCAATTAAATCCCAAATATTTGGATTCCATGAAATTAAATATATAAATTATTATTTCTCATAATCATTATCTTCTTATAATTATCATTTTTAACTTATACTCCCCCAAATTTTCTTACCTCCTCATCGCTCTCATTAGGTAACCAGTCACTATGTTGTTAAAGATTCTATTAATTATCTACTGTAGTGACATCATTTATTCCTTATACATTTCCTATCCTCTTGTTAAATCATTTATATGTGTTTTTTTCTTGAATAGAAATATAATGACCTTTAATCTCCAGGAGACTCAAATTGTATGTGTTTCTTCATTTTGATAATAGAACACTTACTTCCAAAGATACGAATGTATTTCATTATTGTATTTTTTCTGTACCATAGCCTGAATAAATTATTCTCTACTTTCAAAAACAAAAAATCCCTATTGGATATGTAGTTCAATGTAAATAATGTTTCCGCTAATAAATTCTCTAGTAATACCTTTGAAATAAGAATTTTTCTAGCCATTTTTAAGTTCTTATTTCCCTTACGAACCACTCAACATTTTGGGGAGTTATCAATACTAAAACCTGATTCCTTATACCATGTTAATATAGATAATTTTCTAATTTCTATTTGTGAATCTCATTCCTTTATCAGTTCAAAACATCATAATATACAATCAAAAAATCCATTTGTCTTCCCGTCGATATTGTTTTATCAAAATGAATACATTAGTCTTGTGGTAAATGAAAAATACCTCTTCCATCCTACTAAAATCATCTATGGAAAGATCATAATAAATCATCCCATAAATGGATCTTGGTGAGATTGATATACACATCTTCATACACTAAATCAAGCACTCTGATTATGTATTTTTCTTTTAACATGTCATTATTTTTTTATAATATTCCCTTATTGAAAAAAATCATACGTGTGAGTATGATAACATGAAATATTGGGGAGATATCAATCTGTATCACATTTGACCAGATCATCATAGGATAGTTGGAATAGATGTCCAAGACACTTATTCCACATCCTTTTATATTCCTCTATAGATAAAAAGTGCATATATTCTTCTCCACCCGGAAGGTAGTGATTCACCTTCATGCACTTTCACTGTAAAACAATTTTACAGTATATTCCATTAATGATACACAACATCTTGGTAATTATAGGAGAATAAAAGAGAGAGATACCCGAACCCCCAAGGTGTACTCTCTAAATAAGCCCTTGTGATTATTTTATAATGAATATTAAACTCCACATCAGACCTCAAGTCTGATGTGGGATATAGACTCCAACAGTATTTATTATACTATGAACCAAGTCACAAAATTGACTTATGCTTATAAAGTTGTGATTAAGACCTTCATAAACCAAGACATTAACCTGTCTCATATCATTTATACCAAATTTTCCTTTTCTTGTGCCAATAATTCTAAGGCCATCATCATTTCCAAATTGGAAAAAACCTTACATTTAGGATTTAATACCTATAACAATATTCTTATTTCCCATCACATGGGATGCACCTTCACTCTCAAGGATCTATATAATTACATGATCTCATTCTATGAGGGATATATCTACAATTTATTCATATTTATCTATTTTCTTTTTTATCCATGACATCGATTTCATGCCTTTTATTGACTCATATTCTTGATCATCATCAAATTATGAATGATTAAATTCATCTAATATAGCTAAAAATCAATTTTTCATTTTCATCTCATTTGATGATTCTTTGAGTTGAAGATTATGAGCACTTGGGGTCTAATTCAGCACATTCCTCCAAATTGTGGATGGGAAATATCTGGCCATGTGTCTAAATCCTATACACTAGAAATAGTTGTCTTAAAAATCATTCTAGTAATATTGAACTTTATGTGGCCTCCTTTTCTTCTCTTGTACCATACAGTAGATTTTGTCTATGGAATATACATATTGGGAATGTCTGATCCTTCCATAGTAATGAAACCGAATAGGATTCTAATTATAGTGAGTCATTATTATAGGACCTGTTATTCCTGGGATTATCTACACCACATTATTTTTCTTATTATCCAAATAAATTTTCAACCTTTGAGTGGTATCTTTCAATATGTAATCAATCATCAAATATTTTTTTTAATCAAGACCCATACTAGCCTTGACATTTAAATATGATGATTGGTTCAATTTTTCTAGACTTCTATACTCCACTTAAATATTTTCAGACACATGAGTGATCTACATTCATGATTTTATAATGGGGGATAAAAGTATCTCTGATCTTCTAGATTTATTCATTGGTCGACAAATTCCTCTCCTAGTTCTTCAATAAATTTATTTTTTCCTTTTTTTGTGTTAGTCATACCATCAATCACTGTTTTCAATTATTACACTTTGAAATTGTACTTAATAACCTTTTATGAGTTCTCTAGAAATTAATACTTAATATTTTCACTTTCTTCTTTGGGGTAAGACTTCTATTCTTCCTTCTACTATATATAGACTTTGGAATCATGAATCACTATTTTAAATTTTTTTGGGATCTCCAAACATATATATCCTCAAGAGAGAATTATAATTCATCCTAGAGATTATCCCTTCCATTGAATTATCTTTCATCATTGTTTATTTCTTCCCTTGTCTCGGTGTAACCTAAAACTACCACCATAGTATTTCATCCATGATCAATTTATTTTTTCATCTATTTATCCATGGATTCTTATGAACAATCATTTTATTGTGAAAGATTATTCTTCTTTTTGATGAATTTTTTATTAAAAAAATCCTTACCTTTCACATAAGATAAATACTTCTTCATGGGAACATCATCTTTATCTTTGTCATCATCGTCTTGAATATTCCTTGGGAACCTTGTTATAAGACTTCAAACCATTCCCCATTAAAATAATGAGAGTGAGTGTTTCCCTTGGAACTTTAATTTTTCTATTTGTATATTTGAGAAAAAGAATTTCAAGAACTCATCTATATATTCTTCTTGCATTCCATATTTAATAGTTATCTTCTTTATGGACTTTAATTCCACTTCATTAGACTTCCCTTTTTCCAAAACCTCAATATCTTCATTTCTTATCTTGTATGTGAAATGATTACTACGTAATCTATCCAGAGCAATATCCTTTGGATATTTATCTTCCAGTACATAAACATTTGGATTAAACTGATGCTTATGTATTCTCAAGATGTACATAGAAGACTTTATATCTTTAAGAGTTTCTTCTATACCACACATGTATTCCACAACAACACTCACTCAATCCAAAAATGCATCTATAGACTTATTGGTGTGCATTCTAAGATACTTATATTTGTTCCATGGAACCTAGAATTTTGATTCTATGACTTTTTAATCACTCTTATATATATTTATATAATTTTCACCTGTGGGATGAGATGAATTACATAAAACAACCATTGTTTAGATTTCAATGTGCGAGGGTCCTTGTAATTCTTGGGTTCCTCTGATGTCAGCATCCAATTAACTTTTTTCAACTTTTGATAATGATCCCATATCTATACGAGTAGAAATATCATACATCATAACTATAAATTCATACATTCCCAATCATCGAAAGTTGTTCTGCATTGGATTTTTTTATAGCTAAAAATTGTTTCTATTAAATATCAGAATTAATTTGTGGTTATAGACCTCCATTACTTCAATGAAGGGAGAATAAATAATTTAAACCTTTCCTCTAAGTCCAATTGTTATCCAAACTTGGTTAAATAAACAGATATGGAAGGGAATCAAAATAGGACAGATTGGGAAAAAAATCCATTTTCGATCATGTTTCATCATTAAAAAACACTCTTCTCCCCTTAATCTTAGCTATGTAAGAATATAAATGAAATAATGAATGAGAGGAATAAATTTTACTTGGCTCAAATGAACTAAGATGCATCTAAGGAGATTACCAAGGCAATGTGCCTATGTACCAAATATACTAAAGTGCACTATCGTTACAATGTTATGATTGGACTCACTATCCCACCTATTTAACAACCAATAACAATTTTAAATGTCATTATTCTCCTAACTAAAGTTTTCTCAATGGTCCTTTAGAGTATTCTACTTTTCATCACATGAATCAATATTTTTATACCTAATTTGTAAAATCATTAATTTAAACATTCATAAACTTTATGAATAAAACATTAACATTGAATTACTGGTAAATCCCTTTTGATTTGTGTATGATTCAATTTCTTGAAATCCCTTTATGAACATTCACAAAACTACACAACAATTCATGAAACTTTTCAAACCTTTGAGAAATTTCCCATTCATAAAACTCACAACCACTAATGAAACATTAAAATAATTAAAAATACTCAAAACTATTTAGGAAACTTTTTATTTTATAAAACATCCTTCTTCACAAATCTCATATTCTTTTGAATCCTTCATACATGAAAATATTTCATGAAATTCTTTGAAAATTATGAGACTTTGGGTTTTTTATGTCTTCTTCACTTCAATTGATGGGTTAGCCATAAATTTATAGATTTTTCCTCCTCTTAGTGATATTTTCAAGCACTCTTCTACCTTTTCATGAATCTCTTCATTATTGTTCATGATACACCCTTTCTTCACAAATTATTAGGGAACTTTTTCTATTTTAAAAACATCACATAATTACATCACATGACATATATTCTTCGTGAATCATTAATATATTGTGAAACATTTATTCATGACACTTAAAACCATCATGACTCCGAACTCTCAAGAAACACCAAAATTTCATGAAACCCCAAACTTTCAAAAAACATAAAACAACAAATAATTCCATTCATTTTCCATATTTTTGGGAGGCAGCCTTAGAAATTCAACCTTTGCGAAACTTGGAACTTCCTCCAAATATTGGTCCCCAAAAATTTGGAAAACACTATGAAATGAAAACACCTTGTAAAAATTATTTTCTATACCACATCTAGATATTAAATACCTCTGGATCGAATAATTTTCAATATACTTAGTGAAAAGTCTCATTGGAACTCTATAATTGACCTTTTCAACCTACTTTTACAATAAAAAAATAAACCCAAAAATATTTCAAAGTTACCTTGAGGCGTTTTTTCCTATTATGTATAATAAGAGGGGTTATTATATTGATTAAATAATTGAGTTGATATGGAATCCTTGTTTAAGGGACTCTTAATACCTAAGTTATAAAATAGATTACCTGTGAGAGTTTCATGCATTATTGGTTCCCATATTAGTATTTCATATTTGTGAATAATAGTGTTGGTATAGATATATTTTTTATGAAAACAAAGGATTTGATCTTATTATGTTCCAATATTTTTTAGAATGTTGAAATTATGGTTAATAATATTATCATGAAATCCTTCATGAAAAGGGGATCCCAAATTGATGCCTTTATGTAATTTAAGTTAATAATTTAGAGATACTAATCATATACTGTGTTGTGTGATAGTTATGTTGGACTTCTAGATAAAATACTATATAGAGGTGAGGAGGTTCTGAATTCTCTTAAAATACATCCTCTAATGTAATCTATTATTTTAATAAAGGTCATTTTCATAATTATCAATGAGTAAAATAATTAAGAAATATGTATGGAGAGAATCATCCAAGAGGGGAAGTTTTTTAATTCAGATGACTACATCATAGTTTTATAGAAAGTGTTCCAATTGACCACCACTATGTTTCTATTATAAATAAGTCCACACCATATGAAATTTTTGAAGTATTTATTAAGGATTTTTATCTAAAAAAACATTCAATTATAAGACATAAAGAGTATACCAACTTGGGGTCAAAAATTATTTTAATGAGTGATATACTAACAGATAGAGAGATATAATTTCCATTCCAAGTTCTAAATTATTCCGTAGTTCTATTAGGAATATCCCTAATGTAATAATCCTTAAACCTTTCCATGAACATGGGTATTCTTGGATATGTGAAAGGGAGAGTTACCTCTTTGATGATTGTCTATATTCTGATTTTGAATCTCCCATGGATTCTAATTTGTTGAAAAAAATGATATGTGATTTATTCTAACTTAAATACTAATTAAAAATACACCAATAATTCTCAAGGAAATATTTTATTGATTCAATGTTCTTCTTACCAATTTGGAGAAACATAATCAAGTAATCAATAGAAAAAATCATATGGATCCATCCCTCTCCCATATTAAATAGGCCTAATATTTCCTTTATTAACAATGTGGTAGATGAATCAAATTAAATAATATTAAATAATGAAAAAAATATTTATAGATAAATGATCACCCTTCCTAAATCCATTGGAGTAGAAGAAGTAACATGTTGGTGTTCCATTCACTCAAACAAGAACTCTAACTTATTTTAATAGATAATGTATCCTGTCATTGAAAAAAATCATTGAATACGAACATGTGAAAGACATAAATCATAAATTACCTATTGATTGTGTAAAAGTCATTCCTAACATCCAACTTCAAAGATATTATACCATTTCTATTGGGATTCTTTAGTACATCAATTTACTTAGATGAAGCTAGGAGGTGGTATTATATCCATCTTCCTTGAAAAAAACATATTGGATGCAAGGGAAATATTTGTTTGTGGTGACAGAAATCATAGTTTATAATATATTTATAATAACATTATATACTATATTTTCCAAAAAAAACAATCTTTAATGAGGTGAGTGAACCTTTAGGCCCATAAATGAGTAAAATAACCTTAAATTTAGAGATTATTCCCCTTTGAAGAATGTGATTTTTGAATAAAATATGAATCATTTTCATGGAATCATAGTTGATAATATACTAGTAAAAATGATAGAAGTGGTTATCAAAACCATATAGACTATGATAAATCCATAGATTGAAGGGAACGTTCCATATTTTACTATTATTAAATATGGGATCCTACTGATAGTCACATTATTTGACTTTTAAAAAAATCTAGCGTGGCATCCCCATTTCTCAAGGTATGTTGTTATAATTTTTTCTTTCACATTTTTGTTGGTTGATAATAATAATAAAAGCGTATTTGGATGATTTATTAAGGGATATAGGCATAATTTGTGCAAAGTTGATAAAATAAGGTCCCTGACTAGCTGGTGGGGGTCCCCAAGCCAGCTGGTGGTGTCAGATGTTCCTCTACTAAAATCAAAAACCCAATGGCCCATTGGTGGCTCCCAAATATTCCAATCATTAATGGTGTCTTCATTATTATTTTTTACAATTTCATTATTTAACTAATAAATTTCAAATTTAAAACCTAATTCAATCATTACAAATACTATAGATCTCCTAAGGTTCTCTGGTAATCCCCTTCATCTCCTCTTAAAATATTGAAGTCAAGATCGATCCAAGGCATCATTTGAGTATAGATTCATACCTTATTGTCCTAATTCAAACTCTTTATTAATAATATAATGTTTCTCAAGTACATATTTCTAGATAAAATTATCTTCCACTATATCTAAAAGATAATTCATTCTCTATTGATAGATTTTTGTTGGATCATGAATTGTGGAGGGATCTCCTTAATCAATCATAGATCTACCATTGACCACAAATTTTTGTTTAGTAATTTTGTGTAAATTCTATCTCTTTGTTTCATGTTTTCTAGAATATTGATCCCAGAGGTCCAATTTTTATGTATTAGAGATTATTATAGTGGTATTTGGTTCATCAGTGTGATATATATGCTATACATGGTGGATCTTTGGAGTTGTTGTTCATACTCTGAAGGCAGGAAGTCCTTACTATGTTGAGATATTATTTGGATTCATTTACCATGACTTATTTTTTTGTTCCAATTATAGAGATCCATTCTTGAGTTTATTGCATGATTTGTATGTTATGTTTTTTTCATGAGAGATATGCCTCATATGTGTAATTGTGTGGACTTTGAAGGTTTCTTTCTATAGTGGGTGACTGGTGTACCCTCTTGATCGGTTAGCCCTTTGAGGGGTATCTTATGAGATATGTGATGATAAAGTCAATGGACCTGGTCACAAGGAAGGGGCATGATGGCCTTGTGGAAGGAACTGAGATGGTATAGGTGTATAACTTCTTTTTTGGATTGAAATGAGATAGTGGGAAATTATGGCCTTGTGTTTTGACCCATGGATGAGGTGGGGATAACGACTTTGTGGCTTGACCTGAGACTCACTTTCCATATGGTTATATAGGGACTAGGGGTGAACTTTTATTCAACCCATAATTGGTAATATAGTTATGTTATCCTCCCAACATAGAGTTGAAGTGGGTATGAATAGGGTTTGTGGTGTCTAGGTCATCACATGGTAACTCTATATGTGCTTGATAGTATACATGGTTGTATGTTTACACCTAAGGAATCATTATTGTTTTACTAATGGATTTATAGTCACACCCTTCATGAGAATGTTTACGTTCATGAATATGTCATGAATGGGGATCCAGTGAAGGGAAAAGGCCCAATGATTGACTTCTGAGGAGCATGAAGCTATAGAATTGGAATGGTATTGGTAATATCTTAAGATTATATCCTCTACATGTTCATTTATTTTCATTTATATTTATACTATTATACTTGTTTACCGGCTACATTTGGGTTCCATTGATAACATTTGTATTAATTTTCATGACATCTATTATAGAATTTATTAATTTTGTTATTCTACTGTGATATATATTTGGGATTTTGGTTTTATTTTACTAACCTTTGATAGATCAGATCATTGAGGATATCATCTCTCAATATTACTTTAGTCCCTCACAGCTAGATGGAAAACTCTTGCATATTGGGAGGCACACATGTAGTTATGTGTCTCTCTAGACCTAACTGGATGATTCAGTGTGGCAAGTTATAAAATGGTATAACTGGCCCGAGTCTCCTTTATTTATTTTTTATTATGGTTGAAATGATATAGGGTGTGTGGAACTTATAGAGGGGAGTTTCCATGTGTCTAACAAACTCAAGCATAATGGGCCTCTGAGGTACCAGTGACGAGATTATTGTTATAGTTTTATAGGGTTCTAGGTTATTTCATGAATCATGGTTAGGAATGTAGGACCACATGTCATATATATATAGGTTGTGTGCTCCATAGCAGTTCTTTAATTTAATTTCTTGATTTTCTATCTGTTTTTGATAGACAATTATTATTTGTTGAGTGATATATCTGTGTTCATATTTTTGGATATATCTATTTTGAAATTAATTATTTGAACTTGAGATTGTTGTTTTGATTTGTATAAATATATATCTATATTTGTGACTAATGTGTAGGAATTAATTAGTATGTTTGAGTCTTCAGTAGAGTTAGAAGGGTTATACCTTGGGCAAGGGCATCTCTTAATATTGGTCTTTGATAGGTATTCCCATTATGTTCCTTATAAATACTTAATTCTCCTTATAAAATAAATCTATTATAGGCATTTTAAAAAGTCTGTTTTATGTTTTTGAAAGATTCCACCTCCGAGAAGATAGATTTATCCTTCTCAGGATGACACACCCATTCTGACATAGGTGATTCATGTGGATGCACATGGGCATGCTCTTGGACCTGCTCTTATGGTTAGTGTAGTAAACCCACCTGATCCTAGAGTCGTATATATTGTGCATGCTTATGGTGGTGGGTGTATAGGATGATGGTCAATTATGTTCATGATTTTTGACTCCATCATCCCTCAGTATTCTTGGGAACTAGTTATCCACAGGATGCTGAGTTATGGATTCATATTGATGAGGGAATCATTTACTTGGGGGAGACTCCCAAGGATATAAAGGGGAATCATATATTTATTTTATGATTAAAGGATAATACAACAGGTTGTGGGGTGTCATGGGATTGGTATGTAGGTTTTAGTGTCTTACTTAGGAGGCCTATAAGGAAGTTTTATTTGATGAATTATTTACCGATATGATGTATTTGGACCAAGATCATGTTTTTTTGTACATTTAGTAGGGAACGATTTCATTTTCTTCATAATAATATTACTTCATGATGTTAACATGTTTCACAACACTTGAGGATAGAAATGAACCACCAAATGATATGTGATTCGATATTGGACTTTCATTAAGATATCATACATAAGGTTAGGTGATTTTACTAGATCAATTATTCACTAGAGTTTCTCAGGGACCTAGAATTTGAGAAGGTTATGGAAGATGATAAAGTTGTATGTATCCTCATGATTTTAGTGGACTAGCTAGAAGATATTTTGATACTTCAATGGGTGCCACTCTTGTTAAAAAGAATAATAATACTATGGTGATATAGTAGGGTGGTAGCCAAAAAGATATGATTAGAGCTTCATCCACCTCCTCAATGGGAGGATAGTGTTCCCATTGATTCAACTATGGATAGGTTAATCATTATTGAATTTGTTTCCCAAAGTCACAGATCATGTTTCATGGATATGCATTGATGGTAAAAATTTAAAAATCATGTTCTAGGGTGATGCGGGCAGCCTCTCATAGGGGTGGAGGGAATATATGGTCTGTAAACTAGGAACCGAGTTGGGGTTCTTAGTTGAAATATACCCTAACACCACTAATATTGGTGACTTAGGCGATTTATACTCTGGAAATAGGTTATATCTATGCAATGGATGAGGTTTGAGCTACTAGTGGAGAGGCACCCTTGATGGTTAGTGGCATGGTTTTGAGTACCTATAAAGTTTCTATATCTTCTTTTTATATATGATATTCCCATTTCATTATATATAAAAAATGTTTTTCTAGCCTAAACATACCAGTCATGTTATCTACTAAGTTACCCACTATTGATACACCTTTGGGGAATAATTGTAATCAGATTTATTGACATCTAAAGTGTATTATTGTTATTTATGGCTATAGGAATTTATGGAACTTCATGATCATGGAGTTGACATGTTTAAATGGGATATTCATGATGTATGGTTTGACAAGTTACTGAGTACATATAAATTATTATCAAAGACATGTATCCTTTAACATGACAAGATGAGAGAGGTTCAAGTTGACCGGTGAGTGTGGTCTTAGAGCTGACCAAAAGTGACTAGTCCTAGGTCAGATCGAAGTGGTATCAATGAATTTATAATTATTAGATTCTACAGTATAATTACTTGTATCCCTATATAATTTTCTACATATAGTGGATCATTATCATGATGTTTTCCAAGATGATTTTTGAGTTCTTCCTCCATATATATGGATTGAGTTTGAGATTGACTTTGTGCCCAGGTCACAACCAAAATCGATTCATCCTTATCTTATAACAATAATTATGGTTTGGGGTTGAAGGTGTAGTTAGATGACTTGGATGTGAAGGGATTTATGAGTTTGGGTACATCTCCTTAGGGCGCTCCATTATTGTTTGACTATGACTCTATAAGGATTACAGGAATATTAATTTGGTAATGGTTATGAATATGTGCCCATTATCTAGGATTTATTATATTTTCAAACAATTATATAGAGCCCGATGGTTCTCCAAGATTGATCTTCATCCATTTTACCATCAGTTACTGGTCGTAGAAGAGGTTATTCCCAAGAAACTTTCATTGAGAATGTATGAAATATAATAGAACCATGTCAATCATGTTTGGATGAAAAATGATCAAATTATTTTCATGAATATCATCAATAATATTTTTCATCTACATATTGACTCCTTTTTCATTATATTCATGGATTATATCTTGATTTACTCTAGAAAATTAGATATGCATTCTGGTCACCCTAAGATCTTGTTGAGTGAACATCAAGCACACCAAATTTTCTAAAATATTTAAAAGTTTCAATTATATATTCAAGAGGATCAATTACTTAAATATTTTACATTTGAGGTAGGAATTTTAGTGGACTCGGAGAAATTTCAGGTTATGTTTCCTTCAGAACTTCTTATGAAAGTATTCATGATTATGAGCTTCCTTGGGTGTGTGGGTTACTATAGATTATTCATCCAGGATTTACCTTACATGGAAGGACCAAGGATGGATCTAACCAAAATGGGTGTAAATTTTTAGTGTTCTTACCAGTGTGAGGTGGTGTCTTTAGTGTTGAAGTTGAGATTGAAAATAACCCCAGTTTTGACGCTTCTAGAGCTTGAAATTAGTTACTCGGTGTACTATAATTCCTTAAGAGTTGGGTTGGGTGATATTATAATATAAATAGACTTGGTAATGGATTATGGTTTACATTAGTGGTGACCCCATGAGTGGAGCTTCCTAACTCATAACATTGAGTTGGAATCTGTGGTCTACGTTATGATGTTTTGGCCATTATCACTTTGATGATAAGTTTTCAATTTACAAATACCAGATGATCATATGATATATCTTTTCACTATGGGATATTAATTGGAGGTAGATGTATTTTTTTAGTATCAATATATATTTAAATTTAGATGTCCAATGATCTAGGTAAAGGTAATGTAATTGAAAATTCTAGTATAAAGACTCAAGAGACGCGTGATCATGGATATTAGTTTTCACAGGAGGAGTGATGTTTGATAAGATTGATGATGTAGTGGTTAGTCAATTCATCATAGTACCATGGAGTGATAACATTTTAACCTTTATTGATCATGTCATCTTTTTCAAACCAAGGGTAATTATGAAAAGAGTCATACCCCATGTATATTAGGAAATTGGACTTCTTTATGGGATATGATTCTATTATGGGGTGGTCCTTAGAGGATGAAGAATTTATCTATATACATGATAGAGTTGTTTCTTTAATTCCTTATAGAAATAGATGATGAGAGAGTAGGATTCATCAAAGTGGGTAGTGCATCTAGGGTCAATGAGCATGTATCATGATATCTGACATGAGTTTTGGTGACCTGGTATGAGGAGAGACGTTGTCTATTTTTTTCATATGATGCATTAACTACTAGAGGGTAAAGGCCATGAATAAGTGGCATCAGTGTCTTATTATTCCACTTCAAGTACCTAGAGGTAAGTGGGGGAATTGATGATGTTCTTTGTGAAGGGATTTCCAAGGACACTGAGGAGTTGTGATGCCATTTGGGTTATAGTCGATCAACTAATTTTTTTTCATTTTCATGCTAATTTCATACACCCATTCAATATATGAGTTCGAAAAAAATGTATATATATGATAGATCATACACCTTCATGGATCCCCTTTCTGAATTATTTCAAACATAGATTTTCATTTCACATCATAATTTTTTCATGGGATATAGAAGTCTTTCGGTACTCACTTGAAGCTGATCATAACATATCATCCATAGAATTATAGACATCTGAATAGGATGATTGTAATTTTAGAGGATATTTTGCAGGCATGTATCCTATTGTTTTTTGGATCTTGGAATTATCACTTGTCCTTAGTTGAGTTTTCCTAGAATAATAGATTCCAGGAATCATTAAAAATGGAATATTTCATAGATCTCTATTATTTACACTATCACTTATCATTGTGTTGTAAAAAATTTGGCGAGGTATTATTTTTGGGGATAATCATGGAATACGAGACCCTAGTGAGAGTGAATTTGATTTAGAGGTAGTTGGCCACCACTCAGATCATGCAGTGGTTGTATGTTGATAGGAGGGGACGCTTGGATTTAACTATGGGGGATCAGGATTTATTGGAGGTATATCCTCAACTAGGGAATCGATGACTATCGAAATACAGGGAAGGTAATGCCATGATTCATTATATTTTTTTATAATATAGATAATGTTGTGATGGACTACGATTTGAATCTTCCACCATGATATTATGGTATGCATGATGTGATCAAAGTATCCTAACTCTATAGAAACATTCCTAAACCTTAACATGTGGTTGACTAAGAGGAAATTGAGTTGGATCTTGATTCATATTCTTTGGAGCACCCAGTGTAAATAGTAAATCAAGGAGAGAATGTTTTGTTGGGAAAGATGGTTCCACTTGTAAGAGTAATATTGCAGCACGAAGAAATATAAGAGGATACTTGGGAGCATGAGGCTAATGTTTAGGAATATTTTATTGTGTTTATTTATTAAGAACACCATATAAGCTTCTTTGGAATAATAATTTATTATATGTGGATAACTTTGACATCCTCCATTCTCAAGGTACATTTGTTTTATTTTATTTTACTTTCTCAATTGGGTGTTCCACGTGAATAAAAGGGTATCATTGTGATTGAATTAGGGATATAGGCTTATGAGATACACGATGGATGAAACAAGTCCACTGACATGTATATGGAGGGTTCACTAGATTGTGGGTGGGGGTCCAACATCCCATCGATGGTGGTGGCAGTGGGTCTTCAGAAATGCAGAACCCACTTTCTAGCCAATGGAGTTGAGAAATACCCATAATAAATGGAAATTTTTTGTTATTTTTTGATAATTATATTATTTAAATAACCCCTTCCTAATTTGGACAATAATGTGAACAAAACCCCAAATGATATTTCTTTCAGGGTGCTTTTGGTGTCCCCTTACTCTCCCCTTGAAATCTCAAAGTCTAGATTGATCTTGAGCATCTTTTAAGGTTATATCCACCTCTTATTGGACAAATTATCCTTAATTATTTTTTATTGACAATATATCTAAGCCATGTTGGGTAGATAAATATATTTATTATTCTCCATATAATAGATAAATCATTCTTGACTAATAGATTGATGTTGGATCACAAATTTAGTGGCCTCTCCTTGATCAATCTTAAATATGTCATTCATGGAAGATCCATTCCAGTTATTTGGTTTCAATTAAATCTCATGGATTGATACTTTTCTATAATATTGATACTGGAGGTCTGATGTTGTTGTATTAGGTATTGTTCTAGTGGGTGTTGGTGTGTGGTTGTGACTTATGTGTTTTTCTTAGTGGAACCATGGAGTTTACTTCAACATGAAGAAGGGCGTAAGTCCTTACCATGTTGGTCCATTTTTTAGATTTGTTTTCCATGCATGATTTTTATGTTCCTATTATATTGATCCATGAGAGATTAGATCACATTCCTAATATTCTATGTTATCCCCATTTTGTATATTCCATGTATGTGTAAATGTTTGGCCTTTGGAGGTTTGTTTCTGTAGTTTATAATAGGTGGACCATCATGCTTGTTTATAAAATTGAGGGGTAGAATGTAAAATATATGATGATGATGACAATAGAACAATAAACAGGTCATGTATATGATTTCCTCGTGTCCTAAGATGATATGGTATAGGGGCATGACAGCCTTGTGGCCGGAACTAAGATTGAGTTATATGATGGCCTTGTGGACAAACCCATGACTGAGGAAGGTAATGGTAGCCTTATGGATGAAACTGAGACTCATTTATATAGTTGGAATACAGTGATTCATGGATTATATTGGGGTCAAATAATAATTTGGATGAAAATTTTGTTATCCTTCAATTATGGAACCTAATTATGTACAACTAGGGTTTTTTGTGACTTGATTAGTCCATGATAACTCAATACATGTTTTATTTTATATTTGGTTATGAATTTACATTAACTAATGTCCTAAACTACCATGTATATATTCACCTATGTTAAGGATTCATTGGTTGTGTCCTACCAAGTTTATAATCACACCTATCATAGGTATCTTGACGCATGGATAGGCATCATGACTTGGGATCTGGTGAAGGTATTGGGTCTTTTGACTGGTTGATGTGAATCATATAGTCTTAGGGTGGATTTGGCAGTGGTAATAACTCTATAGGATTTCCTATACATATTAATTTATTTTAATTTATAGTTTTATTGTTAAAACTACTGACCTAACACATTGGGGTCCTATTGATTAAAGTTTTATAACCTTTCATAACATCAGTTATAAAATATATTTGTGTTATTCTTCTATTGTGATATATTTTTGGGCTTGAGGTTTTATTTTACTATCCTATGATGGATCTGATTACTGAGGGAACAGTCTCCCCAAGTTACTTTTGACCCTCACCACTAGTTATAAATCTATTACATATGTGGATGTACACATGTGGTTATATGGATGTACATCCCAAACTAGGTGATTTGGGTTGGAGAATTATAGTAGGGTATATTATTTCAAAAAATAGTATGGTTAGTATGAGAATCATTGTTAAAAAAATCTCGTCTATGGTCAAAATGTGTTTCATGATTTCCTTCTTCCAAATGATAATATCACTTCCATTTTTCAAGTATGTAATGGGTTTTAAATATTTTTCTAACCTTATAATGGTTGATGAATGAATTATTATTCCTACCAACTTCCTTAATCCCTTTAGACTTGACATCTTCGATCAATATTTCCTCCTTCATGTTGATTTTTTCATTTAGCATTTATGGCATTTGAACCTCCCTCTTAATGTGTGACATTTCTAAATTTTCATCATGCCAAATTTGAAGATATTCATGCTCAATTTACAATTCAATAATGTCCCCATACATGAAAGTAAATACCTTCATACTCTATGATTTTAGTTCAATATATAGGGTTTTAAGATTAAGAACACATTAAAAACAACCTCAGTGCATTATGTACTGGCCCATGCCTCATGGAAAATACAAATATTGTTTAGATTTATAATTAAATAATTGTAAAATAGAAAATTAATATGACCCCTTTCCTTTTCAGTAATTATTTTAGTCATTATGGAATGATGATCATATTTATTTTTAGTACGATTCATGTATTTCACTTAAACCCACTGATTTTACACACTAAAGTTACCAAATCTTTTATCCATCTTACTTTTCCCAGTACTTTTCACTTATTTCTAACAGTAGGTATATCTATCACTATGGAGAGATACATACATGTGGTCATTATGATCAATTCATTACTTAAATTTTCTATTATCAATTTCAAGGATAAATCCATATTAATTCATGGGGCCCTACAACAGAATTGAAATCACCTTTGAGTACCCAAGGGCAATGAATATCTGGTTTTTGATTACAAATTTCCTCTTAGAGGGATCTTCTACCTCAATAGTTTTAGAGAGAATAAATAATGGAGAAAAATTATGCGGTTTCCTCAATAAAAATCATGTTCGTGATCATCTTCTTACATTTATAAACCACATTGTAACTCACGAATTTATTGGAAACAAAAACACAAAGAGTTTCCACTATAATTTTATGGGGATTGATTCTAACAGTATTATAATATATGGATTTGAGTTTTAGGCCTTTAAAAGAGCTCAAATTTGTCTAATTCTTATCAATACCAATCATAAAGTGGTAATAGATTAGATTAAATTTTGTATGATTTCAATTAGTGGTAGGGTTGTTTATCCCTTCATAGTTATAATAAAATGAATTTATTTATTACCATGTTTGGATTTTAATTTTTTAACACATGAAGGTGAATTACTGGTGCCAACTGATCCATCAAATATTACCTTCTTTGATGGAGGTTTCTCAGAGGAAGAGGGGTCTGATGGGGGTGAGGAATCCTTATAATATAATTAGGACCCTTATCATTTGGTTCGAGAATCCTCTTTTTCCATTTTTGAGATTATTTATATTAGAATCATCAATTTTATATATTTCTCATTAGAAGAATCATCTTCTAGTGATGAAATGTATATATTTTCCCCAACAACATCTTTGACGACTACCTTCTTGGTTGATATTTTCACTTTATAGGCCCCTATATCAAATGATTTTATTGGATCAATCTAATATACAAATTTTTTGTTTCCCGGAATGGAGAGATGAGGCCTAATCCCTTCATTATCTAGGATGAGTGAAGGATCTAGGATGGGAGTTAAGGTTCCATAATCCCCCAATTTAGAGGAGGAAAACACTTTCTATTCCTCCTAAACACATTAATTCTTACAAATCATAGACTCTACCCTAGAGATAATATCAAAATTATATTTTTTTAGACTAGATGTTGATGTCAAAGGAAGTTCTAGTCTAGACCCCTCCATTATAACCATTTTGATACTATAATTTAATTAGAATAGAGTATCATCACATGACTAACATCCACTTTCGCCTTCCACTTAGAGTAAATTCAAAGGGAGTTGGGGTCTTCAAACATCCCTTTCATTATATGGTCACCCTCTAGAATCCTGGGAGCCATTGTTTTAGGCTCAAGGATATAAGGGGATCCCCTTAAGCCATTTCCCTAGTCTTCTTGGGACCTGTCACTAAGATTTTTCCTACATGATACTTCTATCTTGACCCAAAATCCCCCATCTATGGGGGACCAATATTCTTCACTTGATATTTTTTAACCAAACATTACCTTAAGCTTAAAAAAAAGGGGAATGAATTCATATTTCATGTTAGCATCAATATTTTTTATATTAAACAAGAGTGTGGATGTAACAACCCCAAATTTTATTTATGAAAATTCCTCTTGATCTAAGTAAATGTATTATTATGTAAAATGGTTATATAAAACATATTCAATTCCTTGGTTTTATGTTTTTGGATTTTAAAATACCATTAGGATTTTTTATCACTTCAAATATAGTTGTTGAACAGCAATCACATTACTAGTATAAATATAGGGTTTTAACAAATCCAATTTACTCGGACAAAGGAAGTGATGGCCTCATCCATTTCAATTTATCCATAAAAATGCCATTTTTTGGAGCTCAAAAAGGAGGTTGAATCATTGGGATTTGTTCTTGACCAAGACCAAGCCAAGATTCAACATTTTAAGCTTGAACAGAACCTCTCCTAGGAGAAGTGGAAGTTAATAGAGATTACCACCCCATCGATGTTAACTGAGTCACCCCAAGAGTCCCTCACCATCGCACAAATTACCTTTGGGTCATATGTGGGTGTTATAAGGGGTTTTGAAATGAGACCCTAGCACTATGATTGTGTTCATTATTTTTGTATAAATAATATACAGTCATTTTATTATTATTACTTTGTGAATAGTTTTTAAAGCACAAATAGTATTTTAAGTTAATATTTAAAATCAATTAAGAAATCTATTTTGATGAAATAATGGATTTTTTAATTAAATAATATTTTAATAAAATATTAATAATAAATTAATTTTTATTAAATATAAATGATTGTATAGTTTTTATGAATACAATTGTAATTTTTAATAAGGTTTGAAAACTGTTTTTGTCAAAACCCATGAATTTTCAATAAATATCATTTTTATTTTAAAACTGAAAATTCAAATATTTTGAAAATTATTTAGATAAAATGAATATTATTTTTGGAATTAGGACATCGAAATTATCCAACGGTTATTTTCTCATAATTTTCTGAGATAGTTGAATTTTTATGTAAAAATTAAATACCGTTTAAATATAAAATGTGTTTTATGACCTCATAATTACCCAATAGTGATTTAATAAAATACTATAAGAGGTATATTTGGAAAATATATGTTTTAAATTTAAAATAATTTTATTTTTTCCTTAATTTTATGATGCCTTAGTGGACCCTCCATGAATTATAAGACATTTTAACAATTTAAAATGATTTCCTTGAGAGTGTGACTCACCTCCACATAAGAAAGCCTAATATTTAATAATTTTATAAATTGGCATTATAAAATAATTTTTTCCACTCCACTTTGGAAAAAATCATGGGAAACCCTATCGAATGGTTGGTGGTATTAATTAGTTTAATGTGTAGTGTCGAAAACATAAATAATAAATAATTCCCTCTCTTTACCAATATAAACCCACTAAATCTCACATTCCTCTTCACTCAAACCATTTGGTGATCGACCAACCTCTGACATAATATCTCTATAATGCTCCCAAGGCACCCCAAGATCCCAAGAAGCATCTCCCAAGCCACTCCCAAGCCTTTGGGATCACACTTTCAAGTAAGGGATTTATTCCTTTCTCATTTTTGTCCATGTTTATTTATGTTTTTATACCCATTTAATTTCAATTAAAAATGTTGGGGTATGATTTAAAATCTCCCCAGTACTTCCCTCCTTATATTTGAATGATGACATACCTCTTTATTTCCCATTAATTCCTCCCATGTACACCTGTTACCATGCCAAAATTCCGTATGGAATTTCTCTATCCTCATTTACATTCATGAAATTATTTTATATTATGCATCTAAATTCCATTAAATGTGTTGTTATATTATGTTCCATGACCCCCTTACTTTACATTTCATGTATAATGTTTTAGATACCCCTTTATCTCTCATCAACCCATTTTACGATTTCTATTTGACGTGGTTATTTTTCCGAAGTTACACAAAACATTCCCATACAAAAATCAATGTGTAAGTTAATACCACGCCTATCAATGGTATTAACCTTTACATGAATGGACATTTTTATTGAGAAATTAAATTTATGTATTAAACATCTCTTATTCATGGAATAAATTATGACGTTTAATACATCCATGTTTTATGATCTATGTGGGACACTTATGCATGAAATGAAATGATTAAGAAGGGTGCACCCTAATAGCACTCCAATGCACTGGGTAAACATTAGTATCACGACACGTCAAGTGAAATGTGGTTTTACTCATGATAATTCAAGTGAAATCATGGTTTCCTCATGATCTATGTGCAGTTAGCCTTGTCTCATGCTAATATCATGTTAAATGTTGTTTCCACATTTCCATGTTATGATAATAATGTTATATGATGCCATTATGTCCATGTTTCTCCTATCCTCAATTGATATTCCTATTTCCTAATATGTATTTTATTCTGCATGTTATTCCTATTTTACTATCTTATTGGTCTTTATATCTCACCCTTTTCTTATGTATGTCCTTAGGATACCCTATGCAATGCTTAGTATGAAGGAATGTTGTGGTCATGTAAAAAACATTTTCAAAAAAGATGTAGTATTTTATGTTCTAAGTTGTTATGTACTATTCCTAATTTCCCAAGAAACTATACCTCCCTATCCTTAGTGATTTTTAAGTGAAATTTTATGTCATAAATCATGTTTATGTGTGTAATAATGATCAGGGTTGTAATAGTGTAATTTTCTATCATTGGTTTGAAAATCATATCATCCACCATTACATAGGAATAGTATCCAAACATACTTTCAATGGAATTTTAATATTGATTTATGGGAGCTCCAATGTTAGATAAAATGTCATTTTGGATCTACAGGTGAAAAAACACTCGACTAATGTCATGAATACAATCCCTGATACGAGCATTGGTGTGTTATTGATTGTGAAAGTTTAAATTGATTTTCCATGTTGATATTCTAAAAACAACTTGACTGAGATTTAAGAAACTAAATTCCCATGTTGTAGATCATTGAAACCCATATAAAAAAATTAGGGTGTAGTAACTCTCACCAATTGGAATGATCATCCAGTATTTAGAGCCATATATTTATTTTAGTTATAAGAAAACATCATCCACAGTCAAGGGATTATCCCCCTTTTCTAAAATTAGTAAACTAAAAGGGGTATTTTTAAAATTCAAGCCACTCATTAAATTCATCCTTATTAACCATGATTATAAATATTCTTATCTCATTTCTGGGAAATCACAACTCATTTAAGGAAGGATTTGATTATATATTCCTCTTATCATCCCCCTTTCTAAAAACCTCCATTAAGGTAACTCATTTATTAGATAACTATTTGGGGTTCCAATATTTCTTTAGGGTAGCATCCAAAACAATTTTAGGAAGATTGAATTTTATGACCGATCACTGATTCCTACAAGAAGACGAATATTTGGAGTTCATATTTGAGTTGAAGCCAAGTATCCATGATAAATCACTTGATGAACATCCATATCGTCCCTTTAGAAGGATTTTTCTAGAAACACACCCAGAGACAAACACATATAAAGAATACATATAATTTTACTATAGTATATTATATTTGAATTTTTATTTTAATATGATTTATAGTATAGTTATATGTAATTTGTATATCTATAATATGATTTATATTAATATATTACAATTTATATAAAAAATATATGTTTTTGTGTGTGTTTTAATTGTTTTTAAAATATTTTTTATTTATATATATGATTCATGGATGAAAATAAAATCATTACCATAAGGAATTTTATGGGAAAATGAGAATGAGTCTCTAAAATATAAAACCAATAAACTTTATAATATTAAAAAAGTCTACATCATTTCCTTAGGGGTTTATAATCACACAAAACATTTTGTTTGATAAAAATTAAAGACCATAAATATATCTTAGGTTCGAAAAAACAAGTCTAAAGAACTATAATAAAAAAATAATTAGTCAAATGTAATAAATGAAATAAAATGTCAAATCTATGACTCCTTCCAAGGGAGGTGGAATTATATGTAATGATGGTGAAATCAGTTAATTGGTGCCCTAGCTCTTATAGAAATTTGGTGAAGGTGGAACTGGTTTAATGATGGGAAGTATTCTATGTGTTGATAAATGTACATCAATAGACTGTGGGAACATGCCACAAATTTATGATATATCCTATGTTGTTGAATTATGTTGGTGATGGCATAAACATTGAACCTTTCCAGTCCCTAAATAATCAAGAATAATCTAAATTCATGGAACATGTTCAAACTTGAGAAATATTTCCTTGGCCCTATACAACACACTTACATTGAATACAAAATACAACATTAATTTATTTTTAAAAGCGTTATAATAAAATATAATTTTTACATAACAATAAAAAACAATTATATAGTGAGTTTTATAGTTCAATAACTAGATATATGATTTATTTCTTCACATTTTCAATAATAAGATTATAAATATGTTGTTGTGAATATTAAAAGTCCACTAAAATGTGCATTCATGAGATGTACATGCACATGCATATGATTCATGATAGGTATATATTTTTTATATATAATATGATATTATATATAGTGTACATTTAATATATACATGTGATACATGTGATACAAGAATATAATATATATATATATATATATATATTATTTCTCTTGAAATGTTTATTCATTAGCTACAATCCATTGTGAATGGAATAAAATATTTTCTATAAATACACTAAAATAGTTTAATGAATTATATTCTAGAAATTGGAATCCCATATGATGATTTATGAATATAATATGACTAAATAATTATCTATATAAGATGATGAGATCCTCTCTTTTTGGTTGTGCGATGTGTATTGGACTCTACAAAACTCTCTTCCTTATGAAACATTGATTATTTCATTCGAGAGGGCACTAGAACCCCTTTATATTTTTGGTATTGTCAAGATATTATCATGGATTAGATTTTTGGTATTGGAAAGATATTATCATGGATCCGTTAGTCATTATATTGCCACATAGGTCGGGTGATCTCATTCACTAATCCTCATGATATTCGTCAAACACTCTATATGGAAAGAAGAAGTAAACTATTATTGTTCATAAATTCTAGGTACTCTATTTTCTAACTATTTATGTGTTTATTTCTTGATGATTGGTTGTACATGTTTGAGGTTGTCTTATACTAAAAATGGTCATTATATGATCATATGAAACCCATAAGTGGTACCATAGGTATGTTCTTCAAGTTTTTAACATGATTAGATCACTAGTTTTTTATAAAAAAAGAGAATTGGAAATAAGAACAATGTCATTAAAAAAAATATTTAATGAATAAAGGTAAATATAATTTACCCTTATGAGATACCCTTATTAATAAGTTCTATTTAAGGGTAAACTCATTGTTACCTTTACAAAAATGAGTTTTTTAAAGGTAGTACCCTTACGCAAAGGGGTTTACGTAATGGTGATTGGCTCTTTACCCTTATGCGTAAAGGTATTAGAGAAGTTTTTTAATGGTCCCTCATGTATACCTTCATACACATAATGAAATATTCATATTACCCTTATCCAATGGAGTTGCATAAAGGTAATACCTGTTTTTGAGTGAGTTGCATAAAGTTAATCTGTGTATTACTTTTACGCAACGATTTTTCAAATTCAGCAGCGCAAAGGTAACCATTATTTTAACTTTACACTAGTTTCTAAAAGCATCAATGACCCCTATATAGAGTGTTTACATAAGGGGAAATAAAAGGATACCCTTATGTATAATAGGTATTATGTGTAAGGGTAAATATAAACTATATTTAAAAATTTTTATAAATTAATTAGTATTTTTTATGGTTTATAAAATTGTTATAAATCGTATAAATGATATTTTTATATTATTTTATTTATAAGGAATTTCTAAATTAATTAATTAATTTTAATTTTTTTTAAATAATTAAATAAATTTTTAGGAAATATTTTTCCCAGATATTAAATGTTAATATTTTAAAATACCTTTTGAAAAATTAAATAGAATTCAATATGATCTAGAAAAAAAGGTTTATTTTGAAATCATAAGAGGTGATAAATAATTTTTTTATAAATTAAAATATATATTGTATTTAGATTATATAAAATATTTATATAATAAATATTGAATTGTAAAATGTTTATAATTCAGGAAATATCATATAAATTCTAATCAATATAAAATATTAAGGGGTTCATATCAAAATGAATATAATATTTTTATATTCTTAGCCTGAATGGCCCAAAGGCCTTTTTTATTGATTTCTAATAACCCCCTTTCATGGGATTAGGGGGAACCATTATAAGGCCTGTAGGCTTAGAGATTACAAGGCTCGTAGGCTTAAGAGATTACATGACCCGAAGGTCTTAGGGAATTCAACCAGACTATCTACAAGGAACTGCCCCTCCCCAGCATCTACATCGTGATAGGTACTCTCCACCTTCGCATTGTCATCTAGAAAGGCTTCCCGTGCAAGAAAAAGCTAGTCCCAATGGCATATACATACCTTCTCATTATAACAATCCATTTGGATCTACTTTGGTGAGTGAACCTTCTCTGAATCCTCTTCTGGGATGCTTCTTTTTTTGTATAATCTATTTGGGGTAACTGCATGTGGCCCAAAGGCCTTGAGGTGGCATGAAAGCCTTAAAGGTGGCTCGAATGCCCTACTGACCTGAAGGCCTGGGTGGACCGAAAGCCTTGTGGACTCCAAGCCCAAATCGATGGCCCAAGGTGAAGGGTTCCAGCTGCTACAGTACCAAATAATATGAGCTACAGTTCCTGCTAGAGTACCCGCATAGTGTACAATTCTGCTACAGTACTTGCACAGTGTAAAGTTCTGCTATAGTACCCACACCATTTATAGTTCTACTACACTTCCTATTATAGGGTAGAGTCTTAAATGATAAATTACTTCTAGAGTAGAGCCTTACATATCATGCTCGATTTGATATCATAAAATTTTGTTTCCATCTACCTAGACCTTGTTTTTTATTTTTTATTATGATCTTTAGAATATTTTTTTGGCACAGTTTGGGAATATTAGGTGTTAGAGTTTTTAGGAATTGAATTATTTCTTGAGAAAAGTCTTTCCATATAGAGGAACTTGGGGTTATACCATCGACTATATTGGAGGGTTATTCCATATGTAATAAATTGAATGGGGTTAGCTTTCTATTGCTCTATAATTATTCATTTCGAGTTTTTCAATCTCATATAACTCGATGCCTTTATATGAAGAGTTCATGTACCTTTTGTATATGATGCATTTTGATATGTATTAATATACTTGACTTATATTTTTGGGTGGTTAACAAAGAATTTTAGGTTGTGTAAAGAGTTTCACAATAATATGGTGTGAACACATTAATTTGGTGGTTTGAATACTAGTTCCCAAAACTAAATTATTAGACGCATTCACGCAAAAAAATAAATAAATAAATGAGAATATGATTATTAAATATAATGTGATAATTATGAATGAAATATGAATATGATTTTTAATAAATTGGTGAGACCCTAAAGAAAAATCCCAAAAATACTACATGTAATATTCCTTCCAAATAAACAATTTTCAAGACACTGATCATCCAACTGTGTAAGTCATTCCATAATTGGGTTTCCATGGGTCATCTTTTCTAAGGCACACAATTAACTGGTGGCACTGGAATATCATTGGGTAGGTCATTACATAGATGGTTTCCCTTGAATTAACCTTGGTTAGCTTCTTTTTGTCATTTTCTATGGGTTTCACTAGTGGGGATACCCTAATAGGATTAGGCTTCCATAGGAATAGAGTTAAATATATCCATGTGATGGATTTGGATAAGTGATTATCCGCTCAACTATCCAAGAGTCACAACTATTGTGATTATGATGATTCCATACCTAAACAACTAGATGGTGACAAAAATTACATAACGGACTCATGGATAAGTGAAATATGGTTATTAGATCACATAATGGAAATTATGTTTGGGGGAGTCATTTTTAGTTGGATAAGAATCATTTAAATCCCTTAACAAAAATATATAATACACTATACTCACCTAATAATATATCCTTTTTGTATGTTATGGAATACATCATAGTAATCATTTTGAGATCATATATATGTATAACCTATAAAAAAATAATGATTGGAATCTACTATTGAGAAGTGTTCTGAAGGAGAAACATTTAGAGTAACCAAATGAGAATATTATTGAAATAAACTTCTCCTTCTCAAACTCAAGGGTATTAGATACCAAGTGTGCATCACAGACATTTATGAAAAACATAGACATAGATATAGGAGGGAATTGATGAATGGTGAGGTTTATCTTCATGTTAGTAATGGTGTAAGATTTGATCCATTAGAGTTCAACAGTTATGATCAGATGTTACCAAGTGGATTAACCCAATAATTGAAAAACATATTATTATTTTTCCACCATTTACAATAATTTAATTTATTTTTATTTTCTAGACATTATGGAATTTTATTTCATCTTTAAGAACAAGAGTTTTTTTATATATTAGAATGAAATGTTTTATGGAAATTGGAATATAATGAATGTTTTATATATTATAAATATAGATTCCACAAATTATACCTTTCAAAATAAGAAGGTAGGTTTTGATTCTAATCCCTAATATCTTTGGAATTTTTCCCTTGGTCATATAAATAAGAAACATATTCAAAGACTCCATAGAGATAGATTATTGAACTCATTTTATTATGAATCATCTGATACATGTGAATGTAGATTATTAGGAAAAATGAAAAAGTAACCTTTTGGGAGAAATGGTGAGAGGGATAGTGGAATATTGGATCTCAAACATATTTACATATATGGACCAATGTGTGATCAATAAATTGGGGGTTTTAGGTACATAATTACTTTTAATGATGCCTTTAGTTGGTATGGGTATGTGTTTCTGATTAAATAAAAGTATGAAACTTTTTAAAAGTACAAATATTTTTAGAAAAGACAAAAAAGAAATTGTAAAGAAGAATTAAAATCCTTATATCGAATTAGAGTGGAGAACACATGAGATAGGAATTCATTTCCCATTTTAGTGATTGCGGAATTGTTTCACAACTAACTCATCTCATAACATCCTAATTGAATGGTGTTTCTAAAATCTGGAATCACACCTTGTTTCAAATGGATAGATCAATTATGAGTTTATGTGAACTTCCTATATAATTTTGGGGTTATGATCTGGATATTGTTGCATTCTTAATTAACAATGCTCCATCTAATGTAATCAGAAAGATGCCATATGATATATGGTATGGGAAACATCCCAGTTTGTCTTACATGAAAATTTGGGGTTTTTAATATTCTTTACAATGTTTGACTTATGATAATATTGACCCTAGGTTGAAAATTTATTATTTTTTGGTTATCCCATGGAAACCAATGTATTTTATTCTAACACCCTACCAAACCAAAATTTTTGTGTCGCGAACTAGTATATTTCATGGGAATGAATATATAAGTTGAGGATTTAGTTTGAGGAAAGTTGAACTCTGAGAATTTAAAGACAAAAAAATAGGAAGTTCTCTTGAGATAGAGGTCAAGCCAGTTCCGCAAAGATTAATGGAAAAAGGATAGATCCAAGTTACATAGGAACCTCAAAGTTTTAATAGGATATATCAAGAACCCAAGAGAAATGGATTTCTCATGGATAATGACAATAATGTAACATTAATTGGAGTTGAAAATACTTTATACCAAGATTCAATTGAGAGTTAAAATTATAATAAATGGTTAAAATCAATGTAATATAATATGGATTCCATGTACACTAACCATGTTCGGAATATGGTGTATGCATCTAAAGGGGTGATACACACAGGATAAAAGTGGGTTATCCATAATAAAACGAAAATGCATATAAGAGTCTATACCTAAAAACCAAACCATGTGGAAAAGGGTTACAAAAAAGTTCATTGTATTGAAAATGAAGAGGAATATTCACCTTTGGTGATGATAAAGTACATTGATATTTTTCTATCCCAATAGTTCATTATGATCATGATAAATATCAAATTTATTTTAAAACTGTATTCCATTATAGAATTTAGTCAAGGATGTGTATATGGTAAAAATCGAGTGTTTCAATGTTCTAAATGATAATAATAAAGTTTTCAAGTTGAAATGGTGTATTTAAGGTCTAATGAAAGCTTCTAAGAGATGGAATATCCAGTTTGATGATGCAATAAAAGAGTTTGGTTTCATTACGAATGAGAATTATTATTGGGTATAAAACAGGCTTGGTGGGAGTATACTAGAACTTATAATACTATATGTAGATGAAATTGTGCTTATAAAAAATGGCAACCTAACACTTCCATCTATGAATATGTGGTTGGGTAATTGTTTCTCAACAAATGATACAAGTGAAGAATCTTACATACTTTGAATGAGAATCTATAGTGATAATTCTAATAGGTTTATTAAATTGAGTCAAAAATCAAATATTAATAAATCCATAAATTGTTTGAATATAGAGAACTCCGAGAAGGGTCCTTTAATACTGTTTCATTGTAATAATCATAGAAGGATTCAGGATTCTTCTAAATAGTTAGAGAGGGTAAGTAGGTTTCCTTATATGTCTTCCATTGGATATATCATGTATTCCATGTTATATACTTGACATGATGTTTTATGTGATTTAATCATAAAATTAAATTAACAAACCAATCCTGGTGAGAGTCGTTGAATTTATTTTAATAACATCCTTAAGTACTTTAGAAGAATTAAACGTATGTTCTTAATCTTTGGAATAGAGTATGAGCTCTATGTAAAGGGTTATACATATGCTAGTTTCCAATCCTAAAACAATAATTCGAAATCTCAATATAGATTCATGTTTTACCTAAACATAGAAGAAATTAGTTGGAAGAGTTAAAAAAAGCCACTAAATAAGACTCAACAACTAACTTAAAAGGCATCATTACATCAGAAGCTATAAAGGAAGCTATTCAGATCAAGAAGTTCATTTATGAAAATGGAGTTGTTACTATAATAAAAGAATAAATTAAGATATATTTTGAAAATAATGGTGTTTCTTTTAGGGATAAGGACCCCCTGTATCATCAAAGTACCAAAAATATCCTTCAAAAATACCATCTCATATAAGAGATCATTGAAAGTGGTGATGTAAATATCTGTTTCTTGGATATACAGAAGAATGTTGTAGATCCATTGAAGAAAATAGTAATGCAGAAACAACATGAAGGTTTTATAGAATTTATTTATTTTAGACAAATGAAAGATTGGTTTTAATTATTGTAAATTAATCATGTTATTACAATAATGGAAATATAAAATCAGTATTTATTCATGTGTGTTGTAATTAAATTTATATAGATGGTCAAATGATAATATCTCCTCAACATACTACTTTGATTTATCCATAACGTATGATCACTATATATTATTTTAGTCTTAATGGTATGATTAGGTTGCCATGGATAGAATCTTATATTCATTGAAAATACTTATATATTGGATGTTAATAATAGGTAATGAGTATAGATTTATTACTTAGATTTATTATCTAATGTATATCCCATGAAATTTCTTATAGTCATAAATATAATTAGGGGTATGTGATTATTATCGATCATTTTTACCTAAGTTTAGAGAGGTATCTATAATGACAACCTTCATACTATGATACCCTACCTTGAAAGTCTATATGTTGACTTACCTGATATAGGGGTGGTTGTGTATGTCGTTGATTATGTCATCAGTTAGAACCTAACCAAGTTATAATTTCTCCACTTGTATGAGAAGATAAATACATATGAAACAAGATTGAATTAGACTAAGGAAATTCATGGCCATTCTTAGTTGGTTCATATATTATTTTTCAACTACATAGATGAATGACATGTGACATATTCATCAATATGGTCATAATTTTTCAGAGAATTAAGAATTGATAGAGACCAAAAATATATTGACATGTATCATTTCTAGTGGTCACTCTATTTCTTGGAAAAGGGTTTATATACAAATACATATGATGAATATGATATATATTTTGGTGGATATGTTCATATAGAGATGTGAGTATGTTTGATAGAGACCACAATAAACAACTTAGTTTCATTAGTAGCACTGCCACTTTTCAAGAGACCCCTATTTGATTAAATATATATAATATGTATTGGGAAGTTATTGTAAATGCTACTAAGGACAATGTTCTCACACATTTTGGACCTTGGATAAGTATAATGTTTTGGATAATGTTTTTATTCAAAATAATGTTATTTTCATGAAAACTTTTATACAAAAAATTTTGGATGGATTCACAATGAGTTGTGATGTTTTTTATAAAGTCATTAAGGGATTTTAGTGCATGTTGGAGATTGTTTGATGTGTACTAAAATGTGCGTGAATTAGATGAATTTAAAAATTATTGGAGCTGGTGCCCGAGAAAAAATCTTTGTGTGATTTTTGATAACCTATATTCATAGTTTTTAATCCCAATAAACCTTGTATCAAATCATGATTTTTATTACGAATTTCATAGTATGCAATAATTTCTAAAGAGCAGTTGTCTCGTTAAAAGGTCATAGCAGTTCCCCACTATGATGAGAACCCGGAATTTCAATGAAACTATCCTAAAAATATTTTCTATAACCAGATTATTTCATTTGAGGGACACAAATGATATATGCAATCAATTATGGACACTCATAGGACCTTGAGGAACCTTCTTATGGTATATACCCTTGGTAATATCTGGTGTAGGATTTTATGAGAATGAGGCCCTCCAGTTGGAAATTCACATTTATATGTGTCAATGGATGTTCCAATATATGAATGTTTGTATTAATACATAGACATTATAATTAATATTAATAAATATTACCAGTTCTATACTTTTATGTATTAATGAAAACTGTGATTAAAGATGTCTGGAGTGAGGGAGGAAAAGTTGTGTGTGTCATGAGTAATATTGGATTAATGAATAATGTGGGAAATGATTTTCCCCTTATTTTCTTTAATGTAAGTTGATATCTCCATCCCTGTGATGGAAATTATATTTCCTAAATATATCTATTACCATGGTTTTCTATAGGAACTTTCTATTTATAGGAATTCAAAGAAAGAGAAATCCAACACATAGGATGATGGCACCGACATGCAACATTCTTGATTAGAGTTATAATGATAAATGGATTATATTACACAATAAATGTTTGTATGAGGTATTATGTCACTGTGGCATTAAATTATTTCTCTATGGGTGTCTTGTCATGTTTCTTTATGCTAACCTTGGACTTTAGGATGTAATGACTAATGTCATTGAGAAAGAGGCCTAATGTTCCACACACTAAGTGGATCTAGAATCCCTATTAAATAATATATGATTAGTTATTATATAACTTGTTGAAAAAATATTATTCTTACGCATGGTTTAATAATTATTCATGTTTTATTCATCACGTGTATTACATCACCTGTTATTTGAGAGAATATAATGTGAGTGGAATATTTAATAAATATTTTATTTTCTATTTAGTTAATATAATATTTTTTATTTATTAGTGAATAATGTATTGATATTTATTTAATAAATAAATAGTCATTATACAATTCCCAATAAATATTATGGAGGAATGGTGGATCCTGTTTTTATGTCAGGTTATAAATAATATATGTTGAATATTATTTTATTAAATAATAATTAATTTAATTATAATGTTAAGTGCATGTCAAGGAAATAATAATTATATAAGTGTTATAGTCATGGGGTTTCATAAGGGATTAAATAAATAATTGGGGGAACCTATGTAATTATTTAATTATAACCCTATTAATATTTAAACCCAATTATATTATTTTTTAGCTAATCCAATTCATTTTTTGGGTTGTGCATAATGAATTTAGAGAATCCTGTAAAGCACTAGATATCTCCCTTCTCCAAAAATGCTCCCAAGAACAGAGAGAAATCTTCCTCCACCTCCCACTCTAAAGACTAGAGAGGTCAATGAGAACACTTTGGAAGTAGTTCTCATGGTGATCAAAGGTATATGATGAAAGCATTGGGATCAACCATGATAGCACCCAGACATTCATATGGCAATGTTTGGATATTTTAGGAACATGTGTGGATCACTAGTAGCAGGAATCTACTCTTGATTCCTACAATGGAAAGATGGTATGATTAGATCTATTTACAGATCCATCAGTAAAGAAATTATTAGAACAAGGTAAATATTTAATTATTAAATTAACTATAAATAATATGTGATGATCCTCCCTCCAGTTCTGGAGTTTTATCAATTTTTTGTTTTCTTTGACTCATTTCCATTGATAATTGAATTCATCATCATATAGATCTTGTATTTGACATCAATAATGACAAAAACAAAAATTGGGCATGACCCATCACATGCATCCACAATGATTGAAACATACAATTGATATCATAGTGGTCACATGATTATTTTTAATTATTTAAATATTTTTGATTGATTTACAAATATTTTATTTAGTTTTAAATTCAACTTTAATCATTATTTTAATCATAATTTTGAGATCTCCCTCTTCCTCCTTCATTTCTCAAAGATATAATAAAAATTATTAATTTTTTGAATGAAATAAATTTAAATAACTCATCTAGATGTTCTAAAGATTTTTTCCATATAACACAGGAAGACACACCATGTACTTGTGTTCAATGAATCTAGAATTAATTCAGAATTAACTAAAACTATGTGCATTGAATACACATGAGGTATTTAATTCATTAATTTATGTGTTGATAAGGCCATCCTGGTGCATAATCAGCCCATGTACACACTGTGTAGCCCACATACACAGTATATAGTCCTCTAAGTCAAAGATGGGCTGTTTATTTCCATACACAGCCTACCTAACAAGTGACCATGTTACTTGGATACCACATGACATGTATCCCTTTATACATGCCATGTGCTCCACTTTTATAAGGCACGTTTTACACATTGATTCCCTAGGAGTGTACCTTGGATAGGTAGGGAGATATGTACATGTCGTGTAGCTCTCATGTACATGTTGTGCACTTATACCAAATTACACGGAATTAAAAATTATTATTATACTGAGTAATCATGATTGAAAAGTGCTTGTGTGTGGTCATTAAGTTGATAGGGAATTCCATGTGATGGATTTAGTATATATATATATATGATTAATTAATATAGGTCTAATGTTCTAATCTTCATATCATGTATGAATTGTATTACAGTTGTTACTCTACATGCATTTAGCCATAACACATGACCAAAAAATCATGCAAGTCATGTAATCATTAAGTTTATAGTAAATTTCATGAAATTATATTGTAATTTGTGTATTCTATATGTAAACAGAGTAAATAGTATCAGAGTATAATACATGTTATATAGAATCAAATGGTTATTCAACATTATTCCACTAATTTACATATATGTACATAGTTACTTTTAAAAAAATTATTTAATTAGTTTCAAATTATAATGGATAGGATATCAAGTAAATTCATATGGGAATTAAGATAAAATAATTGATAGATTATAAAAAATAAATAATTGATTCAAGAACTATTTATCTTAATTAAGAATGATTAATAATTGAATGCTAGTGTTATAAAATGAATTTTTTTCCATGAATGTGGATGATCGTGATAATAGACAAAACCCTTATATGTGATTGCTTTCATTTAATTTGTTATTAAATTAAATTTTTGGTCTGTGTATCTTATCTCATCTCATTATGTATATACATTCGTCTCCATGGTTTATTTTATGAAAACCTATTGTTTATTTCACCTATGTATAAGTAAAATAATATGTAATAGATGGAGCTCCAAATATATTAGAGTTTTTTCATGTCTGGAAGAGAGGAGAAACCACTTAAATAGTGATACATAGGTGGATAGGTGGAAAGCTATAACATGAACCTTAATTCATTCAAGGTGCTTTCCCCATAGATCAATGGTTTGTTTATCAACCACTTGATAAAATAATCATTCATAAATCTCCTAATCATATTGCTTTATAATTTTTTTTCTATCAAGTTTCATGGTTATTTCATTATGTATTTTTTTCCAAATCACATAATCTAATTAAATTAAGGAGAATAAAATATATAACTAAAATAAATTGGGTTATGCGTAAATATCAACAAATACATTATTAATCACATAAGTAAATCCACTTAATATAAAAAATCATGTTATAAAGATGATAATTGGAAATTTTTACATAAAAGGATAAAATCCCTTAGTAATATATATATATATATTCGGTATAGCCATCCACTACCTTTGTTAAAATCATATCATAGTTCAAAGTGCATGACCATCCAAAGTTGGGTTGCTTCCAATTATTGGGGAATTATAACTTGTTGTTATGGGTTGACAAAATGTAGTTCACAACCAGGGTTGACTACCAAAGAAATACTTGGTGTAACTGAGAGGCAAGAGTAGAGGAAATAAAATTTAAGGATTTCAAGACTGGGGTGTCCACTCAAAAAATATAGGAAATATGAGTTATTGTAGTTGAAAATTGGAATTCCTACCTAAAACTATTCAAGATTCTTGACCAAAAAAAATTTGTAATTAAAAGGTGAATATGGATCCCTTCTACTATAATTTCTAATCAATGTGATATTTTGAATCCAATAGAGAGGGTTATTAGGTTTTGATAAAATAGTGGGTGATTATTAAATATAATATTTATGTGTTTGTATAAATTGTATCAGATAATGTACTAAAATTATTCTCATAATGTTTTTAGAAAAAGTTATAAAATGACATCAAATGTAACACTGTAATCTATACATGATATGGAAAACCTTCTCACCAGAACGAATTACCAAGAATCAAAAAGGCACCTATGCATTATCCTTCTCCATGAAAGGAAGTTATATGTGATGGAAGAACCTATTCCTAGATCACATGGTAAAGAGGCTTTTCATAAAGAGTTACATCTCTATTAGAAATATCTAGATGATGTTATAGATGTTTATTTGTTGATGATATCATTAAAAAACAATGATCTTTTAAAGAAACAAGGGGACATGGATTAATATAGCATGATCTCCCACCTTCAGGATTTCTGTCACGATAAGGCGAGACAATATAGGTACCAGATCTCCAATACTTTATTTAAAACAAATATTGGAGAGTCTATACTATCTGGCCTTTATATATTTAATCTTATTTGTTACAATGAATTCTTATAAATATTTCGGAATAAATTCTCGAATTATTTGTGTATAGATATCATACATTCATCACGGACCAAGACCTTCTCTAGTTTTTTTGTAAATTACAATATGATAAATAATGAGAAGCATATTTGGTAACATATTACACGGATTTCGTGAGTGGATTAGGAAATGGGGTGTGATGAACTCGTGATCCTTATGGTAAATGAGAAAATTAAGATCAAGGAAAAGGGGCCCAAGACTCATAACAAGTTTAAATATCTAGAGCATCATTATTCCAAGAAGAAGAAGATCCATAGGTAGGGAAAGGAAAAAAGGAGGCAATATGTTTTATTGTGTAAATCCATGCCACTGGAAAAGGAAATCCACCTAAATGCAAGGAGAATCTAAAGGTGCGTTCATTATCAAGCTTAATCTTTAAATATCTAGAAATTGGGTATTAGATACATCATGTGGTTCTCACATCTATATCCAAATATAGAAACCATGTAAATTACAATATATTGCAAAAGGATAGGTGGATCTATAGGTTGTCAATGGTTCCCAGATTGATACTCTATACATTGGTGACTACCACCTTTAATTGTAAATATGAATGATTTTGGTTTTAAAAAAAAATGTATTATGTACCTACGGTTACCAAGAACATAATATAATGCCCCAACCCCAGTTACCCAGAATCGGTGCATTATTTCATAACATTAGTATGATCATAAGGGATCAAATCCCAAAAGACCGATCAGTTTAGTAGCCTTGGAATTACTAGATATATACATAAGTTTTACATTACATATAAAATGAAAAACAAAAACAACATTGTCTCCTTTGAACACATTCATATCCCATAGAATATCCCTACAAGTCAGTCATAAAATACTTCTTTGCATCATGGTAAAAATAAAGCATAGAAAGGGGTGAGCTCAGGTTCTCAGTAAGGATAACAATATAGTGGAAACTTTCATAAATCAGAATAAACATTTAATGGAATGTATAATAATAAAACACAAGCCTTTTTTAACTTAAAATTCATCATAATATGGAAATGATAAATCAAATAATTTCATTTACTTGTTCACATGGATATTCTACTAGTCGAATAATCACATGTAATATCAATAGCCAATTTCATAATGATGGAATTCATATTGCCAGACTTCATAACCACATAATCAAGGATTCGTTCCTTGACTACAAATAAGATTTTTTTGAGGCCTTTTTCCAAGACACAAGTTGTTCTCATGAGGCCTACCGATGCATCAATGAGCTATAGAAGGCTCTACCAATCACTTTCTAAGTCCAATTCATTCCTCATATGAAAAGATTGAAACATAACATAAACATTCGTATGAAAACTAGCATATGAAATGTTAATACTTTAAAAATAAACAATGAATGGTATAAAAATAACACATCCACAGTCAAACATATCACAAAATCTTTAATAAAATATGGAATATTGTATCATAATAAATTAACTTCAAACAAGTGTAAAATCCGTCAGTGGATGTTGACATAGATGAAATCAAAAATATTGAGGGAAGTATCTCTTTATATTTTGAAATAATTTAAATGTCACATAATTAGGAAAGAATTTTTTTTGAAAATATTCATATAATATTTTACGAGAATCTTCAAATGTGTTATAACGGCGTAAAATAGCCACACCTTCCGTGTAAGTTAAAAAAATATTTCATTAATTTTGTTGAAAAGGTCGTAAAGGACCTTGTTTGGAAAATGAAAAAAATATTGTTTTATAAACATATTATAAATAGTCAAAAAAGGCTATAAATGACTGTAACCCATAGTCTTGGAAATATTAAAAAGTTTTGAAATACATTTTTATAAAACATGGATGTGGATGATAAAGAGGTCCAAGTAGATACTCACGTATAAACAACCTCGGATAATGAAGAGATTGTGGAATTAAGCCTTACCTCGTACTTTTCCTTGATTGAGGGTATGTTAACCTCATGTATAATAGTTAAATCATTTTTATTAAATTATTCAAGAACCAAATACATAAATATGATATCATATATGATCTTCTAATATTTCTTTGTTAATAATATTTTAGTAGTATCATTGTTTCGAGTGGTAACCAATTCAATTTTGTTTATATGATTGGTTATGTAAGACATGTTTTTTATGGATAGAATGTAATTGATTCATATCCAGAAGGATATTATGTTCTTAAAAATTATTTTTTTTAATCATAAAATGAAATTTATTCTTGAATGATTAGAATGGGGAATGAATCTGATCGCGTTCGTGGAGACGGTAATCTGTATGTACGCACGAGCGACAATATCATTCTATGGATGGTGAAATAGTGTGTAATTAGATGGTATATCATATATAAATAATCATTAACATGTTATATTTATTATTTAAATCATTTATACTCATTATTATACCCATCCAATGAATGAAGTGTTTGAATAACAAACTACACCACGATGTGGAGACAGTAAGTCGTACGTATGCACGTATGGTGACTCAGTAATTCATAGGATGGATAGAATAATGAATATAGTTGTAATATATTTAAAAAAACATCATATCATGACTATGGTACTGTAGTTATTATTTTGGTATGGGAATAACAAAGAAAGAGGAAGTGGAATAGGAAAAGAACTTGAAAGAGTGGTGAAGTAATTACCTCTTCTTCAGGTGCTTCCTTTTGATTCGATCAAAATGGCTCCTTAGGTTGGCTTTATGATCAAAGGAAGTCCACTAGAATTAATTTAGGGGTGTTGGGAGGATATTTCGGAAGGTTTTGGGCGATCCAAATGTCTTTGGAGGTGTGAAATTAAGTTAAGGGTAAGTACCCTTTTCTAAGAAATTTGAGGGTCACTTTAGGAAAAGCTTGAAATATTATTTTATTATACAATCATATTCGGTTTATAATGGCTCCAAAATGATTTATTTCTAAGATAAGGTGGCTATGGGTCAAAAATATCTCAAAAAATAGGTTTTAGACAGGTTAAGGTCACCATATGACCCTTTTCTTTTTTATTTAACTCTTAGTTAAATAGTTTGACATTTACCATGTGTCTATGTATTTTAATATTATATAGTTAATAAACATACTATAAACTACCAAGAGAACCCCAAGTGGTTCATTATTGATATATCTAACCTTATTTAAGTCCTTTGGTCAAACCGTATATTTTTAGAAATATTATTTCAATTAATAATATAGTATTTGTTTTAAAAACCCATTTATGTCAATTTTGACACTATTTGGTATTTTGAATTTTCGAAAGTCATAACAACTTGATTAATTATAAAAAATTCATTTAATAAACTCCAAAATTTCATATTAACCAATAAAATTCTTGTAATTCATAAAAAGTCTCAATTTACATTTATTTGGATATTTATAACATCAATTATTTTAATCTTTCATTAATAAGGTAATTATTGCATCATCATTGTTCCATAAATAAATTAAATTATTTAATGTATAAAAATTATAAATAAAATACCATTTTGTAGGAAATAATTTTATATTTCTAATGAATATTTATAGTCTAATTTATCTTTTGTGTAACCTTAAATTAAAAATGTTTTAGTTATGAAAAGTTGAATTTGAACACTTTTAACTTTTCTTTAAATAAAATAATAATATATGTCCTAATCTAATCCAAGTGGACCAAAAGGATAATATTTTATTCCTAAGGTTGATTTTGGTCGAAATAAACTTATCCAATAGAATTATGAAATGTGTTAGGGTAATTTTAATATCATTATTACCTTTAATTGCCCTATTTACTTTTAACTGTGGTAAATAAAAGTCAAAATTTACTATTCACAAAAATTATTTACATCTTATTGAACCAAATTTTACTTACTGATTTCAACTATTTCCCCCATATTTTTGAAATTCAATTCACAAAAAGGGTAAAATTTCATTTTATGAAAATTTGCAAATGCGCCTAGAAGGTGGGTAAAAGGCGGTAAAAAGTTCAATAAAATTTTATATATCTAATATTATTATAAAATGACTCTAATGAATTAAATTGAACATATATAGGTATTATGTATCTATTTTTACCCAAAATAAATTTAAATAAAATAATTAATTAATTAAATAAAAAGTCAGATTTAAATAATAATGCAGTTTTTTCACTGTTCAAAAAAAATTGAATGTTTTTAGAAAAATACCAAAACTTCAACCTAAGATAATTCTGATATTCCTAATCAAAAAGTGAGGTCCAATTTGAAAAATAAAATTTTTAAATTTTCAAAAAGTGGGTATTACTATTCATAACGTCTATTTTAGTTGGTCGTGGTGTGTTAGAATTCAAAGTTGCGTACAGCACAAGATATTGTATTATTCAAAGAGAAGCGTATTGTGGATGCTTCAGGTGTTACATTCTTCTCTCCTTCAAATAATTTCATCCTAGAAATTTTTAGAATATTACTGCATAAAAATATTTGGGTGGTTCTTCATCATATGTTCCTCAGGTTCCCACATTGCCTATTCCATCATATGATTTCTCCAAAGAACTTTCACTAGATGAGTCGTCCGGGTTCTCAACACTTGTTCTCTGGTGTGAAGAATTATGATAGGCTCTTCATAATAAGACGGGTCAGGTTCCAGTTCTATTTCTTCATAGGTGAGTACATACATTGGGTCAGGCATGTATTTTCTCAATAGTGATACGTGGAACACATCATGAACTTTGGATAGACTTGGCGGCATTTCCAAATGATAAGCTACAAGTACATTTCGTTCTAGAATTTTGAAAGGTCTAATGTACCTGGGACTCAATTTAACCTTCTTACCAAAATGTATAACACCCTTCCATGGAGATAACTTCAAGAAAACATGATCTCCTACTTGAAATTCCAAATCCTTCCTTCGGTTATCGGCATAGATCTTTTTTCTACTTTGAGCTGCATTGATATGGGTTTGGATAACCTTCACCTTTTCCTATTTTCCTCAAAAAGTTCTAGACCTAAAAGTTTTATTTCACTGACATCATCCCAAAAAGTTGGTGTGCGACATCTTTTTCCATATAACGCTTCATATGGTGCCATCTGAATACTAGAATGGAAGTAATTGTTATAGGAAAATTCAACCAGAGGTAAATATTGATCCCACACACCTTGAAAGTCATGTGAGGAAGATTTAAACATTCCTTCTGAGGTTTGAATAGTCTGTTCGTATTGTCCATCATTTAGAGGGTGGTAGGAAGTGCCCAAACAAACTTCAGTATCAAAGGCCTTCTGAAGATTTTCTAGAATATTGATGTAAAACAGGGATCACAATCAGAACTAATCGATAGGGGTACTTCATGAAGTCCTAAAACTTCATTAATATATAGTCTTGTGAGACGTTCAAGTGGTTAATATTCTCTTATGGAATGAATATGTGCTGACTTGGTAAGATGATCAACAATAACCCATATTACATCAATCTTCTAGGATTCTTTGGTATCCCAATTACAAAGTGCATTGTAATATCATCCCATTCCACTCGGGTAAGAGAAGAGTTTGCATGACTCTTCTAGGATGTTGTCTTACAGCCTTCACCTATTGACAAACTATACATATTGACACATAATCAGTAATCTCCCTCTTCATGTTGTCCCACCAAAAAATGTTCCTTCAAATCTATATAAATATTAGTAATACTCGGGTATATAGAGAAATTGGAGCTATTTGAATCATCCAACAATTCCCTTTTTAGATCAGGTATTTCAGGAACACAAAGTCTCTTCCCAAATTTTAGAATTCCATCTTCATATATGAAGTCAATCAATCTCCCATCATTCACATCATTAATTTTCTTTTGAACCTCATCATCATTAGTTTGAGAACTATTTATACTTTCTAGTATAGATGGTTTGGCAACCATTTGAAAAAGTATTGATGTTTCACCTTCCATGATTATTTCCATATCCATCTTTAATAGATCAATGAAGATAAGATCCCTTTCATCTCTCATCTTGTTCAAAACTCCATGATCATTTAAACTCAAATCATCTACCACGTTATTTTCCTTCCCCAGGTGGTAGTGTATAGTGTCATCATAATCCTTGAGTAGCTCGAGCCATCCCCTTTGCCTCATGTTGACTTCTTTTTGTGAGAAATTATACTTCAAGCTCTTGTGATCAGTATATATCTCAAATTTTTCACCGTAGAGATAGTGTCTCCAAATATTCAAAGAAAAGACTATAGATGCTAACTCAAGAACATGAGTGGGATAGTTTTGTTCATGAATTGTCATGATGCCTAGGAAATAACTCCATCATTCTGCATAAAGACACAACCAAGTCCTTTCTTTAAAGCATCACTATAAATAACAAACCCATCATTCCCTGATGGTAATGTATATATAAGAGCATCGACTAATCTTCTATTCAGTTCTTCAAAACATTCTTCACACTCTATTGTCCAAAAACTTTTACCACTTTATATGTGAGCTTGGTTAATGGGTTTTCCAATCGGGAAAAATTCTTGACAAAATGCCGATAATAACCTGTTAAACCAAAAAAACTGTATACCTCAGTTATAATCATCGGTTCTGGCCATTTGGGATTGCCTTAGTATTTAAAGGATCAACATAGATTCCATCCTTAGAGAAAATATGGCCAAGAAAATAAATCTCATGATGCCATAATTCACACTTGCTAAATGTTCCATTTAATTCATTTCTTCTAAGGGTTTTCAAAATAGTGCGCAAGTGATTTTTATGATCTTCATAGATTTTTGAGTAAACCGTGATATCATCAATAAATACCACTAAAAAGTCATCAATATATTCAATGAAAACTCTTTTCATTAGATCCCTGAAAATACAGGGTTCATTAGTCTGTACAAAAGGCATTACTATAAACTCGAAATGTACATACCTATTTCGAAATGCTGTTTTTAGAATGTCTTCCTTCTTCACACACAAATAATTATATCCAGATCAAAGGTTAATCTTTGAAAAATATTGAGCTCCATGAAGTTTGTCAAATAAATCATCAATGTGAGGTAGGGGACTCATGTTCTTTATTTTTAAAGCATTGATCTCCCCGTAGTAAATGAACAACCTCATAGATCCATCTTTCTACATAACAAATCAGAATAGGGGCTCCCCATAGAGAAACACTAGGGTGAATAAATAACTTATTACTCAATTCCTCTAGTTTTTTCATTAGTTCCACTAATTCCACAGTGGCCATTCTATAAGGGGTATTCGATATGGGCCTTGAAATAGGAATTAAATCAATGGAAAACTCAATTTTTTGTTCTGGAGGATGCCCAAGTAAATCCTTTAGAAACATATCAACATATTCTTGCACAATAGGTACCTCATATATTTCAACATTCCTTTCCTCACCCATAGTTATTTCATTCCTCTCCTCTCCAATAATTGAATTTAGTAGGGCTACTATGGGTGGATATAGATAAGAATCAGGTGGTGACATTTCTTCTCTAAAGGTAAGGTACTCCTTATCAACATCAAAAATTGTAACCTCTTTCTTCTTACAATAAATTTTTACATCATGGTCCAAAATCCAATCCATTCCGAGGATTATATCAAATTAAATCATGGGTATGATGAGGAGATCAATATATAAAGAACATTTATATGCCCAAATGGGAACTGATTCAGAAAACATTGTTGCAATGATACTTCCCTTAGGAGTTCTAACTGATATCTACCTTGCTAAATCAAATTGGAAATATCTAATTTTCTTGGAAAACTGAGAAGATATGAAACAATTCAATGATCCAGGATCAAATAAATCTTTGGCTAAACTTTAGGAAACCATTAAATTACCTTCCACTATGTCTTTTGGAGCTTCAACCTTAGTAGTATTGATCGCATAATCTTGGCCTTGCTCCCTTGGCCTTTTCTAAGATAACTTTCCATGGATCTTAGGAAATTTACTTGTATAATTCCCCGTTTCTCTACAATTATATAATTCACATTGAAAACCTCTTTATTTCCATTGAAATCATGATCTTTGTGTCCTTTTTCACCACACTTGTAACAGACTCACTTTCCCTTCAGGCAAGTACCAGGGTGTTTCTTCCAACATTTATCGTAGGATGGAAATTCAACTTACTATGTCCAATTAATTCCTCATATGAATATGTAAATAGAATTATTTGATTTATATTTTCCATATTATGCATAATTTTATGTTTAAAAGGATTCTGTTTTAGTCTTATACATTGCCTTAAATTTTTATTCTTATTTATGAAAGTTTTCACTATATTGTTATCCTTACTGAGCATCCGAGCTCACCCCTTTCTATATTTTATTTTTCTCAGGATGCGAAGAAGTATATTATGACTTACCTGTAGGGATATTCTAAGGGATATAAATGTGTTAAATGGAGACAATGTTGTTATTATTTTTCATTTTATATGTAATAAAAAACTTATGTATATATCTAGTACTTCAAAGGCTACTAAACTGATTGTTCTTTCAGGATTTGATCCCTTGTGATCATGCCAATGATATGTAATAATGCACCAACTCTGGGTAACTGGGGTTGGGGTATTACACATAATTTGTGTATCATGCCTAGATAAATATGGGTTTATTTTTATGTTTGGAAATAAAAGTTGTTTCTTTTAAAAACAAAACATATTTTATAGTATGATACATTTAAATAATGGTCTCTATGTATGAATTTATGAAACACACATATTGGAAATAGATGAAAATTAATGTTCACGTGACTCATATAACACCCATATTTTTAATCACCATATTGGTTATTTAAATGAGAAACATTTGACAAAGCTCTATCAAAATGGTAATTTAGACTCTTCTAAAAAACCACTTTAAAGATTTTATGATTTTTTTTCAAGAAAATTTACCAAAAAACCAATTGGATGATCAGGTTAAAGGGCTAAAAAACCTCTATGATTGGTACCCATTGATGTGTGTGGACCATTTCTCATAGAATCTTGAAGTTGGTATTCTTACTCCATAACTTTTACCGATGAATTTAGTTGATATGGTTATGTATACGTAATGCGTTATAAGTCTGATTCCTTTGAGAAATTTAAGTAATTCAAGAATGAAGTAGGGATTAAACTTGGAAATAAGATAAATACTATTTGATTGTAATAATGTAGTGAATGTCTTAATAAATATTTTTTCAACTTTCTATGGCATTTTAGGATTCTATCTCAAATTACTCTAAATTACACATCATAGTTGAATGCTGTTAGTGAAAGGAGGAACTGTATATTTATAGGCATGCTATGTTTGATAATGATTCAGGTATATATTAAATTTTCCTTTTGGGGATAATCATTATAAAATACGGAATACACATTAAACTGAGTACTAACTATTGCGGATAACGTAATTCCCTTTGAGTTGTATATTTGAAAGAAACATGTTTTGTTACATACACATGTATAGGGTTGCATAATTTTTGTTTGGAAATTATCATCAAAAAACTATCACCCAAGGGTAGAAAGTGTATCTCTATCAGGTATCCCAAGGAAATAAAGGGATACTACCTATAAAACCCCTTAGACAAGAATGTGGACGTCTCTAGAAAAATGACCTTTATTGAGAGGAATAAAATCCTCAAAAAATGATTGTGGGAGTAATTTTGATTTTGATTAAGTTGATAATCATGATAAACAAGAGTTTTTATAGGAAGAGATTCCACATTTCCATGTGGGAGAATTAGTTCTTGAAATAAAAGTACTGAAAAGGAGCAGAAGAGAGGTAGGAGAACTAAACAGATATGGTTTTCTTTTGACAAAATATGGTGACTCATTATTTTTTGACAATTATGAACCTATATCCGAAATATAGGTAGTACATAGCTCAAAATATGCAATATGGAAAGAATCCATGAATTCTAAAATTAATTTCGTGTATCAGAACCAACTTTGGTTTCCGTTTGATGCACCAGTTGATGTAAATACTGTAGGTTTCAAATTGGTATTCAAGAGAAAATTGGACATGTGAGGTAAATTAAATACCTATAAATAAAGTATAGTGACTAAAGTGTTTAAACAATGTCAAGGTATTGAATATGATGAAACCTTTTCACTAGTTTCTATACTAATGTCCATCAAAATTATAATTTCTATAGTCAGTTACCAAGACTATGATATTTTTAAGATGGATGTCAAAATAATATTCATTAATGGGAACCTTCAAAAATATGCCTATATGGAACAACCAGAAGGGTTTGTGACTCCAAATGATGAAAAAAAGATTTTCAATTTTCAAATATTCATTTATGTATTGAATAAAGCATCGAGGTCATGGAAAATTTTGTTCGAAGAATCCATAAAATAATTTAGTTTCATGAAGAATGAATGTGGGGTGTGTTTTTTCAACATGTTTAGTGGGAATGTGGTTGTTATCTTGGTGGTATATTCTAATGAAATAATACTTATATAAAATGGAATACCAATCATGATGTTTGTTAAGGAATAGTTAGACAAGTGTTTCACCATGAAGGAAATATGTGAATCAACCTATATTCTAGGGATCAAAATCATTTGTGATAGATCCAAGATGCTTCTGGGACTATGTTAAATTACATATGTTCACTAGATACTAAAAATATTTAGTATGGAACTATCCAATAGTGTATTGGTTCCAGTGTCACATGGTTTATATCTTTCTAACAAAATGTATCTTCAGACACAATAGAAGAAAGATAGAATGAGTAATATCTTATACACTTATATGATATGATCAATCATGTATTCCATGTTATGTACTAGAATTGATGTTTCCTATTTATTGACCATGGTGGGAAGATATCAAGTAGATCTAGAAGAACATCGTTGGTATGATGTTAAGTATATCCTTAAGTATCTAAGAATAACTAAGGATATGTTCCTAGTATATTGAAGATACAAGGAGATGGTAATCTGAAGTTATACTGATTTTATTTTTCAGATATATCTGAATGATCCAAATTCTCTGTTAGGATATTTTTTTTTGTCTCAATAGAGGTTTTGTGATCTCGAAGTGTTCAATGTAACCTTTTTTCACTATATTTGTAGAGAAGTCTGAGTATATAGTGGCTTCTGATTTATCCATGGAATCCATTTGGATATGAAACATTTTCTTGGATATTGATATGGAACCTGTAATTAAATACCCTATCACATTATATTATGATAATACTGCGGTAGTGGATCTTTCAAAAGAGCCAGTGTCACACCAATAGAAAAGACATATACTTTGGAAGAATCAACTCTCAAGGTATTTTTATGATAGGTGTGAAGTTGGATTAATTAGGGTACCCTTGGAAGAGAATGTGGAGGACCCCACGACTAAAGGAATATCTTAGTAGAAGCATGAGTATCATGTGAGAGCTAGAAGACTGAAGGTTTTTAGGAGATGGATCTAGTGAAAGGGGGAGTATTTTGTAGTTAGTTCCCCCGAACAAACTTTCATGTACTTTATGATAACCTATATTCATATTTTTTAGTATTAATAAACTCTTTATCACATCATTACTGTTCTTATGTGTAACATAGTAAGTGATAATGTCCTGAGAGTAATGGTCGCACTAAAAGGTCATAGTAGTTCCCTACTATGATGAGAACTAATAAGTTCAATGACCCAATTCTCAAATATATGTTATATATCCAAATGATATCATTTGAGGGAAACAAATGATACATGCTGTCAGGGTTGGAGACTCATAGGCCTTTGCGGCATCATTTTCGTGGTGTACTCCCTTGGTAATATACAGTGAATGATATTATGAGAATGAGACCCACCAGTAGGAAATCCAAATTTATATGTATCATTGACTGTTCTTATCTATGGATTTGTGTATTGATCCTTATACATTTAAATTCTTATTAATGATAATTATGATTTGTGTACTATGATTTATTTATGAAAATTTTGGCGACATAAGTTCCCGGTGAGGTAGGATATATTGGGTGTGTCATGAGTAATATTGCTTTAATGAGTAATGTGATAAAGGATTTGTCCTTTATATTTTTTAATAAAATATTATTTCTCCAGAACTATGAGGGAAATGATATAGAATAAATAAATCTATCTCCATGGTGTTTTTTAGGCAAGTTCAATTTCGATGAATTCAAAGAAAGAGACATCAAGAACATAGGTTGATGGAACCATCATTCAACCAACCTGATTGGAGATGCCATTATAAGGGTATTATATTACACATTAAGCATCTTTACGAGGTATTATATAATTTTGGTATTAAATTCACTCTCTATGGGTGTCATGGCATGTTTCTTGATGGTAAACATGGACTTGAGGCTGCTTCACCTAATGCCAATAAGAAAGAGTCCTAAAGGGTCACACACTATGTGTATCCAAAAACTCAGTTAAATAATATATGATTATTTATTATTTAAAATTTTGAACAAATATTATTCCCACACAAGGTTTAATAATTATTTATGTTTTCTTGATCACATTTATTCTACCACTAGTTATTTGAGAGAATATAAAGTGAGAAGAATATTTAATAAATATTTTTTTACCATTTAGTGAATATAATATTTATTTATTTATTTACTGGTGAATAATGTTTTGATATTAATTTAATAAATAAATAGTCATAATTCATGGTCTGATAAATATTATAGAGGAATTATGGATTGATTTTTTATGTATGGTGAGAAATAATATATATTTAATATTATCTTATTGAATAATTTTTAATATAATTCACAAGTTAAGCGCATGTTAAGGAAAATATAATATTATTATCATAGACATAGTGATTTTCAAGGGATTAAATAAATAATTTGGGGTACTTATGCAATTATTTATTTCTAATCCTAGAAATATATATACTGAATTATATTATTTTCTAGCCAAGACAATTAATTTGTTTGTTTTTGTATAATGAATTTGGAGAATCATCTCAATCCCTAGAGAGAACCCTTCTCGAGGAATGTTCCCAAGAATGGACAGTGATATTCCTCTACCTCACACTCTCAAATCCAAAGAGATCAGGAGAATGTTGTGGAAGTGGCTCTCATGGCCATCAAAAGTGGACAACACAAGTGATACAGTTTTTCATGCTAGAACCCAGTGATTCCTATGACGATAATCAGAGATTTTTTGAACATGTTTGAATCACTTCAAGATGTAATAAACTATTGATTACAACAATTAAATGATGGTACAATGTAGAACTATTGTTAGATATATCAATAAATAAATAATTCCAACAAGGTAATACATTAATTAATTAAATTAATTACAAATAATATGTAATGATCCTATCTATTGTTCCGGATTTTTATACATTAAATATTTACTTTGACACAATATCATTTATCATGGTGTTTATCATTGTATAGATCTTAGATTGATTATCATTCATGATAAAATAAAAGTTGGGCACACCTCATTGCATGCTTCAACTGCTATTGGAACCTAAAGACCTGCATATGATGCATGAGACTCATATATATATATATATAATGTTATATAAAGTTTAAATTTAACATATTCACATGATTCATGTATTTTCCATTCATATAAATCATAAATATAGTGTTTTTATATATTTATATGTTATTTATTTCACCAAAATGGGTTACGCATCAGTTAAAATCCATTATGATTGTATTAAATGATTTTCATTAACATTATTGAAAAAATTAAATGAATTATACCCCAATATAATGAAATTAATAAGGTGTGTTATGAATATGAGATTCCTCAAGCTTCTTTTATATAATAGGATGATATCCTCTATTATTGGGAGTGTGATGTGCATGAGCCTCTGCTAAACTCTCTTCCCTCAAAAACTCTATTTATCTCATTTGAGAAGGTCTTATCACCCTTTAGGATTTTGGATATCCCCATGAACAATCATGGACCATTGTCATGTATATCACCTTGGATGAAAGGTTGTTTTGGTCATCGCTCCTCATGATCATCCTCAAATACACTCTACTGTAGGAAGACTGAAACTGCTAATGTTAATGAATTCTAGGTACAATGTTTTGAATTTATTTACACATTGTCTTAATGAAGATAAATTTTATTTTTTTTGGGTTTTCTTTAACTGAAAATTCTCATTAGATGATCATATGAAATCCTTAAGTAAATTTATATTATATAATACCATGGATACACATTGGGGGCCTACCAAAATGAATATTCTAGTTTCACTACTTCCTTGATAGCCCAATGATGATTTGAAATTAGGTATATACCCTATGTGTCAAATAATAATATGAGAAGATATATGATTCTATATGTAGTGACAGTGATTAAAAAAACACCATTAACTTTTTCATACTGTAATGTTTTGTAGAATAATAATTAATCATTAACATTATATAAAATTTGAAATGATTGGTAAAAATTCTAAGAATAACTGATAAAATTTAACCTTATATGTCAAATCATGATTGTTGACAAAATAATTGATTGACTAAAATTTAAATTGAACTTGAAAAATCTCATACAGTCAATCAATCCCTTGATGTTGAACATGAAATGACAATCTGAATCATTATAATAATTTTGAATGGATTTCTCTATCAATATACAGTCCATATTATAGGACATTTTTTATGAATATTTATCTTATTATTGTATTATCACAATAAAAACATCTTTATTAGACCTAATCAACCAAATGATAATAGAGGCTATAAATATAGAGTCTGGTTTTCAATTATTTATCATTAAAAAAATATAGAAAAATTTTCATGGTTTGTAAAATTTTACACTTTTCAAACCACTCGAGGTTATAACAATACTAGATCACAAATACATATTTTATACATCACCGTACATCTAAAATTTATAGAAAAATTTGTCCTCTTAAACTCCTCCATGTAGTTATTATAATTACTTATCAAATAATAATTTTTGATAATTAATTTTCATGTATCCTTTATCTTAAACTCCCTTCTATCCTATAATTAATCATTAATACCTCTAATAGTGGTTTCATTAAATATACCTAGAATCTTTGTTACTAGTGTAATTAAATCCTAATAACAACAAGAAATTACTATTACATTATAAACTAATGCTTCCATTGGTTAAGGTGGGTGTATTTTTTCATGATGAAGAGGCATTGTATCATCCTTTGCATCATAAAACCATAACTCTTCAAAAATATTCATTATTTAATGCATCAATTATTTCCAATGTAATGTCATTAATTTTTTGAGACTATATTTCAACTATAGGTTGACTGATTCAAGCAAAATATATCATTTAATAATCAATGTGTGGAAATATATGAATTTCTAACTCGAACCATGACATATTGTTCAAGGAATATAATATATCCAACTCCTTGATCGTGGACTGTTTTTTTAATTGGTATTATATCATTTACTATTGTGATATCATTGTATAATTTCAATACATTGATCTCATCATAGCATTGATGTATTTTATAGGCAATATTAAAAATTTTACCCTTGGGTCCATGGAAACCAACAAATGATCAAGGATATATGTTAATTTTCACTAAATTGGTTGATTTATCTTGGATTATACACATAAATGCGTCCACTGGGTCACATACAGTAATATTTACTAATTATTCAAATTGGTTTATATTAACAATCCTAATCATGAAGAATGCGATGTTAAATGGGAATAGATTTGAAATATTCCTAAAAAATAATATTGTTTAATGATTCAGTACAACACATCCAGAGAGGGTGTATAAACCCCAAAAAACCTCATATCAGAAGGGAAAATAAAATAACAAAAATTCTAAATAATGATTAAAAGAAAAATAAATGATCAATATTCAATCATAAAAAATAATCCTTTCAAAGTAATCTCCATGAAATAAAATAAAATAAAAACACAAAAAACATAAAATAATACACATGTTTGGATTGGAGTTCCTAGGTATTAAATCATTAACCTCGACTTGAAAAAAAATCACCCCAAAAAAATATAATATAATTTTAAATTCCTTTATGAGAAAATATATTTACTCATTATTATAATTATTTTATATTAAAAAATATTAATATAATCATTTTATGTCTTTGAATTATATATTACATAAAATAAAAAAATCATCTTTTATATATTTTTATACACATTTATTAAATAATATGTATACAAATTGTTATTATTATTTTATATTTTATAAATATTTGTATATTTGTAATATTCATATTTTTCATTTTACTATTTTTAAAAATCTTTTCATTTATCATAAATTTCTATTTTACTTAAAAAGTTTTAATTATATTTGTTGTAATTTTTTTATACATTGATAAATACGTCATTTATATAAATAGTATTTAAGAAAACATAATTATGAAATATTTTTCCAAATTTAATTATTTTTTATATAATATTTTTCCATCAATAAAAATTAAAATTTAATTATATTTAATTTTCCAATGATATGTGTTAATATATAAATATCCATCTATATTTGGTAAGAGAGACTAAAAATGAAAACAAAACACATACATAGACATCTCAGTGGGTAAAGTATTATCCCTCCCCATAATAAATGACATGAATCCACTTGACCACGTTTTTTAAAGGAAAATAGATCCACTAAATAGATTGAACATCTGAAAAAATAAGGGAACACCACCAATATGGTAAATTATCCTTATACACCCAAGACTCGTAATAAAAAAAATGATTTTACATCTAATGATTGACACAATTCCCTTTTCTCTTAGTTTATGATTAAATAAAAGAGGAAAAAAACTTGTGAAAAGGATATATCTTCTTAATGATAATACTAAAAGTATAAACCTCATCATCTGAGTCCAAAATATAATTAATAACATACTGAAAATCATATACGAAATGGATATCTTACTAACCATTCTCAATTGTAAATCCCACCCCTGGAATAATATCAATTGCCTCAAAAACGTGAGGAACCCAATATATAGTTAAGAAATTATGGAAGCCTACAATTATAGATTCATAGAAATTACAGGAAATCTAGAAGACACACATGATGTATATATCCAGCTTCCCACCACTATCCTTGAAGGTGGAGCACCAACCTCATCTCCCAGGGACTTTCATTTTGGTTTCTACACATTCTAAATGTGCATTAACTATTATTTTGATAGCCATGGGAGTTGTCAATGGTGTAGATGGCTGTCAATTTTTTAGGTCCATTGGTTAGTGGGGATTCTTGGGAGTTGTTTCAAACATGAAACCTCCCACCATGGATATATAAAAAGGACTTCAATATCTTATTGATATCACAATTCAATCTAGGGTCAATCATTATATCCAATGATAGGACCTTGAGATATCTATGTGCGAGAAAAAAGTGGGTGTGGGAGGGCTCTTCTCTAACCATATTTCTTTATAAAATAAAAATGATGGTTTTATCTTCCACTCTTTGTGATCAGATGATCAAAAAAATAAGTATCATTGGAGGTTGTGGTGAAATGGTAGGCAATTAGTTGTAATTTTATGATGATTAGAAAATTCATGTTTCCCGAAATCATTTCTTGAAGGAAGATTCTGAAATTTGGTGTCGTGGTGATTCCAATTGCATAAACAACATTGAAAATTGATTGAAAGGTATCTTCCTAGTCTCAGTCAAATTTTGGTCTTGGTTAGGGATCTATAGTACCCCCTTAATAGGGATATGGTACTATTCCATCATCGGTGACATTTCTGGGGATATTTCAGGATTTTATCTGGTGCACTATAATTGCACTACATCATCAATTGATCTAATCCATTGAATATTATTTGGTCAGATCTTGATCAATAGGTGTCTGATTTAGATGATGCAGGATTCAATTCCAACATTTTTTATAGGTATGGACACGACATTGTAATCCATTTTTATGAATTATGAACCAATTTTTATGTAATTTAAATTCAATGGAGGGAACATCCATGGGAGGGATTATAATGTTAAATTCTTCAAACTTCTCCATTTGGAAGTATCAGATAAAAGATCTCCTTAATCTGAATGATCTTTTTGACCCCATTGGGAATAAAGGATTCAACCCTAGAGCCTCAAAAAAATCATAATTGATGAAGTTGAATAAGAATATGATCGTTCAAATCTACGAATGGATCGATCGCAACATCTACACAACATTTCTTAGTATACTATCATGTACAAACATTGAATGAAGTTGGAAAATATATACCATACAAATACCTCTTGAAACAAGATCCTCTTGTTAAATATTTTGATCAATCTATGATTACTAAGTGGAAACTCAATATAAGAACACACCAGAAAGTTCCAAATCCTCGTAAATCAATTGGTGGTTACAAGTAAGACTTTTACTAATGAAGATCAGGTGATCCACCTACTATGACCACTTCCAAATGGTTGGGATACATTTTTCATCTCACTCAAAAACATGGAACTTAGAGGAAAACATACCATGGAAATGTTAAAGGATTCAATATCCAATAAGGACGCCTGAAGGAAGGATGTTAGTTGCAACTTGATGCAAGATCACATCCTGGAGAAGTAAGGGAGTCAACAAGGAGGAGGTTGAGTGGTAGGATGTACAGGAAGAAAATAGAGAATACGAAGGTCCACATATGTTTGGAGTAAAATAGAAAAATGCTTCCATTGTGGCATGGATAGAAACATGAAGAAGAACTATATAAATTTTCTACAATAAATGGGTGAAATTAGCAACCAACAAAGAAGAAATAAAGACGCGCATATGAGCATCACTGGAGAAGATGTTATTTTATCCAAATATGAAGAAGATAATTTATTTCACATATCAATCAAAGACGTAGAATGGGAGGTTGATACTATATAATCGTATCATGTCACCCCACATCATGATTATTTATTAACCTATCAAACCAGTGAAGTTGGTGCAGTCAATATGGAGAATACTAGTTCAATGAAGATTGTTGGCATGGGTGATATACAAGTCATATAGAACGCTGGATACAAAATCACCTTGAATGATGTTCAACATATTCTAAGACTTCATATATACATGTTACCAGGAATATCATTTTACTAAATAGGATGTGAAAAAATCTTCAACAATGAAGTATAATTGATGAAAAATGTAACCATCATCCTCACACAAGGTCATGTATGTAGTCCATTTAACAAATATCATGTGAAGATATCTGTAGAAATCCTCAACAAGGTGGAAGGAGAGAATTCATCAAATATGTGGCATAGGATACATTTCCACAGGAGGGAGTGTGGGTTATCCACCCTGAAGAATAATATGTGAGTCGATGTTGTTAAGGAGGTATCACGTGATCCTTGTAAACACTACTAGTATGGGAGTAGCATAAAGTCTCATTTAATATTAATTTTTCAAGGAGATCATAGTTTCTATATCCAGCGCACCCTAATGTATGAGAAAATTTGGAGTTGGATTCTATAGAAGGTATCAAATATTTCCTATCATTTATTGATGATTCATATCAAAGGGTGTGGGTGTTCTTCTTATGGATGAAGGACAAAGTATTGCACTACTTCCATAAGTTATACACCAAGGTAGATAATGAAAATGGGAGTAAAATGATGTGTATTCATTCCGAAAATAGAGGGGAGTATACATCTAGGAAATATAATGCCTATTATAGGAGTTAGAGAATAAAACATGATAGGATAGTCCCATGCACCCCACAACACAATAAAGTTGCGGAAAGGATGAATAGAACCATTATAGAGAAGGTCATAATCATGATATGTTTTAGTAAGCTAAAAAATCCACTGTACGGAGAATATATTAAGGTATCATGATACCTCATCAATAGATCAATATTATTCCCACTAAATTTTTAGATTCTATAAAATTTATGGTCTGGTAAACATCCCAATTTCTCTCATTTATGAGTATTTGAATGTTTAACTTTTATAATTGTATCCATGGATCATAGGTAGAAGTTTGATAGGATATCTATACCATTCATCTTAAATATCTATGGAGATTAGTAATTTGGATATAGGATTTGGGACTAGAAGGAGAAGAAGGTGATCCAAAGTAAATATTTCATGTTCCATGAAAACCAAATGGTTGAGGAAATTCAAAATCCTATAATGTTTAAAAGCAACAGTGTGTTGGGATCGATTCATGATCCGTCAATTTTTTCAGAACCACCATTCAATGAATATTAAAATTTGTAATAAGACTCATCAATAGTGTATTGGGAGACAATGGAGGAGGATATTGAGTAGGGGAGACTCAATCCTCTCTACAAGGAGTTGTAGAGCCATCATAGTATCTTAGTGATGGAAATAATCCTAAACCTAACATTTCATAATTTTGAAGATCCTCACATGGAATTATTTTACCAATAAAATTTTTTGGAGTCAGAGTACCTATTTTTGAATGATTAGGGGGATCCAAAAGGGTACCATGAAGGAGTGTCTCTTCCTAAAAATCCCAAGTGGGTTCATGCAATAGAAGATGACAAGGAGTCTTTTATGAAGAAACATACATTCAATTGTGTGGAACTACCCAAAGGTAATAAGGTACTGATGAAAAAATTAGTGTTCATGATGAATATGTATGGAAAAATTGAGTTTAAGAAAAAATATAGATTATTAGTCAAGGTATTCCTTTAGAATAAAGGGTTCAACAATGACAAGATCTTTTCAATTTTAGTGAAAATGGATTGAATCAGATTCATTTTCATATTAGGGGATATCTTGGATTAAGATCATGAATATATGGTTATGAAAATAGGTTTTCATTATAACAATATTTTCAAGGATATCTATATGAAACATCCTGATGGTTTCATGGGTTTAGGATAAGAAAACCTCATCTTAAAATTGAAGAAGAGATTGTACCAACAGAAATAAGCTCCAAGTAAGTGGCTTAAGAATTTTGACTCATACATGGTGATTGATGGCTAAAAGAAAACATATAAAGACCAGTGGGTTTAATTCTAGATATTTGAGGATGGTAAATTTTTTTGACTACTAATTTAGGTTGAGGATATTTTGATTATTGGAATGGATGTTGAAAATATCAACCAGTTAAATAAAAAGTTATCTACGTCTTTCGATATGAAGGATTCAAGAGTAGCACGACATATTTTAGTGTTGAATATAATTTTTGGAATAAATATGAGGTTGTAATGTATATGTCAGGGAAAGTGTATTTAACATTTTATAAAACTCTTCAATATGGAAAAATCCAAAACAATGAGAAATATTCTCCATGAATATTTGAAGGTGTGCCAGATTTTATGTCCAACATCTAAGGAATAAATCAAGGTGATGAAGATGATGCCTAACTTCTTAGTTTTTTGGAATATTTATGTATGATATGGTGAGTATGGGACATGAAATGTCCCGTGTAATGGTGATCATGAGTCAATTTCTATCCAATCCTAGTACGAAACGCTAGGATGAAGTCAAATGGATTTTGAAGTGTCTTAAAGGTACATCAAATCTATGTTTGTGCTAAAAGAGATCTGATTCTATCATGGAGGACTATATAGATTATGATATAGATAGTATCCTAATACTTATAAGTATACATTCGGATATATTAAAAAATTTGTAGGATGAGATGTATCATGGTAGCCAAGGTTTCCAAAGTGTGTCTCTTTATCAATGACAAAAGCAGACTACATTACTGATTTTGAAGCTAGAAAGGTGATATTATAGATAAAGAATTTACTCCAGGAGCTTGAAATATCTAAAAGGAGTATAGGGTTCATTACAATAGTCAATGTACTTAGTAATTTAGAAATAAATTCTTGTACCATTACTGAATGAAGTTTATCAACATGTGATATCCTTAGAAAACCTAGGTGATAGATCGATAGATACTATAACTTGAGAAGATCCAAACAAAGGATGGCCCAATGGATATGTTGAAAAATGTGGTTTCTCAAGAGAAGCTAGAAATTTTCATATGATCTTGATGATTGTATATGGAGGGGGTGAATTGATGGAGATGTCCAGCTGCCCACCAAAATCTGTCATTAACTTCTATTTTAGTCGATACACATTCTAAAAGTTCAATAACTATTATTTTGGAATTCATGGGAGTTCTAAATGGTGTAATAGAATTCCATATTTTAGGTCCAATAGTTGGTGAGCATGTGGCAGTTGTGAAAAATTTACACCTCCCACCATGGCTATAATAAGAGGCCTTACGGAGCTTCCTCAGATCATAATTCAAGGCAAGAAGGATCGTTATATCCATTAAGAGGGCCTTGAGAGATCCATTTGTGAGAAATAATGAGGTTTGGGTGGGGAATTTTGTAACCATTTTTATTATTGAAATGAATGTTTGTCTTCCTATTCCATTCATCTCTCCACCTGGTGAGAAAATCACAATAACCCACCCAAATATTACAAGGAAATGATGAATCCACATTGATTTTTAGGACACCCATAAAATGAATTTCCCACCAAACTTCCAGAGAATCAAAAACCACCTTTAAATAGGCTACATGTTTGGAGTTCCAAGTAGACATAAAATTAAAATCCTTATAAACCAAGAAAGGTCAAGGATGTTCTACATGGTTAAAAATAAAATTGTTCTGAGACATCCAGATCATCCACAAAACAACACACAAGTTACCCACTTTCACAATAAGGATTTAAGTCAGACAAGAAATTAGATTAGTGGGTAAAATTAGGAGATATTAATGTGTCCAACATAGTAATTACTACATACATTCCAAACATCATTATCATAAGGACAACTTAAAATCACATTCATTTAAACTGAATGAAACTGCATTAAAAACGGAAGGTTGAATCAATGGATGAGTATTTGGAAAAAAGAAACTCCGAAGGAGGAAGAATACCAATGTAGATCTTTGAAAAAACAATGTTTACTTTTAGTGGTATAGTTAAGTTCCAAATTCTATTCCATAAATGAAAATTTTCTAGAAAAGTATAGATGAGTGCTATCATGTTTCCAAATTTAACAAAGTAAACATCGTATGCTTTTGTAGACCGACACAACCAATCCACATTAGTGTCGTTAGTGATTGGAATACTGAAAATAAAATTATTGATGGAGTTTTTTTTTCTAGATTTCTTGTGGGGGGATGGTTCCCCAACCATACCAACCCATGACTTTCCACATTTCTATTACACATTCTACAAGTGCAGCCTCGATTACTTTAGTTTCCTGGGGAATGTGGGTGGGTGTTGTTTGGTTTTGGTGGTAGGTGTGTCAAATTTAAAATCCTCCCACCATACCTATTTAAGTAGGGATGTGGGAGAATTATACCATCAATAATTAGATATAAGAGAGATTCATCAAATTCAAACTAAAAAACCTCTTCTATCCAGTGATAGAGCCTTGAGAGTTTTATTTGTAAAGATAGAGTAGTAGAGAAGATGTTTTGGTAAAATTATTTCAAGTTGAAATAAATCTTGTTTTCTTCCCATTTTCTTCATACATTGTTCTCTCTTTATGATTAGTGAATAAAAATAAGAGGTATCATAGGAATCTGTGGAGAAATGGTGGAGAGAAGTGGATATTTTTTAGTGACCAAGAAATTAAATTTTCTCATAAGTGTATTTTGAAGGTGGATTTTTTAATTTTTTGTCAATGTAATGACATTGAAAATGGATATAAAAGGAGCTACCTAGGCTTAGTCAATGTTTTTTCAATGTTAACATGCTATAGTACATCCTTACCATAGAGTATGATACTATTTTTCTATAAATGAAATTTCTAGTGAGATTTTGATTGTTGATTTGGCATGCCACATCAATATCACATCATTGAAATTTCATTGGTCGATCTCATCTAATGACACTGATCTGTTCATATCATAAACAATAGGTGTTTGATTTTAATGATCCAAGAGATGATTCTACCATTTTTTACCATTATGGATACAATCGTACACTAAAATTTTCAAAGTTCTCAGATAACGTTTTACATAATATAAATTCAATTGAGGTACTATCCATAGAAGGGATTATCATGTTGAATTCTTCTGACTAATCTAATTGGAAGTCTCAAATAGAATATATCATTAATGCTAAGTATATTTTTGACCCATTGATAACCAGTGAGTCAACACCAATTCCAACATGGAAGAAGATTTTAAGATGTTGAAAAATAAGATGATCAATCAAATATGTCATTAGATCTATCATAGTGTCTACCACCATGTTTCTTAAGAGACTTGCACATATGAACATTGGATAAAGTTAGAAAATACATACCAGTCAATGATCGCTTGGAAAAAGATAAACTTATTAAATTTGTTGGTGAATCATTGATTATAAAGTGGGAAATCTATATCCAAACACACTAATGAGTTCAAAGTCATGGTGAAATAATTGGTGGTTGCAAGTAAGGCACTGACTAATGAAGATCAGGTGAACCACCTACTATAAAAACTTCCCGATAGTTCAGATATGCTTATCATCTCACTTAGAAATTCAAAAATAGAGGCAAACTTTCCATAATAATTTTAAGGGATTCATTATTCAATGATAATTCTTTAAAGAATGATATAAGTTACAAAAATATGCAATACCATATCATGGATATGTGAGGGAGACAACTAGGAGGAAGTATATGAAAGGAATTAGAGTCTAATGAAATAGAATAGGAATGTCCATATATAAAAGGAGGCCAATATAAAAATACTAAAATTGTGTCATGGAATGACACAAGAAGATGAACTATTGAAATTCCCTACAAGATACTTTTTAGAGTTGCAATAAAAAAATAAGAAATTAAGGTCCTCATGTGAGGGTCACTAATGAATTTTTTATTTAATACAAATATAAGGAATTGACTTTATTTGACACATCAAGACAATATATAGAATGTTTTTTCAGTACTATAGCATCTTACAATGTCACTTTGAATCATGAGTATTTCATGACTTATCAAATTGGTGACTTTAGAGTAGTTAATATGGGGGGTACTATTTTTTCAATGAATTTTTGCATTGGAGATACCCAGGTTAAGATAAACGTTGGATACACAATCAACCTAAATGATGTTTGACTTGTTTCATAACATTAGATTAATCTATTATTAGGAATAGTCACTGACTTACAAGGCTATAAAAACATCTTGAATAATGGGGAAAGGAAGAAGAAAAAAGGATCATTTATCCTTTCCCAAGGTCACAAATGCACTACATTTTACAAAAAATAATGTGAAGATATGTGCAGACAACCTCAACACGATGGAAGGAGAGACTTCATCAAATATTTGGCATAATAGACTCATCCACATGAGTGAAAGAGGATTATAAATGCTGAAAAATAAGAATTACATCAGTATTAATAAGTATGAAAACCTTGATCCATGAAAATTTTGTTTTTATGGGATGAAGCATAGAGTATCATTCAATATCACTTCATTAAGGAGATCAAAGTTTTTGGATATAGAGCCTTGTAATGTATAAGGATCCATGGAGGTTTATTCACTAGAATGGAAAAAATATTTCATATCATCTATTGAATATGCATCTCAAATTGTGTGGGTGTTTGTCTGGTGGATGAAGGACCACGTATTGGATAGCATCAAAATGTTTCATGCCATGGTGGAGTGTGAAACTAAAAGAATCATGGACCTGCCCAGATACCCTAGTACCCGAATATCCGAGCCAACACTGACATGACCCAACATGCTTTCTTGGTCCCCACTAGTTGGATACTTGCACCTGGAATCATATTTGATCCAAGAGGAATAAAATTATCCACAAAACATTGGATGAAAAAAATATTAAAAAACAGTATTCTCAATAGTCCAAAGGGTTAATGAACCATAACCAATTGGTATAACAATACCCAACACATTAGATCATCAAATTACTCAATATCTAATAGGAATAAAATTAAAAAAAATACCATGAACCAAGTGGATAACATCTCCACCAGTCACCTCCATCAACACCCAATGGTTTAAAGGATCAAGAACATCCACCACCTCCATGTAACACTTTACCTTTTCTTTGACCTGGAATAAGAAAGTATGTAAATTCCAAAAGGAAATAATAAGGTGTGAGATATAAATATCATTAGGTTCTAAAAAGTCTTACATTATCAATATCATAATAATTCACAATTTATGATATCAGATAAAACAAAACAAGGCATCACATTTCATTTTTCTTATTTTAAACCAAAACAAGATTTCATAATCAAAAGGTGGAAGATATATCAAAAAAAGTTTCAAAAATGCTTAAATGAAAATTCTATATAAAATAGTTTATATGAATTAGTTGCAATGAAGGAATCAGTTCTGCAATCAGGGACATGTATATCAAATCAAACAACTAGTAAAAGAGCACAACACCATGTATGGAAGACTCGTTGTTTGTCAGTTTATTAGGTAATAGGATCCTCACACATCCTAGTAATGATCTCATCTCTAGTTAGGTGTTCAAAAAAACTCACCTTAATAGGTAAACCCATTGAGGGAAATCTACATCCCAATAGGGGAACCCATTACAGGTAGTCAAACCACAGTTCTTTTAGAAACAGTTGTATTCGTCAATCAAATTATATGGAGTCAAGGTCCTAGAATAATTATCCATATTACCACTATCTATCAAGGATAACTTTTTCTTCAAAAAATAAATCAAATTATAAATAAATAATTTCAAAAAAAAATCAATTTCTTAATCTCAATTTTAAACATGGCTTCTTATTTTCAAAACCAAATCATAGGTTTTCTATCACATACTTCCATTTAAAATCACATTTTAATTTAATCAATATTCTAAATATCAAAATAAAATAATTTAATCAAAATTATTTCTACTTTAATCCGTCATTTTTCATAAATCCACCCCACAATTCCAATTCCATTCAAATTGGTGTTTTCCCAAAATATCATGCTCGTTTCAAAGAAAAGATAAAATCACCGTTTTCATTGGTTTTAAAACTATTAAGAATAATTTCAATTTTATCAGGAAATTCAATGTTTCATCTATAGTTCAAAGAATTATGAGAATCCTACCATTAAATCAATGATCTAGAAAACAACACCCTCCATGAGACTTCTCAATGTTGAATGAAGGTGTGGAAGATCTATGAACACAACCTATAATAAAGATCCCACAAAAGAAGTTTAGATCCATTAGAAGCATGTTGATTTATCAGACTCCAAGGAGGATAAAAAAAGAGAGTGGAAGAAAACACATGGGCCATAATCCACTTACCCAGAAGAGATTGAATGAGTTCAACAACACTTCGATCCATGAAGGAATGGGTTTGGAGGATCCAAAATCATGTAGGGAAGGAACTGGGTCATGAGAGGGAATGATATAGTCCAAAATAAAAGAAAATATTATGTAAGACACACATAAAACCCCATTCCTTGAAAATTACAGGGTGTGTTATCCAAGTTCACATCGTGTAATCCTTGAAGGTCGTATATGTCAAAAAATGTGTCACCTTTTATTAAAATCCGATTTCAACCATTACACATTGTGAAATTCAAATACAAGATTTATAAATTTTCACGCCCAAAAAAATCCTCACCGAATATTCCTTTTCACAAATACATGACATGTAATCTCATTACATAACGTCTAATTTCTGATCACATAGTAAAACCCCCCAATTTTTCTAAAAATAAAAATAACCAAAAAGGGGACCTAATGAAAAAGGATAAAGAATAACTTATGAAAGGTAACAAGTTTTTTAAAATTCCCCACCATATAAAGTTTCGTCCCAAAGAAATACTTTCAATAAATCTCCATATCAAAAAGTGGAGGCCACTTCTCTTTGATCAGTGCCTCACACTCCCATGTCTCATGAGAATCAGAACCATTATACCATAGCACACAGACCAAACGTATCATCCTCCCATGAAGTTCATTTGTCTCAAAATCAACTATTATAACTAGATTCTATATCAGGGATAAATCGGGTTCAATATCCTTATCCTCCCATATCAAGAAATGAGATGGGTCTAAAAGATACATATGAAGCTATGATACGTGGAAGTTATTATATATCGACATAAAATGTGGTGGAAGTGATAAATGGTAATGCACTTTCCCCACCATATCAATGCCCTCAAAAGTAACTAAAAATGACATGAAATATTACCCTAACTCCCATGAAATCTATGACCCAATAGAGATAAAACTCTCAAAAACACCTGGTCACCAATTGAAAACTCCAACAGTCACCTATGATGGTCAGAATAATATTTAGACCAACTCTAAATATCTAAATTCTTTGAAGAATCAACTGAATATTTTTCTTTATCTTTTTTACCATGCTCGGTCTAAGAAAATAAGTTTCCCCAATCTCTGAACAACATAGAATACATTTTAATAGCCTTCTGTACAAGTCCCCAAAAGGATCCATTCTAATTAAATATTGGAAACTATTTCTATAAGAAAACTCAATGAGTCCCATGTGTTTATCCCAAGCTCTGCAAAAGTCAAGAACACAAGCACACAACGTATCCTCTAGAGTCTATATACCTCTCTCTATTGGTATATCCATCAACAAATGGTATTTTATACTCAAAAGAACCTAATATAACATCGCTCATTGAAGTAATCACCAGAAATAATAGGTAAAATGAGGATCTCTATTAGAGACTATAGTAGATGGAACTTATTATAAATGAAATATCTATCTAACATTGAGATTTTCCAACACCTCAACTTTTGTTTTATAGGGAATGGGTAAGAAGTTATCCAATTTGATCTACTGATTGGTTATAACCCTTGTATTATTATTTCCTTAAGGGGCATATGGAAAAAAACCAAAAATACTATAGAGATCTCATCCCACTTCTAATTTACCACTATAAGTGGATGAAGTAAACTTGTTGGTCTCTGGTTCTTAACCTTCAACTATTGGAAAGTATAGCTACAAGAAGCACACTCAGCGATGTTCCATCACATACCAATCCATTAGAATCATCAATACATATCATAAAACTTATTTGTGGTTCTTGGGTGCAAAACCAATTGAGGGTTATGTAAATCACCCAGTACATCTTTTCAAATGGATAAAGGAAAAAAACAGATTCCGAAAACATAAAATACACTCCATGTAGAATAACCACCCAAAAATTTTCTCCTCTACATAAAGAGAGTCCCTAATTATGTGAAATTATTAATTAAGTTGTTTCTCCAAAATAAAAAACTCAAGAAGAGTGGAGGGAAGATAAACACTTTCCAAGAAAACCTTTCCTTCTTTATCTTGGACTCCTAAATGAAACTATGAATAAAATATACATCAAGTTCCAGTCTTTTGATGATTATTTAATAGCCTCGATCAGAATTTTCCTTCTTAAAGAATCTTAAATTTCATTTCCCTTCACTAGGGTGCATGCACTGTAGAAATCAAAAGACTATAGGTACTCCGCCCAACACCTCTACTGAATGTTCAAATATTTTTTAGAGAGGATTTAACTCAAGCTACTGTGGTTGGAAAAAATGGTAACATTTCTCCAAAAAGGTAATTTCATTGACTATTATGTGATTGAATCATGAATTTTAGTTTAAGTTCATGGGTTGGATAACATTTTTCATGAGGTCTAAGGTATCTAGAACCGTAGGCTACCACATGATCACCCTGCATAATAACACAACCCAAACCCAAAACTGATGCATCACAAAAGACCACATAGCTATGGTCGGCCACTAGAAGATTCAACATTAGTACATAATTAAAAATACATTTATTCTCAACAATAGAACCCTAACATTTATCATCCCAAGATAACATCACTCCCTTCTGAGTGAGAGAAATCATTAGAGAATCTAAATATGGGTATTCTTTTACAAACCTATGGTAGTATCCCACCAAACCAAAGAATCTCCATATCTCAAAAACATTTTTTGATTACTCCAATGTCATTACATCTTTCACCTTCCCTGAATCAACTAAGATACCATGTTCTTACACCATCGGTCCCAATAATTTCCCTTCCAAAATCTTGAAATTACACTTTAATAGATTTTCATAAAGTTAGTGATCTCTCAATATTTCTAGAACTATTCACAGATGAATAACATGATCCTCCTCAAAATAGAGTAAAATAGAATATAATCCATGAAAAACACCATTAAAGGGTCAAGGTACTCATTAAAAATCATATTTATTAAATCCATAAATACTGTCGGAGCATTGGTCAGGCCAAAGGGCATAACAAGATACTAACAGTGACCATACCTTCTTCTGAAGGTTGTCTTCTAAAAGTTGGATTATTTTATTCTCAATTGGTGATAACCACTTCAAATTTCAAACTTCAAGAACCACTTGACCTCTTTTAAATGTTCAAAAAATAATCAATCAATGGATAATGATACTTTATATTCACTAAAGTTGATTGATTTTTTGGTAATCAACATAGAGGAAAAGTGTTCCATTCATATTATTTACAAAGAGAATAGGTTCCACCCATGGAGAAACACTTAATAATATAAATGCTTTCTAAATAAAATCATCCAATTTATTCTTTAACTCTTTATGTTCAACTAGTTCCATACAATATGAAGGAATATACACTAGTTGATTACTAAGAACTAAATAAACATAAACTCTACCACTCTTACCAGTAGGAAACTAGACAATTCATAATTAAAAATGTCAGGAAACTCGATGAAATTTGGGGGGGAGATCATCACTCAAAGATTCCCACTCAAGATCAAAATCAAACACTGATATTAAATTCCATGAATCTAGATAATAAGGTACATATCTTCTCAACTTTGAGTCCCATTCTCCCTGAAAGTAATGACTCGCCACATTGGTGGTTGTAAAGGAGACCCACATAAGACAATAGTAAATTCAATCGTTATTAAAAATGATCCAATTTATCAAAAAAATGGTATCAATAGGTTTCATACAAAAAAATCCCAGGAAATTTCAATCTCCAATAAAGAGAAGATACAAGACGGACACTAGAGACCCTTCTCTATCTTTTTTCTGAGGGGCATAGTAATATCCATCACATAAGAAAAAATATCCATAAAAATATTTATCAAGTCCATAATACAAGTTGATGAAAATGAGTGAGATAATATAGTATCAAATAAAGAGGTCACTAAAGATGAAGCTATGGTGATGGAACATCTCATGATGGTTGGACCAGTATCAGCTTCATTTGGAGACTCTATCACTCCTCGAAGAAGCTTCATATCAGTTACATGTGGCTAAGACCCCTTACTTCGTGAATTATCTTATTACCCTTGATTAATTTTAGGTGATGACGATCTCATTCCTCTATGTGGAAAAAAATAAATAGAATATTTTTTTAGGTGTCCTGACTGACCACATGAACTACAGATCTTTGGTATCTTAGTACAAACACATCTCAAATGCCTAACCATGCCATAATTAAAGCCAGATAGAGGGTTTATTCTAGGAACTGTAGAAGTTAAAGAGGATTATAGTTTTCAAGATCCACCATGAGGCTCATCATGTTTCCTATTTCCTTTAAATAAACTCGTAGGACATCAACTGGGAGTAAAATGAACTCCCTCTAACCCTAACTTTCCAACCCGATCAAGCTCAACCATGAACTCCATTTTTAGTATGTTAGTATAGAACAAAAGCTTCAATAAGAAAACCTTTGAATGGATATCGCATTAGAGATCCACCTCAAACCATCAGTCCTTCGTCTTCTCTATTGAAAATATATTTAATGAAAACTCCCATGCTCGGAAAAATAGTTTTCATACTAAGTTAGTGAATTATTATCATATTAAAGGTTAAAAAATCCGTAGACTTTTCTAGTGCCATAGATTCAAGATATAAATAATGAGTGAAAATAATTATAAAGTCCTTCTACTCCAAACACTCATTCCTTTTATCCATTACCATCGAGTCCCATTATATTTTTCTAGGCCCTTTTATCTTGAATGTATCAAATTTCACCTTAATATATTTGGGTGTTTCCAAGAAAAATTCATGCTATCTTGTTCAACCAATCCTCAGGATCTTGAGGATCATTTGTTCCTTGGAAACTATATTGGTTATGGATAAAAAGATCTTGAGAATGATTCTGAGATTATTCCTTCTAAGGTTCCATAATTGGATCCTAAACAGGAGTGGTTGTAGGTTCATGTCCAAGCGATTGGATGGTGCATGCAATAATCTCTAAAATATTATTTTCCATGGGAGTATCCTATCATTGTGGTTCACTAGAAGCTTCCTAAAGGAGCCTATTCATGTGTCTTCATGGAGTCAGGATGCTGCAAAACATAAAAAAAATACTGAAGACATCATAATATGTGTCATATTATAGGAGCAACTAGAAAATCAATCCCATCAGATAAGATATAAAGATTTGGATTTTGACATACCCAAATTCAAATCAGGTAAAATATTAGAACTGGGTCAAATTATTCCTTCAGTTTCCTTTCCCCAAACACCCATGGTGACTTAAGGATCATTATAATGAGAGATGTTCAGGAAGTAACTCACAACTACTTCCTATGTCCTGATAATCCAACCTCATGTCTAGAAGGACAACCCAAACTACATACTAACATCAAGGAATGTTGATTAACTTACACCTTTGACACCACTTATTCAAAAAACATCTCAGATACCTTTGAACCTTGATAATTGAAATGCCACAAACATTTCTTTAAGGGGTTTCTTGATCCCCATGGGTTGGAGACTAGCACCTGGCATTATACATGATTAAAGAGAGAATTAATTTTCCACAAAATAGCTGAAGAAAAAAGATAATGAATAAATATGTTCAACACTCGAGAGGGATAATGCACTAGAACCAATTGTTATAAAAAACCCAATGTATGACATCCCCAAAGTACACAATATCAAACAAGATAAAAAATTATACAATCCAATGAAATAAGTGGATAACATCTCCATTGATCACCTCTATCAAAACTTCATGGTGCAGAAGATCAAAAATATATACCACCTCCAAGTGGCGTTTTCCCTTTTCTTAGACCTAGAATAAGAAAGTATAAAAATTATTGAAGGAAAGTGTAGGGTTTGAGATATAAATAAAATTATGGTCTCACCAATTATTCCATAATTAATACCCCAAAAAATTTCCATTTATGTTATCTGATAAAATAAAACAGGTCGTGGAATTTAATTTTTCATATTTTAATGAAAAAATTATTTCATAATCAAAAGATGGAAGATATATCATACAACTTTAAAAAAGTATTAAATGAACGTTTTATATAAAATAGTTTATATAAATCAAGTGGAATTAATAAAATAGTTCAATAATCAACACCATGTATATAAAATCAAACAACTCATAGAAAAAAAACAACACCATGTATGAAAGCTTTGTGGTAAGTTAGTTTAGTGGGTAATAGGATCCTCACACATCTCAATAATGATCTCATCTATAGCTAGGTGTTCACGTACAAATACACTCTAATAGGGTAACCCATCGAGGGTAGTCTACACCTGAATAGGGGAACACATTATAGGAAGTCATGCAGTATGTTTTTTATAAGAGTTTTCATTGTCAATCTATTTTAATAGAGTCAAGGTCCTGGAATGCTTCTCTTATTTACCACTAATTAAAATTTCTATCATGTATAATAAAAAATTAACTAAATTTTCAACCAATAAATATAAAATATTTTAAAATATACTTTTCTGATTTCATTTTTCAATATGACTTTCCCATTTCAAAACCAAATCATAGGTCTTCCATCACTTCATTCCATTTCAAATAACTTTTAGATTTAATTCATTTTCACAAGACCAACTCCAAATCATTTCATCAAAATAATTTCTAAATCAATCCTTTATTTTTCATAAATCTACCATGTAATTCCAATTACATTAAAATTGGGTTTCACCAAAATCTCATGATAATTTCAAATCAATGATCAAATCATCCCGTTTCCATGTTTCTAAAACAATTAAAAATTTATTTCAATTTTATTATGGAATTAAATGTTTCAATTGTATGGAAAATAATTCTAGAACCACCTACCTTTAAATCAATGATCTGGAAAATAACTCTCTCTATAGGACTCTCTAATGAAGAATGAATGCATGGAGGATCTAGGAAAACAACCTAGAATCAATATCCTAAATAATGGAGTTTATATCCATAAATTATGAAATTACTTATCAAACTATAAGGAAGAGAGAAAGAGATAATGGAGGAAAAAATTTGATAGGAGATCCACTTATTAGGAGGAGATAAAACAAGTTAAATTCCTCTTTTATTGGTAATGTAAAGGATTTAGAGGATCCAAAATCACCTTGAGAAGGCTCTGGGTTGGGAGAGGGAGGACTATAGGTCTAAACAAAAGAAAATCAGATGTTCATCAAACCTAAAACTACCTTACTAAATAGTTGCATGGCATGTAATCTTAATTCATGGACTATAGTTCAAAATGTCCATATATGCTGAAAATGGAATTTTCTTTTTTTAAATATGATTTTTCAACCATGACGTGATGTGAATTTCAAATACATGATGTGTAAACTTTCACACTCAAAAAAATACTCAAGGTATCTAATTGGAAAAAAAATAAACTGAAATTAATCCCATTATACTCTATGTAATTTTCCAATAGACATCAAAAAAATCTAAATATACTAAAAAACCAAAAAACAATAGAAGGAAACCCAAGACCTAAGGACAAGGAATACCTTATGAAATGTAGCGAGGTGTTACAGAAATGAATTTGATGTTTCTTCATTTAAAAAATAGCGGAGAGGATAGGGATTTAAATTCCTATTATGGGAGTCAGGTCATCTTACATGAGAGGATGGTCCCATGTGTACCACAACATAATGTAATTTCAAAAAAGATGAATAAAAACATCATAGATAAGGTCAGAAGAATAATTTTTTTAGCTAATAAGCCTATGAAATTATTGATAGAAGGTGTTAATGTTTCATGATCCCTCATCAAAAGATCACCATTGGTCCCACTAAATTTTGAGATTCCATAGAAGCGACGGTCTGGTAAACATCCCTCTTACTCTTGATCATGAGTATTTAAATGTTTGTAATTTTATCATGTATCCAAGGGTATTATGTGGAAGCAAGGTGGGATATCTAATCCATTCATCTTCATCAACTATGAATATGATGAATTTAGATACAAGAATTGGGACCCGAAGGAGAAGATGCTGATCAAATTCATAGATATCATGTTCAATGTGAAAAAAAGATCTAGGATATTAGAAATAAAAGAATTTATCGAAGGTAAAGTGTTGGGGAATCAATTCAGGATCCAATGTATTCACTACTACCACCTATAAATGAAGAGGAGGAGGTGCAAGAAGACTCACAAATAGCGGACTAGAAGGTAGTGAGGGGGATATTTGGCTAGGGGAGACTCAATCCACTCCAAAAGAATTTTCAAAATCATGACATGAGATTGGTGATGCAGTGCCTCCCAAACCAAAAATTTAATAGGTCCAAAGATATTCACAAGGACGTATTCCATCCACAAAATATTAGGATACATAGTACCTATTGGTGACTGATGAGGGGGTCCATAATGATATCAATAATCTTATCAACATTTTATATCATTAGACATGCAAAGTGATATATTGAAAACTTCTGATACATGTAAATATCCCATGAAGGAGGTCCTGATGGAAACATTGACAAAGATTGTTTCTCAGGAGAAGTTAGATCTTTGTAGATGATCTAGTGGATTGCTTCTAGATGGGGTGAATTGATGGAGGTTTTTTTCAGCTACTTGGGATAGTGATTGGTGCACCAACCCTACCAACAAAATACTTCCAATACGGCTATATCCCATTCTACATGTGCATCCCATATTCTTTCAACAGCCACGGGAAGGTAGGTGGGTGTTTTTTGGTTTTGGTTGGAGGTGTGTCAAATTTGTACCCACCCCCCCCCCCCCCCTCCCACCATTCTTGTTTAAGGATGTCCATTTGGGAATCACACCATAAAAAATTAGAGACATGTGAACTTCATCATATCCATGATAATAGATCTATTATATTCTAAGAGATAACATTAAGGTGTCTATTTATAGAGAGAGGGGTATATAGAGTAATTTTTTTGTAATCATTATTCAAGTTGAAATAATTGCCATTCTTTTTCCCATTTTATTCTTCCATTAGTCTCTATTAATGATCAGTGAATCAAAATATTTATGGTCCCTTAAATTAAAATAGTTCTCCAACTATCCCAATTAAAGATGAAAAGATCCTTTTTTGTGTCATCCTCTTTTCCAAGGAAAACCAAAATCATATTCCTCAAAATTGAAGTATCCACCATCAATGGTTCCTTCCAAATACTAACCTTTTCACCATTTCCAATCCTCCAATATATTCCCTTTAGGAGCAGCAAGTAAGATCCACAAATACTTCTTTAAATAAAGAAATGGAATGGTCATAAACATGAATAAAAAAGATAGAGTAAGGGAAATAATTTGCATGAAGGACTCAATCAAATAAGGGTATGGGGATTTTAAAGAGGTTCCAACCATTCATGGCCCATAACAATTGTTAAAAAACAAAAAATGCTACATCCCAAACTCCAAACAAGCCTTAGGAACACAAATTTTTTCCAATGAAACCAAATGAGTCCTATTCTTACCACTGTGATCTCGATATAAGAACGCAAAAAAATAGAAGTGAATATATTGAATAAGAAAATAAATGTTCCTAGAAAGAGACATCCCATAGGAGGGAATGGATATTTTCATTGATTTGATGAGAACTTCCTTCCCTACCTTGGAAATTCCACTTAAGGACCGAACATGGATTTTTTTATTCAACCAGTCAATGATAAAAGAAAACAAATCTTTATATGATTTTAAAGTTAAGGTAGGGTGGAAGAAAAACTAATGATTCTTGTAAAACATCTAAATTTCTGAGACTCATTGAAATTTATCTTTTCCCATAGTTGAAATGCCATGGCTAAATTATACTTGAGGTTTAGAGAGTTCAACTGATTTCCCTAAAGCTCTCTGATAATTATTGATAATACACTTCATGTCTTGGTCTTCTTCAAACATGTCCCTTGGAAATAAAAGGTAATAGATGATGAAGATAAAATGAGAAATAAGAGGACCAAATTGGCACACTTTTTCCCCATGAATTTTCTATGTCATGAGATGCACCTAAAATAATAATAGAGAAAATGCTATCAACCAATATTAAGATAAAATGGGAGAGTGGGTCCCTATATTGAAGACCATAGGTGGGGGTGAATATATGGGTGATATTTACATTAACCATAATCTAGATTGAAATATAATAAACACATTCCATAAAAATTTCAAACCATTTTGTACAGAAGCCTGAGATACTGAGAAAAATGTGAATGAATAGACATTCAAGTCTGTTAGAAGCTTTAGTCATACTATTATTCTATTCCATCAAACATATTTTAGATGATACCATGTTTTCATTGAGTGAAATGTTTCATTTTTTTTAAAAGGTGGCGACATGAACTGGTTTCCCAGCACATGCCCCAAAGTAATTTATTAATATAAAAAAAGAGTTTACAAAACTAGCTCGAGGTGTAACATACTTACACCAGCAGGGAATTAGAGATTACAAATCATAGTAAAAAAATAGACACCAGCAGGGTACCTTCATTGAGAGAAAGATGAGCCTCCATGACAAAGTTGTCACATCCTCAAAGAAAGGCAGCGTCAAATGTCTCTCAGCCACACCAAAATGGGAAGTCTTGCCCACCACATAAGAACTCAGAAAAGGGATCTTCAACAAAAAAGATCTTCTAGTTAATATCATCTGCTACACTAACACTGGCTCCACAAAAGTGCTCAGCAAACTTCAGAAAAGGTGAGAAAATTGTCCCCAGGTTTTGAGAAATGTATGGCACAAAATCCATGATTGTGAGATCAAAAGGGAGCATATGAAACTGAACTTTTCGCCCATCCTTTAAATCTTGATTTTCAATGACTTCTCCTCCATTATTCCAAGAAGACACATCAACACTTGAACTAGAAGTATCAACATCCATTTCGTAGTGAGAAATCCTGAAGGATAGCAATGAGAATTTCAATATTATGCTTCACTTTTGAAACACATGAAGATGCTCCCCCTGCTAAAGATACCCTGCTTAAATATATCTTTGTCCTCTTCATTTTTTACAATTCTATCTGATCCATATCCATGACAAGATCTGGGGGGAGTTATCAATTATGGCCACCTTTTCAGGATCAATGCCCAGAACTTTCAATTATTCCGTGTAACTACCATCTGAAAAAATACATGATTCGCGGTAGACTTGATGAGATATAAGCTTCCTGTATGGGTCCAATTTATCAAGAAGTTTCGCAGAATATATGCTTTGACTGATTTTGAAGACAAAAAAAATAACATCTCTGCAGCCCTCTCCAAAAATGTTTGGAGGAACAGCCTCCGCTTCACATATATCGTCTTCTCCTTCATGTTGAAACAAACAGATCCAAATTGCACAAATTTAGAAATGAAAAGCAGACCTGATTAAGAGATCATAGCCAAAACCCCAAAAAAATTGAAAGGTCTCAGCCCTAAAATAGCCCTAAAACCTATAATGTCCAAGAAACTAGACCAGTCCAGATTAACTCCAAATGAAGCAGAATCATCCTTCAGAAAATTACAATAATACAGACTTTAAGAAGAAATTGAACAAAGACAAACAGTAAGCAGGTTGAGACAGGTGAACCAGGAGCATGTGCCAAGACAAGAAGAAAACACTCAGAAGCAAACTTTAGGAAAGAAATCATTCAGTATCCACCAGATTCATCAAAACAGAAAGTCAATCAAAGATCGAACTAGATCCAAAACTTATTGTCATGGAATAATCGTGAAATCAAAGTTTGGATCCTTATTGAATTCCTCATAAACTTTGATAAACATACTCTTTCTGATATCAAGGTAATCCTGAGCAGTTATATCACCATTTTTATACTTCCTAAATGTATTTTTCTCATTTTTCCCAAACCAGGAGTCAAGATATTTTGGAAAATCCAGATCATTATCATACTGGTAGGCATCCCTATATGCCGGGTCATTTTCATCAACTTCAATTGAAGAAGTTTCTACATCAGAACAATCAGAGTTTCGTGAATATTCAGGAAGGGGCTCTATAGGAATTGGTTGTGGAGGAACTTCACGGGCAAAACTTTTGGCCGCAAATGATCTTGTGATGATGGTTCTTTCATATTTGACATTGTATCTATGTTTCCGAGTTTTCATAGGGAATGGAGTGATGAAACCATCTGAGTCCACAATAACTTTTTTACCTTTTTGATCATGTAGATGAAAAGATTCCCCTACTTTAGTTATCTTATCCACAACAACCTAGAGAAACTCCTCTGTGTGCCCATATTTGTTAGTCACATGACCCTCAGATTTTTCATCTTCCTTCATGGTTGGTTGGGTGGAATCACTCTTTTCCACATCAAGATGTTCTTTCTACTTGGTGACAGCAAGAACATAATTGAAAAAGTCTAAGAGTTGATATCGAGATTTTCGAGAATTTAATTGTCCTTTTACCCCATCATCTCTTTCCTTGAAAACACAATGATGGATTTTTTCTTTTTCCTTAACCACATGATCATCTTCTCCGCTATCAAATTTAGAAGGTCCAACCATGTTTTCTTGGTTATTTTTACACTTTTCTGTCCAAACAGGTTTAAGGCTTTTAAAAATATCAATAAATTTGCCACAATTGCTTGTACGGTGCCCTAATCTGAAGCACTTAGAGAATTAGTCCGACAATCTTTCATAAATAACTTCTTGGGAGAAGGAAAAGTCCCCACTTTGAATCCAAATACTGAAGGGAAAAAGTTGAGAAACATCTAACTCAATACAAATCCTAGAAATCGAGGGTCTTGAAAGAATTTTTGTTGCAAAATCTAACTTCAGAGGATTCCCAATAAGATTAGCAATATGGAAAAGGGCTGCCTTCTTGAACAGGTGAAGTGGTAACTCCGGGAAGCTAACCCAGATAGGAACAATAGGGGATTCAGTATAGGCATCCAATTCTGGAGTCCACTTAAGAATTTTCAATAAGCAACCTCCAAAGGACCATGATCTCTTGACCCAAATCCAATATTATCCCTCCTCAGATGAGAACTGAAAAACAATGTGTGAGGGGTTCAGGAGACCGATTTGAAAACCCATAAATCCTATCACTTCAAGGGATGAGCGAGGATACTTCAAATATGTCCTTCGATTAACAAATTTTCCAACCAAAACAAATCTTAGATTAGAAGAAAGAAAGTTTACCTCACTTGTTGAGAATGAAGTCGCGGGTTGCCCACAATGTCGAAAAGATTTAGGGAAAATCTGAATTTCTTGAGTCGCATCAGGTTGAGTAAGAAGCTCATCTCTTGATTTCCTAGCAACTACATCAGTGAAAGATCGAGAATCCAATTTAGGGTTTTCATCTCGCGACGGGTTCTTCGGAAGCGCTCTGCGGGTCTGCATCGAGTGAAATGTTTAATGGAAAATTATAGAATTATAAAAAATAATCCCTTTGTGGACAAGATCACTATGGTATTTTAAAATAAAGTATTTAAAAACATCATAGAAATTTGATTTCAAATTTTGATAACATGTTATAAATAACCTTAAAAAAGATAATGGGTTTGAAATATGAAACCATAGATGTATTATGAGCTTTAAGAATAATAGTAATCTGGGTTTCATTAATGAGAATAATATCTTATTTAACCATACACAAGTCTTTCATAAAGATAAAAACATATAGACCCACAATATTCAATAATTATTTTTAAAAAAGTTTATAAAATATGTAAGTACTATGTTTCTTAGTCACATGGATCTCTCATAGAGATGAAAAAACCACCTCATCAGAAATATTACTAACTAGTTGGTGATTCTAGGTTTAGTGATCATATATGGAAGATCAGTGGAACCATCGATTGAGATAAAATATCCTTTGAATTAATAAAGGCAACAAAAAATTTTTGATGATCCTATGGCTATCATTCTCTTGGGTAAAAGACCCAACATTATAGGAAACAAACCTTTAAATATGGTTCTCCATACATTGAGAAGAATTATTTTTATGGAAAAACTATGTATTAAAATAACATTATTTAATGTGAGAGACATGTTCCCACATAAACCAAAAACTCAATATATTCATAAATGGTAATTTCTTTTTTTAAGGTAAAAGGTTCATGAAATCATGGAATTAGAGATTGTACACACACTAAAAGAAATTTGACCTTTATCGACCACCATATGGCCTCTTTTGGTGGACACATCTACCTTTTACTTAATCAAAATAGCAACCTCTATTGGTCGTAACTATATGGGTCCCCAGATTTCCATCGTAGCAATAATTGGGAAGAGATATAATGACCACAATAGGTATACACAAATCTTAATAATAGTGTGACTGCCTATAGCAGTCTCAAATGCTCCGAGAATTAAAAGAGAATTAGTGACCACCATAGGTGGAAGTTAGTCTACTGAAGTTTTTAAAAAATCACATTTGAAGAGCCTCCAAATAAAAAAAAATATAAAACTAGTCATCTAAATATCTATAGATCATTCCATTCTTTTATCTCAATCAGTCAATTTATATTATATGAAAAACGATTAAATAAAACTAATAAAAATTAACATATTTAACATTAGAATCAAATTTACATAGCTAATATATATATAATAATCAAAGAATTATATATAGTGTTAAATACATAAAGCATTATAAATAGAAAAATGATCCAAATATAATTGGAAATATCTAATTACACTGTTAGTTAAACTATGATTATTAATGTTAAAATACAATTTCACCACTTACCAATCAATCTATGCATCTAATTGAACTGGTTTTGATTATAATAGATAAAATATTATATGAGAAAATTTTTCAAAGATTTTCAAATCAACCAGATGTTTTTTACTCATTCATGACACTTTTATGGGAGATATTTCATTTTAATAACACTATACAATGTTACCCATCAGTTTCATTCAGACTGTGTGACCTGAGCATCTGGTGAATATGACTTTGATTCCAATGGATCTAAAATGGATCAATGATCATTATTCCACTATTTTATGTTAATAATAGAGTGTTTTTTTGGTGTTGGCCAATTTAACATGATTTCTCACTTAAATTCAAAATATGAGGGACAAAAATAACTTCTGATCGAAATGAGAAATTTGAGTATCCAATCCAGGTTTTGACTATTACTATATATTTCAAATGACCTGAATATTTTTTTCATAATATTTCAAGTCAATAAATGCCCATTTAGTTAGTTTTGACCTATACACACATGATTTTTCTATTATTACAAAAATAATAATCACTTTGAAAATTATTTCATATTTTACCAACCAATATAAGAATCAGATTAACATGTGGTTGATTCTAGTAGATCACATATAATTCATGGAATTTTCTCCTAAATTTTTACATAAATTAGAAATACTTTTCACATTTTGACACCACGAAGGGATATATGTCTTTTTAATAACACTAGATAATGATACCCATCATTTTCTATCACACCAGGTGTCATGATAATCTAATTGATGTGGTGTTTATTCTTACATATAAAAAATGTATCAGAGGTCATTATCCCACAATTTCATGTTAATTCAAGTGTTTTTTCGTGGTATGTTATCCCCTTTTACAAGATTTTTCACTTAACTCCATGTCTTAGGGACAAATGACCATTTTTATTGTACCATGAAAATTAGGTTTTTAGTCCACACGCTAATGTTTACTTCATATTTTAAATAACATATTGATTGTTTTCCTAAGACATCATGTAAATAAAATATTTTTGGGTCGATTTAGACCCCTACACACATGATTTCCCCAATATTACAAAAATGGTAATAAATTTTAAAATATATATCAAATTATACCAACTAATCCAAGAATTCCATTGATGCATGGTTGATTCCAATACATCACATATGATTATTGTAATTTTCATCTAGATTTTCTCATCAATAAGAATTTGTTTTCCTATTTTCGACCCCCCAAATTGGAGATATTTCATTTTAATAATACTCGAAAATGATTCCCATTTTTTTCAATTATACTATGTTACGTGAGAATCTGATGGATGCGGTGTTGATTCATAAAGATAAAAAAGATAGTAGGGATTTTTATCCAATTTTTTCATGTATATACTAGTGTTTTTTGGTCGGTATATTGACCCCTTTTATGTGATTCTTCACTTAAATCAAAATCTGAGGGACAAAATGCCATTTTTATCATACCAAGTAATTTGGTTATATGATCCATGTTATGGTGATTCCTACATATTTTAAATGACTTAAATAAAATATTCTTAATATTTCATGTCAATTAGAACTCGTTTATCTAGTTTTGACCCCTACACACACTACTACACATAAGGCCTTTAACTACACTAAAATAGTGATTTTTTGGCATAAAATGGTGTTGAAAAATGGGGAATCCCTAAAATACCTATGCCTTTATCAGTGATAGAAAAGAGATAATAAAGGAAATAATTATGATCACTATAAAATCATGGATAAAGGAAACTATTGTCGATTCCAAAAGCCCTCCAATAAAGGACTCCTTTATCAATACTTCTTTAAGCATTGATAAAGGTGGCCCTTTATTGAGGCTTTTATCTAGCGGTGATAAAGGGATCCTTTATTAGTGATTTTCCAAATATTAATAAAGAAGCATACTACTGTAGTGTGCTATTAAAATTATATCACACTACATTAGAGAAAATAAAGATCAAATAGAAAATAATGGGAGATAAAATACATAAATTAATTAAAATAAATATTAAAAAACAAATACAAGAAAAAACACAATATTATAGACTTTTAAAATATTGGTTTTCAAAATTACATGAGTACGTACATGTAATTTCTCTTATATTCTATGTATTATTTCTTTTCAATATTATATAGAATTATTACGAGACTAGGGTTTTCGACAGTGTGCGATTCTGAGTCCCATAGTGCCCAGAATAAACGTCTGAAATAAATTAAACTTTTAAACAGCACGTGCGAGAGGTTTTTCTAAAAAAGTGGAATAACTTCTAAATGAGTACCCGAATCAGAAATTTGAGGGAACCATTGTGTTCAGAGTAGCGACTTTACATTAGGCAGGGCCTAACATCGACCGGTGCGGGTCAACTGCAAAAGTTATTTTTTGGATGTTTTAATGGAAATAATATAAATTAATAATTTAATTTAATTTAATTATTTTGTTAAACGTAGTGACCTAATCCTCCCCTATTAATACCTACTTATGTAAATTTTTCAAGGTAAGAAACATAACCCAGCGAATTGAGGAATTTCCATTAGAGTTTTGGAGGATAACCCATTGGCAGACGACGACGATGCAATCAATTGACGCATCTTGGATTCGATGAACCTCGCCAACGAATGAGATGCGACCATAGTTCTTCAACTGAATTGAGGTAGGGGTTTCTATTTTGATTCTTCTCCTCACCATTCTTATATTAAATGAAAAATGTCGATCAACCCACAAACAGGGTGATCCGCGGATCGGACGTTCTGGCAGTAGGGTGTCAATTTCCTTTTCTTTTGGGGTTTTTCATTCAGGAATTGATTTTATGATGATTTTTGATTTTCCTTTTTTATTCACATATTAAAACTATTAATTGGAGCAGATCAGCATCATGGAAAATTATATTTGAGGTGTGTTTCTCTTTTGTTATTGGATATCTTCCTCTTTTCCTCGCGTTCTTTGCGTTCTTCGTGGGGCGATGAACAATGGATCGTTGCACAAAAATTTCGCAAAAAAATGAACCCAAATTGAAGATCCAACATCGCGATAACATATACGGGGAGAGATGATGATGGAGGATGATAGATCACATTAGATTGGAAGAGACCATCCTTTAAGCGTTCTTCACGCGGGTTGATCGATATGAATTTTCATGGCCAATCGAAGGCCCAAAAAAACAAAGATGAATTCAGAATGTCAGGGTCTCCTCAACCATGGAGTTTTGTGGAAATTGGGTCACCAGAAGGAAATTTGGAAATTTGACAGAGGCACGGAATGAAGAACCATTGGTTCTAGAAAATCCAGAATAACAGATCATGTTCTCCCAAAGAACACGCCTTGTGGTACCGGCGGCGGCGACTAGGGTTCCAGGTGATAGAAAAGTATCATAAGGCATGTGACCCCTATCACATGGCATGTAGGAAATTCTTGAAGATCAGCATGTATTCTAGAAAGTACACTGACACGTGATGGACTAAATGACTACACAACATGGCGTGTAGACCCTACATGTCATAACAGGGGCGGCTACGCGGGACTCGACATGTATCTAGGGGATACACGAATATGGGGTGGAGTACATGGTTGTGCACTCCACCACACGGCCTGACAAGGCCAGAAACCCAGGTCACCTCGGGTACCGATTACACGGGTTGGCATACATGGGTTGAGGCCCTGTACAAGAACATGGCCAGAGTACATGGAGGAGACCCCAGAAACCTTTAAACGGTGTGTGAACCTTCCTACCCGCCATGTGGTTGCCTTTTACACTACAATCATTATGACTCTGGCCATTATACAAAGGATGTACCCAGAGTTGGGAGACATGGAATGTGACCCATTATACACACCATGTATATCCTGGTACACATCTTGAACCTCTTGTACAGTGTATGTTGGACATGTTTCATTTGGGTTAGTGACCCTTTTCTCGTTCCCTTGATGTTCAGGAATTGTGTCCTTCAATAGGAGTATGATCCCTTCAGTCATTCTGAGATAGAGTTAGGTATCCCCCGAGAGGCTCGGAGCAAGATCCTCTATCCATTCTTAACCCTAGGTAGAGTCAGGTATCGACATTACCAATCCTACAGGATACTGATCCTCTACTTAGAAGGTGAATCTGGATGAGTCATGGAATCTTCTAAGGCCCCGGTAGTGGTCCAAATCTATGTATTGTGATCTTTTCCCACTCAATAGTGTGTTCTCCCATAATGAGTGTATCTATCTCTCATGGCTTTTCCCAGTGAATAGTACTTCTCGGACAGATGATATTAGAGCTATCAGACTCGTGAAGTGAGTTCTCCCGAATGAGTGCTTCATGGAATATTCAAACAGAATCCCTAGTGTGGGTATGAGATTGTGTGACTTTTCTCTAGACTAATGGTCTAGGTTAGGGGTATATCTAGATTGTGTTTATCTTATTATATTTTCAGTAGACATATACTGTGTAGAGCTGACTGTACCTTTAAATTGTGTATTGATTTGTGGTTTTTTGTGGTCCTCTACTGAGTATTGTCATACTCACCCCTGCATGGTAATTCCCCACATGTTTTGTGTCATGTGAAGATGAGTGGCCTTTTGATGGAGTCTAGGGTGGACCCGGACCGGACTGAGCTTTCTGAGTTCCCTTTAGGCCAAGGTGTCCCTATGGCTATAAGTAGCAATCCTAGTACCTGTTTTTCCTTACTGGATAGACTTTGTAGTTTGTAGGCTCTGTTTTTTTTGTGAGCTTGTATTCTGGGTCGGTTTTACTTTTGGCACTTTACCTACCATTGTACTCTATTGGTAGGGTTTAGTTGAATGCATGCATTTTGTTCCTTAATGGTTTTTACAATTCAGCATTTGTGGTCGTGGATATGTGTCTGTGTATATAGATACTTAGACAATGCCTCCCATGTTAGTGATATGCCTACTCGGTGCTAGTCACCAGCCCCTGGCCTATTGGAGGCGGGCATGGGGATTCGTGGCACGGGCCCCACTGGGATGGGTAAGGACATAGTGGTATCATATGGGGTCGGTTTTACCATAGTACCAAGAGTCTATGAGATATGTTTGGGACAACAGTGTAAATTATTTTGAGCATGGATTTCAGGACAAAGGCTCCAGTGTTGGTGCGGGCAGCTGACGTATCCATACACCATGACCCTGATAAACTTCTTTTTGACTCGGTACATGAAAACAGTAGTTGTGGGAAAGTAAAATAATGGTACATGCATCATAAAAGAATGGGTTATATTTTCCTTATCCTTGTTTCTGTTATCCATATATACTTGTTTACCATGGTACATCTTGTTTTCCTTACAGGATGCCTCCACGATGCATACCCACTAGGATTCTGCAGCGCAATCACGAGGATGACCCCCTCAGTGATGAGGCTTCGATACAGGGACCAGTTCCCCAGGAATTACCTTCAGGTGGTGCAACATCTATACCACCACCAGTAGAGTATCCCATAGTACCTACAATACCGACAGACGAGGGGCACAGGCTGAGTGTGCTTCATGTGTTCCAGAGATAGACACCCCTGAGGTTCCGAGGAGAGCCCAACCCTCAGGCAGTTTAGGATTGGATTGAGGTGGTGACAAGATTTTTCCATTTAGTGAGTACACCATCGGACTAGATGGTGATCCTAGGAGTGATTCGATGTCAGGCGCATGGATTAGGATGTGGGAGACATCACAGGAGGACCCAAGACTTTGGGTTGGTAGTCTAGGGCTCTCAGGATGGATCCAGTCAGCCTAGGGAGAGGTGATGTGACTTGTGTGATGGTAGAGTACATCTTGCTAGAGACATTCCAACTCGTTAAGCTGCTGATAAGGAAGCTTTGGATAGACCATCGAGGAAGAGGAAAAGAGTGGAGAAGATAGACCCTCTAGGTGGAAGACATGGTATAGGAGTAGGGAGGGCTACAAGGGGTAGAAGATGCTTCAATATACATCCACCACCACCCCTATGAGGTTCGCACCTGGCTCAGGGAGATGGGGGACAGGGGCGGGGATAACTGCATGCGATCGTGGCGTACATCCCAGGGACTCCAAGGATGGTCCGAGGTACGATCTGTATCTTCTCTACATTATTGGTTATACTAATAGACACAGGTTCGAGTCATTACTTCCTCACCACATGTCTTGTGGAAAACCTTGAGATTCCGTTAGAGCTGTTGACTCGACATTTACGCTAGGGAACACCGATGGGAGGAGACTCTATGATCACGCACCTTTGAAGATAGTGTGATATTACCATTGGAGGTGAGATTTTTGGTTGGAACCTCTTGGTGGTAGCGTGAAGGCCTTATGATGTCATTATCGAGATGGATTGGTTATCTTCGGTCCATGCCCAGATTAACGGATTTAGGAGAATAGTGCGGTGTGTTTGCAGCGATGGGATGAGGTTGTCCTTTGTCAATGAAAATGAGGCCTAGGTAGTGAAAAATGGTCTATTTCATAAGATGGTTCTACTAATCACTCATGAGTTGGCTATCCTTACCCTTAGAGTAGTATATTTTGTGAGATTCATGTTCCCAGTAGTAGTGGCAGAGTACGAGGACGTCTTTCCTGAAGCTGTTCCAGGACTAACTCCTTATAGAAAGATCGACTTCTGTATTGACTTACACCTCGGGACGACACCAATTTCCTCACCAGCATATCTGATGGATCCCATAGATCTTTGAGAGATGAGGATGTAGTTGGATGATTTGCAGAGCTAGGGTTTCATAAGACCCAATGTTTCACCCTGGGCGACCCTAGTTGTGTTTTCCAAGAAGGTGAATGGGGGTTTGAGGTTTTTCAGGGATTATCGGTGCCTAAATCAGGTAATGGTAAAGAAAAATTATCCACTTCAAAGGATCAATGACCTCTTCGATCATCTAAGAGGGGAATAGTGGTTCTTAAAGGTTGACCATCGATCAGGTTACCACCAACTATGAGTATGAGATGAGGATATACCGAAGAAGGCTTTTAGATGTCGCTACAATCACTATGAGTACATGGTGATGACTTTGTCATAACGAACAACCCCACAGTGTTCATGGGATTTATGAACCATATCTTCCAGCCATATTTAGAATGGTTCATAGTGGTCTTCATCGACGATGTACATGTGTACTCGACATCAGAGGAGGGAATGTGAGACACCTACGGATGGGTCTAGACGTACTCCGAGAGCACCAGCTTTATGGGAAGCTCTCGAAGTTCCAATTCTAGATTTAGGAGGTACACATTCAGGGATATGTCATCTCAACAGATGGAATAGCTATGGACCCAACCAAGGTGGAGGCAGTGTTAGCACGGAGCCACCTCAGAGCGTGACGGAGGTGCAGAGCTTCCTTGGGTTGGAAGGATATTACTGAGTATTCATTTCTGATTTCACTGAGATATCAACATCGATGGCCTTGACCAGGAATGGGATACCCCTCATGTGGATGGAGAAGTGCCAGCAGGCTTTCGAGTAGTTGAGATATATTTTTACGAGCGCCCCGATTTTGGGATTGCCGGAAGAGGGTATCAAGTACGTAGTTTTCTACGACGCATCACATACCTGGATTGGCTATATCCTAATGCAGAGATAGAAAGTGATTTATTGTGGTTTGCGCCAGCATGGGCCACATGAACAGAACTACGTGACCCATGATCTCGAGTTTGCAGTGGTAGCCTTCGCGTTGAATATGTAGAGACACTGCCTTTTGGGAAAGAAATTTATCGTCTACTCTGACCACAAGAGCCTCAAGTACATATTCTCAAATAAGGATCTAAATCTGAGATAGAGGAATTGGATAGAGTTCCTCAAGGACTATTATTTCAAGATCATCTACACTCTTGGGAAGGGGAACAAGGTGGAAGATGCTCTTTATAGGAGATCGAGCTCATGGTTATTGAGTTAGGAAATGGAATAGTTGGCCTCGTTCCAGTTATCCTTCATGGACAGATAGGATGCAGCATGACTTCAGTCGATGGTTGTCACCCCTCCACTCTTACTCCGAGTTAGGGAGGCACAATTTGTGGATTTAGACTGTGAGGTTTTACATGATCAGTTATCCACAAGACATGTCTTGGAACCATGATTGTCCTTGCATTAATTGGAGTATGTTTTGTGTTTGTTTTCAATCCTTAGTGACAGTTCAAATTATGTTCCAACAAAGTGATCTTACAGTTCATAAAGATAACAGTATAGAAGGTGGCACTATTTTCTAGTGTTTGCCAAATTTATGGACATCAAAATTGACAAAATAGAGAAAAGTGTGTTTGGAAAAGGGACTTGCACGCCGATTAATTAGAGGAATGGAAACTTGTGTGCCATATGTTTTTCAAGGTCAGAACATCAAAATGTGGCAAAGGAAGAAGGGGTGCCCGAGTTTTGAGTTTGGTCGTGCAAGTGACTAGTGCAGCAAAGACTAGGGCGGCTGGACTTGCGCGCTGAGAGGAGACTTGCGTGCTATAACGCAGGGTGCCCAAAATGACTATAAATAGAGGACCAACCCCCTCTTTTAAAATGAATTTTGAGACTTAGAGAAATTCAGAGCTCCAGTCGTGCAGGTGTAGTGGTCACGCAAGTGGTTGTGTGGTTGCGCAAGTAGAAGTTGCATGATAGTTGTTTGTTGCACGTCTAAGGTTTTTTGGGCGAGAAAGGGTGTGAGTCGCCCAAGATTGGAGTTGGTGAAGGAGGTGTCACGTAGGTGGTTTGGTGACATTTGCGCCCCAAGATTTGAAGAAGCGCGATAGTTGATAGTTGCACGCCAAAATCGGTTTGGTTGTAAGAGGGTGTGAGTCGCGGAAGTTTGAAGTTGAAGAAGTGACGCAAGTGGTAGAGGTGAACTTACATACCGTTCTTGAAACTTGCGTGCTGGCTTGGAGAAGATCGCTAGGTGTGGTTGAAGCACGCCAGTATTTTTGGAGCTGTGTGAAAGCTGGAATATTTCTCGATACCTTCGGTACAAAGTGAGATTCATCTACGGGCAGAAGTTGAATTTCAACAGAGAATTTACATACAATGGAGGATGTATTATTTAGTGATGATGAAGAGACCTTCACTTCTATAAACTAAGAGGGAATTCACCAAAGGCAGTGAGCTAGGGGGAGTCAACAAGAGTGACTTGAGGGACGCAGTAGGCTATCCCTGAACAGTTGTAAAGGCAGTGAGCCTGGGACAGAGTGACTGTTCCCAAACCTTTGTAATCAAAAATGAGTAAAGAATAGTGGAATTTGGTACAACCGAAAACATGTCAGTGTATGCTCCTTGGACGTAGCCCTTTGCGGTGAACCAAGTAAAAAATTTTGTGTCATCTCTTTGCATGTGAATGTTTTATTTATTATCATATCCATCATACTGGTTAAACTAGTTTCTACCAATGTGGGAACAAGATCCATCAGTTTAAAAGAAAAATTTGACACCCCAATTCACCCCTCCCTTCTCAGGGTGTCCTGGGGTACTTCAAGTTGTATCAAAGGAGGTTATTGGTGTTTGATCTGTTTTATACTACCATGGAAAATTCATCCAGTGTTAGGGGAGTTCCCCTCTTTTATGGAAGTAATTTTCAAACTTGGAAGAACAGAATTAGATCTCATCTAAGATCCCTTGGAATGGATGTTTTATTTTCCACTATGCAAGGTACACTTTTTACTGATCCAACAGGACTAGCTATGACTGATGAAGATAGGAAAATTCTTGATGGAGATGCTAAAGCAATGAATGCTCTCACCGCATCACTTTCTAATCAGATCTTTCTAAAAGTGATGAATTGAACCTCAACAAAGTCCATGTGGGATAAACGTGAAAATATTTTTGAAGGAGATAGAAAAGTGAAGGAGGAGGAACTACAAGTCCTATAAAATAGGTTCGATGATCTGAAGATGCATCCTGATGAGAATTCAGATTCCTTCTTCAATCGAATTACTGAAGTGGTTAGAGCAATTTGGGGTCTAGGTGAAGAAATCAAATATGTAGAAATTGTGAAGAAAATATTAATAAGACTTCCACCCCTTTACAATGCAAATTTTTCATCCCTTTAGGAGAGTGATATTTCCAAACTTTCTATGGATGATCTACTGAGCATCCTGGTGACATATGAAATGAGGGTCAAACCAGAAGATTCTACGACTTGAGTGAGTAAGGAAATGTCATTCAAAGCCACTGAGAAATAGAAAATCTCAAAATATAGTAGTGGTGAATATGATTATGAAAAAGAAATTATTTCTCTCATTGCAAAGAAGTTTCATAAGGGAAAAGGGAAATTCAAAGGGAAGTTACCTCTAGCTTGCTTTCATTGTGGTATAGTTGGCCACATTGCCTCTCAGTGTTCAAGAAATATCGATGATGAGAATAGCGATTCTAAAAACATTGAGAAGCCTTAGAAAATGTTTTCCAAAAGGTGATACTTCAAATAAAGAAAAAAAGTACCAAAGAAGAGTTTTGTCTGTGAAGAGGAAGAAGATGATAATGAATTCAGTGATGAATAAGAACCAGAAATTAAAATTGGGATCCATGCTTTCATGATGGACACTGTTGAAAAATCAAAAGATACTGGTGGAGAAAATCAGTTGAAAACTAGTGTAGATCCCGAGTTGAAACTTAAGGTTGTTGATAGTAAGCTTAGGATTAAATTTAAGAGTTGCAATAAGTTGAAATCAACTGTAGAAGAATCAACTGAATATGTTGATCAACTTGAAGCTAAAATTGAACAACTGGAAGAATTAGTGAAAGTACAGTCTAAAATACTTGAAAGAAATGATGATGTAGTGGATCTGAAGCTGATAATTTAAGAGCAAGCAGAGTTCATCAATTAACTCACCTCCAGACTAGAGGAAATGTCCAAGACTAATAAGAATCTTGTGGATTAAGTTGTTACTATTAGGAGTAAACTTGAAAAAAGATTCAATTTCAAAATAATCAAGGAAGGAAATACAGTTTGGAAGGTTCTCAGATGTTGAGCTGTTGGAGAGAGAAAAAAGTTGATCTAATGGAGTTGAAAATATTTTAAATGATCAAAGACCTTCATACATGGGAAATAGTGGAATTGGTTGTGAGGAATAGCTGTCATATGCTGTAAATAAAGGTTGCCAACATAAAGGAAAGCTGAAAGTGGGTGTTGTGGAAAATTCATCTGAAGTGCTGAAACAGAAACCCCAAATTCAATCTGAAAGAATAAAAGAAGATTATCCTCTAGTATCCTTGAAAAAGGTTCCCTAAAACTATTATCCCACCGAATAATGAATGAGGATAAATATAAGTGAGAATAAATTTCCTCTCATGAAGTGTTAGTTCTATGGATATTTAGGACAAACCATGTCTTATTGTGAAGAGGAAAGAAGCTATCTGAATGGTGAAGATATGGGAGTTCAATGAAGGAGAACAAATTCTTATCCTAATTCTTTTAGAAGAAACAATTTCTATGGATATTGTTTTTGTTGTTCTAACTTTTCTCATAAGGTTGTTAATTGCAGGAAGAGAAGGGACATGGACTCCTCATACCGGAGTTCGAGACAAGTCAAATCTCGTCAAAAAGATGGTGTTTCTCTTTCAAACAGGTTCTCTCCTCTCGAATAAGACTTCGACTATGAAGAACCAATGTACACACATGAGACAATTGAAAGGCCATCAGTTCTCTATACTCAATCCAATGTCTCATGGAAAGAAAGGAAGAAAATTGAGAAATCCAACCTTGTAGAGGTGGCCCAAAAAGCTACAAAAAAAAACAGTACCTGGATTCTGGATAGAGGTTGTTCATCTCATATGACAGGTAATGATAGCCTATTAACAGATATCAAAAGGAAAATTTATGTTACAGTGCTATTTGGTAATGATGGAGCTCTAAAAATCAAAGGTAGTGGAAGTAATGAATTAGCTAATTGAGACCTAAAGAAGACTGAAGTCCTTTATGTAGATGGCCTACATCATAATCTACTCAGCGTCAGTCAACTCTGTGACTCAGTAATTAGAGTTAATTTTAATCAGAAAGGCTGCACTATCAAGTGAAATACAGGAAATTCACTTATGAAGGGATGCAGAATAGAAGGCAACTTGTATATGGTTGATAGTAAAGAAAATGTTTGTTATATGACTTTTGAAGAAGAAAACAATTTGTGGCATCGGAGACTAGGACACATCAATCAACAATACATGGAGAAAATATCAAAATTGAGGATTGTCATGGACATTCCGAACCTGAAGTGTGAGCGTGAAAAGTCTTATGATTCTTGCATTTGTGGGAATCTAGTCTACAGTTCCTATCGGCCAAAGAAGAAAAGGGAATCTCATCTTCTTGATCTAATTCATACTGATGTATGAGGGATGATAAATGTTGCTGCAACTCATGGAGAAAGGTACTTCTTCCTTTTCATAGATGATTATAGTATAATGGCATGTGTAATGGTCATTCACAGGAAACGACAAGTGCTTGACTGCATGACAAAATATCAGTGAATTGCCGAGAATGATAAAAGATGAACAATCAAAGTGTTGTGATCTAACAATGGAGGGGAATACAGTTCCATTGAATTTGAAAATTACCTGGGAAAGCATGACGATGGGACCTCTGCAGATCCCACAATGTACAGAAGAATTATTGGAAGCTTATTGTACCTGACAATGACAAGTCTAGATATTTCCTTTGCAACATGTCTAACGGCCCTATTTTTGAGTAATCCAAAGGAGGAACATATGGAGGCAGTAAAAATAATCATGAGGTACATTCAAGGTACTCATAACTTTGGGTTATACTTTTCTTCAGGCAGGGATAGTGAATTTTCAGCATTTTCTGATGCTGACTGGGCTGGAGATGTAGTTGATAGAAATTCCACTAGTGGTGGAGCATTCTATATTGGAAATAAATGTGTTGGATGGTTGAGAAAGAAACAAGAAATTACTTCTCTTAGTACTGGTGAAGCTGAGTGTATCTCTACCAAAATGGCATGCACTCAACTTCTATGGATGAAGAAACAACTAACAGATATTGGTGATGAGGTGAAGCAACCAATGGCAATTTACTGGGATAATAAGAGTGCAATTTATCTTACGAAGAATCATGTTCAGAATTATCGTACAAAACATATTGAAATCATGTATCAATTTATCAAAGAAAAAGTTGAGCAAGGCATGATTAGAATTGATCACGTGGGAACTGATGAGAAAGTGGCTGATATCCTGACCAAACCACTGTCGGTGGCTATGTTTTAGAAGCATCGGTTGAGCCTCAGTGTTCAGGCACCTCCCAATGCATACGGAGGTTATGCAATACCCCTCTCCCCATTTATGTTAAATGTTTTTAATATTTTTGTGGATATGATACAGGTCTATGGGGGAGATAACATCCAAGGGGTGTATTAATATGTTCAATGAGAAAATACCAATCTTTGGGTTTATTTCCAATGGGGGATAAGGAATAAATTCAAGACATATTTGGTATCATGATGAGAATTCGGTGATTGTATAAGAAGGAATTCTTTGGACATGTAATGCTTCTGGGAAAATTTAAGAGAATTTCTTGGGCATCATTGAGAAATTCCAAACACATGGGATCTCAATTCATGCTTCCCATATTTTTTTCTACACCAAGCATTGCTCACGTAGAATAAGAGTGTTGGCTGATTTGATTCTTGCATTTCTGGTTTGCATGTGGCTGGTACTCTATTGAATTTATTTACTGATTACCAACAAACCCAAAGGGGGAGAATATTGGAACCATGATTGTACTTTCATTAATTGGAGTATGTCTTGTGTTTCTTGTCAATCCTTAGTGGATGTTCAGATTATGTGCCAGAAAAGTGATCTTACAGTTCAAGTAGATAACAGTATTGAAGGTGTCACTGTTTTCAAGTGTTTTCCAAATTTCGGGACCTCAAAATTGAAAAAATGGTGAAAAGTGTGTTTGGAAAAGGGACTTGGATGCCAATTACATGGAGGCTTGGAAACTTGCGCGCCATATATTTTTCATGGTCAGAACATCAAAATATGGAAAGGGAAGAAGGGGCGCCAATGTTTTGAGTTTGGTCGTGCAAGTGACTAGCGCGGTAGAGACTAGGGCGGCTGGACTTGCGCACCGAGAGGAGACTTGCACGCCATCGTGCAGGGTGTCCAGAATTCCTATAAATAGAGGACTACCCATCCTATTTTGAAAATAATTTTGAGACTTAGAGATATTCAGAGCTCCGATCATGCAGGTGTAGTGGTCGCGCAAGTGGTTGTGTGGTCATGCAAGTAGAAGTTGTGCGACAGTTTTTTGATGTGCATCCAAGGTGGTTTGGGAGAGAAAGGGTGTGAGTCGCCCAACTTTGGAGTTGGAAAAGGAGGTGTCACGTAGGTGGTTTGATGAAACTTGTGCACCAGGATTTGAAGAAGCGCGACAGTTGATAGTTGCGCACCAAAATCGGTTTGGGCGTAAGAGGGTGTGAGTCGTGCAAGTTTGAAGTTGAAGAAGTGAGTGTCACGCAAGTGGAAGAGGTGAACTTCTGTTCCATTATTGAAACATGTGTGCCGGCTTATAGAAGCATGCCAGGTGTGGTTGAAGCATGCCAGTCTTTTTGGAGCTGCGCGAAAGCTGGAAGATTGCTCGATACCTTCGGTACAAAGTGAGATTCATCTACGGGTGGAAGTTAAACTTCAACGTAGCATTTACATACAACAGATGATGTACTCTTTACTTACGATTAAGAAACCTTCACATCTATAAACTAAGTGGGGATTTACCAAAGGCAGTGAGCCAGGGGGAGTCAACGGGAGTGACCTGACAGACGCAGTAGGGTATCCCTGAACAGTTGTAAAGGCAGTGAGCATGGGACAGAGTGACTGTTCCCAAACCTTTGTAATCCACAATGAGTGAAGAATAGTGGAATTTGGATTGAACAAAAACTTGTCGGTGTATGCTTCTTAGACGTAGCCCTTTGTGGTGAACCAAGTAAAAAGTGTTGTGTCATCTCTTTTTCATGTGAATTTTTTATTTATTCTCATATCCATCATATAATTTAAAATAGTTTCTACTAGTGTTGGAACAAGATCTTTCTGTTTAAAATAAAAAGTTGACACCCGGATTCACCACTCCTCTCTCAGGGTGTCCCGGGGTCCTTCAACATGCTCCTAATGGATATTCGCAAGGTGGGGAGCACATAGTTATTTTCAGAGGACGCATTGTTGTACTAGTGTAGTAGCAGGAGGTGGTCCTGAGGGAGTTTCATACATATTTCTTCGAAGTATATCCTGTAGTGGTGACAATGTACTAGGATCTCTGAGGGTAGTTTTGGTGGTCAGGCATGATGAAGGTAGTAGTAGAGTTTGTTTCTTGATGCCTTACATGCCAGTAGGTGAAGGCTGAGCACCAGGTTCCAGATATATTATCTCACCCCATGGAAGTTACAGAGTGGAACTGGGATGGAATATCAATGGACATCATGATAGGCTTACCACGGACGTCCAAGGGGCATGATACCATCTGGGTGATCATTGACCGACTCACCAAGTCGGCCCACTTCCTAGATATCAGGGATCAGAGTTCCGTAGAGTGTTTGTGATGCCTCTATGTATAGGAGATAGTTTGGATTCATGGAATCCCTTCGACAATAGTATCTGATCAAGATTCCTGCTTCACATCCCGATTGTGGAAGGGATTGGAGGAGGCTTTGTGACTCAGCTACTCTTGAGCACGGAATTCCATCCCCTAACCAATGATCAGACAGAGTAGACCATTCAGGTTCTAGAGGATATGTTGTGGGCATATATCTTGGACTTTGGTCATAGTTGGGAGGACCACCTACAACTAGAGGAGTTTTCATACAGTAATAGCTACCACTCCACCATTGGTATGGAATCATTCATGGCTTTATAAGGGAGACCGTTTCGGTCACCACTTTGCTAGACCGACCCCGGAGAGTCATCACTCATGGGTCTAGAGTTAGTGTGAGTTACCACTGAGAAGGCATTGATCATCCCGGAGTGGATGAAGGCTGCACAAAGCCAGAAAAAGTATTATGTTGATAGGAGATGAAGACCTACAGAGTTCAAAGATGGAGACCACTTCTTACTTTGGGTCTCACCTCGACAAGGGTTATGTAGATTTGGATGGGGTGGCAAGTTATGTCTGAGGTTCATCATACCTTTCCAGATACTGCGCAGAGTTGGAAAGGTGGTGTACCACCTAGCTCTACCGCCGTAGTGGCACTGAGTGCATGATGTATTCCACGTGTCATAGCTAAGGAGGTATGTGCATGACCATCGCACATCATCGATCAGGGCGAGCTGGACATCAATTATGGAGTGACCATTATTGAGTTCCTGATGGATATTGAGGATCATCAAGATAATATCTTTTGTGGGTGATCGATTCACTTAGTGCACAACTAGTGGCAGCATGGGAATCTTTAAGAGATAACATGGGATTAGGAGGCTCAGATTCATTCCCAGTACTCACATCTTTTTTAGTAGCCTTGTTTTGGATTTTCGGGGATGTAAAGCCCTAATGTGGGGAGATTTTAATGTCTCAAAATTTCCATGAATTTCTATTTTTAAATATTATAGTGAATTATTACGAGACAATTCTTTACGATGGAGTGTGATTCTAAAGCTCAAAGTTCCCAGAATAAATGTTTGGAATAAATTAAACTTTTGAATAGCACGTGCGACTGGTTTTTCTGATAAAATAGAATAACATTTAAATGGGTGCCCAAATCAGAAATCTTAGGGCATCGTTGTGTTCAGAGAAGTGACTTTACCTTAAGCGGGGACTAACATCGACAGGCACGGGTCAGCTACAAAAGATAGTTTTTGGATGTTTTAATGGAAATAAAATAAATTAATAATTTATTTTATTTTAAATGTTTCCTTAAACACAGCGATCTAATCCTCCAATTTTAGAAACTATTTATGGAATTTTCGAAGGGTAAGCGACATAATCCTACGAATTGAGGATTTTCCATTGGAGCTTTAGAGGAGAACTCATTGGCGGACGACGACGACACAATTGATCGGTGCATATCGGATTCGATGAACCTCACCAACGAATGCAATGTTCCAATTGTTCTTAAACTGAATTGAGGTAAGGGTTGTTATTTCAATTATTCTCTTCCCCGTTCCTATATTAAATGATTAATGTGGATCAACCCACAAACAGGGTGATCTGCAGATCGGGCTTTCTTGCAGGAGGGTGTCAATTTCCTTTTCTGTTGGGGTTTTTTATTTGGGATTTGATTTTATGATGATTTTTTGTTTGTGTTTTTTATTCACCTATAAAACCTATTAACGGGAGCAGATAGAATCCATCAAGAAGGAAAGTGGAGGTGCGTTCCTCTTTTCTTATTGGATTTCTTCCTCTTTTCCTGACGTCCTTCACGTTCTTCATGGGGTGACGAACAATAGATCGTTATGCGTCCGTTTCGCAATGCAACAATCCCAAATTGAATATTCGACATCATGCTGACCTAGTGGAGGTGAAAAGATAATGGAAGATGACAAATAGAATCAGACTGAGGGAGACCATCATTCGAGCATTCTTAACATGGGTGGATCGATACATGTTTTCGGGGCTAATTGGAGGCCTGAAAACAACGGAGATGACATCGGGACGTCGGGGCGACCTCAACCATAGAGTTTCATGGAAATCAGATTCCCAGAAGGTACTTCGGAGATTTGATGGAGGCACAGAGCGAATAAAATTCAGTTCTGGAAAGTCTTGAAGAACACGGCGTGTTCTCACGAAGAAGACGCCCTGTGGTACTAGTGGCGGTGGCTAGGGTTTTGGGTGATAGACAGGTATCACATGGCATATGACCACTATCACACAACATGTGGGACCTTCCGGAAGTTCGACGTGTATTCTGGAAAGTGAACGGACATAGGATGGACTACATAGCTTCAAAACACAGCGTATAGACCCTACCTGGCATAACAGGAGCTGCTACATGGGACTCGGCATGTATCCAGGGGATACATAGACATGGGGTGGAGTACACAGTCGTGTACTCCACCACACAGCCTGACAAGGCCAGTAATGTGGGCCACCCCATGTACCGATTTCATGGGTTGGAATACATGGGTTTATACCATATACAGGCACATGGCCCGCATACACGGAGCGGACCTCAAATACCTTGACATGGTGTGTGATCCTTCATACACGTCATGTGGTTGCATTTTACATTACAAGACTTACGACTTAGGATATTATACACGGGCATTACCCAGAGTTAGAAGACACGACATGTGACCCATTCTACATGCTGGGTATATCCTATGACATGGCTTGAACCTCTTTTCCACCATATCTTGGACATGTTTTTTTTGGGTTAGTTCCCCTTTTCTTGTTCCCCGGAAGGTCAGGTATCATTTCCTTCCACCAGAGTATGATCCCTTCAGTAGGACTTTCTGAGATAGAGCTGACTATATGTTTACTTTGTGTATTGCTTTTTGGTTTTTTGGGGTCCTCTACTGAGTATTGTTATACTCACCCCTACACAGGCTTTTCCCGCAAGTTTCATGACTTGTGAAGATGAGCGGTCTTTTGACAGTCTAGGTAAGACTAGGATAGGACTGAGATTTCTGAGTTCCCTTCAGGTCGAGGTGTCCCTACGGCTACGAGCTCCAGTCACAATACCTCTTTTTTCTTACAGGTTCCACTTTGTAGTTTGCAGACTCTTTTTTTTATGGGCTTGTATTCTGGCCCAGTTTTACTTTTGATACTTTACTTTCCATTGTACTCTCTATGTTGGGTTTAGTTCTATGCATTCATTTTTGTTCCTTAGTGGTTTTTACATTTCATAATTTGTGGGCTTGGAGATGTGTGTATGTGTATAGGTACTTAGGCAATGCCTCCCAGGTTATAGATATGACTACTCAATGCTAGTCTCTATACCCTGGACTATTGGAGGAAGGCATGAGGAGTCACAACACGGGCCCCACTAGGATGGGTCGTGACAGTAAAATTTATCATAAAAAATCAAAAACATCATTGTTCCTTCTTCTTTGGCCGTTTAAACAAAGTCATTCTATTAGTTTCAAAACAAACAACTCTAGAATGGGAAAAGGAATAAACCTATATAAGAAAACAATTCATTTGTCAGTAACACCATCAAGAAATAAATTAAACCCAAACTGTTATTTTTAAACTAAAAACATATACATTGATTCATATAAGGAACATTGTGTATCATATTGAGTTTTAGTTTATTCTTACACATCACACAATTTTTTATTGTTCTCAATAGAAAGTTCTATTGAATTGGACCACATATTAATTGATAAGAATATCACTATAGATGTGAGCCAATGCAATAAAACCATCTTTTTTAGAACAAGCCTTCAATTGTCATACCCTTTATTATTTGTCTTCAAGAATTGTCTCTATGAAATGTAACTAAATATGTATTAGATAAAAATGATAAGTAAATTAATTACATAATAGCAGATAAAATGATGAGAAAAAAATTTGAGCTTGTTATGCTCAGTTTTTTCTAAGTGATGTTTGTTTTAAACTAAAACAAAACTTTTATACTCAAAACATGCACTCTTAGTCATATCGACCACATCATGTGTCAGATTGATGTGTGGTAAAATTATACATGTCATAAATGCATTTTTTATCATTACTGTCATTTTTTGAAAATAATGAAAGATCATTTTCTATATTTTTTATATTGATGTGTGATTTAAACTACAATGACACCTTTATATTTAAAACACATAATTTGAGTCATATCGGTCACATCGTTTGTTGGATTGATGTGCAGTCAGAACATTCACATCAAAAATGAATAATGAATCATTATCCTAATGTTTGAAAATAATATAAGATCATTTTCTTCATTTTGAATATTTAATGTGGGTTTTATACTAAAATGGCACTTTTATATTGAGAAAAAATACTTTGAGACATACCAACCTCATCGTGCATCAGATTGGTGGGTGGTCAATTCCTATATGAGAAAAAATGGATTATGGATCATTTCACAAATGTTTTAAAACAATTTGAGTTTTTTATTGATTTTAGATATGTGTTTCATGTTCTCAACTTAAATGGAACTTCTTTATTAAAAACACACACTTTGAATCATACTAGCCACATCGGGTGTCAGATTGACATATGATCAATTCCTACATGTCACAAATGAAATATGGATCATTTTCCAATGGTTAGAAAATAGTCTGAGATGGTTTTCTCTATTTTGGATAGTAATGTGAATTTTAAAAGAAAATGGCACCATTATATTGAGAACACACACTTTCAGTCATATCAGTCACATCACATGTCAGATTGATATGTGGTCAATTTGTACATGTCATCGAGGAATTATGGACCATTTAACAAAATATTGAAACCAATGCAATATCATTTTCTCAGTTTTCTCTATTTGATGTGTGTTTTAAACTAAAATGTCATTTTTATATTGAATATGTGTACTTTACTAACCACATCATTTAACAAATTTGTGTGTGGTCAATTCCTACCCATGAAACGTTAATTATGGACAATTTTCTTAAATTTTGAAAACAATATGAGCTCATTTTATCGATTTTGGTGATGTTACATGTGTTTTAAACAAAAATTGCACTTCTATATTGAAAACATGCACTTAGAGTCACATTGAACACATATTTTTTTAGATTGAAATGTGGTTAATTAATCTATGTCACGGAAGAATTATCAATCATTTTTATAAATTTTGAAAACAATCCAAAATCATTTTATTTATTTTTTTTAGTAATGTGAGTTTTCAACTAAAATGACACCATTATATTGAAAAAATGCAATTCGAGTCACATAAGTCATATGGTGTGTCATATTAATGTGTGGTCAATTTTTACATTCCACAAATGATTTATTGACCATTTTCTTAATATTTAAAAACAATATAAGATAATTTAATTATTTATGGAAATTTTATGTTTGTTTTAAATGAAAATGGAACTTCTTTATTTAAAACAATCACATAAAGTCATACCGACCGCATTTAGTGTCCAACTAACATGAAGTCGATTCCTACACATCACAAATGAATTATCAATCGTTTTCCTAAAGTCTGAAACTAATATGATCTGATTTTATCATTTATGGCTAGTGATGTTTCTTTTAAACTAAAATTAAACATTTATATTGATAACAAACACTTTGAATAATATTGGTCACATTGTGTGTCAGATTGATGTGTGGTACAATCCTATAATTCAAAAATTAGTTATTAAAAATTTTCTAAAAGATAAAAACAATATGAGATTATTTTCTTGGTTTTTTCTAGTAACAAGTGTTTTAAACTAAAATTACACCTTTATATTGAAAACACGGCCTTCAACTCATATCGGTCATGTCGTGAGTCAGATTGATGCGCAGTCAATTCATACACATCACAAAGTAATAATTTATCATTTTCAGAAATTTTGAAAATAATATGATCTCATTTTATTATTATTTTCTACTAACATGTGTTTTAAACTAAAATGATAACTTTATGTTGAAAACAAACACATCGATTCATATCAGTCACATCATGTGGAAGATTGATGTGTGGTTAATTCAAACACATAAAAATAAAATATGGATATTTTTACAAAATTTTAAATATAATTCATGTTTTTTTAGAATTGGAAATCATACATTTGATTTAAACAATAATGGTACTTCTTTATTGTAAAAACATACTTTCATACATACCGACTACATAAAGTTCTAGATTAATGTGTGGTCGATTCCTATACATCAGAAATTAATTATTAATCATTTTCCTAATGTTTCAAAACAACCCAAGGTCATTTTATTATTTTTGGATATTTGATTCATGTTTTAATCTAAAATGAAACTTTTTTATTAAAAACACATACTTGGAGTCATACTGGCCACATTGGGAGTCATATTGACATGTGTTTGATCCCAACATATCAAAAATTAATTATAGACTTTTTCCCTAAAGTTTGAAAACAATATGAGATCATTTTATTATTTTTGGATATGTGATATGTGGTTCAAAGTAAAATGTCATTTTGTTTTGAAAACATGCACATCAAGTCCTACCAACCACATCATGTTTCAAACTGATTTATATTTAATTCATATATGTAAAAAATGTCTTATTAATTTATTCTATAATATATTAAAACAATATGATTTTTTTCTTTCTTTTCAGAAAGTGACATGTGTTTTGAACTGATGTGTAAATTTAACAAAATAAGGATTAGATAAAAACAATAAAGAAATTAAATAAAAAATTATATAAAATGGTGACAAAATTTAAAAAATAAGTAGTAGGAATTCACTTGTTCATGATGTCTATATACAGTATGATGCAATGTATTCTACCCACTAATTTCTAAACAAATTGATTTCCTCCGTTACACTTCTTTGTGAGAGATAGATCAAAAATAATATATAATATTTCATATACCAATGCTTCACATCCCAAATATATTTCTAATTTTATAGCCTATATAAGACCATAAACATAATAGGTAATAACCTAATTTTTATGTTGGAAAACATTTCTATGTCATGTACTCCTCCCACTCATCTCTAAACCAATTTAATTCATCTTTTGAGTATATAGTTTACTGTAATTATATTTAGTACAAATAAAATATAGACAAACAAATGATTAAGAAATATTTTCAATGATATTCTAATTAACTTTTAAAATTATCTCTTTAGGTATAATAGTATTTTTATGTTATTTGAAATCTTTCATAAGTTTAAAAATATAATATCCACAATAGATTTTTTATCTTTCTTTGGAAACTGAAAAAAAAATGACCAAAATAAGTAAAAATTTTGGAAATATATTTTTATAGTTATTATTTCTGTATATACCTTAATCAGTTTAGATTTGAATAAATCCAAGGTTTCTTTTGTTCCGTGACTGACATCATACCATGATTCATCTTACATTTACAGATCACCCTATTATAATAATATTCTCAATAAAATAAAAACAAAAACATATAATTTTATGTTTATCAATGAAATATTGATTATAGGTCAATAAAAATTCCCAATAAATATCATGTGTGGTCAGTTTGATGGAAATCCAAGAATTAGATCCAAAATATAGATATTTAGGGTATCCAAATTGATTTCGATCAGCATATACTGCACCCTAAAAAAATAAAATCAAATATGTAATGAAAAAAATATTTTATATGATTAGATTATAGTGTTTTACACATAAATTTTAGGCATCGACCAGAGTCCATTGTCTATTATTTTCTTCTAAAACTCTATGGTTAGATCATATTTTTTTCTTATTAATTTGTTCCAACTCCAAAGTAATTTTATACTTTGAAATAATACTGGTATTAATGATTCCAAATTATTCTTCAGAAGGTTTTCCATTTCTATGGTAGTAGTATAAATTCATTTCGAAAATATGAATACATATTAACTTAAATGAATATAATAGATCATTTTTTGGATATAAATGTTATGAAAATGTACCTGATGTATGTATTCACTGTAGAGACTCCCAGCCATTCAAACATGAGAAACTCATTTATACTCTCATGAACAATTGTGTCTACAATGACATAACAAAATATTTCTTCTTCATATTGAATATAGAAAACATATCCATTTTTTAATATAGTGTTTTCATGAACATGCAATGTTAATATATGTTGTAAACGAAATGGCTAAGGGAAGGTACTCTTGGAATGTCATTTTGGTTTTTTGTAGATTCACTGGATTTTGTTGATCCGTCCTTCAATTTTTCTATTGTTTTATCTCTTTGTAATAGCATTCCTCACATTAGACCTTTTTTCCTCTATAGGTACAGTTTTTTCAATTGTAATAAAAATTAAGGATATATATTTAATATCATTTTAAGATTATATGGTCATACTATTAATGTTCCAATATCATCATTGAACATTTTAAAATCTAGATTTTTAAGTGGACTAGGAAACTCAATGATCAACTCTTGTGCTACTCAATCCCAACTCTCATGTGATTTTTTGGGATTTCATTATTGTGTAGCATATCTCCTATGATATTATATAAAGTACACCTCACAAAAAGGCGGTGTGTGGGTGTTGATAGATACACGTAACATATATCTTTACCCTAGTGAATTTTAGTATTATAATGTTATCACAAGTTGGTTGATTCAAATTAAGGAGAAAGAGTATTGAAAAAATTGATTGCCTCATGTATGGTTTGTGGTTGGGGTGAATGACTAGACTCAAATCTAGGATCATTGGTTTTCCATTTACTGATCTTTGTTACACTTCTAGTTCACTTTAATCCCTTTTAATATATAGTTCTTCCAAACCATAATAGAAAATCATAAATTTAAAATCATCTATTTATACCTAAAATCCTTTCAACATCTGATATATATCTTCTTACAGTTTTGTGTTCTCGAAATATGTTCATGGTGAAAGTCCAAAACCTTTACCTCTAACATAGCCATATTGTTCTCGCTGCTTCAAGGCTATTGAAAGTAGTATTCCTTGAGTTATGGTCACTATCGATTCTTATTTCTAAGAAATATAATATAATATGAACATAAATAGATATTTTTATGTAATAATTCTATAAATAATAACAAATTAATATTATGTCAAATTTATAAATGTTTCCCATACTGTTTTTTGTGTTTTCATCGACTAGTTTACCCTTCTTATTTAAGTGGGTCTCCATTATTTTTAAATTAATTTGGATGCAAGTGGATTTGGATCTTGATTCATAAATCCGTATATAATAAACAGAATATATGTTGATTCATATAAAATAGAATATTTATTGTATATTTTAAATGCATACCATTTTCTACTATATTAAAGTGTAGAACATCCCTGTTTTATGATAGGGTTGCATTGGTTTGGATTCACATTGTTTATTTTCCTCACTCCTTTACCACTTCATAAATAAAAGATTTAGAATCGAATTGGATAAAATTAATAATTTCAAATAATGAATTATCGACTACAATACACCAAACATGATTTCTCATCATGGTGACTGGGGAATGAATTCCATGTTTCCTGCTTTATAATGTGTAAAAAAATAACTAGTAGGTGGTTCATTATATTCCACTAATTATCCCAAATATGAAATTTTGTAAGAAGTATCCAAAATATTTTATGTGATTATCCCATGGCCATTAAGACATATTTCATAAAGACATCATCTAAAGTGAATGAACTCTTAATGGGATAGTGAAAAGTTGAACAAAATTTCATTATTTATATATTTGATAGAACATAGAAATTTTATCATACCATTACCACAATATCTCCCCAAATGGTTTCCATCATTGCATGCAGGAAATGGTACCATGAATCTATATCAATTAAAACACTCATTCTCATTGTGACCCCAACATAACAAATGAACATTGACATATTTTGGTCAATAGGTTGGCCTCATTGATTCTATCTAACCTCAAATTTTATACAATTTCTTCATACCTTGAAAATTTTATTCAACATAATGATTCTATGTCATTCTTGATTCTCTTATCAGCATGTTGTTGATCACATAATGATTCCTCAGTTTTAGCATCAAGTTCTGGTTCTTCCTTGAGATTGGTAACATCATCATGTGCAAAAGTCATTGTATTCATGAGTTGTCAAACATTTACTTTTGATAATGTTAATATAGTATAGAACAAATAATATTATGATGAAAATCATAGTATATTAAAAAACACTTTAACCTTCCCACTAAACCCTATTTCCATTCTTCGAAGGTTGAAGGGATTTGGATCCCCAATAAAGAATCCAAACCCCCTATGTGTGGTCCCCTCTAAAATGAATGACGTTCCCTACATAGAGCCCTCCATGAAATGATTGTGATGTCTTAATGAAAGGGTCATCCTTTATTGAGTTTTCATCTGACCCTATATTTTTTTATCACAAGTAGGACAATTGACCAACTCTTTTTTACTGAACTCAATACATAAAATACAAGAACCACATGTGATACCATTATAAACAAATATTCCTTACACCATTTTATACTAAAATTTACCTTCATGAGGCCCATTTAATCAACATTAACTACACTATTGTTTTCAACCCATCTATAATGAAAAATTAGCACTTTAAATGTTGTATAATCCAACTCGTATATCAATTTGATGATGAAAATGTATGGCATATTAATATAAATTTGATTTCAAACCTTAGAAAAAATTCATTGTTTCTGTAATAATTGTAACTCCATTTTTTTCATCATACTATAGTTATCGGGTTCTTTTTTATAAAATTGACAACCATTAATTAAAAAACTAGTGTAAGATATAATAGTTTCATTTGGTCTCCTGGTTAGTCATAGAATTTTTCCGGAAGTTGAATTCAGATTTTTAGATAACTCCTTATAAATTTTATCATAAAACCATAAAATAAACTATTTATTATGGGTATTTGATATCCATCCTTAGTCCCTTGATGGATTCAAATGTCTAAGAATTTTTTTGTGTGCTTCAACATATGGATAAACATATTAAATATTATGTAAAATGTAGTGGTGATATTTCTCTCATTGTTTGACAGTAATTGTAACAAAATTTATTATGAAAATACCTTCACCCATAAGTTTTTCTAGAGTAATGATACATTGGGAGACCGATGCTATTAAAATATAATGGGTAATTACTACAGAATTCAATAAATTCTTCAAAAATACATCATTCTTCAATATGAAATTCTTTATGACTTCGATTCTAGACATACCCTTTCAAAATCATCATAATCCATTTAATGGGGTACATCCATATGTAATGGCTAGGACAACATATTTGAACCTTTCTAACCAATTGAACTATCAAGTGGACTATTACATCAAATAATGATGGTGGGAATAACATATCTAATTCATAAAATATGACTACAACCTTCATAGTCATGATTGGAAACTATGATGGGTCAATAACATTATTGTATATGGCTTTGAAAAATAATTAGAGTTTGGTTAATGTATTTCATACATTTTTAGTCATAATGTAATGAAAAATTAGGGGTATCAAACATTTAATCAATAAATGATAGTTGTGTGATTATAGTCTATGTAAATTCAAACTAGCCATTGAAATGAAATTCTTGATATTTTATAAATACCCCTATGGAATCTTTTCACCATAAATGGAAATTAAAAATTGTATACTTTATTATATGGATAGTTTGTATGCAACTAGAGGAAGAAAAGTATGAATTTTATCCTTCATTGGTGCCAACTCATCCTTTATCCCCATGTTAATCATGCGTTACCTAACCTTGGTTCCATATTTTATTTTTCTACGAATAGTTAGTAATGATCCAATAACACTATCAAATACATTTTTTTCTACATGTAAGACATTATGAAAATGTCTTATGTAAAAAAAATTCTATTATAGTAATTTAAGGGAAATTGATCACTTTTATAACCTAATTTAAAAAGGTTATTTGGAAATGGTTTATCAAAAATAGTGTCAATATATTTTACTTTATCGAATAGTTGATCACCCATTAGTAGAAAAGTGTTATACCTTGTTCGGTATTCCCATTGAATTTTGTCATATAGTATCGGTATTTATGTTATGGAGGAAAAAAATTATGATTCACAAAAAACATATTCAACAAGTAATGTTTTGATGGAACTGAGCATGTGCATTCTTTAAAAATGGGACAAGGGAACATTCCATTAATGTTACAACCTAAAAAATTTCCATAAGTAGGAAATTAATTTATCATCTCATACAAAATGGACCTTAAAGTTATTACTTCACTTATATGAGCATCATACACAAATACTTAAATGGGCTTTAACAGGGCTCAAAACGGGCATTAACAGATCTAAACAAGCATTGTAAAGCTCAACGATGATAGGGGGTCCCCTCTATTAGCGTTGATAAAGGGATCCTTTATCATCATATTTTTAGAATTGATAAAGGGATCCTTTATTAATCTTATTTAGAAATGATAAATCCCTTCTTGCTATAGCATAAAATTTTGCAGTAGCACACCCAAAAAAGATCTGCTAAAAAATCAGCATATCAACAAGTATACCCATACAAAATTAACACATAATTCATAAGATAATTACAAAAAGTATACCCATACAACAAGTATAATAATACACTATTAACACATAATTTATAAGTTAATTAAATACATAAATAATTCAATTCACAATTCAGGGGGTTGAGGGTATATTCAGGGGTTTGGGGTGGTTGTCCAAGGGGAGTAGGAGGTGTCTAGGGGGTGGGGGTGTCCGGGGGGATGGGCGTGTCTGGGGGGGATAGGGTGTACAGGGAGGTGGGGGTGATCCAGGATGTTGGGGGTTGTCCACGGGGGTGGGGTGGTGTCCAAGGGGTGGGGGACTATCCATGGGGGTGGGGATGTCCAGGGGGTGGGGGTGTCCAGGTGGTGGGGTGGTATCGAGGAGGGGTGGGGGTCGTCCATGGGGTTGGGGCCATCTAGGGGGTTGGTGGGGTTTCCAGGGGGTGGGGGATGTCTAGGGAGGTGGGGGTGTTGTCCATGGGGTGTTCAGGGGGTGGGGTGGTGTCCAGGGTGTTGGGGGTCTTTCTAGGGGGTGAGGTGTCTAGGGGGTGGGGTGGTGTCCAGGGAGGTGGGGCGGTCCAGGGGGTTGGTAGGGCTATCCAAGGGGGGTGGGGTGGTGACCAGGGGGTGGGGAGGTTGTCCATGGGGGTGGGAGTGTCTAGGGTTGAGGGTGTCTAGGTGGGGGGGGGGGGTGTCCAGGAGGGGTGGGGGTGCCATCCAGGAGTTGGTGGGTGTCCAGGGGGTGGGGTGGGGTTGTCTAGGTGGTGGGGTTTGTCCATGTAGGTGTCCAGGGGGTGGGGTGGTGTCCAGGGGGTTGGGGGGGCTTTCTATGGGGTGTGGGTGTCCAGAGGGGTGGGGTTTCTAGGGGTGGGGTGGTTTCCAGAGGGTGGGTGGTTTAAGTGGTTAGTGGGGATGTCCAAGGGGGTGGGGTGGTGTCCAGGGGTGGGGGTGGTTGTCCATGGGGGTGGGGGTGTCCAGGGGGTGGGGTGGTGTCATGGAGGGGTGGGGGTGTCCAACTGGCGGGGGTGTCCAGGGGGTTGGGGGGCTTTCCAGGTGTAGGGGGTGTTCAGGGGGTGGTGGTTTCCAGAGGGGTAGGGGTGTCCAGGGGTTGGGGGTGGTGTCCTGGGGGTGGGGGCAGTCCAGGGGGTTGGTGGGGTTGTCCATGGGGGTGGGGTGGTGTCCAGGGGGTTAGTGGGGTGGTCCAAGGGGGTGGGGGTGGCTCTCCATGGGGGTGGGGGTGTCTAGGTGGTGGGGTGGTTTCTAGGAGGGGTGGCGGTGTCATCCATGGGGTTGGTGGGTGTCTAGGGGTGGGGGCTGTCTAGGGTGGTGGGGGGCTGTCCTTTGGGGTGTCCAGGGGGTGGGGTGGTGTCCTTAGGGGGTTTACTCATACACATAAAAAATTACCCATGGATCATTCTCCTAAAGTATCAACACAATCCGAATGTGTTTGGTCAGATTTTCGTATGTCAGTTATTGTTTTCACATAAAAATTTTGTCCATTTTAAAAAAGAGAGAGAGAAACATTGAGTGATACCGACCACACCATGCCTCAGATTGAGGAGGGGTTGACACGTACACATCATAAATGACCCATGGATCGTTCTCCTAAAGTATCAACCCAATACAAATGTTTTTGGTCAGATTTCTATACGTCAGTTGTTGTTTTCAATTAAAATTTTGTCCATTCTAAACAAAACAGAGGCACTTTGAGTGATACCGGACACACCATGCCTCGGATTGAGACGGGGTTGATTCATTCACATCCAAAATGACTTATGTATCTTTCTGTTAAAGTATCATCACAATAATAATTCATTTGGTTGGATTTTTGTACATCATTTTTTGTTTTCACATAAATTCTGTCCATTTTAAACAAAAGAGAAACCCTTTGAGTGATACCAGCCACAATTTTCCTCAGATTGAGAAAAGGTTGACTTTTACTCATTAAAAATGACTCATGGATTGTTCTCATAGAGTATAAACATAGTATGAATGCGTTTGGTCATATTTATGTACGCCAGTTGCTATTTTCACTTAAAATTCTGTCCATTTTAAACAAAAGAGAGACACTTTGAGTGATACTGGCCACACTATGCCTTGGATTGAGGTGGGGTTTGCTGATAAATGTCACAAATGACCCATGTATTGTTCCCCTAATTTATCAACACAATCCCAATGCGTTTTGTCAGATTTCCATATGTCTGTTGTTGTTTTCACATAAAATTCTGTCTATTTTGAACAAAAGAGCAACACTTTGAGTGATACCGGCCACATCGTGCCTCATATTAGGGTGGTGATGACTTTTACAGGTCAAAAAGGACCCATGGATCGTTCCCCTAAAGTTTCAACACAATAAAAATGTGTTTGGTCATATTTCAGTTCATCAGTTTTTGTTTTCACTTAAAATTTTTTCTATTTTAAACAAAAGAGAGACACTTTGAGTGATAACGGCCACACTATACCTTGGATTGAGGTGGTGTTGACTCTTACATTTCCAAAATTCTCCATGTATTTTTCTCTTAAATTATCAACACAATCCGAATACGTTTGGTCAGATTTGCATACGTAAGTTGTTGTTTTCACTTAAAATTCTATCCATTTTAAACAAAAGAGAGACACTTTGAGTGATACCGGCCACACCGTGCCTCGGATTAAGGTAGGGCATACTCTTACACATCAAAAATGTAGCATTCATCGTTCCCCTAAAGTATCAACATAATACAAATGGGTTTGGTTGGATTTCCATACGTCAGTTGTAGTTTTCACTTAAAATTTTGTCAATTTTAAACAAAAGAGAGACATATTGAGTGATATCGGCCACAATGTGCCTCAGATTGAGGCGGGATTTACTTTTACATGTCAAAAATTACCAATGGATCTTTAAAATAAAGTATCAACTCAATCAAAATGCATTTGGTCGGATTTCCATATGTCATTTATTGTTTTCACTTAAAATTTTGTCCATTTTTAAAAAAGAGAGACACTTTGTGTGATGTCGGCCACACCGTGCCTTGGATTGAGGTGGGTTTTACTTGTACATGTCAAAAATGACCCATGGATCTTTCCCATAAAGTATCAACACAATATGAATGTGTTTGGTCAGATTTTCATAAGTCAGTTGTTGTTTTCACTTAAAATTTTGTCCATTTTTAAAAAAAGGGAGACACTTTGAGTGATACCTACCACACTATGACTCAGATTGAGGCAGGGTTAACTCATACACATCACAAATGACCCAAGGATCATTCCCCTAAAGTATCAACACAATTCGAATGCGTTTGGTCAGATATGAAGTTATTTTGGAGATTTTACTTGTTTTTCTAATCTAAAGCCCAATGAAAATTGGTTAATCATTCTTACATGTTGCTAGTGCATTTCAACTGTTAAAATGGTAAAATGAATTATTGGATAAAAGATTTTTTATTTAATAACAATTACAATTTTTATACAAAAATTTACATAAAGCAATGTTTCATCTTTTGATCCCCTTAACCCCTCTCAAAAATGACTGCCAATTGTACATGTCCCAAAGTCATATCTTCATGCTATTTGTGTACAATATTCCATCAGGTATGCATCCCACTCATTTCTGAACAAATATATATTGTCTTGTGAGTATGAGGATTTTCGACAGTCATAGTAGTACTGCAAAATATATAACTAAAGAATGAATATATAATTTAAATAAATTAGTAGTTGTTTTTTAAAATACCTCTTGAGGGATGCTAGTTTGTTGATGAAAAATGATCTCTTTCATAAATTTACAAACATAATAACCGCAATCATTATAGTTTGTTTTTTTTGGACACTGCAAAAAATTTGATCATTAGGATAATAAGTAACTTGTGTTGATGTGTGTTTGGATAGTGAAATTTTATTATATATACCCTGATATTTGTCCAGATGTAGTACTTGCGTGCCTCCTTATGCTTAGCCCCTGTCCTCATTCATTTTTTAGAAAATAATGATACACCACCCTATATTAACAAAATCCCCATTAAAAGATAATATAAATTAAATTACTTGATGTTTAGACCTAAAATGTAGGATGTAGTGTCTTATAGATTCGCAAACTCCATCATGTGTGGTTGGTTTGTTGGATATCCTTACATTGAATCTAGATAATAAATCTTCGTAGTATCCATGTTCACCGCAATTAACTTCCAATGTTACCTAAAAAGACAAAAATGAATAAGTAATAAAAGAAGTAAAAATATAATTGATATGCTTTAATCGTAGAGTTTTACCCCTCCAAGTTTGGTATTAGGAAGTGTCTGTCATCTGTAATCTTTCTTTCAAATGTTTTCAGCAAGTTGTTCACTATTTCTATCTTTTTTTTATGGCTCTAATTTCTTTAGTTGTGTTGATGTGGTATGAGGACTAACGAGTCCGAATTTTGGCTCATGGGAAAATTCCTTCAACTGTTTTTCATATATACATCTGGAAATAATATAAAATACATTTAGTCATAATTTGCACATTATATCAACTTTTAGAAAATAAATTCATGAAAACATACCTCATATATAAATTTATAATTGTGACTCCAAGACAACCATATTAAAGGATCTCATTTACATTTTTTGTAGCAATGAAATCTTGAATTTCTTCTCTGAATATATTCTTTTCAAAAACCACTATATGACTACTACCACCTCTTAGCTTCGTACCCACAAGAGTCTTCACTACTAGTAAATGTGGATAGAGAATAGGTGGTGTTATTGTTCTTTTAGTAGCACTTTGGGATCTGTTGGTTGATCCTTTAGATGCTTTTGAGCTGATGTTTAATATCACCCCTTCCCTTTCCCCATCTATAATAAAATTCATTAGTTTAAACCCTTTTCTCATTAATTATTAAAGGTTTACTTGAAAAAATCGAAATAAATACCTATTTATCCACATATACTCTTACAAGTTGTGATGGTCATTCAATGAATGTCCCAATAGCCTTTTTGATCATATGAATATCATCATCATCAAGTGTAATAGGTAGCTCTGCATTTGGATCATGAGCTATAGTAATCGTCACTTTCAGATGATCTTTCAGAAGTGGTCTATTATGCATATTGTCCTATGTAATGTCGAACACGGTAGCCCTTGCTACAAGGTGATAGGTGGGTGTTGACATATATAAATCATGGTCATTATCACACTAAAGAATATCAGTACTAGAAAAGTATCAATGCTTTTCGGATTCACATTTCATGGGAAGAATTATTAGAATATTGATTACGACGGCTAAGACAACTCTTTGAGGGGAATGGCTCACGTCAAAGCTGGTGGGGGTGGGGCTAGATCTTCATGCGATGGTTGTTCCTGAGTTGTTTCCTCTCCTTTCTTCCCACACATAAATGTTTCTAGCAACTCTCCTTGTCATTGAAATTATTCTTCAAGAGTTTCTAGTCTTTCTCTCATTTGTTTCATTTTTTCATCTCTATCATCCATTTGTTTTTTTCTCAAAATATACTCGGGGTGTCACCCCAAACCCCGCACCTCTGACATGACCGTATTGTTCTAGCCGCTTCAAAGTCGTTGATAATAGGTCTTCATCTTCTACAGGAGTAGCTGATTCCTATGACTGTGGGATATAGGAAAATAACTAATTATTTTTATGTAATAAAAATTTAAAACAAATCTTTGTATCGTGTCATACATACCCATATTTTCCACATTTTGTGTGTGTTTTCTTCTACTATATTCCCTTCCTTATTCACACGAGCCTTCTTCTATAGTACATGACATGGTATGGAAGTGTATTTTGTTTTAGATTCATCAATATACATATAAATATAGAAAGATAACTGTGATTTTGTTTCCTTGAACCTAACAATATTACTGTAAATTTAAAATACTTACCATTTTATTTTCTAGTGAAGTGTACCCCATCCTTGCTTTACGATAGGGGTATGTTGGTTTGGATGCATGTTGCTTATTTTCAGTACTGAGTTGTTGTTTTATAAATTAAAATTTGACAAACAAAGTGATGAATATAGGTATCCTCAAATAATGTTTTATCAGCAATAATGTACTTGAAACTTCTCATCCCCACGACGGCCAATAAATGCATCCCATGCTTCTTGGGATATTATGTAAGCATAGAAAAGGGTTGGTTGAGGGTTTATTTTACCTTTGGAATCTTTCATGTGAAATTTTGTTAAAATAGTGCAAAAACCTCTATGAATCCTTCCTGCAAGCCTTAGTACATAATTCTTGTGTGAATCATCTACTATAAATGTACCCTGTAAGAGATTAATAAGAGTAAGACACTATTTCATTATTTTATTTGCTAGTAAATTAAAGAAATAATATCATAATGTTACTGTAATTTCATCCTAGATCACAGCCTTCATCCCGGAAACAACATGGTTCCATGAATCTAGGTCAATCGGCACACGTTGCCGAGGGGAAATTCCAATGTAACTACTAAACATGGCCTTGTTGGGATTCATATGTTGGCCTCGTGCATTCCATCTGACATCAAATTTTATGTCCTTTCTTTTCACCTTAAGAACTTTGGCTAACACTATCAAACTATGACGCACCTGTGTTTTCTGTGATGTTGGTCCTTCAACCCCAATCATTTCATCGATATCAACATCATCTATATGTTCATCTGAAATGATAGCAATGGAATGTGTTGATGGTTGTTGGACCTCAACACTAGGAGTAGTAACAGGTTCAAAAACTTGTTGTTTCTCTGAACTATGAGTAGCGGTAGAAGCACCAGTAGCAACAACAATGGCTTGAGAGACTTGTTCAGCCTCAAGGTTAAGAGCACCAGAATGTGAAAAAGTCATTATCTACAAAAGTTGTTGAATAGTTAATTAAAATTACATAAATTTGATAATGATAGGATAATAACATGAGAGAACAAGATCTATATTACAAACAAAATAGAACCTGTTTATTGAACTCTCTTTCTTTTTTTCAAAGGATGAAGGGATTTTACACCTCTATCGATTATCCAAATCCCTTCATTGTAGTCTCCTCTAACATACAAAACATCATCAACATTGGTACCACTGCGAAATGATTGTGACATACCACTGAAATGATCTTCCCCAACTGAATTTTCATCGGACCCTTCATTAGTTTTGGACAATAACAGAATAATCGACCACATTTGGTTTGATGGATCTGGAATATAAAGCACTTTAACCGCTTGTTATGCCACTATAAAATGTTTTTCTTTGTACCCTTCTTTACCAAAATTAGCTTTCAAAAATACCAATTCATCTATTTTAATACCAATGTTGTAATCAACCCATTTTCATTGAAAAATTTTCAATTGGAATTTCATATAATCCAACTCCCATATTTGTTTGATAATGAGAAAGTATGACATATTTTCATAAATTGGATTTCTTTCCTTACTACCAGAATCATGCATCATTTCAGCCAAAAGTGTAACTCCACTATTTTGCATGGTACTATCTTCATGATGTTTATTTGTATAGAATGTATAACCATTAATTAAATAATCATTGTAAGATAATACATACTTACTTGGTCTAGTGGATATCCATCGAAGTCATTATGAAATTGGATTCAGATTTTTATCTAACTCCTTTAAAATATGGTCCTGAAAACATCCTATAAACTGGTGATTATGTTTATTTGATATCAATTTTTCATCCCTTGATGGATTCAACTACCTAAGAATTTCTGTGTGGGTTTCAATATATAGAGCAACCTCCCAACTGTTATGCAAAACATAATGGTGGGCCTGCTCCCGATCTGTAATATTGATTGTCACAACATCTCTTCCAGAAATTCCCTCACCCTCAATGACTCCAGTGTGACGAGATTTCAGGATACCAATGCTTTCCACATCATATAGGTATTCAGTATAGAATTCTATGGCTTCCTCAACAATATATCGCTCCACTATAAAACCCTCTGGACAACTTCGATTTTTGACATACCCTTTCAAAATCATCATATAATGTTCAACGGGGTACATCCATCTATAGTGCACAGGACCACAAAGTCGAATCTCTCTCACCAAGTGAAGAATCAAATGAACCCTCATATCAAATAATGTTGGTGGGAAGAACATTTCTAATTCACATAATATGATGACAATTTCTCTTTCTATAGCTAGAAATTTTGTTGGGTCTAAAACATTTCTATATATAGCATTGAAAAAGAAACAAAGTTTGGTTAATGTATGATGAAAATTATTGTGAAAAATGCAACATAAATCCATAGGAATTAAATCATACATCAAAACCTGGAAATCATGTTATTTAAAACCTTTTAACTTCAAATAATTCATTGACACAATTCTCTTGATATTTGATTAATACCCCTCTGGAACCTTTACATCGTTGAAAAAGTTTCAATACTGATATCTCTCCTCCTTGGAAAGAGTGTAAGAAGCTGGTGGAAGAAACATTCGATTTTCACCCTTCACGGGAGACAACTCTTCTCGTATTCCCATGTCAACCTTGTCCAACCATGCCTTATTTCCATACATTGTTTTCCTGGGGAATTTAGCCACATTCCGATAACACTGTCACATACATTTTTTCCACATGCATCACATTAAGAAATGTCTGACAAACAAACAATTCTAGTATGGTAATTCAAAAAAACTGATCTCGTTTTCCAACTAATTTTTGTAAGGCTTTTCGAAAATGGTTTGCAAAAAATAGTGTTAACATATTTTAATTTCTCAAACAACTGATCACCTATTAGTGGAGATAGTGATGTGTGTTGTTCTAAACGTCCATTCAATTATGTCATCCTAGATTGGTACTTATACTGACAAGTTAGAAATCTATGATGTCCTAGAAACATATATTTTGATGAATGTTTCAACCTAATTGATTCTGTATCTTCTTCACACACGGGACACCCTTGAGTTCCTTTAATGCTATATCCTAGCAAAATTTCCATAAGTAGTTAAATCATTTATCGTCCCATACAACATCGCTCTCAATGTGAATCATTCACTTTTATAAGCATCATACAACATAACACATGAATCGCACAATAACATCAAATCCTCGATCAATGGATCCAAATAAACATCAATATCATTACCCAGTTATTTTGGTCCTAAAATAAGCATAGATAACATGATTAATTTCCACTTCATGCATAACCAGGGTGGAAATTTATAATTTACCAACTTAACAGGACATGTACTGTGAGTACTGGTTTGAAAACCAAAAAGATTCACTCCATCTGTAGATAACGCAAGACGAAGGATTCTTAGCTCTTTTCCAAAATCAAGATACTCATGATCAATTCTCTTCCATTGAGGAGAGTCAGACAGGTGAAATAATTTCCCATCTTTATTTCTTTTATCTGCATGCCACGATAATTGTCTTGTAGTTTCTTAACATCCATATAGATGCCTAAAACTTGGAATGATTGGAATGTACTATACAACTTTCATAGGACTAGATTCATCTTTCTTGTATCGAGAAGAACCACATTTTCGGCATTCTGTAAGTGATTTTTTATCCTTGAGAAATAGTATACAGTATTTTGGGAAGGCATGTATTCATTCAGAAATTATTCCAATCGAGCGTATCATTCGTTTAGTTTCATATGTCTGGCTTGGTATCTCATTTTCCTCCGGGATCATGTCATTAAAGAGAGAAAGTAGTTCCGTAAAACTATCATCACTCCATCTATTGCCTTATTTCAATTTATACAACTTCAAGTACAGCTGACAATGCTGTATATTTAGTGCAACCAGCATACAATGGATTCCTTGCACAACTCTTTAACTTCTCAAACAATTTTGGGAAATCATGGAGTTTATATTCAATATCCTTGTAATTCCTTCAATATGGTCTTCATCTTCATTGAAATTTTTAATCACATCCTCCTTACAGTCTTCTTCATTATCCATATTTGTATTCATATATGATGATCCATAAAATGCAGTTTTATCCCATCTAGTAGATACATTCTCTTTTTCACCATGTTTATTCAAAAATTTATAACTATGATATATTCCATGACATATCAAATGTTCTTCCAACTCCTATGGAGTAATTAGTCTTTAATAACAACAATGTAAACGTGTACAAAGGATTTGAGAAGGATCCTTTGTGTGATCCTTTGCAAACTTGATGAACTCTTTCACTCCTTTCACATACTATATTGTCAAATAATTAGTATCAATCCAATATTTATTCATCTCTATCCTATTTTAATCTCGAATATTACTATTTATGATTAAAATACACAAAACAAGACTTCCAAATATAGTAGAAGAGAACCACTTCCTTATAAAAATAGAGGTTAATAGAGCCTAACCATTTCCAATAAAGATTTCAAAATCAAAAAAACTAGGATAGACCCCCATAAAAATCAACACACTTTCCAACCCCCTTACCAATAGTTCTAGAACCCACCACCCTTGTAGAAAAACATTAAACATCATTTTAACCACCCCTACCATCCACCTCATTCATAATAAAATAATCACATTAAACAGGCCAAAACTAGTGACCAAACTCAATTAAAATGAAAACAAGGATACAATCTTGATGAGAACACAAATATAGTGGATACATTTCCAAACACAAAGGGGTTTTTGGGGGAAACAAATAACCTAGGTTTATCCAAAATTACTGTGGAATATCATAGGTTTTGTTACCCAAATTAACATAAGAAATATAAAATTACGGTTAGTGAACAGAAATTCTATCATGAACATCTAAAGAATATGTAATAACTCTCCCTCGCTAACATGGGGCTCTACCAATGCCTACCATATACCTAGAAAATAATTGAAAAAATTAGGAAAAATAGTTTCTTGTACGTATTTCTAATAGTACTACAAGAAAAGTATAACGAACATAGATCGTACCTCCAAACACTCCTAGAGCCTCCTGGTAAAAAGACTCTAGTGACTAAAACTATTCGAGATTAAAACCAATAACTTTCTAATAAAGGATTGGTCTAATTAGGGGTAGTATTAGTTGAATCAAACCAAGGTTCCATCCACCTCATGCGGCTCCCTGATCTCCTCCATCACTTTAGTGTTGTACAGACCTCCTTTCTCGAGTTCCTTCCTCTGCCTAGGCTATTCGTCGACTACCTCTATCACTGTATCATAAATGTTAAAAAAATGCAATGTCATATGTCTATACCCATCACAATCATATTGAATTCCTTGGTGTAATGGTTTATCCCTGAGGTACATATGAATGATAGTGCCTCCTGGGATGAGACTTGCATCACACGCCTACTGCGGGTGGGTGATGCGAACCCTACATCCTAGAAAATCACTACCTTAAAAGATCATGATACCATCTCAAACCATATGCATAATCATATAATTCTAATATAGCCATCCAAAACATAGTATTACATGTGGAATTCCCCCAAACCACTAGAGGTCAGTCTATGAATTGATCAACATAAACTAATGGATTTAATAAAAAGAGCCGAAATACAATCCAACCAAGTGAAAGAAATTTACAATATCCAGAGAATAAATTCATCCCTCATCACGTAATAGGGTTCTCCATAGTGTAGGTGTACATAACCAAAATCGCATGGCCTGACACACCAATGGTATTTCTTTACTAGAGCAGTGTCCATTCAAAATAACAATCTTGATACCCATAATAGGTATCAGGGAAGAATCACTATCTACCCAATGAAGTGCATGGTGCTTCCACATTTTCAAGAAAAAACCTTCTAGACTAGCACCTAGGAACAACTGTTCATAGAGGTTCACTAAGTTGACACCACCCTTAAATTATCCTTGACATAAATGAAAGATGTGTGGAATTTACCATTGATCGATGTCAAGAAACATCCCACTATCCTAAAAAGAATTAACCACCCAAATACAACTTCTCACATGTTCATACCACTATCTAAACCCAAAGTCATTTTCCAAAGAATACAATTAACCTTTCCATGGATGCGCTACTCTGATCTCCTCATCTTCTGTGGCCCTAGTGCATGAATACTGTAGGCCATTCCATGAATCTTGGTTTAATAATAAATTAACCTAAATGGCTTATAGGCTCCACTATAAACCATCTCAAGGAGAGATTCAATTTAAAACACTATAACGTCACAAAGACACTCATCAACTTTGGTATATGGGTTGATGCATACACCATATCCTTACCAAGGATTAACCCTAATTCTCCCTTATGAAGCATTCCAGAATTCCTCAACATTCCTAGGGAAGAAAAGTATTCTTCTTGCACACATCACATAAAACCATGCTCACCAACTAAGGGATATATAACTTCACATCCACAAGGTTGGATACACTCTCTATATTTGAGGTTTCCTAATAACTATCATAAAAAGAACCCTCCCCATACACACAATCACTAGAACATCATAACACCCACAAAGTGTAACCAATTAATAATGAGGTGGGTACTATCAAAACTCTTCTTTTTCATGAAGGGGTTTACAAAAAGACCACTTTCCCCAGTATAGATAAACCCACTCCACCAAAAGGATGAGGAAAAAACACTCAAATTTAATAGAATATTCATGTATAATAAGGTATATCTTGAGGACTCAAGAGAATATCAAACCCTCATACATATGACACTTGGTGAAAAATAAATTCTAGTTCCAAACATCATAAAGACCCATGGAGAGTCATAAAAAAGTCAAAATTTAGTTCAAATAATCTTCTAACCAAGTATAATAATTCATTACGTGTGATATTTCATGACATATATTGTTAGAACTATATGTTAGTTAGCATCTAATCCAAGGGCGGTGATCATGGGGAAGAATCCAAACATCATCCTAATGAAAACTAATCTCACAAAACCTATCCACCAAAAATAAACCTAAAATGAGAAGTGGGAGACTTACCTAGAGTAGATCACACCTGCGATGGAGGGTGAGAGGAAGCGTCAAGTGGTCAGGGAGCCTTCTGCGCTACGTCGGGAGGGGAAGGCGCGACCGCCAGATGGGGAGGTGCACGGGAGGAGCCTCCAACCATTGAGAAATGGAGGAGTAGGGTTTGCGGGGAGTAGGGTCCAGCGAAGAGGAGGAGAAAAAGGGTTTTTGGGGAGGGGGATCTATGGAAGGGGTTTGAGGCAGAGGGTAAGGAGTAGGGCTAGTGGCAGAGGTCTAGAAAAGAGAAGATCAGGAGGTAGGGGAGTTGTCACAGTGGTACAGTATCGCGAGGGCTTGAGGGCGTGATAAATAGAGGATATTGTGCACCTGATTTTATAAAATATGGGACTATGGTTTTATCAGCACTTGTTTACCACTAATAATGAATCCCTTTATCAATGCTAAAATTTTATCACTGATAAAGGAAGCCTTAATCAGCGCTGATAAAGGGATACTTTATCAGCACTTATAAAGTGTACCCTTTATAAGTGCTAAAATTTTAGCACTCATAAAGGGTTCCTTCATTAGAGATTTTTTCTTATCCATGATAAAAGGTGGTGCTTCCCTTGCCCATTCTTGTAGTAGTGATACATTGTAACAACTATACCCCCACATAAATTTTAGATATTCAGTCAATGGAATAACATCTCTTAATCTGGAACTCTCTCACGTGGTAAAAACGGGTTGGTTATGAGACCCTAAGCATGACTCCCCATTTTCCAGAGGTATTCGACTTACAGCGATCATGTCATATTTTTAGTGGGGAGACTATACCAATTATTATAGAGTACAATACAGTGGAATAGACTATAATAATACATATCCGAGTAATGTCAAAACAATATAAACAATATATAATACAATTGGTAAATAAAAAGTAGGAACGAATAACCAAATAATAATGAATCATATTATGATAAACTGATATGTATCAAAATGTAAAACTGAAAAAAATAGAAATAAAATAACCATCTAACAGAAATAATCCCAAAATATCTCATTCCATAACCCCATGATAGACCCATATCCAAACTCCATCCCATCCAGCAAGAAACTAATCTATGACAACATCCCTTTCCCTTATCCAAACCCGAATCCATGTAATATGGTCAGGTGCCAAATAGTGTCCTGAATAGGGTGTGAGTAAAACTTAGTAAGTCTACACCATCATGTCCAAAAAACCAGTCTGATAATAAGTGTATGCAACAAAGTAATAAATATGTGTATTAATTAATAAATTAACACAACACATAAATAAAATTTCTTCAACATCATGTCGGAATGACTTTGAGCATGTAACACAACCATGTCCACCATATCCATATATTATAGCATAGTCAAATGGCCAGGAATATCCCTCTATGTAATAATTTTATCCTCTATGCATGTCCTTGTATATAAACATTCCATCATGTATCACTATGTATATCCTGCTATATAATCATTTCAACAAGGGAGTGGGTGGATCCCACTCTATATAAGAATTATAACTTGGGATTGTGAAGATCCATCTCTTTATAATAAATACTACATCACAGAGAATAGCCCTATATATAAGTATTTTATTATCCTCTCAACAATTTATATCATCAAGGATATCAAAATATCACATCATAATACTCAATGGTTAATTATGAAAACAACCATTTTTCATTCAGTTACACTTCCATTTATATCTCAACGATCAACATTTATATCAATAATCAATAATTCATTACATAGGGATTCTATATCAATAAATAACCTAAGGTCTCATTTCATGATAAATACACTTTAAATAATTTTCCAATTTCTTAATATCTAAAGGTTATCTCACCCAACAGGTATCCATAAGGGAATTTACATCAATGATTGAATCCAAGGAATCAAACCAATATCCCATTCCAAGATTTTATATAAATTAAATATTTAATTACTGTTCATGTTACATAAGAACAATCATAACATAATTCACAATTAAACAGACCATAGGGTTAGTTTTAGACTCCCTATATTTAATTGAAAAAAAAATTAATGCCTACAAGGGAAAATGAAAACAAAGATAAAGGTGAAGATGATTTTAAGAAGAACCTATATATGCCTAGGTTATGATCAAATATAAAACAACCCATGGTTAAGATATTTACACTACAAATAAATGATTAATGATGGGGGAGAATGGAAACCTAAGAAGAAACACCCACTAGGTATGTGAAAACAGGATGTCCATAATAGAGTAAGGGACTCAAAAATTTAACGGAGTTCACCAAAAGATTGAGAAAGGAGGGTATGAACCAAAATGAATCCAAAACATAAGATAATGTCACACATAAAACCACTGGGTATGAGGAATACATGATGTGTTAACCTTTCACATCATTTATTTCTTGTCTTTTAAATTATGCTAAAAAACTTGTCGCTTTGGTTTAATATTTATCACAATAAAAATTTGCATGACTTAAACTAGGTTCTAGAAATGAAATATATTAATGTATTGAACCAATTAATGACATTTTTTTGGAAGATGTTACATGTCGTGTAATATACACATCACATGTAATTGTACAGCGAAAATTTTTCATACCTGTTTATGTAAAAGTGGTTGAACCACCTCTAAAGCCTTCCAAAATAATGCGAAACCCTCATAAGCCTGTTTTAACATGCTTATACTCTGACTTTATTATTTCAAATAGGCATACATCCCTAACATTTTTGTCATTTCCCCTAAAAATGATCTTTATCTCTGAAAAATATTTGGCCACCAAGGTCCAATGTAAAACTCAAAGAGGGACGCACCAGGAAAAAAGGCAGGATCTTACAACCTCCCCCACCATATAAAATATCATCCTTGAGCTTCTCCAAGCATCACTATGGGGTCTCAATGAACAAGTATTTCCATTTTCATTACATATCAGACTCCCTATCCCATTTATCCTCCTAAATAGGCCCATGCCGCCACTGCATTCATACTAGAGGTAAAGTTGTGCCCTAGAGATACTTCTCACTATGGTCCACAATCACTATAGGATTCTACTAAAAGGAAGCATCATCACAAACTCTGGGATTGTTTTATACTACACCCATGAATGACTAAAATCCAAAATATAAGCCTCTAACATATCCTCCATAACCTGAATAATCTACTTAGATTGACCGTCAGTTTGAGGATGATATGCTATGCTCAAAAGAATATTTGATCCCAATTTCTTTTGAAGACCCTACCAGAACCATGAAGTGAAATAAAGATTTATGAAATAAATGATACTCCCCACAAAATCCTGCAACTGAACTATCTCACACACATATAGACTACCCATATCATCTATAGTGTAGGTCTCCCCGATAGGAAAGAAGTGGGAAACCCTAATTAGTCTATCCATAATCACCAATACTACATCATTAGTATGGGTTTTCATGGTTAATCCTATCTCAAAATCCATTGTGTAATCATACCATTTCCACTAAGGAATTGGTAGAGGATAGAAAATCTAATTTGGCCCCTGATGCTCAGATTTCACCTTCTGATATGTGAAACATCTCACCACAAATCCTACTACCTTCAAATTCATTCCTGACCACCAATACTATCTATGAAGGTCAGGATACATCATTATCTAAATAGTATGTAAAACCCATCTAGAAGCATGAAACTCTCTCATCATATCCCTGCACAAGCCTGTAGGAACCCATACTCATCCATAGATAAGAAGATATTCCCCAATGATAAGAGACCATCATGATGGTGTCTCCCAACCTTATAAGATATCTATCAGAGGTAATCCCTCTGGATAAGATAATTAGTATGTATTGATCTGGTCCAAAATCAAAGGTATAACTGATGTTGAATTATTAGGTACTCCTCCCTATGAATCCTAGAAAAGTTTATGCATTTATATAAAGAGTTCATCCATCTACCAATCATAAAAAGTTTCTTATACGGCCTCTATTTTTTTCTTCCAGATCAAAGTATTAACAATGGAATTTCCCTTTCCTAGTATATAAAAAAACTCAAAGTCTAAAGACTAAAGATAATCAAACCACCTCCTCCATTGAAGGTTTAGGTCCCATTGATAAAATATGTACTTAAGTATATTTTGGTCCTTGTATAACACAAACTTATCACCATGTTATACTATCTTAAATATCTTAAGAAATATACAACCATTTTCAACTTCAAATCATGAGTAAGGTAATTCCTCTTGTGTGAACTTAACTGCTTGGAGCAGTAAGCAACCACTTTATCCTCCTTCATTAGAACTACTTTGATCCCATCATCAGATGACTCACAATACATGGTTTATTATTTACCCAACATATATAAAGTGAGGATAGAATATGAGGTCATATTTACTTTATGATCATGAAAATATCCCTCACAAGCATCTAACTAAACAAATTTCACTCCTTTCTGGGTCCTCCATGACATTCGTGCTTTCAATAGTGTGAAGTTTCAGGATAATGTGATGATAATTACTTGATAAACCTATAAAACTATATGTATTGAATGTGTTATTTTGATTCTCCCATGATACCACATCAATAAAATTATCTGGGTCAACTGACACTCCTACCTCTAAGATGAAATGGCCCAATAAGTGCACTTTATCAGTATAGAGATTTTATTTGATTAGCTTGGTGTAATGATGATGCTCTCTCAATGTACTCAAGATAGTGTCAAGATGTTTTTCCAGATCATCTGCTAAGTAGGATTCACTAATATTTCCTGAAAAAAAACCACGATAAACTTGTACAAAAAAGGATGAAAGATCTGATTCATCAAGGCGATGAATACCCTCGATGTGTTTGTCAACCCAAGAGTCATAACTATAAACACATACAATCCATACCTTCTCCTAAAAGTAGTCCGATGGTATCACCCTCAATTGGTCAAATCTAGATATCAAATTGATCTTGGATAACATCTTAGAACCTCTCAACAGTTCAAAAAGATTATTGATATATGGATAGGGATTCTGGTTGTTAACCATCATCTAGTTCAGTCTTAGATATTATTTACATATTCACAAAGTCACATCATCCTTCTTAGTGAAAAGAACTAGAGAACCCCAGAAATAAGTATTGGGTTGTATCAAACTTTAAGATTCTAGATCTTCCAACTAATATTTCAACACCTGAAGATCTATGGGTTCCATCCTATACGATGAGATAGAAACTAATTTTTCTTTTGGAACCAACTTGATCGTAAAATAAACCTATATATTGAGAGTAAATCGATATAACTCATCAAAAAATACATCCTGAAAATGGTCTACCATTAGAGGAAAATAATCTCACAATATTTCATCATCATCAAAAATAAGTCTTGTTTTTTGATCCATTAGACAATTCAATCTATATTGAATTAGTCCTGTATGACCAGGGTGAATATCCCACTCACCCTAGTGATAATAGCTTCCTCCTTGCAGTGATATAAAGGTAACTCTCACCCTAATAATATCTAATATGATCCTGGTAAATAACTCTTCAATCCATACTAAGAATCAAATTTAACCCTTTCATTTCCATCATGAACAGATACCAAAAGAAATAGTAACAACCAATATCTATAAAACGCACCAAGAATCATTTGATATTCCCTAATAGGACTTTTATTGATGTAATGATGGTCAAATAACCATCCAATCTATCCAAAAATAATTCCAATCTATTTGAAAAAGGAGTAGATAAAAATAAATATTATTCTCATGTATCAAAAAAATCATGAAAGGGTAGATTATGTAATATTAATACCTATGAAAGTATAAGTTACAACATCCATAATAGCCAGAATAGTCTAGAAGATGTGTATCTAACCATCCCCTCTGAACTGGACACCATCCTGACTCCCCTGACCTATTCCCTCTACCTAGTACCACCATTCCAATACTAGGGTACCACATCCCCTACCTCACTCAGAATTTCTAGTAGAACTCTATCTATCCACTTGCCGAGGAGTACCTACGTCCTTTCCATACTATGATTCCAATATCATTCTTCTTCCACTACTCTTCTATGATATATTCTGAAGAAAATACTAAATATTGGCCATCATTCCACATGTATGGATCTCCAAAAAGAGGTATGGGCCCTGAGGATGTTTTTTCACCAACATTCCACATTGATATCTTTGTAATAGAACATGGTCCTAAGATGGATACCAACTACCCTAAATTCTATGCCCACAAAAACCTTGGAAATAACTATCATGGTGGAATTTCTTTCCATGAAGATAAGAGCTTCAGGTTCTCCATATATAAATAGTCTATCCACTACTCATGGATACTCTTAGATTCCCTTATGTGACGAGCACCTGATTCATCACATCATAAAATATACTCCAATTAAAAACATTCATCTATTACCTTATCTCATTTAAAATCCCATCCTAAAAATGTCACTAACTTGAGATTTCATTAGCAACTAAATATTGCACAAATAACTGAAGGTCAATGAAACGCTCAGTGTAGTCTATCACTAACAATCCCTACTCTATCAGATGCATAAAATCATGAGCCTTTACATTCTTTAATGTCTCTATATATAAATTGATCACGAAAATCACATAAAATTACTTTTCAGATAACTCTTGAGGTATTCCATCAAACTTTGGATATCCCACCAATACATGGTAGGTCCATAGATTATATACAAAACAATATTTACCCTCCTATACATGAGTTTCTCAAGATTATTAAAGATCATTTGGTCTTACTCAATCCAGAAACTGGATACCTACGGGCCTCCATCTCCTTTGAACATAGGTAGATTTTTTAGGTGAAACTCTCTCATCAACTTATACAACAAAGGAATGATGCAAATAGTATCCCTTTCCATCAATCGCATGACCCTCAAGAAGCTATCACAAAGCTTAACTACCATATGATCCTCATGATATACTAGAATCTATGGACAAACTATGTTAGGATCATGCTTATTCCTAGACTCATGATCATCAACTCAATGAAATCGGGGAGTAATTTTCTCTACCATATAAACACGATCCTTAGAAGACTTGCTAACAACAAGGTCAACTTTAATAGGTTACAACAATAGAGAACCACTAAATATTGGTTTCTCTATGCATGGACTATAAGTTTTTTAGCATGAAATAATAGTAAAATTCTTTTCATTAATCATATATGACATGTATCTCATATCACAGTTCATATAGGCAAGTATATACCACATACAAGAAATATGTCCATATCATGAACAATTAATGTCAATATATATCCCTATGTCCATAACATGTTGCATGCATACTCTACTCATGCCTTATCAAGTCACGAGTAAAAATATCCAAAAAAAATATCATACTCAACATGTGAATCACCCAAGGTGAAATAACAGCAACGGTAACAAGAGGACAACCTAAACAATAATCTCATCCCTGGGCACTCAAATTTTTCCATGTACAAGGGTTAGATACTCCCATGTACAATCTCATTACCAAGTACCGACACATTCTGTTATCCTTTAAAAATTTTCTAAATAGTAAATTAATAGAAAAAGGAGAACCAACTCCATTCATAACACTTTGTAACATCCATAGATTTGGCACTATCTCATGTGCCCAAAACAGTTTTGTTACGAGACCTCAAGTGCACCTCTCCATATGCCAGAGGCTGTCGACATGTAGTGGGGTGTGATATTTATATTTGGGAGACTATACCCCCTATAACAGTGTGAAATACAGTGGAATAATCCATAATAATAAATATCAAAGTAATGGAAAAAATAGGAAACAATATATAATACAAATGGTAAATAAAAAGGAGGAATCAATGACCCAGTAATAATAAATCATTTAATGAAAAACTGAGATGTATATAAATTTCAAAATTTAAAATAAATAATAAGAAAATAAAAACAATCCCAAAAGATCTTGGTCCCGAACCCTCTGTCAGACCCATATGCAAACTATGTCCCACCTAGCAAACAACTAATCTGAAACTTGTTCACTTACCCTTATCTAATCCTGTATCCATGTAATCTCTTAGGTAACTAATGGATGCTTGAATAGTTTGTGAGTAAAATATAGTAGGTTTACACCACCGTTTCAAAACAAACTGGTCTAATAATAACTTTATGCAATAAAGAAATAAAAGGGTGTATTAATTAATCAAATACATAAACCAACCTGCTTTGACACGATGCCTTATTGTCTCTAAGTATGTAGAACCACCATGCTAACAATATCCATATACCATGTAATAATCAAAAAACTAGGAATATCCCACATTATTATCATTTTATCCTCCGATTGTAGCCCTATGTAGAGACTTGACTTAGTTTTTCACCTGAACAGTGCTCTATCCCAGTTGATCACTAATCCTTAGGCAAGCCTCTCTGTATGTCGAAGCCTACCAACTAGTAGCAAGGGTCTGAGAGAAGATAGTGGGGAGAGTATACTGTCTATTGAGGATAATAATAGAGGTTCATAAATAAATACAGTACCTGAAGAAGGACCAAACTTATAAAAAGAAATAACAAGAAATAGTGGAAACACAAATAGACAATAAAAGTAATAAACAATAGCTTCAAAGCACACCATTTGATGAAATAAACCAGCCATAATAGGTCATAAAAGACAATATTCATGTAAGGGTTTCCTTGGTTGACCATATTTGAATATGTATTTAAATAATTCTATAACTTAAAAAGAAACTTTAGTTGATGCAAAGGAACAACCATGGTCCATATGTCATCCATCCCATACGAATTAGTATGACATGATCACAATGGCCTAGCTCCTAAGATGGATCCCTTAATCGTTCCTAGAGACAAAAAGTCTACATGCATCCTGATGGGACATTGTAGTGTGTGAGAATAAATCTTAGTAGGCCATCACCAATGTGTTCCTATCATACATCAATAATTATGCAGGTTTATGTGGAAATATAAATAAATCAGTAGTCACACACATTTATAATCAACCTTCTCCACTTTTTATCAACAACTAAAAGTGAGTGTTCTGCCTTCTTTGACCATCGCTGAAACAAGACTAAACACGTTCCCCAAATTATATATATGGAATATAGTACATGTATGATTATATATAATTTTGGTGGAGAGGATCTATGGTAAAAATCAAAAGGAATCTCTTAGCGATTATCATACTAGTTGAACCCAAAAATTCCACATATTACAAGGTCATTAACCCCTTATGACATCAATCATGTAATCGGCATCGAAACGGCACCCCCAAATAAGTCCTTGATCCCTTGGACCTCGACTTTGAAAATCACCATCAGCTCAAAGCCTGATATCCTAAGGTACCATGATTTCTGTCCTCCAATATATAATCACCATCATCTCAATAGCCCATGTCCCAAGGCACAGTGATATACATCCTCCCAAGCCTCAGACCAACAACATCAAGCATAATAGAGAGCTTCATCCCCAAACAATTGGTCTCAAAACCATCTAATTATTTTCCACCAACATTCATCTGTATTTCTATGGTGAGCACTACCAAACATATCTGATGGTCAAAACTGTCACCTAAGTCACATAGTCTATGGGGGCCTCCACCAATAATGAGTGGGTAACACCACCTCATCTGAGTCCTATCAGTGTGAAAACAACTCCGATAGTGCATTAAGCAACAAATTATGGGTAGGAATCACCATCCAACATAATCCACATCATTCAACATCTCATTCTCCTACAACCATGTTTATAAATCTCAATGGTCAACACTTTCTCAAGTCCCGAGAAGAAATCCAAAAGTTGATGACCTCATTGCCACAACTTTATGATCATTATCACCCTGAGTATCCTGGTCCAAGACTAACCTAATGAATTACATCACCTCATCCTAGGTGATCATCATCACCTCAATCCTCGATCAATGCATGTCGTGTTCCTATGGAACGAATCAAATTAATATAATCTTTTAAATTAAATTTTAAGACACTCACCTAACAAAACATCCCAAGTTGTATTAATCCCTCTCACCAGGCTTAACATATGTAATCATGGGCTAGGGAATTCTTCGATTAATCCCTCAACATCAATTAGTTAATTAAAATTCTAGCATCAAATTATTAAGGGTCTCCTAGGCCAAACCATGCAGCATATATATAAAACGCCCCCAAGAAACCTTTATAATCAATGATAATTATAAGAAAAAAATTCCTTATACTATTAGGCACATTATCATATGATATCATCCTCTAACTTGATCCAAATTAGAGAAAAATAATGTTTTAGATAAAATCCATGAAAATGGGAAAAAAGAGCTCACACAGATTTAGCAATCTGTATAAATATATAAACTAAAAATATAGGATAGAAGATTAAAGGCCTTATCGATTCAAATCCATGGCCACTGACAGATCAATGATAGAATCTTAGATGAAAATTTTCCTTCATATTTTCTGGAGAAGAATAAAATTCGAGATCTACTATGAATGACGTGGAGAAGATGGAAAAGTACAAGAAAATCATATAAGGAGGGAGTGAATTTTCTTTAATATTATCAAAATTGATGAGTCATACAGTTTGGCCACACTGTTTCTCTAACCGTGCACAAACCGTGTGGTGATCTCTGCGTAAACACCACATACGCACGAACTAGGGGCATGGTTTTCTAACCCATGCGTACATAATGTGTAATCCATTAATAAAAAATAAAAAATTCATTTCATAGACAAGTGCTGCTCTTCCAAGGTTTTTGAAACCATGTCCATTTCCACTGGAGGGCCCCACAATCACTCCTGGGAGGCCATGTGGTTTTTCCCAACTATGTTCCTGTGTCTTCACTTTCCTGAAATTGGGGTTTTAGGCACCACTGCACAATAAACTCACCCAAAACATAGAGGCATATAGAGAGCCTTAAAACCCATCTAAAAATAAGGAATTTGGTCAAAAAAACTCTTGGAATTAGGTTTGTAAGATCAAGAAAATAGTTGGTCTGATCACTAAAAATGAAAATTCAAAAAAATTGGGGAAATTCCAACCCACCCAAAAAATAGAAGATGTTATAGTCTCCCCACCTTAGGGTGAGAGGACCATCAATTCCAACCATGAGGATATTGTACTCTTATCCATTTTCTAACCTAAATCCACGGTCCAACTCCATCATTTTGAAGTATAACATCTACAACATCAGTCATTTCTTAAGCTCCAAGTACAATATCATTATTTTGGCCATCCTCCTCACTACTGCATGAAGCAAGAAATTCAAAAAGAATTGTGAGTACTATGTTTCAAAAGTGATTTATCCTTCATAGGATAACCCAAAAAAAAGTCCCCATTTGGAAAAGTAAAATTTTCATTCTCTTCAAGAATCATCTGGTTTGTGAACCCAATACCAACTATACGGTTACCCTCAACCCCTTTACCACTACAATCTGAGGGGATAATAGAAACATTCGCCTTGACCAGAATATAAGTTGAGACCAATATAGGTCTCTATAAAGTTTAAATACTATATTAATAAATATTAAGGATATGAATTCTATCATCAGGTCCAACCTTATCAGCACCTTCCTTAATTAAAGAAAGTGATTCCATAGTAGCAGATGTTGATTTCTCCCTACCATGGAAAGGTTCAAGATCTAGTCCATGACTTGTATTATTCAAATCATCTCATTAATGTGAGTTCATAGGAGGTTTACCATTGTCTATAATATTTGTAAAATCAAGAAGACTCAATGATGGTGGTCCACCTTCTGCCAGATCCACTGAATGACCAAAGGAATGTGGAGGAGTTGAATAATTTTGGGATTTTTTTAGAGAAAAAAATTTGAATAAGGAACTCAAATGAGGTCCAAAAGAATGATGATAATTAGTAATTATTGGTGGAAATATTTTCCCCTAATTATTCCTTATAGGAGCGTACTTACCTTGCCGTTGAGAAATGTCAACGTGGGCCTTTTTGGTCTTGTATGTGGCAACCACTAGATTGGACTTTACTTTAAGGTTTTTGGAAGAAAATAGTTTTTATTTCTTCCACATGTTGTAATCAACATCACCCTGTGCCGTATCATACATGTTTTCTTGACTATAATTATATTCCTTACATTCATCATCACCTATAATGTATCTAGTTAAGAAATTTTTTAAATAAAAGGCCAAAAGGCCATCATTTTTCATATCATCATAAGAATTATTAGGAATAGCAACCAACTGAATAGTAAAAAACATCCTATTGTCATTACAGGGGGAAGAAGTTGGAAAACATACATTTTGTGCATCCATTTTTTGAGGAAATATTTTAAAACCAAGTACTCTATTTCCATGATGATAGATTGGAAAAATAAGTGTGTGAGTATATTCACCAATAGAATTCAGTTTCCTAGAAATAGTGTCTTGTGCAACATTAGTAATGGGATGATCCTTAGTCAAGTTTTTAGTGTACAAAATGTTCTTAGAACTAATCCTCGTTTCTTAGTGCTGAAGACTATAGAATTTTAAGTGGAATTTATAATAGAAGATATATCCCCTATTGTTAGTCTTTGAATGGATAATAATTTGATAAGATTCACAAAATAGTAAAATATTTTCAAAATCTATTCTGAGATTAATCTCATCTTGAGGTGTGGAGGGAAAAACATTATCAATTAACGTAGAAATTAGATCAAATTCAACTAAAATCCTTGATAAATTCCCAAAGCTGACCATCTATGTGGAAATGTCTATCATAATTAGAGTACCTACTGGAGAACAAATATCAAAGAAGATTTTTGGATGCCATAGAACCTAGTTTAACCCATGAATTTTTATCTAGACCTGTGTCCAGGTATCGTTAAAGTCATTGAGGTTAAAATATGAATTCCAATCATGGAACTATAATGTACTGGGCTGAAGATTTATCGATCCTAATCTCCATGATCGACCTTTCATATTAGTAAATGAAAAATTTATATGAAAACCCCAATGAAAAATAGTGGTATATTTGAAATCAAAAAATACCCAACATGAGGTTAAATGGTAAAACATTTCAACAACATTCCACAGCTTCTTTCCATTTCACTGTGTGAGAAGAGAAATAAATGAGTGCTTATAAAAATCAATTCTTTATAAAATAGATCCATTAGATATTGATACATATGTGGTAGCTCTCGTATAGACGATTCTTTATGAAGCCCTATTTTAGGGGAAGAATAAAGTTCCAACTACAAAGCCATAGAAGGAAGAAAATCCCTTCACCTCCTCTCACTCTTTATCCCACTACGAAGAGGATGACTCTTATCGATTAACAAGGTTAATCAAAACATAAGAATACATATTCACACACCTTGGATGATCAAGGTTGTGATCACCAGGAATAACTAGAGATAGCCTCTCTCATTCCTCTATTATATCATAAATAAATGAAACATGTGTATGGGTTACACTCAACTAAAATCAGGGGGCCCAACTAACCCTAGAGCACACCACATGTTTCCTATCTAGGTAATAACATTGAATCTCCCTATTCATAACACACACAGTTTTTGAGATTGGTGGAACTCAAGCCTGTACGTGTTCCCATGGAGAGCGATGGGTACAACCGGCATGTACCACTCAACTAACACCCCATTAGAAAACTATATTTATATATTAAATTTAATAAATTATATATATATATATAATTAAATAATTAATATACTATTTATTAATATATGTCTATATATATTAATATATATCAATAATAAATATATATCAATATATTTCTACAAATATAAATATACATTTTTTCATAGAGAATAATAATTTAATTATTGAAAAATGAATAAATAAAAATAAATAGTAAAAAAAAATAAATTGAAAAAAAAAATTAAACAAATAAAAATTAAAAAAAAGATAAAATTTAATATATATATTTATATTAACATTTAATATTGTCACACACACACATATATATATTAATATTGTTTTTATGAAATAAGAATTTAATTATCAAATATTTTGGAAATTAGTTGGCCCTCAACCTGAAGGGCCAACCAATTAGGTAGCCCAACAACGAAGGATCGTGGTGAGCAAAGGGTGGGATAAGGCCCACGATGAGTATAGAGTTAGACAAGGCCCATTTGGTCCTACGCGTGTATTCACGATCCCATTTAAGTGTGTGAAGAGTGTATGTGGGATACCATCCCCATAGTAGGCTTCTAGATTTTTCATGTGGTGGAATTATATAAAAACATCTAGTTGAATGTCCACAAGTTCGACGTGGGACTCTCACTCTATAGAGACTGTTATCAGTGCTAGAAAATGCACTGATTAAGGTTACCCATTATTAGTGCAACAAAGAAAGTTTTGATAAGGGGAACCCTTCATCAATGCTAAAAACAAAGCGCCGATAAATTAACCTTTTATCTTTTCTAAAAATAAATCTTAGATAATGGTATCTTTTATCAATGCTTTTCTCTAACACTGGTGAAATATAGATCTGAACAAACCCAAATATATAGTAGTGACACCTGATTTCCCTATTAAAAAAATGTTAATAAATGTGAAAATGTAATTTAAATTTCACCCACCAACCAGGGCCTCAGATTAATGCATGGTTAAATAAAATATATCAAATATGATTCAAGAAGTGTTCTTTTATAATTAAACATTAATCAGAATTTTTTCCTCATTTACGCCCCCTGATGGATGATTTTTCATTTTTATAATAGTAGATAATGTTACTCATCATTTTCAATCATACTATGCAACATGAGTGTTTGAGTGATGCAGTATTGATTCCTAATAATAAAAATGGATTAGTGACTGTTCTCCTAGGAATTCATGCCAATACCAATTTTGTTTTCATGGTATATTGACCCCTTTTTTGTCATCTGTCACTTAACTCCAAATCTATTGAATGCTAGTTTCATTTGGTATGATGGAAAATGATGGGTAACAATGTCTAGTGTTATCAAAATGACATATCTCCCATCAAGGGTTCAAAATGAGTAACATAATTCTGATATATGTGAAAATATTGGTGTGCATTCCTAAAATCTTATGAGATCTATTGGAATCGATCATGCCTCAATCTGATTCCTGGATTTGTTGGTATAATTTAATGTAAATTTTCACATTTATTACTATTTTTTATTAATTGGGAAATAATATCTATTGGATTCAAGACCAACAAAACAAGATCCGATTAAAATGAAATCCCAGGACAATGATATTTAAGTATGATCAGATACCTAATTTTTTCAGTATGATCGAAAATGTCGTTTTTTCATCAAATTTAGAGTTAAGTATAAAATCACATAACAAGGGTCAATATAAAAATAAAACACACATTTATTGGCATAAAATCATAGGGGAATGATCCTGAATCAATTTTTGATCTACAGGAATCAACACTACATCCATCAGATGGTTGTGTTACTCGGTATAATGGAAGATGATGGGTAATAATTTCTAGTGTTATTAAATTGTCATATCCTCTATCAAAGGGTCAAAATGAGAAAACTACTTTTGATATATTTGAAAATAAAGGAGATAATTACTTGAATAATAAGTGATCTATTGGAATAAACTATGCATCAGTCTAATTCTTATATTTTTTAGTGAAATATAAAGTACATTTTCACATTTTTTCCATTTTTGAAATAATGGTAATATCATGTGTGTAGGGGTCAAAACTCACCAAACAATATCTGATTGACATGAAATATTAATATAATTATCTTCAATACATTTAAAATATGTAGGAACATTAAAACATGAATTAGATACCCTATTTTCTCTCTATGATTAAAATATCATTTGTCCCTCAGATTTGGAGTTAAGTGAAAAATCTCATCAAAGGGGAAAGTACCAAAAAACACACTAGAAATGAAATCATTGGATAAAAATCACCAAGATGTTTTTTATTTTTATGAATCAATTCCACATCCATCGTATGCTTATATCTCCTAGTGTAATGGAAAAATATGAGTAACTTTTTCTAGTGTTTTTAAAATGATATATCTCCAGTTAGTGGATCAAAAACTAGCATACAACTTCAGCTTGATGTGAAAATCTAGTAACACATTCATCAAGTAATTTTTATCTATTAGAATAAACCTCACATAAATATGATTCTCAGATTTATTGGTACCATTTAATGATTATTTTCACATTTATTATCATTTTATTTAAACTGAATGTCTCATATCTTTCATGTATTATTTTTAAATATTATATGGATTTATTTTGAGACCAGGAGCTGAGATGACCTGTGATTCTTAGACTTGGTGTAACCGAATTAATTTTTTCGAAAATATTAAACTTTTTAATAACATGTGCACACATTTTTTCTCAAAAAGTGGAATAAATCCTAAATGGCTACCCTGATCTGAAATTTAATGTCACTATTGAACTCAGAATGAGATTTTTACCCTAGGTTTCATTTATGTTTCTTCAGTGAGTATATTCTATGGAAAAACTAAAAAAAGGTGTAATTATGAATAAATAATTTAAATAAAAATAATTTTTAGTGACGCAATATCTTGTTTCATTTTTATTAAACCTTTTTTAGGAATCCAGGGTTATCACCATAACCCTAGAATTCCTCTAAGATGTGTAGAAATAATCCTCTTCAATGAACGATGATGGATCGGAGAACGTATCGTGGATCATCATGCCAACAAAGTTAGAGGATCTTGTCAACAATGACAACTTGACTATTCCTCATCAATGACTGATTCAAACTCTAGGTATGGATTTTGTTTCATTATTTCTTTTCCCCAATCATAGTTTCCACAGTGAAAGTGGGCCAATCCACAAATATATTGATCCTTAGTTTGTTCATTGTTGCGGGATGGGTTATTGATGTGGGATTATCAGGTGATTATTTCATACTCATTGTTTATACTTATAATTAGAACGAATCGAGGATGATATGAAAAAAAGGCCAAGGTTTGTTCTTTAGGAGTTCTTGGTACTTTTCTCTTCCCCCTTCATGGCATTCTTCACAATTGAATCCCCATGACTGCAGCTCGACTTTTCTAGAGGCTCCAAACACGATCAAACCCCCGATTAGATGAAATATGAAATAGAGGATAGATGATTGTAGATTGGGACGTAAGAATCACAGAGGTTCTTTCTTTTCATATTTTTGAGCACCAGAGGAAGAATGGAGGCTCGTGAAAGTAATGTGGGTGGTGGCACCATGTGGTATGTGGCAGCGTCCGTGTGCAAGCCGATGGAACCTATGGGATCAAAGGTTGCAAGATCCAGCGCAACACCTCGTGGGATGCAAAAGTGGTCACTATGGGAGACCATGTGAGTAGACTGACTGGGAAACTGGTCAGGTTGGGAGAGTGGGTCAGGCTGGCATGGAGAGTCTATCTAGAAAAGTGGTTCGGGCCTAGTGGGTTGGGTCAACCTGATGGTCCCAGTTCGGACCCTGGTGGCCGAACCATGACAGGGTCGATGGACCAACCACATAGTCTATCCACAACCCAGTGAACCCCCTTCTGAAATTTTCAAATGGCCATAACCTTCAAATAGGATGTCCATTTGATTATCCATCTACAGAATTGGGAGTATTACAATGATACGGTCATTTATAGATATCCTATGTGGGTTTTTGTAGGAGTGTTTATATGACCTAATGGCTAGAGGATTGAGTTCTCTCAGAATGAGCATGCTTCGAGCAAACATTTCTATGGTTGGATATGACCTAGAGATTTTGTGTCTTATAGTGATTGTGTGTCTTATAGAGACTTTGTGTCTTATGGAGACTATGTGTCTTATGATGATTGTATGTCTTATGGAGACTATGTGTCATACTGAGACTATGTGTCTTATTGGATTGATTATATCTGGGTGTTCTTGATATATTTTTGGTAGAAATTTATCTATATAGAGCTGACTGTTAAATTCCTTTGTAGTATTCCTTTGTGGTATTCCTTGGTGGTATTCCTTCATGGTATTTTGATTGTGTTATTCCTTCATTGTATTTCATTTTTGGTATTCCTTCATGGTATTTCCTTTGTGGTATTCCTTTACAGTATTCCTTTTTGGTATCTCTTTTATGTTATTTCCTTTGTGGTAATACATTGTAGTTTTGGGGTGTCCTACTAATTATTGTTTTAATCACCCCTACATAGGCTTCTCCCGCACGTATCATGTATTGTGGAAATGATTGAATCATCAATGGAGTTTAAAGTAGTGTCTTTTGAGACGGGATAGGCTGATGTGTGTTCCTGTAGCTTTTCAAATGTAAGTCCCAGTACCTCTTACATTATATGTTGGACTTCTGGTTGCAGACTCTATTCTTTTGGTGGTATTGTTTTGGCCATGTTTACTTTATTGTAATTTCATTATTGTTCTCTGGTTGTGGGATACAATAGTTTAAATGAATTGTTTAGTTAGTGCTTTTAGATTTCATCATTTGTGTCTTGGAGATGTGTGTGCGCTTAAAGGTACTTAGGAAAATTCCTCCCAATTGTAGGATATGTTGAATCAGTGATAGTAACAAACCCCTAGCCTATTGTAGGTGGGAATGTGGAAATCATAGAATGGGACCCTCTATGAAAAGTCATAAAAGAGTGGTATCATAGGGGTTCAGTTCTAATTTAGGACTGGGAGTCTAGGAGGTTGGTTTGGAGAAACAGTGTTATGTGTTTCTAGTTCATCTTTGAGGCTAGGGAATCTAGTGTTGGTGCGGTGGCTGACATATCCATACACCAAGAATATAGGCATGTGATTTTCACCATTGTACATGAAAACATTGGTTAAAGGGAAAATAATGGCACATGAATCATATAGGAATGGGTTGGGTATTCCATGTCCTTCTTGAGGCAGTTCTCTAGATATACTCTATTGACCATGGTATATATTGTTTTATTATAGTATGTATCTATGAAGACAATCAGAAAGGATTCCATTTTTTGATCAAGTGGATGATCCTCCTAGCTAAGAAGAATTGGAACATGGGTTGTACTGGAGATAGCATCTCCAGGTGGTTTATCAGATATACCACCACCCGTCGAGTAGGAGCTACTACCAGCTGAGGATGCATGAAGATAGATCACATTGCATGAGTTTCAAAGGTAGAGACCTCCCATGTTTTGGGGTTATCTATACCCCCAGGTAGTTGAGAATTGGTTGGAGGTAGTTACCCATGTCTTCCTCCTTGTGAGGATGCCTTTAGACAAGATGGAATTCATTACCAAGAGTATTTTTCAAGGCTATTTGGGTAGATGGTGGAGCTTAGTGACCCAGACACATAATGAGATGACTCTATCTTGGGCATATTTTGAGTGTCTCTTTATATATGAGTTCTTTCCGTCCATGTTGTGGTCAATGCACATACAAGAGCTTCTGCATCTACAGTAGGGCAGTCAGACTGTGGCAGAGTATTCGACGATATTTACCGATCTTTCGTGCTACACCATGGATATAGTATGAGACCCATTATTTAGGGATCTAACCTTTGAGAATAGATTATACCAGAAGGTCAGGAAATCCATGATATCCCTTAGTATTCTTAGTTATGCTAGGGTACTTGAGTGAGAACTTCGTGTGGAGAGATTTCTAGCTAAGAGGGCACCGGCAGTGGGAGCTACCAGTAAGAACTAGGTAGCTGAGACCTCAGTAGAAGGTATCTGATGGTAGTTATAGGGACTCAATCAGGTTATTCTCTTTAATAGATGATCCCATGACATAAGATCAATGGTGTATGGATCACAGGGTAGCTCGAGTCAGTTGAGGGGCAATCTGTGTTACTCATGTGGCGGTTGGGGATATCTGGCATGAGATTTCCTGACCCGTCATATGGATCGTCAAGAGACAGTAAAGGGGTGACCAAGTTAGAGGATGAGGTAGGAGTAGGGTGTTCTGTAGGCTGGTGGATGTGTTATGGGAGCATTGAGGGCGGCATGAGGTGGTCGGAGGTTCGAGTTATTACCACCACCAACCATAGGTGGTCCACAATAGGCTCAGGGAGCTGATGGAATGGGATGAGGCCAGCTAGAGGTAATGGAGTATTATGACCCTGAGGCTCCAAGGATGATTAAAGGTATGATATATTTCTTTTCCACCTTATCTATAGTTTTTATAGACATAGGTTCCAATCATTCATTTCTTTTCCATGAACCTTTTTTGAGACTCAGAGATTCTGGTATAACCGTTCACTAGAACCTTACGCTTATAGAATTCTATGAGAGGAGATTCGATGATCACACACTAGTGCCGAAAGTGTGACCTTACTCTTGTAGGTGATGGTTTTGTTTGAGATCTCTTGGTAGAGACATTGAGGCCTTGTGACGTTATTCTTAATATGGACTATTTATCCATAGTTCATGCTCAGATTGACTATTTTAGGTGTAGAGTGCAGTGTGTATGCAGTGATGGGTCTAGGTTTTCATTTTTTGGTGAAAAGGAAACACAGACAGTGAAGGATGGACTCACACATAGGAGGTTGTAGCCGATCACTCATTAGTTGGATATCCTGACCCTCGATGTAGTGGATGATTTGATTCCATAGTTTCTTATAGTTTTGGCATAGTAGGGGGAAATATTTCCTGAGTATGTTCTAGGTTTACCTCTATGATGGGTGGTATACTTATGCATTGATCTATTCCCTGGTATGGCACCAATATCTACACATACATATTGGATGGATCCCATAGAGATTTGTGAGCTAAGGGTGATGTTTGAGGACTTTCAGAGTAAGGTCTTCATGACACCCGGTGTTTCTCCCTAGGCATCCCCAACTTTTCTTTCCCAGAATGTTGATGGGGGTTGAGGTTATGTGTGGAGTTCTGATGCCTAAACCAGGTGACTATGAAGAATTATTTTCCACTGTCGAGGATCTATGACCTCTTCGATCAGTTGAAAGGGGTGTGGTGGTTCTCAAAGATTGACCTCAAATCTGGATATCACAATCTATGATTACTGGATGAGGATATAACGAAAATGGCCTTTAGATGTCGTTACAACCACTATGAGTTCTTAGGGATGCCATTTGGCATAAAAACTCCCCTCGTATTGTTCATGGTACTCATATACCAGATCATTCAACCATACGTAGATACTTGAGGATGGTCCTCAACACACACAGAGAGCACCATCTTTATGATAATCTCTCAAATTTCGATTTCTAGATTCAAAAGGTCTATTTTCTAGGACATTTCATTTCAAAGGATAGAGTTACAGTGGATCTATTGAAGATTGAGGTGGTTCTTGCATGGGATTTAGCCAAGAGTGTTACAAAGATGATGAGTTTCCTTAGTTTTGTTGGGTGATATCAGAGGTTTTTACCCGACTTGTCCAAAGTGGCAGCATACTTGATAGCTTTGACACGAAAGGGATAGCCTTTCACGTGGACATATAAGAACCAAGAGAGTTTCCAGCAGTTGAGGTAGAGATTGATGAGTGCTCCCTTTTTGATATTTCTATAGGAGGGTACTGAGTATTTAGTGTTATGTGATGCATTAGGAAAAAGGATTGGTTGTGTCCTATTGAAGGGGTAAGTGGTGGTTGCCTATGGTTCATGCCAATTGAGACCACAATAGTTGAACTACACGACCCATGATCTTGAGTTAGAATTGGTAGTATTCACTTTGAAGTTGTGGTTACACTACCAAATGGGCGAGCAGTTTATCATCTACTCTGACCAAAAAAAGTCTCAAGTATATCTTCTCTCAAAAGGATCTAAACATGAGACAGATTCCAGGGATATAGTTCCTCCATAATGATGAATTTGAGATTGTCTATACTCAAGGGAAGGGGAACATGGTGGCAGATACTCTTGGTAGAAGATCCAGTTTACAGTAGCTGAACAAGGAATTAGATAAGTTGGCTTCATTATAGATATCCTTTATAGATGGGGAGGGATTATCTTACCTCTAGTCAATGGTTATTACCCCTAAACTCTTATAATGAGTTAGGGAGGCACAACTTGGGGATACTGATTGTGAGACATTACGTGATCATATGTCCAAAGGGAATGTCCCTAGTGGATATTAAAAAGGTGGGGAGAATTTAATTATTTTAATAGGTTGCATATTAGTTATAGTGTCAATCCAGGAGGGGGTTATGAGGTGGTTCCATACATCCCCTTTGGTGGTACATCCAGGTGTGGATAAGATGTACCAGGACCTTCAGTGTTAGTTTTTGTGGCCAGGGATAAAGAAGGGAGCTGTAACAACCTGAGATTTTATAAGATATATTCTTTTTAATTTCTTTCATATCTTCTGTTGAATGATACAACAATATTATCTTGCACTATACGCAACACCGTATTAGCTTGCAGTATACGCAACACAATTCTTGGATCGTGTTTTACACAATTTCAAGTTCATTTGATAGAAGTTATTCTATGCAACATTGAGTGTATATATATATATATATTCAATGTATAAATGAAATATGGTTGTATTTTTTTATACCCATCAACAAAGGATTCTTGCACTACATGCAACCCTGACTTGGTTTTCATTACACGCAATCACGACCTTCCTCGATAGCGTGTGTTGTACGCAATACTGGGTTTCACTAAACAACGATATATGGTTATAATATTATCACGAACTAGCCGTTATGAATAGAATTAACCACATTTTGAATTTTATAACATTATTATTCATTTATAAATTTTCTAAAACATTTTATGTGAACAAAATAAATTTTTCGGGTAAAATAAGTATTTTTCAAAAAATGTAGTTTTTCCCCCTTTTGATGGTGCACCCACTTTAAATGTAGTTTTTGATATGTTTATAAGTTCAATATTAAAAAATAAAATTATTATTTGGAATAAGGATATGAAATTTTACCTTGGATAAAATTTTCATGTTATTTTGATAACTTTCATATTTTAATGAATAGTAAAAACACGCTATATTTTAATTAAAAACAACTTTTTTCGTCTTAATAATTTATGTGGTTAAATTATAATATTGAATGGTATTAAAGTATAAATAGAATATATTTTTACCATTGAATATAATGTATGCCATTAGCATTGATTTTAACTTGAATTCGTAGGTTAAATCAATTCAATCTTTTGTAATGTTTTAAACAAAAACCCGTTTTCTTTCAACAACAGGATTAATTTTAATTTAATTTATGAAACTTCTGTGTATTGAATTTGGAAAAATTGATTATATATTTGGAATCTTTGGGTCCAAATTATATTAATAGACGACTTTTTATTTTTGGGCATTATGAATAGTAACTACGGTATATTTTATTTACCATAGTTAAAGGTAAATCGGGTAATTAAGGGTAAATATAAGATTATAAAATTACCTTAACACCTACCAAAATCCTATTGGATGACTACAAGTCGACCCATATCACCTAATGGTCGGATTAGAATCATTTAATAGACTATTTTCCATGAAACTAACTTAATTATTATTAAAACCAAAGAAAGTGACAACATGTCACTCACTTAAATCTTATAAGTATATTAATTTTAATTTAGTGATAAACTTCATGAAACTTCGAACATGAATAGTATCCAGAAAGACAATGATATTATATAGATCATATGAATTTATTTATAATTTTTAGGGATTAAATAATTATCATTAATTTTGACACAATAGTGATGCAGAAATTGTTTATCTAGTGAGAAATCAATAATATAGTTTTTATTGAAATAGTAATACAAATCAAAAGGCTCCAAAATCTGAAAAAAAAAACTTATTATTAGTATATATATAAACCCTAATCATCCACTGTCCAAATTTTTGACCATTTGGATCCTTATTAATGCGATTATGACACTTATATTATGTTATTTTAAATGATGCCAAAGTTGTCACCTTCATAATTTAATAAATATAACAATTTAAATATTGTGATTTTAAGTTGATATATTCGATTAAAAGTATTATTGTGAAATTTAATAGATGTATCTTCATCATAGGATTTTATTTTTAATTTTTATGAAACAAATATGTATATTAAATAATTATACAAAAATGTTGTAGTAATTATTTTATTAAGAGATAAACCAAATAAATGGTTTTAAAAATAATAAAATAAATATTATATGAACTATTTAATGTACTCCACTAAATGTATAGATACACATGAACTTTTATGAATATATTAAAGCTTTTAGTTCGAACATATATTTTGTATATATTTTACTTAAATTCAAATAAATGAATAGTGTCAAAATTGACACTATTGTTATTTTATAAAAATAACATATTATAAAATTGTTTAAAAATCACAAAAATATTTAAAAATTATAAATTTATATTTATATGGTCTGAACTGTTATAAATTATGCATTTATGGACAATTCACAAAAAATAAGTAATTATTTTTTATAACTTAAAATTTAGAATGTTATTACCACAAATAAAATTAAATTGATTAAATAAGGATAAATCAAGTTGATAATGTTTAAAATAAATTCCTAAAATGTCTAAATTTGATTTTTTGATGATATTACAACCCTATATAATCTAATATTCGTATATGAGTCATTTTTGGAGGTTTTTAAGTGGGGTTAGATTTATTATAAATTAATATTTTTAAGAATTCCAAAGGTGCCCCTCTCCTCTCTTATAAAAGGGAACCTCCTCCCACTCTTCCTCACACCACTTTGAGCCTTAAAGCTCGGTCAACCCCAACCAAATTATATTATACACTTCCATATAAACATCCTAGTGGTTCTGGTCTTCTTCAAAGACCAATTTTAGTGCCCTAAGAGGAGGTCTCAAAGAGGTGCTTCAAAGGAGAGGTAATGTCCGTTACCGATTCTTTCAACTTTATTTCTTCTTCCACTTATTCTTATTAGGTTGTCTCATTTTGAAGTAATAATATCAGTATCACTCATATACTTATATGTTATTATATGTATGAAAAAACCCTATTTCACCATCTATCCATCCTACGGAAAATGAAATCATCGCGCGTGCGTACGTACAAAATATCATCTCCACACCGTGGTGTAATCTATTTTTCCACCACCACCATACTTGGATGGGTATATGGGTGAAAGTAATGAATATATATTATTATTTTAAATTTATATTGATTCTTTAATATTATACATACACTTTAATACAATTCCCCGATCTTGGGAATGATATCATTGCTCGTGCGTACGTACGGACTACCGTCTCCACGACGCGATGAGATCCACTCTCCATGTTAACCATTCATGAATGATAATAAAGTATATATAATGGATAATAATGAAATATATGACATAATGAAGCTGCTGGATTTGTGTGTATATATATATATATATATATATTTCATCTACTTAATTCCATTCAATTCAATTAGGAAATGAAAATAGCGTTCATGCGTACGTACGGACTACCGTCTCCAAGAATGGTGTATTTCATTCCTTTTATAGACCTATAATATATATGTATATGATGAATATATATTATATATAAAACATGTTTTACATTCTGGAATTATGTAAATCAGGATATAAGTGATAATATCAACAACGACAAGTCGAAACACATACGATAAATGAAATTATTTTACCCAAAACGCTACTTTAGCATGGAATTTACAAAAGAACGGGTACTATAAAGTCATAAGTGAAACATATATGATATCATAACAATGAATATGATTATTTAATAATTCAATGACATTATTTAAATCATTATACAGGAGGTTCGGATCCATACGAAGCATATCGGACCTAAGGTAAGGGATAATTTTGCAAATCTCATTTTTATGCGAGAGTGCTTATTCGTATGTATTTACTATGGTTATTGATATCGTCCATGTCCATGTTTTATAAAAGTGTTTTCATGTATTTTTAAAGTCCTTTTTACTGATTTTTGACTTTTACTATATGGTATGTATGGAATCTTTCTTTTGTTTGCGTTTTGAGATACTTTTTTGACTTTTCTGGCAAAAGTACGAGAAGAATGTTTTTTTAACTTATACGGCATGAAAGGATTTTTACGGTTTTATAAAGTCTTATTTTAGTAAAACTTCATACAAAATATTTCATGTCTATTTTCAATAAAAGCCTTTTCTTTTAAAATTGAATGACATTTTGTGAAAAGAAATTGATTTTGAAGAAGAAAGGATATTTTCCTCAAGAATTCATTTCAAATGTTTTATCAAAACCATTTTCTATCTAAGATGAAATTATTTCATATGTGTATGATTCAAGTTTAATGTCTATATGATTTAAATGGTTTCACTTTTCTTATGATGAAATGTCCATTTGTTTTATATGGATTATGAAATGATGGGATGATGTTTATGAAACCCATTTTATTCTTTGGGTTATGGTGAATGTTTTAAGTTTATTCTATGGCACAAGTAAGAATGATTTCAATATGAGATGGGTGGGACCTATATGTCCCTCCAATCCATTGTGTAATGATTTTATATCTCATGAGAAAGACATGGATGGAACAGTAAGTTAATCCAGCTCAGTATTACAGGACTGGAACGAGGAGTGAACTCGATTCAGAAAGGGACTTTGTCCACTAAGATGGTCTTGGCAGAAATGCCTTGGATACTATGGAAAATCATTACATGTGCTTAATGGATTCCAAAATTACATGTTATATTCCCATGCTATTTTATCATGAATTATGTTCCATTATGATCTATGCCTTATGTACTTCCACGATTTATGTCTTTGCTCATGATTTTGATGTTTAATCATTATGTTCATGTTTTTACGTTAAAATGTATATGGTATGTTTTATTTTATCCATGCTTACCATTACTGAGCATTTGAGCTCACCCTTTTTATGTTTTATTTTCCCCCAGGATTAAAAGAAATGTTTTAGGTAAGGAAACAAAAAGTGGAAGATCTTATGGGAGATGTTGAAGATCTTTCACCACGATTAGAAGATTATATTCCAAGTTTCCAAAGACACTAAACTATAACGATCCTTGTGTGTCTGTTTTTGTTTTGTATTATGTATTCCTCTAAAGAAATGTAATGTCCATGTACATCAAGTTTCGGGTCTCTACAGTTGGTATCAGAGTAAAGGTTTAGTCAACCTTTGGAAACTAGGATGCGAAAATGTTAGTGAGATCCCTAGATATATTTCTAAGGTATGTCTAGGGATGTACCTAAGGATAAGTATATGTATAGGATATAGTCATAAAACTATGATAACGATCTTAGAATTTAACCTAAGATATTTGATATTGAGGGTGCATCCCCTTTAATATGTTGTTTTGCCTAGCATGATTTTTTCCTCTCACACTATTCTTTTTGGGTTTTAGAAAATGGCTGGAGACAGGAAGATTCCTGATAATGGAGGATATGACGGACAATGGAATGATATTCTTAATGAGAAGCCCAATGAAACAGGATTTGGAAGTCCAAACATCATTATTATGCCTAATCAGCAATCTCATAATATGATCAATAATCTCAACTTTGGTAAGTTTCCCGACTCAGATAATAAGAGAAAGATGAAGTTTCATGATGATCATAGAGGAAAGAAATTTCAATTTCCCTCATATAAATCATGTGGGAAGAGGCATCGGGGAAATTGTTTCAAGGGAACAGGAAGATGATTTTGGTGTGGAAAAGAAGGACACAAATCCAGTAAGATCAAAGGAAAAGGTTCAGTTAACACCATGGATGAGGATAATGGTATTGCTACGACATCAAAAATGGTTAAATGTTTTAAATTTGGAATGTACGTACATTATGCAAACCAATTACCTAAGGTAAAGTCTCATGAAGAGAATCAGTACGGTCTTATGGGTAGTATTTATGTTGATGATGATGAAGAGACTACAAATGATATGTGAGATGAAAGAATTGTTGAATCTCGGTGAATGGTTTAAGAAGGTAGTGGAATGATTACATGTTTATCAAGTGTAATGTTGTATAAGTAATATCATGGTACTATGGAATAAAGAGACATCTAAGGATTGTTACATTATTGTCTTTCCTTAAGTTTTGAAATTGTATGATTAATGGTACCATTAACCATGAAAGGTTATTCAGATATTTTTGGAAAGTAGATGATATGTGCATAATGAAGGGATAAGGAGAAAATTAAATGTTTGATAGTATTCATGAGCTCATGATTTATATAAGGACTATATAATATCATGGATTGAGTGTATAGAATTTTTAGGATTTTGGTATGTGGAAAATGTTAACTTTTTATAGCATTCATGTTTTCACTAATAGTCAATGGGTATTCATTTTTTCAAGATAATACATGATTAAGGCCTTCTAATTTTTGGAATGTGACCAACAAGACATATCTTATGATATATGGGGATCAATGATGGTATTAACATGCTTGTTATATTAAATATCTAGTAATCGTTTTCACTATAATATGAAAGTGGACAGCAGTATTATGGATAAGCCTAAAGATTGGAATGGATTATGATAGACATAAGTTAGTATTGTTTAAGGATAGAAGTTTTTTCGCTATTATCGATGGGATGTTATAGTAATGTAGTTTTAGAAAAAGGACAACCTGCAGGATGGGCGACATCCCATCGCGTCGGACAAGGCTGTGAGAATCGAACCCACAACTGAAGTGCGACAAGCCTTTATCACCTACCACTGGCCTACAGGAAGTCCCTGGTTAGTGGAAAGTAGTTTTATTTTATTAAGCGGTATGATAAATAATGTATAAGTCCATTTTTGGAACCATATACGATTAATCTCACCATAATATGGACTTATATCTTTTTCTAACCTTTTGTTTGAAACAGATGGAATGACCCATCATTCTATCACATGATCTGCTAATGCTTCACGAATAACAAATTCAACTTCATTTATTTAAGATATGAAGTGGAAATTTTTCAATTCACGAACAACAGGGAGATTGTACCAAAATCATGTAAGTATTTCTTTTAATTCATAAAATTTAGGGAAATGATCTTGAAAGCCAAAAATGTTGTCCTAGTGACCTTATATCTGATGAATCAGATGGTACCTTAGATCATCACAAATATATGTCTTTGTGATTGATGGCTTTTTCATAGCCATGTTCTCTACCACTCTCCATCAGAACTTGATGGTTAGATTTTTCTTCCATATCCATATTTTCACCTATGTTCTCCTACGTGGAAACCCAATGATGAGTTACTTTGGGTAATAATTATGTTTCATAATTTAGTTTTTAAAATTAAGTTTTAGTATTCCTTTTTACGATGAGGGTTTCTATAAATAGTAAATGATTTATAAACCCGACGAATTTCGAGGGTGAAATTCATTTTAAGGGGGGTAGAATGTAACAAACCGAGATTTTATAAGATATATTCTTTTTAATTTCTTTCATATATTCTGTTGAACGATACAACAATATTATCTTGCACTATATGCAACACTGTATTATCTTGCAGTATACGCAGCACAATTCTTGGATCGTATTATATACAATTTCAAGTTCATTTGATAGAAGTTATTCTAGGCAACATTGAGTGTATAAATATATATATTCAATGTATAAATGAAATATGGTTGTATTTTGTTATACGCAACAAAAAAAGAGTCTTTCACTACACGCAACCCTGACTTGGTTTTCATTACACGCAATCGCGACCTTCCTCGATAGCGTGTGTTGTGCGCAATACCGAGTTTCACTAAACAACGATATATGGTTATAATATTATCACGAATTAGCCATTATGAATAGAATGAACCACATTTTGAATTTTATAACATTATTATTCATTTATAAATTTTTTAAAACATTTTATGTGAACAAAATATATTTTTCGGGTAAAATAAGTATTTTTCAAAAAATGTAGTTTTGCCGCCTTTTGATGGCGCACCCACTTTAAATCTAGTTTTTGATATTTTTATAAGTTGAATTTTACAAAATAAAATTATTCTTTGGAATAAGGATATAAAATTTTACCTTGGATAAAATTTTCATGTTATTCTGATAACTTTCATATTTTAATGAATAGTAAAAACACGCTATATTTTAATTAAAAACAACTTTTTTTATCATAATAATTTATGTGGTTAAATTATAATATTGAATGGTATTAAAGTATAAATAGAATATATTTTTACCATTTAATATAATTTATGCCATTATCATTGATTTTACCTTGAATTCATAGGTTAAATCAATTCAGTCTTTTGTAATGTTTTAAACAAAAACCCGTTTTCATTCAACAATGGGATTAATTTTAATTTAATTTCTGAAAATTCTTTGTATTGAATTTGGAAAAATGGATTCCATATTTCTAATCAGTGGTTCCAAATTATATTAATAGACTACTTTTTATTTTTTGGCATTATGAGTAGTAACTACGATAAATTTGTTTCACCATAGTTAAAGGTAAATCGGGTAATTAAGGGTAAATATAAGATTATAAAATTATCTTAACACCATTCAAAATCCTATTGGATGACTACATGTCGACCCATATCACCTAATGGTATGATTAGAATTATTTAATGGACTTTTTTCCATGAAAATAACTTAATTATTATTAAAACCAAAGAAAGTGACAACATGTCACTCTCTTAAATCTTATAAGTATATTAATTTTAATTTAGTGATAAACTTCATGAAACTTTGATCATGTATATTCTACAGAAATATAATGTAATTATCTATATCATATGAATTTATTTATAATTTTTAGGGATTAAATAATTATCATTAATTTTGACACAATAGTGATGCAGAAATTGTTTATCTAGTGAGAAATCAATAATATAGTTTTTATTGAAATAGTAATACATACCTAAAAGACAATAAATCTGAAATAAAACTTATTATTTGTATATATATAAACCATAATCATCCAAGGGCCTAATTTTTGACCATTTGGATCCTTATTAAGGCGATTATGACACTTATATTATTTTATTTTAAATGATGTCAAAGTTGTCACCTTCATAATTTAATAAATATAACAATTTAAATATTGTGATTTTAAGATGATATATTCGAGTAAAAGTATTATTGTGAAAGGTAATAGATTTATCTGAATCATAGGATTTTATTTTTAATTTTTATGCAACAAATAAGTATATTAAATAATTATACAAAATTGTTGTAGTAATTATTATATTAAGAGATAAACCAAATAAATGGTTTTAAAAATAATAAAATAAATATTATATGAACTATTTAATGTACTCCACTAATTTTATAGACACATATGACCTTTTATGAATCTATTAAAGCTTTTAGTTTGAACATATATTTTTTATATATTTTATTTAAATTCAAATAAATGAATAGTGTCAAAATTGACACAATTGTTATTTTATAAAAATAACATATTATAAAATTGTTTAAAAATCTCAAAAATATTTAAAAATTATAAATTTAAATTTATATGGTCTAAAATGTTATAAATTATCCAATTATGGACAATTCACAACAAATAAGTAATTATTTGTTATAATTTAAAATTTAGAATGTTATTACCACAAATAAAATTAAATTGATTAAATAAGGATAAATCAAGTTTATAATGTTTAAAATAAATTCCTAAAATGTATAAATTTGATTGGATGATGATATTACAACCCTATATCATCTAATATTTGTATATGATTCATTTTTGGAGGTTTTTAAGTGGGGTTAGATTTATTATAAATTAATATTTTTAAGACTTCCAAAGGTGCCCCTCTCCTCCCTTATAAAAGGGCACCTCCTCCCTCTCTTCCTCACACCACTTTGAGCCTTCTAGCTCTGCCAACCCCTGCCAAAGTCTATTCTCAACTTCCATATAAACATCCTAGAGGTTCTGGTCTTCTTCAAAGACCAATTTTAGTGCCCTAAGAAGAGGTCTCAAAGAGGCGCTTCAAAGGAGAGGTCATGTCCGTTACCGATTCTTTCAACTTTATTTCTTCTTCCACTTCTTCTTCTTAGGTTGTTTCATTATGAAGTAATAACATCAGTATCACTAATATACTAATATTATATTATATGTATGAAACAACCCTATTTCACCATCTATCCATCCTACGGAAAATGAAATCACCGCGCATGCGTACGTATGGAATACCGTCTCCACGCTGTGGTGTAATCTATTTTCCCACCACCACCTTACTTGGATGGTTATATGGGTAAAAGTAATGAATATATATGATTATTGTAAAGTGATATTGATTCTTTAATATTATACATCCACTTTAATACAATTCCACGATCTTGGAAATGATATCATCGCTCGTGCGTACGTACGGACTACCGTCTCCACAACGCGATGAGATTCACTCTCCATGTTAACCATTCATGAATGATTATAAAGTATATATAATGAATAATAATGAAATATATGAAATAATTAATCTACTGGATTTATATATATATATATATATATATTTCATCTACTTAATTCCATTCAATTCAATAAGGAAACGAAAATAGCGTTCATGCGTACGTACGGACTACCGTCTCCATGAACGGTGTATTTCATTCCTTTTATTGACCTATAATATATATGAATATGATGAATATATATTATATATAAATCATGTTTTACATTCTGGAATTATGTAAATCAGTATATAAGTAATAATATCAACAATGATAAGTTGAAACACATACGATAAATGAAATGATTTTACCCAAAACGCTACATTAACATGGAATTTACAAAAGAATGGGTAATATAAAATCATAAGTGAAACATATATGATATCATAACAATTAATATGATTCTTTAATAAGTCAATGAAATTATTTAAATCATTATACAGGAGGTTCGGATCCATATGAAGCATATCGGACCTAAGGTAAGGGATAATTTTTCAAATCTCATTTTTATCCGAGATTGATTATTCGTATGTATTTACTGGGGTTATTGCTATCATCCATGTCCATGTTTTATAAAAGTGTTTTCATGTATGTTTAAATTCCTTTTTACCCATTTTTGACTTTTACTATATGGTATGTAAGGAATCTTTCTTTTGTTTACGTTACGAGGTACTTTTTTGACTTTTCCGGAAAAAGTACGAGAAGAATGTTTTTTTAACTTATACGGCATGAAAGGATTTTTACGGTTTTATAAATTCTTATTTTAGTAAAGCTTCATCCAAAATATTTCATGTATATTTTCAATAAAATCCTTTTCTTTTAAAATTGAATGACTTTTTATGAAAAGAAATTGATTTTGAATAAGAAAGGATATTTTCCTCAAGAATTCAATTAAAATGTTTTATCAAAAGCATTTTCTATCAAAGATGAAATTATTTCATATGTGTGTGATTCAAGTTTAATGTCTCTATTATTTACATGGGTTCACTTTTCTTATGATGAAATGTCTATTTGTTTTATATGGATTATGAAATGATGGGATGATGTTTATGAAACCCATTTTATTCTTTGGGTTATGGTGAATGTTTTAAGTTTATTCTATGGCACAAGTAAGAATGATTTCAATATGAGATGTGTGGGACCTATATCTCCCTCTAATTAATTGGGTAAAGATTTTATATCTCATGAGATAGACATGGCTGGAACGGTAAGTTAATCTGGTTTAGTATTACAGGACTGGAACGAGGAGTGAACTCGATTCAGAAAGGGACTTTTTCCACTAAGATGGTCTTGGAAGAAATGCCTTGGGTACTATGGAAATCATTACTTGTTATTAATGGATGCCATAATTACATGTTATATTCCCATGCTATTTTATCATGAATTATGTTCCATTATGGTCTATGCCTTATGTACTTCCACGATTTATGACTTTGCTCAAGATTTTGATGTTTAAACATTATGTTAATGTTTTTAAGTTCAAATGTATATGGTATGTTTTGTTTTATCCATGCTTACCCTTACTGAGCATTTGAGCTCACCCTTTTTATGTTTTATTTTCCCCCAGGATTAAAAGAAAGGTTTTAGGTAAGGAAACAAAAAGTGGAAGATCTTATGGGAGATGTTGAAGATCTTTCACCACGATTAGAAGATTATATTCCAAGTTTCCAAAGACACTAAACTATTATGATCCTTGTGTGTCTGTTTTTGTTTTGTATTATGTATTCTGCTAAAGAAATGTAATGTCCATCTACATCAAGTGTCTTGTCTCTACAGTTGGTATCAGAGGAAAGGTTTAGTCAAACTTTGGAAACTAGGATGCGAAAACGTTAGTGAGATCCCTAGAGATATTTCTAAGGTATGTCTAGGGATGTACCTAAGGATAATTATACGTATAAGATATAGTCCTAGAACTACAGTAACGATATTAGAATTTATCCTGAGATGTTAGATATTTAGGGTGCATCCCCTTTACTATGTTTTTTTCCCTAGCATGATTTTTTCCTCTCACACTATTCTTTTTGGGTTTTAGAAAATGGCTGGAAACAGGAAGATTCATGATAATGAAGGATATGACAGACAATGGAATGATATTCTTCATGAGAAACCAAATGAAACAGGATTTGGAATTCCAAACATCGTTATTATGTCTAATCAGCAATCTCATAATATGATCAATAATCTCAACTTTGGTAAGTTTCCCGACTCATATAATAAGAGAAAGATGAAGTTTCATGATGATCACAGAGGAAAGAAAGTTCAATTTACCTCATGTAAATCATGTGGGAAGAGGCATCGAGGATATTGTTTCAAGGGAACTGGAAGATGATTTGGGTGTGTAAAAGAAGGACATAAATCTAGTAAGTGCAAAGGAAAAGCTTCAGTTAACACCATGTATGAGGATAATGGTATTGCTACGACATAAACAATGGTTAAATGTTTTAAATGTGGAATGTACGGGAATTATGCAAACCAATTCCCTAAGGGAAAGTCTCATGAAGAGAATCAGTACAGTCGTATGGGTAGTATTTATGTTGATGATGATGAAGAGACTACAAATGATATGTGAGATGAAAGAATTGTTGAAGCTCAGTCAATGGTTTAAGAAGGTAGTGGAATGATTACATTTTTATCAAGTGTAATGTTTTATAAGTAATCTCATGGTACTATGGAATAAAGAGACTTCTAATGATTGTTACACTATTTTCTTTCCTTAAGTTTTGAAAGTGTATGATTAATGGTACCATTAACCATGATAGGTTATTCAGATATTTCTGGAAAGTAGATGATATGTGCATAATGAAGGGATAAGGAGAAAATTAAATGTTTGATAGTATTCAAGAGCTCCTGATTGATATAAGGACTAAGTAATATCATGGTTTAAGTGTATAGAATTTTTAGGATTTTAGTATGTGGAAAATGTTAACTTTTTATTGCATTCATGTTTTCACTAAGGTTCAATAGGTATTCATTTTTTCAAGAGAATACATGATTAAGGCCTTCGAATTTTTGGAATGTGACCAACAAGACATATCTTATGATATATGGGGATCAATGATGGTATTAACATGCTTGTTATACGAAATCTCTAGTAATCATTTTCACTATAATATGAGAGTGGGCTGCAGTATTATGGATAAGCCTAAAGATTGGAATGGATTATATTAGACATAAGTTAGTATTGTTCTAAGGATAAAAGTTTTTTCGTTATTATTGATGGGATGTTATAGTAATTTAGTTTTAGAAAAAGGAAAACCTACAGGATGGGCGACATCCTATCGCGTCGGACAAGGCTGTGAGAATCGAACCCACAACTGAAGTGCGACAGGCCTTTATCACCTACCATTGGCCTACAGGAAGTCCCTGGTTAGTGGAAAGTAGTTTTATTTTATTAAGCGGTATGATAAATAATGTATAAGTCCATTTTTGGAACCATATATGATTAATCTCACCATAAGATGGACTTATAACTTTTGCTAAACTTTTGTTTGAAACAGATGGAATGACCCATCATTCTATCACATGATCTGTTAATGCTTCACGAATAACAAATTCAACTTCATTTCCTTAAGATATGAAGTGTAAATTGTTCAATTCACGAACAATAGTGAGATTGTACCAAAATCATGTAAGTATTTCTTTTAATTCATAAAATTTAGGGAAATGATCTTGAAAACCAAAAATGTTGTCCTAGTTCCCTTATATCCGATGAATAATATGGTACCTTAGATCATCACAAATCTATGGATTTGTGATTGATGGCTTTTTCATAGCCGTGTTCTCTACCACTCTCCATCAGAACTTGATGGTTAGATTTTTCTTCCATATCCATATTTTCACCTATGTTCTCCTACGTGGAAACCCAGTGATGAGTTACATTGGGTAATAATTATGTTTCATACTTTAGTTTTTAAAATTAAGTTTTAGTATTCCTTTTTACGATGAGGGTTTCTATAAATAGTAAACGATTTATAACCCTGATGAATTTCGAGGATGAAATTCATTTTATGCGGGGTAGATTGTAACAACCCGAGATTTTATAAGATATATTCTTTTTAATTTCTTTCATATCTTCTGTTAAATGATACAACAAGTTTATCTTGCACTATACGCAACACCATATTAGCTTGCAGTATACGCAACACAATTCTTGGATCGTGTTATATACAATTTCAAGTTCATTTGATAGAAGTTATTCTATGAAACATTGAGTGTATATATATATATATATATTCAATGTATAAATGAAATATGGTTGTATTTTGTTATACGCAACAACAAAGGAGTCTTTCACTACACGCAACCCTGACTTGGTTTTCATTACACGCAATCGTGACCTTCATCGATAGCATGTGTTGTGCGCAATACCGGGTTTCACTAAACGACGATATATGGTTATAATATTATCACGAATTAGCCGTTATGAATAGAATTAACGACATTTTGAATTTTAAAACATTATTATTCATTTATAAATTTTCTAAAACATTTTATGTGACAAAATAAATTTTTCGGGTAAAATCAGTATTTTTCAAAAAATGTAGTTTTGCCGCCTTTTGATGGCACACCCACTTTAAATATAGATTTTGATATGTTTATAACTTCAATTTTATAAAATAAAATGTTTCTTTGGAATAAGGATATAAAATTTTACCTTGGATAAAATTTTCATGTTATTCTGATAACTTTCATATTTTAATGAATAGTAAAAACATGCTATATTTTAATTAAAAACAACTTTTTTTATCATAATAATTTATGTGGTTAAATTATAATATTCAATGGTATTAAAGTATAAATATATTATATTTTTACCATTTAATATAATGTATGCCATTAGAATTGATTTTACCTTGAATTCGTAGGTTAAATCAATTCAATCTTTTGTAATGTTTTAAACAAAAACCCATTTTCATTCGACAACGAGATTAATTTTAATTTAATTTCTGAAACTTATGTGTATTGAATTTTGGAAAATGGATTCCATATTTTTAATCAGTGGGTCCAAATTATATTAATAGACTACTTTTTATTTTTTGGCATTATGAATAGTAACTATGGTAAATTTTATTTACCATAGTTAAAGCTAAATCGGGTAATTAAGGGTAAATATAAGATTATAAAATTATCTTAACACCTTCTAAAATTCTATTGGAAGACTAAAATTTAACCCATATCACCTCAGGGTATGATTAGAATCATTTAATGGACTTTTTTCCATGAAAATAACCTAATTATTATTAAAACCAAAGAAAGTGACAACATGTCACTCTCTTAAATCTTATAAGTATATTAATTTTAATTTAGTGATAAACTTCATGAAACTTCGAACATGTATAGTCTACAGAAATATAATGAAATTATCTACATCATATTAATTTATTTACAATTTTTAGGGATTAAATAATTATCATTAATTTTGACACAATAGTGATGTAGAAATTGTATATCTAGTGAGAAATCAATAATATAATTTTTATTGAAATAGTAATACATACCAAAATTTCCAAAAATCTGAAAAAAAATTTATTATTAGTATATTTATAAACCCTAATCATCCACGGGCCGAATTTTTGACCATTTGGATCCTTATTAAGGCGATTATGACACTTATATTATTTTATTTTAAATGATGCCAAAGTTGTCACCTTCATAATTTAATAAATATAACAATTTTAATATTGTGATTTTAAGATGATATATTCTAGTAAAAGTATTATTGTGAAAGTTAATAGATTTATCTGCATCATAGGATTTTATTTTTAATTTTTATGCAACAAATAAGTATATTAAATAATTATACAAAAATGTTGTAGTAATTATTTTATTAAGAGATAAACCAAATAAATGGTTTTAAGAATAATAAAATAACTATTATATGAACTATTTAATGTACTCCACTAATTTTCTAGATACATATGACCTTTTATGAATCTATTAAAGTTTTTAGTTTGAACATATCTTTTTTATATATTTTATTTTAATTCAAATAAAAGAATAGTGTCAAAATGGACACTATTGTTATTTTATAAAAATAACATATTATAAAAAAAATTTAAAATCACAAAAATATTTAAAAATTATAAATTTAAATTCATATGGTCTAAAATGTAATGAAGTATCCAATGTGCACAATTAACAACAAATAAGTAATTATTTGTTATAATTTAAAATTTAGACTTTTATTACCACAAATAAAATTAAATTGATTAAATAAGGATAAATCAAGTTTATAATGTTTAAAATAAATTCCTAAAATGTATAAATTTGATTGTTTTATGATATTACAACCCTATCTCATCTAATATTTGTATATGAGTCATTTTTGGAGATTTTTAAGTGGGTTTAGATTTATTATAAATTAATATTTTTAAGACTTCCAAAGGTGCCCCTCTCCTCCCTTATAAAAGGGCACCTCCTCCCTCTCTTCCTCACACCACTTTGAGCTTTACAGCTCTTCCAACCCCTGCCAAATTCTATTCTCCACTTCCATATAAACATCCTAGAGGTTCTGGTCTTCTTCAAAGACCAATTTTAGTGCCCTAAGAGGAGGTCTCAAAGTGGCGCTTCAAAGGAGAGGTAATGTCCGTTACCGATTCTTTCAACTTTATTTCTTCTTCCACTTATTATTCTTAGGTTGTTTCATTATGAAGTAATAACATCAGTATCACACATATATGGATATGTTATTATATGTATGAAACAACCCTATTTCACCATCTATCCATCCTATGGAAAACGAAATCACCGCGCATGCGTACGTACAGAATACCGTCTCCACGCCGTGGGGTAATCTATTTTTCCACCACCACCTTACTTGGATGGGTATATGGGTGAAATTAATAAATATATATGATTATTGTAAAGTGATATTGATTATTTAATATTATACATACACTTTAATACAATTCCACGATCATGGGAATGATATCATCGCTCGTGCGTACGTACGGACTACCGTCTCCACGACGCGATGAGATTCACTCTCCATGTTAACCATTCATGAATGATTATAAAGTATATATAGTGAATAATAATGAAATATATGACATAATGAAGCTACTGTATTTATGTATATATATATATATATATATATATTTCATCTACATAATTCCATTCAATTCAAAAAGGAAACAAAAACAGTGTTCATGCGTACATACAGACTACCGTCTCCATAAACAGTGTATTTCATTTCTTTTATCGACCTAAAATTTATATGTATATGATGAATATATATTATATATAAATCATTTTTTACATTATGGAATTATGTAAATCAGGATATAAGTAATAATATCAACAATGATAAGTCGAAACACTTACGATAAATGAAGTGATTTTACCCAAAACGCTACTTTAACATGGAATTTACAAAAGAACAGGTAATATATAATCATAAGGGAAACATATATGATATCATAACAATGAATATGATTATTTAATAAGTCAATGACATTATTTAAATCATTATACAGGAGGTTCGGATCCATATGAAGCATATCGGACCTAAGATAAGGGATAATTTTCCAAATCTCATTTTTATCCGAGATTGCTTATTCGTATGTATTTACTGGGGTTATTGCTATCATCCATGGACATGTTTTATAAAAGTGTTTTCATGTATTTTTAAAGTTCTTTTTACCCATTTTTGACTTTTACTATATGGTATGTAAGAAATCTTTCTTTTGTTTACGTTATGAGGTACTTTTTTGACATTTCCGGCAAAAGTACGAGAAGAATGTTTTTTTAACTTATACAGCATGAAAGGATTTTTACGTTTTTATAAAGTCTTATTTTAGTAAAGCTTAATCCAAAATATTTCATGTCTATTTTCAATAAAATCCTTTTCTTTTAAAATTGATTTATGTTTTGTGAAAACAAATTGATTTTGAAGAAGAAAGGATATTTTCCTCAAAAATTCATTTCAAATATTTTATCAAAACCATTTTATATCTAAGATGAAATTATTTCATATGTGTATGATTAAAGTTTAATTTCTCTATGATTTACATGGTTTCACTTTTCTTATGATGAAATTTCCATTTTTTTATATGGATTATGAAATTATGGGATGATGTTTATGAAACCCATTTTATTCTTTGGGTTATGGTTAATGTTTTAAGTTTATTCTATGGCACAAGTAAGAATGATTTCAATATGAGATGGGTAGGACCTATATCTCCCTCCAATGAATTGGGTAAAGATTTTATATCTCATGAGATAGACATGGCTGGAATGGTAAGTTAATCCGGTTCAGTATTACAGGACTGGAACAAGGAGTGAACTCGATTCAGAAAGGGACTTTGTCCACTAAGATGGTCTGGGAAGAAATGCCTTGGCTACTATGGAAATAATTACATGTTCTTAATGGATGCCACAATTACATGTTATATTCCCATGCTATTTTATCATCAATTATGTTCCATTATGATCTATGCCTTATGTACTTCCACGATTTATGTCTTTGCTCAAGATTTTGATGTTTAAACATTATGTTCATGTTTTTAAGTTCGAATGTATATGGTATGTTTTATTTTATCCATTCTTACCCTTAATAAGCATTTGAGCTCACCCTTTTTATGTTTTATTTTCCCCCAGGATTAAAAGAAAGCTTTTAGGTAAGGAAACAAAAAGTGGAATATCTTATGGGAGATGTTAAAGATCTTTCACCACGATTAGAAGATTATATTTCGAGTTTCCAAAGACACTAAACTATTACGATCCATGTGTGTCTGTTTTTGTTATGTATTAAGTATTCCGCTAAAGAAATTTAATGTCTATGTACATCAAGCATCGGGTATCTACAGGAGCTACAGAATTTTTTTCTTGATACCTCGCTTTTCAATAGGTGAAGGTCAAGCACCATGTTCTAGAGGTTTTGACTCACCCCCTTGAGGTGATGGAATGTAAGTGGGGTGTGATATCGATATACTTCGTGAAATTTTTACCACAAAGGTGAAGGGTACATGATACCTTCTAGATGATCTTTGACAGAATCACCATGTCGGCCCACTTCATAGCCATTCAGGAACAACGTTCAGTAGAGAGCTTGTAAAACCTATTTGTACAATAGATAGTTCAACTCCATGGAGTTCCATCGACGATGGTCTCAAATTGTGATTCTTTCTTTACATCCAAGTTGTGGAAGGGGTTGTAGGAGGTGTTTGAGACTCAGTTACGCTTGAGCACAGCATTTAACCCACAAATGGAAGGCCAAATAGAGAAGACCATAGAGGTTCTAGAGGACATGCTACACGCTTGCATGATAGATTTTAGCTACAATTGGGAGGACCACCTACCCCTGGTGGAGTTTTCATGCAACAAAAACTACCATTCCACCATTGGTATGGCACTATTTGAGGCCTTGTACTGGAGACCCTACCGGTCACCACATTGCAGGATGGACCCGTAAGATTTAATACTCATAGTCCCAAAGCCGGTGCAGGTGACTATAGAGAAGGTTCATATCTTCTAATAGAATATGAAGACTACACATATTCTTCATAAGTCTTATGTTAATAGATGACAGAGACCTATGAAATTTGATGAGGGAGACCACATGTTCCTTCAAGTCACACCTCGACACAGATTATAGAGATTTGGCTACGGAGAAAGCTATCTATGAGGTTCATTAGACCTTTCCTGATACTACGTAGAGTTGGCGAGGTGGCATACCACATGGAACTAAGTCCATAGTTAGAGCGGGTACATGGCATCTTCCACGTGTCACAAACTAAGGAGGTATGTGCATGAACCATCACATGTCATTGACTAGGGAGATAAGGACATTAATGATGGTGATACATACAATGAGTATCCATTAGAGAATGAGGATCGATAATAGAGGATCCTTCATGGGTAGTCGATTCCTATAGTTCATGTTTGTTGGAAGAACCGGAATCTCCAGAAGAATACGTGGGAGTGGGAGGCTCAGATTTTCTCTCAGTTCCCTCATTTGTTTTAGTAACCCTTTTTTGGATTTGGGGATATAAAGACCTAATATGGGGAGAATGTAAACTATCTTATTATACATATATTATTTTTAGATATTATATTGATTTATTTTGACACCAATCACTGAGACGGTGTGCGATTCTGAGGCTCGGTGTGTCTGGAACCATTATTTGAAAAATATTGAACTTTCTAATTACATGTGCTTGCAGATTTCCTAAAAAAAGTGGAATAACTTCTAAAAGAGTTCCCAAATTAGAAATAAAAGGGAACCATTGAACTCATAATATGATTTTTACCTTAGGAGTGACTAATGTTTTGATGGCACGGGTCATCTGTGGAAAAACTCAAAAAGGACGTAATCATCATTATATAATTTAAATAAAAATTATTTTAAGTGACACAGTGGGTTTTCTCCTTTTTATTAAACCCTTTTTAGGAATCTAGTTTTATCACCATAACCCTAGAATTCCTCTGAGATGGGTAGAAAAAATCCTCTCAAATGAACGAATGATGGATCAAAGAATGGATCATGGATTTCCTTGCCAACAGAGTTTGAGGATCTCATCAATGATAGCAACGCAAATGTTCCTCATCAATGACCTGCCCAAACTATAAGTATGGAGGTCTTTTAATTGTTTACTTTCCTTGTTATTAATTTCTATGATTAAATTGGTACAATACAAAAACATAATTATCCATGGTTTGATCATTGTTGCAAGATGGGTTATTGATGCAGGATTATTGGGAGATTACTTCATCCTCTTCATTTATCCTTATAATGAGAAAGAATCAAGGATGACATGAACAAAGTTTAAGGTTCATTATTCAGGAATTCATGGTTCTTTTCTCTCCCCCATTCTTGTCTTTCTTCTCAATTGGATCCTCATGACCATGGCTCGACTTGTCGGGAGGCTCTGAAAGTGATCGAACCCTCAAATTTGAGGCAAGATGAAACAAATATTACATCAGTGTAGATCAGGACCTGAGGATAATAGAGGTCATTTGGTTTCATAGTTTTGAAAAATGTAGTAATAATAGAGGCCCTTTTATGTAGCGGGAGCAGCGAGTGATGTGTGGAGGAGCTATGGAAGTGTTCGCCAGTGATCCGGTAGAGTCGATGGGATAAGAGGTTGCAGGATGTGGCGTGGCACCATGCGGGATGGTGAATTGTTCATCGTGGGAGACCACATGAGTGGAACAACCCAACAATGGGCCAAACCTAGTGGTTTGAGTTGACCTGACAGACTGGGTTGGACGCGAGTGTTCAGACCATGCCACGATCAGTGGACTGACCACACGGTTGATCCACGACCTAGTAAACCCCATTCTGAAATTTTCAAATAGTGATAACTTCCAAATCAGATGTCTGTTTGATGAGACATTTTTAGAATTGGGACCCTTATGATGAGATAATAATTTCGATATATCCTAGGTGGGTTTTGTGGGAGTTTGAATATGACCTAATGTCTTGAGTATTGATTTCTCCCAGAACAAGTGCACTTCAGGGAAAATTTAATGTGGTGGGTTCTGACCTAGAGACCGTGTGTCTTATAGAGACTATATGTGTTATATAGATTTTATGTCTTATGGAGACTATATATCTTATGGATATTGTGTTTCTTATGGAGACCAGGTGTATTTTTGAGACTATTTTTCCTTTTGTATAGAGTATATCAGGATGTTCTTGATGTATTTTTTGTACATATGTATCTATGTGGACCTGACTATGCAATTACTTTGTGGTATTCCTTACTGGTATTACTTCATGGTATTTATTTTGTGGTATTCCATAATAGTATTTACTTTGTGGTATTCCTTCACGGTATTTACTTTATGGTATTCCTTCATGGTATTTCCTTTGTGGTATTTTATTTGTTGTAATCCTTTGTGGTTTTGGGGTGTCCTACTTAGTATTTATTCACTCACACCTACATGTGATTTGCTCACATGTTTTGTGTCTTGTGCTGATGATCAAATCTTATATGGAGTTCCAAGAAGATTAGACTAGGTGGTGCCTTGGGAGATCGGATAGGTCGAGGTGTGTTCCAGTATCTTTTCCGACAACAGCCTCAGTTCCTCTTAGTTTATAGGTTGGACTTGTGGCTGTAGACTCTTTTCTTTTTTTGGGATTTCTTAAGCCCTGTTTACTTTCCATTATATTCACTATTGTTCTCTGGTTGTACAATATACTATATTTTATTCATTTTTTACTTAGTGCTTTTACATTTCATCATTTTTGGCTTGTAGATGTGTGTCTATGTATAGGTACTTATGAAAATGCCTCCCATTTGTGGGATATTCTTACTCGATGTTAGTCACCATCCCCTGGCCAATTAGAGGTGGTCTTGGGGTAGTCATTTAATTGACCCCTCTAGGATGGGTCATGATAGTAATAATGGGAATATCATGTGTGTAGGGTTCAAAACGGACAAAACGATCTATGATTGACAAAAAAATATTAGTAAAATGATATTAATGTCATTTAAAATATGTAAGAATCATTAGAATGTGAATTAGATACCTGAATTTCTCAATATGATCAAAGGTTCTATTTTTCCTTCAAATTTTGAGTTAACTATCAAGTCAAATAAAATGGGTCAATATATAAATAAAATTCAATATGATTGGCATGAAATAATGAGAGGATGATCACAGTTCCATTTCTGGTCTGGTGGAATCAACTTCTTATCCATATGATGCTTGTTTCAAAAAGTATTATATTATAAGGATATTAGTATCCTTAAATATTAATGAATCCTACCAAAAAAATTAGGTTTAAAAATTTTATGTTGTTCGTAGGTCAAACACATAATAACATTATTTTTAATTTATTGATGAAAATGCTCCATACTAAGGTCATTAATCATATTTTATAAGAAAAATACAAAAAGTTAATATATATATATATATATTATAATATTTAAATATCATTATTTCATATATATATATATATGTGTGTGTGTGTGTGTGTGTTGAGAAGAAAATTAATATTTTTAATATATATTATATAAAATATTTAAAAAAACCATTATATATATAATTATATTTCATGTCACATATCGAACATTTATAACATCAGAAATTATAACTTGTAATTATAATAATGAAATTTATAAAGTTTTCATTTAAATATAATACACTACATATAAATTTATAAGTAATAGATCATCAAAACTAAATGAAAATAATGTTATTATTAATAATATAAAAAAAATTTAAGCATTTAATATATGAGAACATAATTTTTTTTCCTTAAATAATTTCCATTAATAATATTTTGATTATTAACTACATTTATTTTTATTTATATATTATCATCTATAATGTTCCGTACCGTGTTTTCATTTATTTATAATTTTACTACTATGCACTCATGCAATTGCACGGGAAAAGATAAACGGGGTATTAAAGGGAAATTAAATATGTCAAATAAAAGCTTTAGACATGTGAAATATAAGAAGATAAAAGAACACATGAGTACATGATAGTTAATACATAAAAAACAGAATCATAATAAATATTTGAACATAGTTAGTGACTTTTGGTCAGTCTATTCCATTTTTCTTTTCATCTTGAATTGATGTTCATTGAAGTGCTTTTTGAGATCTTCTGATGTTAAATTGTCTCTATTGAATTTAGTGTAGACTTCCTCACTTATATCAAATCTTTCTTGATCGAATTTATATTCTAAATGTCTTTGAAAATAATTTTTTATATAAAATTTTAGAAAAAAGTTTAGAACTAAAAAGAGATCATGTTTAAATAGTTTCAAATGTTTAATCCTTATCCATCAACCAGTTTCATAATTTCATGATATATTTAATTTTAAAGTTTGGAAATTCAAATAGAAATGAATATACATACAAAAAAATGAATTAATCATAATATTTTATATAAAATATTTATTAATTCAGGGTATATGCACATAGTTATAGAAAACTATATTATAAAAATAGAATAAAATATGCATAATAAATTTTTTTATACTGAATTATTATAGAAAAACTATAAATAGAGAATAGTTTAAATGATCAAAATGCATATACACATATAAAATTATATCAAAATAGGTAATACAATAAATAGAGAATAGTTTATATTTTGAAGATTTCATTAAAAAAATTCCTCAACTGTATAATCTAAAAATTGGATTAAATATATTTAGAAAATTGGATTAAATATTTATTTTTTAGATGGGTTTGAATAAATAAAATCCTAACTATATTTCATTCCATAGTTTTGATGATCTTAGAAAAATACTGTAAATGAATAAATGTTTGACGATAATTCTATTTGATACCGAAATTGGTTTTAAAACCCAAAATCATTTTCATCCTAGAGATGAAACAGAGTTTAAAAAATAGTTGGGTTAGGCCATGTTGGGAATCTATGTAATATAAAATTCTTTGAATCAAATGACAACTATTACATTATCATATGTATAATATTATTATAATCAACTATATAATTTCATTTTCTATGATATCATATGTGTTATATCATTTGTGTAATATTATTTTTTAATAATTTAAACTTTATCCATTATTATATCACATTCTTTGAATCATCTGAAAACCATTATAATCTTGTATATATATTTGGGTTTGGCATTTTGGGATTCTATCAAAGCAATTTACACACAACAGATGATCAAAATTGCATTGCCCAATTATTTTTTGGGAGACAATTTGTGTAATATTAGATAATTGGGTTAGGTGTGTTGAATCATTGATATAATTGGAGTTATTTTTATTAATTTAGTTTTGTATAAAACAGAAAATCATATTATTTGAATCATCCCTACCATAGAGTAGAAATATGATCTTAGATGGAGTTCTCAAAATCTAGTACTAAAAATAGTAATTGCATCCCACATGCCTGTGAAACATATAGGAAAGAATTTAATCCAACTGTCCATGTTAAATAATATAAAAGAAACACTTTAATATTTGTTATGTTGTAAATAATATAGAAATTTTGGTTAAAAAAAAGTATAAACCAAATGTACTACACTGTATTGAATGTAATTATATAGATAAAAAAACATGGGTAATGGCCTCTTTGTAATTTTTTTTCAATATATAATTGGAATCTATTGAAAATTAAATATTTCATATCATTGGGTATGGAGATGACTTTTCATAGTACATGAAATAGATCATTGGAAGGTTACAAAATAAGGATCATCCTATAAGGAAATAAAAATTAGAGAATCTAAGCCCCAAAAATAATTATTCAAGACATGTGAAATAGGTATCAATGATGTAATATGAGTTCATTTGAATAGTTCTCAAAATCTATTATATGTTCCTCATTTTTTGCAATGAAGAGTACTACAAATGAATTATATTCTAATAGCCTTTGTCAATTTCATATATTGAATTCTGGAACATCAACACCAGAAAGAATGATTTTATATTTGAATATGTGTTTGTTAGTAATAAATCAAAACTCATCATTCTCTTACATTTTACAGAATTGATTTCATTATATTTTGTACATCAATAAGAAAATTATATATGAATGTTATTCAATCACCTAAATCAGTGTATCTCTTAGATCAAAAGTTTTTTTATATAAATTGCACAATTTTTTTTGAAGAGAAGAGTAGAGATATATCCATCATTATCAATGATTTGTAGTTGGACTTGGAATCATTGAAAGTAAGTAAGGCCAAATTTTTGACAATGATGTATTTATTTTTCTTTTTCCAAATTGACTGTTTTCTAGCTTCCTTGCACCATGATGTTTGATTTATAGTCATTTTTGGAATCTTTTTCATTGTGTTACATGAATTGTTCAAAAAGTATAAATAATAGATGTCAAATATTGGAACCAAAAAAAATTGAGTACATATCATATGAGTTTGATTAACAAAAGAAAAACTAAAATAAAATTTTAATGATCACTAAGAAATAAGTCAATAAAAAGGAACTGTATGTTGAAAAAATAATGGGTTGAATAACAAAAAAGGAATCGTAAGATTGAATTGAAGATGTTTCCTTCCTAATTTCTATGTAGATATGTTTTTATACTCTAGATTCGGTATGAAAGAGTAATTTGGGAGTAATATTAAAACATAATAATAAATATTCATTGAAATAAGTTATACATTCAAGAGAGTATAGTAGTTATGAAAAATATACTTGCATATTTTAATTTTGTTAAAGGTGGCCATTAATGTTGTGGACCATGAGTATATTAAAAATAGGAAGATATCAATTGTTATACAATATGTGTTGAAAATTAATATCACCGATTAAAGAAAATAACAAAATGTATATAGTCAATATATAAAAGAAAACCCTATCTAATTTAAAATATGGATATCGCTTGAAATTTAGTATTTAATAAATAGAAACAATTAAAAATATTCAACTGCTTATGGTTAGAGGAACCAATTGGACAATCTAAGCCTAAATCCCATGTTATTTTATTATAATAATAGCTATCACAGAAAAATATAGCTATCATAATCAATCTAAGTATCTAAGAGAATAGAGGGTGAAAATATAGTTACAACAATATATATAAAAAGAAAAATATTTAATAGTCACATTTTAGAATGTTGCATCCCATATTGTAGTGGCAGCCCTAACATTTTAATGGGGCCAATCCATCCTCTTTAGATATATGGAAGAAAAAAAGTCAATTTTATTCAAATGAAGAAGGAACAAATAAAATAAAATAAAGGAAAAATGAAATAAAATAAATAGAAATGTATAATAACTTGAGAGACAGAGATAGAAGGGTTGTATGAGGAGGAAGGTGGTGGTGGATATAGAAAGGTATAGAATAGGAGAGGTAGATATGAGAGACATAATAGGAATCAGCAAGTTGAGGTGATCTTGGGAGATTATTAGGGTTTCTATATAGCATCCCATCTTTTTATAACATAACTTTCATTCCATTACACGGAACTGAGGATCTTTAAGGTTTAGTGTCTTGGAAACAAGGAACATAAAACATGAAACAAAAAAAACATTCTTCTTAAACACTTGAAAGGATTCTCCTCATGTTCACCCTAGGCTCATTACTGCATCTCATAACCTGGGGACATACATCAAAAGAAAGGATGAGCAGAAGGCCCAGCAAGGGAAACAAGTGAAACATTTTACAAATGAACTTGAGATACATCAATAAAGTCATGAAAAGAACTTTAAGGCATGAAAATGAAATCATGAGGCATATCATAATAAAAATAAAACTTTTTCATACTGTGAAGATGTGGCTGCAACATTTAATATTGACAATAGTTTCATTTCACCAAGGTCCATCCCCAAGGTGTCGTTAAAAATTACCAAGGTTATTCACCAAGGCGTCGTTAAAAATGGTCATCTCTAGAGATTAAGTCTTTACCCAATGCATTGGAGCGCCATCAGGGCGCACCCTTAAATTTGTCTTTATTATCATGTGAGACACAAATATCATCATCAAACATTTCATAAATAACCCATATAGCATAAAATAAATGGGTTTCATTTCATAATCATAATGTTTTAAAAACTGCTTTAAAGACATGATCTTTACATCACTTTAAAACCCACAGAAAAGGAAGGTGGGTCTCATGTATGTAAATCCCAGAATTTAAAATAGAACATTTTGGTATATATGTGAATACCCCTTTAGAAGAAAGAGCTTTTAGTACTCACTTAATAATATAAAAGAACTTTAGAAAAAGAGAGAGACATTTTGAGACGGAAATTCTGCAGCATAACAGCTATGTTACGAGGTTTTAGAAGACATTAAAAAGAGAGGTAAAATGGGTCAAAAATTCATAAATGACCCATAGAATAGTATAAGGACAGAATAATAAGGATACATGATCATGGTAATGAAATTTCAAGGACATACCATTTGAAATGAATAACATGGAAGGAAGACAAAAATTAGATTTCTCTTATGAAAGTTCGGCAGCCTAACGACGTTACTTAAACATCAAAAAAAATGATTTGAAAAGATCAAATAGGTTTTCTCATCATGTGAACATAAGAGTTAAGTATGATAGATATAGAGATAATTCCCCAACAAAACAAAAAGGAACTTTAAAGAACTGACATGAAAGTAGAACTTCAAAACGAGAAGGGTGAAGAACCACTTAAAAATTCGGCAGCCTAACGACGCCACTTAAAACTTCAAAATACTGAAATGAAAAGATAAAATGGGGTCTCTAATCATATGAAAATAAGAGTCCAGTATGATAGATATAGAGATAATGCCCTAATATAACAAAAAGAAACTTGAAATAATTGACATGAAAGTAGAACTTCAAAACGAGAAGGGTGAAGAACCACTTAAAAATTCGGCAGCCTAACGGCACCACTTAAAACTTCAAAATACCAAATTTAAGATATCAAATGGGGTATCTCATCATATGATCATGAAAGATAAGTATGATAAATTTAGAGATCATACCCCAACATAATAAAAAGTAACTTGAAAGAATTGACATGAAAGTAGAACTTCAAAACGAGAAGGGTGAAGAACCACTTAAAAATTCGGCAGCCTAACGGTGCCACTTAAAACTTCAAAATACTGAATTGAAGATATCAAATGGGGTATCTCATCATATGATCATGAAAGATCAGTATGATAAATTTAGAGATCATACCCCAACATAATAAAAAGGAACTTGAAATACTTTACATGAAAATAGATCTTGAAAAATGAGAAGGGAGAAAGAATCCGTTACAAAAATTTCGGCAGCCTAACGGCGCCACTTAAAACTTCATAAAACGAAATAATGAGAGCAATAGGGGATCTCTCATTATATGAACATGAAAAGGGCAGTAAGAGGAGTGTAAAAGAACATCCTCCAACATAAGAACATGGAGCATAAAAGGAATGACATAAAAGAGATTACTTGAAATGAAAGAGAGAGGTCGGATCCCTTACCTTAAAATGTAACTCTTAAACCTCAAAGGATGGGACTTTGAGGGCTTGGGGGCACCTTGGGAGGACTCCTTGGGGGGTATTGAGACCAGAACTTCGTTGGGGAAGAGTGGGGAGTCGAATGGATGGGAGGAGGGCTTGGTATTTATAGGGAATGCGAGGGGACAAGGCATTAATGGCCAAGGGGCACCTCAAAAGTGGTTTTCTCAAAAGCATGGGCCCTCCCATGGTACTTCCCATAAAGTTAGGCCACATGGGGACCCCCACACAATAATTCATCACCCTTGTCCGGACAACCCTTTAAAAAATCTCATGACATCATCATGACACAGTTATGATGTCATTAAACATACCGAAACCCTAAAACTGTATTTTCACTATTCACTGAAAATTCAACTTTCTCAGAAAGATCCCAAATTTTCACCTTAATCAAATATCAATGCTCTGATTTCAAAAATGAACTCCATTTTATAAAAATAATTTTCTAAATATTTTTAATTTATTTTTTAAATAAATACACTATTCACCGAAAATTCATTTTTTCAGAAAAAACCACAAAAATTACCATAACATAATATCGGTGCTCTGAGTTCAAAAATGAAATCCATTTTATAAAAATAATTTTCTAAATATTTTTAATTTAATTTTTAATTAAAAAACACTATTCACCCAAAAAAAACTAATACTTGAATAATAATTTATGCAACCGATATTTAACCATTTTATTGAATCACATTACTTAATCAAGGTGCCTAGATTATTTTAAAACTTTATTTAAGTGAGATTACTAATCCATTTGGTCATATTACTAATCCTAATCATAAAATCACTATTCATAATTTACTATTCATCAAAAATCAATTTGATCTTATCAGACACCAAATTTTGTACTGAACATAATTGTAGAAGACCATTTTTTGAAAATCATTACACATTTTTAATTATTTAAGGTTTACATAAATATTTTTAAAATAACCTTTTTCTAAAATTCATCAAAAATATGCATACTATATTTATCCGGCCATTTGAAAATTCATAACTTCATCATAAGAATAAATCCCAATTTTTATTTAAAGGATTACATAAGGTAGTTACGGTCTCCTTACATAGCCTCTTATCACACCAGCATAGGACCTAAGCGTAAGGTGTGCTATGGTGAGAGAGTCCGAGGGAGGCTCGGCCAACATTGCCCGAGTAGTAATTTCAATCAGTTTGAACTTCTCGCGAAGGCGATTCCGTTCTAGCTTCACATGATGAAGTTCGGCTTGGGTTTGGTCCAGAGCAAATCCCAATGATGCTACCTCCTTCCCAAGTTCTGTTAGATGGGCTTCGATCGGCCCAAGACTACTAGGTGAGGCCATCGAATCTTCTTTCTATAATAATTAACCAAGATTACTTGTATTTAGAGACAATAATCAAAACATTTTGTTCACCGGGGTCATATTGACCGATGGTCATATAACAGTCAGAAGCCAATGGTCTCATTTTAATTATAATCATGTTTATCAAATAAAACATTTTTTTGAGTATAAAAATAAAATAAAATAACACATGAAATTAGGAAACAAGATTTATTCAAAATTTCGGGCCGTTACAATCTTCCCCCCTTAAGAAATTGCGTCCTCGCAATTTTAAAAAAAAAATTGGGTTTTGAAATTTCATTGAAAGTCCCACATCGGAAAAAGAGTCTGTGACACCATTACTTTAAAAGAAATAAAAGGAAGTACAAAGGCCACCCGAGTTTACTCATACTAAGATTCCATGTAGGAAACATGGACATGGAGGAGAAAACAAAGGGTCGTGTCCTAAAGGTGAGTGATAGAAAACATGATTAGGAGGAAGTTAACCACCAGAAAATCCCAAAATTATGATGTGTGCAAGCGGTCTTTGATTACCTAGTAGGAAGCGTAAACCAACAACGTTTTTGTTTTTACGTTCCTTTTCATAACTTTGAGGAATTCATTTACAACATAGAACAAAAACATAAGGAAATATATCTACCTTCATGTAGAGTTTCATCCTTTAATAAGTTTCTACCCAAAACTAATCTTTTCTCTAAACTATGAGCATTAAAAACTACTTGGTCTCATCAAAACACAAGAATCATCTTCTAGAGAATCACATAATCCACAAAAGATTAATTATCTATTTATTTTATCTTTAAACATTATCCCAAAAACCGAAAGGGTAAGGTAAAACAACTCTTCAAAAAGAAAGAATCCCATAGGAATGGAAACTACTTTTAAATCTTCAAAGTTCTATGGTACTACCCAAAGTTCATCATAGTCCATTCCATAAATAACGGTCCTTAAAATTCCTCAAAATAAACCAAACTAAGATTGAAACCCAAATACAAGAAGGATTTGATAACATAGTCTTCCAAAATAAACTTCATTGTTCATCTCCAAACAACATCAACCACTCCTAACATCTTATAACAAAAGTATCTAATCTAAACATATTTAACCCAAGATAGGTTAATCATTCCCATAAGTAACCTAAAATACTATAAATCCACCTTAAATTCATCGATTCTTCAAATATAAGTCAACCTTACTCCTCAATGAAAATACCGTTGTAATCTATTTACCTCGATCATATAGGGTCCCCAAAATAGTGAACGTCTTCCAAAATAAAAATCATATTTTAATCCCCTAATCATCTCTGTCATATTAATATGGAAATCGTAGCATATCCTATCACATTGGTTGTTGAGACATGTTCTTCCATTTCCCGCCATTAACTAAGAAAAGAAACTATAATTAGGGGCTTAAATACTTAGCCAATAATCATGAAAAGAAACTTAGAGCATATAAGGATAACTTGTAGTTGAAAAGTATACCCTAACTTGTGATCCCCTAGGTTCCCATCTAGGTTATCCATGATCATATATTCTTATGTGAATATTCATTTTATTTTATCTTTGTTCCTTTAACAATGGTTCATACTAAGCTTATGAATTTACCAAAGCATATCCCCCGGGAGTGCCGTAACCAAGAGTACAGCAAGGCCCGTTGTCGTGTACCAGTTCTCGTTCAAGTCTAGCTCAAAGCGGTGTTTTCGGGTTTTACCCCTATGTACATCTATGCCAGAGCCACCTCTACCTACTCGTATCCAGACAGGGATGTATTTGCTTGGCAACCCCTTACTCAATACTCACCAAAATACCAGGAATATTTCCTATATTTTAACTTTTCTATAGGCTTCTTCCTAATGTTTTCATATCCTAATTTCCACAAATAACTAAACCATCATTTGATACCAACTATAGCATCCCGTATTTTTATAACATAACTTTCATTCCATTACACGGAACTGAGGATCTTTAAGGTTTAGTGTCTTGGAAACAAGGAACATAAAACATGAAACAAAAAAAAATTATTCTTAAACACTTGAAAGGCTTCTCCTCATGTTCACCCTAGGCTCATTACTGCATCTCATAACCTGGGGACATACATCAAAAGAAAGGATGAGCAGAAGGCCCAGCAAGGGAAACAAGTGAAACATTTTACAAATGAACTTGAGATACATCAATAAAGTCCTGAAAAGAACTTTAAGGCATGAAAATGAAATCATGAGGCATATCATATTAAAAATAAAACATTTTCATAACGTGAAGATGTGGCTGAAACATTTAATATTGATAATCGTTTCATTTCACCAAGGTCCATCCCCAAGGTGTCGATAAAAATTACCAAGGTTATTCACCAAGGCGTCGTTAAAAATGGTCATCTCTAGAGATTAAGTCTTTACCCAATGCATTAGAGCGCTATCAGGGCGCACCCTTAAATTTGCCTTTATTATCATGTGAGCCACAAATATAATCATCAAACATTTCATAAATAACCCATATAGCATAAAATAAATGGGTTTCATTTCATAATCATAACGTTTTAAAAATTGATTTAAAGACATGATCTTTACATCACTTTAAAACCCACAGAAAAGGAAGGTGGGTCTCATGTATGTAAATCCCAGAATTTAAAATAGAAAATTTTGGTATATATGTGAATACCCCTTTAGAAGAAAGAGCTTTGATTACTCACTTAATAATATAAAATAACTTTAGAAAAAGAGAGAGACATTTTGAGACGGAAATTCTGCAGCATAACGGCTATGTTACGAGGTTTCAGAAGACATTAAAAAGAGAGGTAAAATGGGTCAAACATTCATAAATGACCCATAAAATAGTATAAGGACAGAATAAGAAGGATACATGATCATGGTAATGAAATTTCAAGGACATACCATTTGAAATGAAGAACATGGAAGGAAGACAAAAATTAGATTTCTCTTATGAAAGTTCGGCAGCCTAACGGCGCTACTTAAACTTCAACAAAAATGATTTGAAAAGATCAAATAGGGTTTCTCATCATGTGAAAATAAGAGTTCAGTATGATAGATATAGAGATAATTCCCCAACATAACAAAAAGGAACTTGAAAGAACTGACATGAAAGTAGAACTTCAAAACGAGAAGGGTGAAGAACCACTTAAAAATTCGGCAGCCTAACGGCGCCACTTAAAACTTCAAAATACTGAATTGAAAAGATAAAATGGGGTCTCTAATCATATGAAAATAAGAGTCCAGTATGATAGATATAGAGATAATGCCCTAATATAACAAAAAGGAACTTGAAATAATTGACATGAAAGTAGAACTTCAAAACGAGAAGGGTGAAGAACCACTTAAAAATTCGGCAGCCTAACGGCACCACTTAAAACTTCAAAATACCGAATTTAAGAGATCAAATGGGGTCTCTCATAATATGATCATGAAATATCAGTATGATAAATTTAGATATCATTCCCCAACATAATAAAAAGGAACTTGAAAGAATTGACATGAAAGTAGAACTTCAAAACGAGAAGGGTGAAGAACCACTTAAAAATTCGGCAGCCTAATAGTGCCACTTAAAACTTCAAAATACTGAATTGAAGAGATCAAATGGGGTCTCTCATCATATGATCATGAAAGATCAGTATGATAAATTTAGAGATCATACCCCAACATAATAAAAAGGAACTTGAAATACTTTACATGAAAATAGATCTTGAAAAATGAGAAGGGAGAAAGAATCCGTTACAAAAATTTCGGCAGCATAACGGCGCCACTTAAAACTTCATAAAATGAAATAATGAGAGCAAGAGGGGATCTCTCATTATATGAAAATGAAAAGGGCAGTAAGAGGAGTATAAAATAACATCCTCCAATATAAGAACATGGAGCATAAAAGGAATGACATAAAAGAGATTACTTGAAATGAAAGAGAGAGGTCGGATCCCTTACCATAAAATGTAACTCTTAAACCTCAAAGGATGGGACTTTGAGGGCTTGGGGGAACCTTGGGAGGACTCCTTGGGAGGTATTGAGACCAGAACTTCGTTGGGGAATAGTGGGGAGTCGAATGGATGGGAGGAGGGCTTGGTATTTATAGGGAAAGTGAGGGGACAAGGCATTAATGGCCAAGGGACACCTCAAAAGTGGTTTTCTCAAAAGCATGGGCCCTCCCATGGTACTTCCCATAAAGTTAGGCCACATGGGGACCCACACACAATAATTCATCACCCTTGGCTGGAAAACCCTTTAAAAAATCTCATGACATTATCATGACACCGTTATGATGTCATTAAACATACCGAAACCCTAAAACTGTATTTTCACTATTCACTGAAAATTCAACTTTCTCAGAAAGATCCAAAATTTTCACCTTAATCAAATATCAATGCTCTGATTTCAAAAATTAACTCCATTTTATAAAAATAATTTTCTAAATATTTTTATTTTATTTTTTAAATAAATACACTATTCACCGAAAATTCATTTTTTCAAAAAAAACCACAAAAATTACCATAACATAATATCGGTGCTCTGAGTTCAAAAATGAAATCCATTTTATAAAAATAATTTTCTAAATATTTTTAATTTAATTTTTAATTAAAAAACACTATTCACCCAAAAAAAACTAATACTTGAATAATAATTTATGAAACCGTTATTTAACCATTTTATTGAATCACATTACTTAATCAAGGTGCCTAGATTATTTTAAAACTTTCTTTAAGTGAGATTACTAATCCATTTGGTCATATTACTAATCCTAATCATAAAATCACTATTCATAATTTACTATTCATCAAAAATCAATTTGATCTTATTAGACTCCAAATTTTGTACTGAACATAATTGTAGAAGACCATTTTTTGAAAATCATTAAATTTTTTTAATTATTTAAGGTTTACATAAACATTTTTAAAATAACCTTTTTCTAAAATTCATCAAAAATATGCATACTATATTTATCCGGCCATTTGAAAATTCATAACTTCATCATAAGAAGAAATCCCAATTTTTATTTAAAGGATTACACAAGGTAGTTACGGTCTCCTTACATAGCCTGTTATCACACCAGCATAGGACCTAAGCGTAAGGTGTGCTATGGTGAGAGAGTCTGAGGGAGGCTCGGCCAACATTGCCCGAGTAGTAATTTCAATCAGTTTGAACTTCTCGCGAAGGAGATTCCGTTCTAGCTTCACATGATGAAGTTCGGCTTGGGTTTGGTCCAGAGCAAAGCCCAATGGTGCTACCTACTTCCCAGGTTCTGTTAGATGGGCTTCGATCGGTCCAAGACTACTAGGTGAGGCCATCGAATCTTCTTTCTATAATAATTAACCAAGATTACTTGTATTTAGAGACAATAATCAAAACATTTTGTTCACAACGGTCATATTGACCGATGGTCATATAACAGTCAGAAGCCAATGGTCTCATTTTAATTATAATCATGTTTATCAAATAAAACATTTTTCTTGAGTATAAAAATAAAATAAAATAACACATGAAATTAGGAAACAAGATTTATTCAAAATTTCGGGCCGTTACATTCTATATTTTCATAGAAGGTGGGTTTCGATAGATGATGGGATTACAATGATGAAGTGGTGGGGATTTATAAGATACCTAGTCACATTTGATGTGGTACCATTGAAAGATAAATAGTATTTATATAGGAACATGGATCAGAGGATACGATGGATTAAGAAATCAGTCATGTGTTTTTAATAGGATTGGGAAGAAAAAACTGTAGAGGTAAAAATGTGAATGGGGAATGATAGGGATTTTGAAATAGGGAAGAGAAAGAAGAAATGGGTACTGGATAAGGGATATGGAATACATGGGAAGTAGAATTTAGGGTGAGATTATGGGGTCAAAACAAGGATAAGGAAGTATAAGGGGATGAGAGGTGTTTCTTTGAGGGTAGTGGTGGATTAAGAGGTCCACAAGTATGGGAGGAGAGCTATGGAAGAGAAAAGTGTATATAGAGGCACATACAATAATATAGATAATGGATTTTTATTATTTTTATAAATTATAAATTATAACGTTGAGTGTTTTTTTTCATTTATTAATAATATTTTTTTATTATTTATCACATTTCATATATATATATATACAATTATATATTCACAACTATAACTTGATGTGGCCTTTTTCATTTATATATAATATTAAAATAATGTTTCAAGACTGAAAGATAAAACACAAAACTATTCTATAAAAAAGAAAAAATGGAAAAAATAGTTCATACATTTTTTCATGGTTCATGAATAATCTCTACAATGATGAAAACTTATCCAAAATCACATTTATCAACTATTTTTTTCTTCTTTAGGTAACGGTTGTTCAATCCACCACTATATTGTTTTGCAAAAGTTTTTTAAACCCTTCTCTAAATGAAATATTGTAAAACATTTCATGATGGTTTTTAAAACCATTATAGATCGTTTCATGGCAGTTTAAACTCCCGCTAAATGATTTTCGGTGGTTTTATTTTTTTTCTATGTATATAAATATTTATTTATTTTTTATCTACTTTTATAATTAATTTAACCTACCATGAAATCATATGATATTCTTAATCCACATAAATTAACTAGATATATGTTTGGGGTGAACATGAATCTCCTACAAATTTCTTATTTTCCAAAATTTTACAACTCCACCAAACTCTTCATTTCTAGAGTAAAAATATTTTAATATAATTTTATATATATATAAATACATATAAATGAAAATAAATAAATAATAATATTAAATAATAATAATAATAAATAACAATAATACATAAAAAATAAATATGATGTTCATAATTAATAATTATTAGATAGTAAATAACAAAAAACAAAAAAACATATTAATAAATAATAAATAAGGAATAAGGAATAAAGAATGAATAAATAAAGGAAATAATAAGTAAATAATAAATAAATAATGAATTAATATTAAATATTGAATTATTGAAAATAATAATAAATAATATAAATAATTTAATTAAATATATATAAATAATAAATTGATAATACATTGATAATAAATTAATAATAAATCATAAGTCATTATATAATAAATAAGGAGAAACTAAATAAGAAATAAACATATAGTTAATAAATTATTAATAAATAAATAATAATAATAAACAAATAAATAAATTATGATAAATGATAAATTATATTTTGATAATAAATTAATAATAAAATAATAATATAAATAATTATTAATAAAAATTGTTAATTAATTAATTAATTAATAATAAATAATAAATAACATGTACTAATATAAAATAAATATTAAATAAGAAAATAATTCAATAATAAATTATTACTAAATTAATGACAAATAATAAATCAATATATAATAAATAAGTAATTTCTAGATTATAAAATAATAATTAATAATAAATGGATACAATAAAAATAATAAATAATAAATAATAAATAATAAATAGTAAATAGTAAATAAATAAATAAAATTACATATAAATTTATAGAAAAATATCAAGATCCAGAAGAATCTGGTCCTAAACTTTATTGAAAAATAGTGGCAAAGAGTTTGGCATTACAAAGAAGTATTATAGAGTTGAGAGTGTGTAACACCCCACATGTCAGCATCAAGCAGAGATGAGTAATAACCAGTAGAACGAAAAGACGACATCAAACATGTCTCAATAATCACCCTTTTTGAAAATGCATCTGCAACATAATTAGCTTCCATATATGTATGTGAAATACCCCCAATTGAATTGTTTGATGGAATTAATGCACTCAATCCATTGAGGTCAAACTCTCCATGGAATATTTCTAGTATAAGCTATGAGAGCATTAACATCCAGTTGAGAATCAGATTCAATCCATAAATGACTCAAATTATGATGAATGAAATATCTGATATCATATATAAAAGCCCATAGATGAGCCTCATACGCGATCGTACTGCCAATATAATGTGGAAAACACCCTTTACAAAGATATTTGTGAGTATGAAATAATACATTAAAATATATATACAAACATCATATATAAAAATTTAAATTATTGTATATTAATATCACTAAATGGATATAAATATCTATAAATATATATACATTTAAAAAATATGCATTAAATATATATTAACACGTATTTATACTACATAAATATATATAAACACAGACAACTGTAAAATTATATATTGATATATATATATATAGACACACACATGTAAATACAAATATCAATATATATACCTCCATAATATATAAAAATTTAAGTACATAAATACATATTAATTTTTATAAATGTAAATAAATGAAGAAAAATGTGTATAAATATATATATAAATATCTATACATAGATACAATTAAAAATAATATTATTAAAAATTGATAAATATATATAAATTATAAATAAGTATACATAATTGAAAAACCATAACATTTGTAAGTCCATTAAATCAATGGGAATGTAAATCCATGAAATATAATTATACAAGGGTCGACAATCATATTAAGCCACTCTTAAAAGAAGATGAAATCACAGCGAATGTTCAAAAATCATGGTATCCAAACAAAAAAATCAGTTTTGGAGGGCTTCTGGGCCTTTTTTAACATTGAAAAAACGTTATGGAGATCTCTTCATAGACACTGATTTCACATCTCACAGATTCAGAAAGGATTGTTGGATAAAAAGTTATTTTTTTTTTGAATTTGAAGTTCAATTTTCAACTTATATTAAAACAATAATAAATTTTATTCTACTAATTATTAAAAAATTATTATCTAATGTCTTTGTAGTATATTTCCTAAGATTTTATTTGACTAGTTTTGGATCTAAAATGGATGTTCAGATGAAAAGTTATGGCCATTTGATGTCAAAGTTTAATATTTAACTAAACATAAAATTAATTTATGTTTAAAATAATTACTATATAATAATGATAAATAATTCATAATTAATTCATAATAATTCATTTAAATTGTAAATAATGAAGAATATATTATTATATATAATAATAAATTATTTATTATTTAATAATTTTCTCATTATTTAAATGATGGTTTTTAAAAACTAGATTAAAAATAAGTAAAATTAAAAATTAAAAATTAAAAATTAAAAAACATATCTACTAACTATATTTTAAAAAACTGCTAATAGATTTTTCTTCAAGAAGTATTTGGTGGCAATTTTCAAAATCACTGATAAAACCCCATTGTGAAATTCATTTTTTCCTCTAGTGGGAGATTCTAAATAAATTTCTCTATTTCTATGGGAGCATGATTACCTAGAAAAGAGTAACATTAAACCGAAGATAAAAATTATTCTCATAAATTTTATGACACCCTGCATTACAAGAGTGCTCATATATAGATAATGGTCTCTGGTGTTGCGGTTCTGATCATTGAGATCTAGAACACTGATTTCCACAATTTAAACCACTATAGCTACAAGTTCATAATAAAGATTCAGAAACTCCCAAAAATGGAAGAATCATGCGACGTCAATGTATCAAAACATATGAAGTTTATCCACATGTTAAATCACCACATTTATTTGGTTCTAATATAACACACACTCATTCAAGGTCATGGAAATAAACATTGAATCAAAATAATGTAATGAAAAAATGAAAACAAAGATTACATGGATAAGACATTATCCCCACATCTATGGGAGAACACTGATTCATTTTTATCAAGTTACAAGATTATAATAACTATTTAAAGTTCTCCTAATCTAATCATTAATCATGAAATAACCAGAAATCACTCTTTGAAACATGTTCAAGAGGTCACACCCTTATAGTAGGGTCCAAACTGTTAACTAGTTTTATCAACGTATGATCTTTGTGGGGGTCCCTTTTTTCATTCTAACCTCTAAATTATTATAACATTCCTAGTAATGATGTCCAAATTCTGGTGAACAATGAAATTATCTTGTACATATCCAGCCGATGACTTGAACATATTCCCTTTATCATTTAATTTCATAGCAATAGACCTTATGTAACATTCTGACTAACCTTTACATATATTCTAACTTCATCATAATCTTCTTCAAAACCTTGAGCACCTATAAACTCATTATATAATGTAACCTTTTAAACCCTTTCCTCCACTAGTCTTCTTCTATATTGGTTCTAATAATTAACCTGAAACCTAAATTCTATTTTTTATACTTTCAATTGTCCAAATGGGAATAGTGAAAATGACTTCACATTTCATAATAGTCTCCAACTTGAATGCTAATTTTAATGAAAAACATGAAAACCACCAACACTTATGAAGAACTCTGATCATCCATCTTCTAAAGTAATAATAGATTCTCCACAAGCTTTTGATTACCATAGTCCCACTAAGGAATAATGTAACCTCAAATTATACTAGATAAAAAACATAGAGAATATATTAGCTGAATTTTGTCTTTCAACTATCTTATACATCCCCATATTTTGTCCTCCCATGTCTTTTAAATAAAGTGATATTTTTGATTATTTGTTCCATCAAGTGAAACACCAAATTCATATCCAAATGAATTAATCTCAAATTATCATTCAATAACAATCCAACGTTTAAGATCCTTCCAACCCCCTATAATAAATTTTTTTAACTTATTAATTCTTTCCTTGATTCTATATAAACAACATATTTAGTCTCTATTGTGGATAGTCCTATGGTCAACCACAGTTATAACACACAGTTAAAATATTTCAGGAACTTACATTATATTTTATTTGTTTCTATTTGTTTTCATATTGATTCCAAGTTGATTCCATCACTTTTTTATCTATGATTATTATTTTTTGGTTTTTTTCCCTCTTGTTTTAGTTTTTATAGGGGCATGACAGAGGGTTTGGTTTTTTTAGTGGTTAGAAGGTGGAAATGACTTTTATCATGGGAGTGTATGTGATCTTGTATCTAGAAAAACTACTATAATCACATTAACTAGCCAGTGAGGGCCGTAGCTCAGTTGGAGTAATCCCACTGGCTAGTCGATGGGACTTCTATAATGAATTTGATTCTACCAAGAGCCACTAGGTATCCAGCGGAGGCCACAAGATAGTTAGAGACACCGAAGGGTCCATGTTTCAGAAGGGTGGTATCATATTTTTATTTTGAATAATCCCCAATTTAAGTTTAAAACACCTCCCATAATTTTCATTGGACCAAAATCTCCTTTGAGGACCTCTAGAGGCATTTTTAGCTCTCCCAAATTCATTTCTTCATGGATTTATGTGTCAGTTAGTGAATTGGATCTCTTTTGGTTAGTGTAATATCATTTTTATCTTGAATTATACTTTACTCATTTCTCTCCCTCTTCAATATAGATGAATCCTCATGTTTTTTAGGGATATATATCTTTACTTTATGTATTGTGATTCTAGGATTCTCTTTTGATTGTTCTAGTCATCCATTCTCCATTGGTGGATTCCATGTTGGTTTTTTATTGTTATTGAGGAAGGTATATTCATAAGAAAATTTCTATTTGATGTTTATTTGATTTATATTGGTTTTCTAAATGGTTTCTAATTATTTAATTTATTCTTTGATAAATGATTTGAAATGGCACGGTGTGTGTGGTTAAATACCTTGACAATAAATTTTTAAAATTTAGTATTGATTTTTGAAAATTGAACTTGATTTGAAATTAATGATTTTAAGCATGATTTTGATGAGATTAAGAAAGAATTAAATATTATATGATTTAAAATGACATGATTTGAAATGAATGGAAGGATATTTTGATAAAAAAAACATTTAATGTTGGTTTTGAAATGAAAGGCATGTTTTTGAAACTTGATGTTGGGGCCGATTGAACAAATTATTTGAAATGATTGAGATTGATTGAAATGGTTGATAGATACAATTATGATGGATTACCTTAAATCACGTGTGATTCTGGGTAGTTTGGTAATGCACACTATGTAAATAGATATCTATCAATGACATAATGATGACAATGAAAAAATATATATTGAGGGACTGGGGATTATTCATTGGGATTCTCTACTATATACCATGTGTCTAGGATCTGGGGAGTGTGTGAACACCTGGAGTAGTATTTCATTGAGATTATGTGGAACCTTATGACCTATACCATCCCCAAGTGTTATTAATAGGGTTCTATGATTGAAAATTATTATACATTACAATGATTAATTGAAATGATTTACTCATGTTTATTTTCATAAAAATGATTTTTCATGCATGATTTTTTAATCAGTATTATATGTTCTTAATTTTATAGATATGCACATTGAAATATATTTTATATTACAAATTGAAATATTTTTAAATGAATGATTTGATTTGAACTATGAAAATATTTCCATTCCATGAATTATTAAAATTTAAGTAAATTTTTTTTTATTTTTTATAGATTTCATTTGAAATGATTAGTGAGATCCTAATGGGATTTTTCACTCACATCATACCTTTACCTTCATTAATTTGTAGATTTTATTATTATAGGTCCAGGAAATGTAAAATAACCACTCATTGGTGGTGGGTTTCCTTTATTAAAGAGATCTTAGGATATTTTGGTGACTATTGGATTGAGTGATCCACTTATTATGTGGGGTTTTTATGATGAAATCATTATGGTATTCTGATTACATTGATTTTCATTCCATTTTTATACATGTATTGGTATATTTGTGGTATTTTCCACCTCTTTGATTGTTTGGTATACTGAATGTTTAGAATTTTTTATCCACTTATTTATTATGATGAGTTATTATTGTGATGAAATTCTTCCCTCTTGATTTCTTTCATTCCCATGAACTAGTTTCCAGCCCATATGTATCAGGAACACCATTCATTCCATGTCGGAACTAATTTAGGTATCAACTAGGAAGGTTATCCAGGTCAGTTTGTGAAAAAAATTAGTATAGGTGGTCGTGCATATTTTTGATGTTGGTATGTAGTTTGGGATGTCCCGGTAGGTAGAAGATAATCTTTTTAGGACATAACAGGTAGGTTATGAGTGACTTTAATGCCATATCTCATTGTAACGATCCTTAAATTACCTTGGGAATATGGGGGGAAAGTTTCTTTGGGGATTTGTTTTATATAATTATATACTTTTCCAAATATTGATATAATATTCATGTTTTCTAGTTGAATTATAATTGATAGATTTGATGAGAAAATGTCTCTTTACTGGTGTTCCCTTTATTATATGTTGATGTTTTATCGTAGAATGTCCCCAAGAAGATGACTAAAAAGACCTTGGGAGGGAGATGATGATGAACCAAAAAAAATTAAACACTCTAGTTGATTATAACCTTTTATAGGTTGTTGTGATTTTAGTTCAAGATTTGGTCTTGATAGCTTCACCTATTCCTATTCAGTCTATAGGGGTAGTACCTCGGAGGGACAATAGAAGAGATCATTCCTATGAGTTTTCTCATAGGAATATAATATCATTCTAGGGTACCAATGATCCTCATGATTAATAATATTGGTTGATGAAGGTGGATAATCTTGTTGTGTTATTTGTGATGCGATATTTAGTTAAGGTGAATTGTGTGGCCTTCAAACATGAAGGACATAGAAGAGGGTGGTAGGGATCAATAGTTTATACTAGGAAGAACGTGGGATTAGAGTGGAAATATTTCAGTGTTTCTTTCTTGAAGAAATTATATTAATGATCAATGATGTTGTCTAATTTTATGGTGTTCTATAACCTTCAACAAGATGATTGGATAATGAACCGGTATGACCATTATTTTACCAATATTTTCCATTTCTAATAAGAGGTGTAATTGAATCAGAAGTTGAAATATCATTGGTTAGAGATAGATCCTTGAGAAGATATCTAATTCTAGGTTTCTCTACCAAATCTCATCTCATATGCTAATGTAATGGAAAGATCTTTGATCATGTAACTTGAATTGGTTGGTAAGTCAGGTTTGATTGGAGTTCCTGGTACTCCCATTGGAGTATCATGTGGTCCATTTAAATGGAAGAGGAACCAGGATGAATCTCATGGTAGTGGATCTCAAAAGAATACTTCTTATAAACTTTCTATAGTATTTGGTAAAGGGCCACTGAATATTTTAGTGTGGAAATTTTGACAACCCAAAGCGTGCTTGCATGATGGCATTGAAGATTAGTAGTCCATATAGATTCTTAGAAAAATTGTAGAAATTTTACAGGTCTTTACCTTTTTGTGTATTGTTATAAGATCATAATTAATGGGAGGATCTATAAATTAGTCAAATTCATTAAGAATAAATGGGTTATAGCTTTAGGAGTTAGGAATAAATTTTCTTCATGGAGTGGACTAGTCTATTATGGAAGATGATACAGGTCCCACAACAGTGAGAGGTACCCTAATGATTTCTTCATCTTTGGAGACAGCTTGATTTCATAATGTTTCCTCTCATTCCTTCATATCAACTCGTATTATGGAATTTTTGAACATTCCTAATGATCTCAAGCCTTATGTAATATATATTTCTACACCTATCGGGATGAAGAAAGAACATAGTCACTGATGTAGCTTTTGTAATTTCTCTTTATTAGATGTCAAGTTGGATTATGACCTTTTTGATTTGGATATGAAACCTTTGGATGTCATTATGAGGATAGAATGATTGATTTCTCATAAATATCATACAAAATATTATCTTTGTAAATTTTCATTTACCTCCCTTGAAGGGGTGTGTCTTGTCTTTTAAGGAGAACAAGACTTGAGGCCAAGTCGAGCTAGACCTCCTCATATAGAGTTAAGTAGGATAATATCCATTTTTTCATTAAAATGGGGATGTATTATTCATGTGGTGATCTTCCTCTTGTAGTGGATAACTTTCCTGATGTGTTTCATTCTATTTTTTCTGGTTTTCCTCTCCTTAGAGGGGTGGAGTTTTCTAGAGAATTGGTTTTAGGTATCCAACCTATTTATATTACATCCTACCATATGGAACTATATAAACTATAGGAGTTAAAGACTCTGTTGGATGATTTATTATTTAGGGCCTTATTTATCCCCAAAGTGTCACCTTGGGTAGTGCCAGTTATTTTTTCTAAGAATGATGATGGGTCCCTTAACCTTTGTGTTGATTAACTGAAGATCAACCGGGTCACTATCAAGAACAAGTATCAATGTTCCCATATTAAAATTTTGGTAGACCAACTGAAAGCTGAAAGTTAGTTCTCAAATATTGATATTCAATCTGGTTATCACTATTTTAGGATCAAGGAGTCTAATATCCATATGTTTTATTTGAGGATAATGTGTGTACACTATGAGTACCTTGTTATACATTTTGGTCTGACCAATGGTTCGGCTAATTTAATGGCATTAATAAAAAAATATTTTCCATCTGTTCTTCGATTACTTTATTTTGGTTTTTTTGATGAAATATTTTTCTACTCTAAACCTTATTAGGACCATGTGAATCATTTGAGAGAGGTTCTTGACATCTTGGGAACTGAAATACATTATACTAATCTCTACAAACACAATTTCTATATTTGGGAGGTAAATTTATTGGGACATGTGGTTTCTAAAACATTTTATTTTAGTTGATCATGAGAAGGTGAAAGTTTTTATGACCTAGGTGGTGACATAAAATATCTTTTAGATTCATAGTTTCTTGGTCTTTATAGGGTATTATCTATTTTTTTAAGTATTTCTCAAATTTGGATTCTCCATTGACCTATATCACTCATAAGGGCGTAAAGTATGTTTGGGATTCAAAATGGTAGGATTACTTTGATTATTTGAAATATTATTTCACTTTGTCTCCTATATTGACTCTTCCAGATGCTGGGAATATTTATGTGTTCTTCTGTGATACATCAGTTTTAGGTTTGGGTTGCATTCTCATGTAGGGATATCACATGGTGGATTATGACTGACTAAAAATTAAATTTTTATTCAAACAAAACTTTTGAGGAAAAAGTTTAAAATCATTATAGTTCAATCATGTGGTGTTAAACACAATAAGAAATAATGAAATTGATAAAAACAAGATTGAAATTATCAGAGTCACTTACCTTATATAGCCTCTAGTTAAGATAAAGTACCTTTATGTTTGGGTTATGATGGAGTAAATCTTCAGAATGGGTTTCCATCTTATCCCACATTTGAATGTATTCTTCCACTTTAATATTTCTCTCATTAAAGCCACATGCTAAAAAATTATTGATTTTTGATCCAAGCCCATTGTTCCTTATTAGTTTTAACATGTAGTTCCCTTTTGAGGATTCTATCCACCTTGTCCACATAGTGGATTATGGTTCTCATAATTAATGACCTCATGAGAATAACTATACCGCACATGAACTCAAAAATCCATCCATGATGCATGATCTGAAGGGTTGGTGGAATATCCATTTTAGGGAGAGGTTTAATATCTAATTTGATATTAAAATCTTAAGTTATATCTTCTAGAAATAATATCATAATATTCATCATAGGCATTGAGTGGAGTATTATTTATCCTTTGAATTTGACATTGCCTATATTCTAGGTAAGGTGTATGTCATTTTTAATGCTTTGAACAGGATAATTACATCCCAATAAATGAAATAATCTTATATGGAGTGTAATATAATGACATTCATTGCTCGCATAGATTTGGGAGTCTATGAGGATGAGTCCAAGTTTTTTTTCCAAGTTCCTAGTTGATGTCCTCACTTCTTAAGATAATTCTTTGGGAAAATCATCTTTATGATGAGTCCTATGGAATCAGAGATTACATGTATGGTGGGGAGTCCATTGATGAGTATTATATATATTATAAGGGTATCCTATTATTTTGGAGCTATTATGTCCTTCCTTTTCCAAATATAAATTATGTGATGAGGGTTTTTCATCAGTACCTATGGGTGGTACACGCTAGAACCATGAAGGTGTTTTATGATATGAGGTGGTGTTTTTGGTCACTAGGTATGAAACTAGACATTGTTGATTTTGTTTCTCATTGTGACACTTTTTAGCAGATTATGTCTATAAATCAAAATCCTTTAGATCTTTTTCATCTAATTCAGGTGCTTTGAGTTGGGGTGATATATTGATAGACTTTGTTGTTGGAATCTTATGTACACCTCATGGAAGTAATGTGATTTGGATGTTTATTGAATGATTGAAAAAATTAGATCATTTGATTCCCATTCATGATATGAACAAAGTAAAGGACTTTGGAAATTGATAGGTGCTGAATATCATCTTATTCATAGAGTTCCATCTACCATTGTTTCCAATAGAGATCCCTAGTTAACATCGTGTTTTTTTAGAGGCCTCTAGGAGGTGAGGGATCCAGGTAAAGTGGAGTCCGATGTACCACCCTTATAAATATGGATATATGGAACATACTATATATATTCATAAGAACATTAATTGATCTTTTGTCCTTGTATTTTAAGGATGCTGGGATTTCCACTTTGAGACGGTTGAGTTTTCCTACAACAATAGTTACCATTTATCAATCAAAATGGAACATTTTTAGGCCTTGTATGGATATTAATAAAATATCTAATTTTTTTCATAGATTGGTGAATCTTCCATGGTCATACATATTTTGGTCCAAGAGACAAATTCAATGATTCAACTTATTCATTAGGGAATGGTAATGGAAAATAGACTTTATCAATCCTATGAAGATTGTATTCTTGATAATTAAATGTTCTTATTTGGTGGCCTAGGGTTTTTTAGAGTTTCACTTATGTTGGTTCACTACCATCATGGAAAATAGGGGAAGTTAACACTGAGATACATGGAACCATTTGATATTTTTAAGTAGACTTGGAAGGTGTATTAATTTTTTACATTTCCACCTTAGATGAAATTGATCTATAATGTGTTTCATGTGTCACAACTCAGAAATTATCTCTTTTTCCTTTCCTATTTCTTGATCTGGGAGGAACATTATGTGGAATCTAATTTATCCATAACTATGTAGCTGATTCATCTTTTTTTTTCTCAAATTTTGGTTCGTCGTGGAAAGTATATACACTTGTTTCGGGTGTTATAGTTAAATGGCTCTAATTTCCATGAGACTTGGGAGTGGGAATAAATGATGAGAGAGTAGTGGACTCAGATCTTTTCAATAGAGTCTTCTTGATAGGCATTCTAGGAGAATAAATAATTTATGATTGGGATATTATAACATACATTTATCATCTTTTAGGTATATACCTAATTTTATACATGGTTCTCTTTGACCTCTCCTTCTTCAGATATCATATCAATAAAAAAATTAACCCCCACTAAATAAAAATTACAAAAATAAAATAATGTTACCTGGGTCTATTTATGATCATAAGAACTAGAACCAGCAATGATAACACTTTTGGGGATTTAGAACAACAATTACTAGATTTTAAAACACCAAGGCTTCAAGTATGTAAAAAAGATTCGAAAACTCAAAAAGTAAGATGAATCCCATGATGTTTATGTAATAAAACATAAGAATATTAACCACACCATAAATCACTATAATGATTCAATTTAGATCACACACGCTCAAATTAACTCATAGATTAAAATGTTTAAGTTAGATAAAGCATTTAAGAAATGATAACAAAGACTATGTGGTTTGAATGATAGTTTTTCATCCATGGGAGATCACTGCATCTGTATTTTATTTCTAAAAAAATTATGATTATAATCACTATTGATAATTCATCCAATTAGATAAAAAATGAAACAATGACATGTAATTTATCATGACACATGTGTAAGAGGTTACACCCTTATAGCAAGGTCCAATTAGTCAACCAGTTCCACCAACCATTGTTCACTATTAGGGTCCCTCCATTGTTTAGGGTATCCTTTTATTACTTATATCTTGTATATTCATAACTACCAACTTATAGTGAACATTTTTAGTTAATTTAATTTGTCAATCTGAAGAATATCATATATCCCATTAACCATTGAGCCACTCACGAATAACCATTAAATCATTAATGTACTTTACATATTTTTTAATATCTTCATAATCATCTTACAGACATTGGCTATCTCCACATCCATTTCAGAACATATTTTATAAAACCCCTTCTTTTTCTATACTCCACCATTATGAGTATGAAATTTAGGATGAACCATAACTTCCATAATTTCCTTTTCTAGCCATCGTAATCAAAAACTAATAACTGACTTCACATTTCCTAATGTGTTTCATGGTTTCATAATGATGGAGTTATTCAGAATTGTTGCTCTTATTAATCATGATACTTTGATCCCAAAATTTATTTTTGGGGTGTTTTACCCTCAAACCCTCATCTAGATGGGGATACCTCCTAGGGCCCCTAAGAAACTCACCATAGAGGTCCAACTATGACAGGTGTTAGACTAGTGTTCATTATAATCTTCCAGTATTAGATCCAACTTCATACAATGAAGCGAGCACTAATATTCCATATATATATATATATATATAACAAGTTTTTATATATGATAAAAAATACATTATTCTATGAAATATCATAATTTAAAACAAAAAAAATGAAAATATAGTTTTATACATTAAAAAATACAGAGTGCATAAATTGTGTAAATACACTCAACCGAATTTGGTTTTTTTTCAATCCATATAACATATGTTATGTGGTTTTTTTAATTTTATTATTTTTTAAACAATTTAGATTTTAATTTATTTTGTGATTTGTTTTTTTTCATTTAATTTATTAACATTTTAATCATTTCTTAAATTTTTTATTACAAATTTATTTTATATTAAAACAATTAAAGCTTTGAGAAAATATATATTCATTTTTTTTTATTTTCCATTTTAAATTTATCATTTATTTAAAACATTTTAAGGGATTGATGAATAAAATTTTGAAATTTTTTAGTTTTTTAGATCCATTTGCATTGATTTTTATAATTTGGACGAAGTGCTAAAAAAATTATTTTTATATTTATTGGTCAACATTTCTAAATTTTAAAGATATTATTAAATATAATTAAAAGAAAAAATTATTATAAATGGTAAAGAATCATTTACACAATAATTAATTATTTTAAATGAAATTATTGATACTTTTTTATGTGTAATATTTTAGAAATATATGTTTTTAATGTTCCTTCAATGCAATCATTCAATGGCTTCACATAGTTTTGATTCTTGAATCTATATCATTATAATTAATCTACTATTGGGGTTTAGTGTACTCATTAATGTTATGATTAAAAGTTCAGTTTTTCAATTGTTAATTGGATCCCTAGTAAGAAAATCCTACAAATGGATTTATGGATAAATATCTTGGGTATTATAATAGAAATAATTATTAGAAGAATCATAATAAGGATTACCATATTTTTAATGATTTTTTTAATAAAAAAGTACAAGTAACTATAATTAGAGAGGCATATGGTAATAATTTTAAATTAAAACATGAATGACTCATTTTATTAAATGAAAATTTTAAAATTGATTGAAATGGAATTAAATAAAGTAAAATGAAATATAATGAAATAAAATGTAATGACTAAAAAATAACTCAAGTGAAATGGAATGAAATAATATTAATTGAAAAATATTGAAATAAAATGTAATGTGTAAAAAATAACTCAACTAATCTCAATGATATTGTTTAATTTTAATTATATGAACACCCTTTAACTTACATTATCGATTTCAATTTTTATTGGTAGTTCCTATTCAACAAATTATTTTTCTATCAAACTAAACAATTAAATAACATATCATTTTTATTAAAAAAACCTTAAAAATAATTGAATCTAACTCTAATGTTTAGTAAGTGAAACTGTGAACCTAAATTAAAATTAAATAAATATTTGTAAATTAAAAGTTTGAAAATTTATAATTATCATAACTTTATATAAAACCTTAACAATTAATGATTTTTTAAATTAAATTTGGAAGAAAGTTTTTTCTATAATTTAATTTTTTTGAATATATTAGAATTTTTTTGTAATGATTTTACGAATATGTAAAATAATTTATAAATTTTTTGGGTCATAAAAATTTATACTCTTTCCTAGATTTAAATTTTTATATCCTTTAATTTTATTTGAAATATATTATATAATTTATAAAAATTAAAAACATGCCTTACTATTTAATGTACTGTGTTATAATTTTGTTTTTTCATTAAAAAATTTAGCATTTTCAGCTAGGTCATTCAGCTCATTAATTGGGTTTTCAATAACTGTTTTCAAATTTTGAAATTGATAAGTTATAAATGTTCTCTTTGAGCCAAATTCTTCCCATTTTCCTTTCTTATTGGGATTGTACATTTAATACCACAAATTATATATTTACATTTAGTTTATAAAAAATTACTAAATTAATATTTTCTATAATAATACATCTATTCTATAACTCATAAACCTCAAAAACATGCATGCAATAAAATATATGAAACAGGATCGTATTTAATATACATCTTTATCATATATAAATACCATTCCATATAATTGTCACAATATTAATCACATGGTGTCTCCTAATCATTCCTAACATATAGACCACTTGAAATTGTAATGACCCAGCCCAATACCTGAGTGGTATTGTAACATGAACAGAAGCCTAAAAACCTAACACTAGAGACTTATAATAAGATACATGGTCCTTATTCTTTTCTTGGGGATAAAACACACTTGATTACACTTTTTCTAATTCATTATAGGATTTAAAAAAAATGGAATGAAATATCTATAGGTTATACATCCCACCTAAACAAGTACCAATAAATAAAACTTATTCTCACAATTATTATCATAGACCACATATAGAATCTAACCTAGTTATTATTTTGGTAATGTATAAACTTAATCAATAGTTACTATTAGATGAGGAAATATTTATAGGAGTAAAGAATCTCTATATGAGAATGAATGCATATGGATATAAAAAACAACCATAACAAGCTACATACATAAAAATAGTCATAAATGATCAAGTTCAAAATAATATATAAAATACACAAAAAATAGTATAGTGACTTTTCTCCCATCATAATTGTTGGACCCTCTATGATATAGTAGTTTTCATAATCACAAATAATGTCAATCTACAGATTCTACTATTTCATGCCATTTAATATCTCTAGGTAAATCAATTATGTCATATAGAACAATATATTTCAATAATTCAATAAACTATATTTTTTCTTCAATATGTTTAAAATTGATATTTACATATATTTTTGGATGTCTCTTAATCTAGAAGTGTTTTGTGTAAGACAGACACTTCATAAGTTTTTCAGAGTCTCGGGCACCGATTGTTCATTCGACACACCGATGTTCAACACACCGATGTTCGACACAATGATGTTTGAAACAATGATGTTCAACACACCAATGATTGACACACATATGATCGAAAAACTGATGTTCGACCCACCGATGTTCGACCCACTGATGTTCGACACAACGATGTTCGAAACACTGATTTTCGACACACCGATGTTCAAACAACAATGTTTGACTCACCGATGGACGACACACTGATGATGATAGACCGATGATGACAGACCGATGCTGACAGACCGATGATGACAGACCGATGAAAATGACTTACCGATAGTCGTAAATAACTATTTCAAATTTATTAATTCAAAATTTATTTCTAACGGTCATATTTAGACAAATTAATGTTTCTGACATTATTTAATGTTTTCTGTAGGACTATCCATAGACAGTATGAGGTACATGCATGTGGGGATATCTTCATGCCTATTGAACCCTGAAGTATAAATGGATTACAAGCTCAACCTTAAAATCTCTCTGAACCCGTGAGAAAAAAGATAGGCAGACTGTGCGAATGTGCAAGATATTGCAAATATAAGAACTCAAAGCTTGAGTACGCAAGAAGTTTAATATTACAAGAAACAACCAACTGATGTTTTTTGAACATCCTTACATTAAAGAGCTAAACCTTTTCACATCAGGAAGCTATATTACAGAGATTGCGATAATCTGTTCTAAATCCAACTTCTAGAAGAGGACTCGAATATCATTTTCTCTAAATCCATTGAGTCCAGAGCTTTATGGCATAACACACATAGATTTCTAAACACTATTCATCTTTTATAACTCTATTGTGAACTTGTGTTTACTTTTTGAGCAGTGTGTTAATCTGTTTGTTTCACACACACCCTCTCCATAGTATAATGGGAAGATTCTAAAATATCCTCACTCTCAATATCCTTTTACTCTTGTATCCCACGTAGAATAGTGAAAGAGATCATGTGTGATCTATTTATTAGTTTTTCCTACCGATAACTGAGCTATAGGTCAAGTGTGACCTAGAAAACCCTATGTGTTATTGTGAACCCCGATCTAGGGTTTGGATCAGAAGTTTATTAATATAAACTAGTTGGTGGCAGGTGATCACCGGGTGAAGAGGACTATGTCTTCTCTTAAGACTCAACCTCTTTTTTTTATCGTCTATATAGTTTATCTTTTGTTTTAATCTGACCTGTGTTTAATTCATTTCACTTTAAGATAAATTAAACTTTGATAGTTAGTTTAGAAAGTTTTTATATCTATTTTGAATCAGTAGATTAGTTTCAAAAGTTTGACTAATCTTTATATTGTTAAATTAGAGAACTAATCAATCTTCAGAGAAATTAATTGAACATGTAGGACTTTTATAAATTCAATACAAACTGAATTTGATTATATTTTAATTGGTGGATATTCTTTTAAAGAGCCAATTTTAATAGAAATTTATATAGACACTCAATTCACCCCCCCCCCCCTCTTGAGTGATCTACTCTAACCAACAACACCCACTGATAATACATAACCCAATGGGAATTCACAAGGACTAAAAAGTAGGACGAGTATGCCACCCCATGATTTCCTCCTATAGACTAGCAGATAATGAATAAAACTAATAAGTAATATCAAACATATGTGTGGACTTAGAATAATAATAACTCACAACACTCCAAATATATCCAATGAAATACAACAGAACCAATAATATAATTATAAAATAATAATCTATTTAACTACATTATAATGTTCATGTATGAGGCACCATGTGACTAGAACAACAGAACATAGGCATACCCCAATGGAAAAAAATGAGGGAATAATATATAAGAGTGTGATGAACTGATAATAAAGTAGAAGAAACCTCCCCACTAATAAAATCCACATAATAAATCCAATAAAAATTATCACCAACTAACACCATGATGAAAAATATCCACTAGCTTTATGTCCATGAAATCCCCCACCAGACTGTATATCATCTTTACAGACATATCTTGTGTGGACATGATGGCCAGTGAAGTTGTGGGTATATAACTACCTAATAGGATTCCCTAAAAACACAAAAAAGGATAAAAATATAAGTGTGCTTAAATCCAAGGATAAGGGAAATATTAAAAAAAAACCTAGATATGATTAAGGATTGGGACAACCATTATATAAAGAAACCCCAAGTCAACATTCTGGCTATGAGGCACATCTTCATTGAAAATGTGAATTTATTTTCTGTTGTATGACCCATAGTAACCGAACTACCCAATTACCATGACATCTATTCCACCCCTCTATATGTGGGGAAATGTTCCTTGTTGAGTGGAGTGTGTTTTGATCCAGGGACTACTTTACCAATATGGAGGACTATTCCCCAACACACGATGGAGTATCGACTCCAATAATAGAGGACTATTCCAAAACATAATAGGTGTACATAGACTCCATTAGTCATAGAGGGTACAGTTCCCCATCATTATAATGTTACTAGGGAAGTAACTTAACTCCATGTATATAGGACCATTTTCTAACACAAGGGGGCATGCTAGCTCTATGTTAGGTATGAAATACTCACCCAATTCATATTGTCTCCTATATCGATCTATAATCCTTAAGCTACCCGAAACTCCTCAAAAATGGTCTCTTATATCAAATAAGATCAAACCACTACACTATACATGTAAAAAAATAAAAAAAATTATTTAATTTATTTAGTTCTAACACCCAGCTGAGAATATTTGAAGAACATCAATGAAAACAAAGTACACGAAATGTACTTTCATAAATAAGGAATAAGAGCCTCGGAATACATTTAGAAATGTATTATTATCATTCTATCATGTGTGTTTAACCAACATTGAATGACTCTTATATAACAGTCCATAATTTACATAAATATATATTACATAAAAATTGATGAATATTCGTTAAAAAACATAAAAAAACATGTAAGGACAATATTGGTTTAGTGTCTTTAGAAACTGGGAAACAGAAATAGCTAGTTCATAATACATCTACATTATCTCCTAATTATTCCTTCATAACTAGACACATTTTGGACATATATTACTTAATACTCTTCTTCACAACCTGGGGAAAAGAAACATATGAAAGTGGGAGCTCAGATGTTAAATAAGGTTAAAAAAGGGAGATATCAATCATATCATAATCATAAAACTTAAGAACATAACATTTGAAAATATTATCCTGCATATAAAGGATCATGATATCATGTCATGGGATAAATCATAAAAGTACAACATAATACCAAAAGTCAAAACATAAGACATGAAATTTGGTGGCATACACATAAGCATATAAAATAATTGAATATTAGTCAAGGCTCATTTATAAGAATATCATGGCAGACAATGTCCATTAAGGAACCTCATTCACACCTTCTTCCATCCCTGTATTACCAAACCTAGAACATTTCACTTTCCATCTATGTATATCTCATTAGATATAAATCATTACCCAATGGATTTTGAATGTTCCCAATCGGGATGGTTATACCACTAAGAGGGGGATGGGGAATCAGTGATACATTTTCTTTTATGTTTCCTTAAGACAACTTTAACCTCATGTTAATGATTTGATTCCCTACTGAAAACAATTCAACTACACATCCAAAAAACCCAGGTATTTAAAAGTTTTACTAATCAATAAGAATAGTTTCATCTTTTGTATGGCTTTGAAATGATCCAATACCATACAATCCACTAGAAATAAATCCTTGGATTACAATGAGTAAGATATACCCTTACACTTATGTAGCACTATGTAAATAATTCCAATAGTGTGTGTGCACCCTCTTAGCACAAAAGGGTAATGCAATGATTATGTAACAACTCATGTTACAAGTTCTTCATTCCAATTTCACAAATGTATTCAATTAAAATACAATTCTTCAATTTCATACCTAGAACACGGTTTGAACTTATTGTACTTTGTTATGAGATACTTAGTCCTTTTTCTGGGTATGATTTTCCTAGTTTGATTCCTTTGAGTACGATTCTTCCCAAATATGATTCTTATAGTCCTATTTTCTTTAAGAATAAAATAGAAATGAATTAGAACCACTTCAATTCCTAATCTCGATAAACTCAGTATGTGTCACGAACCGAATCTGGTCTCCACCAAACTCGGACCCATACCCAGACCGTGACAAGGCCCGAAGGGAATTACCGATCCCCATAGGCTAGCACAAGTTCCCGGGTATAATATAATGAGAATTGGGAATGATTTACCTGATTTTATAAACATTAAACAACAAACAAACTCAATAAAACAAATCTGGATTTTTCTACTAAAATCGTCTTTTACAAAATTTCATAGCTGAATTACATAATTTATAACAATGTTTAAAGAACATTATAAAGTTAAAAAACCAAATAAGGATAGTCCAAGAACCTCCACATGTCAAGAGGCACCTCCCTCAAGCCATCCTGACAAGACTTCACCACCAAGGACCTGCTAGAAACCCAAATCACTGGCACTAAAAACTGTACCGAACCTGCGACAAAAAATATAAGAAAGTATACTTACACCCAAAGGTGTAAGTAGGGTGTGAGAAAAAGCCCAGTAGGATACCACCGCTAATAGATTCCATGTGGTAAACATTTCATGAAAAAAATCATTGCAAGTTTTGTAAATAAGAAATGATTGTTACAATTTTCTAAAGGATGCAATAATAAATGAAAACAGTTTTCATGTGGGATAATCTTAAAGGACCAAAAAATTTAAAATAAATAACAAAGCTACTGAATTTTCCAGCCAACAATACCATATACCGATGGTAAGTACAAAGTATCTAATGAGAACAAGTAATAGGAAATAACCCCTAAGCACTAGCTAGCTGTGGGTCCTAGGTACCTCGTATCTCGGTGAGAGTAACCACAAAAAATATCTGTTCTCGTGCACAAGCCACTAGTAGGGATCATACCCATAACCTAGTGGTCCCCAATCATCATCATCATAGTTTAGTTAGAATTGTAAGTGTCAATATTTCTATGTGAAACTGAGGCCAAACCCCACGGATTCACTAGCATACTAGCACACGTCCACCCACCTAGATACCGGGGTTTTCCCTTTGTGCTCAAACAAGTTCAACAATCCAATAAATATATTTTTCATATGAAAATATCCCTTCCACATCACTCATTAACCAAATAGCCCCATGTACATCACACAAGTCACAAATTTCACTTTTCATTCAAATGCATTTTGAAATCAAACTCACACCAAAATTGCCTACAACATTTTTCACATTTCTTTAACACTTCCACAAATCCTTTAAACAATTGTATAAAACCATTACAAGATATTCAACTCAAAAAAAATCCTACACACATGTCACATAATACCCTTCTCACCTTCATAATTAATTTTATCAATAAACTCGCATGAAACATCCCACACCCATATTTCGCACACAAAACACAATTTAGTAAAACAATTCGGAAATTTATAAAACATTCAAAAAATGTTTGACATCTCAAATCACTACTTTTTCGTTCAAAAACCCACATTAGGTGAACACACTCACCCAAACAGTACATATACACCCTTTTCCAACTTTTTTTAACCAAATAAAACATTTTCAATTTTTATAAAACAAACCCAAGAGGTATAACCATTATTTTCACACCACGCCCATTTCAAAACCCTCATTCAAGACCAAAATCATACCAATACCAATCCAAAACATAATTTTCAGCCCTAAAACAATTATCAAACCACCCCTAAGTGTTATAAAAATACATCAAATAACACCACTAAGATACACATGAAAAACGCACGTTTTCATAAATCACCTTCAAGAAGTACAACATGGTTTTACACCTTAAACTCATTCAAAAACCTCTTTTAAAGGCCCATATGACAATAAGGAATTAACAAAACATAATTGGAAGCCCCTTTCAAGACTAATAAATCACTTTCATATGTTATGAACTCAACTCAAACATTACCCCAAGAGTAACACATGAAAAGTACACAATTTCAAGCTAAAATGAAACTAAAAATTAAATGTTTAACCAAATCCATCTAAACAGTTTTCACACCATAAAAAACAGATTATAAAAATTCTAAATTAATAAACCAAGAAAGATAACTCATTATAAAATTGTTATATATGGAATCACCTACCCTTTTGAGTCGAAACCCTCAAAACATGGTGTGAAACATTAAGCGCACCACCGTTGCACCACAAGGAATATAAATCCAGACCTAAACCACAAATAATTGACCCAAAAGATACCAAATAAGACCTTAAGATCAAACCCCAACTTCTGGACATGAGAAACTTCAAGAAAGAGGAAATAAAACTAAAATAGGATGGAAGGAACCAATAAGTAATTCCCTTACTTGAAATATCTTGAAGAAATCGGCCCCAATCCACCAATATTGGAATCTCAAAGTACCCAAAACTGGTATGGCGGTTTAATGAAATCATATTAGGTCATTTTGGGACTGAAATGGGGGGGGGAGGATGAAAATTTATGGAGTTATGAAAGAATCTTTTACCTCACAAATCTGGTCGAATTTAGAAAGATTGAGAAAGATCTCCCTAATCCCCAGGGTATATGAGCTCCAAAGAAGAAAAAGCAATAATGGGGGTTATATTCTGGATATTGGATTTGATAGATATGTGGAATCATTGGAAAATAGTAAAAAATGAATGAGATATCGAAATTCTAAAAAATTAAGTTAAAGCATGAAATGGGATTACGGGCAGGCCCATTACCTTAATCAAAAACCCAAATCCATCATTATTTTGGATTTATATGTGGTCCAAAGGGATATGGTGATTTTAATATATCAGGTTATTCTAATTGGGAAGTTTAATGGGTATAAAATATTAAAAATTGAAGGAGTTATTTAAGAAATGAAATTTGTTATTAAATCTGGAATTGGGCTCACGGTTTGGCCCAAATTTTCAAAACCCGCCATTTTCACCAAAATTAGTGGTAAACCCCCAAAACAAATTAGGAAAGGAAATTAAATGAAAAAATGAATTTAAAAAACATTCATGGGTGTGCAGTACGATTCTTCCTCAGTCTGAGAACCCAAATACATAAATCCTAATGCCGATTAATCTAGCCCGATATGATGATCAACCTAATACAATTGGAAAGCCAAATATATTAATCAATTGAATACGATAATCACTATGTATGATTATTATCTGAATACAACATGGTGATATTGTCTCTTATCATATTTATTCTTCCCTTTAGAACATATTTAACAAAGATTAATGTGGTATCTTCTTTCTGTCACTAAAAACATGGAGCTTCTCTCTCTAATATAGTGAACATAACCAACAGTCTGAAAGTAAAAATTTCTTCTCCTTTTATAGGTGAACCTCAAATGGATTTGGTGAGAATCCCAAAAAACTTTTATGCTCACACATATTCACTCAAATTTCAATTTCCTCTAAAATATAGGGTGAATTTTTACTTCTTTAACACTTCTAAAAGATTTACAATTCTTCTAAAATCTTCACTTCTCCTTCAGACTTTCATTTCAATTCGTGGATCTGATTTTCAAACTTTTATTTCTTCAAAACAAATCTATGTACCAATTATCTAAAAGTGTATAATGAAATTAATAGAACTCTGAATGGTGGATACAATCATTATTTTGAATTTTTAGCTCCCCCTTGATAGTACATCTAGAAAAATCCTTCCATTTTTCTCTTAACCCACTTGAGATTCAAAAATTCATCTTGATCTATTTTCTTGACCCATTTGGAAACTTAAAAAATAATTCATTTTTACCTCTTTTCTAAATAATATTGTCTAGAGAACGATATTTTTGAGTATGAGTGGCCTAGGTAAGATTATTTCAAAATATGATTATTTTCCTCTTGAGCCTAAGTATGATCAACATAGTTATGAAAAGTGTTTTATTCTTTAAATGGATAATCGGATGATATGGTGAATCATAAACATATCTTTTCATTATCTTCTTATCAGCTATTATTAATCTGGATATGATTTATTTTAAATTTATAGCATCTCTTTCTACTCTTCTACCTAGATCCTATCATTTTGAAAACAATCAACTCTACTTATGTTTTCATTTCTTTCCAAAAATCTTGTATCAAAAGTTCTCCAATAAAATTATGATTTTTATGAAATTTGAATCAGAAAATCATCATCACATTTATTTTATTGTAGTCATAAGGACTCTGATTTCCCATAAAAATAGACACCTATTTCACACTGAATTCTTAGTGAATCTGATGAGCATTTATTTCTAAGAAGATACCTTTTCCTTGTGAATAATTCTCTCATTCCAGATAATGCTCAATTACTCATTAAAATACTTTCCCATCATTATTATGATCTTTTCCCATACTGAAACCAAGATGAGCCTGATCAGAACCACTTTTTCTAGACAATATTCTCCTCGTTACGATGGAAAAAAGTGATTCTGATTTTTTCAGAAAACAAATGTCAGTATGATTTCCCCCAAATACAAAGATAATTGGTTTTCATTCTTCAAAAACCTTCCTTTAAAAGAAAATACAAATTCCTTCCTTCTTTAGATTGGTCCTAACAATATCCCCCTTTGGATTTTTTTTTCAACAAAGTTTCATAAATCACATAACTTTGTATTCTCAATAAATTGATTACTTATCAGCAATTCTAAGCCTAAGAGAGCTAACTCATTGTAGGGAACCAGAATCATTGATAGAAAAACCATGTTTTCCAAAAGTAATGATTATGATAACCTATTTCTTTTTCCTTATTTAGATCTTCTTTAACCTCATTTTTTCTTAAACCTTCCAGAAATATATAACAATTTCTTTTATTATAACCACTCTAACAAATTGTTAGAATAGTTCACTCCCAAAACAATGCTAAGTTTAGAGCTTACCCACAACTCTCTATTTTAACATCAAATATATTGATTTATGAAAACACTTATCCCCCTTGATAAAAAAATCAAATGTAAGATGAGAGAGGGGATAGAAACACATACCTCAATCTTTATGAGAAAGAGTTTAGATGCCCATGTTTAACCTCAATATGGAAAATGATTCCTTTGGTAATGGTTTTTTTAAAAAAGTAAACCACTTTTTCCAATGTTGAAACATATTCCATATTCAATTCATTCTTCTCCACATGCTCTTTGATGAAAAGATATTTGATATCAATATGTTTTGAATGAGAATATTAAACTAGATTTTGGGTGTGATTGATTGTGCTCTGATTATCACAACCCAAGAGCAAGGGTAAATTCACTTCAATAACTAAATCTTCTAATTGACTATTCATCCACATAGGTTGAAGAGAGGATTGAGTGGAAGAAACATAATCTTCTTCAGCCATACTTAGAGTTATTGAATTATATTATTCGAAAGATAGATATAAAAATTCATTCCCAGAAATAATATTCCACTAGATGTGGATCTTTTATCTTTTACATTTCCTACACAATCAGCTTATGAATACCCAAACAATTAAATACTATTTTAGATTCCATACCTGATTCCAAATTCTGTTGTGTCTTCGATTTATCTAATAATTATTTTTATATAAATTAAATTTGATTCTTTTAGAGCACTCTAAAATCTTGAATATAAGGTAATAACATAAACAATGTCTAGTCTTGAGGCAGTCAAACACAATAGTCTTCCAATCGAATTCTAATAATCTTTCTGATTAACATCCTTTCCTTCTCTATATTTACTTAACTTGGTTCACATTGAAATAGGTGTGGGAACAGGTTTTGATTTTTCCATGTCAAACCTCTTGATAAGTTCTTTAACATACTTTTCTTGAGAAAGAAATATGTATTTCTCCTTTTTCTTGATTTTTAACTTAATAAAGTATTTAATTTCCCCCACCATGGACATTTCAAATACCTTATTCGTTTCTTCAGAAAATATTTCATAAGTTCTTTCATCATTCCCAGAAAAGATAATATCATCAACATAAACAATTATAAGCTGGTAATGCTCTTGACATTCTCTAATATAAATATTGTTATCCACTCTTACTTTCTTAAAACACATCTTCCTTAAGCATGTATCCAACTTGGAATACCATTCCATCATAGCTTGTTTTATCCCATAAAATTCCTTCATCATTCAACCCACATAACTTTCAATTTTTCCAACAACAAATCCACAAGGTTATTTAATATAAATATCCCCTTAAAGATCACCATTCCAGAATGTGGATTTAACATCCATTTGGGAGATCTTGTAGCCTCATTATGCAAAAATAGTAATAAAGATTATGATTATTTCATGTCTTTACACCAAAGAAAAGGTTTCATCAAAGTCAATACCTTCAATTTTTTAATACCCTTTGTACACCAATCTTGGTTTGCTTCTTATCACTTCACCTTCTTCATTCATCTTGTTCTGGAAAACCCATTTGGGGACAATAATGTTTTTGTTTTCAGTATTTGGAATGAATTCCCATGTATCATTATTTTCAATTTTATCCAACCCTTTATTCATGGCCTAAACCCATTCTAGATGCTCAAAATCTTCTTTCACATCATTCGGTTCCTCTTTTGAATACAGAGAAGTATGTGTAATTGAATTGGTTATTCTTCTTATTTGAACCTTCTAATGTTGATAAAAAATAATGTTCTGAGCCTCAACTTTCTTTTTATCTTAGGATGATATTTTCGATTATATTCTTCATCACTTGAAATATCTGAGTCTTATTCTTCTTCATGAGAAGGATTGGAATTGTTTGTATCCTTAAAAGAATTTTTTTCTTCAACTTTCTAAACATCCTTGTCTACCTGAGCATTTTTATCTTTCCCATATCCTTCAATCACTTTCCCTTAAACTGAATCAAAAATTCATCATGTTTCTTTGTTGAAGAATATGTATCCTCTTCCTTCTGGATAATATCTATGAATTATTCCATCTTCACCTTTTTTTCTCAAACTTATTATAGTTTATACCTCTCCTTTTTATATCACATAGACTCCCAAAAACACCAATGTAATTCAAACATGGAGTTTTTCCATAAACAAATTCATATAGAGTCATACCTTATTGATAAATATAGAAACAATGGTTTTGAATATAAACTACAGTACACATGGCTTACCTCCAAAAGTAATAAGAGAGGCCATGTTCAAGCAACATGGTTCTTTACATTTCCACCAAACTTATATTATTCCTTTCAGCAACCCCATTTTTTTGGGGAGTGTATGGGGAACTATACTCATGATGAATTCTATGATTCTCAAGATAGTCTTAAAACTATTCATTTCTATATTCACTAACATTATATGATTACAACTTCTTCACTAAATACTCACATTCATTCTTATCTTTCCTTCTGAAGCTTTTAAACATTTTTAAAGCATATGATTTGTTTTTCATATAAATAACACAAGTAATGAGAGTAAAATAATCAATGAATGTAATGAAGTACTTATCTTCATTTTTTTATTTTTTTCTCATTATCCCAAAAATAATTGAATGAATCATCTCCCTCGGTTGTCTTAAACAAATCTCAAAGTTCTAATGCACAAAATTTGTAATCATTCCTTTCTGGTAGGTGATACAACACCAATGTATTCTTATAGGAAAAAAAGGAATGTCTTGAACTATATATCTTCTATATAACTTGATCATATTTCATTGACACATGTTTCCAAGCATTTTATGACACAATTGATTCTATTATACCATGCTCATGTAACAAGAGTTTTTTATTTTACCAACTTGGAAGAAATTCCCTTTTGTATGTTGGACTCTTATGAAAATCTTTCCATCTTCCCCACTTTTCACAATAAACTCATATTTCCTGAATATAACATTGTTACCCTCATCACAAAATTCTGAAACACTTTGAAAATTATGTTTCATTCTGTCAACATACAATGATTTATTGGATTTAATATTTTCTTTTTTAATGATGGTTGATACAACAACTTTTATTTTTAGGGATTAATCACTGTAACTTCTTCAAAAAATTCCACATTCTTAAACCATTTTAAGTCTCCTTTTATGTGAGAAGAACACCCACTACCAAGTATCCAAGTTCGTTCTCCCTTTGAAAATTTCAATGTTGTTTCAATAATAAGAGATTTTTCTCTTTTATTTTATTTCTTCACTTATGGATGGTGAGTATTTTTAAGAGTGTATTGTTGTGATGGTAACAAAAAAGACATACTTTTTAAGGGTGCCCAGGTTATTCACATCTTTCACTAATAGTTTTAATGGGTTGGAACCTATTTTCAACTTTTATTCCACTATTTTCATACTTCTTCACAATAAATTTATCATTGTTATTATTTTGAGGGAATTAACTCCCCCTCAATATTTTCCTTTCATAACCTATGGGATGACAGTAATGTTGTTGTTTGAACCAAAACGTACTTCATGTCTGTATGAATCCACCATAATACCAGTAATATCCATATAATGATTATTTTCTACTTAAAAATCCAAATTGATTGAAACATTGAATATGTTTCTCTTCCACCTTCTTGTATTTCTTTTCTATGCAAGAAAACTTTACGTTTTAAATCGGAATATTTTTCTTCTTTTTAGCCTTAATATAATTAGATGAATTCAAAGTATGTCTAAATTCAGTTTTCTTTAAGACTTATGAATTACCAACATTATTGGCCTTAGTGACATAAATGACTGTTTCATCTTTCTTTTTTTCAAAACCAATTCAATATTTCTTCTCATCCTTTGAAGGTAACTTTTTTTGAACCTTATCAGGTTTCTCATTATGAGAACATTAAAAAACTTCAGTAGTAGAGTTTTAGAAACTTTTATTTTTCAATTCATATTTAGATAATTTTTTTTGGAAAATTTCCAACTCATTTTATTTTTTTGTACACTTCACTTCTAGATGATCGTTATGATTCTTTTTTTCTTCAACAGATTTCCTCAAATCATCAATATATTTATCTTTCCTTACTTTCTCATCAACAAAACATTCTTGATTTCTTCTTGAGGAACATTCATATTCCAACTTTTTGGTATGATTTTCAAGCCTTCTAATCTTCCTTAATCATTATTTCAATACTTCTTTCTAATGGAATTCAAGGTGAGTTTCTTCTTCTTCCATAGAACTACTATTCCTTAATTATTCATCATCCACTTTTTAAATAAAATTATTTTCAATAACATAGTCAACTAATTTATCCAATTCAACAACACTTCCTTCTTCATCATCTTTAGTTAAGAATCTTCTTCTTTTGGAATTTAATTATTTTCTATCTTTCTTTATGGAATAAAATTTTCCTTTATCACCAGGTTTTTTCCATAGTCTTCTTGACTTTCATTAATCTAGTTCACTATCCACTTCTTTGTTTCTTTGATTAAAATTTGTAACAAAGTGACCAACAACTCCATATTTAAAACATTTCAAGGGAAGTTTTCCTCTGTATTTCCTTATACCTCTTTTCACATTTTTAGTAAACAAGGATAAAATATTATCATGATTTTTACATACCTTGTTTTCAAAATCATATTTTCCAACTTCATCTATAATACAAATCTTCTTTGACTTTTATTTCCTTGCATCATTGAAAGAAATATCTCTATAAATCTTTTCTTTATTTTTATAGATTTATCCCTTATCATTTAATAAGTAATGATATTTCTATGAAAATCATCAAGAGATAATGTTTTAGGATCTATGTCTTATAATAAAGAAACGTTTTCATTGAATTTTTCAAGTAGGATTCTCAAGATCTTTTCAACAATTATAGAGTCATCCAGTTTTTCACCAATACATCTGATAGTACTCACAATTTCATTCACCCAGGTAAAGAAAACCCCAGTAGATTCATGCTCACCCATATTCAAATATTCATATTTGAATCACCAAATTTGTAACTTTTCCTTATTCAATTTTTTATTACCTTCTTATATGTTTTTTATTTTATCCTAAATACCTTTGGTTGTGGAAATACCTTTCATTATTAATAATTCACTTTCTAAAAGTGATGATAATATATAATTCATATACCTTCCATAATTCTCATGATTATTTTTATCAACTGATGTAATAGGAGTTTTAAAATCAATAAGAGAGTTCCCATATTTTTCTACCTCAAGAACATCATATCCATTATACATAAGATATAGAAACATTATATCTTTCCATATATGATAATTATATCCATTTAAGACCATAATAACATTACTATTCTCACAATTAAAATTCTCTGTCAGCAATGAATAAGCGAAGGAAACCTATGCTCTCATACCAGTTGAAAGCACCCATCCAGGATGATTGTATCATCGAGAGGGGGAGGGGTGAATCGGTGATAATTTTTCTTTTAGGTTTCCTTCAAACAACCTTCACCTCCTATTAAATATTCAATTCCCTACTGAAAATAATTCAACCACACATACAATGAAAAAAACTTATTTACAAGGTTCACTATATAAAAATAATATATACATCTATGGTATGGTTTGGAAATGATCCAATATCATACAATCCAATAGAAATAAATCCATGGATTGTAATGAGTAGGAAATACCTTTGCACTCATGTAGAAATTTGTAAACAATACCAATAGTGCATGTACACCCTCTTAGAAAAAATACGGTAATACAATGACTATGTAAAAAATCATGTTACCAATACTTATTTTAAATTTCAAAAATCTATTAAATTGAAATAAAATTCTTCACTTTCTTACCATGAAGAAGGTAAGAACATCCTGGACTTTGTTATTAGAAACTTAGTCTAACTTTCCTGGGTATGGTTTTCCCAGTTTGATTCCTCCAAGTAGGATTCTCCCCAAATACGATTCTTCCAATACAATTTTATTTCAGAATACAATAAAAATGAATCAGAACCACTTTAATTCCTATTCCTAATAAAATCAGTACGATTATTTCTCAGCCCAAGAACCCAAATACATAAATCCCGAAGCTGATTAATTCAGCCCAATACGATGATCATCCGAATAAAATTGACAATTTTAATATAGTAATCAACTGTATATGATAATCACTAAGTATGATTATCAGTTAAATAAAAACTCATAGATTCTCTCTCTACTATCATGAATAGTACCAATAGTCATAAATTACAAATTAATTCTCCTTTTATAGGTTATCCTAGAATGGCTTTGGTGGGAATCTGAAAAAACATTCTAGCCCACACAAATTCACCCAAATTTCAATATCCCCTGAAATCTTAGGTGAATTTTGACTTCATCAACACTTCTCGAAGATTCTTGATTGTTCTACAATCTTCACTTCTCCTTCAAACATTCATTTCAATTCATGGTTCCAATTTTCTGATTTTTTTATCTTCAAAATAAAGCTTTGTACCAATTATATGAAAGTGTATGATGAAATGGATACAAATTTGAATGCTGAATATAATTATTTATTTGAATAACAATCTCTCACTTGATAGTACATCCAAAAAACTATGTGTCTTTTTCTCTTGACTCACTTGATATTGAAAACATCATCTACACCTCTTCTCTTGACCCAGTTAGAAACTTACAAAGTAATTAAACTTCCCCTCTTCTTTGAATATGATTATCCATATAATGATCTTTCTTAGTATGATTAGCCTAGGTACAATCATTTTTTAATATGATCATTTTCCTCTAGAGCTTGAGTATGATCATTCAGGATACGAAATGTGTTTTATACTTCAGATGGATGATTGGATTCTTTAGTGAATCGATAGCATCTCTTTTCCTTCTATTCCACCAAGATACGATTAATTTGGGTAAGATTAATTTTCAATTGATAACATCTATTTCTTCTCTTCTACCCGAATCTGATCATTTTTTAAGATAATTTTCACTACCTCTATTTTCAATTCCTTCCATCAAGCTTGTGTCACAACTTCTCTAATCAAATTCTGATTTCTTTGAAATATGAATCAAAAAAGAATCATCACATTTATTTTATCGTAGTCATAAAGACTCCAATTATCTATCAAAACAGCCACTTATTCCACAATGAATTCAGATTGAATCTGATAAGCATTTACTTATAGAAAGATACATTCTCTAATCGATCGATTATCTCATTCCAGATAATGATCAAATCCTCATTACAATCATTTCTCATACACATTACAATATTTTCCCATACCAAACCTAAGGTGAGTATAATCAGAACCACTTATTCCAGAAAAGATTCTCCTCATTATGATGGAGAAAAGTGAGTCTAATTTTTTAAGAAAACAAAAGTCATTATGATTTCCACAAAATACAAAGAGAAGTGATTTTATTTCTTCAAAAACTTTCCTTGACAACAATAGACAAACAACTTCATTGTTAAGCTTGGTCCAAACACAATGGAGTGAAATATAGGTCCCACCCATCTTGTAATGAAGTCATTATTATGTGTTCCAAAAAAACAAAAATCATTCATCATAGCATAACCGAAGGAATAAAATGGGTTTCTAAAGCATCATATCCATATAAAACAAATAGATTTCATAAATATTATTCCATCATAAACACAACAAAATCATTGTAATAATAGAGATAAAAATATAACCATATTTAAATAATTTCATCTTAGATGGAAAATAATTTTGATAAAACACTTTAAATAAATTTTTTGATGAAAATGTCCTTTCTTATTCAAAAACATTTTTTTCTCAAAATGTCGTGCAATATTAAAAGAAAATACTTTTTTTTTAAATAAACTTGAAATCGTATAAAGGAAGCTTCATAGAAATAAGGCATTATGAAAATGTAAAAATATATTAATGCAATATAAGTTAAAAGAAAACCTACTTCTCGTACTCTTGTTGGAAAGTCAAAAGGTACATGTTAGGTTCACTAGGTTAGATACTCTGAGAGGGGGTGAATTAGGGTATGAAAGATTAAAACAACTGACTCTACTGATCTTGTTTCGATGTTAATAAAAACTCTCTTCTCTCTCTCTCCTATAGAAAATTATAACTAGAAACTAAATCATGAAAAAGACACAGCTATTTTTATTTGGCTCACCCTCACTGTGCTACATCCAAGGAGAATACACCGACAATGTGTTGATGTACCAAATCCACTAGAATAACACTATTGTTTATAATGTTTAGAGTGGACTCACTGTCCCTCCTAGTTTATAAACACTCAAAATATGAAATCTCACTGCTCTCTCAACTGAAGTGTGCTCACTACTTATTCATAAGATACACTCGTAGTTTAAAGACTTGTAGGTCCCTTCATTATCACAAATGAATGCATCTTTCTCTATATGTAGATTGTTTTTTGATGTCCAACTTTCACCCACAGATAAATCTCACTTTTCACCAAAGGTAGCGGTAAATTATCCAACTTTCTCACACCCCTAGAGTGATTGGTATACTTATCTATGCTTGGTGTGCTTCTCTAATTCCTGGCGCACTTCTCTATGCTTTGGCGCGCTTCTCCAAGATCGGTGTGCAAGTGTCACCTAACCACTTGTGTGATACTCCCTTATTCAATACAAAACTTGGGCGACTCACACCCTTTTGTGCCCAAACCAATATTGATGCGCAACTATCAACTGGCGTGAATCCTCTGAATATCTTTATACTTGTATGACCAAACCACCACTTGCGCGCCTAAACCACATGCGTGACTGGATCTTGAATTTTCTCTAAGTGTTGAGATTATCTGAAAAATGAGGAAGGGTATCCCTCTATTTATAGGCATTTAGGACACCATGAGAACCGGAATGCAAGTCTCCTCCCAGTGCGCAAGTACAACCGCCCTAGTCTCTGTCGCCCTAGTCACCTTGCGCGCCCAAACCAGAAACTTGGGAAACCCTCTTTCCTTTTCCATATTTTAATGTTCGGGTCTTGAAAAAAATATGGCATGCAACTTTCCAAGCCTCCAATAAACGGGCGTGAAAGTCTCTTTGTGAAAAACACTTTTCTTCATTTGTCGATTTTGAGGCCCAAAAATTTGGGAAACACTGGAAAATGGAGCCACCATGTATCTTCTCTTTTTGTACCACCTCCAGACGTCTATTCCTTTGTCGGGGTTCTTCTTTCAATCATGGATTTTCAACAATTTCTCTTAAACTCGAAAACTCAACATGTAAACCCCCTTTTTCAACAAAATAAACATTGTAGTCTTCTTTGTAAACAAACACAATACGAAGGCCCACTTTGTCAACAAATACAATCACCTCAAAATTGATTCAATGATACCTTGAGGGATTTTTTCTAACAATCTCCCCCTTTGGGTTTGTTGAAATCTCTTCTCATAAAGTGATACTGCATTAATGATTCATCCACCATTCGCCTATTATGATTCTGATATCGATGAAGGAATTAATCAACATATACTCTAATCCCACATGAGCAACGCTTGGCTTGAGAAATAAGATTAAATAAAAAGTTCATCAATGAATCACTTTATTTATAACACCAATTGTTGATACCAAACTGATACCAATTTTTGATCACTGGAATCCTTCTAGCACCATTACAATGCAACTCTTATACTTTTATCACAATCCTTAACTGTCCTGATATTTATTCTTTGATTGATCACTTCTGGAATCATCAAATTTAAAACTCTCCTTCTTCACTTATTGGGTTCCAGTGTTGTCCAAGCTAAGCTATAGATGATCACTTTGAACACCAAATTCTCTCAACTCGGTGCTCCCCCTATTATCTTCTTCACCTATCTTGATTGAAAAATTCCCCCAATCTCACTGATCCACCTATCAGCTTCTCCCTGTGACTTTGACAAATACGTTTTCTCCCTTTTCTAGCCATAGTTTCCCCATTTTGGAGTCACTCTTTCTCCCCCTTTGTCAACAAACCCAATGTTCAATCCTTTTTGGTCTTCAATAGAGTAGAAAACACATATTAGTATAGTAAGGAAAACAAACCAAACCTCAGGGAGAGGGGGGGTTCTTACATCCACATTGTTTCAAGTGCGGGAAGTTGACTAGACTCCCAGAGCCAGTCGATGCCTCTCAAATGCATCCTTTAATAAGGCCTCTGTAATAATGTCCGCAACCAATAGCTATGTAGGCACATACTCCAACTTCACTAGCCCTTGATCCACATTCTCATTGATAAAATGATATTTTATCTTAATATGATTTGTCCTTGAGTGATGGAATGAATTTATTCTAAGATTTATAGCACTTGATTTATCGCACTGGATTCCAATCGGAGACATCACTTCAACTCCCATATCATCAAGTCGATGCTTCATCCACAATAATTGTGTAAATGCTTGAGTGGCCGCAATATACTCAGATTTTTCGGTGCTTAATGAAATGCAATCTAACTTCTTGATTAGACAATAAATACACAATCCACCAAGATAGAAAGAACCTCCTGACATTGATTTCATGTCATCTGTTGAACTGGAGAAATATGCATCAGTATATCCCAATAACTTTGAATGAGATTTTTCATTATATATCAAGCTGAAATCCACAGTTCCTTTGATATATTGAAGTATCCTTTCCATTAAAAGCATGCGAATTTCCTTGGGATTTCTTTAATATCATGTTTCGTGGCATGTGGAAATAAAATATCAGGTATTTTAATTTTCTAGTATAGTAAACATCTAATAACCTGCCTATATTCTGTTACATTAATTGCCTTGACATCAAAATCTTATGATAATTTCATCTAGGTATCAACCGAAGTCATTATATCCTTGGAATTTTTCATTCCAGATCTTCTCAGAACCTCCTTGGAATATTTGGATAGATAAATGAAAGGTCCATTCCTTCCTTGTGTCACTTATAAAAAAAGGGAAAACGTTAGCTCTCCAATCATTCACATTTCAAACTCACTTTTCTGGAGTTCAGAAAATAGACTTCACTGAGCTTCATCTAATCCGCCAAATATTATGTCATCGACATAAACCAGCACCATCATCTTTTGATTACTAACATTGTTGAAATAGATATTGTAGTCAACTCTACCACATTGTAATCCAAACTTCTTCAAATACTGATCAAGCCTTGAGTACCATGATCTTGGTTCTTGCTTCATCCCATACAGTGCTTTATTCAACCAAAAAACCTTGTTCTCATCTTGATGAATGATTAAACCATCTGGCTACTCAATATAAACTTACTCCTTTAGAAACCCATTTAAAAATGATGATTTGACATCCATCTGGAACACTTTAAACTTCCATTGCACTACAATGTCTTGGAATAATCTGATTGACTCTAGCCTTGCAATTGGTGCATATTTCCCATCAACATCTATTCCCTATATCTAGGAGTATCCTTTTCACACTTGTCATGTTTTTTTTAATCACTGTTCCATATTCATTCATCTTGTTGCAATAGACCCATTTTTTCCCGATGGAATTCTTATCTGCTAGCCTCGAAAAAATCTCCCACGTTTGGTTCTTCCCAATCTTATCAAGCTCTTCATTCATGTCCTGAACCTAGTTTTCATCTTTAGCTATATCAGCAAAGCATTTTCTCTCTACCTGAGATAGGAAATATGTCGACTATAGTGATTTTGTTTTTTTGGTCTGAACTGGAGCTGATTGATCATCAATGATATTTTACCTATCAATTTCAGCTCGACTCCTTGGCTTCTCTACAGATACGGATTTTACTTCTTCATTCCCATCATCAGTATCTTATTCTGAATCAGCATCAGCCCCTTCTGCTCCTCCTATGTTACCTTCCAGTTCATCAATTTCATCAAGAAACTATTCACTATGTTGTGGAGTATTCTCTTCATTTTCCACAATAGTGACATCATTGCTTTCAACTACATTTCCCAGCCTCTTGTTAAAGCATTTTTATGCTTTGGTTTTTCCTGAGTAGCCAAGGAATATCCCCTCATCTCCATGTGACTCAAATTTCATATGTTTCTCCTTATTGAAAATAAAGAACTTACTTCCAAATATTAGAAAGTATTTCACTATTGTCTTCTTTCCATACCACATCTCATACGGAATATTTCTTTCCTTCAGGCACAACAGTGCTCTATTATAAATGTAGACTGATGTCAACACTGCTTCCTTCCAAAACTTCTTCGGTAGGTATTTTTCTATAAGCAACATACTAGACATGTTGTTGATGATCTCATTCCTCCTTTCAACCACTTCATTCAATTGGGTAGTTCTCACTAAGAAAACTTGATGCCTTATCCCATGTTTCTTGAGATAGTCATCCACCATACTATTTGTGAATTTCGTACCATTGTCAGTATGGAACTTCATAATTCATTGTCCAAGCATCCTATCACACACTCTCTGGTAAAGTTCTAAGCAGTTGAACACATCAGACTTTTGGGAAATAACAAATACCCATGATATTATGCTATAGTCGTAAATTAAAATATTTTATACCTATTTCTGCCAATTTCTCTTGGTGTGATATGCCCAGAAAAATCAGTATGCACCAATTCAAGCACTCTTGTTGACTTGTTTTCTTTTGCCTTATACGTCTTTCTGATGAGCTTCCCTTGTTTTCATGCATCTCACGTGGGCATATGATCACATTATAGCTTAGGAAGGTCTCTTTCAATATCACACTTTACTAGATCTTCGAGGAATGGTTGGCATAGATGACCAAGGAATTTGTGCCATATCTTGTTTTCTTTCACTCTGGACAGAAAGAACATATCTTCTTCTCCACTTACCAGGTAGATATTTACCTTTATTCTTTTTCCTTATAGAACCACTGCCCTGTATCTTCCTTTGATGATACAAATCTATTAGTAATCCTTATAGAATTTCTTGAGTAACATAGCTGGCTGATATTGGGAAAATTGTGACTGTGACCTTCTACTAGTAAGACATCAGCATGTCTTATCTCTTTGCCCCCAAACCTGGCCTTTCCTAAGCCAATAATATTTAGGCCTTCATTGTTTCCAAACATGAAAACTTATTATTTGACATATTTTATGCCTATAATAATATCCTTATTACCTATCATGTGAGATTTGAAATCGATATCAAGGATCCATACTCCAAAACGGTCTAATGCTTTAAGGGAAATTTCGGTCATCACTACCTTCTATTCATTTTTCTTTTTGATCCATGTATTTGACCTCAAACTCAGTGTAGTTTGAGAAACATGATCTTCCTTGGAGTGTGATGGAACAGGTTCATCCTGTAGAGTTGAAAATTGATTTTGAATTTTCAACTCACCTATTGGTTTGTTGATTCGTTACTCACAAATACTTTGATTCAACCTTGGCGCATTCCTCTATCTAGTTGATGTATAATATCTCGCCATGTGCCCAAATTCTCCAAACAAAAAACGATGTCCCTAAAATGATGTTCTCTAGTATCAATATCTACAAGGATACCACTATTGTTCTTGTTTCCTTAGGTATATCTTGGATATGGAACACACATACTATGAATGTACCATATTTCCACAACAACCACACCTGATATAGGGTGAATTCTTGCATGTCACTTTTGCACTACTTATTTTCCTTTGGGATCTCTAAATATTCTACTTCTTCATTATACCCAAGTCAACCTTCAATCTTGGAAAAAGTTCTTTTGGTCTGACATAAACCCTGACTAATTTTCATTTTTGATCGAGTCCTGAATCAGCCTTAACATATGAGATCGATTGTTTCTTCTTTCCTATTGAACTAGTAGGATCATCTTTTGTCTTTTCAGACTTTTGAATGATCTGGTTTCCCAATAACGTGCGGGGAGTCAGAAGTTTTTCTTATTCCATAAATTTTTTTCGTAGATCGACAACTTTTTCTTCAAGCCCTTTGATATTCTTGACATGAACTTTCACGGTGTTATTCAATCCATCAATCCCATTATTTTGTTCTTCAATCCTTAGTTTGTACTCACCAACTGATTCTGAATTCTATGGCACTGATGTCCTGAGTTTCTCAATTTCTTCTATTAATTCAGACTTTTCTTCTTCTTATTGTTGTATGTAGAGTTTGGTATCATAGACCACTTCATTGGCTTTCTTCGTTTTGGCTCTCTAAACATATATCTCTTCAAGAGAAGCTTCTAATTTAGCTTGTATATCAATTATTCCTTCAACTTCTTCTTCTTCATCAATGTCGGTTTTTTCCGTTTCTTGAGCACTACCGACAATAGCCACCATAGCATTTCTCCATGATCTTTTCTATTTTTAATCTCCTCAACTTCTTCAACCTCAAACTCACCTGAACTATCTATTTCTTTTGAAAGAAGATTCTTCTTCTTAAATAAATTTCTCTTGAACTGTTTCTTTCCTTTCCCATAGGCTGAAGAATTCTTCATGGGAATTTCGATTTCAACCTCTTCATCTTCTTGAAAAATCTTGGGGCACCTTGATGCAAGATGAACAACTTTTCTACATCTAAAGCAATCAAGTGGAAGTTTCCCTATAAACATTCCTTTTCCACTTTGAAGATTTCAGGAAAGTAATTACATCACCTCATTTGTCTCTTCTTCTTCTGAAGAATCTTCAATATTGAGCTTCTTCAGGGCCTTGAATTCCACTTCTTTAGATTTCCCCTTTTCCACAGCATCATTATCACCATTTCTCATTTCATATGCAACAAGGTTGCTATGTAGGTTATCCAATGTTAGATCTTTCAGATCTTTATCTTCCAAAAATGAAACTTTTAGATTGGACTGAGGTGTAATTTTCCTCAGGATTCGCTTAACAATATTTATGTCTTCAATGGATTCACCAAGACCTCACATGTCTTCTACTACAACATTTACCCTATCAAATATTTCATCAATGGAATCATTCAAGTTCATTCTCATATATTCATATTTGTTCCATAGAACTTGCAACTTTTCATCTCTAACTTTTTTTTTCTTTTTCACATATATTCAATAGCTTTTCACACATGGCATGTGATGTTTTTCATGACATCACCTTTGTATAGATATAATTTGATAATGCTCCCCCTAAAGCATTGATTACCTTGGCGTCAGCATCCAATTCTATTCTATCGGCATGCGATAAAGCACCACTATTAATATCCATAGTTATACCATGCATTTCTACTGTAACAAAATCCATTCCCAATGATCGGATGTAGTGTTGCATCTGATTCTTCCATAGCTAAAAATTGGTCCCATTGAAGATTGGAATCCCTTTATGATCAGAAACCTCCATTTGAGAGAGAAACACTGATATAAAGCTTTGCATTTGATACCAATTGTTAGGTCCACTAGGTTTGATACCCTGAGAGGGGGGTGAATCTGGGTGTGGTGGATTAAAACAATTGACCCTATTGATTATGTTTCACTATTAAGAAAAAATATATTGTAACACCTGAGACTTTTATGAGAAATATTTTGTTTTATATAAATCATCAAAGGAATATTTCACTACACACAACAATATCTTGGCTTTCTTTACACGCAACTGCGGCCTTCCTCGATAGCTTGCGTCGTACGCAATACCGAGTTTCACTAAACAATGATATGCTAGTAAAATATTATTAAAACTAGCCATTATGAATAGTATTAACCACTTTTTGAAATTTTGTAAATTTTATTTTTCAAAATGGACTTCATTTTTGGATTCAGAATATCGAAGTTAGCCTAGGGTGAAATTTTGGTATTTTTCTGAAAACTTTCAATTTTTGATGAATAGTGAAACCACTAAGTGGTAGTTAAAAAACTGAATTTTTCATAAAACTTAATTTTATCGCTTCTATGAGTGGAATTTCGAAAATTTGACGGACACGGTTGATGTCAGTAAGTAAAATGTAGTTCAATGAGATGAAAATAATTTTTTGGTGAATAGTAACTTTTTACTTTTTTTTACCATGGTTAAAAGTAAATAGGATAATTAAGGGTAAAAATGATATTATTATTACCCTAACACTTGTCATAATTCTATTGTACAAGTGTAATTTGACCAAAAACAACTTTAGGAATAAAATATGACCATTTAGGCCCACTTGGAGAGATTTGGACTTTTATTATTAATTTATTTAAAGAAGGGTTAAAATAGTTAAAATCAAAGTTTAATAAGAAAACCATTTTTAATATAGGGTTATACATAAGATAAAATCGACTATAAATATTCATTAGAAATCGAAAACGATTTCATACATAATGGTATTTTATTTATAATTTTTAAACATTAAATAAATTAATTTATTTATGACACAACGATGATGCAGTAATTATCTTTTTAATGAAATATTGACATAATTGATGTTATAAATACCCAAATAAATGAAATTTGAGACTTTTTATGAATTAAAATAATTTTCTAGGTTAATATGACATGTTAGTATTGATTTAAGTAACTTTTTTCGAACTAATAATTTTTTTATGATTTTCACAAAAATCAATTACTAAATAGTTTCAAAATTAACATAAAATAGTTTTTCAAACAAATATTATATTATTAATTGTTATTTTATTACTAAAAATATAATGTTCGGCAAAATGAATTAGATAAGGTTACATATATTAATAATAAACAACTTGGGGTTCGTTTGGCTTGATATGGTAAGTTAATTAACCTTATAGTGTAAGAAAACAAGAAGACACGGTAAAAGTTAAATTATCTAACTTAAAGTTAAATCTAAATGATAAGGTTAAAATTGATACCTAAACTTTTCTAAATTATATTGGATGAGAGTATTTAGACTCCTACCCCCCTTATATTCTAAATATATCAATTTGGAGCTATTAAAAAACCGAATTTGACTTTATAATAAAATAATATTTTTTGTTATTCCAAAGGTGCCCCTCTCCTCCCTTATAAAAGGGCACCTCCTCCCCCTCTTCCTCACACCACATTGAGCCTTCAATCTCGGACAAACCCTGACAATTTCTCCTCTTCACTTCCCTAGAAACATCCTAGAGGTTCTGGTCTTCTTCAAAGTCCTATTTTAGTGCCCTAAAAGGAGGTCTCAAAGAAGCACTTCAAAGAAGAGGTAAAGTCCATTACCAATTATTTCATATTTATTTCTTCTTCGACTTCTTCTTATTTAGTTGTTTCATTATGAAGTAATAACATCAGTATCACTCATATATTGATATTTAATTATAAGTATGAAACAAACCTATTTCACCATCTATCCATCCTACGGAAAAAGAAATCACCGCGCGTGCGTACGTACGGAATACCGTCTCCACGCCGTGGTGTAATCTATTTTACACCACCACCTTACTTGGATGTGTATAATGGTGTAAATAATGACTATATATGACTATTATAAAGTGATATTGATTCTGAAATAGTATACATACACTCCAATACAACTCCACGATCATAGGAACGATATCATCACTTGTGCGTAAGTATGGAATACCATCTCCACGATGTGATGCGACTCGTTTTACATGATCTTCATTTCATAATGATTATATAAATGAATTGAACGAATGAATATGATATATATTACACTAATACCATTATGGAAATGAGGTATCTATAACCTAAAGAGACAAATAAGAATTTATTCAACAAAACACGCATAAGAACAAAAAGTAATAAACACCCGAATAATAAGTAGCAATGAAATAATACTAATAATAAACTAAGAATATGACCATATATGATATCATAACAATAATTATTATTTTGGAATAAGTCAATAACATTATTTAAATCATTATACAGGGGGTTCGGACACTTACGAAGCAAATCGGACCTAAGGTAAGGGAAATATCACAATCTCATTTTTATCCGAGATTTTTTATACTTCGGATTTTACTGGGGTGTATTTTATCATCCACATCCATGTTTCCTCAATATGTAATATTATTTCCATCCACCTAAAATTGTTTAAATCCAATTTTACCCTTCGGTGAGTTTTTAGTAAAAGATATGAAAGGAATCTTTTGTCGTTTTTCGTACGAGGTACTTTTTGACTTTTCCGACAAAAGTACGAGAAGAATGTTTTTTTAACTTATACGGCATGAATGGATTTTAAAAACATTATTTCCAAGAAGCTTCCTTTAAAATTTTTCAAATTTATTTTTAACCAACTTTTTTTAGATTAAAAATTGTATGACATGTTAATAAAGGAAAATGTTTTTGAATTTGAAAGGATATTTTCCTCAAGAATGGAGTTCAAGTGTTTTATCAAAATTATTTGCCATCTAAGATAATATAGGGTTCTGTTTATATCCCTATTATTGAATTTATTTTATTATGTTGTGATGGAATTATTTTTATGAATTCTTTTATCTTATATGAATTGTTTGATGATGTCACGATGTTTATGATTCCCATTTTTATTAAATGGGTTATGCTATGATGTATGGTTTATGATTTTGTGGCACACATAAGAATGGTATCATTATGAGATGGGTGGGACCTATATCTCCCTCCAATGCATTGGGTAAAGATTTTATATCTCATGAGATAGACATGGCTAGAACGGTAGGTTATACTGGTTTAGTGAAATAGGACTGAAATGAGGAGTGAACTCGGTTCAGAAATGGACTTTGTCCACTAAGATAGTCTTGGAAATGAGTCTTGACTAATAAGAAATGATTCTCTATGATTATGTGTGAATGCCACAAAGTTTCATGTTTTATTTTATGATTATTGGGATTCCATTTCACTACTATGATTTATCCCATGTTATGAAATTATGCTCTCTTTTGCAGGTTAAGATTTCCAAAAGTTATGTTCTTATGTAAATGATGTGATTGATATTTCTTTTGTTTACCCTTACTGAGAATTTGAGCTCACCCTTTGGTATGTTTTCTTTCCCCAGGTCAGGAAGAAGGTTATTAAGTAAGATATGCCAAAAGGGACTATAGATATGATGAAATAAATGGGAGACAGTGTAGACGCTTTATGAACCAGTTGTTTATGTTTCCCAGTTTCTAAAGACACTATACCTATACGGTCCTTTCATGGTTATGTTAAATGTTTTAATAAGTATGCTTCAATTCTGATGTAATAACAATTTATATAAAGTATGGGTCGTTATAGTTGGTATCAGAAGAAAGGTATAGTCAAACTTTGGAAACTAGGATGTGAAAGCCTTAGTAAGAACCCTAAGGATAATTTTAAGCATAGAACACAATCTTAGTGTTTTAGAAATTTCCATGAATAACCTAGGATAAGACCTTAAGTGTGAAATTTTATTCTTGATTATGTGATTTTCCTTTTATAATTAGTGTTGCTCAAACTATTCTTCTTGGTTTTAGTCAATGGTTGGAACCCGAAGGAACCGTGTTAATGCGGAATGCAACGAGAAATGCAATGATTGTCCCCCTGAGAAACAAAATGTTATGGGAGATGGAATGCAAAATCTTGTAGCCATGCTCACACAACTTTCTCAAGCTATGAATCATGTAGGACTTCTAAACGAGCAAAGGAAGGAGCAACATTCTGTTGAATCCTTCATGAGACAGCGTCCACCTTCATTCAGTGGGTCTACTGATCCATTAGTTGCTAAACAATGGATTAGTACTACTGAAAAGATATTTTCAGTTCTTCAACGTTCTGAGCATGATAAAGTCATCTTAGCAGTGTATCGTTTGGAAGGTGATGCGGATCAATGGTGGAATCTTATTAAGAATATGAGGCAAATGGATGAAATTGATTCCATGGAATGGGATGATTTCAAGAACTTATTTTTCAATAAGTACTTCCCTCGTATTCTCCGAACAAAGATGGAGAAAGAGTTTCTTGAACTGAAGCAAAAGGATGATGAATTTGTTGGTACCTATGAACAAAAGTTTACAATACTTGCAAGGTACGCTTTTGGTATTATTATCCAACCTGAGAGTAAGATCGATCGATTCTTTAGTGGCTTAAAATCAAGTCTTCGAAGGGCGTTATCCATAAGGGACTTCAATAGCTATGAGGAAATTGTTCGATGTGCTCTCAAAGTCGAGATGGAGATTGGAGTAACCCATCAGTCATATGGTTTTGATAAGAAGAGGAAAATGGAATTCAAAGGAAAATCTAAAGATCACACTGAAAAGAATATGAGATTTCCCTTATGCTCAAGGTGTGGAAAGAAACATGGAGGGAGTTGTCTTAAAGGGACAAGTAAAAGTTTCAAATGTGGAAAGGAAGGTCATCGGGCATTTGAATGCTGTGATGATGGGAAGAAGATGTCTAATGATGCAAACAAAGGAAGGGATACACAGAATGAACCTACTAGAATTCAATGTTTAAATTGCAAGGAGATGGGACATTATGCCAATAAATGCCCTAATCCAAGGTTTGATGATGATGGTCGACGTCAACAAACTCTTAAGGCTAAAGAAAAAGGAAAGTCCCATGCAATTTCTATCAGCGATGTGGAGTACGATAATGATATGGTGAAAGGTACACTTACCATCCACTCTAAAGTAGCAAATGTTTTATTTGATTATGGATCCACCCACTCTTTTATTTTTGAAGAATTTTCTAAGGATATCACCGTATTACCTCAACAATTAGATGTTGAGTTATCTGTGACAACCCCTAATGGCACAATAGTTGCATCAAAAGTTTATAATTCTTCCCCGATTGAAGTTTGTGCGAAAGTACTTCCTGAAAATCTTGTGATCCTTCCTATAGTGGAATTTGATGTGATTCCTGGCATGGATTGGCTTTCTTTATATGGATCTCATATCAATTGCCAAATAAGGGAAGTCACATTTCATATTCCAGATCAATCTATGATCGTCTATCAATGCAAGGATGAACATAACCTTCCAGTGGAAATTCCTTTTACCTTATGGGTCTAGATTCCACTAAATGAAGGTTATTTATCTCAAATGGTTGGTGAGAAAATCACAATTAAGAATATTCCCATTGTACAGGAGTTTGATGATGTCTTTCCAGAGGAATTACCGGGTCTCCCACCAAATCGTGAAGTTGAGTTTTCAATAGAACTCGTGCCAGGTGCTTTGCCTATTTCAAAGACACCTTATATAATGGCCCCTATTGAGTTGTAGGAATTGAAGAAGCAACTCAAAGAGAATCTTGATAAGGGGTTCATACGCCCTAGTGCATCACCTTGGGGACCACCTGTTCTGTTTGTTAAGAAGAAAGATGGATCAATGAGACTCTACATTGATTATCGAGAACTTAACAAGCTCAATATCAAGAACAAATATCCTCTCCCACGCATTGATGACTTATTTGACCAACTACGCGGAGCTCAATACTTTTCCAAGATTTATCTTCGTTCAGGGTATCATCAATTAAGGGTCAAAAGGGAGGATATACCAAAGACGGCTTTCCATACAAGGTATGGACACTATGAATTTATAGTGATGCTATTTGGTCTTACTAATGCCCCTACTATCTTCATGGATCTGGTGAATAGAGTCTTTAGAGACTATCTTCATCAATTTGTGGTAGTCTTTATAGACGATATTCTTGTCTATTCAAAGAGAAAGGAAGAACATGAAGATCACTTGAGAACTATATTGAAGACCCTGAGAAAGGAGAAGCTTTATGCCAAATTTACCAAGTGTGAATTTTGGCTTCAAAAAGTTTCATTTTTGGGTCATATAATCTCAAAATAGGGGATATCTGTGGATCCAGCAAAAACAGAGGTTATCGAAAGATGGTCGAGACCAAAATCAGTAACTGAGATCTGAAGTTTTCTTGGTTTGGCTAGATATTATCAACATTTTGTGAAAGATTTTTCACGATTATCTAATCCACTCACCAAGTTGACTCGGAAAGGAGTTAAGTTTGTCTAGACGGAGGAATGTGAAGAGAATTTCAAGGAGTTGAAAAGAAGGTCATCCAGTGCACCTGTGCTCACACTGCCTTGTAGTGGAGAAAGGTTTGTGATCTACAGTGATGCATCCAAGAAGGGTTTGGGGTGTGTTCTTATGAAAAATGATATGGTGATAGCTTTTGCCTCACGACAGTTGAAAATACATGAGAAAAATTACCCAACTCATGATTTGGAGTTAGCTGCGGTAATCTTTGCATTAAATATTTGGAGGCATTATCATTATGGTGAAAGGTGTGATATTTATACTGATCATAAAATTTCAAAGTATATTTTCACACAAAATGATCTGAATATGCACCAAAGAAGATGGTTAGAACTGATTAAGTATTACGACTTCTCAATTCATTACCACCCTGGGAAAGGAAACAACGTGGCAGATGTATTAAGTTGACAAGACCATGCCAGTTTATCCATGATGAGGATCACAAAAGATCCAATGTTTATGGATTTACAAAGGATGGATCTTGGAATTATAATGAAAGGGGAAAATTATTATCTTTCTCAAATGAATGTTCAACCATCTATACATGTGAATATTAAAGAGGCACAGAAAGAAGATGTCGAGTTACAAAAGAAGGTGAGAAATGTTTCTGAATTCAACCTTGTTTGTGATGGGATAATAAAGTTCAGGAATCGGGTTTGTGTTCCTCCCATCTCGGAATTAAAGAAGGAGCTACTGGATGAGGCTCATAGTTATTCATTCTCTATTCATCCTTGAAGCACGAAAATGTATAAGGACCTGAAAGAGTACTTCTGGTGGGAGGACATAAAAAGGGATGTTGCTGAATATGTCTCTCGATGCTTGGTTTGTCAGCAAGTTAAAGCTGAGAGACAGAAGTCTAAGGGGATGTTACAACCATTACCCATACCCGAATGGAAATGGGAAAACATCACTATGGACTTTGTCACAGGACTTCCTAAAACATCCAAAGGCAATAATGCTATCTGGGTCATAGTTGATCGTCTTACCAAGTCTTCACACTTCATTCCTATTAGAGAGGATTTCTCTCTAGATCAGCTTGCCAGGATCTATGTTAAGGAAGTGGTAATATTGCATGGAGTACCACTTTCTATTATATCTGATCGGGATCCGAGGTTTACCTCAAAGTTTTGGTGAAGTCCTCAGCATACACTGGATACAGAGTTGAGTTTCAGCACTACTTATCATCCTCAGACAGACGGTCAGTCTGAGAGAACATTTCAAACTCTAGAAGATATGTTGAGAGCTTGCTCTATGGATTTCGAAGGTGGTTGGGATCAACACCTGCCATTGGTGGAATTTTCTTCTAATAATAGCTTTCACTCCAGTATTCAGATGGCTCCTTATGAAGCTCTCTATGGAAAGAAATGTAGGACTCCAACTTGCTGGGATGATGTTGGGGAAAGAAAGCTATTAGGACCTGATCTCATTGATGAAATGGAAGAAAAGGTCAGATCTATTCAACAACACATAAGAGAAGCTCAGAGTAGACAGAAACGTTATGCCGGCAACCGAAGAAAAGACCTAGAGTTTGAAGTGGGTGATAAAGTGTTCTTACGAATATCTCCCTAGAAGAGGGTCATGAGATTTGGAAAGAAGGGGAAGTTGAGCCCTAGATATATCGGTCTTTTCGAAATACTGGATCGTGTTGGGAAGGTAGCTTACCGATTGGCACTTCCAACGAATCTCTCTCAAGTTCATGATGTGTTCCATGTATCTCTCCTGAGAAAGTAAATACCTGATCCTTCACATGTACATAGCTCAGAAGTTGTACCGCTGGAGCAAGTTCTTTCTTATGAAGAACAGCCGATAGAGATTCTGGATCGTAGCGAAAAATTCCTACGAAGCAAGAACACTCGATTGGTGAAGGTTTTATGGAGGAACCACCAATTAGAAGAAGCTACATGGGAGCTTGAGGATATGATGAGGGAGAGGTATCCTCATCCGTTTGTTACAAAGTGACGAATTTCGAGGGAGAAATTCATTTTAAGGGGGGTAGAATATAACACCCGAGACTTTTATGAGAAATATTTTGTTTTATATAAATCATCAAAGGAATATTTCACTACGCACAACACTAGCTTGGCTTGTTTTACACGCAACCGTGGCCTTCCTTGATAGCTTGCATCGTACGCAATACCGAGTTTCACTAAACAATGATATGCTAGTAAAATATTATTAAAACTAGCCATTATAAATAGTAATAACCACTTTTTGAAATTCTGTAAATTTTATTTTTCAAAATGGACTTCATTTTTGGATTCGGAATATCGAAATTAGCCTAGGGTGAAATTTTGGTATTTTTCTGAAAACTTTAAATTTTTGATGAATAGTGAAACCACTAAGTGGTAGTTAAAAAACTGAATTTTTCATAAAACATAATTTTACCGCTTCTGTGAGTGGAATTTCGAAAATCTGAGAGACACGGTTGATGTCAGTAAGTAAAATTTGGTTCAATGAGATGAAAATAATTTTTTGGTGAATAGTAACTTTTTACTTTTTTTTACAACGATTAAAAGTAAATAGGGTAATTAAGGGTAAAAATGATATTATTATTACCCTAAAACATGTCCTAATTCTATTGTACAAGAGTAATTAGACTAAAAACAACCTTAGGAATAAAATATGACCATTTAGGCCCACTTGGATTAGATTAGGACATTTATTATTAATTTATTTAATGAAGGGTTAAAATAGTTAAAATCAAAGTTTAATAAGAAAATCATTTTTAATATAGGGTTATACATAAGATAAAATAGACTATAAATATTCATTAGAAAGCTAAAGATATTTCATACATAATGGTATTTTATTTATAAATTTTAGACATTAAATAAATTAATTTATTTATGACACAACTATGATGCTGTAATTATCTTTTTAATGAAATATTGACATAATTGATGTTATAAATACCCAAATAAATGTAATTTTAGACTTTTTATGAATTAAACTAATTTTCTAGGTTAATATGACATGTTAGTATTGATTTAAGTAACTTTTTTCGAACTAATAATTCTGTTATGATTTTCACAAAAATCAATTACTAAATAGTGTCAAAACTGACATAAAATAGTTTTTAAAACAAATATTATATTCTTAATTGTTATTTTATTCCTAAAAATATAAGGTTCGTCCAAATGACTTATATAAGGTTATATATATTAATAATAAACAACTTTCAGTTCTTTTGGCTTGATATGGTAAGTTAATTAACTTTATAGTGTAAGAAAAAAAGAAGACACGGTAAAAGTTAAATTATCTAATGTAAAGTTAAATCTAAATGATATGGTTAAAATTGATACCTAAACTTGTCTAAATTATATTGGATGAGAGGATTTCGACCCCTACACACCTTATCTTTGAAATATATCAATTTGGAGCTATTAAAAACCTAATTTGACTTTATAATAAAATAATATTTTTAGTTATTCCAAAGGTGCCCCTCTCCTCCCTTATAAAAGGGCACCTCCTCCCCCTCTTCCTCGCACCACTTTGAGCCTTCAAGATCGTCAAAACCCTGCCAATTTCTCCTCTACACTTCCCTAGAAACATCCTAGAGGTTCTGGTCTTCTTCAAAGACCTATTTTAGTGCCCTAAAAGGAGGTCTCAAAGAAGCACTTCAAAGAAGAGGTAATGTCCATTACCAATTCTTTCATCTTTATTTCTTCTTCCACTTCTTCTTCTTTAGTTGTTTCATTATGAAGTAATAAAATCAGTATCAATCATATACTGATATGTTATTATAAGTATGAAACATCCCTATTTCACCATCTATCCATCCAACGGAAAAAGAAATCACCGCGCGTGCATACGTACGGAATACCGTCTCCACGTCGTGGTGTAATCTATTTTCCACCACCACCTTACTTGGATGGGTATAATGGTGTAAATAATGACTATATATGACTATTATAAAGTGATATTGATTCTGAAATAGTATACATACACTCCAATACAACTCCACTATCATAGAAATGATATCGTCACTCGTGCGTACGTACGGAATACCGTCTCCACGATGTGATGCGACTCGTTCTACATGATCTTCATTTCATAATGATTATATAAATGAATTGAATGAATTAATATGATGTATATTACACTAATAGCATTCTGGAAATGATTTATCAATAACCTAAGGATAAAAATAAGAATTTATTCGACAAAACACGCATAAGAACAAAAAGTAATAAACACCTGAATAACAAGTAGCAATGAAATAATACTAATAATAAGCTAAGAATATGACTATATATGATATCATAACAATAAGTATTATTCTATAATAAGTAAATAAAATTATTTAAACCATTATACAGGAGGTTCGTACACTTACGAAGCAAGTCGGACCTAAGGTGAGGGGAATATCACAATCTCATTTTTATCCGAAATTTGTTATACTTCGGATTTTATTGGGGTGTATTTTATCATCCACATCCATGTTTCCTAAATATTTAATATTATTTCCATCCACGTACAATTGTTTAAATCCAATTTTACCCTTTGGTGAGTTTTTAGTAAAATAAATGAAAGGAATCTTTTGTCGTTTTTCGTACGAGGTACTTTTTGACTTTTCCAACAAAAGTACGAGAAGAATGTTTTTTTAACTTATTCGGCATGAATGGATTTTTAAAACATTATTTCCAATAATATTCTTTTACAAGTTTTCAAGTTTATTTTTAACCAAATTCTTTTAGATTAAAAATGGTATGACATGTTAAGAAAGGAAAATGTTTTTGAATTTGAAAGGATATTTTACTCAAGAGTGGAGTTCAAGTGTTTTATCAAAATTATTTTCCATCTAAGATAATATATGGTTCTTTTTATATCCCTATTATTACATTGATTTGATTATGTTGTGATGGAATTATTTTTATGAATTCCTTTATCTTATATGAATTGTTTGATGATGTCATGATATTTAATATTCCCATTTTTATTACATGGGTTATGCTATGATGTATGGTTTATGATTTTGTGGCACACATAAGAATGGTGTCATTATGAGATGGGTGGGACCTATATCTCCCTCCAATGCATTGGGTAAAGATTTTATATCTCATGAGATAGACATGGCTGGAACAGTAGGTTATACCGGTTCAGTGAAACAGGACTGAAACGAGGACTGAACTCGGTTCAGAAATGGACTTTGTCCACTAAGATAGTCTCGGCAATGAGTCTTGACTAATAAGAAATGATTCTCTATGATTATGTGTGTATGCCACAAAGTTTCATGTTTTATGTTATGATTATTGGGATTCCATTTCACTACTATGATTTATCCCATGTTATGAAATTATGCTCTCTTTTTCAGGTTAGGATTTCCAAAAGTTATGTTATTATGAATATGATGTGATTGCTATTTCTTTTGTTTACCCTTACTGAGCATTTGTGCTCACCCTTTTGTATGCTTTCTTTCACCAGGTCAGAAATAAGGTTATTAAGTAAGATATGCCAAAAGGGACTATAGATATGATGAAATAAATGGGAGATAGTGTAAACGCTTTATGAACCAGTTGTTTATGCTTCCCAGTTTCTAAAGACATTATACCTATATGGTCCTTTCGTGGTTATGTTAAATGTTGTAATAAGTATGCTTCAATTATGATGTAATAAAAATTTATGTAAAGTATGGGTCGTTATAGTTGGTATCAGAGGAAAGGTATAGTCAACTTTCGGAAACTAGGATGTGAAAGTCTTAGTAAGAACCCTAAGGACAATTCTAAGAATAGAACACAATCTTAGTGTTTTAGAAATGTCCATGAATAACCTAGGATAAGACCTGAAGTGTGAAATTGTATTCTTGATTATGTGGTTTTCCAATTATAATTAGTGTTGCTCACACTATTCTTCTTGGTTTTATTCAATGGCTGGAACCCGAAGGAACCGTGTTAATGCGGAATGTGACGGGCAATGCAACGATTGTCCCCCTGAGCAACCAAACGTTATAGGAGCTGGAATGCAAAATCTTGTAGCCATGCTCACACAACTTTTTCAAGCTATGATTCATGCAGGACTTCCAAATGAGCAAAGGAAGGAGCAACATTCTGTTGAATCCTTCATGAGACAGCGTCCACCTTCATTCAGCGGGTCTACTGATCCATTAGTTGCTAAAAAATGGATTAGTACTACTGAAAAGATATTTTCAGTTCTTCAATGTTCTAATCATGATAAAGTCATCTTAGTAGTGTATCATTTGGATGGTGATGCTGATCAATGTTGGAATCTTATTAAGAATATGAGGCAAAGGGATGAAATTGAGTCCATGGAATGGGACAAGTTCAAGAACATATTTTTCAATAAGTACTTCCCACGTATTCTCCGAAAAAATATGGGGAAAGAGTTTCTTGAACTGAAGCCAAAGGATGATGAATCTGTTGGTACTTATGAAGAAAATTTTACAAGACTTTCAAGGTACACTTCTGGTATTATTATCCAACCTGAGAGTAAGATCAATTGATTCTTTAGTGGCTTAAAAACAAGTCTTTGAAGGGTGTTAGCCATAAGGGACTTCAATAGCTATGAGGAAATCGTTTGATGTGCTCTCAAAGTCGAGATGGAGATTGGAGTAACCCATCAGTCATATGGGTTTGATAAGAAGAGGAAAATGGAATTCAAAGGAAAATCTAAAGAGCACACTGAAAATAAGATGAGCTTTCCCTTATGCTCAAAGTGTGGAAAGAAATATGGAGGGATTTGTCTTAAAGGCACAAGTAAATGTTTCAAATGTGGAAAGGAAGGTCATCGGGTATTTGAATGCTGCGATGATGGGAAGAAGATGTCTAATGATGCAAACAAAGAAAGGGATAAACAGAATGAACCTACTACACTTCAATGTTTCAAGTGCAAGGAGATGGGACATTATGCCAATAAATGCCCTAATCCAAGGGTTGATGATGATGGTCGACGTCAACAAACCCTTAAGACTAAAGACAAAGGAAAGTCACATGCAATTTCTATCAGCGATGTGGAGTACGATAACGATGTGGTGAAAGGTACAATTACCATCCACTCTAAAGTAGCAAATGTTTTATTTGATTCTGTATCCACCCACTCTTTTATTTCAGAATACTTTTCTAAGTATATCACCGTATTACCTGAACAATTAGTTGTTGAGTTAGCTGTGACAACCCCTAATGGCACAACAGTCGCATCAAAAGTTTATAATTCTTCCCCGATTGAAGTTTGTGGGAAAGTGCTTCCTGCAAATCCTATGATCCTTCCTATAGTGGAATTTGATGTGATTCTTGGCATGGATTGGATTTCTTTATATGGATCTCATATCAATTTCCAAAGAAGGGAAGTTACATTTCATATTCCAGATCAATCTATGATAGTTTATCAATGCAAGGATGAACATAACCTTCCAGTGGAAATTCCTTCTACCTTATGGGTCTTGATTCCACTAAATGAAGGTTATTTATCTCAAATGGTTGGTGAGAAACTCACAATTAAGAATATTCCCATTGTACAGAAGTTTGATGATGTATTTCCGGACGAATTACCGGGTCTTCCACCAAATCGTGAAGTTGAGTTTTCAATAGAATTTGTACCAAGTGCTTTGCCTATTTCAAAGTCACCTTATAGAATGGACCCAATTTAGTTGCATGAATTAAAGAAGCAACTCCAAGAGAATATTGATAAGGGGTTCATACACCCTAGTTCATCACCTTGGGGAGCACCTGTTCTGTTTGTTAAGAAGAAAGATGGATCAATGAGACTCTGTATTGATTATCGAGAACTTCACAAGCTCACTATCAAGAACAAATATCCTCTCCCAGGCATTGATGACTTATTTGACCAACTACGCGGAGCAAAATACTTTTCCAAGATTGATCTTCGTTCAGGGTCTCATCAATTAAGGGTCAAAATGGAGGATATATCAAAGATGGATTTCCGTACAAGGTATGGACACTATGAATTTATAGTGATTCCATTTGGTCTTACTAATGCCCCTGCTATCTTCATGGATCTGATGAATAGAGTCTTTAGAGACTATCTTGATCAATTTGTGGTAGTCTTTATAGACAATATTCTTTTATATTAAAAGAGCAAGGAAGAACATGAAGATCACTTGAGAATTATATTGAAGACCCTGAGAAAGGAGAAGCTTTATGCCAAATTTACCAAATGTGAATTTTGGCTTCAAAAAGTTTCATTTTTGGGTCACATAATCTCAAAAGAGAGGATATCTGTGGATCCAGCAAAAACAGAGGTTATCGAAAGATGGTCGAGACCAAAAACAGTAACTGAGATTCGATGTTTTCTTGGTTCGGCTGGATATTATCGATGTTTTGTGAATGATTTTTCACGATTATTTAATACACTCACCAAGTTGACTCGGAAAGGAGTTAAGTTTGTCTGGACGGAGGAATGTGAAGAGAATTTTAAGGAGTTGAAAAGAAGGTTATCCAGTGCACCTGTGCACACACTGCCTTGTAGTGGAGAAAGGTTTGTGATCTACAGTGATGCATCCAAGAAGGGTTTGGGGTGTCTTATTATGCAAAATGATATGGTGATAGCTTATGCCTCACGACAGTTGAAAATACATGAGAAAAATTACCCAACTCATGATTTAGAGTTAGCTGCGGTAATATTTGCATTAAAGATTTGGAGGCATTATCTTTATGGTTAAAGGTGTGATATTTATACTGATCATAAATGTTTAAAGTATATTTTCACACAAAAGGATCTGAATATGCGCCAAAGAAGATGGTTAGAACTGATTAAGGATTATGACTGCTCAATTCATTACCACCCTGGGAAAGCAAACAAGGTGGCATATGCATTAAGTCGACAAGACCATGCCAGTTTATCGATGATGAGGATCACAAAAGATCCAATATTTATGGATTTACAAAGTATGGATCTTGGAATTATAATGGAAGGGGAAAAATCTTATCTTTCTCAAATGAATGTTCAACCATCTATACATGTGAAGATTAAAGAGGCACATAAAGAAGATGTCGAGTTACAAAAGAAGGTGAGAAATGTTTCTGAATTCAACCTTGTTTGTGATGGGATAATAAAGTTCAGGAATCCGGTTTGTGTTCCTCCCATCCCAGAATTAAAGAAGGAGCTGCTGGATGAGGCTCATAGTTCTTCATTCTCTATTCATCCTGGAATCAAAAAGATGTATAGGGACCTGAAAGAGTACTTCTGGTGGGATGGCATAAAAAGAGATGTTGTTGAATATGTCTCTCAAAGCTTGGTTTGTCAGCAAGTTAAAGCTGAGAGATAGAAGTCTAAGGGGATGTTACAACCATTACCCATACTCGAATGGAAATGGGAAAACATCACTATGGACTTTGTCACATGACTTCCTAAAACATCCAAAGGCCATAATGCTATCTGGGTCATAGTTGATCATCTTACCAAGTCTGCACACTTCATTGCTATTAGAGAGGATTTCTCTCTAGATCAGCTTGCCAGGATATATATGAAGGAAGTGGTAAGATTTCATGGAGTACCAATTTCTATTATATCTGATCGGGATCCGAGGTTTAACTCAATGTTTTGGCGAAGTCTTCAGCATACTCTGGATATAGAGTTGAGTTTTAGAACTTCTTATCATCCTCAGACAGACGGTCAGTCTGAGAGAACATTTCAAACTCTAGAAGATATGTTGAGAGCTTGCTCTATGGATTTAGAAGGTGGTTGGGATCAACACCTACCTTTGGTGGAATTTTCTTATAAAAATAGATTTCACTCCAGTATTCAGATGGCTCCTTATGAAGCTCTCTGTGGAAAGAAATGCAGGACTCCAACTTGCTGGGATGAAGTTGGGGAAAGAAAGCTATTAGGACCTGATCTCATTGATGAAATGGCAGAAAAGGTCAGATCTATTCAACAACACATAAGAGCAGCTCAAAGTCGACAGAAAAGTTATGCCGACAACCAAAGAAAAGACCTAGAGTTTGATGTGGGTGATAAACTGTTCTTACGAATATCTCCCTAGAAGAGGGTCATGAGATTTGGAAAGAAGGGGAAGTTGAGCCCTAGATATATCAGTCCTTTAGAAATACTGGATCGTGTTGGGAAGGTAGCTTACCGATTTGCGCTTCCACCGATTCTCTCTCAGGTTCACGATGTGTTCCATGTATCTCTCCTGAGAAAGTACATACCTAATCCTTCACATGTACTTAGCTCAGAAGTTGTACTGCTGGAGCAAGATCTTTATTATGAAGAACAGCTGATAGAGATTTTGGATCATAGCGAAAAAGTCATACGAAGCAAGACCACTCGATTGGTGAAATTTTTATGGAGGAACCACCAATTAGAATAAGCTACATTGGAGCTTGAGGATATGATGAGGGAGAGGTATCCTCATCTGTTTGTTACAAAGTGACGAATTTCGAGGGCGAAATTCATTTTAAGGGGGGTAGAATGTAACACCCGAGACTTTTATGAGAAATATTTTGTTTTATATAAATCATCAAAGGAATCTTTCACTACACACAACACTAGCTTGGATTGATTTACACGCAACCGTGGCCTTCCTCGATAGCTTGCGTCGTACGCAATACCAAGTTTCACTAAACAATGATATGCTACTAAAATATTATTAAAACTAGTCGTTATGAATAGTAATAACCACTTTTTAAAATTTTGTAAATTTTATTTTTCAAAATGGACTTCATTTTTGGATTCGGAATATCGAAATTATCCTAGGGTAAAATTTTGGTATTTTTCTGAAAACTTTCAATTTTTGATGAATAGTGAAACCACTAAGTGGTGGTTAAAAAACTGAATTTTTCATAAAACTTAATTTTACTGCTTCTGTGAGTGGAATTTCTAAAATCCGAGACACATGGTTGATTTCAGTAAGTAAAATATGTTTCAATGAGATGAAAATAATTTTTTGGTGAATAGTAACTTTTTAATTTTTTTTACCACAGTTAAAAGTAAATAGGGTAATTAAGGGTAAAAACGATATTATTATTACCCTAAAACCTGTCCTAATTCTATTGGACAAGTGTAATTCGACTAAAAATAACCTTAGTAATAAAATATGACCATTTAGGCCCACATGGATTAGATTTGGACATTTATTATTAATTTATTTAAAGAAGGGTTAAAATAGTTAAAATCAAAGTTTAATAAGAAAATCATTTTTAATATAGGGTTATACATAAGATAAAATCGACAATAAATATTCATTATAAAGCTAAAAATATTTCATACATAATGGTATTTTATTTATAATTTTTAGACATTAAATAAATTAATTTATTTATGACACAACTATGATAAAATAATTATCTTTTTAATGAAATATTGACATAATTGATGTTATAAATACCCAAATAAATGTAATTTGAGACTTTTTATGAATTAAACTAATTTTCTAGGTTAATATGACATGTTATTATTGATTTAAGTAACATGGTTATAACTAATAATTCTATTATGATTTTCACAAAAATAAATTACTAAATATTGTCAAAATTGACATAAAATAGTTTTTAAAACAAATATTATATTATTAATTGTTATTTTATTCCTAAAAATCTAAGTATCGGCCAAATGACTTATATAAGGTTATATATATTAATAATAAACAACTTGGGTCTCGTTTGGCTTGATATGGTAAGTTAATTAACCATATAGTGTAAGAAAACAAGAAGACACGGTAAAAGTTAAATTATCTAACTTAAAGTTAAATCTAAATGATAAGGTTAAAATTGATACCTAAACTTGTCTAAATTATATTAGATGAGAGTATTTCGACCCCTAACCACCTTATCTTCTAAATATATCAATTTGGAGCTATTAAAAACCAAATTTGACTTTATAATAAAATAATATTTTTAGTTATTCCAAAGGTGCCCCTCTCCTCCCTTATAAAAGGGCACCTCCTCCCCCTCTTCCTCACACCACTTTGAGCCTTCAAGCTCGGCCAACCCCTGAAAATTTATCCTCTCCGCTTCCCTAGAAACATCGTAGAGGTTCTGGTCTTCTTCAAATACCTATTTTAGTGCCCTAAAAGGAGGTCTCAAAGAAGCACTTCAAAGAAGAGGTAATGTCAGTTACCAATTCTTTCATCTTTATTTATTCTTCCACTTATTCTTATTTAGTTGTTTCATTATGAAGTAATAACATCAGTATCACTCATATACTGATATTTTATTATAAGTATGAAACAATCCTATTTCACCATCCATCCATCCTACGGAAAATGAAATCACTGCGCGTGCGTACGTACAGAATACCATCTCCACACCGTGGTGTAATCTATTTTCCACCACCACTTTACTTGGATGGGTATAATGGTGTAAATAATGACTATATATGACTATTATAAAGTGATATTTATTCTTAAATAGTATACATACACTCCAATACAACTCCACGATCATAGGAACGATATCATCACTCGTGCGTACGTACGGAATATCGTCTCCACGATGTGATGCGACTCGTTCTACATGATCTTCATTTCATAATGATTATATAAATGAATTGAATGAATTAATATGATATATATTACACTAATACCATTCTGGAAATTTGGTATCTATAACCTAAAGATAAAAATAATAATTTATTCGACAAAACACGCATAAGAACAAAAAGTAATAAACACCCGAATAACAAGTAGCAATGAAATAATACTAATAATAAGCTAAGAATATGACCATATATGATATCATAACAATAATTATTATTCTTTAATAAGTCAATAACATTATTTAAATCATTATACAATAGGTTCGGACACTTACGAAGCAAATCATACCTAAGGTAAGGGAAATATCACAATCTCATTTTTATCCTAGATTGTTTATACTTCGGATTTTACTAGGGTGAATTTTATCATCCAAATCCATGTTTCCTCAATATGTAATATTATTTCCATCCACCTAAAATTGTTTAAATCCAATTTTACCCTTCGGTGAGTTTTTAGTAAAAGACATGAAAGGAATCTTTTGTCGTTTTTTGTATGAGGTACTTTTTGACTTTTCCGACAAAAGTACGAGAAGAGTGTTTTTTTAACTTATACGGCATGAATGGATTTTTAAAAAATTATTTCCAAGAAGCTTCCTTTGAAAGTTTTCAAGTTTATTTTTAACCAACTTCTTTTAGATTAAAAATTGTATGACATGTTAAGAAAGGAAAATGTTTTTGAATTTGAAAGGATATTTTCCTCAAGAATGGAGTTTAAGTGTTTTATCAAAATTATTTTCCATCTAAGATAATATAGGGTTCTGTTTATATCCCTATTATTACATTGATTTGATTATGTTGTGATGGAATTATTTTTATGAATTCCTTTATCTTATATGAATTGTTTGATGATGTCACGATGTTTATGATTCCCATTTTTATTACATGGGTTATGCTATGATGTATGGTTTATGATTTTGTGGCACACATAAGAATGGTATCATTATGAGATGGGTGGGACCTATATCTACCTCCAATGAATTTGGTAAAGATTTTATATCTCATGAGATAGACATGGCTGGAACGGTAGGTTATACCAGTTCAGTGAAACGGGACTGAAATGAGGAGTGAACTCGGTTCAGAAATGGACTTTGTCCACTAAGATAGTCTTGGCAATGAGTCTTGACTGATAAGAAATGATTCTCTATGATTATGTGTGTATCCCACAAGGTTTCATGTTTTATGTTATGATTATTGGGATTCCATTTCAATACTATGATTTATCCCAAGTTATGAAATTATTCTCTCTTTTGCAGGTTAAATTTCCAAAAGTTATGTTCTTATGAATATGATGTGATTGATATTTCTTTTGTTTACCCTTACTGAGCATTTTAGCTCACCCTTTTGTATGTTTTCTTTCCCCAGGTCAGGAAGAAGGTTATTAAGTAAGATATGCCAAAAGGGACTATATATATGATGAAATAAATGGGAGACAGTGTAGACGCTTTATGAACCAGTTGTTTATGTTTCCCAGTTTCTAAAGACACTATACCTATACAGTCCTTTAGTGGTTATGTTAAATGTTGTAATAAGTATGCTTCAATTCTAATATAATAACAATTTATGTAAAGTATGGGTCGTTATAGTTGGTATCAGAGGAAAGGTGTAGTCAACCTTTGGAAACTAGGATGTGAAAGCCTTAGTAAGAACCCTAAGGATAATTCTAAGCATAGAACACAATCTTAGTGTTTTAGAAATGTCCATGAATAACCTAGGATAAGACCTTAAGTGTGAAATTTTATTCTTGATTATGTGGTTTTTCTATAATAATTATTATTTCTCACACTATTCTTCTTGTTTTTAGTCAATGGCTGGAACCCAAAGGAACCGTGTAAATGCATAATGCGACGAGCAATGCAATGATTGTCCCCCTGAGCAACCAAACATTATGGGAGATTGAATACAAAATCTTGTAGCCATTCTCACACAACTTTCTCAAGCTATGAATCATGCAGGACTTCCATACGAGCAAAGGAAGGAGCAAACTTTTGTTGAATCCTTCATGAGACAGCGTCCACCTTCATTCAACGGGTCTACTAATCCATTAGTTGTTGAACAATGGATTAGTACTACTGAAAAGATATTTTCAGTTCTTCAATGTTCTGAGCATGATAAATTCATCTTAGCAGTGTATCGTTTGGAAGGTGACGTTGATCAATTTTGGAATCTTGTTAAGAATACGAGGCAAAGTGATGAAATTGAGTCCATGGAATGGGACGAGTTCAAGAACTTATTTTTCAATAAGTACTTCCCTCGTATTCTCCGAACAAAGATGGAGAAAGAGTTTCTTGAACTGAAGCAAAAGGATGATGAATCTGTTGGTACCTATGAAGAAAATTTTACAAGACTTGCAAGGTACACTTCTGGTATTATTATCCAACCTGAGAGTAAGATCGATCGATTCTTTAGTGGATTAAAATCAAGTCTTAGAAGGGAGTTAGCCATAAGGGACTTCAATAGCTACGAGGAAATCATTCGATGTGCTCTCAAAGTTGAGATGGAGATTGGAGTAACCCATCAGTCATATGGGTTTGATAAGAAGAGGAAAATGGAATTCAAAGGAAAATCTAAATATCACACTGAAAAGAAGATGAGCTTTCCCTTATGCTCAAAGTGTGGGAAGAAACATGGAGGGATTTTTCTTAAAGGGACTAGTAAATGTTTAAAATGTGTAAAGGAAGTTCATCGGTAATTTCAATGCCGCGATGATGGGAAGAAGATGTCTAATGATGCAAACAAAGGAAGGGATACATAGAATGAATGTACTACACTTCAATGTTTCAAGTGCATGGAGATGGGACATTATGCCAATAAATTCCCAAATCCAAGGGTTGATGATGATGGTCGACGTCAACAAACTCTTAAGGCTAAAGACAAAGAAAAGTCACATGCAATTTCTATCAGCGATGTGGAGTACGATAACGATGTGGTGAAAGGTACACTTACCAACCACTCTAAAGTAGAAAATGTTTTATTTGATTCTGGATCCACCCACTCTTTTATTTCTGAAGAATTTTCTAAGGATATCACTGTATTACCTCAACAATTAGATGTTGAGTTAGCTGTGACAACCCCTAATGGCACAACAGTCGCATCAAAAGTTTATAATTCTTCCCCGATTGATGTTTGTGGGAAAGTGCTTCCTGCAAATCTTGTGATCCTTCCTATAGTGGAATTTGATGTGATTCTTGGCATGGATTGGCTTTCTTTATATGGATCTCATATCAATTGCCAAAGAAGGGAAGTCACATTTCATATTCCAGATCAATCTATGATCGTCTATCAATGAAAGTATGAACATAACCTTCTAGTGGAAATTCCTTCTACCTTGTGGGTCTTGATTCCACTAAATGAAGGTTATTTATCTCAAATGGTTAGTGAGAAACTCACAATTAAGAATATTCCCATTGTACGAGAGTTTGATGATATCTTTCTGGAGGAATTATTGGGTCTTCCACCAAATCGTGAAGTTGATTTTTCAATAGAACTCGTACCGGGTGCTTTGCCTATTTCAAAGACACCTTATAGAATGACCCCAATTGAGTTGCAGGAATTGAAGAAGCAACTCCACGAGAATCTTGATAAGGGGTTCATACGCCCTATTGCATCACCTTGGGGAGAACCTGTTATGTTTGTTAAGAAGAAATATGGATCAATAAGACTCTGCATTGATTATCGAAAACTTAACAATATCACTATTAAGAACAAATATCCTCTCCCACGCATTGATGACTTATTTGACCAACTACGCGGCGCTCAATAATTTTCCAAGATTGATCTTCATTCAGGGTATCATTAATTAAGGGTCAAAAGGGAGGATATACCAAAGACGGCTTTCCGTACAAGGAATGGACACTATGAATTTATAGTGATGCCATTTGGTCTTACTAATGCCCCTGCTATCTTCATGGATCTGATGAATAGAGTCTTTAGAGACTATCTTGATCAATTTGTGGTAGTCTTTATAGATGATATTCTTGTCTATTCAAAGAGCAAGGAAGAACATGAACATCACTTGAGAATTATATTGAAGACCCTGAGAAAGGAGATGCTTTATGCCAAATTTACCAAGTGTGAATTTTGGCTTCAAAAAGTTTCATTTTTGGGTCACATAATCTCAAAATAGGGGATATCTGTGGATCCAGCAAAAACAGAGGTTATCGAAAGATGGTCGAGACCAAAAACAGTAACTGAGATCCGGAGTTTTCTTGGTTTGGCTGTATATTATCGACGTTTTGTGAATGATTTTTCATGATTATCTAATCCACTCACCAAGTTGACTCGAAAAGGAGTTACGTTTGTCTAGACGGAGGAATGTGAAGAGAATTTCAAGGAGTTAAAAAGAAAGTTATCCAGTGCACCTGTGCTCAAACTTCCTTTTAGTAGAGAAAGGTTTGTGATCTACAGTGATGCATCCAAGAAGGTTTTGGGGTGTGTTCTTATGCAAAATGATATGGTGATAGCTTATGCCTCACGAAAGTTGAAAATACATGAGCAAAATTACCCAACTCATGATTTGGAGTTAGCTACGGTAATCTTTGCATTAAAGATTTGGAGGCATTATCTTTATGGTGAAAGGTGTGATATTTATACTGATCATAAAAGTTTAAAGTATATTTTCACACAAAAGGATCTAAATATACGCCAAAGAATATGGTTAGAACTTATTGAGGATTATGACAGCTCAATTCATTACCACCCTAGGAAAGCAAACAAGGTGGTAGATGCATTAAGTCGAAAAGACCATGCCAGTTTATCCATGATGAGGATCAAAAAAGATCCAATATTTATGGATTTACAAAGGATGGATCTTGGAATTATAATGAAGGGGAAAAATCTTATCTTTCTCAAATGAAGGTTCAACCATCTATACATGTGAAGATTAAAGAGGCACAGAAAGAAGATGTCGAGTTACAAAATAAGGTGAGAAATTTTTCTGAATTCAACCTTGTTTGTGATGGGATAATAAAGTTCAGGAATCGGGTTTGTGTTCCTCCCATCCCGGAATTAAAGAAGGAGTTGCTGGATGAGGCTCATAGTTCTTCATTCTCTATTCATCCTGGAAGCACGAAGATGTATAGGGTCCTAAAAGAGTACTTCTGGTGGGATGGCATAAAAAGAGATGTTGCTGAATATGTCTCTCGATGCTTGGTTTGTCAGCAAGTTAAAGTTGAGAGACAGAAGTCTAAGGGGATGTTACAACCATTACCCATACCCGAATGGAAATGGGAAAACATCACTATGGACTTTGTCACATGACTTCCTAAAACATCAAAAATCCATAATGCTATCTAGGTCATAGTTGATCATCTTACCAAGTCTGCACACTTCATTGCTATTAGAGAGGATTTCTCTCTAGATCAGCTTGCGGGGATATATGTGAAGGAAGTGGTAAGATTGCATGGAGTACCACTTTCTATTATATCTGATTGGGATCTGAGGATTACCTCAAAGTTTTGGCGAAGTCTTCAGAATACTCTGGATACAGAGTTGAGTTTCAGCACTACTTATCATCCTCAGACAGACGGTCAGTCTGAGAGAACATTTCAAACTCTAGAAGATATGTTGAGAGATTTCTCTATGGATTTCAAAGGTAGTTGGGATCAACACCTACCTTTGGTGGAATTTTCTTATAATAATAGCTTTCACTCCAGTATTCAGATGGCTCCTTATGAAGCTCTCTATGGAAATAAATGCAGGACTCCAACTTGCTGGGATGAAGTTGGGGAAAGAAAGCTATTAGGACCTAATCTCGTTGATGAAATGGAAGAAATGGTCAGATCTATTCAACAACACATAAGAGCAGCTCAGAGTTGACAGAAAAGTTGTGTCGACAACTGAAGAAAAGACCTAGAGATTGAAGTGGGTGATAAAGTGTTCTTACGAATATCTCCCTGGAAGAGGGTCATGAGATTTGGAAAGAAGGGGAAGTTGAGCCCTAGATATATTGGTCCTTTCGAAATACTAGATCATTTTGGGAAGGTAGCTTACCGATTGGTGCTTCCACTGAATCTCTCTCAAGTTCACGATGTGTTCCATGTATCTCTCCTGAGAAAGTACATACCTGATCATTCACATGTACTTAGCTCAGAAGTTGTACCGCTGGAGCAAGATCTTTCTTATGAAGAACAGCCGATAGAGATTCTGGATCGTAGTGAAAAATTCCTACGAAGCAAGACCACTCGATTGGTGAACGTTTTATGGAGGAACCACCAATTAGAAGAAGCTACATGGGAGCTTGAGGATATGATGAGGGAGAGGTATCCTCATTTGTTTGTTACAAAGTGACGAATTTTGAGGGCGAAATTCATTTTAAGGGGGGTAGAATGTAACACGTGAGACTTTTATGAGAAATATTTTGTTTTATATAAATCATCAAAGGAATCTTTCACTACACACAACTCTATCTTGGTTTTCTTTACACGCAACTGCGGCCTTCCTCGATAGCTTGCGTCGTACGCAATACCGAGTTTCACTAAACAATGATATGCTAGTAAAATATTATTAAAACTAGCCGTTATGAATAGTAATAACCACTTTTTGAAATTTTGTAAATTTTATTTTTCAAAACGGAATTCATTTTTGGATTCGTAATATCGAAATTATCCTAGGGTAAAATTTTGGTATTTTTCTGAAAAATTTAAATTTTTGATGAATAGTGAAACCACTAAGTGGTAGTTAAAAAACTGGATTTTTCATAAAACTTAATTTTACCGCTTCTGTGAGTGGAATTTCGAAAATCCGAGAGACACGGTTGATGTCAGTAAGTAAAATGTGGTTCAATGAGATGAAAATAATTTTTTGGTGAATAGTAACTTTTTACTTTTTTTACCACAGTTAAAAGTAAATAGGGTAATTAATGGTAAAAATTTTATTATTATTACCCTAACACATATCCTAATTCTATTTTAAAAGTGTAATTCGACTAAAAACAACCTTAGGAATAAAATATGACCATTTAGGCCCACTCGGATTAGATTAGGACATTTATTATTAATTTATTTAAAGAAGGGTTAAAATAGTTAAAATCAAAGTTTAATAACAAAATCATTTTTAATATAGGGTTATACATAAGATAAAATAGACTATAAATATTAATTAGAAAGCTAAACATATTTCATACATAATGGTATTTTATTTATAATTTTTAGACATCAAATAAATTAATTTATTTATGAAACAACGATGATGCAATAATTATATTTTTAATGAAATATTAACATAATTGATGTTATAAATACCCAAATAAATGTAATTTGAGACTTTTTATGAATTAAACTAATTTTATAGGTTAATATGACATGTTAGTATTGATTTAAGAAACTTGGTCCGAACTAATCATTCTGTTATAATTTTCTCAAAAATCAATTACTAAATAGTGTCAAAATTGACATAAAATAGTTTTTAAAACAAATATTATATTATTAATTGTTATTTTATTCCTAAAAATCTAAGGCTCGGCCAAATGACTTATATAAGGTTATATATATTAATAATAAACAACTTGGGGTTCTTTTGGCTTGATATGGTAAGTTAATTAACCTTATAGTGTAAGAAAACAAGAAGACAGAGTAAAAGTTAAATTATCTAACTTAAAGTTAAATCTAAATGATAAGGTTAAAATTGATACCTAACCTAGTCTAAATTATATTGGATGAGAGGATTTCGACCCCTACCCACCTTATCTTCGAAATATATCAATTTGGAGCTATTAAAAACCGAATTTGACTTCATAATAAAATAATATTTTTAGTTATTCCAAAGGTGGCCCTCTCCTCCCTTATAAAAGGGAACCTCCTCCCCCTCTTCCTCACACCACTTTGAGCCTTCAAGCTCATCCAACCCCTGCCAATTTCTCCTCTCCACTTCCCTAGAAACATCCTAGAGGTTCTGGTCTTCTTCAAAGACCTATTTTAGTGCCCTAAAAGGAGGTCTCAAAGAAGAACTTCAAAGAAGAGGTAATGTCCATTACCAATTCTTTCATCTTTATTTCTTCTTCCACTTCTTCTTCTTTAGTTGTTTCATTATGAAGTAATAACATCAGAATCACTCATATACTGATATGTTATTATAAGTATTAAACAACCCTATTTCACCATCTATCCATCCTACGGAAAAAGAAATCCCCGTGCGTGCGTACGTACGGAATACCGTCTCCACGCCATGGTTTAATCTATTTTCCACTACCACCTTACTTGGATGGGTATAATGGTGTAAATAATGACTATATATGACTATTATAAAGTGATATTGATTCTGAAATAGTATACATACACTCCAATACAACTCCACGATCATAGGAACGATATCATCACTCGTGCGTACGTACGGAATACCGTCTCCACGATGTGATGCGACTCGTTCTACATGATATTCATTTCATAATGATTATATAAATGAATTGAATGAATTAATATGATATATATTACACTAATAACATTCTGGAAATGAGTTATCTATAACCTAAAGAGAAAAATAAGAATTTATTTGACAAAACATGCATAAGAACAAAAAGTAATAAACACCCGAATAACAAGTAGCAATGAAATAATACTAATAATAAGCTAAGAATATGACCATATATGATATCATAACAATAAGTATTATTCTGGAATAAGTCAATAACATTATTTAAATCATTATACAGGAGTTTTGGACACTTACGAAGCAAATCGGACCTAAGGTAAGGGAAATATCACAATCTAATTTTTATCCGAGATTGTTTATACTTCGGATTTTACTGGGGTGTATTTTATCATCCAAATCCATGTTTCCTCAATATGTAATATTATTTCCATCCACCTAAAATTGTTTAAATCCAATTTTTCCCTTCGGTGAGTTTTTAGTAAAAGATATGAAAGGAATCTTTTGTCGTTCTTCGTACGAGGTACTTTTTGACTTTTCCGACAAAAGTACGAGAAGAATGTTTTTTTTAACTTATACGGCATGAATGGATTTTTATAACATTATTTCTTAGAAGCATCCTTTACAAGTTTTCAATTTTATTTTTAACCAACTTCTTTTAGATTAAAAATTGTATGACATGTTAAGAAAGGAAAATGTTTTTGAATTTGAAAGGATATTTTCCTCAAGAATGGAGTTAAATTGTTTTATCAAAATTGTTTTCCATCTAAGATAATATAGGGTTCTGTTTATATCCCTATTATTACATTGATTTGATTATGTTGTGATGGAATTATTTTTATGAATTCCATTATCTTATATGAATTGTTTGATGATGTCACGATGTTTAAGATTCCCATTTTTATTACATGGGTTATGCTATAATGTATGGTTTATGATTTTCTGGTACACATAAGAATGGTATCATTATGAGATGGGTGGGACCTATATCTCCCTCCAATGCATTGGGTAAAGATTTTATTTCTCATGAGATAGACATGGCTGGAACGGTAGGTTATACCGGTTCAGTGAAATAGGACTGAAACGAGGAGTGAACTCGGTTTAGAAATGGACTTTGTCCACTAAGATAGTCTTGGCAATGAGTCTTGACTAATAAGAAATGATTCTATATGATTATGTGTGTATGACACAAAGTTTCATGTTTTATGTTATGATTATTGGGATTCCATTTCACTACTATGATTTATCCCATGTTATGAAATTATGCTCTCTTTTGCAGGTTAAGATTTCCAAAAGTTATGTTTATATGAATCTGATGTGATTGATATTTCTTTTGTTTACCCTTACTGAGCATTTGAGCTCACCCTTTTGTATGTTTTCTTTCCCCAGGCTAGGAAGAAGGTTATTAAGTAAGATATTCCAAAAGGGACTATAGATATGATGAAATAAATGGGAGATAGTGTAGACGCTTTATGAACCAGTTGTTTATGTTTCCCAGTTTCTAAAGACACTATACCTATACGGTCCTTTCGTGGTTATGTTAAATGCTGTAATTAGTATGCTTCAATTCTGATGTAATAACAATTTATGTAAAGTATGGGTCATTATATATATTCTCTCTATCCAGTAGAAAATTATAAATAGAAATTAAATCATGCACAAGACACAATAATTTTAATTGTTTCACCCACACTGGGCTACGTTAAAGGAGCATACATTGGTGATGTGCTGATGTACCAAGTCCACTAAAAGTGCGCTTTTGCTTATAATGTTTGGAGTGGACTCACTGTCCCTATTAGTTTACAACCACTCAAAATATTAAATCCCATAGCTCTCTCAACTGAAGTGTTCTCACTACTTCTTCTGAAGATCCACTCATAGTTTAATGACTTTTTGGTTCCTTCATTATCACAAATGAATGAATATTTCCCTATATGTAGATGCTTTGTTGATGTCTAACTTTCACCTGCAGATGAATACCAATTTTCACTGAAGGTAATAGGAAATTTTATAACTTTTTTGCATCCCTTGAGTGACTAGTGTGCTTCTCTATGCTTGGTGTGCTTCCCTAATTCTCTTGTGCTTCCCTATGCTTTGGAGCGCTTCTCCAAGATCAGTGTGCAAGTGTGACCTAACCACTTGTGTGACACTCCCTTATTCAACCCAAAACTTGGGAGAATAACACCCTTTTACACACAAACCTATATTGGCGTGCAACTTTCAACTGGTGTACAACTTCTGAATATCTTTATACTTGCATGACCAAACCACCACTTGCGTGCCCAAACCACATGCCTGATTAAAGCTTGAATTTTCTATAAGTTTTGAGATTATATAAAAAATGAGGAGGGGTATCCCTATATTTATAGTCATTTTTCACACCCTGAGTTCCAGAACGCCAGTCTCCTCCCCGCTTGCAAGTACAGCCGCCCTAGTCTATGTCACCCTAGTCACCTTGCGCGCCCAAACCCAAGACATGGGCTCCCCTCTTTCCTTTTCCATATTTTTATGTTCTGATCTTGAAAAACATATGGCATGAAACTTTACAAGCCTCCTAGAAACCGATGCACTAGTCTCTTTTCCAAAAACACTTTTCTCCATTTGCCTATTTTGAGGACCAAAAATTTGTAAAATACTGGAAAACAGTGCCACCTTGTATCTACTCTTTTTGTACCACCTCCAGATCATCCATTCCTTTTTGCTGAGGATCTTCTTTCAATCATGGATTTTGAACAATGTCTCTTGAACTCGACAACTCACCATGTAAACCCCCTTTGTCAAAAAAATGAACTTCATGGTCTGCTTTGTCAACAAACACTATCACATCAAAATTGATTTAATGATACCTTGAGGGATTTTTCCCAACAGTACCTCATATCAAAAATGAAAAAATATTCCTTTCATACCATTTAATAAAAATTCACCAATGGGTGAAATTGACTTTAAGTCATTATAGAAGGGTAGGAAAAGTATTTTGGAATACATATTTAGGAAACATGGATGTGGATGATAAATATACCCTAGTAAATACTTATGTATAAACAATCTTGGATAATAATGAGATTAAAAAATTATCCCTTACCTTATGTCCCATATCCTTTGTAGGTATTAAAAACACTTGTATAATAATTTTAATAATGTTATTAACTTATTCTATAATCATGTTAATTTTTATGATATCATATAAATTCATATTATCATCCGTTTTTTAGTAACATTTCATTTCAATTGTAATTCGGATATGAACTACTTTATGTTCTTATGCATGTTTTTTCGAATAAGTTTATATTCCCTTTATTAAATAATATTTGTATCATTAGAAAATTATATTAACATAATATATACCATTTTTTCATTTTTTTCATTTATATAATCATACTTTAATGAAGATCATATAGAATAAATCACATCGCATCGTGGAGATGGTATGTCGTACATATGCGTGAGCAATGATTATAAGGGTTGGTGTCCTGAGAACCAACTATTTTGTAATTTTATTACATGAGTGCTCACTTATTATATATTGTTCATTATTCTTCATGACTATAATATAATAATGTCCTAGAATATTTGTTGCATTGATAAGGTCATGGAAGATCCCCGCTATAATGAGATCCATGAAATGCTATAATAATATTCTTAAATAAAGTTCTACGGTTGGATGACATACTATGATAGGAAACATAGTATACAGACCGTCATGTGTGATTACTCGTAAGAAGACGAGACTCTCTCTCATGGAGTTCTCACTTGGTAATCTCCAAGATGGGAGATTATGAGAACAGACCTTCCAATAGAAATTCTGAATGTCTTTGTGTCATCGGACATTGTTATCAACGGGCGTGTGTAATGGTCCTTAGACTGGAAGATTATCATTAACTCATTTCATGACTTGTGCACTTAGATTTACTGATGAAAACCATCATGCAGACAGTTGGCGGGAAGTAGGGTACGTTGGGTGTGTCACGAGTGACATGTTGTTAATGGATAAGTCAACATAGGATTTGTCCCTTCTATTTATGGAAGTTGATATCTTGGCCCTTTGATTGAAATAGATATATCGCATTAAATTCAATGACCATGGTGTAAACGACAAGTTTATTTCAGGCAGTCAAAGAACGAAGGATCAAGCATATTGGTTTATGACACTTCCATGAAACCTACTTGGTGAGATATTGAGACAAAGGGATTAAATTACATAGTAAGCATTTGTATGAGGTGATATGTCTATGTGGCATCAAATTATTTCTATTGGGTACCTTGACCCGTTGCTAGACAGTAATCATGGACTTTAGGCAAGACCGCCTAATGCCAACGAGAAAGAGGCCTAGAGGGTCACACAATAAGTGTATTCAAGTATCTCAAGTAGAATAAAGATTACTCCCATACGTGGTTTAATAATTATTCAAGGAAGACTAAAATCATTTTAATGTTGTAGGAAGAATAAAATAAAACAAGTACATGTCGTGTATCAATAATTACACGTTGTGTAGTTTTATTTTGAAAAAAAGTACACGCCGTGTATTATTAAATGTACACGCCGTCTAGTTTTCATTTTGGAAAGGAAATGAATAAATGAAAACAAGATATACATGCCGTGTACATTTAATGTACACTCTGTGTATTTATTAATACACACTGTGTAGTTTTTTCAGTCGGAATTTTGAGGAAATGTCATCTTATTAAATGATATTTATTATAATCAGTGTGGGCGCATGTCAAGGAATTAATGACTCAACATGGGGTTTTCAATAGAGAGTTAATGAAATAAATAAAACGCGTAATGAGTTTATTTATTGTCATAACTTTGCAACCTCAAACCCGATTATAAATATCCTCACAACCCCAACTCTTTTCCCAACACAAGAGAATCATTGTGCACAATAATTCTGGAGAATTCTTTCAAGGCCGAAAGAACCTCTTCCTCCAAGAAATCTCTCAAGACCGAGATAGATCCTCTTCCATCGGATCAAGACAATCTAAGGTGGACAACGCAAGAAAAGGTTTCTCCACGCTAGCACCCGAAGAATCCTTTGGTGACGTCCTGAGATACGAGGTACATGTGTGGACCACCGCTAGAGGAAGTCTACACTTGGATTTTGCGACGCAATGACGAATCACATCGGAACGTGATCAAGAACATCAACTAAGAAAGAACACCCAAAAGGTATTTATTTTCAATTGATTAAATTAATTATAATCAACCTGTAATGATCCTACTTTGTATTTCTGTGAATTTTCTTTTCTTTATCCATTTCTGTGATTCAATCCGTGGAGGCCGGTGTTTATCATCATATTGATCCCGTGTGGATCATTGTTAATGAAAAAAAGCCAAGTGGGCACATCCACCCATGCGCTTCTGCTGCGCCCGGAACCTTCAATTGGTATCACATCGAGGTTACAACATTGATTATAGTTATTTAATTTTCATTGATAATTTACACATTTATATATGATTCAATTAAAAATAAATCATTCTATAAATTTGAATAAACGAGATCTATTCTTCCTCCTTCATTTCTTGATTCATATCACAAAAACGACCTTTTAATTTTAATTTTTGATTAAAATAAAAATGAGGAACCCATTCGGAGGAGCCTCTCTTTCTGTCTGTACAAAACGGGATTACATGGAGTGTAATTAAAACTACATTTTGTGTACTTAGGTTCAATAAACTGGCAATGGTCCTCCAAACCACGTCGTGTGAATTGAGTATGCCTAAGTTTTATTACCCCGTGTTGACCAGAAATGAACAGCGTGTGGGAACCGGAATACATGGAGTGTATGTTGGATCAACACACTGTGTAGTACGATCTGGCCCAAGTGAAACCATGTACAAAGGAGAAGTCACGTACCACGTACATGGGATTTCCAGGCTGGTTACCATGTAACAAGGAAGTACACACCATGTATGATTTATCTACACACAGTGTACTCCAAAATTTACAAAGTACAGAAAACACCCCAAAGCCCCCGGCGTGTACTTTGGATAAGGGTGAAAAGAAATACACACCATGTAAATATAAACTACATGCCGTGTACTTTCCAGAAATGTAATTTCACCAGGTTTCCTCCAAAAGTACAAAGACCTGTACAAGGGATATGGATGAGAATAATCTCAAGGAAATTCATAAAGGAATTTAAGATAAAAATTGATTAATTATAAGATCATAATTAATTTAATTCGAGTGAGAATTATCTTAAATGAAAGAAAAATTAAAATAATTTTAATTCCAAATATGCATAAATGTTGTTGCATGGTATGGATGATCATGATCTAGACCAAAGACCCTTTGTATATGTATGGTTTCATTTAAATTAATTTAATTTAAATTTGTTGGAATGTGATCCTTCTTCCAATAAAATGTAGGGCTTGCGTGATCATGGTTTCTTTAATGTAAACCCATGTAATAGAGGATCTCCCAAGCTAGAGGAGACGGTTCAAATCTCTAAGCCGAGGCAAAACTGACACAAGAAGATACAAAGGTGGACAAGTGGGAGCTGCAAAACACGAACCATCGGGTTCAAGGTGTTTTCCCTAGGTTAGGGTTAGCTTATCAAAACCACTAGATAAGCTAAGCAATAGAAGCTCATGATCATGCCATCTTATTTTATTTCTGTCTGATTTCATGGTTTATTTATTATGTATGTGTTTTCACGATCACATAATTAATAAAATGAACAAGCATGAAAAGATGGAATAAAATAAAAACCAGACTATGCATAAACATTATCGGAACATGGTTAATCACGTAAGCAAGCATCACTTAATATTAAAAAGCATGTGATAATGTAGAACTATGAATAAAATATTAAAATCCATCAATACCATATTAAGTCAGACCAATCCTTCTGTTACATGATTAAGAGAAAGACTCAATAAAACTATGTGTTTGACCATCCCTTGTTGGGACACTTACTTTTATAAATGAAGCCCTTATGAAAGGTTTCAGGTTTACTGAACCATATTACATCAAGATGAGTAGCCCTTGCTAGATTTGATGTAATATTGGAGGAAAGAGTTGAGGAAATCCATGTCAAGATTTTAGGATTGGGGAGTCCAGTCAACAGATCAAGGAACTGTAAGCTCACAGTTGGAAAAGACATACCTACCTAAATACCTTCAAATATCTTGAACAACCCTTGTTAGGGTTATGCGAAGGGGAATATGGATCCTTTCCACTAGAATGTCAAAGAAATTGGACATTCTGAGTTCAATGGTGAGGGCCATTGGGACTTGATAAAATAGTGGGAGAATTAATAAATTCATTCTTTATTTTTCATAAAATGTAATCAAGAAAGTACTGATAAATCTTCTCTTTTAATTTGTAGAATCGAAATGAAAAATTCATCAACCACATTTTCTCTGTGATCAATTCTGGATAAAGACAATATCCTCACCTGTAGTAACTTTTAGGAATGGTTTAGTTGCCTTTGGGTTATCTTGTGCCATGAATGAAAGTTTTACGTGATGGATTCCTCACTTCCTGATTCTCCTGCCCCAGGGGTGATTGATGAAGATTTCCTGGTCTATGATCAAAATTTGAACGACGCTCTCGACATTCAATGTTTAATGTTATCATCGATGTATAGTGAGCTCATGAAGTCTCATGATGACATGGATGCCTATAGCATGCTCGAGCACCTCCATGGTCTATACTAGGAGAGAGAAAGACAGGAAAGGTTTGAGATCTCTAAGGCTCTATTTCAGAGCAATATTGGAGAGGGTGCCCTAGCTGGGCGTCATGTAGTCAAGATCATTGGCTACATTGAATTCTTAGAGGTTCTAGGGTTTAAACTCCCCAAAGAACTGGGCACCGATCTCATTCTTGCATCACTCCCCCAGAGCTTCTCGAACTTTTTTGTTAATTTCAACATGAACAACATTGAGAAGTCTTTATCTGATCTTATTATCCTTATTCTCCAAATAGATAATGACATGAAGCATGAAATGCCTTCTGTCCTTATGGTGAATAAAAGGAAAGGGAAGGCGAAGAGCTTTAAGCCCAAATCTTCTTCAAGGACTTCTAAGAAAAATAAGATCTAAGGGGAGGAAAGAGAACGAGAGGTTTTTTGTTTCACATGTGGCAAGAAGGGCCACTAGATGAAAAACTACACCCAGACTAAGAAGCAGGGGGAAGATGCAGGTGCATTTGTCATCGAATTCAATCTATCTATTTCTACAAATTGGGTATTAGATACTGCTTGTGGTGCTAACATCTGCATCCAAATAAAGGAACCAAGTGGATTCAAGAAGATTGATCGAGGGGAGGTAGATCTACGAGCAGCCAATGGAGCCAGACTCACTGTTGTAGCTGTCAGAGACTACCATCTCACATTCCCTATAGGGATGGTATTGGTTTCGAAAGGATGTTATTATGTACCCTCTGGAACCAAAAACATTATTTTAGTATCTAGATTAGATACTGATGGATTCATCTTCAGGTTTAGAAGTGGATGCTGTTACTTTTATAAAGATAGCATTTGTTTTGGTAGGGCACATTTATATAATGGCCTTTATGTGTTAGACTACACAAACCAAGTAATGGAAATCGATAACAAATTTAATTCACATGACTCACACCACACCCAACTTTGGCATCACCGGCTAGGTCATGTCAATGAGAAACATATGAAAAAATTACATCAAGAAGGGTATTTAGATTCTTTCGAACTAAAACCACTTGGTGTATGTCATGCGTGTCTACAAGGCAAAATGACCAAAGCCCCATTTAGTGGGAATGGTGAAAGAGCTAAAGAGTATATAGAATTAGTTAACACAGATGTGTGTGGGCCATTTCCAGTTGAGGCAAGGGGTGGGTTCTCATACTTCATAACATTTATCGATGATTTTAGTAGATATGGATATATATACTTAATAAGGTATAAGTCATATTCTTTTAATCGGTTCAAAGAATACATGAATGAAGTTCAGAACCAGCTTGGTAAGAAGATTAAGAATCTCCGCTCAGAAAGAGGAGGAGAATATCTTAATCAGGACTTCATTTATTTCTTACAGGGGTTTGGGATTCTATCTCAACTCACTCCTCCTTACACGCCATAGTGGAATGGTGTAAGCGAAAGGAGGAACTGCACCCTGTTGGACATGGTGAGATCAATTATGAGTCATGCGAGTCTTCCATTATCCTTTTGGGGATATTCATTACAAACAGAAGCACACATACTAAACCAAGTACCAACTAAATTGATAAATAGTATTCCATACGAGTTATGGAGTGGACGCAAATCCATGTTTTCGAATTTACATGTGTGGGGTAGCGAAGAATTTGTTAAGGCCTGTTTAGGTAACAAACTTGCACCCTGAGGCACAAAGTGTATATTTATATGATATCCCAAGGAAACAAGGGGATATTACCTATACAACCCCTCAGACAAAAAAGGTTATCATGACAAGACACGCCATATTCCTTGAGAGGGAGCACATTTCCAAAAGAGATAGTGGGAGAGAGATAGACTTCAATGAAGTCGAGGCTCATGATACACAGGAGTTGGTACAAGAACAGATTCCACAAAGCCTCGTGGAAGAAAAATCTGTTCCAGAGACAGAAGAACTACAAAGGAGCACGAGAGGTGTGATAGAACCAGAATGATATGGTTTTCTTGTCACCGAGGATGGTGACTCATTATTGGTTGACAATGATGATCCCCTTACCTACAAGGAAGCAGTTGAAGGCAGAGAAGTTTCAAAGTGGCAATAAGCCATGAATTCTGAAATGGATTCCATGTACCAAAACCAAGTCTGGATTTTGGTAGATCCTCCAGTTGATGTAAAGCCTATTGGTAATAAATGGGTATTCAAGAAGAAAATGGACATGGAGGGGAAACTCAACACCTACAAGGCACGACTATTTACAAAAGGTTTTAGACAGCGTCAAGGAATTGACTATGATGAAACCTTTTCACCGGTTGCGATGTTGAAATACATCAGAATCCTATTGGCCATTGCTGCATACCATAACTATGAAATTTGGAAAATGGATTTCAAAACAACTTTCCTTAATGGGAACCTCCAGGAAGATGTCTACATGACACAACCTGAAGCGTTTGTGACTCCAAAGGATACCAACAAGGTATTCAAGTTGCAAAAATCCATTTATGGATTAAAGAAAGCATCAAGGTCATGGAAAATTCATTTTGATGAAGCCGTAACGGAATTTGACTTTGTTAAGAATGAATGTGAGCCTTGTGTCTACAAAAGGTTTATTGGAAGTGCAATCATTTTCCTAATATTATATGTTGAGGACATATTACTAATTGGAAACAAATTACCTGTCTTACAGTCAGTTAAGGCATGGTTGCATAAATGCTTCTCCATGAAAGACTTGGGCGAGGTAGCATATATTCTTGGGATCAAGATACATCGTGATATATCCAAGAGAATTTTGGGCCTGAGTAAAAGTACATACATTGAAAAGATACTGAAGAGGTTCAGTATGGAATAGTCCAAGAGGGGATTGTTTCCAGTGTCACATGGCATTCATATTTCCTAGAAAATGTGTCCTCACACACATGAGGAAAGAATGATAATGTCAAGGATCCATTACGCATCCGCGATTGGGTCGGTCATGTATATTATGCTATGTAAGAGCCTAGATGTTGCTTATGCATTAGGTGTGGTAGGCAGATATCAATCTGATCTAGGAAAATTCCATTGGATGGTAGTCAAGACTATCCTTAAGTATCTGAGGTGTACTAAGGATATGTTCCCGGTTTATGGAGGAGATAAGGAACTAGTCATAAGAGGACATGTAGATGCTAGTTTCCCGACTGATCAAGATGACATGAAGTCGCAGAATGGATACATCTTCTATTTGAATGGAGGTGCAGTGATCTGGAAGAGCTCAAAGCAAAGTGTGGAGGCAGATTCTACAGTGGAGTTCGAGTATATCGCAGATTCTGATGTAGCTAAAGAAGCAGTATGAATGCGAAGCATCGTCCAAGAGCTGGATGTAGTACCGAGTAGTAAAGATCCTATCACACTTTATTGTGATAATACTGCAGCGGTGGCACTTGAAAAAGACTCAAGGTCACATCAGTGGACAAATCACATACTTCAGAAGTATCATCTCTTGAGGGATTTTTCTCAATGAGGTGAAGTTGCAATGATCATTATTTCCACAGAAGACAACGTGGCAGACCCCTTGACTAAATCCTTGACTCTGCAGAAACATGATCATCATGTGAGGTCTAGCAGACTAAAAGTCATAGGCAGTTGGCTCTAGTTCAAGTGGTAGTTTGTAAGGGTTGGTGTCCTAAGAACCAACTGTTTTGTACTTTTATTACATGAATGACCACTTATTATATATTGTTCATTATTCTGCATGACTATAATATAATAATGTCCTGGAATAATTGTTGCATTGATAAGCTAATTGAAGATCCCCACTATGATGAGAACCTTGAAATGCTATAACAATATTCTTAAATAAAGTTATATGGTTGGAAGACATACTATGATAGGACACATAGTATACAGACCATCATTTGCGAGTACTTGTAAGAAGACGAGACTCTCTCTCATGGAGTTCTCACTTGGTAATCTCCAAGATGGGAGATTATAAGAACAGACCCGCAAATAGCAATTCTGCATGTCTTGGTGTCATCATACATTGCTATCTACGAGTGTGTGTAATGTTCCTTAGACTGAAAGATTATCATTAACTCATTTCATGACTCGCGCACTTAGATTTACTGATGAAAACTGTCACACAGACAGTTGGAGGGAAGTAGGGTACGTTGGGTGCGTCACGAGTGACATGTTGTTAATAGATAAGTCAAGGAAGGATTTTTCCCTTCTATTTATGGAAGTTGATATCTTGGACCTTTGATTGAAAGAGAAATGTCACATTAAATTCAATGGCCATGGTGTAAATGACAAGTTTATTTCAGGTAGCCAAAGAATGACAGATCAAGCATATAGGTTTATGACACTACCTTGAAACCTGCTTGGTGAGATATTGAGACAAAGGGATTAAATTAAACAGTAAGCATTCGTATGAGATGATACGTCAATGCGGCGTCAACTTCTTTATCTTGGGTGCCTTAACCCATTGCTAGACAGTAATCTTGGACTTTAGGAAAGACCGCCTAATGTCAATGAGAAAGAGGCCTATAGGGTCACACACTAAGTTTATTCAAGTATCTCAAGTAGAATAAATATTACTCCCGTACATGGTTTAATAATTATTCAAGGAATCATAAAATCGTTTTAATGTTGGAGGAAGAATAAAATAAAACAAGTACATTCCTTGTATCAATAATTGAACGACGTGTAATTTTATTTTGAAAACAAGTACATGCCGGGTATTATTAAATGTACACGTCGTGTAGTTTTAATTTTGGAAAGGAAATGAATAAATGAAAACAAGATATACACGCCATGTAGTTTTTCAATGAAAAACAAGTACACGCCGTGTATTTATTAGTACGCACCGTGTAGTTTTTCCAGTCGGGATTTTGAGGAAATATCATTTTATTAAATGATATTTATTATAATCAGTGTGGGTGCATGTCAAGGAATTAATGACTCAACACGGGGTTTTCAAAAGGGAGTTAATGAAATAAGTAAAATGCGTAACGCGTTTATTTATTGTCATAACTCTACATCCTCAAACTCAATTATATATATCTTCACAACCCCAACTCTTTTCCCAACCTAAGAGAATAATTGTGTACAAAAATTATGGAGAATTCTTTCAAGGCCAAAATAACCTCTTCCTCCAAGAACGCTCTCAAGACCGAGAGAGATCCTCTTCCATCGGATCAAGACGATCTAAGGCGGACAACGCCAGCAAAGGTTTCTCCACACTAGCACTCGGAGACTCCTTTGGCGACATCCCAGGATACGAGGTACACGTGTGGATCACCACTAGAGGAAGTCTAAACTTGGATTCTGTGATGCAATGATGAATCACATCAGAACGTGATCAAGAACATCAACGAAGAAAGAACCCCCAAAAGTTATTTCTTTTCAATTGATTAAATTAATTATAATCAACCTGTAATGATCCAAATTTGTGGTTCAGGGACTTTCCTTTTCTTTTTCCATTTCTGTGATTCGATCCGTGGAGACTGGCGTTTATCATCGTATTGATCTGGGATTGATCATTGTTAATGACAAAAAATTCAAGTGGGCACATCCACCCACACGTTTACGCTGCGCCCGGAACCAACAATGATATCATTCCCTTAATTATTGAATGGTATTTAATAGGATGGTGTAAAATATTTAATAAATAATATCATGTTATAATAATCATATATAGTTATTATTTCTATAATTATACCCATCTAAGTAAGGTGGTGGTGAAAAACATATTACACCACATCGTGGAGATAGTAAGTCGTACGTACGCACACGTGGCGATTTCATTTTTCATAGGATGGATAGAAAGTGGAATATGGTTTTTTCATAATTATAATAACATATTAGTATATAAGTAATATTTTAGTTATTAATTTATAATAAAACAACTCATGAAGTTTATCTATAAGAAGAAATAAGTTTGAAAGAATTGGTAGAGGATATTACCTCTTCTTCGATGTGCTCCCTCAAAATTTCATATTAAAGTACTAGAGTTGGTCATTTAATAAGACCCAAACCTCTATAATGTAATTAGGGAAGTTGATAAGGGAAATAGGAAGGGTATGGACGATATTAAAGGCTCAAAGTGAAGTTAAGAGTTGAGGGAGGAGGTGCCCTTTTATAATTGAGGTGAGGGTCACTTTTGGGATCTCTAGAAATATTAATTTATAATAAAATAAATCCCCATAAAAACCTCCAAAATGGTCCAATTTCAAATATGAGATGATATAGGGTTATAATATCATAAAAAAAAATTTAGATAATATTTTCTATAAATTTAAACCTTATCATTTTAAATAACTGTTAGTTCTTCTATTTAATTTTTAACTAGGGTAACAAATATTTCAATATTAAATGGGTTTCATATTTACTTATTCGATGTAAATTATATCATAAATAAATACCTTATTAAATTTTAGACCATATCATAATTATTATATATTTTAAAAAATTGTTTTATGATTTTAAAATAATTTAATAAAATATTATTTTTGATAAATAATCAATAGTGTCAATTTTGACACAATTTAATTAATTTATTTTTAAATATATTAATATAACAAGTTGACTTAGAACCAACTATTTGATTATATTAATAATAGGTCAAGTTATTCTATATAATTTATTTTAAATATTAATTATCAAAATTTATATTTATTTTAATATTTTTAATAACATTTATTTGATATCTCCATCAATAAAATAATTACTACATCATTTTTGTGTAATTATTTAATATAATTATTTTTTAATGTAAATTAAAAATAAAATACTATGATAAAGATAAATATAATATTTTCATAATAATACTTTTATTCAAATTTATTTTTTCGAAAATTCAACATTAAAAATGTTATACTTATTAAATTATGAATGTGACTACTTTAACATCACTTTGAATAAAAAAATATAAGTGTCACAATCCCTTCTATAGGGCTCAAAATGGTTCCTAACTCAAACCTTGGATTATTATAGTCGATATATAATTGATCAATAAGATTTGGTCAAGTTTTTGGGTCCTTTTGATGGTTATTATAATTTTAATAAAAACCATTTTATTGATTTCTCATTAATTAATTAATTTTTATATCATCAAGGTATAAATATTTAAAGAAATTATTTATTTTCTAAAAATGAAAAATAAATTATAATGATAAATTGAAAAAATTTATATTTCAAATTAGAATTTATAATCTAATTTATCTTCTGTATAACCGTATATTAAAAATGATTTACTTATTAAAATTTGAGTGAGACATATTTATTGTTTCTTCAAATAAAATAAATTACACATCCTAATATCATCTAAGTAGATTCCAATGGATACCATTTAGACCCAAGGATTATTTAGGTCAAAACTTACTCATAAAATGATATTAAGAAAAGTATTATAGTAATTTTATAATAATATTCTTACCCTTAATTACCCTATTTACCCTTTTACCGAATTAATAAAAATTACTCAAGATACTATTCATAATACCCAAAAATAAAATAAATTTATGTAAACAATTTGGATCTATTGATTCAAATTATGGAATACATTTTTCAAAATTTAAAACACAAATATTTCAGTAATTAATTTAAAATTAATTTTGTTTTTGGAATGGGAGAATGAGTTTTAAAAGTTAAAATAATGCAAAAGATTGAAATGTTTTTACAAATAAATTCAATATAAAATTGATGCCAATGAACTATATTATATTAAATAATAAAAATTTATTATATTTATACTTTAAATCCTTTAAATAATATAATTTAACCATATAAATTAATTCGACGAAAAAGTTATTTTCAATTAAAATTCAGTATATTTTACTATTCATCAGAACAGGAATGTTATCAGAAAAATATAGAAAATACATCCAAAGTATGTTTTTATATACTGCTTCTAAAAAATGGTTTCTTTTTTCATATAAAAATTATCAATGTGTTAAAATTTTAATTTAAAAAAGGGTTCACCATTAAAAGGTGGAAAAATTTCTCTTTTGACAAAAATATTGGATTTTATACATAAAATATGGTTTATTCGTACCCTATGAGTAAAATATCACTTGGATGAATATAAAAAAAATATTTATTTAAATATATAACATATATATTTCATTAATTTCATTTACTAATTTCAATTCACTTAATTTATTAATAAAAAATACAAATATATAATTGGTTTATATTTTTCCTAAATAATTGGTGACCAATTAATTCACCATACATTTTCATAAGTTAGTTATATTTATTACTAATAACCTTTCGGCTGGGTTATAATGGGAATTTTATACTAAGGGTGTCCCTTGGTTCTTTTAAAATTATGATTGTGTACAATGCATGCTATTGAAGAATTAAAATTATTTAAAGAAATTATTTCATAAAAATATCCAGGTGTTACATCTTAGTTGACACAACATGAGGAACTAATGGGTCAAATGAGAATTGAAATTAGCATCTTGATTCATTTAATTTATGAAAATTTAAAATTTTGTTCATGTCATATAAGTTAAAAGAAAAACATTCTTCTCATTCTCTTGTCGGAAAGTCAAAAAGTACCTCATACTGAAAAAGATAAAAGATTCCTTTCACACCGTTTATAAGAATTCACCAATGGGTAAAATTGAATTTAAAACATTTTATAAGGATAGAAAGAATATTTTTGAATACATATTTTGGAAACATGGATGTGGATGATAAATATACCCCAGTAAATACTTACATATAAACAATCTCGAACAATGATGAGATTAAAAAAATTTCCCTTACCTTTGGTCTAATATCCTTTGTATGTATCTAAACCTCCTATATAATAATTTAAATAATGTTATTTAATTATTCTAGAATCATAGTAATTTTTATGATATCATATATGATTATATTATCATCCGTTTGTTAGTTTCATTTCATTGTTACTCGTTATTTGTATATTAAAAACTTTATGTTCTTATGCTTGTTTTGTCAAATAAGTTATGATTATCCTTATTAGGTCATAGTTATATCATTAAAAAATTATATTAAAATAATATATACCATATTTATTCATTATTTAAATTTATATAATAATGATTTAATTAATATCATGTAGAATGAATCACATCACATCATAGAAATGGTAGGTCATACGTACGTACGAGCGATGATATCATTCCCATAATTTTTGATTAGTATTGAATTGGATTGTGTATAATATTTAATAATTAATATAATTTTATAATAGTCTTATATATTTATTATTTACATCATTATACCCATCTAAGTAAGGTGCTGGTGAAAAACATATTACACCATGATGTGGATATGGTAAGTCGTACGTACGCACGCGTGGTGATTTCATTTTTTGTATGATGGATGGAAGGTGGAATATGGTTGCTTCATAATTATAATAACATATTAGTATATAATTAATACTTTAGTTATTAATTCATAATGAAACAACTCATGATGTGTAAGTAGAAGAAGAAATAAGTTTGAAATAATCGATAGATGAGATTTCCTCTTCTTCGATGAGCTCCCGCTTAATATCTTTTTAAAGCACTTGAGTTTCTATTTCAAGAAGACCAAAACCTATAGAATGTAACTAGTTAATTTGAGAATGTAAATGGTAATGTGATGTAAGATCTTGAAGGCTCAAAGTGAAGTGTATAGGTGATGGAGGAGGTGACCTTTTATAATTGATGTGAGGGGCACTTTTGGGATCTCAAAAAATATTAATTTATAATAAAATTAAAACCAAGAAAAACCTAAAAAATGTACCAATTTACAATATTATATGATATCGGGTTGTAATATCATCAACCAATTAATTTTAGACAAGTTTTTATGTCAATTTAAACTTAATCATTTTAACTAACTATTAGTTGTTCTATTTAATTTGTAATTCGGGTAACAGATATTTCAATATTAAAAGGGTTCAATATTTACTTATTTTATGTCAATTAGTTCATAAATAAATATATTATAATATTTTAGACCATATTGTAATTATTATATATTTTTTAAAAATGTTTTATTATTTTAAAATAATTAAATAAAACATTATTTTGATAAACAATCTATACTCTCAATTTTGATACAATTCAATTCATTGATTTTTAAAAATAATAATATAAAAAGTTAACTTCAAAAAAACTATTTATTATATTAATAATAGGTCAAGGTAATCTATAAATTTTAGTGTACATATTAATTATCCAAAATTATATTTCTTTTAATATTTTTAATTACATTTATTTCATATCTCCATTAATAAAATAATTACTACATCAATTTTGTGTAATTATTTAATATAATTATTTTTTGAATAAAAATTAAAAATAAAATATTGTGTTGAATATAAATCTAATATATTTCATAAGAATAATTTTAGTTGAATTTATTTCTAGAAAATCCAACATTAAAAATTTTAAACTTGTTAAATTAGGAATGTGAAAACTTTAACATCACTTTAAATAAAATAATATAAGTGTCACAATTCCATATATAAGACTAAAAATGGAAACTAAATCTACACATTCATGATTACGGTTGATATATACTTGAAAAATATGACTTTTCATATTTTTGGGTTCTTTTTATGCTAATCAGTATTTTAATAAAAAAATTATTGATTTATCATCAATTAATTAATTTTCACATCATCAATGTATAAGTCTTTAGGGTAATTATTTATTTTCTAAAAATTATAAATAAATTAACATGATAAATAAAAACATTTTATATTGAAAATGAGTATTTATAATCAAATTTATCTCCTATATAATCTTATATTAAAATTATTTAGTTGTTAAAATTTTAGTGAGACATATTTAACTTTTCTTTATATCAAATAAATTACCTATCATAATCTCATCCATGGGGATTCCAATGGATACCATTTAGACCCAAGGATGATTTAGGTGAAAACCTACTCATCCAATTATATTAAGGAAATTTTTATGGTAATTTTATAATATTATTCTTAACTTTAATTATCTGATTTACCCATTTATCGAATTAATAAAAAGTAACGAAGTTACTATTCATAATTCCCAAAAATAAAATAAATATATTTACATAATTTGTACCTACTGATTAAAAATAAGGAATCCATTTTTCAAAATTCAAAACATAGAATTTTTAGTAATTAATTTAAAATTAATCTCATTGTCAGAATGAGAGAACGAGATTTAAATGTTAAAACATTGCAAAATATTGAAATGGTTTTACATCTGAATTCAATGTAAAATTAATGTAAATAACATAGATTATATTAAATGATAAAAATATATTCTATTTATACTTTAAAACCATTCAATAATATAATTTAACCATATATATTATTTCGATGAAAATAGTTTTTTTCCATTAAAATTTTGTGTATTTTTACTATTCATAAAAACTTGAAAGTTATTTGAAAAATATCAAAAATTCATCAAATGTAAATTTTTATATCATGATTCTAAATAATAGGTTTATTTTTTCATATAAAAATTATCAATTATTTAAAATTTTAATTTAGAAAGGGTTTTCCATTGAAAGGAAGTAAAATTTTCCTTTTGAAAAAATATTGGATTTTATACATAAACTAGGATTTACTCATACCCTATGACTAAGATATCCATTGGATAAATAGAAAAATTATTTTATTAAATATATAAAATATATATTTCATTAATTTAATTTACTAATTCCAATTCACTTAATTTATTAATAAAAAATAAAAATATATAATTGGTTTATATTTTTCATAAATATTATGGTGGCCAATGAATTCACCATAAATTTTCACAATTTTGTTATATTTATTCCTACTAAACAGGTATATAGGTTATAATGATTATTTTATATTAAGGGTGTATTTTGGTTCATTTAAACTCATCATTGTGTGAAATGAAATATATTGAATAATTAAAATTATTTATAGAAAATATTTCATAAAAACATCCAAGTGTTACATCTTAGGTGACACAACATGCAGAACTCATATGTCAATTGAGAATGTACCTTAGTGGACTAAGTCATTTAATTTATTTTAAAATGGAATCTTCCTTAGAGTACATGGTGTGTAACGGAAAAGGGATAACCATGTGTCTTCTTTATTATAGCTTGGGTCATGTGACCAAGCTAGATATCGTGTGTGTTTTGAAAATACAGCCTTTTCTATATTTATCATAGCTTTGGAAACCCTATCTGTTTCTCGATGCTAAACATGAAATTTTATTCATTTACTGCAAATTTTTTATCATTAAATTGAAATAAAAAACTATTTCAACCAAAAACATAAAATACCCCCACCTTTTCACTTTAATTAATGTTATATATACTACTTACTGTTCACAGTGCCATTCTTCATCATCATTGTATACCATTGAAACTACTCCTGAGCTATTGTTCATGGGCCCCTTTTTTGCACTATTTTATACCATACCACACTAAAGAAACCCATTTAATCACTAGCTCACCTAAACTGGTTCCAACCTCACCTATAATACATTGACCCACCATCCTAATAAAAATTATCTAAACTTATAGACATTTCAAACCCTTAAATTGATTTCTTTTCATGACAAGGTAGATAAAAAATTGATGGGTATGGGAATATTGGAATTTTATGTGATTTTATCCAATGAAAACTTATTTTGTAAATATGTTCCTTGACGAACATGAAAGGATCAAGAATACATGAAAAAAAATTATGAAGAAAAGGTTTTCACAATTGAAAATAAAAATATATATATTTCAAGAATATATTCACAACTAAAATTTATTTTATAATGGTGCATAAAAAAATAATCAATGTCACATTGTTTTATCAGGGTTTTGAAGATGTGGATGGGTTTCACCCAATAATATAATTGTTGGAGGTTTTAAGGCATTGCTCAATCGCTCGTATCAGGTTTTCTATTCTATTTAGTTTTCCCTAGAAACTTCCAATAGTTCTCTCATCCATAGTAGGGTATAGAAATGATTTCTAAAGGCCAATATTCATATAGGTTTTAAGGCATAATGTCCCATGGGGACTCGCATTAGTCAAGATGATGGGAGGTCGAGATCATCACACCCTTTTAAGGGGAGTTTTTTCCAACTTCGGGACACTCTTATATTTTTAAGATATATTCATTAATCTATTCCTAATCCCGATAAAGGATGAGTTGCCCTAATAAAATGATCATGGGTTAATTTACTTTCATGTGTAGAATATTGGGTCATCTTTAGTGAATCCATCTATATGAATCTGAGGTTATTGGTCATCTTCTAGTAATGGTAGTTTTCTTATATGTTGAAGCTGTATAACCAAGTGCTTCACAATTTTATACCACCCAAGGAGGAGGGTAATATTTCAGAGAGTTTATTGATCCATTGTGAGATGTTTTACATATCCTGGTAATTATAGTAATCAAAATCCACATATATTGTTAAACTCATGCAGTTTAAATTCATGTATAAAAGAATTATATGGGTTATCTGGGACACCAATTGTTGAAGATCAAGTCCTAGAGGGACATCCTACATATCTTGATTATAGATCGAATCAAATTTGTCATAATTTAGTTTATTTTTTATTTTTTTGATGGATGAGGTTGATTGATTGTCCCATGGGATTGATTGGGTCCAGATGGTTGAGACGTCATTGACATGTGGCTTTCATAGAAATGAATTTTTATTTGAGCTCTAGACTTAGGAAGGCATCCTACATACCCTAGTTATTACAAGAATTAGAGTTCTCATAGTTCAATATTTGGGGATTACACTCTAAGGATTCCCTTTACTTTTTAGAAGTTTTTGATGGAGATTGTATGACAATAGCAACTCCCTAAGACATGTGATCCATGATTGTTGTGATAAATATGGGATAGCAAGTAATCAATGTCCTTTCTTTGAATATGGGACTTAGATTTAGGGATCACCTTGTATAGTCAATATAAAGCTTGAACCTCAGGGAGTGAGGCCTATATATCCTAAATATGGTAGGAGTCAGAGTCTTTATAATTCCCTTGGTTCGAGGATTACACACTAACATTACCCTTATCCTTATAGAGTGTTATGGTGAAAATGGTTTGACCATTACAACTCCCTAATCTCATGTGATATATTCTTGTTGTGATAAAAATGGGTGGAAAATAACCATTCTCATTACTTATGGATGAAATACTTATCTTCTATAACTTCCCTTAGGGTGTCTTGATGTGGTGATCAAACCTTAGGAAGGCAACCTACATATCATGGTTATAGTAGGAATCATAGTTTTTATAGTTTACTTGATTGGGGATTACACTCTAAGTTTTCCCTTATCATCATTGCTTACACGCTAATGATGAATAGAGTGATCAAGTCCTAGGATTCCTTGGTGACCTTTTTTGGTAATTTGTTTATCACGTGTTTATTGTCTTCTCAAAATGCCTTGTATTTTAGCATTCCATGTCAAAAAATGCATGTCTGACATGTCAAAATAAAATCTCATGATCTAGTTGACTAGTATAAGGAGGGATCATGTATTCAAGATATCATTTAAGAGGTTTGTTTCATGTTTAATGTTTAATTATCTGTAGGACATCGTGAGATATGGATAACTGGTCCTAGAGGTCATCACATGACCAGGTTGGCTTGTCCATAGGGTTTCTCATGATCAAACAAACCTGCCTAGATGTCATCATGGGATCTGACTAAAACATATATACGGTGTTGTGAGAGTCAATCTAACATGTCTTGGAGGCTGTATCGTGTCCTGGATGACACGTCTGGAGGGCATTGTAAGACTTGTCTTGCTTTCCCATAGGGCATCGCAAGAACCAGGTGATGTGACCAAGTGTTATCAAAAGATACAGCTAACCTAAAATAGAGCCATTATATGAGTCAGCAGACATGTATGAAGTGAACCAAAATACTAGGATGATGAGCCCATAGGTCTTCACAAGACCTAGGTGGGATTCATTGGGGCACCATATGACTTGATTTGACATGTCTAGGGGACTTCGCATGATTCAATCAGTATGTTGAAGGAGTATCATATGATTTGGCAGACACATCCTAGTGCTATTATGTGTCTTAGATGTTTCACATGAAGCGAATATGGATCAGCATGTATGTCTTTCACCTATGTTTTCCATTTATTTTTCTTAGTTACCACTATTATACCGTGAATGTCTTTAGTTTATTCTAGTTTCTGCTTATATTAAGTCTTGCATGATCTAGAAGATGTGTGGGAATGTACTTCACGTGTATTGATAGTGGTCATTCACATGATATATGTTGATCACATGAAGTGTTTATACCTGTCGTATCATATCTTCGACTATTTTCGAAATCTTAATTGATAGAAATATTTTCTATCATTAGATTTTCCTGTTGAAGAAATCTTCTCTAGAACTGGTGCGATACTCCAAGTGTTCTTCCACAGATAGTATTGGTCTAGTATTTTTTCATGATATTATGGGGGATTTATAGGCCTCTCCACCCTGATTTATCTCTTCTTTCCACAGCGTATCTCATGTGAATCCATGCTGGAATCGGTTATGGGCTCTATCTCCATGCATCTTCACTAGTCTCTATTATGGATCACTTTCAAGGGTATCGCCTTATTTTCAATGACCATGAGTCCCTCCCGTAAATTAATCCTTTATTTTATTATTTCCAATTAATTAGGACATGTTGAATCATGTGAATATTTCGAAGTAATTTCATATTGTCATATCGACATGTTCAAGGACTTTTGTGAGATCCGGATGCCTATTAAAAGGTCTACAAGAGATCCCGGGTGACTTGTTTGTGGATTTTTAAGAGATAAGGGTCACTTTTCAAGGTGCCTTTATGGGATTAGGCTAGGTTTTCAAGGAGTCTCACAAGACTGTGCTATAGAAATCCTTAGCAGGTTGCGAGTGTTTTATGACCTCGAGAGGCTCCCGCCTCCATCTCGTTTATTCCTATTGTTTTACTTGACAAATGTTTGGGATTCATGTGAGATTTCATGAGCAATGTCGAGGAAGATTACTATATTTTTTTTGATGCATCATGTAACTAATAAAGTTTCAATGGGGGTATGTGATCATTCAATGGACAAATTCAACTATTTTTTCTTGGGGATTCAAAGGGCATCTCATGGTTTCCAAGACATAACCGAGACTTTCTGTGTGACCAGGTTAACAAGACAAATGGATTTTGTGAGATGATTCGGGCATGTCTCCTGGGGTTCACGGTGTCTTGCGGACCACCAGGGGTACATTGTGTGACATTCAGCAACTGTAAGTAGCTCCCACCACCAAATCATTTATATCCTTTGTTTTATTTTACAAAGACTCGTGGGTCTCACAATTTTTCATGGATGTTTTCAGGAATATGTACCCTTTTCATCGAGGATGGATCACATGATCTTTACAACTGAAAGAGGCTCCTATATTTTGGACATTTTCCTCCCATTTTCAAAGGATTTTCATATGGTTTTTCAAGTTCTCATCGATGATAAACTACGTGGCCTGGGGGAACTCATCTGGCTGCCAGAACGCATCCACTAGTTGTCTAGAGATCCTTCACAATAGTAGTATTCCTTGTCAAAAGGGGATTTGTAGGATCATCTATAGGATATGTACTACATATAGTCTTTTCTCATTACCTTAATATGGTCAAATGATCACGACTCTCTTAGATTCTTTCATGATCTACGGGTCTTGAACACCCTCTTCTTATTTTTCATTTGTAGGGAAAATAATACCCATATTCAGATAATTATTCCATTGTGAATTTTTATATGCTCATTTTGGTGGGAATCAACAAATTCCCTCCCTTGGGAGTGATGTCCACAAGGACAAGGTCTCATTTTTGTGGAAATTAAATTCCCTATGGAGTCTTTGGTGGTGTCCCAAATCAGTGTCATGAGAAGTGTTTGGTATGTTGAGTGGAACTTGGTATTATTTATAATTCCCTATATATAAGGGTAAAATGGTCCATTCATTTCACCATCCACCCCTTCTTTTATATCTCTCTTTATTTTTCCTTTGTCGCATGCATCTGTCGAAATACCATTCCACATGTCTTGATCGTGACACCTGCTCGTAAGCCTCTATTGTGAGGTCTATCCCACAATATTTCTTTTTCTTAGGAACTCATTTGAACTAGCTACAAACTATATTTTGGTAAATGTTTGAACTTCATCTATGAGGATTGTGATTGTCTTTTAGGACATTGAATTATCTACTAACATGATCATTTGATCAATCGAGTATCATGTGAATCGTGTGACTATGTCCAAGTCATGTGATCGTGAGTCTCACAAGGGGATGTGAGATTCTACAATGCCTTGTGGGATTATATAACCCATGACACTTCCGGGGGTTAGGAAATTCATGATTCATTTAGGTAATTTGTGAATACCTTTTGTTGATTCATGTGATGTGCATGATGGTGCTGAAATTTATATGCCTTTGTTTTTTTATAGGATTTTACTTTATCTGTCTAACATATGCCACATACGTATTTTAAGATGGCTTCTAATTCTCATTGATCTTCTGTTGTATCCAATAATAGGATAATGATCACTATAAATCATAATCTTAACCCCCTAAATTATGTTTATTCAGAAAATGATTTTTTGATGAAGTTTTTCTCGTCTAATTTCCAGGATTATTCCCTATCACACCAACTACCTCTGTATGGGTTCGATTTACTAGATGATTCTACAATTCCTCCTTCGAACACCAATATTCCATATCTCTAGGTATCATCTTCTCTTGACTCTGTCCAAATGATAATTACTGAGGATGATCGGCTGGTTATAGCTCGATCCCAGGGTTTGTCCAATTTGTTGGTAAACTCTCCACTAGGTATGGATAGTCATCACTTCGCTCATAAACATATTTATCATAGTTATGTGAGTATACATTATTTTTATTTGAATAATATGGGTGGAATATGGTACTCAAAATGGGATCACCATCCCAGCATAAATTTTTCAGATGAATGGTCATTTCCATTTTGGGTGAGGAAAAGTTGTTTAGAGTTTGATGAAGATATTTGAGTCATATATTCCTTATCAATTTGATCACTAGTTTGGCTATATCCTAAGGGTATATCCCCTTCCCTTGGCTAGTTCATGGGGGTAGAGACACCCTGGTCTTATCTTCCAACTGTGTATGATATTGTTGTGTGATGATACAGATACTAAAATAATTATTCCACTTGTTAGTTCATTTACCTTTCTTACCCAGGATTATTCCCCAGCGTGGGTAATAGCTTATCCAGATGTCATGATATGCTTACAGTTCTGTCATGTAGGGAAACTATTTTCTTCATAAACTCCTCTATTTGTGGACAAAATAGAGTTGATTGAAGACCTAGGAGTGAATTCAAGGAAGAAACCTCGTTCCGAGGATGATTTACCTGATATTGTACCATAATCCATTGAGGAGATTTTTCTTCTGGTGTAGGATGTGTATGATACCCTTGTCAAGAGAAGAGCTTATGATGCTTCTTCTCCCACTCCATTACCAGCTCAACTGGTTACTCCTTAATCTGTTTTTCCATTTTTATCAGTTATAGAATCTCAGATGCAACATAAGCTAACCTAGAAATAGATTCATCCATTTATTACTGAGAGTCCCTTGAAATCATTTCATGGCCAGGAGGACCAGCTCAATTAGATATTTCTCAACTGGGAGGAAGGTAGTTTTGATCGGAAACCACTATATGATATCATGATGAAAATCATCTTGACATCGTGAGGTCTATAAAAAAGTGAAAGATATTTTTGTGATCATGTAGATGAGGCTCCCCTTGCTGGTAAGATGAGGGAGACGTTAGAGTCATTAGAGCAGGGTCATCAGTTGATATGTGAAATTCAAGCTCAAATGGATTCCTAGACTGCATAGATATGTAGATGTGAGGAAATAATTTCTCATCTGAGGTCTGATATTTTGACCTCATCATACTCATTGATTTCCTCTTACAAGAGGTTCGAAGAGTTGGATACTAGAGTTGAGACTCTCTGTATTGGGGTCGAAGCAGAAGAGGTGGGGAGATCGGAACTTTGATGTTCAATTGATTCTTCTTTCCAGACTCTTGTTATCCTTACTAGCATAGCCGATTGAATTTTATCACAGTTCAACTTTCTCTATGTATCAATTTTTTTAAAAGAATTAGGAGAGAATCCAAAATGTGGAGATTACCCCCCCCCCCACTTTACATTTTTTTAATGAATGGATTTTCTGAATTTTCCAGTTTCTTTCATTCAAGGCATGCATAATATTTCATTGTTCAGATATTATGAGAATCGCCAATGTTATCCATCAATTTCATAACATCCAGTAAACATTAATTCATTGATTTTGAATGTTGAGATTCTAAAATATTCTATTTGAGCGATGCTCGTTAATACCCACCAATGCAAGATTTCTTATTGATAATTTATTCCATCTATATAGATATCACTTGATTTTCATAAGGATCGTCTGGGTAGGACACATTTACTAGAGGGAGAATTATCTATCTTTCACCAAAGATGATAGGCTCGTCTAGAATATCTTTATTTAACTAAGTCCATGTAGTGGTCTATACAATATTTTTTGAGATAAATAACAACCTTTCTATAAATCATGATATTTTAACTCGAACCTTGATATTGTTTAGTTTATGGTATTTTATCTCATAACATGATATACTCTAGTTTAGGGTCTTTTATCTCGGACCCTGATGTGTTTTAGTATAGTTTCTTTTAGCTCGAACCTTCTATCATTGCATTTTATGGTCTTCTAGCTCGAACCTTGATGTGCCATAGTTTGGGGTCTTTTAGCTCAGACCTTTTAGATGTTATGTATATTAAAGTGTTACTAATAGGAATTTTATATTGATTAGCATGGAATATTGTGCAAACATGATAGGAATAACCAAAAACACTCTAATGTGTTAGAACTTGCATTAGTGTTTCTAGGAATCATAATGATAGGAGTTCCTTTCTAGAAAGGAGGAGATGCCTTTAGTTGGTGTGTTAAATCCTTTATGCATCGATCGCATGGCCAACCAATTTTGATATCCAATCTCTTCCAAGGATCATGGGATATTTAGATATTAATATATTTTGAGGGAGAAATAATGGGGATTCTAGGATTGCACGGTTAGTTTGGGTGTGGGTGATATAAGTAGTAACCTAAAAGTTTGAGTATGTGAATGTGAGATGGGGAATACATTCTAGGTATTTATTATTACATATAATATTCTAGGTTTTGTCGTAGTGTCTCCAAGGCTCACAAGGATTGAATCTCTTTTTTAACATGGAGGAGATTCCTTTAGTTGTTGGGTCATAGCCCTTATGCATCAATAGAATGGACAAGAAAAATGTGGTCTTTAGTTCATTATAAGAGATATTAAAGATTTCTAAAGACTCAAATGTCAAGTTTATGAGGTTGGGTATGGGAAGAAAATAATCTTGGAAGGGTTCTAGAACCCTAGTAAAATCTTCCTCTTATATTGTGAAGCCTAGGCCCCAAACCATGTGGTTTTGAATTACGAGGTGTGGGACATAAAAGGTTCAAGAATGGATTGTCACATTTTGGATTTGATAAAGAGTATGAAACACGGTGACATAACATCAAGGATGTCAAATCTACTCTGATATTTTGTTATGGGGTTTGTAAATTAAGGTCTAAAGTACTCAGATCAGAAGGATGGCATGGGACAGTCATACTGGGAGTAGCTTAGACACACTAAGGTTTTGAGTGCTTTCGTGATGATTTCAAGGCTCATAAGGATTGGGATGTCGTTTTTGAAAAGTGACACATTTGGTTGATGGATATATGCGCATATGTTAGAGCCATATGCATGCATTCATAGTCAAGTAAAGTCCCCCTTGAAGAAGGATATATTTTTCATGGTCCATGAAAGGTTTATGGTGATCTGAGGCAATGAAATCATGAATTGTGATTTTTGGAAAGTGTAATATCCAATAAGGGTTAGAGAACACTAAAATCTATGTCACCACCTAGAGAACCTATTCTCATAGTGTGGATGTGTGAAAAATAATTGTTCCAACTTTTTACTGGACTATGGGGTTCAACGGGCATAGCTTGTCTCTTACGTGGGCTAAAATGTAGTCCCTGTGAACTTTATTACTTATTCATTTGCGACATAATTTTTTTCCTAAACTCTGATGATTAAGAGTTTTGAAAAAAAAAGAAACAACTTTTTCTCAGTTCACCCTTTGTGGGTTTTTATCCTGAAAATATTTATGTCTTTTTCACTAGAAGTTTAAGGACTTGAAATTTGGACTACTAGAGGTTAGAGTTTAAGTCTGTAAAACATTGAACAAGGTACAGGTAGTTTAGGGTCATGACTCATAATGACCTAATATGGAAGATTTTACATAATAACCTAATTAGGATACCCAGGGTTAATGTCACGACCCCCTCCCACCAAAGATGCCCCTCCTGAGCTGGCAATGGTGAAAGGGAGATAATGACCCCCGGCTCCCGCCTCCAGTAGGCCCCGGGGTGGCGACTAGCACCAAGGGTATGAGTTTTCACAAATATGGGAGGCATCACCCTTTTATTATTTAAGATCAGGAAATATGACAAGTCAACCACCCAAAAAGGGAAAGAAGAAGTGTATAGAAATAAACCCAAACCAATCCCACATGCATGTTTAAACAATTTTATAACAAGGTGCAAGTACAAGAAAGCTCAAAGTACAATACCAAAAGAAAACAAGAGTACAACAACTGCAACAACTCCAATTGTCCAACTAGTAGGGTCTCGTACGACCCTGGTAGTCCTCTTGGAAACCTGAAAGTAAATGTAGGGTGAGCATACAAGTATACTCAGTAGGGAAACCTAAAGCTCTAATGCACAAGTGGGGAGAAATCTTAATGTCCCCGGAGAACAATAGTAGAAACCTAGCAAGGAATTCTATCCACCCAATCCTCACCAGCCACACTCACCAAAAACACAATCACAACAGGTAGTAGTATATAAGAACAAGAGTATTGGATACCCCACACCATTTCCCACTAGTTAGCTACTCTTCCTAATGGCGAACGTCCTGACGCTGCCACACTCTCCCCGCCCGCACACACCTGGGCCTCACAAACCACACATCCCGCCCACACACACCTGGGCCTCAGAACCACGTATCCCGCCCGCACACACCTGGGCCTCACAACCAGGTATCCCTCCCGCACACACTTGGTCCTCACAACCATGAATCCCGCCCGCACACACCTAGGACTCACAACCACGTATCCCTCCCGCACACACCCGAGCCTCATCTTGAAGGTTCTTGGGAAATAGTAGTAGTAACAGAACTCTCGCCCGAAGACACATGGGCCTAATCTCGAAGATTCTTGGGAAAACCAACCTGCCCAAAGAGACTTGGGCCAATCCACCCCAATAGAAACCTACCTGAAGGGTCTTAGGTGTAAGGTCACCTCAAGCCATCACAGCCTAGGGAAGAAGGAGCAGGAAGGAGCTAGTAACTATGGGAAAACACCCTCTCCCATCAAATGGGAGTGTTCGGCACTAAGTGCTCAACATGGGTGGGGTGTGATAAAACAGAAAGATACAGATATATATATATACCCAACACTCAGCCCAGCATATGGATTTTAATCAGAGAACTGAGCATGTACCTCGGCACTGCTACTACAAAGTATGCATACAACAAACAACCCCAACCCCATATAGGTTTTCACATTTCAACAGAATTAGCTTTATTAGTTCCTTAACTACTGAGAAACTATTCACACCCAACCACATCAATCGTTCATAGAACATATCCCTTCCATCCACAAATCAAGTTAGGAAAACACAAGAAGCACAACAAATACCTTCTTATTAACCAAAAAACCCATTGATTATTAATCCAGTTCCATTACCATGACCCACCATTCATTAACTCTTCCACTTTTTATTTATTACTCCTAACCCATAATCCGTTCACATTTAAACCCATCCCTGCAGCCCCACTTCCAACCACCATAACCACAAACACACCGAAACCCATACATCATCATCCCTTGATACCATTTATCATAGCCCCACTGCCCATCACTAACATAGCATTCACACCAACCCACAACCAAGTCAACCGCAGCCCCGCTGCTCATCCGATCCACAACAACCCACAAAACACCCCCCCCCCTTTCACATGCCACATATCCAAGACAACACCCACATGTTCATTATTCCATTTTGTTTAACCAGGGTGATCACACAAGGGTTCCAGATTTTATTCAGCCAACTTTACATGATTAACCAGATTCCACATTCCACAAGGTTCCATTCACAAAAATGATCTATAAGATAGGGAAACATTTAATTACGGAAGAAAAGGCCCCCAAAGACCATGATTTTCAGTAGGAATAAGCCTATTCAATTCACAACATAATATCATGGGATATAAATAATGTAACTACATTCACAAACTTCCCATCCCCGTTATATAATCCAATTATTATCTTTATTAAACCGGTTAAAATGTGTTTCACGTAAAAAAGAGGACACCCACCCCGCATGAGGAAAAATCTAGAGATACGAGGGTAATATCCCTACATCAACAGGTTATGATCACAACGCTCCCCCAGATCAACTTTAGAAGATGTCTGCCGGCGTCCGTCACTTCTGTCGAGTCCCGGAAAAAACCTCCTCAGGTGGAAGTCAGAAAGTAAAGGCCAAAGGAAAGACAATGGATCCATGCTCGGAAGTTCCTCCTCGCCGTTACGATCCTGTGGCTACTGACAGATCGTAAATTGGATCTCGTACGAAGAAGTTATGGAAGAAAGAGCCTTTGAGTCTCTTGGGAGAACTCTGCTCAGAGGAATGGGGAGAAGAGGGGTGAGTTGAAAAGGAGGAGGGGACCCCTCCTTTTATAGGTGAGAAAAGAAAAAGTACATGGAATGTACTTTATGGTACATGGCATGTACCCGGTTATTTTACACGGTCTCCACGCGGCTTCCAACACGGCTCTACAGCCGTTGACTGGTCAACACACGATTTGAGGGTAACGCATACGCAGGGAAGGACTACCCGACATGTAGTTTGGACACACGGCGTGTACCGATTTATTTCACATGGCTCCAACACGGCACACGGCCGTTGACTAGTCAACACACGGTTTGAGGGTAACACATACGCGGGGAAGGACTACACGGCGTGTAGTTTGGACACACGGTGTGTGCCCATTTATTTCACACGGATCCAACACGGGACACGGCCGTTGACTGGTAAACACACTATTTGAGGGTAACGCATACGTAGGGAAGGACTACACGGCGTGTAGTTTCAAAATTCTGGAAAGTGTGGGAAAAGTCCATTTTACCCTCCAGAACACTTCGTGGCCTTCTTTTTGACAAAGGAATGGGCCGGAGAGGTCTAGGCCATTATATCAGATACCTCTTAAAACATTCTCGTCCCCAATAATTCAAAAACCAACCCAGAGGAACCCAACAAGATACCTCTTAGGGTTATCGTTATAACAGGAAACAACCGACAACCCTAATTATATGAGTTAGGAATTTCTTTTCCCATATCGAGATATTATCCGCTTTAGGCAGCACTGACTCACCTGCACAGGTTTAATCGCATCCACATTAATGCCTCTCAATTAGGAATTAGGTATTCCGACTTCCATATATTACGATTTTCCAAACTTTCACTACCCCCAACACCATACAAAACAACAATAAATTTCCAGAACACATGGCTTGAGGAATTCCTTCTCCCATGTCGAGATATTATCCGCTTTAGGCAGCACTGACTCGCCTACACAGGTTTAATCGCATCCACATTAATGCCTCTAAATTAGGGATCAGGTCCTCCTCTCCCCACATGTTAGGACTCTTCACACATATTTAAAGGAAAGAGGGAAACAACCTAGCATTATAGACTCATGAAAAAAAAGGTCCAGGCCCAAGCATGGGCGAGAATGAGTTTCATAAAAGGAGTGTGATTCTCTTGAATTTAAACAAAACATAAATAAGAGCATTTAAGTAAAATAGAAAACATCTCTCTCAATCTCTGGCTTGGCTAGGGTTGCCACTTCTGTTGCATGCAACTGTCCGTGTCCCACTCCTCTGCCTCTCTGTTGACGTCCAGGTGCCATAGTTGTATGGTAAACAAAGAACACCTAAGCCCAAGTAGCAAGGAAATTTTCTCAAGGTTTCATTTTATCATTTGATTTCGATTTATTTCCCAGAACACCCAAATCAAGTAAAACACAATCATGATGATGCATGTACCTTTCCCATGGTCTCTACCCTATAATAAATGTAGTCTTACTTGGTCGTTAGGTAATCTCAGAGTCCTTGCATCGGATCACAGGGGGCCCTAAAATCCTGTGTCCTAGCTAGTCTTCCCTGGCCTATGTCACGCACCAAGATCAGCCAGCACTGTTTCCCTACCATCCCATGAAATCCTCACTGTTCCTAACTCCAAACTCCATCTTATCTCTCAACCATCTCCTCTGATACCATTCTGTCATGACCCCCTCCCACCAAAGATGCCCCTCCTGAGATGGAAATGGTGAAAGGGAGATAATGACCCCCCGAGCCCCTCCTCCAGTAGGCCCCGGGGTGATGACTAGCACCAAGGGTATGAGTTTTCACAAATATGGGAGGCATTACCCTTTTTATTATTTAAGATCGAGAAATAGGACAAGTCAAACACCCAAAAAGGAAAAGAACAAGTGTATAGAAATAAACCCAAACCAATCCCACATGCATGTTTAAACAATTTTATAACAAGGTGCAAGTAAAAGAAGGCTCAAAGTACAATACCAACAGAAAACAAGAGTACAACAACTGCAACAACTCCAACTGTCCGACTAGTAGGGTCCCGGACGGCCCTGGTAGTCCTCCTGGAAACCTGAAAGTAAACTTAGGGTGAGCATACAAGTATACTCAGTAGGGAAACCAAAATATCTCATGCACATGTGGGGAGATATCCTAATGTCCCGTGAGAACAATAGAAGAAACCTAGCAAGGAATTATATCCACCCAATACTCCCCATCCACACTCACCAAAAACACAATCACAATAGGTAGTAGTATATAAGAATAAGAGTATTGGGTACCCCGCACCATTTCCCACTAGTTAGTTGCTCTTACTAACGGCGAACGTCCTGGAGCTGCCACACTCTCCCCGCCCACACACACCTGGGCCTCACAAACCCCAAATCCCGCCTGCACATACCTGGGCCTCACAACCACGTATCCCACCCGCACACACTTGGGCCTCACAACCACGTATCCCACCCGCACACACCTGGGCCTCATCCCGAAGGTTCTTGGGAAACAGTAATAGTAACAGAACTCTCACCTGAAGACACATGGGCCTCATCCCAAAGATTCTTAGGAAAACCAACCTGCCCGAAGAGTCTTAGACAAATTCACCCCAATCAAAACCTACCTGAAGGGTCTTAGGTGTAAGGTTTCCTCAAACCATCACAGCCTAGGGAAGAAGGAGCAAGAAGGAGCTAGTAACTATTGGTAAACACCCTCTCTCAGTAAATGGGAGTGTGCGGCACTAAGTGCTAAACATGGGTGGGGTGTGATAAAACACAAAGATACAGATATATATATATATATATACCAAACACTCAGCCCAGCCTATGGCTTCTAATCAGAGAACTGATCACGTGCCTCGGCCCTGCTACTACAAAGCATGCATACAACAAACAACCCCAACCCCATTTAAGTTTACACGTTTCAAAAGAATTAGCTTTATTAGTTCCTTAACTACTGGGAAACTATCCACACCCAACCTTGTCAATCGTTCGTAAAACATATCCCTGCCACCCAAAAATCAAGTTAGGAAAACACAAGAAGCACAACAAATCCCTTCCTATTAACCAACCAACCCATTGATTATTAATCCAGTTCCATTACCATGACCCACCATTCATTAACTCTTCCAATTTTTATTTATTATTCCCAACCCATAGTCCGTTCACATTTAAACCTATCCATGCAGCCCCGCTGCCAACAACCATAACCACAAACACACCGAAACCCATACATCATCTTCCCTTGATACCATTTATCACAGCCCCACTGCCCATCACTAATATAGCATTCACACAAACCGACAACCAAGTCAACCGCAGCCCCGCTGCTCACCTGATCCACAACAACCCACAAAACACCCCCCTTTCACATGCCACGTATCCAAGCCAACACCCACATGTTCATTATGCCATTTTGTTTAACCGGGGTGATCACACAAGGGTTCCATATTTTATTCAGCCAACTTTACATGATTAAACATATTCCACATTCCACAAGGTTCCATTCACAAAAATGGTCTAGAAGATATGGAAACATTTAATTGCGCAACAAAGACCCCCAACGACTGTGATATTCAGTAGGGATAAGCCTATTCAATTCACAACATAATATCACAGGATATAAATAATGTAACTTCATTCACAAACTTCCCATCCCCATTATATAAGCCAGTTATTATATTTATTAAACTGGTTCAAATGTGTTTCACGTAAACAAGAGGACACCCACCCCGCATGATGCACAATTTTGAGAGACGAATGTAAGATCCCTACCTCAACAGGTTCTGATCACAACGCTCCCCCAGATCAACTTTAGAAGATGTCCGTCGGCGTCCGTCACTTCTGTCGAGTCCCAAAAAAAACCTCCTCGGGTGGAAGTAGGAAAGGAAAGGCCAAAGGAAATACAATGGATCCAAGCTCGGAAGTTCTACCTCATCGTTACGATCCTGCGGCCGTTGACGAATCATGAATCGGAGCTCGGATGAAGAAGTTATGGAAGAGAGAGCCTTCAAGTCTCTTGGGAGAACTCTGCTCAGAGGAATGGGGAGGAGAGGGTGAGTTGAAAAGGAGGAGGGGACCCCTCCTTTTATAGGTGAGAAAAGAAAAAGTACACGGCATGTACTTTATGGTACACGACATGTACTCGGTTATTTCACACGGTCTCCACGCGGCTTCCAACACAGCTTCGCGGCCATTGACTGGTCAACACACGGTTTGAGGGTAATGCATATGCGGGGAAGGACTACACGGCATGTAGTTTGGACACACGGCGTGTACCCATTTATTTCACATGGCTCCAACACAGCACATGGCTGTTGACTGGTCAACACACAGTTTGAGGGTAACACATACGCAGGGAAGGACTACACTGTGTGTAGTTTGGACACATGGCATGTACCCATTTATTTCACATGGATCCAACACAGCACACGGCCATTGACTGGTAAACACACAGTTTGAGGGTAATGCATATGTGGGGAAGTACTACACGGTGTGTAGTTTGGACACACGGCGTGTAGTTTCAAAATTCTGGAAAGTGTGGGAAAAGTCCATTTTACCCTCCAGAACACTTCATGGCCTTCTTTTTGACAAAGGAATGGGCCGGAGAGGTCAAGTCCATTTTAGTTAATATAACTCCATCATCCATTTAAGTGGGAGATTGAAATTTTGTAAATCATATCTTGAGGTTCTCAGGTCATGATTAATGATATGGGTCAGTTGCAGAGGAAGAGTTACGAATCACACTAAGGTGTTGGGTTCTTCCTTGGAAACATTAGGCTCATAGAGATTGGAAATCTCTCCTTACATAGCCAACATGACACTATTTGGTGGGTCAAAAGACCTTTTTCATCAATAGAATGATTGTACCGATAGATCTCTTTTCCTTTCCAAGGGCTATGAAAGGATTATGAAAACCTATGTTACTCAATAAATAAAGTGTGGTACATGTATTGGGGTTATTATAAAATATTCTAGAAGCACCTAGTACTCTGGTTAACTAAGGTAAGTCTGTTGTGGTCCTTCGGTAATTAATGAAAAAGAGGTGACGGTCTGCATAGTTTATTTTCATGTGGTAGGGAAGTTTTCTACATAGTTTAATGTCATTTACTAAGGACATGGTAACCAACATGAATTGATGGAAATGTTGAGGTTGTGTCCAAGGGTGGGAGTCTTGGTATCACTATGTATCTCATGAAAATGAGAATCAAACCACATGTAGTTATTATGAGCCATGCAGTTTAATGTCATATGGTGAGGACATGGATCCCCGATGTGAAATGATGGTATTGAAGCTAGGCCCATGAACAAAATTCTTCATATCACTATGTATCACATGTTTATGGGAATAAAAGCACACATAGTTCTTAATAAAGTTCCCTGTGTAGGTATAACCATTGTGAAAATATGGGGATATATTTATATTGATTTTTTTGTGAGTGGACTTAGAGTTATAAATTTTGTCATCGCCGCATATCCTATGAGGATAGGAATAAAGTCACACATTCATCTTGAATGAGAAACTCTATCTTATTTGGTCTATCCCATAGGGATAGGTGGGAATTTTTCCACTGATTATTTTAGTTGGGCCTAGGATTGAAGACACATGCATCACTACATGTCCTCTAATGACAGTAATCAATCCATACATAGTTTGTAATAAATCGTACAGTTTAATGTCATGGAAAAAAGCATGAAGATGGGCTGACATGAAAAATTTGTATATGTTGTGATAGGACCCAAGGATGGAAGTCTGGGCATCGCTACTTATCTTGTGAAAATTAGAATCAATCCATACACAATTATGATAAACCATGTAGTTTAACATCATGTGGAGAGGACATTGGTGACTCAAAATGAATAAATATGGATGTTATAGATTAATGAAATTGTATATCATGTGGTACGGATGTTGACCCTGTAGTTTAATGTCATACTAAAATGACTCATGGTGTTACTTTTATGTCCTTGTATTCAGGACCATGATAGACCTTCCATATACTCTCATTCCTTTTCTTGTAGGGAAGACCTTACAGTAATTTCTAATCTCACTTGAACTATGCTCGGTGTGAGAAAAAAGTAGTAGCAATTGTCCCTCACACAATATAGAGGAAGTTGTGGGTACAACATGGGTATTTTTATCATGTAGTGTCTAGACCAAGATGTGGGATAAAGGTGTCCCTATATATCCCACTAAAAATGAAAATAAATTCATACATATTTCTAGATGGGCCATGCATTTTTATATCATGCGGTGAGGATGTTATGAATGCATTTTAATGTCTTAAGGTAAGGATGAAATCCATACAGTTTAACATCACGTGGTTAAGATGAAATTAGAACAGTTTAACATCATGTGGTTAGGATTAAATCCATACAGTTTAATATCAAGTGATTAGGATGAAATGAGAGGCTTAATGTGATGTGGATTCCCATCTGACAATGGTTATGAAAAGTATTTTTTTGAGAAAACCTATGTTGGTGGGGTGTGACACACTCACTATCTGTTTTGTACAATGAGTAATCCACTTTATGATAGACATTATGTATGACATAGGGTTCTTCCCATTTGGGATCCATCTTAGGGGGGATTCTTTCCTATTATCATCAGGGTTCTGAGAGACATCTGTAATTTCCCGGTTCCGGAATCCACCCATAGGCACCCCATACCCGGTTGGTCACATGGCCTCATGCGCATTTCCCCGAACTCTATAGGATGCTGACTAGCAGTGAGGGCCTTGGGTGTGATAGTGAGGAAGCTATTTCTTCATTGGCAGAGTACACAGTGGAAGTAAACAACACATACAATAGCGGAAGAAGTAAATATCCAACAATAGTAAACAGTGGAAGACTAAAACAATAAAAAACTGGAGCACATATATATATATATATGAAATGATGCATGATACATATGTCATGGAAAGTAGCCAAAAAAGTAACAATTATGAATACAGTACTAAACCAAAGTACAAAATAAAACAGATAATTAACTCCTCAGCATCTCAAGCCTCGTCTTGGTCCCATTCTCTCCTGCTCCAATGCAAGTCAAGTACCTGAAGTGGAAGAGCGCTTGCCCTTATCTATACCTGCAATAATATAATTTGTTTGGGCCCAAAAGCATGACCCAAATAGGGTGTGAGAATAAATCCCATTTGGAAACCACCTGAAGATCTGTTCCTAAGAGTCAGTGAGTATATGGCAGGTAAAGTACAGTAAGCAGTAACAATATGCAGTAAACAGGCTGCTACACAACAGTAAACAATCCATAGATCAATAAACTGCAGTGAAGCAAACAACTAACCACAAACATTAAACCCTCTGGGAAGTACTCAAAGTCATCCCCTATGGTCCTATCAAAGAAGTAACAACAACCCTCTAGGCAGTACACTCAGCCTAACCCCTCTGGTTTGGTCATACGAATTTATAAGACTCTCTGAGGAAGCATCATCACTCAATTCTCCTTATAGTCTAAGGTAGTCAGGGACCCTCTGAGAAAGATCACATGGTCAATTCCCCTTATAGCCCCAAGGTCTAGAGACTCTATGAGGAAGCTCGCTCGATTAATTCATATTATAGCCTCAGGTCTATCACAAACTCTCTGAGGAAGCTCACTCGGTCAGTTACTCCTATATCCAGGAATGGTTTCAGGGAATTCAAACAAAACAATGACTCTCTAAGGAAGCTAACTCGGTATATCCCCTTATATTCTATAAATCTCAAAACTCTCTGAGAAATCTCACTCGTTCTATCCTCCTATAGTCTATAATATCCAAGACTCTCTAGGAAGCTCACTCGGTCTATCCCCTATAGTCTATAATGTCCAAGACTCTCTGAGGAATCTCACTTGGTCTATCCCCTTATAGTCTATGGAACCATGTTCTCTCGGCCCCATTCCAATCATTGCATAATAATGCTATAATTCCAAGTAAACCTACAGATCTACTTGGCTAACCATTCTACAGCATAACAACCATGTCAGGGAACCACACTCTATCCTACGGTCACATGGCATGGAAAACAAGTATAACGGCCAAAGGCCGAACAAGACCAAAAGGTATTAATCGGAATAAGGAATGGGAAAAACATCCAAGCATAAAAATAATCTTTATACATAATCAAATTACTTCTAGACAAGCATACAAGCAAGGAAAGAAAACAACAGGGGTAAAATAGTAAACATGCAATACTCCATTCAAGGGTATTGGTTGAATTTTCACATAATACTCAAAAAAAATGAATGGAAAGGCACAAACCACCTTCCCTGATGCTAGTAGATCGATATAATTGAACCACAAGGATCTAATCTCCTTAGAATGCCATAGATCTACGAAAATGAACAAAATGTTCAAACCATGATAACTTGAGAAAGAGGAGGAATTGGAAAACAAATCTCTAGGAGAAGGAAGAGCTTACCTATTTGGTACCAATGCAATTGACAACAGTTGATTCAGAGAACGGACAGAGGCTCGAGGGCTCGGAGGAGATTTTCATCCGTATGGGACACTCTCGGTTGATGAAGCTATAGGAGAAGCGTTTTCTAGGGATTAGACGCGACCCTGGTCGGTTTAATGAAAAAAAAAGTACACGGCTTGTAATTTTGGAGTACATGGCGTGTACTAGGATTTTCTATACTCCTCTTTAAGTAGCCTCCACATCACGCCTCCATGGCCATGTGTGTGGTCTGGACATGGCCAGCACATGGCCTCACGTGGCAAGGGAGTACATGGCGTGTACTCATAAAGAACACGACGTGTACTTTCAAAATTTCCAGAAACTCCTCTTTTCTAAAAAACTCAAAAAAAAACATACCTGAAAAGAAGGTCTGGATTCTTACAAACTTCCTCCCTTAAAGAAATTCATCCCTGAATTTCCCTAGCGAGGCGTAGAAGAAGAAACCCCGAACAGCTCCTTCCACTGTGATCGTACATCGACCTCCCTCTCCCAAGTCTCATCATGTACTCGCCTGTGCTTCCATAGAACCTATACCATAGGAATAGACAGGCCACAGAGAACCTTTGTAATGTGATCAACAATCCGGATAGGATCCTCCTCAAATGATGCATCCGCTTCGAGAAAAACCTCCTCAGCTTGAAAGACAAGAGACGGGTCTGAAAAGTAACGTTGGAGCTGAGAAACGTGGAAGACGTCGTGCATAGCCCGATACCTCTGAGGTAACTGCAACCGATAGGAAACCGGTCCAATTCTCTCCAACACCTCAAACGGTCCAACGTACCGTGGTGAAAGATTACCCTCTCTCTGAATCCTCTTGTGTCCCAATCTCAATGCGACACGTAGGAAAACCTGGTCCCCAACCTCGAACTCCAGAGGTTGTCTCCGCTGATCAGCATAAGGCTTCTGTTGAGACTATGTCGTAGCCGTCCTCTTTAGAATCAACTATATTAGCTCTAAGGTCTCCTGAACAAGATGAGGTCCCGGAAAAGCTACCTCTCTTGCCTCCATCCAGCAAAAAGGTGATCAGCATGGCCTACCATACAAAGCCTCATAAGGTGTCATCTGAATATTCTCCTGAAAACTGTTGTTGTAGGAGAAATATGCAAGAGGTATATGGTTCTCCCAAGAACCTCCAAAATCTAGGATGAAAGCCCGGAGCATATCCTCAAGCACCTAAATCGTACACTTGGACTGGCCATCTGTCTGGGGATGGTATGATGTATTCAAAAGTACCTGTGTACCCAAAGCCTTCTGAAGTCCTTGCCAGAACCGAGAAGTAAAACGCGCATCCCTGTCTGAAAAAATGGGGTGTGGAACTCCATGCAGACATACAATCTCTCAGATGGACAACCATTCCAGCTCATCAATGCTGAAAGTATCCTTCATCGAAAAGAAGTGAGAAACCTTTTTAAGCCTATTGATGATAACCCAAATATCATCATTCCCTCGAGGTGACCTCAGCAGCCCGGTCACGAAGTCTATCGCGACATCGTTACACATCCAATATGGAATGGGTAACTGTTAGAAAAGACCTGCTGGTCACTGATGCTCTGTTTTCACCTACTGACAAGTGGAACACCTCATCACAAAACTAGTAACATATCTATTCATACCTGGCCACCAATAATGGCGGTGTAGATCACGATACATCTTGGTGACACCGGGATGAACTGCCAAAACTAAGAAATGAAAATCCTGCATCAGCTCCCCGCGTATGTCTGCTGGCACCCATACGCATTCCTGGAAACACAAGATCTCAACCTCTCTTATGGATCACCTAGGAATAGGGTCTTCTCCAGACACACTTTCTCGTATGACTAGGCCTTCAGAATCTGATAGATGACTCATGTGTACTCGATCAAGAAGAGTAGAGGTAACATCTACAGAAGAAAGAAAATTCATCCCCTATCTGTCATGCACCTCCAAATGCATCTTAGAGAATAGAGCCATGAGCTTCCACTCACTGCTGGACTCCTGAACTTCCTGTAACTGAGTTCTCCTACTCAGTGCATCAACCACAACATTACCTTTCCCATGTGTGTAGGCAAGATCAAAGTCGAAGGACTGGAGGTACTCGACCCACCTACATTGTCTCAGATTTAGATCACGCTGAGTGAAGATGTACATGAGACTCTTGTGGTTGGTGAACACCACAAAGTGCTCTCCCAGAAGATAATGTCTCCAACAGCTTAGGGCATGAACAAAAGCTGCCAACTCCAGGTCTTGTGTCGGGTAATTCCTGTCATGTGTCCTCAACTGCTGAGGCACGTACGCAATGACTCCGTCTCCCTACATAAGCACAACTCCTAGACCGATACCTGAAGCATCACCATAAAATGTATATCTCTTTCCCGGCTCCAGTACGACTAGTATCAGTGCTAAAGTCAACCTACCTTTTAGCTCCTGAAAGGCTGACTCACAAGAGTCTGACCATAACAACTTCACCCCTTTCTTGGTCAGACCGGTCAATGGTGATACTAGAAATGAAAAGTCCTGTATGAAACGTATGTAGTATCCAAACAGTCCTAGAAAACTCTACACCTCAAAGACTTTCTTTGGCTGCTCCCAGGAAACTATAGCTCTAAATTTTTATGGGTCTACTGATACTCCTTCCTCTAAGATAACATGAACTAAGAAGTGAATCAGGTCCATCCAAAGTGGTATTTTGAGATCTTAAAATATAATTGATGCTCTCTCAGTGTACTCAAAATGATCTCAAGATGGGTAGCATGGTTGTGTCGAGTGTGAGAGTATACCAAGATGTCGTCCACAAAAACCACCATGAAGGAATCCAAGTATGGATGGAACACTCTGTTCACTAGTGCCATGAAAACTGTAGGCACGTTCATGAGGGCGAATGGCATAACCATATACTCATATAGACCATACCTGCTCTGAAAAGTCGTAATAGGTATATGAGATGGTCTAACACACAACTAATGATAACCGGATCTCAAGTAAATCTTTGAGAACACCCAGGCTCCTCGAAGCTAATCAAAGAGATCATCGATCCTCGTCAAAGGATATCTGTTCTTGACCGTCAACTAGTTCAACTTCCGATAGTCCACAAAAATCCTGAGGGTACCGTCTGCCTTCTTCGAAAATAGTACAGGCGAACCCCAAGGAGAAGTACTAGGTCGTATGAAACCCTTCACTTGCAACTCCTCCAACTGCTTCTTGAGCTCTTGTAACTCAGATGTAGCCATCCTATAAGGAGGAACGGACACCGATGCTGCTCCTGGAACAAGATCAATTGAGAAGTCTACATCACTCTCTGGAGGAAAACCTGAAAAGTCCTCTGGAAAGAAATCTCTGAAATGATCCACCACTAGCGTAAAGTCTAACTGTGAAGTCCCCTAGTCATCCAGATATAGACTAGAAATATAAGCTGTAAATCCTCCTAGCCCATGATGCTTGGGTCCTGCTCGACTTTCCTGGACATCTCACTCACCTCTATAAAGAAGGGATCCACCCTCAGGTGATACGAAACTCACCCTTCAGGGATAACAGTCAATGACTTCCTGGAAGGTAATTAACCAGTCCATTCCGAGAATGACAACATATCTCTCCATCTCTAGGACATAGAGGTCCCATAAGAAGTGAAACCATGCAACCTCATGGGGACACTCTCTTCACTAACGTACACTAACCTCTCTAGACCCCAATGGTGTTTCTAAAGTCAAAGTATCGGGAGAGGAAAAGATGTTGAGTCTAAGGCTCTCCACAATAGAAACAGAGATAAAGCTATGCATAGAACCAGTATCGAAAAGAGTTGAAGATAAAACTGAGGCTACTATGATCGTACCTTGAACTGTAGAAGGGTCAGGATCCTTCTCCTGATGGGTTTGTTCCACTGCAATAGTCTGGCATGTACCGTGGCCCTGTGACCCTGCCTGACCACTCTGAGCTGATCCACTCTATTGTTGCTGGTAGCCTGGTGACTGACCACCACGGCCACGACCTCCCCCTCAGCCCGAATGGCCGGAAGAACTCCAGTTCCCAGACTGGTGAGAAACTGGTGATGCATCTCCTATACGTGGCGTTATAGAAGAACCCCTACCACCAGCTGTAGGTGAGAAGATATGACAAAAACGCTGAGGATGGCCCATCTTGACACAAGATCGACACTCCACCAGGTCTCTCTGGCATTGAGGCCTAGTATGCTCGCTCTTCCCGCATTGGTATCATACTACCTAGATACCCGAAGATACATTTCTCCTACCATGATCTCCTCGAGAAGACTCTCTGTGGTGCTTCCTGCTATCAGTAGGAGGAAAACTAACAATAGATGTCGAACAGCCCTGGCTCACTACTCCAAAAGCCCTTAGGTTGCGCTCTATGATCAGTGCCTAGTTGACAATAGCGGATATCGAACTCAACCTGAAAATGTTCACCTACGATTGGATGTTGTGCCTCAGACCATCCTCGAACTTTCGCACAAGGAACAACTCATCACCTCTTAGAATAGTCTTGAAATTATATAGCTCAGTAAAGCGAGATGAGTACTCCATAACAGGAAGAGTACCATGTTCCAGGCTTATAAACTCTCGGGCTTGATCAGCCCTCAAGGTCTCCATGTAGAAGTAATCATAGAAAATGTGCTGGAACTCATCCCAAGTCATACTCTGCTAGCGTCTTGATTGTGAGATCACCTCCCACAACCTCTCGATGGAATCTCAAAGCATATAGTTAATGAGCTTCACTCTCTTCTCTGGAGGTATCTTCAGATGCTCAAAAATTGTTTGCGTGGCCTCTAGACATGCCTATGTAGCCTAGGGTCCTCCATCCCCAGAGAAAGTAGGAGGATGTTGCTACTAAAAAACCCAAGTCAACTCCTCCATCGACAGGGTAGGAGGCGGCACTCCTTGGAAGGCCTAAATCATCCTCATAAAATCTTCTCTAAACTTCACATCGACACCTTCAACTGGTATAACTGCTAGTGCCAAGGCTTTCATAGCAGGAGGATCTGCAGGAGGTCCCTGATCGGCCATATCCAGTGTCTGATCACCATCGGGCAGCTGACGTACAACCGGAGGATGTCTCGGTGGCATAACTCTGAAAGGTCAAATCACACCTTAGATTAGGATTATCAAATACTGATAACACAAGATTACAATAGATGAACATGAGAAAGAAACATCCAAGTTTGACAAAACATGACTACATGACATGTATAAAAACTACACGGTGTGTTCTTTAAAGCCATTCACATGGGCGTGCACCTCCGACACAACTGGTCGTGTAACGCCCCAACCACACGGTGTGTTGTCCCCATACACGGTGTGTACTTTAACTTCATTCACCTACTCGAGTCTCCCTACATGGCTAACCCACACGGTCCTCTTAACCCTAGACAACATGGCGTTCATGACCACCACATGGAATGTACTAGACAAGGTTTCAACGACCCGTGTAGTTAGTTACACTACCTGCTACATGGTTCACTCTACATGGCGTGATCCCTAAGAACATAGCGTGTACTTGAAGGTTTTCCTCGACTCATGTTTCTCGTGACACGGTCGAGTACTTAGGTTACATGGCCCAGCGTGTAATAACAGGACATGGCGTGTATAGTCAAAGTTTAATCTATCTATGTCGTTAGTCACACGGGTAGACACACGGTCTCTACAACATGGCATGTACCTACCGTACACGGCATGTTCCGGAAGATTTTCACAACCTTGTGTTTCTGCCCACACAGTCAGTGACACAGTTTAAAAACTACACAGCGTGTATTCATAAAGTACACGCCATGTATTCTGGGTTTTTTCAGGCAGTAGCTCAGAAACTACTCTGAAGCCTAGAAAACACAGAAAACAAGTGTTAAGGTGCCAAATTATAATCCATGAGGGCCAGTACTCCCCGTGAATCAAATCTTGGCATCTTATACAAGTTATAACAAAGAAACTAGGAAATGATCCACCAAATTCCGGTCCATGAAGGCCCATAACACCTCAAGAACCAAAGTTTGGCATCAATCTAAGAAAAGTACTACACAAAAAAATTCTCTATCAAACAGCAGAGATTCTATCAGGGCGTCTATCAAAATAGCATGTATAATCTACAAAACGTTTATCAGAACAACATGCAATCACTAATGTATCCTAGATAACATGGCAAGAATTCATGGAATGTGATTTCTAACAAGTTCTTATATGATGAATGAGATGGAATACCCTCATCTCATTAGGTTGTGATAGAAATAGAACCACAATAACAACAATAGTAACAGAACAAAGCATGTGAATCACCAAACGGTGAAATCAAATCAACTATAAAATTGAAAACTTGTAAAACTACAATAAACGAGGTAGTATGGCTTTTCCCTATACGTGGGTTAGGTACTCCCGAGCACAACTTATTACCAAGTACCTATTCTATCCTATCCCTAGCTATAGGCTCCAAAAAGTAAGTCAAGAGAAAAAAAATCATATGATACCACTTTGTAACGCCCCGGTTCCAGAAGCCACCCAGAGGCGCCCCGTACCCGGTTAGTCACATGGCCTCAAGTGAATTTCCCCGAATGCCAGAGGCTGTCGACTAGCAGTGAGGGCCTTGTGTGTGATAGTGGAGAAACTATAACCTCATTGGAAAAGTACACAGCGGAAGTAAACAACACATACAATGGCGGAAGTAGTAAATATCCAACAACAGTAAACAGCGGAAGACTAAAACAATAAACAATTGGATCACACACATATATATGAAATGATGCATGATACATATGTCAAGGAAAGTAGGAAAACAAGTCACAATGATGAATATAGTTCTAAAAAAAAGTACAAAAGAAAATAGATAAGCAACTCCTCATCATCGCAAGCCTCGGCTTGGTCCCATGCTCTCTTTATCAAATGCAAGTCAAGTACCTGAAGTGTAGGGTGATTTCCCTTATCTATACCTGAAACAATATAATCTATTTGGGACCAAAAGTATTACCCAAATAGGGTGTGAGACTAAATCCCAGTAGGCAACAACCCAAAGATCAGTGCCACATAGTCAGTGAGTATATAGAAGGTAAAGTATAGTAAGAAGTAATAGTAAGCAGTAAACAGGATGGTACACAATAGTAAACAATCCACATATCAACAAGAATCAGTGAAGCAAACAGCTAACCAAAAATAGGAAACCCTCTAGTAAGTACTCACAGCCATGCCCTCTGGTCCTATCCAAGAAGTACCAACAACCCTCTAGGCATTACACTCAGCGTAACCCCTCTGGTTTGGTTATACGAATTTATAAGACTCTCTGAGGAAGCACGCTCAGTCAATTCCCCTTATAGTCAAAGGTATTCAGGGACTCTCTGAGGAAGATTATGTGGTCAATTTCACTTATAGCCCCAAGATATAAAGACTCTCTGAGGAAGCTCACTCAGTCAATTCCTCTTATAGCCTCAGGTGTATCGTAGACTCTCTAAAGAAGCTCACTCGATCAATTCTTCCTATATCCTGGAATGGTTTAAAGGGATTCAATCAAAACAGAGACTCTATGAGGAAGCTAAATCGATCTATCCCCTTATAGTCTATAAAGCTCAAGACTCTCTAAGGAAGATCAATCAGTCTATCCTCATGTAGTCTATAATATCCAAGACTCTCTGGGAAGCTCACTCGGTCTATCCCCTATAGTCTATAATGTCCAAGACTCTCTGAGGAAGCTCACTCAGTCTATCCCCTTATAGTCTATGGCACAATGTTCTCTCAGCCCCATGTCAGTCAGTGCATAATAATGCTATAAGACCAAGTAAACTTACAGAGATACTTGGATAACCAGCCTACAACATAACAAGCATGTCAGGGAACGACACTCCATCCTACAGTCACAAGGCATGGAAAATAGGTATAACGGCCAAAGGCCGAACAAGACCAAAAGGTCGTAAGCAGAAAAAGGCATGGGAAAAGCATCCAAGCATAAAAAGTATCATTATACATAACCAAATTATCTCTAAACAAGAATAAAAGTAGGGAAGGAAAACAATAGGGGTAAAATAGTAAACAAACAATACCTCGTTCAAGTGTATTGGTGGGATTTGCACATAATACTCAAAGACATTGAATAGAAAGGCACAGACCACCTACCTTGATGCTAGGAGATCGATATACTTGAAACAGGAGGCTCAAATATCCTTATAACATCATAGATATATGAAAATGCACAAAACATTCAACCCACGATAACTTGAGAAAGATGAGGAATTGGAAAACAAAGCTCTAGGACAAGGAAGAGCTTACCACTGTGGTTCCAATGCCATCTACGACGGTCGATTCAGAGAACAGACGAAGGCTTGGGGTCTTGGAAGAGATTCTCGGCCGTACGGGACACTCTCAGTCGAAGAAGCTGAAGAAGAATCATTTTATGTGGATTAGATGTGACCTCGGTCCATTTAATGAGAAAAAAGTACACGGCGTGTGATTTTGGATTACATGACATGTACTAGGCTTTTCTGTACTCACCTTTAAGTGGCCTCCACATCACCCCTACATGGTTGTGTGTGTGGACTGGACATGGCCAGCACACGACCTTTCACGGAAAGGGAGTACACGGCGTGTACTCATAAAGTACATGGCGTGTACTTCAAACATTTCCAGAAGCTCCTCTTTTCTCAAAAACTCCAAAAAAAGAAAAACATACCTAAAAAGAAGGTCTAGTTTCTTACAACATCACTATTTCTCCTTGGATGAATGAATAGTTTAGAACCTTATTTTTAAAGGATTTTCTTATTCAAATCTAGTGGACTTTAATGTTTTGAAATTTATACAACCTATTATGATCAAGACACTCCAACTCATCCAGCTACTTTTGAAATTTTTAACCATTTGAGAGCTTTCAACAAATGGATATTCAGAGCGAGGGTTGCTATAATTTTATGGGAAAAATTGTCTCGATTATTTACAATAGTGAATATTGAATTGTTTGTGTAGAATTATGCATTGTGTTATGGTAGGACCATAGATCATGGAGGATTTTTTCTAGCCAATACTTCTTATCATTATTCACCATCTTATGGAGTACATTCAACAGAGTCTTATTGAAGGCCTTTGTATATTCATTTTCCACTTCATGATAGTGATATTATTGATTGGGCTAGATATTATACTCCTAGAATAGCTTCTTCAACTTTTTATAATAGAAATTGATATCATTGTCCATCAATATTGTGTGAGTGACCCCAAACCTGGTGATGACATGGGACTTCATGAAGATGATGATATTATTCTTCCTGACTTCTTTGAGGGGTATTAACTTAGACCACTTTGAAAAGAAGTCAATATAAGTAAGGATGTACTTAAAATTCTTAGCTATGGTTGGGGGATATATCCCCATGACAACCATTCCCCAAATGGAAAATGGCCTGGAATATTTAGTTGTATATAGAAATTATGGAGTCTAATGGACGAAGTTTTCGTGAATAAGGAATGCATGACATTTCTTAGTGAATTCCACATATTCATATATCATGGTTTGATAGTAATATCTCAACCTCCTGATTTGGTGGGAGAGCCTGATTCCAAATTTATGGGTTTCTAAGGAGCCTGCATGGAATTCTTCCATGATGGAATAAAGTTTCCTTCTTCTATGACCCTGAGGAGGATTCCATAAAATCTACATTTTTATAGGAATTTTTGATCATTTGAACCATCCTACTGAGTGATGTTCATCGCACATCACCAAATCAGTTCTCTCATTTCTCAATCTATCAGGAGAATCCCATTTTGGAGATTACCAATTATGTTATCCGTCCATCCATGATTGGTAACTGGTTCATCATGCTCTAGGGAAGTTTTGACCTGATTAATTTCGTTCATATCACATATGGAAATTGATGACACCATTCTTCAATGTGTGGTATGAAATATTTCTTCCTCTAGATGAGGGTCAGTCAATACATTGGTTGCATTATCCAGTGCATCATTGTGAGTGTTATGTGATCGGGGAACATGATTTAATGTGGGTTAAAAAGGGAATTCCCCAATAAATCCCCCGACGTAGCCAGTGAGAGGGTCTAGTTCTTCCTTTTTGATGGAATATTCTCCATTGATCTACTTTATCACTAGCTTTGCGTCCCCTTTGATATTCAGGTTGGATATGTATAGTTGTAGGGCATGTTCCAATCCATCGATAAGGGATTGGAATTCTACCTCGTTATTTGTGTAGACTTTGGATAGTGAGAAAAATTAGGGAAATTTTTTTTCTTTTAAGATACAAATACAGTCCCTAGAACAACTTGATTAAACTTTGAGTTTTCAATCCTTGTGCTAACATGACTCTATGAGGCACCATCAAAATACATCTCCCATGTGTGGGGAGTGTCATGGGTATAGAATACCTCCTCATATGGAATCTCGGTGTCTTTCAGAGTATTTCTTGGGTTAGGATGTGCTGTGAGGAAATAAACTAGGGATTTCCCTTTCACTAACTTTTGTGATATGAACTAAATATCATATTTCTAAAAAATGACTACTCATTGATCTAAGAACCCAATCAATATATGATAGACATGTATGTACATGAAATAATAAATATGAGAGATCATGTGGACTTTCTAGTGTTGCAAGTAATGCCTCAGATTTTTCACTATAAACATGAATTCAAGGAAGTTCTTATCAACATCAGAATATCTATTCATAGTACCTAGCATTATATGGATGATTTAGTGGAGATTATTCTCACTTACCGCATCATTTTTCTGTGCGAGTATGTCACCCAGTGAGAGATCTAAGGTAGAAACATATAATATTAGTGGACACCCTTCAATATGAGGCATCAAAACTAGTGGCTGTAGTAAGTACCACTTGATACATTAAAATGATTTCTAATAGTTGTCACCCCATTGATAATCTATTCCTTTTTTTATTATATTGGGGAAAGGGAGAGATTTTTTGGACAGATTTTCTATGAATCTATGAATTTAGGTGAGGTTCCCTTTCATTCCCCTTAGTTATATAATATTTTTATAGAGGAACATTGCTAAAATGGAATTAGTCTTCTCTGGATCAAACTCAATGTCATGGTGGAATACCACAAAGCCAAAGAACATTCCCAATGTTACCTTGAAAGAGCATTTCAAGAGATTAATCTTTAAACTATGTTGTCATAGATTTTTAAAGATTGTACAAAGATCTGTGAAGTGATCACATCATTTTCTAGATTTAATGACTAGGTCATTGACATAACATCTGACTATCCTTCCCCAGAATGGCATAAAGATGTGATGCATAGTGTGTTGGTGTGTATCACCTATGTTATTTAATACAAAGGGAATGAACTGATATTAGAGTATTTCTTAAGGCACTCGGAAGGCAGTGGATTCATCATCTTCAAGGGCTATTTAGATCTGATTGTACCATGAGTACTCATCCATGAAGGAAAGGGCTTAGAATCTAGTAGTCAAATTGATCAAGAGTTTTGTGATCAGTAATAGGAAATCATCATTCATGAAATACTGATTAAGTTCTCTAAAATCAATGGAGACCCTATTCTATCCATTATTTTCCTTGATGGGGATGATGTTGAAAAAAAATCTTGGTTATTTCACTTCTCAGAAAAAGTTATCTTTGATCATCTAGTCAAATTTCACCTCTACATTAGTGGCATGAGAGGGTGCATACTCCTAGATCCCAGTTTGAAGCCTTGGTGTTCATTGTGGTATGTGGACACATCTGGATTCAGTTCGGTAATTTCACTGTAGTTCAAGGAGAAAATATATCAATTTTGATTCGTAAATGAAATGTACATTTCTTGCTCTTCAAGGGTCGTGACCATGCTAATCAGAGTAGGTCATAGATCTTATTTTGTTCCCAGGTCTATCTTCCAGAGTACATCGATGGTGGTGTAGATTCCTTCCTTGAATTTTGGAGGGGTATTCCTAAGTTCATCCTCGTCCTATTCCATTTAGAATTCTTTGGATACATTTTTAGGTGAATATGGAAATCTGGGGGATTCTCCATCACTATTATGGTGGGGGAGGATATTAGAAGAGACAACATCATCCCTTCTTATCTGAGTCGTCATGGAGAGATTCCAAAGCTAATTTTCTTTTACACATTCACTAATGACAGGAGGGGCTTAAACCTCTGGAATTAGATCTACTACTACCACTAGATTTATGTGGAGTACATAGTTGTTGTCGAGCATACTCTAGGGATTCATAGGGGAAGTTCTAAAGCTATTGGTGGTGAAACTTGTATATCATCATCCTCCATTGTCTACTTTCTTACCTTTTTATAGAAATGTAATTTAGAATATGTGGCTCAGTAAGTCTCAAAGGGGGAATTGTCACCATGCAGTATACTGAATTTTCCATCAATTGTGTACTTAAAACACTGATATAATATTGAAGTTACTGTTAGGTAGTTACGGAGATAGGGTCTTCTGAGAAAGAAATTATATGTTGTTTCTTACTGGATAACCATAAAATCAGCATCAGATCTGAGTTCCCCACACTTAGATTCATTTTTGATATTCTATATAGGTCTTTCCTAAAGCTTATCATACCCTTGAATGGTCAACTTTGTGGGATATAGGTCCCATTTTCCATATCCAAAACATCAGAGGGTTCCAACTGGGATAATATTGATCCCAGAACCATTATCAATCTGATCCCTTTGGATATTAACATCATTGAGTCTTCTTCATACATATAGGGGTTTGATGTTCCCTTGTATGGCCTCTTCCTAATAATGATCAGTGAATGAGATGGTGATATGACATTATGAGGACATAGTCTCCGGTTGATAAAACTATAGTCTCTGGTTGATAAACCTTGACTGCATTGACTTCTATCTCAATCTCTTTTGGGTTTCATAGGGCTTAAACAAGTATATCCCTAATTTCTATTGAAATATGGAGTGCATCGAGGATTGAGATCTTGGATGGGAATACAAGAATATATTTTAGAACATCGTACTTTTGAGACAAAGTTCATTGCTTCCTGATATGGGGATTCTCCTGGGAATGCAATTCAGGAGCTGAGTAATTTGAGATGGACAAGATTAGAGATTATGTAGAAGTTTTCAGGATATATTCTACCAGTGGAGCAACTCTCACTGCCATCCCCTTTTGTTTGGGTTGATCAAATGGTTGAACCCCTGATAGGTGATCATGAAAGACAATTGGGTGTGGATGGCTGCTGGAGGGTTTTGATACACCTCTATGCCTCCTTTGAGCCTATTGGAGTTTTTTCCCATTACTATCATTTGTATATGTATCCTCCAAGGGAATATTACTAGAATATTGGGTCTAACCACATCTTTGTTGTCCCCTATATACTCGATTTTGGTGCATGCGGCCTCCTTTTCCCGGATTATGAGTGGGAAATTCATATTTGGGGGCATATTCATCATCATAGAAGTGGTCTTACAATGGTATTATGTTGATAGATCCAAAGATGAGATCTTCATCTAATGAGGATTACTTTTGTTGGGGTGTTTCCCATCCTATGGATGCTTCATGGAAGAAATCTACAAGAGTTAGTTCATACATTGGAGAAAAATATTATTCCTCCTCTTCTGTTTCTTCCTACTTCCATTGGTTACAATCACCTTTAGGAGGCACTTTTGATGTATCATTCTTAGGTGGTGGAGCTATTTTTGGTCTATGAAACCATGCTTTCTGGGTGGTGTGATCCCAATAAATTTTTTTTCAAGACATTTAGATGTTAACCTTTTTCACACGCCTGTCTAGAACATTCTAGAAACAATCCCTTTATTTTTCTTGAATGACGTTCATGAAATACAGCTTCTCTAGGGAGTTTTCTAATGCCACATGTCCAGAGTCCACCATGAGTTTATGGAAATATTTGAACATGATGTAATCCTATATATTATAACTCAGCTTTCTATGGTAAGTCCACTAGTTAGGACGGTTAGTGAGGTTTACCTAAAAAGGCTTCATAGGTTGTGGAATCTTGAGAAGATTATTGTCTATGGATTCCAAGATATAATCGGGGGATTGTTAATTATGGAAGGAGTATAATTTTTTTCATATGTTCCTCAAATCCTGGGTGACCCTAATTTATTTTTGTTTTTTTTCAAGGGAAATTTTATGGTTATTTCCACTCGACATGATGTGCTGGGTAGTTCGAAACTAGCCTAGGTGCCTAAATAGGTACTATCATTGGCCTGAGAATGAGAACTACATCTTCTACTTTGACTGGCCTTTTCCCCTAAGATGTGTGCATGATTTGAGACTTGGATCAGGTTTACTAAATGGAATATTCTTGATATTTTCTAGTTTTGACAAACTCACAGAATCCACTAGGATAATTCATAGCGATCAAAGGTGTCTTCATATCATCCCTAATATTTTAAGCACATATTTTCATCATTTTCTCTTACAAGGAAGGGAAGCTAAGTGAATAGGTTAAACCTTTTCATCTTTCTATGAGGTAAGACACCCTCTCATTCTCACACTCTATGTAGTTCATCAGCTTGATGATGGTCATTTTTTCTGAACATAGAGCTGAACTGATAGAGGAACTAACAAAAAAGGTATTCCCATCCTGCAACGGATCCTACTGGTAGGATTCTATACCAAACAAAGGCTGGCCATATTAGAGTCTGTATACAACACCTCATATTTTTTTCCTCCTATTGATCTTGAGGGCATATCATCAGCCCACATTGGGATAAAAAGTGTGTGATATGTTGTTCAGGGTCTCCTGAACTATCAAATGTAGATAAGGTAGGATTCTTGAAGTTGGGTGGTGTTGGAGTATTATCCACCCATTCAGGACTATTTCCTCTAGAAATAGGGATGACATTGTTTGTTTAAGGTTCAAGCATTACAATTGGTTTCTAATGGGTTTATTCATAGAACCAGAAACATCCAATGATTCTATATCAATTTGTACCTACTTTCCAAAGGTAGGTTCTCATTATTTGTGGACCGATGAGGCTTAAGAATTTTCATTAGTCAAGAGGATGGGAGGTCGGACTCATCACACCTTTTTTGGGGGGAATTATTGTCTACTTCAGGACTCTTTATATATTTGAGTTATTTTCGTGAATACTTATTAAATTACCAATTATGAAAATGAGTTTTCCTTTATATATGACAATCAATTATTAATATGTATGAGATTTAGAGAATCTTTTATATGTATTTAAGGTTATTAATCGATAGAGAATAATCTGTATTTGTTAGATATTATTAGTCAATGGTATCCTTTAACACATTATATAGAAATATCTTGTATATTATGATAACCATACTGATTTAAAGCCACTCAGTGGGGAACTTGAAGTTCATTGTTGTTCAGAAGGACATGGATTATTTCATATTTTGGATCGTACCTGCAGATGGGCTACCTACATATCCTTGTTAGAAAAGGAATCAGAACCCATGTATTTCGAGTGAAGAAGTATGAGTTTTATGCATGATTGATGGCCCACAGAAAGATTTCATAAATATTTTTACGCTCTAATCTCATGTGAGTCATTCTCTATGTGAGAAACAAGAGGTATTTGTAAAACCTGACGATTTTTCGATGAAAGATGAAATCATAAGAAATAATGTGGGGCTTATGTATGTATGACTACCCAGATAGATGAGGATTGGGATTTACTTCAGGGAAGAAACCCGGGAACAAGGTCCATAAAGTTATATGTGCTTTATGGAGATTTGGATAATTAACTTAGGACTTACTCCTGAGAAGGATTACCAAATTAGAGGGGACTTAAGATTGGGTTTTATTCCTGAGAAGGAATCCCATATCAAAAGAAATTAAGATTGGGGCTTACTCCTAAAAAGGAGGCCCAGGTTAAGAGGACTTGAGACTTTGGGGCTTACTTCTGGGGAGGATGCCCAAGTTTAAGGAAAATTATGATTGGGTCTTACTCATAAGGAGGATTCTCATATTAAGGGAATTTGAGATTGGGGCTTAATCCTGAGGAGGATACCCATATTAAGGGAACTTGGACTGGGACTTATTCCTAAAAAGGAGGCCCAGGTTTAGGGAACATGGGGCTTAATCCTAAGGAGGATGCCCAGATTAAAGATCTTCTCGTCTTAGAGGATGAGTTTGAAAGAAAAAAATCTCTATCCTTAGTGACATAAAGATATGTAAATCACTAGGTTTTTAGAGATGTTTCACATAATTCCTTTCATATATGGAATCCAATAAAGGAACCATGAAAAAAAAATGGTTCCTTTGAGGAGGGTTTTGAATGATAAATATTGAAGAGGAGAGGTGGATTTGAAGAAAATAGTTGAATAAGTGGGCACCCAAAAAGAGGTAGGTGCGCAAGTCCTGGTCGCGCAAGTCCTAGTAGCGCAAGTATACTTGTGTGAAACATGTGTACTTGCGCGACAGTTAACCCATAGGATAATACTTGGGAGAGACTTGGCTCAAGTCCTTAGTATTATCCCTAAAGGATTCCAAAAGTGCGGCGCCCAAGTTTTGTTGAAGGGATAAGGTGGCACGCAAGTGTCTTCATTTCCCTTAAGGGTTAGACACATAGGCGCACAAGTGATGATGAATTTCAACACTTAGGACTTGTTCCCCCTCTTTAGATCTTCCATTCTAGGTAAGAAATTACCGTAGAAGTGTTTAGAAGACTTCAAGTAGAGACTAGGGCACCGAGAGCTTAAATATGACTTTTGGAATTTTTTATCCCCCAAATGGGGGGCCCACAAGGGGTATTTATAGGCTACTGAAGGCCTTGGGAGAAAATAAAATAGGGTGTGCAAGTCACCTGTGAGGACCATATGTGGCGTGCAAGTATACTTGCACGACCATGATGAAACTTGCACTGCCCATTATTAAACAAATCATTGGTCATGCCTTTGTCTATTTTTGATGTTTCTTTAAAGGATGAATCTCTTCATGCTAAGGTGTTCCCTTTTTTTAGTTGTTAGACTCTATGAAAGAAAGGAGCTTTAAAATAAGTCCCCCCTCAGAGTTGGATCCGAAAGAAAGGAGGATTTGACTTTGAGGTAAAGGAGAAAACCAAGGAACTACAGTGCACAAGTTTTGAGTGCGCAAGTGGAGGCGTGCAGGTGAGATCCATGCAGGGTACGGTGCGCTTGGTACAGCCTTGGCCTATAAAAATGTAGTCATTCTCGCGCAAATCAACCAGATTTCAAACCTTCCCGCTCTAGCTACGTAGGTTGCTCTCATCACACAAGTGTATTGATTTTCCAAGGTTCATTGCTTTTGTTCGTGTCATGCTTCTGCAAAGGTAGTTTGACTTGCATGGTGATACCTGCTCGCCCAAACTTGCGCGACACAATTATACTTGTGCGCCAACATTGGACTTGCGCACCATAATGCCTTAGCCATTTTTTTACTTTTATTCACAAATTTTATGAAAAATCAACTTAATTAAGAGTTAATTATTCGACCTCTGTGTAGATTAAATGGCTCCTTGAAGAATTGGAATGGATGATTAGTTGTCCAACAAGCGGATTGATGATATAATGAATATTGTTGGCCATGATTACTATAATGTCTATGACAGAACTCTCCCAGATCTGGACAAGTATTTGAAGAAGTATCATCTTAATTTCCCACGGAGCATCTACCTGCCTCTATATGGCCATGGTTATCTGCAAGGAGTCAACATTCTAGATGCAAAGAATTATATACCTGAGATTCATCTGCACTGCTACTCCTCAATTTTGGTTATGTTTTGCATTAAGAGCAGCAACAATGGTGTGAACTTTCAAATTTTACCTCCATGCCATTTCATTGCAAATATGAAAATGGAAAAGCCATGGGCTGATATGTTTTCCGCTGGTGGTTAGTGGAGAAGAGACTATCATGGCATTAGAACAATATCTAAAAATAGTATTCTCTCCAAATGTCTCTTTACTTCCAGTTCTCCATTCTCAAATCCATGTATCCATCTTCCAAGTCGCTTGGACCAAAACAGAGTCACTATTTGATCATCAGAAAATTTTCTCAAACCGCACTCAAGAACATTCTTTTACAATTTTTCCAAGAAGAGCTGGTATCACTGCGTCTCTTATTGTATCCAGTTGAATGAATGAATTCCAGGTGGCTGCTGATGAAGCTCGGGATGCTGTAAATCTAATGAAGAATTATGTTGAACCCTCTTGTAATTCTTGAAAAAGATAATAGACTCCAATCTTTGGATGTCCTTCTAACTCTTGTGCATCAATGAAAACACTTTAATCTTCAATCATTTGTGCCTTCATTCTTTTTCTACCTGCTTAAAATTTTTACCTATGCCAATGGGCCTAATAAGCATAGTTTGATTTTTGCTAGGATTATTACAAATAACCCTATAAACTTTGAATTTTTTTATTGCTCAATATTACCTAAATCATAAAAAATGTATGTTTAGTGACCTAGGACTTAACTTTTGTTCATAGTTCCCTTTTCTTTTGTGGTCAGTTTAAAGTCATGCACGTTGGACATAAAAAGCTAATGTTTAAGGTCAAATAGCTTTGACCGAATGGATTAAAATTGACTTAAATCCTTGATAATTTATTTGAAAACATATTACCACATTCAAGTATGGGGGAAAACATGTAAACTATGAGTTAAGAAATTTTGAATCTGAGGAATGATATGAAAAAAGGGATAAAAGACATTAGAAGAAGTATTTCCTAAGAGTGAAGTTACCACTATTTAACAAACCCGTTAGGGGGTTGAATTATATAGGGCCACTTAAGGGCATTCGATGCATAGTCAAATAATATCATCTTTTGACTGACATGTCTGTTATGTAGAATACTTTTGTATGGCCGCCTAAGGGCATGTTCTGCATAGTCCGGAAAAATAACTCTCATAAATTTTTCTTTTTTATTACTAATAAGCCAGTGAAAGTTTATGGAGGTTCAAATTTTTCAAAGAACAGAGTTTGCTGTCTGGAGAGAGGTACATGAATATGGAGAGGATATTTCCAATAAATATTGTCTAAGAATTGGATGAATGTCACTCCTGCAAAGGTCTAACCCAAAAGTAGGGAAGGGAAATATAAACCATAGACTTAACTACTTTTAGATCATGAAAAAGAGTATGGGACAAATATGTTAAGGATGGCTATTTTTGTGGATCCCTACATATTGTCTTTAAGACAACTAAGGAAAAAAGTGGTTTTATTCCCAAAAATGAAGTTACCATTATTTAACAAACCCGTTTGGGGTGTTGAATTATGTAGGTCCACCTAAGGGAATTGGCTACATAGTCAAATAATAGAATCTCTCGGCTGACAGGTCTGTTATGTAGACTACTTATGCAAGGCCGCCTAAGGGCACGTGCTGTACAGTCGGGAAAAATGACTCTCAGGTATCAGAAATTTTGTGACCAGAAGTCAAGAAAATGGTTATGGATATCTACAAGTATTTAAGGTTAGGATTATAACACATCAAAATGGTAATTATTCAATTCATGTAGAGATACAAAGACCAATGATAACCATAATCATGTTGTGGCAGGGTCCTGAATTGATGTGCTGGACTTCACTACATATCCCATAAGTATGCGAATCAAGCCATACATAGTTCTTGAAATATAGTTTAACTTCATGTGGGATGAGAGTGTAGGAGATCTTAGTTTAGGGTTATAGAGCTCAGACCATAATAATGAATACACAGTGTGTGTTTTATAAACCTGATGTGAATGAAGACCAGGGTTTTCATACCACATTCATGTTTTCACATGGAAATTTTTTTAGCCAAGGGACTGAAAGTGGAATGTGGGGTTAGGCCCAAAGACTTGGGGCTGGATTTGAGGGACGCTCAAACATTCCTATGTATCCCATAAGGATGGGAATCAAGTCGCACGTCGTTCTTGAAATACCCTCTATACAGATTTGGTTCTGACATGTGAAGGGTGAAAGGGGACTTTTGTGCAATAATGGTTTGACCCAAGATTAAAGGTTCTTTAATTTCCATGTATGCACATAGTCTTTGGAATATAACATGATTGGAGATCAATGTAAATAATGATTCCCCCTCAGTTGAGGGTGTTAAAGAATGTTTTAGTTTATTGTCATATAGGACAAAAGTGTGAATAGTTTAACGTCATATAGCAAGGATGATAGTGAACCAATGTAAAAAATATTGGTTCTGGGGGCAGCTTCACGAATCAAAATCGTATGGGATAGAGGTGAACCGATGTGAAGAGATTGGTTTTGGGATTGAACCTCGAGAGTTTGCTTACGTACCCAGCCTAGACGGAAAGGATCAAAGTCCGCGTAGTTCAATTGAAGACTGAATTGGTGATCAAGTTTTTCTTGAGGACAACGACCTAAAAAATGGTGTTGGGACTTACGCATGGTTAGCGGCTCAAAGAGGGTGTTATGGTTGAAGTTTACTCTAAGATCACATAATTCATACTCAGTGTGAGAAACAAGAGGTAGCAATAACCCTAACGATACATAGTTTAATGTCACGTTGGACGTATAAGGGACTGGACACAGTTTAACATCATGTTGGACAATGGAGGGACTGTGCAGTTTAAAGTCTTGCAGGAAGGACTAAGGGGGGGACTGTGCAGTTTAATGTCATGCAGTAAGGACAACATGGTTGAACATCATGCTGGACAAAAAGAGGAACAATAAAATTTAACGTCATGTTGGACGACAATGTGTTGTACAGTTTAGTGTCATGTAGCTAGGACGTATTATGGACTTTTTCATAGTTTAACATCATGTGGGATGAAGAGGTGCACAGTTTAATTTCGTATATCTTGGAAAATAGTTATGCAGTTTAACATCTTGTTGGACGTATTGTATTTGTGTTAAAAAAAATACTTCTTCAAAAATATTTCATTGGTTGGAGTCGTGATGAGTTCTCTATCCATTGATATTAAAGAATAAGCTCCATTGGAGTAGACCTTATGTATTGAGTAAGGTCCTTCCCACTTTGGCTCAATCTTGTGATGTTTCTTTCCAAGTATCATTGGTGTTCTGAGAACCAATACCAATTCTCCTTGAATTAATGAACGAAGGCAAACTTTTTTGTTGAAAGCTCGTGCTATTAGATTATGATACACTTCCAAGTGGTGCAGAGTGCACAATCTTTTTTCATCTAATCGTTCCAATTAATCTAATCTCTTTTGAGATTTTTCATCTATAGATGACTGATCACAAATGGATACTCTGAGCGAGGGTGATTGAACCTTAATGGGCAAGACAGCTTCTATTCCATATACCAATGAATATGGAGTTGTCCGCGTTGCAGTGCGGGTGGTGGTTCGATAAGCCCATAAAGCATGAAATAGTTTATCAGGACATGATTTCTTATCTTTATCCACCATCTTTTAAAGTATGTTTGAAATAGTCTTATTGAAGGCTTCTATTTGGCCGGTGCTCGCTACATGATACCGAGATGAATGGTTGGATTTGATGTTGTATTCTTGATACAACTTCCTTACCTCGGATGAACAAAAGTTGGTGCCATTGTCCGTCAGTATGGTATGAGGGACACCAAATCTGGTAATGATGTTAGACTTGATGAGGCTAACAATAATTTTAGAACTAACTTCTTTGAGTGGTATTGTCTCTTCCCATTTGGAAAATAAGTCAGTAGCAGTTAGAATATAATGAAACTGCTTGGATGTAGCTGAAGGGTAAGGTCCTACTACATCCATTTCCCATGTGGAAAATGTCCATGAGTATTTAGCTGTATGAATAAACTATGTGGGTTGATGAATGAAGTTGGCACATACTTGGAAATAATGACACTTCTTAGTCAAATCAACACAATATTGTATCATTTAAGGACAAAAGTATCCAAGCCTTGAAATTTGATCAGATAGTCTATGTACAGACTGGTGGGCACCACAGACTCCTGCATGTACTTATTTCATGACAACCATTGTCTCTTCACCATCAATACATCTAAAGATAATTGAATCAAAGCATCTTTTGTATAGAATTTTTTCTAGGTGATCAGGGTTATCATAAAGAGTAAAATTGACCACACGTCTCCGGATTTGTTCTTTCCCATCTCTATCAGGTGGCAGTGTTCCATTTTGAAGGTATTACCTGATAGGTGTCATCCATCCTGTAGTATGACCGTATGGTTCAGAAATGGGACAAATTTCATTGATTTCCTCTATTATAGTTTGAACATAAGGTGAAATTGTACGACGGTGGGCAACAGTGATGATTGTTTCATCCCGATTTGGATCTGCCATAGCTGTGGCTATCTTAGCCAGTGCATCAGCTTGGGCATTTTATGATCACGGGACATAAAAAAATGTCAGTTCTGAAGGAAATTCTTCCATTAACTCTCTGACGTAATCATACAAAGCTATTAACTCTTATTTTCGGTTGGCATAATCCCCATTTAATTTTTTGATTACCAGGTCTGAATCACCTTTCACCTTTAAGTGATTCACTTGTACCTGAAGCGCCAACTCCAATCCTGTGATGAGAGCTTGATATTCTGCTTCATTATTTGTACCGCCTTCCCATAATAAGAAGGAATAGGGTAACACTGCCTTTTCTGGGGAAATAATCACAAATCCTAACCCAACTTTGTTGAATTTAGGATCTTCCATTTTCTTCGCTACTGGACTTATGGAAGCACCATCAAATTACATTTCCCATGTTTGAAGATTATCTTGAATAGAAAAGACTTCCTCATCAGGAAGTTCAATATCTAAAGATGTATCTTCTATTGAAGGGTGTTCAGCAAGGAAATCAGCCTAAGCTTGGCCCTTTATTGCCGTTTTTTGACACATACTGGATATCGAATTGCTGCAAAATAACTGCCCATCTTTCCAGACGTCATGTAAGCATTGGACGACTAAGGATGAATTTGAGAGGGTTATTGAAAGATACCAATTGGACCTCATGATGTTGCAGGTAGTGTCTCAATTTCTGAACTAAAAATATTAACACTAGGTATCACTTTTCAGTACTTTAATATCGGGTTTCTGCTTCAAGCATTGTCCGACTAAGATAGTAAAGGTTGTTTTCATTCCCAGTGTCATTCTTTTGGGAAATGAAGGCACCCAATGATATCTCTAAAATATTCACATAAAGAATAAGTGGTCTTCCTTCAACAGGTGGAATTAATACCGGTGGATTCAAGAGATATTTCTTGAGAATATTGAATACTTCTTGACATTCTTCAGTGCACTGGTAAGTGACTCCCTTCTTCATCAATTTGGTGAAGGGTAAACTTTTTCCAGCCAAATTGGCAATGAAACACCGAATTTAGGCCAAGTGTCCTTAAATTCCTCTCAATTTCTTCAAATTTTGATGAGGTTACATACCAAGGATTAAATTTGTCTTCTCAGGATCAACTTTGATACCACGATGGCGTACAAAAAAGCCAAGAAATTTTCCTGAGGTTACCCCAAAAGCACATTTTAAAGGGTTCATCTTCAAATTGTGTTGTCAAAGTTTGTGGAATATGATTTCCAAATTATCCAAGTGATTAGAACATTTTCTGGATTTAACCACCAAATTTCCCACATAACATTCAACAAACATCCCTAAAAAGGGTTTGAAGATACGACGAATGGAACGCTGATATGTTGTGTCTGCATTCTTCAGGCCAAAGGGCATTAACCGATAGCAAAACACACCCTGAGGGGCTTTGAAGGCTGTAGATTCATCATCTTTTGGAGCCATTCAGATTCAATTATACCCAGAATATCCATCCATGAAGGAATGTTCTTCATAGCTAGTTGTTGCATCAATTAAGAGTTCTGTGATCGGAAATGGAAAATCATCCTTGGGATAATGCCGATTAAGATCTCTGAAATCAATGAAAACTATAATTTTTCCATTCTTCTTTTTCAAAGGGGAAATATTATCTAGCCATTTGGGATATTGAACTTCTCTGATGAAGTTATCTTTGATAAGCTTATCCACTTCAGCTTCAATTTTGGAAGCATAAGTTGGGTGTGTTGTCCTTGCGGCTTGCTTGAATCCTCGATGTTCTTATAGCAAACCCAAATGATGAGTAGCAACATCAAGATCAAGCCCTAGAATTTATATATAGTTCCAAGCAAATATATCTCGATTTTTCTTTAAAAATAAAATATACATTTCATGCTCTTCAAGAGTCACGGATGCACTAATTAAAGTGGGGCGTGGATCTTCTTCTGTACCCAGATTTATTTCTCTGAGTTCATCCACAGTGGTAGAGATACTCTCTTCAAATGTTGGAAGAGCATCTCTAAGATCTTCCTCTTCTTCTTCAACACATCTTATTTCTACCATTTCTACTTTCATAGTAGATGATCAAGAATAATTTCCATGACCAAGAGAGATGTTAAAATTTAAACATCTTGAAGAAGAGGCTGCCATTTCTGACCCTATTGATGATGAAGGGTCTTCCTTGGGTAATAAATAGGAGATGATGGATTGAGAATAGACATCATCATTTATCTCTGACATTGCTATAACTTCTTCTGTCCTGGTTGATAAATTATAGAATTGCAAGATTTCAACGGATGAAATGAAGACATCTCAATTTGAGATTTCATAATTGCTTGGTGAATCACCAGTTTCTCCCATGTTGTCTGGCTTGATTTCTGTAATTGAAATTATGGAAGTTTCCATAGGAGTATTTGTATTTGGGTCTATCCTATCAATTTGACTGATAGGCAACACATAATCTATACTCACATGTATGAATGGGTTTACTGGAATCTTTTCCAAACCATATGGAGCATTAACTTTGGTAACCTCCCTTGTTGTGGATTTCTCCTTACCCTCCATGTAATAGATTTCTGCCTCAATGTATTGATATTCACATGTTTTGAATGGGGATTTATCACCGTACAATGTCCCAATTTGACCATTGAAACAATATTTGAGACATTGATGGTATGATGAAGGTATAGACGCATGTTTATATAGCCAAGGTCTTCCAAGAAAAATGTTGAATACTGTGTAATGATGAACAACCATGAAATCTGAATTGGATACAAGATCTCCAAACTGAGTTCTAAGTGTGATCTCACCTAGAGGTTATTTTTAATTTTTATCATATCCTTGCAACATCAAAGTAGAAGGAGATAAATCAGATTCAGTGAGGCTCAATCGACGAAGTGTACGAATGGGGATGAGGTTGACTCCTGAACCATTATCAATGAATGATATTCGGATGTCTACATCATTGACCTTTACAGATAAATACAAAGGTCTAATATACCCATTCACAACATCATCTTCATCTTTATATGTAAAAGATATCGCTACATGGCATTCTGCAGGATCATTCTCTATATGTTAGACTTCAGCCGCAGCAATTTTAGTTTCGAATTCTTGAGGACTTGAAAAAGCCTCAATGAGTGCCTCCCAAAGATCCTTTGATAGATTTAAAGCATCCACAATTGATAACTTGGCTGGTACTTGGTCCAAATGCTTCAAGACATCATACTTTTGGTCCAAAGGTCTACGTTTCTCAATAGGAACAGGTGGTTTCATAGGTTCCTTAGAATTTGATGCTTTGGAAGTAGATGCATCTTGTATCGGGGTAGGAGTTGGAAATACTCCTGGATTTGGAAGATTAGACTGACTAGGTCTATTTACTTGTTGAAAGGAAGAAGGTGTAACTTCTATCCGATCATCCAAAATAACTGTGCCAGGAGTTAATATTCCATGCAGGGATGAACTTTCTTGTTCTTGTTGAGCTCGTGGAAGGGCTCTTCCATGAGTGTCTGCTATATATAGTTCTATCAGGGGTAGAATTGGAATAGTGGCTTCTAGGAAATCTATGTCATCCTCTGTATCCTAGACCTCTGAAACTCCCTCTAATTCCTCTGTTTGATATAGGGAACTCAGGCTCATCAAGATCGAAACTGTGACTGGCATAAGGATATGTTAATTGAATCATGTTAACATAACCAAATATCAACTCTTCATCTGATGAAGACTCTGCCTGATTAGCCAGTTTAGGTTGTTCCGTTTGGTGGGCTGGTGCCTGTGGATTTGAAGTATATGGCATAAAATCTTCCAGAGTCAAATACAACTTAGGCTTTGACATGATCTCATCTTCTTCTGAATTTTCTTCTTTTCTTAATTATTTCATTTCTTTGAATATTTTCCTTCTGATGAAGGGGGTTTTCTGTGTAATTCATAGCAGAAGACACAATTGGTTTCTTCAATTGTGTTCGTAAAATGGCATGAGTTCAGTTGATCATTTTTATGACCATCCAATCATCATATTTCTACGCATTTTTTCTTTTGACTTCTTGTCAGTCTCCTTCTTCCTCTAGATCTGTAGTAGTAACACATGCTTCCTGAGCTGAAGAACCTTTCAATTTGACTTGTCCCGAGTCCACCATTTTTTGCAGGAGGTCTTTGAAGACAAAACACTCCTGAATGGGATGCCCCAACATCTGATTAAATGGGAAATAGTTGGGACGGTCTTCATCTACTTCCTTGTTCGGTCTTTTGGGCCATAGCAATTGAACCAAATTATTTTCCAGAGCCGAAATGAAGTAACCCAGAAATTTCTAATTTTGGAAAGAATAGACATTGCTCTTTAACTCCTCAAATTGTTTCTATCTTTGATATATTTGATCATCTTGACGAAAGGGCCTTTGTTGTTGACACTCAGGAGGTGGAGCCCTTCGATAAGATGAAGTTTTTGAAGTAGAAGCAGGTACAAGTGCTTGTTTAAGTGTAATTATAGCAGTCTTTTATCTACCCATTCTCCTTCCTGGAACTGATGGAATTACATGAGTTTTATCCTTATTCTTCGTAAGAGAGTCTTTGATCTGCTGAGCGATCGAAGTAAGGTCTCAAAACCCTCCTGTGTATTTCACGGGGATCAACGGTGTGTGTAATTCATCATGAAAATTTTCCAAACTTATTGGCAACAATTCTTCTTTAGGGATTTCTAAGCTTAGGGAATATGTTAATCCCTTCCAGCGAGTAATGAAATCTGAAACCCTTTCATTCACCCTTTGCTTACAATTTTTAAGATCAAAAACTGTTGTCTTTGGCAATGTTGAGCTGAATTGAAGAAGGAATATTTGGTGGAGATCTTCTCATCCAGTAATTGACCTAGATTGCAATATTGTATACCAGATAAAAGAAGGTACTTGTAATGACTGTACAAAACATCTGAGCTTAACTGCTTCTTGTTGCTGAGAAGTTCCCATCATAGGATCACAACGAGAAACAAAATGTGTTAAGTGTTGGTATGGGTCTCCCTAACCATTAAATATTGGGAATGTGGTACTTTCAAAATTTGATGGGGGAGGAATTGCATCAACCCATTCAGAGTAAGATCTCTTTTCTGGTTGAATTTTTGCACGTTTTCCCTCCATAGCTTCCAACCGAGCCGTTAATGACCCAATGGTAGTTATTACCTTTTGAGAAACATCCGGTTAAGCGTGGACCTGAGCAGCTGCAATAACTAGAGCTTGGATAGATATGGTGGATGGTACTACAACTGATGGTAGAACCATCTATTTTTATTGTGCATGACCCATAGGATTAGACTGGTGAGGGTGTACTGGTAAAGAAGGATATTCCTGATCCATCTTAGTAGCTGCAAAAAAATCCCGTGATTGATTGACTCCAACACGCTTAGGAGGAAAACTACCTTGAAGTAGTTCTGCATTCAACCTCCTTAACTCCTTCATTTCTTCCTCTTATTGTGCAAACCTTTGATCTAATGAGAGTGATTGGAATTCTCTAGAGGAAGGTTATGTAACCTGATTTTTTCCTTTCCCCTTGTTGGATGCCCTTCAGAGAGGGGGAAGTTGGTTACTTGAAGGAATACCTAGATTCTCGGTAATCCTTCAATTTCATGTATGCACACCTTCTTCATTTGTGTCTGTGTGTACAACTTCTTGAGAAGGAACTTATTCATCTGATCCCTCTGAGTGAGCCTCATGTTCTAGAGGATCAGCAACAACGACATTGATGACATTTATTGATGCATAACGCATTAAATCCTTTCTATCATCATTTCTATGATATTGTCTTCTTCCATGTCCTTTATGAGACATTGCCTTTTGTTGATTTGATCCCTCAGGAACTTCTTTACAAACCATAATTTGGAGGGGATCTACTGATAATACGTCTCTTCATTCCTCTTGTGTCTTCTTCCCTAATCGAGAGAGGACTGACTTTCTCTGAGGAAGAGATTGAGGATTTGAAAAAGTCCTTAGTCCAGTAAACTGGGATTGTTACTACTATTCTTGATCAACTCCTTGAATCCTATTTGTTGATTTCTAGGGTTGGGTTAAAAGAGTCCTCATTATAGAAATATGGGGTGGTTCTTGAGTTGCTACATCTGAGACTTTCTTAAAATCACTCCTGATCTTGCGGAATTTAGTCTGGAAATTGGTTGGGTTCATCAACCTACATCCACTAAAATCACCTAGATCAAATGACCGCTGGATGATTGCTGACACTTCTGTTAACTGATGATGTGCCTGCTCTAAACCAGAATCTTGTTCGATATTCTCATTGGCCTGATGCAAGAGTAATTCGACAACTTGTTTTCTGTATTCCCGAATTTGGGAAGAACTACTTGATGCATGTTCCTGAGAAAGCCTTTGATTACAAACAAAACCAATTGGTTGTGGTTGTCCATGGGAAATAACATTGCATGAGACCATTTTTGGTAGGCTTTGTTGACTGGAGAGTATAGTGAAATGCATTGCTCCATGAAAACCCCATCCCCTGATATGAATACTAGATAGGTAATTGGCAATTAATTGACGAAATCTTTTTAGTGCGCCAAGGCATGAACGCTGAAGGTCTCTATACTACTTTTCAGCCTTCGGATATCGAGAAACTGAGAGAGATTCCAAATTAATTTGTCTTTGTAACCCTTCTATTATCTTGACATGATTTTCATATTCATCATAAGATAATATTTTATCTTTCAAGTGACAAAGAGTTTTCCAAATGTTGAGACGAATATCGTGAATACAATCTTCCATCAACATCTCTGGAATGTCATACTGAGAGTCATCCAAAGGACAAAACATGACTGGCACTTCACCTTTCACCAATTGTTTTCTCATATTTAGCAATTCCTTTTTATCATTCAATGAAGATTATTCTACATAATTAGACCAGAGCTGGTGCTTCCTTGCTGCTTCATCAGATTAAACAAGACTGGTAGATAATTCATTTATCAAACGAGAAGATGAATGACCCAGGGGTGGTTCGAATAATGACCTACACCCCAGGCTATCTTCTGATTGAGAAAGTATTTCACCTGTTAGCGGTAAAGCATCAGACATGACTGGATTTACATTTTCAAGTGCCTCATGATAAGAGGGTTTTCTCATTACTGCATTTTCCTTTGAAAAATTTTCCAGGCAATGAGAATTACTACTGTAGAGAGGACTTTCGCAGCTAAATTCATCATCATGTGGAGTACCACCATGGTGGGTTATAGCAAAGGATGAAACCATTTGGTCCTCGATCTTCTGACCACACAGAGGGTTCTTTTGACTCTCATCTGAATATGATACTTTGAGATCGACCGAATTGTCATAAAGAAAGCCTTCATGAGGATGTGTCTGATGAAGACCATCGGAAGTAATGTTCCCACTATTGGGAAATGAGAGAGTATAATCTTGAGTTCCAATAGATAATTGTCTGAGGGATTGAAGAACTCCAGCATTGAGAAAGGCCTTACTATATATTGGCTCTTTATTTCATGACTATGATGAATGGGTATTTTTCTAAGACACCTTCTTACTCACTTTGGGAACCACTTGTTGACGAAAGTGGTTATTATTGTCAGGTGTATGTGCATGCTCAGGATAAATAGTCAGGTTAGACTGATTATCTCTATTCAAATCAGGTGTATGTGCCTGACTTGATTGTTCGTATGACATGGGGGAGTGTGCCCCACAACCCTATTGGACTGGAACAGAGGTGTGTATCTGTTCCGGAGTGATACGTTGATGTGTCACTCCACTGGTAGGGACAGATTTGAATTTCTTTCCATGTGATGCTGCCGAAGCTGTTATAATATTCTGATAGGCATCTAGAATATGAGCAGAGATTTTCTTCTGCTCTTTCACCATTGTTAGAATGTGCTTGGTGACTTCAGGTACCGGAACGGGAATATACATCCATTTTGTTCTTAGAGTAGGTGTGTATTCCTGCTCCTGTCCTCCTTTTCCTATAAGTGAATTCTGACAGTACTCATGTGTGGGGGCTGAGAGTTGAGTCTGCTCCAAATTTTTCGTCGGAGCATTCCGACTGACTTCTCTAGGTGCTACCAAACGAGACTGTTGGCAGGCTTGATGAACATTGGCAGGTGTATGTTCCTACTGTGAACTCTTCGTCAAGTATGGTTTATGAATTTCTTTCAATACTAGCAGACGAGACTACTGACAGAATTTCTGATTGTAAACAGGTGTATGTCCATGCTTATTAGTTTCCACCATATTAGATTGGTGATCTTCTTTGGTTGTACTCAGATGAGACTACTGACTAGCTGATGAGTTATAAATATGTGTATAAGCCTGCCTATAATACTCCACCAGAATTTCTTGGTGGGATTGGCGTGTCACTGCCATACGAGTCTGCTGGGTAGTAACATCAGTACGGACAGGTTTATATCCCCGCTCATTGCTTTCCATCAATTTGGATTGATGGACTTCTCCGGAGGGGGGAAAAGTAATAACCTACTCCCTGTTGACCATATTTCACCTCTGGCAGTTCGTCTTACAGACTCGGGTCTAAGGAACCTGAGCCGAAGCCCTAAATTTGGTACCCTCATCATGTTGAGGGCACACTGTCACACGATTCTGGCGGTGATTGTTGATGGGAGCCCTCGGGAAGGACAATTGTCTCCTTGAATTAAGTCCTTGAGTGACCTTCTCATTCACCTCCCCATAATATGGGAGGGACTAGTGATTGTGTTCTGGGGATAACGACCCAAAACGGTTGGAGACGGTGGTTGGAACCACCTGCTTCTTGATCACTGGTCGTCGCTTCTCGGAAAACCAGGGTGAATTATTGACTTGGAGGGCTTTTCGAGCGGCCTCCAAAGTCGGAATGGTACTTTGTTGATTGTATTCCTTAACCAGTGCATTTGAAACCCACCGTTGAAGATGCGGGGAAGGTGATGTTGTCCTCAGAGTGGACGAAGATCCAGTAGAAGTAGCGGCAGATGCATTCACAGGTGTGAACTTTAGAGTAGCCATTTCGGTAACGCAAAGAGATCTTAGAAACGAGTGAATGTTTGATATAATAGACATAATCAAGATAAGTTTGGCCACTACATCTTTTGGATGAGAAAATATGTTATTGATTTTTTTTTTGGCCCTCTCATTGAGTTTAAAAAGGGGCCTAACAAATAAGTAAAACATAATTTTAACTTGGTTAAGGATTCACGTCGGGTTCACCATTTTTTGTTTCCTTTGGAAATGCGGATGACCTTGTTTGTTTAATGTTCAAACATTCCAATCAGTTTCTAACGGGTTTACTCATAGAACCGGAAAACATCCAATGATTCTATATCCATTTGGACATACTTTCCAAAGGTAGGTGCTCATTAGTTGTGGACCAATTAGGCTTAAGAATTTGCATTAGTCGAGAGGATGGGAGGTCAGACTCATCACACCTTTTTGGGGGGGAATTATTGTCTACACTAGGACTCTCTTTATAGATTTGAGTTATGTTCATGAATCCTTATTAAATTACCAAGTATGAAAATGATTTTTCCATTAGATCTGACCATAAATGATTAATATGTATGAGATTTAGAGAATCTTTTATATGTATTTGAGGTTCTTCATCGATATAGAATCATCTATATTTGTTAAATATTCTTAGTCAATAGTATCCTTCAACACATTATATAGAAATCTCTAGGTCATTATGATAACCATACTGGTTTCAAAGCCACTCATCAGGGCACATAGAGTTTATTGTTGTTCACAAGGACATGGATTATTTCAGAGTTGGGATCGTACCCACAGATGGGCTACCTATGTATCCTTGTTAGAAAAGGAATCAGAACCCACGTAGTTCGAGTGAATAAGTATGAGGTTTATTCATGATTTATGTCCCACAGAAAGATTTCATAATTACTTTTACGCTCTAATATAACGTGAGTCATGATCGGTGTGAGAAACAAGAGGTATTAGTAAAACCTGACGATTGTGACACGAAAGATGCAATCATAAGAAATAATGTGGGGCTTATGTACGTATGAATGCCCGAATAGATGAGTATTGGGATTTACTTCAGGGAAGAAACCTGGGAACAAGGTCCATAAAGGTATATGTGCTTTATGGATATTTGAATACTTAACTTAGGGCTTACTTTTGAGAAGGATTCCCAAATTAGAGGGGACTTAAGATTGGGTTTTATTCCTGAGAAGGAAGCCTAGATCAAAAGAAATTAAGACTGGGTCTTACTCCTAAAACGGAGGTCCAGGTTTAGAGGACTTGAAATTTTCGGGCTTACTCCTGGGGAGGATACCCAAGTTTAATGAAAATTATGATTGGGGATTACTCCAAAGACGAATGCCCATATTAATGGAATTTGAGATTGGGGCTTACTTCTGAGGAGGATACCCATATTAAGGAAACATGGACTAAGACTTATTCCTGAAAAGGAGGCCTAGGTTTAGGGAACTTGGGGCTTAATCCTAAGGAGGATGCCCAGATTAAATATCTTCTCATCTTAGAGGACGAGGTTTAATGAATGAAATCTCTAACCTTACTGACATAAAGATATGTAAATCACTAGGTTTTGATAGATGTTTCAAATAATTACTTTCAGATAAAGAAGCCATCATAGGGACCATGCAAAAAAATGGTTCCTTTGAAGAGGGTTTTGAAGGATAAATCTTGAAGAGGAGAGGTGGATTTGAAGAAAAGAGTTGAATAAGAGGGCACCCAAAAAGAGGTAGGTGCACAAGTCCTGTTGTGGCGCGCAAGTCTTGGTCACGCAAGTATACTTGCGTGACACATGTGTACTTTCACAATGGTTAAACCATAGAATAATACTTGGGCAAGACTTGGATCAAGTCCTTAGTATTGTCCCTAAAGGCTTCCAAAAGTGTGGCGTACAAGTTTTGTTGAAGGGATAAGGTGGAGTGCAAGTTTCTTCATTTCCCTTAAGGGTTAGACACTTAGGCGCGCAAGTGTTGATGAATTTCAACACTTAGGACTTGTTCCCCCTCTTTAGATCCTCCATTCTAGGTAAGAAATTACCTTAAAAGTGTTCAGAAGACTTCAAGTAGAGACTAGGGCACCGAGAGCTTAAATATGACTTTTGGAATTTTCCATCCCCCAAATGGGGGGCCACAAGGGGTATTTATAGGCTACTAAAGACCTTGGGTGAAAATCAAATAGGGCGCACAAGTCACCTACGTGGTCCATATGTGGCACGCAAGTATACTTGCGTGAACATGATGAAACTTGTGTAGCCCATTCTTAAAAAAATCCTTGTTCATGACTTTATCAATTTTTGATGTTTCTTCAAAGGATGAATCTATTTATGCCAAGGTATGCCCCTTTTTTAGTCATTAGACTCTGTGATGGAAAGGATCTTCAACAAGGAAATAGCTTCCCTTCGGGGTGTACAGGTAGGCATTTCACTTCCTTGGATTCCATTTGAGTAGTCATGGACTCGATGACATTAATTAACTCTGGACGCAATAATTTCTAAGCCACCTATCATTTAAAGGGAGTGGGATTGTGTGGATTATGTGTTCCCTTCTTCATCTCTCACTGATTATCAATTCATGTTATGACTGAATGATTCCCATGATGATGGATACTTTACTACCGCAATAGATGGAATTCATTGTCATTTTCGACTTCCTCATTTATGTAGAATGTCCATTTCAATATGGATCAAATATTATAACTAGATACCTCTCTTTTTTGAAGACCATATATGGGAGGAAAAATATTAATATCTACCTGAAGATGATACCCACCAAGGATATTACACCTGAGTAGATCCTTATTGAGTTGTTGGAGATTTTTTATTTCACTCTGATATTGTGATAGTTGATCATCCATGGAATGAATCTCAAATCTTCTGGACCATGATTAGTATGTAGCCACACCATTCCCTTTTTCTGTGGAAATGTTTCACCCAAGAGGTGGCATCTCGTTATTCGGCAGTGCCATATTTTGGAGCCTTCTCTAGTTTCGAATAAATGCAGCAATGGTTGGTGAACTGAAATCAACCTCCTCTCAGGGTCTATTTTTTGTGTAGTGGACCTATACATTTGCATATTCAGCAATTTATGCCATTTTTACAATGACAACAAAAATAGAGTCATATCGAGTGATAGTGGATGTGCCATTAATTTTAATGCAACAGGCTGATTCTACCCTACCTTCGTTAGGGTCATTATTTGAACCTTTGAACATATTGGTTTGTTTTGTCTTTCAACCTCGGTGGGGTTTGATCGCCTTTATTATACATTCCACCCATCTCAGCCTATGAAAATTGACATTGAGGGAGTTTCTGGTTGTCATAGTCATATGGGCCCCAACTAGTAGAGGTTTTTATTGTGGTTGGAGGGATAGGTGGGACACTGACTACTTTCCTCCCAACCTAGAGAAGATGTATTCTAGATGTGGTGATAATGATGATGAAAATTCCCCCATACCATTGGGGTGGTGTCATTTGAGGATAAAATTGGAATTGATTGGTCCTGTTATTGATGATCCAATGCCTCCAGTTGGGTTTTTGATGAATCATGGGATGTAGATGATTATATAAATTCCCTTATCCCATTGGGTGGGGGTGATCTAGAATCTCCAATGATTGTCATAGTTCCCTCTTAGGGGATGATAAACGTGGAGATGGTGATTGAAATATAAATTCCCCCAACCAGGTGGGATAGGGTTCACTTGCAGCTATCATCGATGTGTCCCAAATCCTCACAATAATTGATGATCCAAGAGGTGGAGGTGGTGGTAGATATTCTTCAGGTCTGGTGAATCAAGTCTACTCCTAGACTGCTAAGACAGAATCTACTACTACAACCCATTTTATGAGGTTTAGTTGTGATCTTGTGGGATCTTGGTGAAATAGTATCCCATGATAAGAACCATTTCTTATGGTAAGTTATTTGGATGATCGCAACTTTATTCTATCTATCTTAAATGAACTATTATTAGTTAAAGGGACCTAGTTTGGAGTCTTACTATCTATCCTCTCCCTTCATTCAAGATGTTTGGGCATCGTTAAAGTAGGTTAATTCTATTATAGTGACCAACTAGCCGGATTTTTACTTGGTCCTCTAATTTTTCTGAAGTCTATGGCATTACAGGAAGTCATATCTGAGGGGTTCTACAGTTCTAGGGAAAAAGAGTGTAACACTCCATACTGTCTATATCCTTGAATTTAGATGCATGATATAAATTTTGATGTTAGCTACTAAAGAGTTGTTGTCGAATGGAAGCATGCATGTTGAAAATTTTCACTAGGAATTTTTGGTTTTGGATCCCAAGCCTTGAAGGTAGTATCCATATCTAACTGAAAATAGATTATCCTGGTAGTTTTAAGGTGACCCTCATATCCTAGATAATGGAGGTATCTAAACATTAGTCATTGAATATTATCCCACATATTTTTTCATAAATTATGTATTAACTCCTATCTAGAACTTGTGGGATCTCATAGTCATAATTATAGAGTGGAAAGAATATGATTGGTAGGTTTTTTCTAGATAACTCTTTCCATATTTCAATGTCGTCCTCTTTTTCATCAGAATTACATGCCTCCATCCGATCAGACCATAGAAATTGCATCTGAAGGTCCCCTACTGATGATAGTAGAGTATTATTTTAAGTCTATGGGGAACCACATATAGTTGACCTCAATGTTCTGAGAACCCCTCTATATGAAGGTTTTAGCGTTTTGGACAAGGCTATATATGAAGGTGTCTGGGTAAGGGGAGGATTCCCTTATTCGGGGGAGATATAGTCATGGGAATTTTTACCATGGGGGATTTCAAGAGTCGAGTCCATGTGATCCATTTCCACACTACTACAAGGAGGACTATCACAATATTGAGTGTCTTCTACTTCCGCATTGATAGAAAAGTCAAAGAACCCTTTTAGTGTTGATAATCTATCTCGAACAACCTCAAGGACACTGGAATTGAGTAGATTACAAATATGTTCCATTTTTTATATCATGATTGGAATATGTTTACCATCCTTTCGGGATGTGTAGGGATATGAACTTATTGTATGACGGTTTACATAACTTTTATATAATCATATGATGCTGCTGGAGTATGAGCCCAGTACTGAAAATCTTCTGGAATATGCTAATGATATGTCTCATTATTCAAAGGAATATGAGCTTGTACTGAGACATGCTCCATTATTATGTGGAGATACTCAATTAGGACTGGGGTATGAGCTTGATCCTAATACTTTGGTATAATCCATTAGTCTTTTTTGATAGGAGTATGATTCAGCCCTGAGGCATGTTCCACTCTCACCTGGTGAGCCCCGATTGGAATAGGAATATGATCCTAGATAGAAAATTCTTCCCCCACTGGAATATATCGATGAACCTCTAGAATGGGATAAGGAATATTAGCCTCCTCCTATATTTCCTTGGAATGATGTTGGCACAGTCATTCATTGGCAGAAGTAGGAATATGTACCTTACTTTTGTGATCTGTTGGAATATGACAAGCATATTCAATGACATGTGATATGAGCGTTTCATGAGGCTTTTTCCATTATCACATTTTCATCCATATCCATAATGGCAATATATGCCTAATTCAAGTCCTTTAGAGTATTCCTCTAAACTTATTCAATATCAATATGAGCCTTCCCTGAGGCTTGTTCTCCTCTCACATAGTAAGACCCAACCAGATGGGGATATTAGCCCAATCTTGGGCCTTTGAAATATACCACCCAACTTTTCTAATAGGCATGTGCCCCTATCCTAAGGCATGTGTTGCTATCATATTGTGAGCCCCAGCTAAAACGGGAGTATGATCCTAGTTTTATACCTCATCCTTTATCATAATATTCCAATAATCCTCCTAGATAAGAGCAAGAGTGTGTGATTTCTCAGGTACAACCACTTGTTTTTTATGATCAGAGTGTTGAGTTTCTAGGGATATAGGTATAGGAGTATGTGCCTTCCCCTTTATCTTAAATAGTTCTATAATATTTCAGTGGATTTATTCAACTGTTTATAAAATATATTGTAATTTTATCAATGTGTGTGCAGGGATATAAACCGACACATTTTCCTTTTCTATTATACACTAGAAGATGTCTTCAATTGAATTGGGGATATGAACCCAATTTTATCATCCTTGTACAATTGTAATATATTTATTGGAATTATGAATGGGGTATATATATTCACCTCCCCCATGACTATTGTAGTAATATATCCACATATGTGTTCTAAGTCAGTAGGGATATGAGCTCGCTGGCTAGTTCCTTTTGGAATATGTTGGGAGGTATCAATATAAGGATTGGGGATATGATCCCTCTAATGGATATTTGTTTCCTTCATCCCCTAATGAGACTTCCTTGCTTCCTATGTATGGGCGTTAGAGGACGAATCATGTGGGGTGTTACCGTCAGTAAGAGACTGGTGGGTATTGATGCGATGGTGTTGGTGATGATGGTTGGAAGGTTCCCTCCTCAGAAGAACCAAAACCAAAGGGGGGTTGTATTTGGATTCCTAGTTCACATTCATTAGATAATGAATGTGGAAGTTTTTGAGATTTGGGGAAATTCTCCTAAAGCGGTAGGTTGTAGAGATATGGGATATTGGCTTAGTAATAGCCTTCCACAGATGATGCAGACTTTCCACCTATCGTTCTTCAAGAACCTCATTAGTAGATTCCATGGTCAGGATTGTACGGTGTCGATGGTACTCCTAGACCATCATTTTTTCCACTTGTAGTTGGATTTTTTGAGTAGGTGAAAAACTTTTATGACCCACAGGGGTTTCAGTCACAGATGATGATCAAATGTTGGTTGAAGAATACATTGTCTTGGATTGAGATGTGGTTAGTATCTGTAGTTATGAAGACAATGAGGAACAAGGAAAATGATTAGGGTAATATCATAGGCATGATGTGCTCATTTAGATATTCGTGGTTAAAATTATTGTCCTAATATTCTTGATCTGTCCATTCTACACACTTTGACTTGTTGAAGTGAGGATGGACCCAATTCATAGGAACACCTAGTTACATAAGATCAGTTGTATGATTATGCCAGTATTACTGCTTTTTTTATATGGATGAAAAAAAAATTGGCCTGATGCCTAAGTATTCTATCATTTTAGAGAATCACATCATATTTCTTGTTTTCATATAGTGGGAAAACAAAATTTCCCAATGGATAATAACTATTTGTTTTGTTTTTAGAGAGTTTCATGTCAGGTTCACCACTTTTTCTCATCAAGGTTTTCAAGACATGGATGGGTTTCTCTTGACGGTTTTATTTTGGGGGGTTTAAAGGCCTTTCTCAATTGATTTCATAGGTTTTTCGATTTATTTTAGTCCTCCCTAGAAACTCCCAATGGTTCCCTCATTCATAGCTGGGTACATACCTTCATTCCAAATGATGGTAGTCATCTAGGTTTTTAGGCCCAACGGCTCTTGGGGACTTTCATTGGTTGAGAGGATGGGAGTTCAGGTTTATCACACTCTTTTGGGGGGAATTTTTGCCTACTCTGGGACACACTTTTAGATTTAAGATATATTTTCAAATCATTTCTTAATCCTAACACAGGACCAGTTACCCTAACAAAACAATCATGGGTTAATTCCCATTCATGTGTATAATAATGGGTCTTCTTTAGTGAATCTATATGTATTCATTTATGGTTATTTTTTAACCTCCAATAATGGTCCATTGCTTATATTCTATGTTGTATAACCAAGTGATTCGTAATTCTCTCCCACACAAGGAGGAGGTTAATATTCTAAGGAGGGGATTAATCCATTATGAGGTGTCCTGCGTATCCTGGTTATTACAAGAATAAAAACCCTTGTAATTTGTTAGACCTGTGTAGTTTAAAATCATGTGAAAAGAAATTATATAGGTGCTATAGGACATCAATTGTTCATGATCGAGTACTGGAGTGATATCCTACATATCCTGATTATGGAAAGAATTGCAGTTTTCATATATTGGTTTATTTCTTAGTCAATTTATGGATTAGGTAGAGTGATCATCCAATGGTAATGATTAGGTCATGGTGGTTGAAACTTCATTGACATAATTCTTACATCAAAATGGATATTTATTTTATCTCAGTTCTTAGGAAGGCATCCTACATATACTGGTTATTGTGGGAATTGGAGTTCTCGTAGTTTAGTCTTTTGGGATTTCACTCTAAGTTTTCCCTTTCCTTTGTAGAAGTTTATGGTGCCAATTTTATGACCATAGAAACTCCCTAATCCCACTTGATCCATGCTCATAGTGATAAATATGGTAAATCAAGTAATAAATATCATTATGTTGAAAAAGGGACTTAGATTTTGGGATCTCCTTGGATGATCAATATAGAGATCGAACTTTAGGTAGAGTTTTCCTAGATATCATGAATATAATAGGAATGAGAGTGGTCATAATTCCCTTGGGTTGGATCTTATACAATAATGTTTCCCTTTTCCTCATAGTGGTTTATGGTGAAAATTATATGACCATTTCAACTCTCTAAGCTCACATGAGCTATGCTCAGTGTGAGAAAAAAGGGATGTAATATAACCATTCTCATCACTTATGGATGCAAGACATAGTTACTAGAACTACCCTTCGAGTGTCTTACTATGGTGCACAAACCTTAGGAAGGTGACCTACATATCTTAGTTATTGTAGGAATCATATTTTTCATATTTCACTTGACCAAGGCTTACACTCTAAGATTTTCTTTATCATCGAGGCTTACACGCTAAGGATGAAGAATGTGATCATGTCCTAGTATGCCCTGGATTCCTAGTCTACTCGCCTACCTATCATGCATTGATTTTCTTCTCAACATGCCTTAGATGTTATCTTTACATGTAAACAAATTCCTTCCTGAAATTTTAGAAGACAATCGTGTGATCTAGTCAACTAGTCCAAGGGGAAATCACATATTATGGACGACATGTCTAAGGGTTGTCACGTGATCAAGGATGACTTGTCGAGAGGACATCACGAGACCTAGAGAACTGATCTTGGAGGCCATTTCATGACATGGTTGGCTTGTCCAGAGGGTTTCTCATGATCTAACTGACTTTCCCAAGTGTCATCATGAGAGCTAACTAACACATATGGAGGGTGTTTTGAGAGTCAATGTGACATGTCTCGAAGAGTGTCACATGTACTGGATGACATGTTTGGAGGGAATCGTGATACTTGGATTTCATATAGGGAGGGTGTCGTGAGATCTAGTTGACATGACCAGGTGCTATCATGAGATTTAGCTGACCTGAACTAGCTCCATTATATGAGTCAGGCGACATGTCTAAAGAGAACCACAAGACTAGGATAATGATATCATAGGGATTCATGAGACCTAGGTGGCATACCATGGGTTGTTCCATATTACTTGCTTTGACATGTCCAAGGGACTTCACATGATCCAATTGGTATTCCGAAGGAGCCTAAAATGATTTGGGTGACATGTCCTTGTGTTGTCACGTGTCACATATGGTTTATGTGAGGCACATAATGATCAGATTGGATGTATTTTTTCTAGGTCTCCCATTTATTAGTCTTATTCTGATCATTTAAACCATGAATGTATTAGTTTTATTTATTATTAGTCTATATTACGTCTCACATGATCTAGTAGATGTGTTGGTATTTCCTTTACATGTCCTTCTAGAGTTCCTTTATAAAATCTATGTTGATTAAGTGAAGTGTTTATGTATTCCGTTTGATAGCTATGATTGTTCTCAATATCCTACCTTATGAAAATATTATCATTCCCAAGATCATCCACTTCTAAAAATCTGTTATATCACTGGTGTGATACTCCACGAGTTCTTCCATGCATAGTAGTGGTTTAGAATTGTTTTCTCCATGTGGGGCTGGGGGGTTTATAGGCCTCTCTACCGCAATTGTTTTCCACTTTATGAGGTGTATCTCATTTGAATCCATGCTAGAGTCAATGACAGGATCTATTTCCATGCATCTTCATGAGTCTCTACCATTGATCACTCTCGAGGGAATCGCCTGATTTTCAGCAACCGTGATTCTATCCTGTCAATGCCTCCTTTATCAGATTATTTCTAATTAATGAGAACTTTTTTAATCATTTCAATACACTAAAGGAATTATATATTATCATATAGAATGTATAAGTAATTTGGTGAGATCAGGATTCCTATTTAAAGGCCTTCACAAGATATTGGTTGACTTGTCTGGGGATTTCCATGAGAAAAGGGTGAATTTTCAAGTGGCCTTCATAAGATCAGGTTGTCTTGTCAAAGAGTCTCTTCAGACAATGTTGTGGAATTCCTTAGTATGTGGTGATTGTTTTATGACCGCAAGAGGCTCCCACCCCCTTCCCTTTTATTTACTTTTTTTTATTTAAAAAAAATTGGAGTCATTTTGGATTTCTAGAGCAATGTCTTGGACAATTAATTTTTTTTTGTGATGAATCATGTGACTAATAAAGACCTTATGGGGGAACATGAGCATTCCATAGATAAAATCATTTGTTTTTCCTTGGGGATACAAAGGGGGGGCACATGGTTTCCCATACATACCTAATGATTTCCATGTAATGAGTTTGAAAACCCAAAAGGGCTTTCACAAAATGAGGTGGGAATGTTTTGAGGGACTCACGGTGTCTTGCAGACCACCAGGGGCGTATCGCATGACATTCAGTGACTACAAGTAGCTCTCACCTCTTGATTTTTATTTACTTTTTTTACAAATGATTATGAGTCTATTGAATTATCTTGTATTTTTTCAAGGATAATTATCCTTTACATTGGTGATGTATTTCATGATCTTTACGACTACAAGAGGCTCCCACATTTTGAACATTTTCCTCCCATTTTCAAAGGATTTTCGAATGGTTTGTCAGGCACTCACTGATGAAAAACTGTGAGGCATGGGGAACACATTTGGTTGTCACTGCATGGCCACTATTTGTCTAGATAGCCTTCTCAAGATTATGAGTACTTGTATAAAATGGATCCATGGGATCCGCTACTGGCTATGCACTGCACATGGTCCTTTCACATGACCTTATGACGGTCAAGTGATCGTGATCCTCTTAGAGGCTTTCACAATCCACGGGTCTTGGCCACCCACTTAATACATTTCCTTTTAGGGGAAAATAATACCCATATTTAGTAATTTCATCGATTTTTAATGTTCTAATTCTCATTTTGGCATGCGTCAAAACCCATCTCAATAGTGGATTACCGATTTTTGAGACTTGTTCAAAAATTCACCAATAACTTGTGGGTGTTGATGGACCCAACATATTGGTTATGTAGAAATGATCACTTAGGTATTTATTCATTTTAAATTATCGATAATGCTCTAAAAAAATAACTATTAATTACAAAGAAATGTTATATTTTTTGTATACATTTCATTAAGTCCCAAAATAGGCCCAAATTTCTAATGAAACATTACACCTCTCTTAGGGAAAATTTCTCATCTCGAGACCAACAACGGTATCCAAATTTCTATTCAAGTCTCTAATTGGGAGATATTAATTATTTTATTCATTTTGGCATGTGCAACCTAAAAATGATATTCATTAAATATTATATATTTATCAAATCTCTAATGATGAAAACATATGAGTACCAGTTGTACAATCACTTAATGAAATATTATTAAAAATATTTAAAAGTATTAAATAAGAATTTTTGGTGATGAAATCCTCCCAAAATTCAATTTTGTTATCCCAAAAATAAAAAAACATGCATATATGTGAGGAAAAAAAGCTCACATATGATTCTTACACTTCCATGATCTATCCTAAAGATTCCCATAATAGCATAGGACGTGAACTAATTGAATCACTCACCTCTGAAGGGTTATATACTTATAGTCATTGATCACCATAAGGTACTCTATAATGATGGTATAATCCATGATTTATATCTCAACCCAGTCAATAATGTGTGATGGGTCATGCACATGTCACATCAATTATGTCTTGGGGAAAACCTTATACACCAAGACCAATTATAATGTCCCAACAAAACTTGGAGACAAGTTTCTTTCTCAAATAATTATACATATGCGACATTAGGGAATAAAATTCAATAATGCATGGCCTCCCTCCTAAAAATCTAAATGCTTTTGTTATTGGACCCCATAAGGCTTCAAATGGGTTTACGTTATCCTGATCTTCCTTTGGATCATTTTGACCTTCTCTATCATCAATTGAACTAGCTCAGGACACATAAGTGATGAATCGCCAATATATTACTAATAAATGGGTGACCTGTAGGGTCTCTTATATGGATCCTCAAAATTTTTTATTTCAATAGTTGAGTGGTATCTATTATTGTACAGAAACACCATCAGTGGGGAATGATTTTTCCAACTCTTTTGAAAATTTTGCACAGAACCCTATAGCATGCCCTTAATTACATGAATTATTCTCTTTATCATATTGAATTTCTAGTGGAGGAACTCTATACTCAGTCTCAACTGAGTCTCAAAATCCTTATACAATCTCTTCCACAATAATCATGTGAATATTTCAGCTCTATCAGAAATTATTATTGAAGGTACACCATGAAATATTATGATCACATGTTTATAATTTCATCCCAATCCCTCCATCAAACGTTAATCTTGAATGGGGAGGAAGTTATCTGACTCATTATAATAACCAATTACCACCTATATGGCATCACTACCCATTGAAAAACATAGGTTTCTATTCCTGATATCCATCAATATGTTTTCAAACTACCACTCTAAAACCTCAAGGATTTGGGTCAAACTAGATGATACTTGGTTCTTACTCTTTAACTTCTCACAAGTGAGCCACCATGAATTGAACTCTATAACACTATTCTTTATGTCTATCCACTAATATTGACACTAATGGTCTTATTCAATCTTCATCTAGAATGTATGTAAGACCATGGTGTTTGACTATAATGCCCCCTACCTGGTTCTCCCCCACGTGATCGAGGTGGGTTTCTACATGAAACCAAGAATTCCATCCCATGTACTAGAGGCTTCCAATTAGTAGTGAGGTTCTAAGGAATATAATTGGGAGAATATATCCTCTCGAACATGATAGAAATCATAATTGAAATAAGATAAATCAATCATAACATAAAACTCAAGTAGAAAAAAAGTTAAATAATATCAATTAAATTAATAGTAGTAAACCATGTCATGTAAAACTATATTCTGAACAAAATTATATTTTGAAGGACAAAAAATTAAACAACTAGAAATATAATCCATAATAAAGAATCCAAAAATATCTATCCCAAACCCCATGCTCGGTACCATATCAAAGATCATATACTATGTAGAAAAATAAATCAATTAGGCACAAGTCCCCTTAACCCTGTCTAAACCTGTATCCATTAAGTCAGACTGGGTACCAAACGAAGCCTGAATAGGGTGTCACTAAAACCCATTAATCTGACAACCAAAATGTCTAAAAAATCGTGTCTGAATAAATATTTTATGAAATATTATGATGAAAAGTGGAACATATTCATAAATTAATACAAAATATCAAGTTACCCAGATAATCCATGTTGTCCAGGTTGACACCTAGGTTTTTCCAAACCTACATCAGCATGATGCCAGATATGTCTTTCTAGTGGAGGATTATCCTACCTATGATGAATTTCCCTAATATATGGTGGACTATCTTTTTGAATCACCCATATCATATATCTCAACCAAAATCATCAAGGAAGCATACATCTTAACCTCATTCATCAAGTAACCATGTAATATTGGGATCTTGGGGAATTCCCATTATAGATCTTATTATGTATTCAGGGGGTGAAATATCATGACAAGGGAAAGTTATAAATTCAATATTTACTAGACTCTATGTGAATTCTCTTACTAGATCTAATTACATTTTTTGAGGGTGAAATACCATGAAAAGGGTAAGTTTTCATTGGACCCAATGTGATTTTCCATTATTAGGTCCACTTATGTGCTGATAGGAAATCATACCTTATGAAAATTCTCATGGTAATGATGATTTTACTATTCAAAAAAATGTAACAATATTCAATGCATTAAAACTTATCAAACATTCTAAACATGTTAAGTTATGTAGTTTTGGTTAATTTATCAAAATTAACAATTATCACCATTTATTACATTATAAAAATTTACTAATTATCTCAATAATTATAAAAATTCAATTTCAAATTCCATATAATCCAAAAAACCATTTCACATGTCATTGTATCTATATTCCATATTGAGATTATTACAAATCCAATTCTATATTAATTAACCACTTTCAATACAATTGATTATTTATCAACCCAATTAAATTATTTCACATGATAATATAACTAATTTTTTTAGAAAAAAAATTAAAAAATATCAAATTTATTATAGTTTCTAGGTTCATACCTTCCAAGTTCCATCCAAGGGTCAAAGTAGGCACACCTCTCAGGTGGATGCAAGTCCCATTCACAACACTAACAACCCAACAATATCTATGGGAGGTTTAGGAATGAAGATTTTAAAATTAAAATTATGAAAGGATGGATGCGTGGAATTTCAGCCTATTCTGATATGTTTCACATCCTAGAGAAACAAAATTGACCATTGGCATTTTCTTTAGACCACCCATCTCAAGCAATGAAAAAGAAGAAACTAATATCGAGCACCTGATTAATGTAAGACATTGTGATCCCATATGTATAGAAATTGACACTCTTTCAAGGCTAGAGGAAGAGGATCCGAGAAGAAGACAATATTAATTCATCAAATCCAATAATAACTCAATAATTTGAGTTGTCTTGATTGAATAATGAATTAAAGAACTAAGGGTTGTTGTTGGGGGAGTCACATGTAACATCCCTGATTTTTAGTGAGGTATGGATCCTTTGATTTCCAATTTAAACCTATTATTTCCCACTAATGGAAGTGTATAATTGTTTGAGGAAGGTTTCAAGAGCGTTTAGGGATTGTTCGGATCCCAGAGTTCCGATTTTGGGACAAATATCATGAGTTACCCGATTAGTTCATGTTTAGTGATAACATTGGGGATCAACCATGTGGCACATATGTAGATTAGAACCACTTGAAAAACCTTGTGGGGTAGTTCAAATCAGAATTTAGAAAACTAAATACCTATTTCAAAGATAAAATTCATGGTTATCGCACAGTATGTCTAACTATGAGAGGGTGTGGTTCCCATGGATAGTTTTGGTTCATGGTTTTTCCAACCAAATGAACAAACTATGTTCCCCCTTTAAATAAGGTTAAAATAAGGCTTTACCTTAATCCATATATCTTTAACCCCAATTTTATTCTCCTTCCAACACATAGATCCTCCCCATTCATGAGAACACTCCTCAATGGAATCAACCAAGTCTTTGAGCCTCCTCCCTCATTCGGACTTTTATTCTATTTCCATCTATCACATTGGTCAGCCAACGGTTAGTGATTCAATTTATTACCTTCCTTTCAATGTTTATCTATCCATATTTGGATTTATTTCTATGTAGTATAATATGCCCAATTTTTATGGAGTTCATATATTTATCCATTTTCTTGCATTCTATCCCAAATCAGAAAGTGATACTCCAAAAGGGTTCATTTACCACCATATATTTATTGGTCTATTACTTTCCCTTAGGTCTCATCATTTATATTTGTCACCATTGTTTCATGTGTCAGTTTTACCAATGAATTTCTCCTAAAATTAATATGGCTTAAGTTATTAGCCTATTTTGGAACCAAAATGCTCTAATAGATCCCACTTAAATCATTTAAGATAAATTATCTCGACATGAACCACCCCTTGGGTGTTCCATACAAATTTCAATATTGTATATTTATAGAGTATTAACCGAAACACATCTTGGTTTGTTTGGTTTGACTCTTACATGATATTTAATTAATTAAATGAAAGAATTGTTTTTTTATAAATGGGAAAGCAAGTTCTTCATGGATATCATTAATTTTGAATGACAAAATTATTGTATGACACCTCATATAAACCTTTTTCAATTATAAATTAAAAGGTGACTAATTAAATAATATATAGTTAATGAATTGCAATATTTTCTTCATAACTAGATAATATGTATTATAAGGTTTCTATTTTTATTATGGAACTTTTCCTATTCAAGTATCATTCATACTTTATCTATCCTTGTATTATTGAAGGAATTCCTTGACCACTTGTAGGATTCCACCCGAATTCATTGGATTGGTTGGAAAGGGAGACACCCACTTTTGAATTTGATTAATATCTTACGGATATGTGAATTCTTCAATGCATAATCAATTAATCACTCAATTCATATCTATATATTTTAATATCATTGACACAATCCTTGGATTCAACTTGATTCCCTCAGATAGGAGGTGTCATGGCTTCTTTTGTTGGTCCCTAGTCATGCTTAGCTTGGGATTTACTATAGATGTTATTTATGGACCCAGTTAGACCATTTTCCTATATAATTACTCATGTGTACCCCTTGGAATACACTTATACCCCAATAACTAGAAAAATTGTTTTATAATTGTGAGATATCCTTATAAATACACTACTTTGTTAACATGATTATTATATCATTTTAAAGATAAAAAACATAAGAGCATTAAAAAACAAGGATCTAAAGGTTTAGTGACTTGAAAAAATTAGGACCATAAATAACATTTAAATAATAAAATATAAACATTATTAAATTCCTTGTTCTCTATATTCTTAGTTCCCCTCACATACTCCTTAGTATGAGTAATCACTTGACGATATACATCAAAGAAAGGGGTGTGATAAAGGCCCAGTAAGAGGATAGATAAGAAAATAAATCAATATAACATGGGTGTGGATAATAATAATAATCATAATATAATAATGTTATCAGCATAATAATCATGATAAGATACATTAGATAAATTCAGGGAATGTTTCAATGCATAAAAATGAATCATCATGTCTTTGTGGTCAAATACCACACATAGTTGTGAAAAAATATAGCATCATGATCGATCCTAAAATATGTGCATAATCAAAAAATCATAATTTAGAAAAAATTATAGCATAATTTTCATGAATATTTTACATTACCTCATGAGATACATAAAATTACCCAATGTACTGGAGCACTATATAATTTTCGATGCGCCCATCAGAGTCATAACATTTACATAATCATGCATGACACATTGAATATATAACAATATTAGTCATAAAATATCCCATGGAAATAAAGTAGGTTTCATGAGAATTTAATAAATAATACTATAATTAATAAACTTTGGGGTTCCCAAAGTAAAAATGGAATAAAATACCTGTCATAAACATCATCATTCTTGCGTGAGAAAGAAAAAAATGCAAGAGGAGTCAAAATGTGTTTTGGAAAGAAGCATTCTTTTGGAAAAATCATTAAATTTTTAATAAAATCATATTGGAAAATTTTATATCCCAAATATAAAAATGTATGTACAATTAAATTATATTTTATTAATATTTAAATAATATCCACATATAAATTTAGCATAAAAGAATAATAACCCAAAGAAAAGGAGTTAGCTTTTGAGAATCCCCTTACTGTATGTTCAAATTATTTATTCACTTTAATATACTAGACAATAAAATTATATTCATTAATTAATAAATCAATAACCTCTTATACATGTATTTGATTTATTATAACTTTACTAAGTTCGTTTATATCCTTTTTGATGAGTTATAAAGTTCAATTCTGTCATTCCAGGAGTGTTTATTTTCTTGGTTTTCGTGATCGGTTTGCTTGTATACATGTATATCAGTTCATGTATGATGGGAATAATTCTAAATAATTTAAATTATATGTCATTAATGAACTTACATAATATTAATTGTTCATATATATCATTTGGTTATATTTTATGAGGATGATTCATGATATAAAACATTAATGAAAATGATTTAATTTATTTTGGCAGTTTTTACGACCATCATTAACTTATAAAATTTTATTTAATATTATGTTTATATATTGGTTCCATAAAATTAAATAACTTATAGAATGTATAATAAAATCTTATTTAACCATAATAATAGTTTTATGACTATCCTTGAAGGTGATAATGGAAAATAAAAATTCATCGTCCACGATGGCGGTAAATCGACACATCATGGATGATGTTTTCATTCTTAGAATAAAAGGAAGAGGGAAGAGATTTGATAATGGTTTATTCCCTCAAAAAAATAACATTACACTATATAAAAGATACCAGAGTTATCATGCCACTTTGGGATAGGATGGTGAGATAGGATAATGAAAGAAAATGAAAGAGGATTTTACCTCTAGAATTATTCTTCTTGAGAACCACCTTAAGGAAATTGGATTTGGAATTTTTTGAGACCAAAGGCTACTGGAAATGGGGTAGAGGCTTAGACTGATTATTGGGAATAATTTTGACAAGATTCATTGCGTTGATGGTGTAAGGGGGAGAGGTGGTGAGGGTGGTATTTATAGGGGAGGAGAGGGGTGTTTTTTTATTTTATTCATTAGTTTTTTATTTTAGCTCAATAATATGAATAGTTTTTTATTAAAAGGAATAAATACAGTAAATGGGAAAGTAAAGTTCGATATCATGGTTCTTACATCATCCATATTTTAATAATGACTCAAAAATTCATGTATTTAGCATATATCATAAATTATCATATTTCACTATTCACCAAAAGTTCAACTATTTTAGAAAAATCCAAAAAAATTACCCTAACCATTTTTCAATGTGTAGATTTCAAAAATGGACCCAATTTTTTTTTAAATAATTTTATAAATATGTGAAATTTCATTTTTAATTAAAATGATCATTTATTATAAAAATATAGATTTCAAAATTATAAATGATTTTATGACACTTTGAAAAATTAATTAAGGTTTCAAAAAATTATATTATAATCATAAGAAAACAAAATATTAATTTATAAATATATTTTATGAAAATAAATTTTATTTTAAATCATTTTATTATTTATAAAATTTTAAATAAACATTTATGTTATACAAAAATACCAACACTTAATTTATTATTTATAAAACATTTATTTACTTATAATATGATAAAATTATATCATATTTTCATTTATAAGATTCCTAAATTTTATTTATACTCTCATAGGTGAGGTTAATATTTTGTTGGCTGGATTACTATTCCAAATGGTCATGTTACTATTAAAATAGTTAGGTTGGTATACCATTGGTATAGGTTCCTTAAATTCTTTAAATATAACTTATTTCATTATTCATTTATGATAATGATGGTTTTATTGGGATATATATGATTTTTATGTGTTGTATACCATATAACATAATTATAATAATGGAAAACATTCGATTAATAGAATTTTGGGTCATTATAATCCTAGCCATCTAATGCCAAGGATTCCTTGGTTTCACATTGGATCATAACATCTTATTATTACAGTTGTAATCCCTTGGTTAAACCTTGGGTAACACTTTATAACTATTGTTTCTACCCATATTCCTTGGTTATATCTATTAGACACTAACCAATTACTAGTCACCCATTCAGACTAATCTAGATTTGGTGGAAGTGGGTATGGTCAATTGTGTATCCCATGAGTATGTTCCCGACATGGTTATAATTTCACACATATCATTTAAACTTCTTATACATATACCTATACAATATTATATTTATATTCCCAATCTAGACTTTTTACAAACTATGTTGGTGGTGGCCTATTTAGTATATCTCACATTTTCTTTGGGAAGTCGATTGGTACGCGAAAAAACTTCATGGATGTAGGTAGAGAAAAGGGAAATCACTCATTCATGGAATCTTTATTTTATTATATCATGGGATCTTAGAGAATAAGACCAAGCCTAGGTGGTAAAGATGGTAGAGAAAGGGTAAATTTTAGGTGATTCTAATCCTCACACAAAAGATGTATCTTCAATCAATCCATATATCAGCAGTGCATCTTGAGATCCTCTGATCTCATATCATCTTCAGAACAAATATATTTTTTGGATTTGTGCTCCAAGAAATAAAAACTTGAAGTCCCTCCCTATTCTTAGAGGTAGTGTATTGAGGAAATTTTTTTTGGAGGCTATAAAATCATCATTTAACCGCTTTTTTGATGACTTTTATGTCTCCTCCCTGATAAGAGTAATCAATAAAGGGTGAACTACATATGTATCAACTAATCAAGACACCATTGAGGAAAGAATTAATCTCTATAGGTACTCTATAATTGATAGATTCATCACCCAAAAGGGGGATCAACTATAGAAATAGAATGACCTTTTCATGTTGATTTCTGGAATCTAGGGATTCAAATAATGGAAGATGACATATATGGGTATGTTTTATTATAACATTGTTTCCCCTTAGACAAACATAAAAGAATATCATAGAGATTTGGATCTCTTGCACTTAAGTCGATCTTCCATATAATATAAGAATGGGATATGAATTTAAACCCTTCTAAAGTAAGAAACATCCTTACATAGGTATGTATTCAAATATGTAAGCTCTACTAGTTATATTGGAACCAAGAATACTATGTTACATTTTCTCAATAGTAGTAAATCCAATAAGTTTGGATTGGAAAACTAGAAAACCAAGGTTTGGTAACTATGATAGGGTCTTGGTGAAAATTTACATGGATTGTACCATAGTTAAGGAAGTGGTACTAAAAACAAGGGTGAACAGAATCAACCTGATAATTTATTAGGAAAGAAAGACTAGATTTTTTTAAAACTGTAATCCCTTTATACATATGTACTTTGAGTGAAATGGAGACAAAATCTATAACATTTTAATAATCAAATTTCATACTGAAAATCCTTGAAATAATGTAGAAGTAAAATACGAGGTCATGGAACATTTCCACTCATTGTGGCAGCTTCAGACCCATCACCCTCATGCACTTCATGTAGGGAACATGACCCCATACTACCCCTGGATTTCAATATGATGATCAAGATGGAAATATGGAAGAAAATATTAAAAATTTTATTAAATCACTGACTAGAGTTGTTGAGATTGAAGAGGATTCCAAATAACTCCAAATTCGACATGAACCCCCCCCCCCCCATTCAGTCATATCACTGGTGGAGATTAATTCTCAGTAGACATAAGATCAAGGTTGCCTTAGTAGAAAGAATGATGATATAGTAAGAAATTCTACATATCTAGATATGGAAAATACAACATATAATGATAAAAAATGAATATGGAATTAAATCCTATGGTGGTGTATAACACATAGGATGAGCCTTAACATTATGAAAAAGATCTTAGGAATAATGAAATGAATGGAATTGACTCAGGCTCTTTGTCACAGGAAGTGGAAGATGTGTGTGACACATAGGGATCTAGATAGCTTAACACACCTCCTCCTATGACTATCTCTCTCTTATATGATAGTATGCATGAAAAAGAGACTCCCTAGGATGAATTATCCAACCCCTTCCTATAGATTTCCCTTTCCAAGGATTTTAGGGGAAAGGAAAATGAGGAATACCCTAGTGAAATAGTAAAATAAAGCAACAAATTCACCCCTTTAAATGGTCAATTCTGGGCGGATGACACTGAAGACTCCCAACCTATCTAATTTAACCAAGATTAGAACATAACACCTAAAGAATATGAAAAGAATGTGGGGACTTCTACCTCAAAGTGAAAAATGAAAAAGAAAAAAGAAAAAGGGAAAGAGTAATAGAGAATGATAGTATAGTAAGGAGGGACTCTAATAATAGGAAAATCCTATAAACAATAAAGCTCATTTATAGGAATTTTCAAGGGCTTGGTAACTCACCCACGATCATAGCCCATGGAAACTAAATTGTGGCCCAGAAGCCTCTTTTAATTAGAATCATTGAACCCAAAATGATTTTTTATAAATATAAATCCTTCAAATGAGTTACTCTTGGATACAAATTTCTCAACAAAAATACATGCAATGGTGAAATGGGTCAATTATGGGTCCTCAAGCATAAAAACATCTAGATTCTTGATTGTAGGAGAAGTAATTATCTCATATCTTTTTATCCTTCCTCACATTGTCCCACTCTATACATATCCTTAATATATGCCTATATCTCTTACACCAAGAGGAGGGACTTATAGAGGGTGTTCGAGACAACTTCTGAGGAAATTACAAACAAATTGATTGTTGTGGGGATTATAATATTATTTTGAGACCATGGGAGAAAATTGGATTGGTCTTCAACAAGATTACCTCACATGGATGTGCTACTTTCATTGATCATTACAATTTAACAAAATTCTAAATTTTTGGGGATGACTTCACCTAGAGTGGATACACCATAAATGGTAGTAAATCAACTAAACTAGATAGATGATTTACTCAAATGGATGACAGAGGTTCTGGGATTGGGGTATCTAGGTTCACCCTTCTGAAATTTCACATAGATCACAACCTGATCATTATTGAGATCTCCACATAATTCAATAGGACTAACCCCTCTTGTTTAAATTTAATAATGGATGGATTGTCACACCTAGATGGAGATAAGTTTTTCTTGGATCATGGAAGATGGATCCCTTAGGCAGCCTGTCCAAAATGATTGCTAAAAAATTGAAAAATACAAAAAAAAAACCTATTAAATGACTAGAAAAAAAAACTTTACCTAGTTGGAGACTGAGAAAAGGAATTTTAAAGAGCATCTTTCCTACTACCAATATATAAATCAGAGCCAGGATACCCCATAGAGAGAGTAAATACAATCCCTCTCCAGACTTGATTATCTCTTAACACTCAAGGAGAGGCTGAATCATAATCGTCTCAATGTCAAATGGATAAGAGATGGTGATATGAATGAAAAAATATTTCATTGGATGTATAAATAAAATTAGAGTGAGAAGGGGAGATAATTTCATTTCTAATAATGGTTTTACCCTCACCTTATAATATGATATCTCCAATGGTGTGATTGATCATTTTAGAGGTTTGTTCTCTGATAATGGAATATAAAACACACACATGATGGTTGAAAAAAAATCCAAATTTTATTGAAGATCATAAAAAGAGAGAGATTATCATGGATCCACTTAAGTAATAAGTGAAGGTAGCTCTTTTCTCCCTCAACATTGATAGTGCTCGTGGACCAGATCAGCTCACTAAAAAAATTTATTCTATCAAAACATCCTGCATATTGATGATCCCAATTATATTAAGGAATTATTCCATCATGCCTCTATGACTCATGGAATAAACTCTATATTTATTTCTCTTATACCTAAAAAGGAAAAATTCCATTGACATTAATGACTTTAGACAAGTTTCAATTGGAAACATTTTCCTCTAAATCATTATTAAATTTATTACGAAGAAGATGGGGGTTTTCATTAGGGACATCATTACCCCAAACCAGTTTGGATTTTTTCCTAGTAAGTGGAGACAAATCATTATATTTTATACATTGAAAATATTAAATTGATGAAAAAAAAATTGAAGCATAGAAACTTTTCTCTAGAAATTGAATTTTCAAAATATTTTGAAAAAATTAAGTGGAGACGCATTATTGAAATTATGAGGAGATATGGATTCTCTAATTATTTTTTTAGATTTATCAAAACCACTATTAACTCTTCAAGGCTTTACATTCTCATTAATGGATCACCCATAGTCTTTTTCCAATGTTATAGTGGTTTCAGAAAAGGATACCCCCTCTAGGGTCTTCTCTTTTCAATGGATGGAGAATAAATTAGTATATGCATAAATGAACTTGCACAAATTGTAATGTTCAAATAGATCAAGGTTGGTAGGGGTTTATTCACTCCTTCACAAATCCTATTTGATCATGACATTCTACTCCTTTGGAAATCATATATAGTCACTTTTTTTGCTATCAAATCCATATTTAAACAGTATAAATACTTTGCAGTTCAGGCTATCAGTAGGAACAAGTATTCTATTGTCTTTGGTGATGGAATCCATGTCAATAGGAAAAATAGAATCGCCATAACTCTTGGAATAAAAAGGTGTGTACTTCAATTCATTTATCTTTGGTTCACCCTCTTCTAGGGAAAAGTAAGAAGCTGCTATATGGAAAATATTTATTCTGACATCTTCTCCCAACTAGAATGTTGGAAGTAAAAATCTTTGTCTCGTGCCATAAGGGTTTTCTTGGTTAATTCACTGGTTACTTCTCGATTTTTGTATGAATTCCTGATATACAAATGTCTGAGAAATATACTTAATAAAATGAAAAAAAAAATGATAAGGAACATCATCTAGACAGGATCCATATATGAAATGAATATCATTACTATTTCATAGAGGAAATGAATTTAGCCCATTGATATGGCTGGGCTAGGAATAAAGGACCTTAAAATATTTAATGATGAACTACTTAGAAAATTCACCTGAAAACTAATTATATATACTAATCCCTCTTTTTATTTTTTATCAAACATGTTTTTCAATAATCTACTGGATGGATACTCTAATTATATTGCATCTTCTATGTGGCCTTCCACTAGAAATTATTCCAAATACATCAATTGAAACTCCATGTGGATTGTATGCAGGAAATCCAACTTGAATTATTGGGAACCTAAATATATTAGAACACCTCTTGTTGAAATCAAGGATATTCCCTTAAGCCTTCGGGATATGAATATTGAAGAATTCATCTAGAATAGTAGTAGTATGAATGATGTAGTCCCCCACCAAATCTACCTTGAGATACACATGTATGTGTTTCAAGATGGATACATGCAGATATGGGAACTAGATACAAATGGTGTCATCAATAGATAGTAGTATTAATTACATGAGTCTGAAGGCATCACAATCCCTCCATAGTGGATGATGATGTTCAAAAACACATTTATTCAACCCTCATTATGGATAATTATCTGGAAGTTATGGAGGGATCACCTTCCCACTTATGATCAAATTCATAGTAATGGAATTCAAGTTTTATCAAGCATTGAATTTTGTCTAAGGAGTTATTAAATGTATATAAAATTTTCATCGGTTGTATATTTTTTGTCACGACCCGTCCCCCGGGGATCGTGCCCTGACTAACCCCAAGCACACCTTCCATAGGCCCTGGGCTGGCGACTAGCACCAAAGGCGTATTCCCTAAAACTGAGAAGGCATTGACTTTATAACCTATAAACACACACAACCAAGCACACAGAAAGATACAAACGCAATTCAACTGTATAAAAAATAGATTTTTTAAAGTAAAAGGTGGCCAGAATACAAGACCAATAGTAATAGTACAATTACAACTAAAATAGAATACAACTGAAGAAAAATAAAGTCAGCTACTGGGCCGTCCTATGGGTTCCTACCTGAATGGTAGGTATAGATTGCCTCCATAGCACTCCATGTCCACCTGTCTCCTCTACGTACCAATGCGCCATATGTTCCACCTCCGAGCACTGTCCAGTCCTGGTATTCTCAGCCTCAGTCAGCGATGTCGGTCATTTGCATCCAACACAATAAGGTGTGGGCATAGCCCGTGAATGGTTGAGTATAACGATACTCAGTAGGGAAATCGAGACCCTCAAGGTCTCACAAAATCCATAAAGGATAAACCACAATGTATGAAAGCAACAGTTAACCCTACTTTCGTATATTCCCATACATATACCTAAGATATAAAGTAATCCATCTCAATCATGAAGGAACACAGAGGTTCTGACTCATCTCACACCAGATATATCTTTAGGTACAGTATTAGAGATTATTAGATGTAACTACTAAATCATATTACTCTATTAGTAGGATCTGTTACTAACCTGTAAAGAATCGCTAGGAGCCGACCCACATAGGATCGTTGCAGCTAACCCCCACAGGATCGCTGGGAGCTGACCCACACAGGATCGCTCAGAGTTGACTCACACAGGATCGCTAGGAGCTGACCCACATAGGATCACTGGAGCTGAACCACACAGGATCTTTAGGATATGACCCACACAGGATCACTAGGATCTGACCCATAGAGGATCTCTAGGAGCTAACCCACACAGGATCGTTGGAGTTGACCCACACAGGATCGCTAGGAGTTGACCCACACAGGATCGCTAGAAGATGACCCACATAGGATCGCTATAAGCTGACCCACATAGGATTTATGTAGTTTACCCACATAGGATAACTAGGAGATGACCTGTATAGGATCGCTAGAAGCTGACCTGCATAGTATCTCTAGGAGAACTCTTCTTGTTAGAGCCAGTTACTGGGTTTCTACACTAGGCTTGCTCGTCTCCGGGAGAGTCTGCTCCCCAAGACACTGGTTGATTCTCTAACTGCCATGGTATACCACTAATAAGTATCCCAAAGGTTTTCCATGTCATAGGGGTCTCAACACAACAGACGGTGCGTCAATCGGACGCCCGGTATGTGAGTTATTAGCATTTTAGTCCAGAGGGCCCAGTTGGATTCATGCTCTATCCAACCCGACCATTCCCCAACTTTATCCAAAACTCCAATGGGTTATAGAAAAGGAACCTTCTCTCTCCAGGGTTTCCAGCATCATTGACGGTTCTTCAAACAGATGTCTGGTGCCAATGTTATGGCCAAAAGAGTGTAAATGGGTCGTAGAGGGTCTGGGTCTGGTCCGACCCGGTCGGACCAACCCAGCTCGCTGGGTGTCCCGCCCCACTAGATGGTCCGGCGGTCTGTGAGGGGTCGTGGAGGGCCGTGGGGAGTTCTACGAGGTCGGATCAGCCGCGGGGAGGCTCATCCGCGGAGGGTTCCATGAGGGCGGCTCGGCCGCGGATGGTGTCACGAGGGCAGCTCGGCCTGGGGGTGCTGCAAGGGCAGCTCGGCCCGGGGGTACCGCGTGGGCGGATCAGATGAGGGTGCAGCGAGGGCAGATCGGGAGAGGGGTGGCTCCGTGAGGCTGTGGGCAGCGCAGTGGGGCCACGGAAGGCGGAAACGGCTCGGGGGGGTGAGGTCACGGGCGGCGGCTCGGCTGCGGGCGGCAGCGGCAGCTCGGGTGGGGACGGTGGAGGTGGCTCAGGTGGCGAGGCCGCGGAGGGTGGCTCGGCTATGGACGGCGGTGGAAGCTCTATCGTGATGGGGTCACGGATGGTGGAGGTGGCTCGGGAGGCGAGGCCACATGCGGTGGCTCAGCTGCGAATGGGGGCGGTGGATTGGGCGGCGGCTCAGCCGTGGACAACGGGGCGTCGTGCCTTTGTCGGTGGCCAATTTATCCAGCCTCTATCTTTATTCATCATCATGGTGTAAGCCACTTTCTTTGATCATAAAGAACACAATAAGGAAGAATGGTGGAGGTGTCGAGCCATGTTTGTTTGGACCGCACCCTCCACGTTAGAGTGGTAGCATGCGGTTCAACAAAAACAGGAGTCAAGAATGACAAATTCTTCAATTTAATACGAATCGTGGATCAACTTGTTTTGGTTTATCCACATTCTCCTTGATTTCCAAGAATAATGAAACTAAACAAGATAATTCAATAATTTAATAATAACCCCTACCTCGTTTGATTCGTTGATGGATATCGCGAGGGAGAAGATGACATCATTGGGGAGGGGAAGACGATCATCAATTGAAGATGTCCCACGTTGGAGGATATCCTAAATAAGAAAGTCAAAGTTTACATTGGAATCATTCGTTGTCGTTCTTCGTTGGAGAGCTTTCTCCCATGTTCTCCAACACTCTCTCCTTTGCCAAGTCGTTTCTCCAATTCCACCAAAATGAAAAGGTAGCCCAAGATAATAGATTATGATACCTATTATTTAGTTTGTTGGCAAAAATTCAAAATATATTAATTAATTAAATTGATATGGAATAATAAATTTAAGTGGGTGTCACCATTTAAGTTGGGAAGTTAAGAGTCTCCCCCACACTTATGAGGGAGTTCAAAGGGTTTTAAACCTCGGGTGTTCCCCACCCCCATAACCTCTCATGGGATATTAGGATCGGTGGTCTCCACCTCCATAACCTCTCATGGGAGGTTTTAGTTCAGGTGGTCCCCACCTGTGAAATATCCACATGGATGGTTTCAAAATAAAATAAAAATAAAATTTTGCACCATTTTATTTTATTTCATTCCTTCATGAAAAATCCAAAATATATCCTTCACTCTCGACCCACTGTGGTCGAGGTTATGGTCTCCTTAAGAAAATATCCATGCTATGAGTTCAATGGTGTCCTTGGATTTCAATTCTGAGCACTGGTTCAAAAGTTACAAAAACTCGCTCGTATGTTTACTGAACGTACCCAAAAACAAAAGTTCAAAAATTCATTCTAGGCACTCCGGGCCTCATAATCACATGCCGTCAATTTTCAAAGACTCATAAAATTACCATATATTTAAAAAAAACATGGAAACTCTGGGTCTTTACATTCTCCCCACCTCAAGGCTCTACATCCCCGTAAGCCACTACTCAAACTAGGTAAACAAGTGGGGGTACTGAGCATGCATCTGAGCCTGCCAATCCCATGTGCTCTCCTGGATGTTCCTGTGATACCAGTGAATGTGCACCAGAGGTATCGACCATCCATGAAGGACCTGCTCCTATCGATCCTCTATCTCTACTAGAACCTATGTAAAATTCACCCCATCGTCAACGTCCAGTTATCCATGGTCGATGATGTGAGAAGGTTTGTGCACGTATCTCCTCAACTGGGATATGTGGAATATATCCTATACCTAGTGCAACTGAGGTGGAATAGCTAAGCGGTAATCCACCTCTCCAACTCTGTTGGGGACCTGAAAAGGTCCGATGAACCTCAGAGATATCTTTCCACCTCGGCCAAATCTCCACAATCATCATTTAGGAGAGACTCATAGAAAGACATGGTCATTATCCTCTAACTACAGAGGTCTCCATATACTATTGGGATACAACTTTTTTCTGCTCTGTGTAGTCTTCATCCACTCCTGGATGATTTACACTCTCTCTGTGGTAGCTCGTACCATCTCAGGTCCCATGAGTGCTGACTCCATTGGGTCAGTCCAACACAAAGGTGATCTGCAAGGTCGCTCGTACAACACCTCAAAAGGTGTCATCCCAATGGTGGAGTGATAGTTGTTTTTGCATGAAAACTCCACTAAAGGAAAGTGATCCTCCCAGCTATGACCGAATTTGAGGACACAAGCACACAACAGGTCCTCAAGGGTCTGAATGGTCTGCTCAGTCTGGCCATCCCTCTGAGGATGGAAGGCGGAACTCAAATGAAGTTGTGTCCCGAAAGCCTCCTTCAACCCCTTCCATAGATGAGATATAAAATTTGTAACACGATTGGGGAAAATCATCGAGGGTACTCCATGAATTCGCACAATCTCCTACACATAAAGGCATCCCAAACTCTCTACTGAACACTGCTCTCTGATCAGTAGGAAGTGGGCCGACTTGGTGAGTCGGTCGACGATCACCCAGATAGAGTCATGACCTCTTGATGTACGTGGAATTCCTGTCCCTAATTCCATGGAAATCACAGCCCTCTTCCACTCTGGGACCTCCAAAGGCTGAACCAATCTTTCTAGTACCTGATGATCCGCCTTCACTTACTAAAAAGTGAGGCACCGAGTGATAAACTCGACAACTGCTTTCTTCATTCCCGGCCACCAGTGTTGTTGTCGTAGATTCTGGTACATCTTTGCCACTCTTGGATGTACCTATAGAGGGGATGTGTGTAACTCCCTCAACACTTCCTCCTAAAGTGACACTGACACCATGGTACATCCTCTGAAGAGGATGACATGCTCCCCACCTTCAGAAAATCCATCTAGTGCTTGTTATATGGATATCTGAGTACTTTGTGCCTCACAGTCAGTATCCCCACACTGCGCCTCCCTGACTCGCTGAATAAGTGGGGGAGTCACTGTAAGATACTAAGGGAAAAATTCTCCATCTCTAACCACAAATGATATCAAAAAAGCATCCAGATGCTTCATCAACTCACCTAGTTGTTGTATACCAGATCTCTGGCTGAGTGCATCTGCTACAACATTCCCCTTCCCAAGAGTATAGACTATCTCAAATTCATAGTCCTAGAATAACTCAATACAACGTCATTGTCTTAGGTTCTGGTCCTTCAGATATAATATATACCTGAGAATCTTGTGAACTGAGTACACTGTAAATTGTTCTCCCATCAGATAGTGTCGCCACATATTCAAGGCGAAGACTGCTCCTGCTAACTCCAGGTTAGGGGTAGCGTAATTCTTCTCATGTTGTCTCACCTGTCGAGAACCATATGCGATCACTGCTTGCTCCTGCATCAGGACACATCTGAGCTCGGTCCCTGATGCATTGCAGTAGACTATGTACACTACGCCCTCCTCTAGAAGCCTCAAGATGGGGGAGATAACCAACCTCTACCTCTGATCCTGAAAGCTCTGCTAGAAACTCTCCGAACACATGAAGGGTTTCCCCTTCTTCGTCAATTCTGAAAGTGGTCCTGCAACTCTGGAGAAGTCTGGCACAAACCTCTGGTAGTATCCAGCCAAACCCAAAAAACTTTGTACCTCTGTCACACTTCTAGGTGGCTTCTAAGCAAGTACCGCCTCAATCTTCACTGGATCCACTGCAACTACAGCATCTGAGATGATATATCCCAGAAATTAAACCTCTCATACCCAGAACTAGAACTTCAAGAGGTTACCATAAAGCTGTTTTTCTCAGAGTGTGTTCAGTACTACCCGTAAATGATAGGCATGATCCTCCTCAGTATCTAAGTAGATCAGAATGATGTCGATGAAGAATTCTACAAAGCGATCAGGGCATGGCTGAAAGATCCTTTTCGTGAGTCCCATGAATGCTTCTGGAGAAATTGTTACATCGAATGGCATAACCAAGAACTCATAATGGTCGTACTGACATCTGAAAGTTGTCTTCTACAAATCCTCATCTCGCACTCTGAGCTGGTGATAGCCTGATCTGAGGTCTATCTTTGAGAACCACCGTGATCCCTTCAGCTGATCAAAGAGGTCATCAATCCTCAGAAGTGGGTACTTGTTCTTTATTTTCACCTGGTTCAAGCACTGATAGTCAACAAAAAGCCTCAAGCTCCCATCCACCTTATTGGAGAACAAAATTTGGGTTGCCCAAGGTGAAACAATTCGATGAATGAATCCCTTACCCTCCAAGCCCTCTAGTTGTAACCGCAGCTCACGAAGCTCTGTGGGAGCCATCTGATACGCTAGTGTAGATATCAATGTCATCTCGGGGTACAAGTCAATGTAAAATTCCACCTCTCTATGAGGAGGTAGACTGAGAAAATCGTCTGGGAAAACATCCTCGTACTGGTCCACCACTATAGGATAACTCGGACTCTCCACATCAACTACTCCAAGGGTAAGGCTATCCAACTGATGAGTGATCGGTTTCACCCTCTTCCAGGTAAGTCCATCATGTGCCGCAAAGGCTCCCTTCTCACAGGTGATGGTAAACCTAGTCCCATCTGTGTGGACACACCACACTTTGCACCTAATACAATCAATCTGAGCATGGACTGTAGATAGCCAGTCCATACCCATGATGACATCGTAAGGCCTCGATGCCGCTACTAGGAGATACCATCTGATGCTCTCTCCTCTTAGAGTAATCCCACACTACCGGAACCTGTGCGTAATCATCGAATCTTCTCCCGTAGGAGTCTCTAGCCATATGGATCAAGCCAATGGCTCCATTGGAATCTCTGAGCTCTGAACGAGGGAAGTGTCAATAAAAGAATGACTAGAAATCGTGTCTATAAGTACTGTAGCTAAGGTGGAATAGACACAGATCGTACCTTATATCATCTCCAGAGCACCATGATCATAGTCATCAGCTGCCTAGAGCTGAGCTCTCCCATGTCCACCTGCTCCCTGCGGTCGGGGTGGACCTCCTTATGGTGGTGGCGGTAACATCTCGAATCGTCGCCCTCCGCCAGCTGCACGACCATATCCTATGCCACGTCTGCCTGCTCCCTGCGGACATCCTTGGTCAAATTTCTATCTCTGTCTATGAAGTCCTTCAACCGTCTGATGATCACCTGTATGGTGGGTCAGACAGTGATGGGCCATGTGACCCTTCCTGCCGCATGCGTAACACTGCCCACTCCTGGCATGACCGTCTCTACCTCAGGTGCTTTGTACAACTGATCATGAATCCTGTTCTCGTTCACCTGTAGGTTTTTTCCTTTTGGACCTTTGTGTCATATTTCCACTTACAGATGTAGTAGACTCCGCTACGTGACGACTGGTGGTGGATCTCGCTACTGGTGACTGCTCTATAAGGAAACTCTCCACTAAGAAGGCTCTCTCTAACACCCCCACCTACATCTGGATGCTAACTGAGATCATCGAAGCCCTAATATCTCGCCTGAGCCCCTGATCAAAGGACTAGGACCTGAATAATGGGTCCCACACCATATCTGTGGAGTAGCATGAGAGTTCAGTGAACCAAGATGAGTACTTAGCAACAGTCATGTTGCCCTGCTGCAGATGAAGAAGCTCTTGTATGTGCACTGTGCGAAGAGTTGCTGGGAAAAACTCTTCCCGAAACAGGCTCTTGAAGTCTGTCTAGAGAAGAGTCACCTTGTCATGGAACAAGATCATAAAGCTCCACCATCTACCTGTTTCTTCCTATATAAGGCTAGCGGCAAGGATCAAAATGAGATCTGCTGGTGTCCCAACCAGTTGAAATACTCTCACTACAGCCTCTAGCCAATCCTCAACAACTTGTGGGTCCATCTCTCCCCTGAACATGGGTGGCCTCTAGCACTGGAACTCGTGCAACGCACTCATGCGGTGTCCACTCTCTACTACTAGAGCTGGTGGCATCGGTGGACCAATAGGTAATGGTACAGCTGGTGCCTCCGCTGGTGCCTCCGCTGGTGCCTCTATTGGAAAAGGGCCCTACACCGAGGCCTCATCACTTGGTGGACTATCAGTGCGTAAAAATCTCGGAACCCTAGCTAGTTGTCTTTATGGAGGCATCCTGAAATGAAACAGGTGAACCACGGTCAATAAGTTATACATGGTGAGCTGAGTCAAGAGATCACAAAGAAAAAATCTTGTAAACACATACGCAATCATTGTTTTGGTGCACTAAGTCAGAAATCAGAAGTCATTGTCCTGGTGTATGGATACATTGGCCACCGCACCAACACTGGATTCCCTAAACTAATAACCACACTCACTACACTTAACACTATTTCCATTAAAAGAAAGATCAAATTTCTATGTTCTGTGGTAGAACTGACCCTATGATACCAATTTGTCACGACCCGTCCCCCAGGGCATGAATCGTGACTAACCCCAATCCCACCTTCCATAGGCCAGGGGCTGGCGACTAGACCCAAAGGCATATTCCCTAAAACTTGGAAGGAATTTCCATTATAACCTGTAAACACATGCAACCAAGCACACAACAAGATATGAACACAAGTCAACTGTATAGCAAATAGAGTGTTGAAAGTAAAAATGGGCCAGAATACAAGCCCAATGGTAATAGTACAAGTACAAATGAAATACAATACAACTAAAGAAAAAGAAATGTAGATACTAGGTCATCCTCTAGGTTCTGACCTGAAGGGTTGGTACAGATATCCTCCACAGCACTCCACATCCACCCATCTCCTCTGTGTGCCGACACACCTTATGGTCCACCTCCGGGCAACGTCCAGTCCTGGTATCCTCAGCCTCAGTCAGCACTGTCCACCGTCTGCATCTAACACAACAAGGTGCGGGCATAGCCTATGTAGGGGTGAGTATAATGATACTCAGTCGGGACCACAAGACCATCAAGGTCTCACAAAATCCAAAAAGGATACACCACAAAGCATGAAAACAATAGTTAACCCTACTTAGGTATATTCCCATACATATACCAAAGTTATCAAGTGATCCATCTCAATCATGAAGGAACACAGAGGTTATGACTCAACTCACACCTGGTATATATTTTGGTATAGTAGTGGAGATTATTATATGTAACTACTAAATCATCTTACTCCATAAAGAGGATCTACTGCTAACCTGCACAGAATAACTAGGAGTTGACCCACACAGGATCGCTGGAGCTGACCCACATAGGATCGCTAGGAGCTGACCCACACTGGATCACTAGGAGCTGACCCACACAGGATCTCTAGGAGCTGACCCACATAGGATCGTTGGAGCTGACCCACACAGAATCGCTAGGAGCTGACCCACACAGGATTGCTAGGAGTTGACCCCCACATGATCGCTCAGAGCTGACCCACACAGGATCCCTAGAGCTGACCCACACAGGATCGCTCAGAGCTGACCCACACAGGATCTCTAGGAGATGACCCACACAGAATCGCTATGAGATGACCCACACAGGATCACTAGAGCTGACCCACGCAGGATCGCTAGGAGCTGACCTGCACAATATTTCTAGGAGCTGACCCGCACAGGATCGCTAGGAGCACTCTTCTTGTCACAGCCAACTACTGGGTTTCCATACAAGACTTGCTCATCTCTGGGAGAGTCTGCTCCCCACGCCACTGGTTGATTCTCCAATAGCCATGATGTCTCATGAAGAAGTATCCCAATGGTTCTCCACATCATAGGGGTCTCAACACAATAGACGGTGCGTCAATCGGATACTCTGTCTGTGAGTTATAATCCTTTTAGTCCCGAGGGCCCGGTTGGATTCGTGATCGATCCAACCGGACCATTCCCCAACTTTATCCAAAACTCCAGTGAGGTATACCAAATGGACCACCTTGCTCCAGGATTTCCAGTGTCGTTGAATGTTTTTCAAATGGACGTCCGGTGCCAAAGTTATGGCCAAAAGAGCGTAAATGGGTTGTAGTGGGTCCGGGTCCGGTCCAACCCAGCCCGGGTCGACCAGACCTGGCCCGCTGGGTCTAGCCTGGCCCGGTGGGTGGCCCGATCCATGCTGGGCGGGCCGGCCTGCTAGACGATTCGGCAGGCCACGACGGGCCGTGGAGGGCCGTGGGGGGTGCCGCGAGGGCAGCTCGGCCTTGGTGGGTGCCGCGAGGGCTGCTCGGCCGGGGAGGGTGCCGTGAGGGCAGCTCAGCCGTGGGGTCGCTTGGCCATTGAGGGTGTCATGAGAACGGCATGGCCCAGGGGTGCTGCGAGGGCAGCTCCGCCCGGGGGTGCCGTGATGGTGGCATGGCTGAGGGGTGGCTCGGCAAGGCCACGGGAGGTGCGGTGGGGCCGCGGACGATGGCGGCGGATCGAGAGGTAAGGCTGCGTGTGGATGCTCGGCTAGGGATGATGACGGCAGCTCAGGTGGTGGCTCGGCCGGGGATGGCGGCAGCGGCCCGGGCGGCAAGGACGCGGGCGGTGAGGACGCGGGCGACGGCTCGGGCGGTGCGGCCGCGGGCGGCGGCTCGGCTATGGATACCGACTGGCAGTTAAGGCACGACACCTCGCCGTCCCTAGCTGAGCCGCCACCCAAGCCGCCTCCGCCCTCCGCAGACGAACTGTCGCACCCGGCCCCACCGCCCGAGCGGCTGACGCCGCCCGTGGCCCCGCCCCGCCCGAGCCGCAGCCCACGGCCTCCCCGCCCGAGTCGGCGCCGCCGTCCCAGCCCGACCTGCCGCCTGAGACGCCACCACCATCTGCAGCCGAGCCGCCGCACGCGGCCTCACCACCTGGGCTTCCGCCGCCCTCCACGGCCCCACCATTCCCAAGCCGTAGCACGCGGCCTCCCCACCAAAGTTGTATCCGCCGTCCCCGTCCGAGTCGCCACCGCCGTCCACAGCCGAGTCGCTTCCCGCGGCCTCACCACCTGATCCGCCGTCACTGTCCGCGGCCCCGCCACGCCGCCTATGTCCTCGCCGAGCCACCCCTCCGTCGAGCCGCCCTCACGGCACCCTGCGGTCGAGCCGCCCATGTGGCACCCCCGGGCCGAGCCTCCCTCGTGGCACCCTTTGCGGCCGAGTCGCCCTGCGGCCGAGCCACCCTCACGGCACCCTCCATGACCGAGCCGCCCCGCAGCCAAGCCACCCTCACAGCACCCCCCACGGCCCTCTATTGCCCCTCGTGGCATGTCAGACCGTCCAGCGGGCTGAGCCAAACCCAACGGGCCGGGCTTCCCACCAGGCCGAACCCAATGGGCTGGGCCACCCAGTGGGTTGGGCCAGACCCAGTGGGTCGGGCTGGGTTGACCCTGACCAGGTTGGCCCATGTCAGGTTGGTCCGGGTTGGTCTGACCGAGCTGGACTGGACCCGGACCCACTACGACCCATTTACGCTATTTTGGCCATAACTTTGGCACCAGAAGTCTGTTTGACGAACCATCAACAACGCTAGAAACCCTGAAGCGAGAAAGTCCTTTTTGTATACCCCACTGGGCTTTTGGATGAAGTTGGGGAATGGTCAGGTCTAATCGAGCACGAATCCAACTGGGACCTCAGGACTAAAAGCCCAATTACTCACAAACCGAGTGTCTGATTGATGCAACGTCTGTTGCATTGAGACCCCTATGATGTGGAGAACCTTTGGGATACTTCTTAGTGGGATATCATTGCTGTTGGAGAATCAACTAGTGGCTTGGGGAGTGGACTCTCCTAGATATGAGTAAGCCTAGTGCGGAAACCCAGTAGGTGGTTGTGACGAGAAGGGTGCTCCTAGAGATCCTGTGCAGGTCAGCTCCTAGAGATCTTGTGCGGGTCAGCTCCTAGAATTCATCTGTGGGTCTACTCCTAGAGATACTTTGTGGGTTATCACCTAGAGATCCTGTGTGGTTCAGCACCTAGCGATCATGTGTGGGTCAGCTCCAGCGATCCTGTATGGGTCAGCTCCTAGCGATCCTGTATGGGTCAGCTCCAAGCGATCCTGTGTGGGTCAGATCCTAGCGATCATGTGTGGGTCAACTCCAGCGATCATGTGTGGGTCAGCTCCAGCGATCCTGTGTGGGTAATCTCCTAGCAATCCAGTGTGGTTCAGCTCCTAGCGATCCTATGTGGGTCACCTCCTAGCGATCCTGTGTGAGTGAGCTCCAACGATCCTATGTGGGTCTGCTCCTAGAGATTCTATGCAGGTTAGCAGCAGAGCCTCTTAACAGAGTAAGTTGATTTATTAGTTACATCTAATAATCTCTAATACTGTACCTAAAGATATACCAGGTGTGAGATGAGTAAGAACCTCTATGTTCCTTCATGATTGAGATAGATTACTTGATAACTTAGGTATATGTATGGAAATATACCTAAGTAGGGTTAAATTTTGTTTTCATGTTTTTTGGTTTATCTTTTATGGATTTTGTGTGACCTTGAGGGTCTTGGGGTCCCTAATGAGTATCATTATATTCACCCTTGCACGGTTTATGCCCACACCTTGTTGTGTTGGATGCAGACGATGGACAGTGCTGACTAAGTCTGAGGATATCAGGACTGTATGGTGCCTGGAGGTGGACCATACGGCGTGTCGGAACGCAGAGGAGACGGGTGGATGTGGAGTGTTGTGGAGGTGATCTGTACCAACCCTTCAGGTAGGAACCCAAAGGATGACCCAGTAGCTGCCTTTCTTTTTCTACAGTTGTATTGTATTTCAGTTGTACTTGTACTATTACTGTTGGGCTTGTATTCCGGCCCCTTTTTAATTTCAGCACTCTATTTGCTATACAGTCATTTATATCTTTTTGTGTGCTTGTTTTCATGTGTTTATAGGTTATAAGGGCAATGCCTTCCCTATTTTAGGGAATACACCTTTGGTGCTAGTCGCCAGCCCCTGGCCTATGGAAGGCGAGCTTGGGGTAAGTCATGGCACGGGCCCTGGGGGATGGGTCGTGACATTTTTATGAAGTATTTGGAATAATCTATAGGAACTTTTTTTGTATCATGATCTGCACTGACAACCAATGGTAAGGTATATTTATTTCCATTATTTATGTTGAATAGAGTGATCAACTATATAATTTTCTGATCATATCTATTGCATCCATTATATCCTACATCTGGAAGCCATGGAATGCACTGATATTTTTTTGGTCAAAAACCATCCACTTATACTATAATGATCTACATGCATGTTTATGTGTTCAATTCCTTTATAATACAAACAAGTGAAAGGAACAACTCTTTCTATGATTTAAATACACTAATCCAGTTGGGTGTGAATGGTAGGCCAAAGAATTCACTGATCTTGAAATCCATCTGATGGATTCCCCCTATCTATTCATGAATTGAAGTAAATGTGGATGATGCAACCTCCAGAATTCCAGGGCCCTCTGGATGTGGAAGTGTTTTCCATACCCACAGTGTATTCTTTAAAGGAAGTTATTACCACTATATTTGAATTGGAACAGCATATGAGGCTAAGTTATGGGAAATCATTTTTTCTATGAAACATGTTTTTAACCATGGATGGGAAGCCCTCTGGATAGAATCTGATTTACAGCTGGCTATTGGAGCCCTTATATCCATAACTAGAATGGTCCTTATTAAATTGATTCTATAATGGTTTGAATACATTGAGGCCACTATACTCCTCAACTTAGATAATTTTCTTACATATAGGGAGGCCAATCTGGTTTTAGATGCCCTATTAAAGAGAGAAGTCGTAGATATGAGTTGGTGTGGTCATTTTGGACCCCATATTTTTTCACAACACTGGTTGATGTAGACATGTGGGGTGAGATTGACTACCACCTTTGTAAAAATACCTTATAACACATGAACTATTTAATTTATTTTCTTATTAAATTTTAGTATTGGGCTCATCTTGATCCTAAACCCTTTACAGTAGGACTAATATTTGGATCACAATATTATTGGAGAGAGTTTATTGTAATTTTTGTTCTTTTGAGATGATTGTATCGTATATGTACCTATTTCCATGTATGCATGTTTCTTTCTATATAGAATCATGGAATTGACATCATTTTTATATAGTACAGGTTGTTATTTTTAAATTTTCTCATCTTATATAGATGTAATCTTTTCACTACTCTAGTTATTGATTGGAATTATTATTATGATTTCTCTTATTATTTCTATTTATATACCATTATGATACTCTAAAACATGATTGTATATTATACCCACTGTACCATCATAGACCCATGCTTCTGGTTGGAAGCCTCTAGCATGTGGGGAGGCATGCTTGAGGGTATTTAGCAAACCATTCTTACTGCTACTGTTGAGTGAGATGGTTTGGGATGATACAAAGTGGTATGAGGGGTCTATTTTCTTTTATTTTATTTCCAATAATTGGGATGGTAGTAAAGATATTAGGGAGTGTTGGAATTTGGTAATGATCCTGTTATTGGGAGTATCTAACCCATGTATGGGAAAACAACCAATTTTCCAGGGATGGGACCTTGTTTCCGACGCTTTAACCGGTGTGTGCGCATCCATCTGTTTTGATGGACGATGCTGCTTTTACATTGCCTTGTATTCATTATTTCTAGAGGCAGGTGAAATCTATCGCTTATTCAAGGATGTTTTCTCCTTTATCGAAATGGGATGATGGGATGTCGGTTCCTCCTTCCACGGATTCCTCCTTGGAACTCATCAACTATTATGGGTCTCCGACATAGATTAAGATGCTGTTTGTGAAACTATTCCTAGTTCCATGTCATCATGGACTCCAGTTAATTACACTGCTTCTTTCAGGACATTCCAAGGGGTTTGGTCAGGGCAGCGACCTTCGGTCGGGGGAGTAGTCATGTTGGACATCACTAGCGTGTCTAGATGCTGGAACACTAGTGCATCTAGGTTTCTTCTTCTTATTATAGGGCTTCTCGTGGGTGTGTAAGCCCAAGGCATCCCACATTGAATGTGGGGAATTATATTCCATAGGCATGTATCTGAGGTTTTCCTCATCTTCATATGTTTAACACAGGGTATGACGTGAGTTTAAAGTCTAGCAGAGATGGATCGGACTGATCAGAACACTGACTGGAGTGTATCAGAAGGGTAAAACCCCTGGAGGGAACACTGATGCTGGTGCTAACGTGGGTTTAGTTACCTGATTACTTCTGGGGGAAGTGAAGAGGTGGATGACATTATTTCACTGGGATGTGGTGTTCTAGGTAAAAATGAAGATGGATATGGGTTGTTGAGAGTGGATGGATAATGATGTGGATCCGACATGAAGGAGATGGTGGAGTTGGGCTTGAGCCTCGAAGAGACTTCCTACATATCCCTGTGGCAGGGAATCAAATTCTGTGTAGTTCGTGGGGAAATGGGGCACCTAAGGAGACAGCCCGTATGGATGAGACCCAGAGGAAGTTGAACCTCCGAGTTAGGGAATGACCTTCCTGAAAAACAAAGGATTGAGGGAAAGAATAGGATGAGACATGGGTGATGGGATTGAACCTCAGGGAGGGTTCCTATGTACCTTTCCTTAGCAAGGATCAAAGTCCATGTAGTTCAGGATGGGGGCATAGAATTGGGTTGTACACAGAGGATAGTGACCCGACGATTTACTCAGTCTTACACGTGGTTAGCGGCCCAGGTTGGTCTGACACCACTGGGGCAGACTAGAGATATGGGTCCCAAAGAAAGGGATGACAATGGCTTACCGCTAGATAGGGGTTAACAATGGCTTACCTCGGATTGGAGTTGACAATGGCTTACTATTGAATGGGGTTGACAACAGATTACCGATGAATGGGGTTGACAATGACATACCGCTGAATGGGGATGACAACGGCTTACCACTGAATGGGGTTGAAAATGGCTTACCTCTGAATGGGGATGAACCTCAGGAAGGCTTCCTTCATACCCTGCCTAAGAGATGGGGATAAAGGCCCACATAGTTCAAATGGGTACAGTTTGGTGTCATGCTAGATGAAAAGGGGAGTACAGTTTGACATCATGCAGGATGGGGGTGGACCTATGTGAAGTAGTTTGGACCTATGGGAGTTGGTATTGAACCTTGGGGAGGCGTCCTATGTACCTTGACTTGGAAAGGATCAAAGTCCACATAGTTCAGAATGGTGTTGGTGAGCCAACGTGAAGGGGGTCGGAACAACTGGGTGCTGGGCTTGAACCTCTGGGAGGCTTCCTGTGTACCTTTCCTTGAAAAGGATAAATGTCCACGTAGTTCATGATGGGGTGTCAGGGGTTACACTCTAGGGTAGCCCGAATTGGATTCCATGGTCAATGCTTACTCTAAGCCCATGTGAGTCATGCTTGGTGTGGGAAACAAGAGACAACAAAGACTTGATGATCATGTCATGAAACGTGCATCCTTGGGAAGTGAAGTGGGGTTTACATGTGGTTAGCGGCCCAAAAAAATAGGGGCTTCTGTGTAGTTCATATCCCAAAGAGGAAACAGGGGCTTACACGTGGTTTGCAGCCCAGGGAGATGGATATTGGGACTTACATCAGGATGGAGGCATGTGTGGCGACAAAGTCCAATGGGAGAGGGATTTGGCACGGAAGAGAGGAGGGTTCTGGTGTCCATTCCCCCCCCCTTGGTCTTTGGCACTGAATAATAAATGAGGAGTAAGGGTACAACCTCCTGCAAGAAATCTAGGGGCTTACACCAAGATAGTTTCTCTTCCCCGCGGATAGGCGTCGCTCCAAAAAAGAGGATCTCATTCCATGTGATAAGATTTCACTCCCATTGAGACCAGTGGGTGTAGAGAATGTCTGAGATGGGGCACCCCACATATGATGCATGGGGAGAGTTCATCGTTTAACATCATGTGCTGAGGATGATCATGCTTTGTATTCTAACTTCCTTCAGCTGGTATGAGGTGGGTTCACTCCGCACCCCTAGAACTTACATAACCGATACCCACCTTCCCTTGGGAAAGGGAAGGAATCAGCAATATCGTGGTGAGGGGGTTTTGTGGAGTGATCCACTGAGGTGCCCATGTTAGTGTGTTTGTGCGAAGAAGAAATATCCATTAGCATGCTTGGGTGCCACTAGGGAGCGACAATAGTGAAAAGGGCTTATGCTTGGAATCTACCCAGGTACCGCTAAGGAGCAGCGACAGTGGATGGGGCTTACACATGGAAGTTTCCCGTAATATCTTCCTCATGTCTAGCCATGAGGGCATCCCAAATCTCTGGTGGTATGATGCATATAATTGGCGCCAGAACTTATGCACTAGTGCATAAAAGGGATAATTCCATGGGCATTGGAATCAGTCCGAACAAAGGGAGATGAAAAGTGTGAGTCACATGCCCGACATTTGGAATACGGTGAGGGTGGCGTGATGATGGAGGATAACTATTGATCGTGTTCGAAACATAGCATCCATATTGTGTTATCCTGAATTGGGGAAAACAAATGAGGGTTTACTATTGACCATGTTCGAAACACAGGACCTAACTCAAAGTGTCATCCAAAGTCATCTGGGGCATTAGTCCAGAACAGTAGGTGAGCCGAGGCGGCATGGGATCAGGTCGTTAAGGGGTCCGTTCAGATATAAAAGAGGATTAATATCCAAATGAAGGAAAAAAGTAAAAGGTGGAGTGATGGAATGTCTGAACAGATTCCAACTCTCATTAAATTATGACACTGTACTCATAGAATGAGGCATCTTATGCTTAGCACATAAGCCGTCTCTTATTTGGAACAAGAGACATCCTATATTGGTCATGTAGGGCGTACTATAGTTTAGATTCATGTAGATAGGACTATTGGAAGCTTATTCTTGGCGCATAAGGCATTTCTTGCTTGGAGCAAGAGGCATCCTGTGTTGGTAACATAGGGTGTACCACAGTTTAGAGTCTTATAGAGAGGACTATTGGCATCTTATGCTTGGAAAAAATAAAATCTTCTGATTGGAGCAAGATTCATCCTATATTTTTCATATAGCTTTCATTACAGTTTAAAATCATATAGATAGGACTATTAGGAATAAGGTGCCTTGAAAAGGTTGGTATTGGGTGTTATGCAAGGGCGGGCCTTTCTGGTTTAACCTGGTATAGATTCCAGGTGATGGGGTGTGGATAAGTTACGTGAGTACTAGTTCAACTCAAGGTACTCAGGGGAATTGATGAAGAGAATATCAACTCACGACATAGGAAATGAACCAAGAGAAATATATTGACTCAAGGTGTTTCGTGGTGTCCTGAGGAGTATATCAAATCATGGTATTCCATAGGTGGAAGGCAGCTGTGAATAAGGGTGCAATGGAAAATATTGACGTCCCGGCCTGAAAATTTTTCAGTGTGAATCTCCATTTTTCATGGGGGTTAGTGGAGGTAGAAAAGAGACCAGCTCGGAGGACTGGGACCACAGCTCGGTACTGATCCCATGTGGGGGTGTGGGAGCGCATCCCCCGTAGTATGGACTAGTGGGTGTAGGCCTGGATATTTTTGTGTGTAAGATGCGTTACATGTAGGATGGTCTACATGCAATATTGGACTTTGTGGCATATGTTCGCACAAGATTGGGTACCTTGTCACTGTTGCATGAAATATTGAAGTCATGTGCATAAGATTGGAAGTTTTTCATGCAAGAGTGGAATATTTCATGTGCATGACTTAATGAGAACAGAGGTTGGGTGAGGATCAAACCACTATGGGATAGTGCGAAAGCGGGCCCATATGGGACCTCTCATGAAAGATCTCACATGGAGGGTTCCATTCTTCTATGTGGGCATGGAAGAGGCGGTCTTATGAACAACAGAGCAGCAACCAACCTCTGAAGAACTTCCCTGAGGGGTGTATGCTGCACTTGTATTTATAAGTGAACTCGGGAGCGGTTGCATGTAAGATTCTTGATGCGGAAGTGATCTTATGTTCACCCTGTGGCGGGTGCGCATGAAAAGGGGAATTTGACGTCACATTGGGCATGTAAGAATCTTTCGTTCAAATGTTAATCTTTTGTGCACCTCTCAAAACTTGTGTAAACCTTCCTTAGACATTTTTCGGGTGGCCTGGGTAGAAGATGACATCTCATTGGGCATGTAAAAGGTTTGTGCGACATGTTGCCCCCAAGATTTTACTATTGAATGCAAGATTCCATTCTTGTGTTCAAAAAATCCATTCTTGCATGCAATATTTCACTTCTTGTGCACAATATTTCAGTTCTTGCATGCAAAACTATACTTTTCCTCAAAATCATCCTGGATTCCCATTTCCAGCTGCGTGACTTCAAACGGCCATAACTTCTGATCCTTAACTCCGTTTGGGCTCCATGACTAGTCAAATCGAAGATTTTGAAATGAGCTACGCTCCGAGATCATGTTTGGTAGCATTATATTAATTACATGGACACTTTTTCTAGTTCCAATAGACTTTTTTTCTGTATTATGCCTATTATAGCTATATTGATTTCACAATTGGGTTACCCAAAAGATATTTGAAATTTTCTATATTAATATTGGGTTTTACCCTTGGCCTTCTATGGTAAGGAGGGAATTAATCATTCATCATTATAGGCACCTGATATATATGTCATACATATTCTATTCCATGTTTATATTACTGTGAGCATCGGCTATTTCTTGTTATCGATGTCTTTATTTCCATACCCATGAAATTATACTAGCGTTTCATGCAGGGAGTTGATACATAATTGTTTATTAAGGTGTCTTCATCAACCTAAATGGGTTTTCCTATATATATTGATGATAAAACCTTAATAAACCAATTATCACATGTTTGAGTTATGTAACCATGGTAACATGAGCTGAAACATTAGTTATTTATGATTACATGGATTCCAATTGCAATTTATAAATATTGTACTTCTATAAATTGGGAATGGAGATCTATATAATCAAGATATAATCTTAAACTTTTTACATTATGATGCTGAATGTAAATTTTTGGACACTGTTATATGATATTCCAATTGAAATTTATATAGTATATTACTTTATAACTTGTAAGTGGTAACCTTTCTAAATGGATCATTTTATACAAAAATGAGTAAGAATTGCTAAATCATGGAACTAAAATGAAAAAGGTTTTTTCAAATGGGGTTGTCAATTATAACTTAAAGGGTGTTTTCTTATATATCTTACAATTAACACTCCATATAATGGTACCCCTATGCTAAAAATATTGAGACCTTCCCAACACCCTGATCTTAGACTTGGGTAGTTGGGATAGTATGCCTTGGGTCGTGATCCCTTATGTTATCATGATTATATATGTAAATATCATGTAGAAATGCCTTGGTTATATTCTCATCATTATTTTGAGATCCTTTATACTCAGTTATAAAATATATTTTTGAGGTGTGTGCTTGGAATTTATAGAAATATTCCACCAAGATGGCCTCGATTCATGAACCAGGAGGGTGGTGAGGACCATGTTATAGATGTGATGGTTCATCATCCACCATTAGTGCCTTTAGTAGTTCTAATTGAGAATCCTCCTACTATTCCTGAACTATCCACTAATTCATAGCTAAGATAGGGTGTTCTACGCGTAATGTAAATTGTATGTGGGGCTCCATGACATACACCTACTATGTATGATCATATGCATGAGTTACAGTAGTAGTATACACCTACTTTCTTGGGGTATGGTGTCCCCCAAGAAGATGAGTCATGGTATGAGGCCATTCTATCTATCTTCAAGCATCTGGATATGCTTCTAGACATAAGGGTCAAGATCACTATATACATTCTTATAGGTTCTTCCAATTTCAAGTCGGAATTTCTAAACCAAGTATACCATCACTGATTCATGGTTGGGAGATATTTCATGTCAAGATTTTATGATTAATGCTTTCCAAAGATGTTGATAGCTAATTGAGATAGGGATTTTATACACTTGAAGCATTATGTTATGTATGTTATAGACTATTCTGATAGCTTCACTAAGATCCAATGTTTTTCACTAATTCTTTTTGGCGATGAGTTGTCAAGAGAAATAAATTTTGAATATGGTATTAGGTATTCAGCATTATCTCATGTCAATATCTTATTTCTAGCTAGCCTCTCATAGACTGTGAGCCAGAACATAATCTTAGAGTAAAACATGAGTGAAGCTAAAGGTTCTGTGGGAATTGGTTCAAAACCTAGACAAAGTAGTAGTTTTTCCTACATAATGAATAATCACTTTGGGGATTCTCATCAAATTAGTGGAATCCATAGTACCCACACTGGTAGTTCTATTTTATTCCATCAGTATGGAAGACAGTGGCATGTGAAGCCCCAGTGAGATAGATACCTGATTGAGTGTCATGCCTACATCTGAATGGGTTATCTTTATAGGTACTATCGAACCTTTACACTTGTCCCAAATAAAAGAGGATATGCACTAACTCCACATTAAGGTGAAGGATCAGTGGATTCATTCCAAGTAGGGAGATAGAGTACCAATGTTTATATAATTTGAGGTGGGGGACATGATTGAGGAATACAGACATATGATATGTAGTGCTAGCAAAGTGGATCCTATCTTGGCAGTCAGGTGGTCGAACTAGGTGGCGGATCATGCCAGTTACATGTTATATAGATGATACCTGAGGAGGATAATGACATCCCTTCTATAGTATTAGGTACCATTCTAGTAGACTCTACCTTATTATCTTATTTATTTCATATAGGTGCTTCACAATATTTTATCACTGTGTCTATCCTGGAAAGTCTCAAACTTAATATTTAGCACTTTTTTGGGTTGATGAATCTTAATAATCCATTAGTAATACTATAATGAATTGTATGTAAATGAGAATAGTTCCCCCTAAAGATAAGTGTTTATATCTTTCTATCAAACCTTTGTATCCTAGAGATTATGGGATTCAAAATTATTCTCATGATGGACTAGTTGGTTCCATACCATGCCTATATTGATTTCTATCTCAATAGGGTATCTTTCACATCACCAGACGGTGGATGTTATATTCAATAGGGTGAATGGGATGTACAGGTGATTCAATATGGACTAGAGCATCATTGAATAGTTATAATGACAACCTAGATTGCTAGACTTTATATGGATGATCAAGGAATAATTCAAGATGATTTACCTCCTATAGTATATCATTTCCTGGATGTTTTACATGATAAATTTTTTGGAATTCCTCCAAATAGAGAGGTGGAGTTTGCAATTGAGCTACTTCTAAGAGCTAAACCAGAATCCATTCCTCTTTACTAGATAACTACTAATGATTTATAGTTTCTCAAGAGGTAGCTAAAGGTAATGGAGCCTAGTACTTCACCATGGGGTTCAACTATTCATTTCTCCAAGAAGGAATATGGAACCATCAGGATTTTCATATATTATCATCAGTTGAACTAGATCACGGTTAAGAACTAGTATCTATTACCTCACATCGATGACCTCTTCGACCAGCTCTGAGGATATTGAGTTTTCTCCAAAAATCGATTTATAGTTAGGCTATCATTAGGTATGTATTAGACAATATAACATACCATAGATTAAATTTAACAGTAGATATGGCTTGTATGGGTATCTAGTCATGTGATTCGGTCTCACAAACATTCCAGTAGTCTTCATGGATTTGATGAATCTGTCTTCCCATTCATTTTTTGATTAATTTGTGGAATTCCTTGAGAATGATATCTTGGTGTATTATCAAAATCTATACAATCATTTCAATCAAAATGAGATCATAAATAATACACTAATATAAAAAAATATATTTTTTAGGCTCACCAAATTCCACTTTTGGATTGACAAGGTCCACTTCATATATCACATTATATCAAAGATATGACTATAATTTATCCAATAGAAGGTGAGAAAATTGGTTTCTTGGGAGCATACCAACAATGTTTTTGAGATACAGAGAGTCTTCTAGATAGATGGAAACTACATACAATTTATTTATGTATTTTCCTGCTTAGAATCACCTCTTAAGGGACTGAATAAAAAGGGTGTGAAGTTTATGTGGTATGAATAGTGTGATAAATACTTTTAGGAGATGAAAGGAAGACTAACTGTGGTACCAATACTAATTCTACCTGATCCTAGAAAGGCCAATATAGTTTATTCTGATGCATAAAGCATCAGGATAGGAGTAGATATGTTACCAAAGGATCAATTTGTGGAGTATAGGTCAGGATGGTTGAGGCTGCATGAGAATAATTACCCAATACATGATATTAAGATAGAAGATGTGGTTCATGCCATGCATTGTTGGGGGAAATATTATTTGGGAGAGCATTTTGTGGTGCACATAGACCAAAAAACCTCATAAATGTATTTACAAAGTGTAACTTGAATCTCAGATAATTAAGATCGGTTAAATACATATAGCCATTTGATTTTGAGACTACCTATATGTATGGTATAAGAAATTCAGTGGAAGTGGCTCTAATTTGAAAGAATTAAATATAGGTATTTCAAGAGGACAATAGTAAATGGAAGTCGATGGCCCTCTTTTCTAAGATACATTTTGAGGTTCAAGCCCATTATGAGTAATTTTTACTCACATCACTATCATTCATCTCCTCACTTATAAATTTTTTTATTATGAATCGTCTTTATGATCCCAAGGGGTTAGTCCTATGGAAAAGAATTACATCTGAGGATCTACCACCTATTTAGTTAGTTGATGAGGATGAGGTCTTGCACATTCATGAGAATGCTTGGGTTCCTACAAGAATCTGAGATTAATTTATGTGAGAGTATTGTGCCTCAACATGGAAAGTAAAAATTGGCCTTTTAAATATGTACTTGGACATATTCTGCTAGTATTGGTGGCCTGGTATGAAAATGGAGATTTCTATATTTATTACTTATTGTTCCACCTATTAGCAGGTAAAAGTGGAGCACTAACAACCAGTGGGATATCCAAAACCATTACCCATTCTGGAGTGGAAGTGGGGCTACATCATAATGGATTTTGTGATACGACCACATAAATACCCTAAAGGAACTGATGTAGAATGTGTTAACATAGACAGGTTGACAATGTTTTCCCACCTCCTACCTATCTGGGACACCTTTCTAGTGGGAGACCATAGTAGGATATATGTCAATGATATCACACACCTTTATAGGATTCCACATAATATAATATTAGATGGAGATAATCATTTTTTCCCTTGATTCCAGATGGTTTCATAGAGTTCACTAGGTTTATCAGTTATTCTTAGTATATCCTATCACCCATAGACTAATAGGAATTTCAAGCCTAAAATATGGGTTCTTGAGGAAATACTCTGAGAATTTTTCCTTGATTTTGGTAGTTATTAGAAGAAACACATTCCACTGAATGAATTTTTTTGTATAAATATTTTTCAATAAGCTATACAAATGGATCCATATAAGGCCTTATATGGAAGGACATTCTATTCACCATTGTACTGGTTATAGGTAGGGGATGAAAATTTACTAGGGCCTCATCTCGCTTAAGATAATTCATAGAAGGTACATCTTATCAAGAATTTTATATCTATAGCTCATTCTGTGTAGAAGTCTTATGCCAATAATTACTATTTACCACTAGAGTTTGAGGTAGGGGATCGGTTTTTCTTACATATTTCTCATAGAATAGGGAATATATGGATTCAGAGATAGGTTAATATTTCACCCCATTATGTCATGCCTTTCAAGATCTTAGAGAGAGTCGGTATGGTAGCCTATCTACTGCAGTTAAATCAAAGGTATTGGACCATAAATTACATCTTCCATGTGTCTCAGTTATGAGATATCACATAGACTCATCTCATGTTCTTTGGCCTGATGAGTTTGAGTTAGAGGTCGATGTGTCCTTTGAGTATCAACCTATATAAATCAATGATCGAAGCATGAAGACTCTATGAGAAAGGTGATTTACTTTAGTACAGGTATTGTGGAAACATGGTCATGTACAAGATGAGGCATAGGAGTGAGAGGATAATGTATGTTCTCAGTGGTTGTAGATTTTCTTAGATGATGTTTTACCACTATCGAAATGGAAACACAAGGAAGATTTATTTTAAAGATAGTAAATTATAACACCTTGGTATTTATGTGTGGTATGAATCCTTAGATTACATATTTAAATATATTATTTTCATATAGTGTAATTTATTAGAATTTTGAGGAAGGATTCAAGAGAATACAGTGCCTATTTAGATCCATAAGCACATGTTTTTGGATAAATGACTAGAGGTGCATAGTTGGATCAATGTTAGTGTTAACCATGTGGTTCAATTTTACATCCCATATATAGAGGATTTTGGTTTGAAGAACCATGTGGGGTAGGCCATATGGAAATGTGGAAATGTAAATACATATTATAGTGATAAAATTCATGGTTAGCACATAGTTTTTCTAACTGTGTGAGGGGGTGGTTCCCTTGGACAGTAGTGGTGCATGGTTGTCATACAGTTTGTACAACCATGAATCCAAACTATTCCCCCTTTAATGAAGGGTGAAATTACCATTTTTTCCTTAATACTTATATCTTTTTACACCCTTTTCTTCTTATTTTTATGATTTAATCATCCCTCTTAATAATATCTCTCCAATATTTTATTCACCTAGGATTTGAACCTCCACCGTCATCTGGACTCTAATCAAATCGTCGCCTATCATGTTGGTTATCCATTGGTATGTTCTTTAACCTGTTACCCTCCTTTCTCAGTTTATCATTCCATCTTAAAAGTTATTTATATTTAGGAAAATATTCCCTATTTTTAGGTTGTTCTTCTCTTTCTATAATTTCTTTCATTCTATCCCAAATCAATAGATGATACTAGAAAGGGTTCATCAACCACCATGAGGTAGGTGGTTTATAAATTTCCCCCATTTCTTGTCATTTTATTTTTATTTGTTTTATTGTGTTTTATTTTTACTCATTCTTTACCCCTAAAATTAATTTACAATAAATTATTTTCCTAATATGGAACCAAAATGCTCCAATATATCACTCTCATATCATTGTAGGTTAGTAAACTCAATGTGATCCAACCCTTGGGCGTACCATGTATATTCCTATATTGTCTATTTGTATAGAATTATCCAAAATAGTCCTCTATATTATTATTTCAATTCCCAAAATGGATTAAATTATTTAAATGAATGAACTCTTTATTTATAAAGGGTAATCATGTTCCTCTTGGATCTTATGAATTTTAATGAAATAATTATGGTATGAAGCCTCATATAAAACTTTTTCATTAATAAATGAAAAGGTGATGACTTGAAGAATATAAAATGAATGAGCTGGAACTTTTCCTCTTTATAGAAAGTATATATTTAATGAAAGGTGTATATTTTTATTATGTACCTTATCCCAAATAAAGTAGTGTTTAGACTTGATCCATCCTTCATTCTCAAGGGAATTCCTTGAGAAATCAGAGGATGTCACTCTGATTAATTCAGTTAGTATCCAAGGGAGATACTCAAATTTTAATTTTTTTCAATGTCTTATTATAATGTGAATGCCTCAGTGTAATACTAATGATTCAATTGATTCATATAAAGAAATTATAATTCCTTGGATTTAACTTGATGTCCATAGATACGAGGTTCCTTAGACTCCTCCCTTGGGACCTAGTCATGCTGACCCTAGGATTTATTATGGATGTTCTCCATAGACTCGGTTAGACACTATTCTTATAGAATTCCATGGGTTTACCCCTTGGATTAAACTTATACCTATATATCTAGGATACATGGTTTACTATTGTGAGCTGTCATGACCTTCTAAGGTGAAGGATGCCTTGGTTTCACTTGGGGTCCAACCATATTATTATTACTACACAGACGCATTGGTTACACATTATGTCCCGATTTATACATTTTTTCTACCTAGAAACCTTATTTATATTAATTATTCCCTAAACATTTACAATTCACTCATTCAAACATATTCATCTTATGTTGAAGCAGGTAGATCAGTAGCCTCTAGTGTACAGGGAGGCACGCTATAGGTCATTTGGATCACAAGTTCAACTACTATTGTCGAGTGATCTGAGATGGGATGCTACATCATAGAAGTTATTTAGATCCCTTAAAATTCAAAAATATTATGTTATAGTCGAATGTGTTATTAATTAGGCTTAAAAGTTGTTTCAAGGTTAAAAGGGAAGATCTAACCAATCATTAATCCATCCCATCCTGGAGTCATGGGCTAGCCAGCTGGCACCACTGGATAGCCTGTGGTTTCAGCCAGTGTGCATTCATAGTTGGAAGCCCCAATGACTAGTTAGTGGATATCTAGTTGGAGACCCATTTTTAATGTGTCCCACCAGCTATCTAATGGGACTCCTATAACATTAACAAACTATTGTTCATCCCACCGGTTGGATAGTGGACAATACTGCATAGTCTGTGGAACTATAGAATCTCTGATGTTTTATGTTTCTTTTGATCTTCTACTTAATCAGATTCCGTAATCCCTTGAACACCTCCAAATAATCATTCTATGCCAATAACGGGGTTCGATTATAGAACAAAAGGAACCCAAACTAAAATTTAAAGTGGAACACACCTGGATAAAAGATGAGATCTTATATCCTCCCCGCCATATAACAACTTATCCCAAAACTATACTCCCATGAGTCAATGAGAGGAAACAAAAAACCACTCTTAACAATACAATAACATATCATACTCCCACTCTTAGGTATCCTCCCAAACACACCAATGCTTCTACTCCACTTACACAAAAGGAATAGTCTTTCCTCAATGATTCTTCTCATTACAATCTTCGATAGAAATTGGATGCTCCTTAAAGGTTCCATTGACATAAATCTCAACAAAATATATATCTATCACCTAATAATGGTTATCTGAAGTCATGACATGTGAAAATGTCATGCATGGCAATAAAGAAATATGAAAGTTATAATTCATATGCCACTGGACCCACCCTCTCCACTATATCAAAAGGACCTATGAACCTAAGTACAAGCATTCTCAGGTTCCAAATATGATGTTTCTACAACCTAGGTGAAACCCAAAGAAGAACCCAATAATCAAAATAAAACTCCAGAGGTTATCTATGATAGTCACTGCATAATTTCTATTTATTCTATGTATTTTTTAACCTATTTTTGATTAATTGAAACTGCTCAGACGTCTCATACATGAGAATAGGTCCAATAAGCAATAAATAACCTACTTCTAATAAAAACAAAGTCAAATGACCTGAACTTATATATAAATACTAGAAAGGATCCATTTGGATAGATGCCTAGAATCAATTTTTATAAGTGAACTCCACAAGTTTCATATCCTAATACCAAGCACTGATAATGTTCAGAATACAGGCTCCCAGCATATAGTCTAGAATCTGAATCATCCTTTCATATTGGTCACCATTCTTAGAATAATAAGTTTTTTCTCAAAAGAACCTATGATCCCAACACCTTCTTAAGTACCTTCCATAACCATGAAATGAAATGGAGATCTTGTTTAAAAATTATACTCCTCAGAAAATCATGCAATCAAACTATCTTCCACACATAGATACTACTCATATCATTAATCGTGAAGGTATCCCTAATAGGTAATAAGTGGTATAACTTTTTCAATTGATCTATAATCACCCATAATGAATCATTTTTCTGAGGTTTCCTAGGTAATCCTGTCATGAATTATATGGTCAAAACATCCCGCTTACATTATGAAATGGGAAAAGGATGTACTAAACCTATAGGTCTCTAATTCTCGAACTTCATCTTCAGACATATGAAACATCATGCTAGAAATCCTATTATCTTCTTCTTCATCCCTGGACACCAGTATTTAATATAGAGATCATGATACATCATTTTCATGCTAGGATATAAGACCTATTTAGGATCATGGGATTCACTCATCAAATCCTCACACATACCAATAAGAACCAAGAAATTTCCATGGATAAGAAAAATATACTCACCACCAAGAGACCAACCTAATTGTGTCTCCATGCCATATATGTTTTCCCTTAAAGATAAGATATCCGGATAAAATAACTACCATATTTTGATCTGTTTAAAATCACAAGAATAGTAGAAGTTTATGTTAGATCCCCTCACCCCTAGGACTCTTGAACCTTCAAATTTATATCTGTAAATTGTGTCATCATCTACCATTCATCACAATATTACAACAGTACCACTGACTACATCTTCCTACTTAGAGAATTAAAAATTTTATTTCCCTTTCCTAGAGTAAATTCCAACTCAAATTCAAAATATCACATATACTTGACCAACCTCATCTACTGAAGGATCAGCTTCCACTAAGAAAATGTGTACTTGAATATCTTGTGATCTATGTACACCACAAACATCTCACCCAAAAGATAGTTGCACAAGTATTTTGGGGTATACTTTACAAAATCTAACTTCAGATCATGAGTATGGTAACTCCTCTCAAGCAACATAAACTTTATTGAGCCGTAAACCACCACACAATTCTCATGCATCAAAACTGCTCTGATCCGAACTCCTAACATGTCTTAGTACACTGTATACTATTTACTCATCTTAGATAACGTGAGGATTGATGTTAATGTCATCTTGTTCTTAAATTCTTAGAATTCATCCTCACAATTATCTAGAAAAAAAAACATCATACCTTACTTGTCCATCCTAGTCATCAGTGCTAGAATATGGGAGAAGTACTTGATGAAATTCCAGTAATAACTTTCTAGACACAAAAATCTACAAATCTCAAATACATTATTATATCATTCCCAAGATATCATGTATTCCACCTTCTTTGGTATAATAACACACTATCCTTTGAGATAATGTGATATAATAAGCACACATTATTAATATTGAAATGAAATTTTGATATCTTTGCATATTGATCTCTCAATGTACTCAGGATGACTTAAAGATGTTGGGCTTGATCGTCTCTAGATAGGGAGTACAACAATATTTCATTGAAAAAAACCACTAAAAACTGATATAAAAATAGATTAAATATCCAAATAATTATGTCCATGAATACCATGGGTGTGTTTTTTAGACCAAATGGCATCACTGCAAACTCTTATAAGCCATATCTTCTCTAAAAAGCAGTTCGGGGTATGTTAGATGGTCTCACCCTCAACTAACAGTACCTTAATCTCAATTCAATCTAGGAGAAAATCTCAGAACCTATTTATTGATCCAGGAGATTGTAGATTCACTAAAGGGGATACCAGTTCTTGACCATCATCTGGTCTAGTCTCTTGTAATCCATATATAGGTGCAAAGTCCTATCAGCCTTCTTGGTGAAAAGAATAGGGTAACCCCATGATGAATTAATAGTCTATATGAGTCATTTAGATTCCAGATATTCTATATGCACTTTCAACTCATGAATCTCTTCTAGTGTCATCAAATAGGGAATGATAAAAATGTGTTCATATATTATCACCAACTTTATAGTAAACTAAATATTCTGCTTAGGTGGTAAGCTGGAGAACTCTTCAGAAAATAAATCCTAAAAATAGTCCACTATTAGAGGAAAGTTACTCTGGTGGAACTCACCATTATCTAGAACAATTATTTCTATATAATCTATGATATAATCTAATCTACAATGAATTTTTCCTACATGACTAACCTAAATATCCCATTCACTCTAGTTAATATGGATACCCCTTCTGGAAATCAAGAAATAACTCTCCTCCAATATCAATTGATATGATCCTGGTATATAACTACTCAATACATACCAAGAATCAAATAACATCCTACCATTTATAGTATAAATATCTCCCAAAAAATGGTATCCATCAATTTTTTATAGGACACTCCTTACAGTGCCGGATACCCTCTTTTCGCACCCCTAATGATGTATCGATGGTCATAATCCCATCCAAGATTTCCAAATCAAAAACTAATCCATTTGAAAATTTGGAAGATATAAAGGAATTTGATTCTCCTATATCCAAAAAAACATAGACAAGGGTAGATTACATAGGAATAACAACCATAATAGTGGATGGTTATGAATCTATATTAGTAGGAGTAGACTGCATAACATGCAAAAAAACTCACCCCTCTAACCTAGGCTCTAGTCTCAATCCCCTTATGTTTCTCCCTCCTGCTAATACTTCAACTCCTATGTTGGGGTACCACATCCCCTACCCTTTCTCGAGCGATTGATGGAACTCTAACTACCTACCTTTTAAGGTGTATCTGAGTCCTCTCCAAACTCTAGTGCCTACCCAGCTCCTTTTCCACCACATGATTATTGAGTTATCTTATATAAGCTCTGTAGATATCTCATCACATCAAAGGTTTTACACTTCATAATAGGAAAAGGACACTATAAATTCCTATGGCTAACCCTACCACACTAAAATAACTAATCCTAGCCACAGTCTTGAGGTTTTTGTCCCCTCCCTTGGATTCTCTTCCCAAGAATTACCTAATTGAAATGATTGTAGTGGTGAATCTTACTACCAGAAGAATATATCCTCAATTATCCTTTTCAGGATGTCTCCCCATAACTTAAGGCCTCTCTCAGGTTCCCTTTAGTTTTGAGTGCCTGATTCATCACATCAGATAAGTTACTCAGGTGAAATACGTTCACCTATTAATTTATCTCATAATGCATCCCATCTTGGATGTTCTTCACTTTGGATACCTCATATGCTTCTATAGATAGATAAAAATTTAACAGGTTCATAAAACATCTATATTAGTCCATTGTTGAAATCTTTCCCAAATATAGGTTCCCAAAATCCTAAGCCATCTCATCCCTCACCTTATCTAGATAGAAGTGACTAAGAAACATTACCTCGATGTCCTTCCAGTTTATATCCTCTTGTTGTCTCACTTGATCTATGATGTCCCAACATTTCTTGGTGAGTCCTTAGATCAAATAAGAATAAAATTTCTCCATCATGTTTTTGGGTGTCCCCGGGTATTTGAAAGTTATCCAAATGGAATCGATCAAGAAATTAGATGCCAAGGGTCCTCACTCCCTAGTGAATGTGTGTGGTTGTTGTATCTGAAACTCTCTATTAATATCATACATTGAATACATGATGTGAGTACTCTCCCTATCTATGGATCACATGAACCATAGTAAAATGTTGTTAATATGATTTTCCATCAAGTTCCCCAAAGCCACAGGAATATTTGGATTAGCTACATGTGTTATTTTCTCGTTACCACTCCCTTGAAGCTCAATCCAAAGAATACATGGGGGAATTTTTTCTACAAGGTTCAACACACTACATATTCCACATGATACATAATAATATCCACTCATAAGGGAAATATGACCACAGAGATCCACTGACACAAGGATACTCTGCAACATTTCTTAACGAGTTAATTAGCAAGTTATAAAAGTTCCATTAATTACCTTATATCAGATATGTTAAGGGATTACATTTCAAAACTTATATAGGAAGTTGTTTCACAAGCAATAAATTTTTCACAAGAATGAACAATACATGTCAACATATTTTCCACATGCATATCAGGATACATGATTATGCACCTCATTCCCTATCGGGTCACAATTAAAATCTCATAAAATAGAAACATCACACAAAAAGTGATTCACCCAATGTGAAATGAAATCATAACTTTAATAAATAACATCATTTACATAAATACCATCGCAAGTAACTTGGGGTTTTCCCTCAAACATGGGTTAAATACTCTCAAGAAAGAGCTCATTTCTATGCCCCAAAACATCTTAGTCTCCTATCTACCTTCCAAAAATTGTAAAGAACCATAAAATAATTGAGATATGATACCACTTTTTTAACATCCCCATCCTAGTTCTCCCTCATGTGACTGAGTTGGTTGGAAACATGACTTCATGTTCCACTCTCTGTTTTTCATAGACTTATGACTAGTTGTGACAATCTAATGAATATATTAGGGAGACTATGACCTCTAAAAAAGAGTAGAAATAATAATGGAAAGTATATAAATAAATCCCTACATAAAACTCAATCATAAAATGGATGAATAATAGTAATCCTAGTAATAATAATAATAATCCATATTCTTCTATATTTTATTCCAAACCAAATGTTGTGTTGATGGTTAGATAAGTAAAAACCTAAACAAAAACTCTATAATAATGACTCCAAAAATCCTACTCCTGAATATAATGGCTGGTCCTACCTCTATGCTCCAGTCCCATCTATAAAATCAATACATTAAGAATAGGTCCCCTTTCCTTTTTCTATACCTACATCCATAATTTCTACCTGGGTACCAAATGGTTCCAAAATACAATGTGAGTAAAACTCAGTAGGCTGACACCTATGGGGTCTAAACAATCTAGGTAGAGTAAATATACAAGAAATAGTATGCTAAATAGATGGATTAATTCATAAATTAATTTTTCAAATAAAATAAACTTGTTGACCCTTGGCTCTGAGTTGACACCCAGTGTTATCCAAACCTATTTTAGCATGATGCCAAATATCTCAATCAAGTGGAAGATTCTCCTTCCAAGGATGAATCACCCATATCACTGGTTGATTATAAAATTGAGTATGGATCACCCATATCATGTATCTCACCCTCAAGAATTAATAAAACATATATATCTAACTCGTTTATCATGTAACTATGTATCTTTGGGTTCTTTCTAAATTAAAATTCCAGATATTCTTACATGTTTCTTGTGTATAAGACTATTCCAATGGAAATTTATACATTAATTATTTTCTAAACACTATAATAATTTCAATGTTAGAGTTTCTTATGTGTTCCTAGGTTGAAAGGTCATGACAAGGTCAAGTTATCATGGGACATATTGTTAATTCCCATGTTAGGGACACTTATGTGCTAAGAGGACATTATATATTATGTGAATTCCATTGTTAAGTATTATTTTACAATTCAAAAAAATGAAATAGTTTCCAATAAATTCCAACTCATCAAACATGCCAAACTTGTTAAGTTATTCCATATTGGTTAATTTATCCAAATTACCAATTATCAACCATTTATTCTATTATTAAAAGTTACCAATTATCTTAATAAGTATAAAAAATCCATTACATATTCCATATATTCCCAATTACCATTTCACATGTCATTATATCTATGTTACCTCTTTCCATCATTCCAAATACAATTTCATTCTAAATGACCACTTTCAAGAAAAATGATTATATATCAAGCCAATTATACCAATTAACATACTAAGCCAATTCACATTTTAATCCAATCTATAAACAATATCAAATTCATCATATGCTCTAGGTTCATATGTTTTAATTTCCAACTAAGGTTTAAAGGTTGACAAACATATTCGGTGGATTCATGTTCCTATCATAATGGTAATAGACCCAATAGGATCCTTGGGAGGCCTAGGCATGAAGAATTTACAATTATGATTTGGAAATTCATGCACATTGAATTCTAGTGTTATCGCATAGGTTGAACATACAAAAGACATAAAACAATCCTTAGGGATTTGTTTTAGACCACCCATCCCAAGCAATGAATAATAAGGAAACAATGATTGAGTATTAGATAAATGTAAAACACCAAAATTCCATAGAGAGTTATAGATTGAATTTTTAGATTGGGAACTGATGCAAGGATAGTTGTAGAAGTGATGAAAGTATAGTATAAGTGATGTAAGTATATTTGTAAAGTATAGGGTACAAAAAACCTTAAATGAAAATATATGAAAGTATATATAAATTTTGAAAAAAAAATCCTATATTAAATGCCAATATCATAAAATATTAATAACATCCTTTTAGTTTTATTTCATCATATGAACAATGATTGTTTAGGAAAATTCCAAAATATTATACACTATGAATCTATGTCTTTACATGATTTTGGGAAAGAAAGCACATTATAAAAAAAGTAATATGGGATTACTGTGTAAAGTAAAATAAGAAACTAATAAAATTAATAACATTAGTTTCATAAAATTACCACTGTCCCTAAGTAAATTCTATAATTACCTCAACCCTATTAATCTAGAGTCTGTGGTAACTTTATTACATTGTCATTAGATATAATGAATCACTTTTGGAAGGACCAAATATTTTTGTAGTATTAGTAAAAAAGATAAATTCTTGAATTTCAAATACGATTGAAAAAATAAAATAAAAAATTATTTTATTTAATAACATCATTATTATCTCTATAGTATCCTTGAATATCACTCATAGTACACTTCATGATATTCTGAGAAAGTAAACAACTTATGGGTGAGCTCAAAGGCGCTGTATGGGTATCTATACGGTGGAAGATAACATAGAATAAACAAGGTATAATCAATATGAAAAGGTAAATAATGAAAAAACGTGTCATTTAATTAATAAATTTATAAAAAGAGTAATATAGAAGGAATAAATGATAATACAATACTTCCATATAAAAAATCACATGTGCTCGAAACTTATCCATGGATATCATAACTATTAAAATAATAATATGGACATTAATAACTGATTTTATAATGATGTAATGCATAATTTCAGACATCTAAAACATATAGTTGAGGCCTCATGCCAAGAAATCTACAAATTCCATCAATGTTTCATTCCAAGACATCTGAATATATGTGTAAGGCCCCATCAAAATACCGTATCTCGTTTGTCTCACGAGACTTACCAATACATTGAGGGGATATACCAGACTTTGCCAGTAACTTAATAGGCCCAATTCATTCATCATATGAAAGGGGAGAATAATGATTCAAAAAAAATCAACATAAAAATTCTCATTGGAAAACTATCATATAAACTTAAATAATTTCTTCAATCAATAAATATAATCCACATGCCTTTGTAATCAAAAATTTTATGCATAAGAAGAAATGGTATATAGAATGTCAATACTATACACAATAAAACTAATCATAAACCATCTAGAGAAAGAATAATTATTCTATAATTACAACCTATCCCTAATGGATTAAAATTAAAACAAAGGGTTTCTTTTGTAATGAATATAAATTTCATAAAAATATCATTAAAAATGTTTTTGAGGAAAATACCTATTCACTTTAAAATCAATTTTAATAAATAAAAAATTAAAGAATATTAAGAAAATATTATTTGAAAAAAACATGTAAAAATATAAATGAGTCATAAAATAAATTAGAGTTAATGAATATGGGAAATTCCATTTAGTCCATAAAATTAAAAAAACCCTTTTATTTCACACTTTTGTAAAAATGTAAAAAGGCCCTTATTTGGAAAATAAAAAGAATATTATTTTTCAAACATTTTTTAAAAATGTAAAACATTGGTAAAGTTTTATTTAATAAATAATAGTAAGTTAGTAAAACTATTATATAAAATATTTTCAATGAAACATTTATATGGAAGAAATTATTTCCCCAAAGATATTTTTACATAAATAACCTCAAATAATGATGATATTGTGAATTAAACCCTTTCCACTTTAGTAACTTCTAAATCATAAGACCCATAAAAGAATAAAATAAAAATAAAATTTAAATCACATGAATATAAATATATTCATGATATAACATACCAAATGGTTATTATATACACCATAAAAAGGAAATAAGAGGTGAATATGGAATATGTCTCACAGAAATGAAAGTTATATGAGAAATGGTTACCTTATGGAAAATTTCCTTCATATATGTTCAAAACTTTTGAATAATAAATATAAATTTATTATAAATATATTAAATAACAAAAATAATAGATATCATACCACATATAATTTATTTACTATTATTACCCTCAGTTTATCAATGATTCTTTGTTAATATGACTTTTTAGGTGATAACTGCTTCATTTTTCATGTATGTTTTGGTTCAATAGTTTAATTCCTTGAATATTGATCATGGTTACATAATCTACTAAATGTGAGTCATAATATAAATAAATTTTTATTCATTATATACATATTTATAAATATCCCTTAAAAGTTGGAGATAAACAAAATGAATTACATTGTTCATGGTGAAGATAGGTTTTAGGTATGCGTGAACACTGTTTTTGATTTTCGATGGATTGAAAAAAAAATTAATAATTAATCTTTAAATAATAATTATTATATAATATATATCATATATATTAATTATCTTTATATCTATAACCATTCTAGTAAAGTGGATTCAAAAAACAAATTGTATCGTTGCATGGAGATGGTAAGAGGTACGTACACACAAGCGATGATTTCGGTTTTCATAAGATGGGAAACAGATGGAATATGGTTTTATCATAATAATAATAAATTCTCGGTATATTTATTATAATATATTTGTTATGTTATTATGGGTACAACACATTAATATAAAGTATAAGAAGAAATAAACTTGAAATAGTCTGTAAGATGATTACCTCTTTGTCGGTGGACTTTCTTTAGATCTCTTCAGAAGTGATATAGGGTTGGTATTTTGGTAGGTCCATAACCTCTATAATGTGTATAAGGAAATTTAGGATTCATTTTTTTGGGTTAATTTTGAGATATATGTCTCAATGTGTTGTAAATAAGTGAGGGAGGAGGTTCCATTTTATAATTGGTGTGAGGTACTATAAGGCCCCAGCCTTAAACCTTACTTAATCTTGAGTTATTACAAGATTAGACATTGAGGATCTTTTCGGGTTTAGAGATTTAGAGAATTAGATCATAAAACTTTCAATACATTCCATATATAAACAAAGTGGTTACATAAAGATAGTATTATTCATTCCCATCAATGGAAACATATTTAAAATAAAACATGGATTCTTTCTTGACACTTCCTTGACACTATCATCATATCATGTACCTTTCCCTTGACCTGTGAAAAACATTTCAAAAAACTTGGGATGAGCATAAAAAGCTCAGTAAGGGATATAAAAATATGGAAAGGAAACATGGGTACATATATACATAAAAATGAAATCATACTTTACCCATAAAACATAAGCACTTTAACATGCCTCATCAAATCATGAATAAATCATAGAAATCATAAGACATAAAGGTAACTTGAGGCATTCATAACATTCTTACGTAGGGAGTAACCCTCTTGGTTACGTTTGGAATACCCATCATAGTATATTCCCTAAATCTATTCGGAGAAACCTTAACGTTTCACTCCTTCGCGTTACCCAATACATTGGAGAGCTATATCGGGCTCACCCGCGCTTAGTTTATCACGGAACCACTCGTCTTTATAATAATGCCCAAGAACCTCAACATAATCGTATCACATAAAACATGCATAAAAGAAACATAACATTTCCACCTTTCAATCACAAGATATCAATACAACACATTGATATAAAAACATTATGAAAACCATTTTCAATACGAAAATAAAAGAAAAGTAAAACATGGTATTTATTTTTCTTTTAAAAAGAAGGCATGGCTTGTAGAGGAAGTTGAAACTCAAATAATGGTCACGGCGGCGGAGAAGTCGTTTTCGCCGCATACGTATGACAAAACATTCCCTTTTTTCGTTTAGTAAATCGCTTCATATAAAAAATATTACTTTTGGATAAACGTAAAAGTCAAAGGGGTTTATACACCATATAAAAGAAGGTTGAGTATAAAACAAAATATGCCTCAATGAAAGGAGATTGAGACGAAGTCCCATACCTCAGGTCCGACTTGACTCGATCATTCTTTAATGTCCTGAATAATAAACTTGAGTTAATTTCTACTTGCTTAAGAACCTTTTTTAAGTTCATTATTCCTTTTATGTCACTTATTTCCATGTCATGAACACTGTAATTATTTAAGTTAATAACGGTCGTTTTAACGATCATTGGTACTTGAGTCAAAAATAAACCATTTATAATTACAAGTTGTTCATGTATCCATTATATCCAGAATTATAATCATGATGTATATATCATATATATCCAGTATATACATGCATTTATAATATTACATAATCATTTAGAGGTAAGAAATGAAATGCACCGTTCATGGAGACGGTAATCCGTACGTATGCATGAATGCTACTTTCATTTCTATTTCGTATTTTATATAATGGAATAATAATGATATAAAGGTATATTATAATTTCAGTATAATATAATATATAATATCATAGTAACATCCTTTATATGTCCCACATATGGTATTTAACGAATCAAATCACTTTGAGGGGGCGGTAGTCCGCACTTCCTTAAATGAAGATATCGCGTTTACCCATAATGGAAACCATAAAGGTATGCCCAAAATGAAAAATACAGAATCTTAAAGAAAACATAAACATATTATATATAATATATAAATATAGTGACATCTTAATGGCCACCTTTGAATGTGTTAAAAGAATTTTGAACAATCATCGTTTCGGGAGGCATAAATTCACCATCCACAGAAATAGTATGTCCTTTAACCATTAGATGTAGGTGTGTGTAAGTGTTGCTCGAATCCTTATTATAAAAACATCATAGTATATTTAAGATACTGTAGTTGTTACAAAAGAAATGAATAAAAAGAGTTTAGGGGGTTGGAGAAGCAAAATAAAACAAAAGGACTCAAGTGAAGACATTACCTTAAAATCGGGTAACTCCCTTTGGTTTGAGCTCAAAGGCTTCCTTGGGAAGACTTCTACACAAAGTGAGGCTTCAAGGAGTAATAGAGGGATGTGGATAGAAAAAATGGGCAGGGGTTGGCCGAGCCAAAGGCTTTGGGAGTGTGGGTAAGGAGGTAGAGGTGGGGGCCTTTTATAAGAGGAGATGAGGGGCACTCTTGGAAAGTAAAGAAATGTTACTTTATTTTATAATGGGTTTCAGATTTTAAAGGTCCCACATTGATATAATTCGAGGCTAAGGTGATAAGGTTTCTAAATATACCAACCCAATAGGTTTTGGACACGTGTAGGTCTTAGATTTTACATTATCTTTCCATTTTATTTAAATCGTCAAATAATGAGGTCATCGCTGCATCATTATGATGTCATAAATAATTTAATTTATTTAAACTCTAAAAATTATGAAAAAAATACTATGATGTAGGAAATCTTTTTACATTTCCAATGAATATTTATAGTCTAAAATATAATATATGAAAACAAAATTAAAAATGTTTTAATTAGGTGATACATTCTTGTTATATTTACTTTCTTTAAAACAAATAAAAAGATAACAAGTCACTTTCCACAAAAGTGATTCCATGGGGTCCCCAAGTTTGGAACAAGACATCCCATGGTCGGCCATGAGACAAACAGTAGAATTAGGACACTTGTTGGTGTAATTTTTTTATTATTATGATATTATTTTATTATCCTTAACTACCCGATTACGCATTAATCAAGAAAATTAAAGATAATTACCGTCGTTACTATTCATAATGTCCAAAAACAAAAGAGTCTTGATTACATAATTTGGACCTTCTGATTCCAAATATGTAATCCATTTTACCAAATTCCAAACACAGAAATTTCAATAATTGAATTAAAAATAATTCCCGTTGTCAAAACCAATAGCGGGTTTTTTTGAAACAATATCTATGAAAAGTTTGGCATTAGTTTATGCCCAATTCCAAAGTGAAATTAATCCTAATGACCACCATTTGATTAAATATTAAAAATATATTCTAATTTAACTTTAAAACCAATTCAAAAGATAATCTAATCATATAAATAAATTAGATTAAAAAGCTGTTTTGATGTAAAATGCAGTATTTTTCACTATTTATTAAACAATGAACATTGTCAGAAAAATACCAAAAATTGACACAAAGTAAATTTTGATGTCCCAATCATAAAGAATAAGTTTATTTTGACAAAAATAGCTTATAAAATTGTCAAAATATAGATTTAAAAATGTTTTTTCATCAAAAGGAAGTAAACAATCTTTTAAAAAATATTAGTGTATTTCATGCTTAAGATTTGATTTATTTTCATTTTAAGCCTCTAAAACACTATCTATTTCATTAATAGACATAGATAAAAAAATATATTATTCATTACTTACTTGGGATGTTACAGGTACTATTTTGGTATTTCTTAAAATATTAAATTAGTATAAATTAATTTTTTTGTAAAAAAGGATAAAAATTGATAATATTAGGATATTGGATAAGTATGAGTATAAATTATATCATCCAAAAAAAATTCAAGTTTTGAAATTTTTCTTTCCCTTATCTCTTTGTTTTAACCCCTCGTTAACCCTTCTAACAATTACTACAATTTTAAAATTTTCTACCCCTTAAGAGTCATCAACATTACCATAAAAATCCAAAAGATATATAAATAGAACATGGTTGAAGTTTAAAACGATATCCTACTCATTTTTTCAGATAAAATATTTTAATGAATTTTAAATCATTTAATAAAATACTATTTGTTATAAAATATCATTAACGTCAATTTTGACACTATTAAATTAATTTGACTTTAAAACTACAGGACAACAATGGAAATTCAAAAAACATCTTTTGATAAATCCATATAATTTTATATTTATTTATAAAATTATTGTTTCACATTAATTATTTCAAATTATACAACATTAAATATTTTTCAATATCAATTATTTTATTTTTCAATTAATTAAATAATTACTATATTAGCATTGTGTAAGATTTTAAGGTAATTATTTATTTGCTAAAAATTAAAAATAAATTACAATGATGGAGAAAATTAATTTATATTTAAATTTTATAGTTATAACTAAACATATCCTCTTTTTATCCCCATGTTAAAAATACTATATTTATTAAAAATAGGAGTATGAAAATTTTGATATTTCTTTAAATAAAATATTATTAAGCTCATAATCTCATACAAATAAAAACAAAAGGTCATATAAAAAATCATGGATTTGTATGTAAAAATTGGTCTCATTCCCTAAAATTATTTCTTGTGTTATGGACAATTTTTAGCCTTTATCATGTTATTTTTAACCTTAATTGTGTAATTTACTCTTTACCATGGAAATAAAAATGACTAATGTTATAATTCATAATGTCCAAAAAAAGACTTATTTACTAAATTTTAACCTTATGATTAGAAATATAGAATCTATTATACAATATTCAATTTTAATAAGTGACCTGAATAAATTTAATATTAAAAAAATGTAACGAAAAGCTATTTTTTAGAAAAATTCCTTTATAACTATAAAAAAATTATAATTAATTAAGTAATAAAAATTATTCCAATGAACATTTTTGTATTATTCATAAAATATTAGAAATAATTTTACTTTGAAACTACTTCTAAACAAAATTTTACTTTGAAAATGCAATAAATTAAAATATAGGCTTCAATAAAAAGTTATATTTTTCACTAGTCACGGGAAAATAAATATTTCCAGAAAAATATGAAAAATTCCCCCCAAGATAATTTTGATATGATTATTTCAGAAATTAATATTTTTTTAAAAAAATATATAAGTTTTCCTTAAAAAATAATAATAATTTCCCAAAAAAAAGTAATAAAACTCATTGTTAAAGAAAATGTACTTTTGAAGAATAAATTAATTTTATTAAAAAGTGAGTGATTATTTCATAAGAATTAATCAATAAATTTTCATTGAGTAGTACCTCTATATATATTTCATAAATTTTTTATCCTATTAAAACCCTCTAATTTAACGACTGTGTTATAATGGTGATATTAAATAATAATAATCCATGGTTCGTTTAAGCTCAGTGTTACATGTTTTATATGCTATTAAACATAGTATTATTTTAAAATATCAGGGTTTTGTGAAACAAAAGATATCAAATAAATTTAATTTATATATTCTAAAATCTTGGTGTGTTATATTATACCCATATTAAAAAAATTCCACCCTCTCAATTTTATCTCAGTCATCAAAGGTTCAACATTTATTGAAAACACTCATCCTAAAAAGGGTTAACAAATATTCCTCTTAAAATAGGGAACATTATTGGGAATAAGATAACATTAGAGGTAATTAAAAACAATTATATGGAAGAAACAAACTAACACCCAAGGACTAGTAGAGAGTGATAGAGAACATGGTTATGAGAAAATTAACCACAACAAGACCATAAATATTTGACAGGTAAAAAGATCATGGATTCTTATAAAATGATCATAATTGGATATATTTTTTGTTTCAAGATACATTTCTTAGAGTTGATAAATTACATTACCATCTAGACTAATGACATAACAAAATATACTTACTTGACAGGTATAATTTCATACTTTAATCAATTTCCATGAAATTCTCATCTTTTTATCTAGTGATGAGTATTCAAGATGAATTTTTCATTCCTAAATAACTAAAATGTAATTATAAAGGATCGTAAAATATACATAAATAAAATAAAATATTCATAATATCTTTAAATACTAACCAAAATAAAAATTTTATCACAACGTACTATTACACTCAAATGTATAAACCACCATACAAAGAAATAATAAATTAATCTCTAAAATTAAATAATAACACCAAAGGTTTAATATTGGTAATTACATAAATAAATAACCCTATATCCCAAATAACATCAATAACCTCAACATTAATGAGGGTTTTGAACTCAAAGTTTATCTCATACCCACTATCTTACTTCTACAAAAACATAATAACATTCATCCTTAATCACATCAAAATATCGAAAATATTGACCTTATAATATAAAACCCAAAAAAATAATATTTATCCAGAAAATTAAGTAAAAAAATCATACTAAACAATACATCTTGTAGGACAATTTTTGGTGTTGCACCCTTATCACCCTTCAAATGTGGGTTTAAGCCCTACATCCTTGATGCATGCAAATTATTTTCACTCAGACTATGGGTTATCCTTTTTTAAAAACAATATTAATATAAATTCAATAACATTCCCAAAAATATTATGAGCATCCTCAAAAAAAATATTCATCAATTCACTTTTTAACCACTATGGTTTCCTATACAACATATTTTTTCCACAAAATCAAATAATCTTAATTTATTATTATTTATTTAGAATCAATGATTATATTAGTACTAAACATAATAAATTAATTTTATCTTATATCTAAAAAAAATAAAATTATCATTCCTTAAATAACCTTCTCACTAAGAAACAAGTTATACATAAGGGTCACATATACCTCAAACATCTATTAAAACCTAATCAATGTCTCCAAGTAAATTCAATCATAGAAAACCTCATTAGGGGTATTTGTGCCTTTCAAATTATGATAAAACATATAATTATTAAAAAATTAAAGTATATAAATATCTTAAAAACTCTCATTTGAATAATAATATTAGTTTCTTTGGAGAATATCCTCAAAGTGTGTCATAGAATTAAATTCCCTATTCTATGTTTTATTAAATATTGTACCCAATGTTTCTCCTAGACTTTCTCTAATACCAACTGTAAATACCCCAACCCTAGTATCCCTGAGTTGATGACTACATCATTAAATTAGAATCAAATACAAGGAGTCATATCCTGATGTACCAAATAGTTTAGTAGACTTGGTAAACTAGATACATACATGAATTTCACATATATTTGAAAACATAAAATACCAAAAAGTATTTTTTTTCAAGAACATGAATATTTTTATATATAATATCCTTTAATATCAATCATAATACACTTCATGTCATCTTGGAAAAGGAAATAAAAAAGGGTTAATTCCCAATGAGGGTATGCATACAGTGGAAGATAACATGTAATAAATAAGGCATAATTAATATGGAAGGGTAAATAACAAAAAATACAATCCATTTACTCAATAACTTGATAATAAGATAAATATGGTTGTAATAAATTATAATAAAATAATTCCATATAAATAATAAAATTATCTTTAAAATTATCCATGGGTATCATAACGATTCAAATAATCACATTGACAACAATAACTAATTTCATAATGATGGAATGTATAATATCAGACATCTGAAACATACCGTCAAGGACCCATTCCAAGATATATAAAAATATTATCAATAAATCATGATAATACATTTGAAAATATGTGTAATCCCTTAGTAAAATACCCAATCTAGTTTGTCTCATGAGACCTACCGATGAATCAAGGGGAAATATCCAGCCCCACCAGTCACTTACTAAGTCTATTACATTCATCATATTAATGGATTAAATAACAATTCAATAAATAATCAGCATAAAAATTTATATTTGGAAAATATCATATGAACGTTAATAAATCCCCAAATAATTAAACATAATCAACACGTATTTATTATCAAAAAATCTCTGTATAGAAAGAACTGGCATATGGAATGTCAATACTATCCCCTACCAAACAAATCATAAAACATCTAGGTAAAGAATAAGGATTGTATCATTACAGACTATCCTAATTTTATTATAACTAAAATAAAGTATTTTATACTTTATTTATAGAGATTTCAAAAAAAATATCATTAAAAACATTAATGAGTAAAATACCCTTTCACATTAAAAATCATTTTTTTAATTCAAAATACGAAGAAAAATATTTTCCATTAAAATAAAATTAAACACATGTAAAGTAAGAATAAAATAAATGATAATTCATGATGGTTGTAAGTTTCATTCATGCTTTATAAATTAAAAAAACATTACTTTCACACTTTTTTAAAAATGTTAAAAAGTGTCTCGTTAGGAAAATGATAATAAGATTCCTTTTAAAAAAATTGTAAAATGGAAAAACATGGGTAAAAAATATATTTAATGAATAATTGGAGGATAGTAAAAATATTATTTAAAACGTTTTGATTAAAATATATATATGGAATAAAACATTTCCCCCATATATATTTTAACATAAACAACCTAAAATAATGACGAGATTGTGAATTAAACCCTTACCACTTTGGTAACTTATGAATCATAAGACCCATGAAATAATAACATAAAAAGGAACTATAAATATCATGAATATAAAAATATTAATAATATAAAATATCAAATGGGTAGTATATACACTACAGAAAAGATATATGTGGTGAATATGGAATATGTCTCACAGAAGTATAAGTTAGATGAGAAACCCTTACCTCGGGCCCAAATTTCATCATATGTTTTTGAACCTCCTATAAAATAAATATATACTTTTTATAAATCTATTCTATATCCATAATAATATATATATCATAACATATATAATTTATTTATAGTTATTACCATATATTTATTAACAATTCATTATTAAAATCACTGTATCGGGTGATAATTACATCATTTTTCATATATGTTTTCATTTGGTAGTTTCATTCCATGAATACTTATAATTATTCCATAATCCCCAGAATTTTAATCATGATATAAATAACTTATTTATTCATTATATATATATATATATATTTATAATTATCCCTTGAAAGGTGGATATAGAAAAATGAATTACACCATTCATAGAGACTGTAGGCCATACGTATTCATGAATGTTGTTTTGACTTTTCTATGGATAGAATGAAAGAAAGATAATTAATTATTACCCTTTAAAGAATAATTATTATATCATTTATGTTATATATATTCATTTTTTCATCTCGATAACCATCCCAGTAAAGTGGCAATGAAAAAAAATTAAATATCTATATAGAGATGGTAAGTGGTATGTACGCGCGAGCGATGCTTTCTCTTTTTATATGATAGAAAAGAGATGGAATATTTTTTATCATAATCATAATAAAATCTCAATATATTTATAATTTATGATTTATTATTTTATGATATATATAACACATTAAGAGGAAGTATAAGAGGAAATAAACTTGAATTATTTGGTCAAGATGATTACCTCTTCTTCTGTAGACTTCCTTTAGATGTCTTCTTAATAAACTTAGGGATGGTCTTTTGGAAGCTCCATAACATCTGGAATTTATATTAGGAATATTTTAAGGGATTTTGGTAGTGTTTTTTGAGCTATATGTCTCAATGTTTTTTAAGTAAGTGAGGGATGAGGTGTCCTTTTATAATTGGGGTGATGTGCACTTTTGGAATTCATTAAAATATTAATTTAATATAAATTAATTTTTATGTAAAAATGGATCCAAATTTATAATATTAAAAATTAGTATGAGGATTATTATAAATACCCTCATCAAATAAATGTTTGAAATGTTTCAACAATGTTTTTACCCTCATCTCTTTGTTTTAACCCTCCATTAACCCTTTTGACAATTATTGTAATATCAAATTTTTCTACACCTTAAGGGTTATGAATATAAGTATAAAAATAAGAAAAATGAAACAATTATCCTTCAATGATGTTTAATTCCATATCCCATTAATTTTATATAATATAATATTTTTATATATTTTAAATCATTTAATAATATATGATTTATTATAAAATATCAATAATTTCAATTTTGACACTACCCATTTAAATTGACATTAAAAATAAAAAATAACAATATAAATTAGAAATAAACATTTTAATACATCCCTACATGTTAAATTTATCTATAAAATTTCTGGGTCACATTCAAATTATACAACTTTTAATATTTCTAATATCAGTTATTTTATTTTTCTACTAATAAAATAATTTTTGTGTCAGCGTTGTGTAAGAATTTAAGGTAATTATATATTTTATAAAAATAAAAAATTAAATAAAATGAAAAATATAAAGTATTTAAATTTATAAAAAACTATTTATAACTGAACATATTCTTTGGTTATCCCCGTGTTAAGAATATTATAGTTATTAAAAAGAAGATTATGACATTTTTTACTTTTCTTTACATAAAATATTATAAAGCTCATAATCTCAGACAAATGGAAACAAAAGTTAATGTAACTAAATCATGGAATATTATAAAATAAATAGATTGATCTAATAAAATTAAGTCAATTCTTGGGTTCAATTTTTAGTCCTTATCATATTATTTTTAAACATAGTTACCCAATTTACCTCTTATTGTTGTAATAAAAATAACTAAAAATACAATTCATAGTGTCCAAGAATAAAGGGGACCTATTTAATCAATTTGGACCTCCAAATTGAAAATATTTAAACTATTTCTCAAGATTTAATTTCTATAAGTGGTAGAAATTAATTTAATATTAAAACACACAAAGCAACGAAAAGTAATTTTTTGAAAAAATTCTTTTTTAAGTATAAAATTGTTTTTATACTAAATTAAATCATAAAAATGTTTCCAATGAAATTAGTTTTTTTATAATAATATATTAAAACTAATTTTACTTTGAAAGCATTTTCAAACAGAATTTTGATTCAAATATTTTGAAATAAAAATACAGTTTTCAATAAAAAGTAGTATTTTTCATTATTCCCTGAAAAATAAATTTTTTTAGAAAAATCCCAAAAATTCACCCTAAGATAAATTTGTTATGATTATTTAAAAAAATAATTTTGATTTATAAAATAATTTTTCCACAAGTTCCAAAAATTAATTGTAATATTTTCTCATAAAAAACATTTTTGAGTATAACACACTTTTAAAGAATAAATTGATTTTACTAAAAATGATTGTTTATTTCATAATAATTATTCAATAAATTTTTATTTGGTAGGTCTATTATATATATATTTATTAATGTATTTAATACTATTCATAACCACTAATTTAATGACTAGGATATAAATATCATATTGAATTATAATGTTTCACGATTTGTCTAAGCCCAATGTTACATGGTGTATACGATATCAAACATATAATTATTTTAAAATCTCAGGGTTGTCTATTACACAAGCTATAAAAGAATCTAAATTTATATATTATAAGTTCTAGGGGTGTTATATTCTACCAATATTTAAAAAAATTACCCTCAAAATTTTATGTCAGTCTTCAAAGGTTCACCCTTTATTGATAATCCACATCATAAAATGGTTAATAAACCTTCCTATTAAAATAGGGGAATGTAAATACAATTTTCATCATAAATAACAAAAAATATGTTTCTATATAAAAAAATAGTGGGAATTCAGAACATGTACTTGGAAGAAAAAAAATATGACCCAAGGAAAAGTATAGAGAGATAGGGAACGTGGTAAGGTGAAATTTAAACACCACAGAACCCAAAAATTTTGATAGGTGAAAATACCATCAATTATTCAAAAATGATCATAATAGAATAATTTTTTTCAAGAAATATTTCTTAATTTTGAGGAATTAATTTATCATCTTGACTAAGAACATAAGGATATATACTTACTTGACCAATAGAATTTGATCCATTAATCAATTTTCACTATTATATCATCTTATTCTCCAATGATGAGTATTCAAGATGAATTTTTCATGCATAAATCACAAAAATAAACTTCTAATTGATCACTTGATTCATAAAAGGATGAAAATATATTCATGTTATCTTTATATATTAACCAAAAAATAAATGGTTTTCACAAAGTAAGAAAATTCTAAAAATGTATAAAACTTCATATGATAAAATAATACATTAATCTCCAAAATTAAATAATAACACCAAATTTTAAACATATATTACTCCATTAATAAATATCCCTACAACCCAAATAACCTTAATAACCTCAACATTAATGAATGTTTCGACATCAACGTTATTTTATACCCTTCAACTTACATCTCCAAAAATATAATAGCATTAATCCCTAATAATGTCTCCAGAAATATCATTAATCGCCTCAAAATCTCAAAATGATTGATCCTATAATATGAATCTCAAAATAATCTTAATATTTATCCATCAAATCATAGAAGTAGAAAATTTTCATACTAACTAGGACATCACATGGGCTTGTGGTTGGAATTTCACCAAGATCACCCATCGGTTGCAGGTTCAAGCCCTACGACCTTACCATATGTGATGTATTGTCGTACAGCCTATTGGTTTTCCTTTTTACAAAAATATATTAATATAAATTCTATAATATTCCAAAAAATATGATAAAAAAATTATCAAAAATAAAATTATTTATCAAAACACTTTTTAACCACTAAGGTTTTCTATACAGCTTATTTTTTCCTAAAAAATTAAATAATACTAATTGACTATTATTTCCTTAACATAAATGATTATATTAACCCTAAAGGGTATAAATAAAATTAATAATATTTCCACAAAATATTAAATCATTATTCCTCAAATAACCTTCTCAATAAGAAACAAGTTATATATAATGGTTACATATACCTCAAACGTCTATTAAAATTCAATCAATGTATTCAAGGAACTTCCATCACATAAAACCTCAGATGAAGTATATATTCCTTTAAGCATAGGATAAAATATATAATTATTTACCAATGAGGGTACCTAAATATCTTATATTATCCTCATATGAATTATAAATTTAGTGTCTCTGAGGGAATATCCTCAAATTATATCATTTGGTTATGTTCCTTAATATATATTTTCATAAATCTAGTTTTGTAGGTTTCTATTAAAATTGTTAGGATACCAATAGTAAAGGCCCTTACCCTAGTAGCATATATTCCATGGTTACTATATTACATTGAAATTGGATACAAGTAATTGCATCCTGAAGGACTAAATAGTTTAATAGTATTGGTAAAATAGATACATACTTGAACTTAACAAGAATTTGAAATTATAAAAAAAAGGGTTTTTCCTAGAGAACATCATTATTCTCTCTAGAATATAATTTCATATCAATCATAATATTCTTATTGGCATCATAAGAAAGAAAATAAAATAAGGTTGTGATAAAATTCTTAGTAAGGGTATGCATACAATGGAATAAAATAAGGAATAAATAAGGTATAATAAATATGTAAATGTAAATAATAGAAAACATTTTTAATGTATTCAATAACATGGGAAGAAGAGTAATAAGATAGGAATAAATGATAATCAAATAATTCCATAAAATAACTTTATAATCTTGAAACTTTTCCATGGATATCATAACTATTTAAATAATCACATGGACATCAATAATTGATTTCATAACGATGGAATACATAATAGTGGACATCTGAACCATACCTTAGACGCCACATTCAAAAACATCTAAAAATATCATCATAGACTCATTCCAAGACATCTTAAAATATTATTAAATCCTTGGCCAAATACCCAATCCAGTTTGTCACATGAGAACTACTTATGCATCGAGATGATATAGCTGGCCCCACCTATCACATACTTAGTCCAATGCATTCATCATATTAAAGGGAAGAATAAAAAATTCAAGACATAATCATTATAAAAAATGATATTGTAAAACTATCATATGAACACCAATAATTTCCCAAATCAATAATCATAAATAGCATGTCTTCAAAATAAAAAATAATCCATATAGAAACAAATAGCAAACGAAACATCAAAATTATCCACGATCAAACTAATTATAAACCATCCATTGAAATAATAAGTGTGGAGTAATTAAATCTTATCCCCAGTAGAGTATACGTAAAATAAATTGTTGTTTTCATCAATGAAAATGAGTATCATAAAAATATAATTAAAATAATTTTTGAGGAAATTGCCTTTTCAATAAAAAACTCTTTTAAAAACTAAGCATTTCCAAAATATTAGGGAAAATAAATTCTTTGAAAATATTATTGTGTAATTTTAAAGGGATAATAAAATAAATGAGTGTTCATGATGGAAGGAAATTGTGTTCATGTTGTGTAATTTAAAAAACATTCTTTTCACAGTTTTGTAAAAATGTCAAAAAGTAGCTCAATCGAAAATCAATAAGAACATTTCTTTTAAAAAAATTAAAATATCAAACATGGGTAAAAATATCTTTAATAAATAATTTTTTTTAGTAAATATATTCTTTAAATAATTTTGAGGAAAATATCGATATGGAATAAAAGGTTTTTCCTTTGGATATTTTAATATAAACAACCTCGAATAATGTTGAGATTTTCAATTAAACCCTTACTAGTTTAGTAAATTCCGAATCATAACCCCCATAAAATAAAAAATTAAAAAGAAAAATTAAATATCATTAATATAAAGAGACTCATGATATAACATATCAATGGGTATTATATACACCACACAAATGAAATAAGTGATGAATATGGAATATGTTACACAAAAGTGAAAGTGAGATGATAAACCTTTACCTCAGGTCTGAATCCCTTTGTATGTGTTCAAAAATATTATATAATAAATATAGATTTATTATAAATATATTACATAACCATACTCATTTATATCATAACAAATATAATTTACTTATTTCCATCCTTTTATTAACAATTCTTTATTAAAATCAATATTTCGGGTGATAGCTTCTCCGCTTTCCATGTATGTTTTGGATTGATAGTTTCATTACATAAATCTTACTAATGGTTCCATAATATCTAGAATATTAATCATAATATAAATTCCATATTTATTCATAATATAATTTTTTATAAATATCCCATAACATTTTGGGGTAGTAAAATGAATTACAATATTCATGGAGTTGATAGGTCATATGTACGCATGAACATTATTTTCACGTTTAGATTGATGGAATGAAAGAAATATAGTTAATAATTAAAAATTAAAGAATAATTATTATATCCTATATATCATATAAATTCATTTTTCATCTTTATAACCATCCCAGTAAAGTGATGGTGAAAATCAAATTACATCGCTACATGGAGATAGTAAGTGGTACATACACACAAGCATCGCTTTCGATTTTCATAGGATGGGAAAGAGATGAAATATGGTTTTACCATAATCATAATAAGATCTCAGTATATTAATGATAATGTATATATTATTTTAGGATTTTTACAACACATTAAGATGATGTAGTAGAAGAAATAGAGTTGAAAGAGTCGATAAAGATGATTACCTCTTCATCGGTTTAATTTCTTTATATATCTTATTAGGGGACCCAGGGTTAGTCTTTTGGAAGGTACATATCCTTTATAATACGTATAAGGAATATGGGAAGTTATTTTTTTATGGTTTTATTGAGATATATTTCTCAAAATGGTGTAAGGAAGTGAGGGAGGAGGTTCCCTTTTATAATTGGGGTGACGAATGGATCCAAATTGATAATAATATAATCTATGATGATCTTGAGTATAAATACTCTCATAAAATAAAATTTTGAAATTTTTTGGATAATTCTACTTACTCTTATCACTTTTTTTACCCCCTCCCCCCCCCCCCCCCCCGTTAACCCTTTTGACCATTACCGCAATATTAAACTTTTCTACCCCTAAAGGGTCATGAATGTTACCAAAAGAAGAAACAAAATATCAATAAATGGACCATGTTTATATTTGAAACTATATACCATTCATTTTTTCTAATCTAAGAATTTTATGAATTTTAAATTATTTAATATAATATTTTTTATCATAAAATTTCATTAATGTCAATTTTGACACTATTCATTTAATTTAACTTTAAAACTAAAAGGAAAAAATATACTTAAAAATTATGTTAATAAATCCCTTAAATGTTATTTTTTTATAGATAATTTTTTTCATTATTTTTTTCAAATTATACTACTTTTAATATTTTTTATTTTAATTTTTCATTAATTAAATAATTATTGTGTTTGTATTGTTTAAGAATTTAAGGTAATTATTTTTTATGTAAAAATTAAAAAAAATTAACATGGTTAAAATAAATAATTTATCTTTCAAAATAAAATTTATAACAGAACATATCCTCTGATATCCCCCATGTTAAACATATTATAGTTATTAAAAAAAAGAGTGTGACATTTTTTACTATTCTTTACATAAAATATTACAAAGGTCATAATCTCATCCAAATGGAAGAAAATGTAATATAAAAAAATAATGGATGATTATATATGAAATTGAATCATACAATAAAATTAAGTCATGTGTTAGGGTTAATTTTTAGTCTTTATCATATTATTTTTCACCTTAATTACATGATTTACCATCTATATTAGTAATAAAAATTACCAATGTTACTATTAATAATGTCCAAAAATAAAACTGGATTGTTTAATAAAATTTGAACCACTTGGTTCCAAATGTAGAATCCATTTTTCAAGATTCATTTTTAACAAGTGGAAGAAATTTATTTAATATTAAAAATAATAACATAATGAAAACAGTATTTTAGAAAAATTCCAATTTAAGTATTAAAAGGGTTTTATACTTAATTAAATCATAAAACTTATTTCATTGAACATATTTGGATTATTAATAATATAAGACAATTAATTTTAATTTTAAACCATTTAAAAAAATTAATTTTAAAATTATTTAAATAGAAATACAGTTTTCAATAAAAATGTGTATTTTTCAATATTCACTAGAAAATTAATATTTTTGGAAAAATAAAAAAACACAATAAGATAATTTTGATAATATTATTTAAAAAAATGATATTTTTTTATCAAATACATTTCTAAAATTTATAGAAAATATTTATAATATTTTCTCTCAAAAAGTAAAAAAAACTATTTTTAAAGAAAATACAGTTTTGAAGAATAAATTGATTTAACTAAAAATTGAGTTTTAATTTACTAATATTTAATCAATAAATTTTCATTGAGTAGGAAATTATAAATATTTCATAATGTGGATAATATTATTTCTACACTCTAATTTAACAACTAGGTTATATCAGTCATATTAAATAGTAATATTTCACAGTTTTTTTAAACTCAATGTTATGTGTTGTATATGCTATCAAGAAAAGTATTTTATTAAAATATTGGGTTTCATGGACATAATTATATAAATGAAATGAAATTTAACTATTATAAAATCTCATGGTGGTATACATTCCATCAGTAGGTGTTGTGCAAGTGGTGAAATATTTTGACAAGAAATGCATGGAAAATGATCTCATTCCCAAGTTTGTAACAATCCAATACAATCCACAATGTGAACTAGATTTTCACAATATAAATAACTAAGCACTATCACAAATCACACTTTATAAGACACTATATTTTATCAATTCAAAACATAATGTGATGATAAGAGGGTAACCTTTATCAGCACAAGCTAAATGTGCTGATAAATGTAACTTTTATCAGCACTAAAAAAAGTACTGATAAAAGTGTACCATTTTTCAGTGCCTTTTTTAGCACTGATAAAGGTACAACTTTTTCGTCACTTTTATTAGCACTGGTAGAAACTTTTAATAAAAAAATATTATTAATATATATAAAATTATCATATTTATAAATATATTTATAATTATACCCAAATATTTATATATATATTTATTTATAACTATAATTATAAAAAAATAAATATGTATTTAAATAATTCTAAAATTATAATAAATATATTTATTATATATATATGGTACTTGGAGGTACAAATATATTTATTTATAATTATGAAAATAATTTTATATTTATTTATTTATAATTATAATTATAAAAATTTATTTATTTATTTATTTATTTAAATAATTATAAAATTATAATAAATATATCAATATAGCTCAATCGTGAAATTTAAACCCTAACCCGTGGTTCTAAAATTTATTGAAAAAAGTAAAAGTATAAGGGAATTATGGAGGTACAAGTTCAAGTATCACACAAACACACCAAGACAACATTATTGGGAAAACTTCCAAATTGCGAACAAAGTAAATTAGTAGTCACCTATTTTCGTATCAACTTTCCTGACTCTCAGATCCCCCCGGATTAGATGGGTGATTCCCTACCCTCTATTGTGACATCTTTTTCAGGGTGGGTTATTCATCCACTGAGGTCTCCTCTGTTATAGTTAAGGAAACTTCCTCCTGTACTGGTTCATCAGTTTGGTGGATCCTTCTTGGGATGGTCAATTATATCATCATCTTTAGAAGGCGAACCATCACTCTAGTTATATGATCAATAAAATTCCTTCATAATAAGGGTTATCCCATTTGGTGAATCAATTTCTCCTCTAGCGGTTAGAGACATGGTTGTCAGAAGACACACTTCCTAATTATTGTGATCATATGACTTTTCCTATGTGATCAATGGTTTAGAACTATTCATTATTGGTGGTTCTTCATGTTCATTCATCCTGCATTATCAAGACCTTCAAGATAAATAAAATCAAACTTAGGCATCTTTATAGAGTCTCACATAGAGAGGTAGTTGATGTCTGACTAGTGGGAACGCCTCAACAAATTCTCATTTCTAGAGACTTCCTTCCAGTCATCATCTTTATGAATCTCTTCAGGTGAAAAATTCCCTACCGTGTTTCCTATTTCATCAGCAACCCCATCCATATCGTTATCCCCCTTCTTCTTAACCATAATAGTGGACTACCCATCTCCATGGTCAGAATACTAGACAAGAACATGATCAATAATCCTATCCAAGGCCTCATCAATAACATGAAAATTTGTCCCTATCTGATTTCCTTTCTGAAAAATGTCTATGGGGCCAGTCCCCTACTTAGTGGTCCCCTTTAAATTTTGATAAGGTTTATCTAGCATCATGCTAGTGGACTTTAACCCCAAGCCATTGGGATTTCTAGATTAAGTCTCTGAAGACACCTCAAGAGTAGCATTATAAGAAGGCTGGGTCTTCCTATCATGCAGTTGGCCTGAACCAACATGGAAAATTCAATTCTCCCATTTATAATAACTTGTTAATAGGAAAATATATTCATGTATCTCATCATTGTTATCTTCAATAGAACTATATAAATACTACACTTTAACATTTCCTTCATTCAAACCATGTGTCTCAAAAAGAGTTTCAAGGCCTTCAATGGGATCACTATCATCAATCACATATTTAGGAGCATCAGGATAACCTATCCTTTACAATGATCCACCACTAACATAATTAAGTGATAAATGCATAATAAGGTCCTAATAAAAGGGATTTCGAGATTCCCTATCATCCAGTAACTTCCTCCCATCTCTGTTGTCCTTAATCAAAGGGATACCTTAGTCTATAGCCCTAAAAAGTGACCTCCTTTGGCCATGTCGAACTACTCCAAGACCCTAATTCAGTTTTTCAGGCCCCTTTATCCCATTATAATCATTCGAAAAAGGTAACATGAACATTCAATGTTCCATAATGTGTATATATTTCTTATAATTTGAGCATCTCAGACCCCTGTGACATGTCTTATTTGCATGCACAATATAACAACAGTTTAAGAAAAATGTAGGCACATGCTAATATTTAATTGATAACTCAAACTTGAATTAATAAAAAACTACATTATAATTTCAATAAGTGGAGAGAAAATATCAAATTAAAAAATAATTTGGGAAAAATGCCCAAATCTGGAAAATTTAGTCTCTTTTTCAAACTTAATGGGTATACAGACATCAGAGGAAACATCCCATAGAATTTTGGTGTGCCAAAAAACTAATTTATCCCTATAACTCGAATCCATGACCGAGTCATTGAATTCCTCATCTTCATCAGATCAATCCATGGATTCTAGTCTTAAAATCACATGGTTCTTGGAGTAAGCGATATAAAATCAAAGCTCTATGATTTTTGTTTTATCTCTTGTAAAGGGAAAATAATATGGAAAAAACTCATACCAATAGAGATAAAGCACCATCTCTCAAATCCCCATACCTAAATAAGTAGACTCTATAGATCCTCAAGTTCCCATGGGTTGTAATTTTGTTGTGTAGTCATTCGTTCTATAATGGAGTTCTTACAAACTTCAATTAGATCCCTAAAAAGAGTAGGGTACACTTTACAAATGTTGAAGCGTCATTCTTCATAATATTGCATGATGGTTCTAAAGAGGAACGTGAATCATAGAAGAATGACGGATTATTAGTCAAGGAAGGTTGATTGACCTTCAAATCGATTGTTTCCTTTGTCAGGCCGTCAAAAGTACCATGACCCATTTGTCAAGAAATCGGGTCCACTTCCACCAAATCTTCTTCTGCATATTTTGTGGCAACTTCAACCATCTTTAGTTGAAAAAATAGTACACATGGATCAAAGTATTATTCCAAGTCAAAGCCCATCAAGAATAATCCCTACTTGCTAACAAATCATATAGAGAGAAGTTCTCGTATTACCTCCATCTTTTACTCTTATAATAAATATAATTAAATAATAAATATAATTATATATATATTTATAATTATATATAAATACTTTTTAAATATATTTTTTTATAAATAAAATTATAAATAAATATAAAATTATAATAAATATATTTATTATATTTATAATTATATATATTTACATATTAATGAATATATATATATATTTATATAAATATATATAATTACATAAATATATATATAATTGTATGAAAATATTTTTAAATACATTTATTTATAATTATAAGTATAAATAAATATATATTTAAATAATTAAAAAATTATAATAGATATTATTAAATAATAAATATATTTATTTATAATTATATTCAAAAATATATATTTTTAATTCATTTAATATTTATTTATAATTATATACATTTAATTTTTTAAAATTATCTTGATTATATTATTAAAATTTGGTCACTACCATCGCTTTTTTAGCATTGATAAAGAATTATTTTTATCAGTGCTAAAAAAGAACTGATAAAGATCTGTTTTATCAATGGTTACTATTTTTGCACTTATAAAACCACTCTTTATCCATGTTTTTTTTAAGTGCTAATAAAATCCTTCCCAGTATTTTTAATAGAACCCTAGTAGAGTCCTCCTCACTCACCCTATTTATGAACTCATAGAAATAAATCCTTATCATCACACTCTATTGATCATTTCGGACAAATCAACACCTTCAAAATCCAAGGTATGTGATCACTTGTGATCCATCGCTCCCCCTCAAAGATATTTTTTAGTTTTTAATTTTTTTCAAATTTATTTAATGTTAGACACAAAGATCTTTATTAGGATGGATCTAGGTAGATTCTTATCTAACTTTTATGTTCTATTTTACTTCCCATCCTTCAAGGTTTTTCACCATCCTCAGTCACTTTCTATGATTGAACAACTCACGCGATGTTGTTATGAATGGTGTTTCATAAAAAAAATTATCCAGTACATCCATGGAAAATAATAATGAATTGTGACATCATGTGATAATTATCCGTGGAATGGTAGAAGAATTAGATAGTTGGGGTTGTATCTTGATTTTTGATTTGTGAAAAGGTGATAGATGAACATTAGTGAATTGGATTTTTTTTATTCTTAACTATTCTGACAAGAATATAGGAGAATATTTTTATTTATTTTTTAGTATGATTTTTTTGGTCACCATGAAATTATAATACTATTACAGTAATTATAAAACAATATAAAATGTTTTCTAACATCATAAAAAACCAATAGACGTTTTTCATAAAATACATCAGTATTATATACAACAAGAAAATTATATCATTAAATGATATTATATGAAACACTATATATTCATTGATTCTAAATTTAAATTGATATTTTTTATAGGATTTTAGAAGGTAATATGTTGTTAGATTAAGAAGAGTACATTATACAGTAATCAAACTGAACTGCAATTAGAACAGACCACAATGTTATTTTCAAACATGTCATTTCCATGTATATTTTATTTTTAGTGACTAATAGAGTGTCATATTTCAATATTATAATTTTTTAACAAAAATAGTTATCAAACCTTGATATAGAGAGATAGTTTTGAATCTTTTTATTAAATTCCATATGTTGATCACCTATATCATGGGTTCTGTTAGGGGAACGATCTCTCTTGGGACCTAAATTAGTGGAAGAGATAGTATATTAGGTTCATATAATAAATAAAAGATTAATCAAAACCTACATTATTAAAATAATTATACATATTATCAATGATGAATGTTGGAGTTTTCAATGGTAGATTGTGTCTTACTATATAATTCTTATAACGAGCTGAGATTTTAGTATATGTTTTCCTACAATTAAGTCAAATATATCTGTTTTACAACTCCACATGTTATACCATACTAAAAAAAGATTTTATATATCTAGACCATTTAGAATTGGTTATTGAATTAATAGGAATGAGAAGGAGTAACTAAATTATGAAAATTTTTAATATATATATATATATATATATATTTTATACAAATTTACTTAATTATTGTGTTTATGAATATATCTATTATGCATTGTACATTTTGTTAAATAATAATTATTATATTATTATTTAATGGTCATGTTAATAAAATAAAATATTAATTTATTAATGTTTCCACTATTACTAGTTTATAGACATTGATAATGAGAACAACTTTTATGTAAAAAAAATTATTTTCATATAAATATATTTTCTCATTGTATTTTATAATTTTAATTAAATGTTGAAATATAAAATTCATGAAATTTAATATTACATAATAAAAATAATTTTTAGATTTATAATTTCAATATTAGTTTAAGATGGGCTTATGGGTTTTTTTAAAAAGATTGATTTTTAGGTGAATGGTTAAAAATACTTTTTTTATAAATAACATGAATTATTTATTATATAAATAAGAATTTTAAATTCATGAATCATTTATATTGGGCTAAATATATATTTTAAAATTTACTTTATTATTTATAAACCATTTCTTAACAAACCCACATTTGACATTTAAATCATAAGTTATATTTTTCTAAAAAAAAATTTATTGATTTTTAAGCACTTATATCTAAATATTAATTTTTATAGATTATATAAGTTTAATATAAAAAAATTAATTCCATTTTTGGATTCATCATGGGAAAATGAACTTTGAATTTGTTTTTATTATTTTTATAAAATAATGGGTTTTAAAATGAATAGTGAGAAATAATTTTTTTCCAAAATAACGACTTTAATTAAATTAAAATATATAATAGAGGCATATAATTTTATAAAAATACATTTTAGTTTATCAAATAGATATTTAAGAAATAATATTTTACATTTTTATGAGATTTTTTAAAATTTATAAAACCTATTTTTAATCATAATATTGTAAATCTACTAAAAAACTTTTTCACCTTTTTCAATTAATTAAACAATATTTTGATAAAATTATATTTTAGATTGATTTGAAAGATGGATTTTTTTAATAAACAATTTTATTTATTTAAAATAATAACCACTAATAAAATTACCTTACACTAATATTTTAATCATAAGATGAACCATTTCTATGAAAGAGTTTTATGCTTTATTTATTTTGTAAAATATTAATATCACCGAATCAAATATGATAGATATGAATCAAAAATTGATGGATGAAAATTGTATGAAAAAAAATTATGTGGTGAAAGAGTTTTGGTACTATGGAATGTAGTGTAATCCGATGGGTAGATAATTTAAAATTTTTATCACCGGAATGATAGGACATGTCGTCTTCGGTGATCTGAGCCCCAATATGGCTCAAGGATCTCATATGAATTAAAAAGAGAAAAAAAATTAAAACTAAATGTGTACCTCATTAAAATCAAAGAGCCCTCATCCATCGCACATCACTGGTGACCATTTCTCTAAGTATCTAAAGAAGATCCCTTTATATCATCCACACTGGCTTGTAAAATCTTCATGAGTGTCGATCATTGAATTCAAGGTGATAACATGGTGATATGATGATTCCTTTGATATCCCGATGATCACCACATCAACATTCCTTTGATACAAGGAGATGATCTTGATCTGATAAGTTGGATCGAGATCTTCTCTCTATATAAATAAAGAGATGAGAGAGAGGTTATGAAGAACTCACAGTGAATAATCGTTGTGTGAGAGCCTCTTTCCTCCTATATATAATGAATTCTCAAATACTCGGAATGTAACAACCCAAAATTTTATCAATAGAATTTTCATTTTTATAATTGTGTTATATTTTATAAAACACATACATATCATATAGATTCCAATAAAAAATTTATTCTCTTAAATGAAGAATGAAATAATTGATATTCATAGAAACTAAAGAATCTATACCAATGGAATAGTAACATCACCCTTGGAATAGTAACATGACCATCGTGAATAGTAAATTCATACAATAGAATAGTAACCTCACCTATGAAAGAATAAATAAAATTTATGCATCTTATAAAGGATAATATGATATAATTATACCATAGTATAAATAAATAAATGTTTTAAAAATGATAAATTAAGTGTTCATATTTTTTTAATACATAAATGTTTATCTAAAATTTTATAATTAATATAATGATTTAATAGAAAATTTATTTTCATAAAATTGATTCATAAATTATTATTTTGTTTTCTTATGGTTATAAGATAATTTTATTAGGCCTTAATTAATTTTTTAAAGTGTCATAAAATCAGTTATAATATTAAAATCTGTATTTTTTGAATAAATGATGATTTTAATTAAAAATGAAATTTATAATATTTATAAAATTATTTTCTAAAATTGAGTTCATTTTTTAATTCTATAAATCAAAAAAATAAGGTGAAGTTTTTGGTTTTTTCTAAAATAGTTGAATTTTCTATGAATAGTGAAATACAGTAATTTATAGTATATAACATTATAAGTTAAATACACTATTTCTTGAGTCATTTCTGATGTAATAACCAAAACCTTGAACTATAATTCATTATTTAATATATTTAGTTATAAGTTTCAATAATATTTATAGTCCTAATCAAAATAATAAACTGATGATAAAAATAACAAAAAATACCCCTTTGTTCCCCTATAAATACCACCCCTCACCACCACTTCTCCTCACACCCTCCAAGCCTTGATGTTTCTCCAAATTCTTCCCCATAATTTTACCAAGACCATCAACCTCTTCTAGGAGCCTTTGGTCTCAACCAAATACCAAACCCAATTTCCCTTTGGAAGTTCTCAAGGACAAGAATTCAAGAGGTAAAATCTTCTTTCGGTTTCATTTAATTTCTTTTCAATTTCATTTATATTATTATTATATCCTCACTTATACTTATAAAAGTGTCATTATAACTCATTTATCTTATATATACATAAATTTTATTTTTTAAAAGTAATAATCCATCATCAAACCTCTTCTCTTATCCCTTGTATTCAAAAAAAAGAAAACATTGTCCGTGAGGTGTTGATTTATCTCCTTCTAGGATGACAAGTTTTCATTTTACTTTAACACATTCAAGTATGGTATTAAAACCATTATAAATGTTGAAAAATATTTTAAAATTTATTTTATAACTTTTATTATTTTCTGTAACTAACATATATACATAATATTAAATAATAAAATAAAAGTAGTTTGTGATGAGTGAAAAATGCGAAATTAATCTAAACAATTATCATTAACAATTTATAAAAATAATAATACTCATATATAAAAAAATATATACAAGACCGTTTAAACGTTTTTAAGTTCATTAATAACATATAACTTTAATTCTAGATAATTATTCTCATTTTACATGATCTTCCATACATATATACAAGTGAACAGATCATGAAAACTAAGAAAACTGACACTCCCAAACAATTAAATTATGCTCTATGACTCATCAAAATTGTTATAAATGAACTTAATAAAATTATAATGAATTATATTCATGTATAATAGGTTCTATATTTAGTAATTAATAAATTTAATTTTATTATCTAGGATAATAAAGTGAATAAATCATTCAGACACAGGGTAAGCAGATTACTCAAACCCAGCTCATTTTCTCTGGGTAATTACTATTTCATTTTAAACTTCAATGTGGATGTTATTTTAATATTCCTAAAACAAAATTTCATTTTTATTCCCTTTTATTTTTTAGGATATTTATTTTTTTAGTCTGATTTTATTAAAAATGAAAATATTTTCTAAAAAAAACTTCTTTCCAAAAACACATTTTGACACCTCTTGAGATTGTTTCTTCTTTGCTCAGAAATGATGATTATTATACCAAATATTTCCTTCCCTTTTTCATTTGGAAACCCCAAATTTTATTCATGAGTTTATCCTTTATGAAGTTCTCATGAAACCCATTTTCTTTCTATGGGTTATTTTATGATGAAGATTGTTATACTTTCTTTGTGGCATGCATGATTATGTAAATGTTATGATTTACTCCAATGCATTGGGTAATGTGATGTATCTCATGAGATAAAGTGGAATATGTGTCAACATTATGCTATATTTTTCACAATGATGATAATGTTATGATTGTGCACACATGTTATGTGTGAACATGAGGTAATCTTTTTTGACAACAATGTGTGGTATTTAACCACTAAGGTATGATGTTTTATTTTTATGAATTTCCACATTTAAAGTATTTATATAATGATTCCTATCATGGTTATGGTAATGAATCTATTATTATGTTATGATTATTATTATTCTAACCCATATTATATTGATTCATTTTCTTATCTATCCTCTTACTGGGATTTTATCTCACCCCTTTATTTGATGTATATCCTCAGGTGATTACTTGTAATAAGGAGAAAACAAGGGACAATATGAAGCTATAGAAGAAGGAATTAAATTAATTTTTATGTTTTACTATGTATAAGTGATGTATGGTCCTAGTATTCCCAAGATACTAAAAATTTGGATCCTTGTTTTGTAACGCTTTTATGTTGTTAAAATGATGTAATAATTATGTATGAAAAATAAGGGTCTCTATAGTTGTTATTAGAGAACAGTCTAGTTAATTTGGTAATTATGATTAGAGAACCTTAGTGACAACCCTTAGTATGAGACTAAGTATATTAATCACCCAGGAATCTTTGTTTTAGAAAAATTCTAATCATACAGATCCCAAAGATATTCTTTTAGAATTAATTACACAAAGGAATAAATTATTTTTTCATGACTTGTTGACATATGTTTTCTTAAAATATTTTCTATTTTAGAAAATGGTGGGAACCAAGAGAAACTGGGCTAACAATCCGTGTGAGGGAAAATGCAGCGATTTACTGAATGACATCCCTAATGCCTTGGGTGGTGGAGTTCAAAATTTAATGGTGATGCTTACCCAATTGTCTCAGGCCATGAACAATAACTTGAATAATTTGGAACTTCTACCTTCACCTAAGAGGTATCAACTAGCTATTGAATCATTTTTTAAGAAACGACCTCTAAAATTTAGTGGATCTTCTGATCCACTATTCATGAAATAGTGGGTCAACTCAATGGAGAAGATTTTTTCTATTCTTTTTTATTCTAATATAGAGGAAGTAACTCTTTTTGTTTATCATTTAGATGGATTGGATAACCAATGGTGGGAGTTGATTAATAATAATAATCTGAAGGATGAAATTAATGAGATAGAGTGGGATGACATAAAGAAAGTGTTTGTTAATAATTATTTCCATTAGAATCTTCAGACAACTATGGAGAGAGAATTCATAGAGATGAAGCTAAAGAAGGTGAATCTATCATGTATTATGAAAAATAATCACAATTATTGCAAGGAATTACTTGGGTTTTGTTATCAATAATGATAGAAAAAATGATATATATTTTAGTGGTTTAAAACCACACCTTCGAAAGGCTCTTGTAATCCGAGACATTGGGATTTATGAATAGGTTTTTTGATGTGCTCTCAAAGTGGAGATGGTGTTTTCAGAATGTCCCCATGGATATGGAGAAAATAAAAAAATGATCGAGTTTCAATCTAGAGGATCTAATGACACAGGTGGAAGGAAATCTCATCCACTCACATGTCAAAATTGTGGGAAGAAGCATCATGGGAATTACATCAAAGGGACATAGAAATGATTTAAGTGTTGGATAGAAGGACACCAAGCTCATAAATGATAGATATTCATAAAGAATCCATCAAATGTGATGGAGGAAAAAAGAGCACCACCCATGGTCCAATGCTTCAACTATAGGGATAAAGGGAACTATAAAATCCAGTGTAGTAAAACTTGAGTCCTCAAGGGTAATCAGCATCATCAGCTGCCATATCCAAAGGGTCAATGGAAGGATTATGCCAACACTAATGATGAAATAGAGCAAGAAAATGATTTTTTACACTATACACTTACTATTCACTCAAAAATTGAAAAAGTATTATTTGATTCTAGTTCTATGCATTCCTTTATATCTTGCTAGTTTTATATAACTATTGAATCGAATATCTAAAACATTGAAGTGAAGATATCTATAAAAACACCTACTGTTTAAATCATTAAAACTCAAGTGTTGGACTCTTATCCTATTGGAATATGTGGGAATATTCTTCTAGTGAATCTCGTGATACTTCCCATAGTGGAATTTGATGCTATATTGGGAATGGATTGGATCTAGTTATATAGAGCACACATCAACTTTTAGGAAAAGGAATTTTTTTTTAAAATTTGGAACCATCCCAAGCTCCTCTAAAAATGCAAGGTAGATGATGAATATCCTTTGGGAAATCCTTAAATAGTGTGGGTGTTGATGCCCTATAAATAATCATACCTTGCTTAAATGGTTGAGTAAGAGGAAGGTATCGACCTAGAGGTAATTACCATTGTGAGGGAATACATTGATGTATTTCTCGAAGAGTTACCCATAATTCCCCCATATTTTGAGGTATATTTCTCTATAGAACTCATACCTAGAGCTAATAATATCTCACGATGTACGTATAGGATGACCTTTATCAAAATAGAGGAGTTAAATTTGAAGCATCAAGAGCATATGGATAAAGGATTCATATTCACTAGTGCATCACCTTGGGGTGAACTAGTGATCTTTGTAAAGAAAAATTATGGATGAATGAAGCTATGTATCAATTATCGGGAACACAAAAAGATCACTATATAGGAAAAGTATCATATTTCAAGTACTAATGACTTGTTCGATCAACTACAAGGATCTAAATACTTATCAAAGGTGGATATTTGTTCTATATATCATCAACTGAAGGTGAATAAGTAAGATATTCAAAAGAATACATTCTATAAACGGTCTAGGAAATATGAATTTCTAGTAATTTACTTCTGACATACTAATTCCCATTCAATCTTCATGGATTTTATGAATAGAGTATTTAGAAACAAACTTGAAAAAATTTTGCTAGTTTTTATTGAAGAAATTTTCATCTACTCTAAAATAAAGGAGGAACCTGAATAACATATAAGGATTGTGATACATAAAGTAAGGAAGAAGAAATTTTGTTCCATGTTCAGCAGGTGTGACTTTTGGATGCAGTAAGTCACATTCTTGGGACACATTATTATAAGTTAGGGACTTTATGTGGACCCTTAAAAAACAATGGAAATTGAGAAATGACCCAGACCTACTATTGTCAGGGAAATCCACATTTGTTTGGATTATCAGGGTACTACTGACATTTTTTGAGAAGTTTCTCTAGATTTTATATCATGCTAACTAAGTTAATAAGGAAAAGGGTAAAGTGTGTCTGGATGGAAGAATGTGAGGAAAGTTTCAAGGAGATAAAGAAGAGGTGAATCAGTGAACATATACTCACACTACCAATAATTGGAGAATGTTTTATGATATATAATGATTTTTCAAAAGAAAGTCTTTGGTTTTTTACTAATGAAAAATGATAAAGTGATAGACTAAACCTAATTCCAGTTGAATATCCATGACTAGAACAACCCAATGCATGATATATAGCTAGAAACTATTATTTTTTCCTTCAAAATCATGTAGAACTACCTCTATGGTGAGAAGTGTGACATATATACCAATCACAAGAGTATAAAGTATATATTCTCATTGAAGGATATGAACATTCATCAAAATAGATGGTTGGATCTAATGAAGGACTATGATTTCTCTATTCACTGTCATCCCATGGAGGAAAACAAGGTAGTTGATTCTCTTTAGTGGAAATTACCTTCTACCCTCTCCATGATATAGATTAAGAAAGATCTTATATACATGGATATACAAAGGATGGATTTGGAATCATAATGGAAAGGAATACATTCTACCTTTCCCAAATGATTTCCCAACCATCAATCCAAGAGAAGATTTAGGAGGCACAAAGGGATAATCCCAATCTTCAAAAGAAGGTGAAAGCAGTAAAGAAAGAAAATCTACAAGAGTTACATATTAGTGATGATGGTGTGATTCAATTTAGAATAAGTATTTGTGTGTCTTCGTCACCTGAGATAAAGAAGGACCTATTGGATAATTCACATATCTTAACTTTCTCTATCCATCCTGGAAGTACCAAGATGTATTGTGGTCGTTGAAAACATTTATGGTGGTACAGCATGAATAGGGAGATTTTGGAGTATATATCAAGTTTCAAAATATGTCATCAAGTTAAATTAGAGAAATAGAAGTCCAAAGGGATGATGAAACCATTGAATATACCCATGTGGAAATGGGATAATGTCAATATGGACTTTTTCACTAGTCTCCTAAAGACATCTAAAGGAAACAATGAGATATGGTATGTGGGGGATTAACTCCCCAAGACTACTCACTTTATCACTATTTAGGAAGATTTATCACTTGAAAAAACATCACGATATATGTGAAGGAAGTGTTGGTTATGCATGGGGTTTCAAAATGGAGCGTATATGATCATGATCCAAGGTTCAAATATAAATTATGGAGTAGTCTCCAACATGCCCTAAGTAGTGAATTTAATTTCAGCACAGCCTATCACCCCCAAATATATGGCCAATCTGAAAGAACTATTTAGATGCTCAAAGACATACTAAGAGTGTACTCAATGGAATTAAAAGTTGGACAGGATCAACATCTCCCATTGGTTGAGTTCTCATATGAAAATAGATTCTACTCAAGTATTCAGATAGCTCTATATGATTCCCTGTATGGAAAGATATGTATAACTCTAGCTTGTTGGGATGAAGTTGGTGAATGAAAGATACTTGGACCTGATCTTTTTAAGGAACTGACAGAGAAGGTTTAATCCATCCAACAACATATAAAATATTCTCAGAGTCATCAAGGAATATATGCTAACAACCGTTTAAGGGATATAGAGTTTTACATTAGTGATAAATTCATCCTTCAAATATCACCATAGAAGAGAGTCATTTGGTTTGTAAATAAATTAAAGATAATCTCAATTTACATTATCCTCATCGATATCCTTAATCACATAGGATTTTTGGCTGATCAAATTTCACTTAAACTAAGTATGAATTAAATTCATGAAGTGTTCCATGTATCTCTCATGAGGAAGTACATACCAGATCCCTCACATGTACTAAACTTAGAGGTGGTACGGCTAGAAGATGATCTCTCTTATGAGTAGTAGCTAGTAAAGACTCTGGACCAGATAGATAAGGGTCTATGCAACAAGACAACCCACCTTGTCAAAGTGTTGTGGAGGAACAATAATTATGGAGAAGTGAATTTTTAACTGGAGGAAGTAATGAAGGAGAAGTACCCTCACCTGTTTTTACATTAGTTTCTAAAACGAAATTTTGAAAGAGAATTTTCAAAAGCAGGGGAAGAATATGACGACCCAAACATTTATCAATGTAATTTCCCTTATTATAATTATTTTATATTGTATAAAACAAATAAATATCATAGAGATCCTAATAAAAACTTTATTCTCATAAATGAAAAATTAAATAAGTGATATTCATATAAATTAAGAAACCTATGCTGAGGGAATAGTACCTTGAACCTTGGAATAGTAACATGACCATTAGGAATACTAAATCCAACCAATAGAATAGTAACCTAACCTGTGAAATTAAAAATAAAATTTAGGCATCTTATAATTGATAATATAATATAATTAAATCATAATATAAGTAAATAAATGTTTTAGAATGATAAATTAAGTGTTGGTATTTTTTAAAATATAAATATTTATTTACTATTTCATACTTAATATAATGATTTAAAATAAAAAAAATTCATAAAATATATTCATAAGTTAATTTGAACTGCGTAATTTTTAAATTTGAATCCTTGGTGTTGCTTGAAAGTGGTTGGCGGGTGTTGTAATTGGTGTTTTGAATTTTGTGTGGTTCTCACTCAGCCATAAAAGTGATTATATGAAAATACAAAAATATTGATTTGGTGATAAAAAAAAGTTATAATTTTAAAATCGGTATTTTTCCAATAAATGATGATTTTAATTAAAAATTAATTATATAATATTAATAAAATTATTTTCATAAAATATAGTTCATTTTTAAATTATACACATTGAAAAATTGTATGGGGGAATTGTTTTGATTTTTCCAAAATAGTTGATATTTTTGTGAATAGTGAAATACATAAATTTGCGGTAAATAAAATTATATGTTAAATACACTATTTATTAATTCATTGATGATTTAAGAACCATAATCTCGAAAAATGCTTCATTATTTAAAATATTTAGTGATAATTCTAAATACTATTGATAGTCTTGATCCAAAATAATAAACTAATGAATAAAATATTCAAAAAAACACTCCTCTCCTCACCTATAAATACCACTCATCACCCCCACTTCTCCTTAAACTTTCCAAGCCAGGAAGATTTTCCAAATTATACCCAATAATTTTAACAATCCACTCCCCCTCTTCCATGATCCATTTTTCTCTAAAAAAGATGAAACCCAATTTACCTAAGGAGCTTCTCAAGGAGAATAATTCAAGTGATTAAATTATCTTTCATTTTCTTTTAATTTCTTTTCCATTCCTTTTCTGTTATTATTATCTCCTAACCAACCCTTATCCAAGATTCATGATAACTTTAGTATCTTATATATACTGAAATTTTATTATTTTAATTGAATAATCCATCATCAAACCTCTTCTCCTCTCCCTTTTATTCTAAAAAATGAAAATATTGTTTGTGAGGTGTTAATTTACCACCTTCGAGGACGAAAAGTTTTCATTTTCCTTTAACACCTTCAATACCAGTCATAAAACCATTATAATTATTGAAAAATATTTTAAAATGTATGTTATGAACATTTTTATGTTCTTCAACTAACATATATATATATAATATTAAATAATAAAACAAAACTAGTTCATGATGATCGAAAAACAACCAAATTAATCAAAAATATTGTCATCCATATTTTAAATAATGAATCATTCTCATATATGGATAAAAAATATATATAAGACCGTTTAAACTTCTCAAAGTTCATTAATAACATTTAATTTCAATTTTTTATAATTATTCTCTTTTTACATGATCTTTTATATACATATACATGTGAACCGATCATGAAAACCAAGAAAACAAACACTCCCTAATGTTGAAATTAAACTCTATAACTCATCAAAATGGCCATAAAAGGACTTAATAAAATTATAATTAATCAATTAACTATATTAGAGGTTTTGGATTTATTAATTAATGAATCTAATTTTATTATATAAGATATTAAATTGAGTAATGCATTCATACATAAGGTAGTGGGATTTCTCGAACCCCACAAATTTTTTTCAGGTTATTCCTCCATCATTTCAAATTTTGGTGTGTATGTTTTTTTAATATTACTCAAACATAATTTAATTTTCCTTAACTTTTATTTTCTAGTATATACCTGTTTTCAATATGAATTTTTGAAAAACACAAATGTTTTCAAAAAATAAATATTCTTTCCAAGACGCATTTTTAATCATCATGATATTGATTATACTTCACTCAAAAATGGTGATTCTTATACCAAATATGTATTTCCCTTTTTCATTTTAGAACCTTAATGTTTATTCATTAATATATTCCTTATAAATTTCTCATAAAACCCATTTCTTTTACATGGGTTATTTTATGACTAAGATTGTTATACGTTCTATGTGGAATGCATGATTATGTAAATGTTATGATGTGAAGGGTGCACTCAAAATTATATAACAATACAATGAATTGGGTAGTGTGATTTATCTCATCAGATAAAGTGAAATATGTATGAATGGGATTCTATAATTGTTCAATATGGGGATTTTGTTTTGATTATGCACATATGTTATGTGTGAACGTGATGATAGCTTTGTTCATAGCTATGTGTGGTATTTGACCACTAAGACATGATGTTTTATTTTTCTGTATTTCTATATTTCAGGTCTATATATATTGTTTTCTCTGATAATTATGATGATGAATGTATAATTATTTTATGATGATTATTATTATTCTCACCCATGTTATATTGATTGATATTCTTATTTATCCTCTTACTGGGCTTTTAGTTTGCCCCTTTCCTTGATTTATATCCTTATGTGATTACTAGTACTAAATAGAACATGAGCGCCAATAATAGGCTAGAGACTAAGGGATTAAATTAATTTTTATGTTTTATTATGAATAATTGATGTATGGTACAAATTTTCAAAAGATAATAAACATTTAGATCTTGGTTTTTTAACACGTTAATGTGTCAAAATGATGTAATAATCATGTCGGAAAAATAAGGGATGCTATACGGAAAGGGTTTCATAGCCCTTGTATATTCAATATCCACTAAATATGTAATAAATAAATAATTGTGAGAAAAATAATATTCATTATAAATATTATATATATTTTATATCATACTTGTGCTATATATTAAATATATTACTTGATAAAACTGAGTCATTTAACTTTACTTGAAATTCCCATTAATAATAAATAAACCTAGAATATTAAAATAATGTTTCATATAATATTTTTTATGTATTCACTCAATACCTCTTGAAAAATTTTAATAAACGTATTCAACACAATTATTCTATATTTGGATAAAAATTTATTTATTTATTCATCGGTGATCAATAATACTTAGAAAACTCTTGGACCCTAAGGTGGGGCCACCATATCCTATATACTTATTCACCATAATAGGGAAGATTCTTGAATACGTTATTTTTTTTAACCTCTATTCCCTTATCTTGATAGTATTGGATAGTTTTCACATACCAAGAGTTAATTCTATAAACCCATCAAGGCCCCTAAAGAGTTAAGGAATTTTCCCAGTAAAGAAAATCAACCTACGAACATGCACTATGTAATATAATCTCTTTTTATTTACATATCTCATAAAGTAGGATGCATACTTTTATCATCATACTTTCTTGTTTATTGTTTATTGATATGACTAGACAGACATACATCCAGCTACCTTATCCAAAGATTTATGAAGGTACTACCATCCTAATCAACTAGGCCCAAGATATATTACTTCCTTAACTCTGAATTTAAAAATTCTATCTTGACCATTGAAATATTGTCATAACACTGATAATGCACCCAACACAAGCTACCTAACCATGATTTTCTTATCATGGTTTTTACCTTGCATCAAAGTACAAGATCAAATGGCACACATTATTAATGATCAGAAGTCAGGATACCAATACACATGTTCATGTATAGGATAAAACAATGACACTAAAAATATGTGGTGTTCCTATTGGCATTTTTTACTAATGGTCTAAGCTACTAGAGATCACCAAGTACGAACTTCTTGAGAAGAATGATCAATTCTTATGAGTCCCCATCACCTAATAGTCTGTTATCAATTGTGTCTATCAAGTATGATGTATCTAGACCATAAGACATATGTTTAAGATTAATATCATAGTATCTCAAGGTTCTCATTATAGCCTTGGATATTCTATAATATTTTGATACAAAAAATAATTTATGGATATTATCATTTAAATAGTTGATGATGAAATTTATAAACTATATTAGTAATTGTAATTTATGTGTATCTCACTGTATACATGAAATTGTAATGGAAAAGTACAGTTTAGTTGGGTTTTGGGAACCTTCTATTACAAAATTCCCACTTTCATAAGGGAAAACTTGATAAATATCCTTGTTATATCACACATGATTAAGATCATGTTTCTGTTGAGTCATGGATTTAGTTTCTGGATCTGTCACATTTCTGCTACGTGGATATTCTTCTATGTGCGACCTCGACTACTTGAGTAAAACTTCTTAAGAGATTAAAAAATTGAATGTGTTCATTTATTTTCACTATCAAAACATTAAATATTTTCTAGTAAGAGTATTATAATTCACATTATGATAATACTTTACTTATTGGGTTCAATTCCAAGAATTGGAACCAATCATAGCATATTTTACACTACTTCTTAACTACCTCATAATCTATAATGCATCGGTATTTTTAGAAATGGATACCACTGGATTGAATGTTCTTGTATTTATCATTAAACTAGCCATACTATGATATTATACCATATTAACCTTATAGGAAAACTATTTTTTTCCCATTGTAACTAGAATATATTCCTATCCACATACTAGGTACATATCATTTGTAATCATTCAAGTACAATTTGATAGTCTGGACTACTTCCCTTATAGTTATCCTATATATAACTCCAAATCAATTTTTTTATTTTCCAAAAAACCAATTTATGGTTTTTGGGAACCTCACAATACCTTTTCTACATACCAAAATTAAAACATCACAAAAACAATAGTTTAATTGGAATGTGAAATTACATCAAATACCCTATCCAAACACCACTGAATTAAAATTTCAAAAAAAAGATGCCACCACCTTATTCATCAAACCGTGTCTCTTAGATATAACTGATATTTTCTTATTATAAATTATATATTGGAAATACCTTATCTTGTACATATCATGGAAAAATTTATTGATCCATCAAAAAATAATATATAATTCAACTCACTGCATTAATATCCTCGTATGACCATTCATGTCTTCTTGGAGAGATTTATGCCATGTGACATTGGTTATAATTCCCTCTCTAATAGATCAAATTTGTATTTTTCATTAACATTTCAGAATATAAATGATTTAATAGGTCTAAGAAACCATTATATCTACATCAATAGATCTTTTTCCATAGAACATAGGTTTTTAATTTATGTAAATCTCTAGAGAGTAGCTTGCATCCCTACCGTAACTAATTATAATAACAATAATTTTTTTCATATGTAACAGAACATATTTTACTTAGAAAACCATGGTCCTCCAACTAACCTCTGGTAGACACATGTAAATGATTCATTCCAAATTAATTCTCTAAGATATTTGATGATTGTATTCCATGCATACATTTTAGAGTGTTTTATTATATTGATTTCTGTATTTAATTGATTATTATTTCCAATTTGTGACCATTTTAACTTGTTTTATGTTTAATGGTAAGACATAATTATTCCTAGAAAAGGAAAAAAGTGTATAATTTTGGAGCTTAAATACACATCACATCGTGAGCGAAGCATAGCAACGTTACACTGGATTGTTGTGGATGATCATGGGGCACTTCTGGGGTATAAAACTAAGGAACTATAGAGAAATGAGGATTTCGAAGCATAAAACTTGAATTACACATCATGTAATCATTACACGATGTGTACAAGTTCTTTTTCTGAAAGTAAGTACATGATGTGAATAAATTAAAAGCATCATGGAAATGTACACGTGGTGTAACATAGTTACACGTGGTGTGAATTTCTTGCATGGGACTTTAATACCCATATTCACAAAATCTTCAATTGTTTACCAAATATTCAACATGATACCTGCCCATACCATTAATTTATGGAATTAATTAATATTGGATCCCATCTAGAGCCTATAAGTACAGAGGCCAAGCCTCCACTAAAAGAATTCATTCAGTGTCGCACCACTGGGAACAAGGACTACCGCTATTGTGATGCATCAAATATGATTTTTTTTCCTACCCCCTCATGACTAGAATGAGGGGGTATACCATGTCTAATGAATTTTTAATAATGGGGGATTAATTTTAAAAATATATTTTATATTTTTTAATGCAGTTCATTTGGGTCTTTTTCCACAACCCTAATTTCTCAAATCTCTTCATTGTCTTATCATTAATGACCATGACATGATCGGTGAGGGATTATTATTTTAAATGTGTTGACTAGAGAATGATTCAAACCATGTCCATTGGGTGGATTTTTTTCTTTGTTTAAATATAGTTCATTGTTTCCAATTCACTGAATACCTAAAATAACATGACCATTGTGAAAAGGGAATGTCGGTAATTTTGGGGTTTTCTAATATGAACATTGTATTAAACTAACTTATTTCCAACACCTATGATTGCTTTACAATTATTTTATAACCTAATCAATAATGAATCCATATATACAATTATCGATCATGTTTTTCTATTTTCTTAAAATCCAAATCATCCATTATCTCTTCTTTCAATCAATTAGTTTAGGTTTCCTTCAAAAAATAGTTTAGGTTTATTTTATCTAATTAATATTTTACCCAAACCTATCTCTGTGGGTTCGACCTCGGAATTGAATATCCAATACTACCTTGTAGTTTAGTGATTTTTTTATTCATGTTTATTAATTTCTAAATTTTTTACCCTTGTGGAAATTAATGAAGCCTATGGGGCCATCAATTTTTGGTGTCGTTGCAGGGGATATAAGAGGATAATTTATTATTTTACTAATTTAGAAAAATTATTTTCTCATATTTTAATTTTCATAATTTTATCATAGATTTTTAATTTATGTTTTATTGTTTTTTACCACACAAGGTATTTTTTTGTGATCATAGGACTACATAGCGAAATGACTACCAAGGAGAGGTTTGACTTCTTGGTGGATGAAATGGTGTAGCAACTCAATGAGGTTAAAATAATGAATAGTCAATAAAATAAATTCTCACAACCATTCCCAATATTTGAGTACACTTCAACCCATATCCTGGAGCTATAATTCAAATAGGAGAATCACAATAAAAGGACCATTCATAGTGAGGAAGAGATAAGTACCACTTCTAATTATGATATTTCTTCTAACCATAATGCCTTGGATTTCTTAGGTTTAGAATATGATGAGGTGGGTGAACTTGATATAAAAATTTAATAGTTTGAAGCATATTTTAGAAAACAACCACAAGAATAAGATAGAGAATAAGAATATTAAATTTAAGAAGAAAAAGAAACCTTGAATGTTGAGATGATACAAATATTCCTTTAAAAAATATGACTACAAGTAAATGAAGAATAGGATGAGGAAGAAGATATGGTGACCACATTCATCACAAAATTTTTAGAAAATTTAAGTGTTCTACAAGAAGAAGAAGAAGAAATAGCATTACCCTACACTGACTATGCATAGAAACAAAAAGAAGCACAAAAAAAGAATAAATTGGGGAGTTGGTTGTGCACCCTTAAGATATCATTGAAAAAGGACAACATACATAGATCATAGTTAAAGAATAATAATTTTACCAAGTCTGGATAGATATTGAAATCTTGTTATTCATACTCATGTTATTAAGACTTTGGTCACCACCTACGAGGTCTATGCCAATTCCATTGAGGAGAATTCAAGATGAGATAGGAGGATTTCAAAGTCAGAATTGGGTAAAAATGAGACGGTTAGAATTATACCACACTCCAATAAACTAATGAAGGTGTGGTTGAGCTAAATGATCATTAAAAAAGGGCAGTTTCCAGGAGGAAACTCGTGTTTTTACTACTTTCTAGGATTTTAGATTTATTACTTTCTTAGGATATAATTTTATATTATGATTTAATTTTAATACCCTTATTATTTTTGAGAATAATTGGATGGGACTTCACTTTAATGTGATTTTTTTAGGTCCAAGACAATGACATAGGTAGAAAGCAGTAGGAATCAAAAGAAGAGGCTACAACAAAAATACATGTTATGTAATCCTTTATACATCCTGAATCTAGGGCAGGAAAAACCTACACAACCATGTTTGAAGCATCAATTGCAAAGTGAGTAAGAGTTTAAATTCAATATTTTTCAACTATATTATCACATTTGAATTTTTTTAGAGATTTAACTACCAATTGTAAGTAGGCGCTTGATTCTAGCTTTAATAAATTGAATTAAGAGACATGAAACTACCCAAGATAATTATCAAACCGTGAAATTTAAATTTTTTTGTTAATAAATTTGAATGGGAAAATGGGTAAAATTATTTTTAGATAAAATAATGTGGATTAGGATATGAAAAATCGTGATTTTAGGTGCATATTGAACATTGAAAATAAAATTTTTCTGATATTTGACTATGTTTTGAATTTCTGATATTTTTATTCATAGACTTAATTTTTCATATGAATTTCCATGAGTAATTATCCCAACCATTTTTCCCATTAATAAGACATACACTGAGCAAATATTTTTTATTCTTCCTTTAGTATATTTCTTGAAAAAATCAGGCATGATTTCTTTTAGAACTTTCATTATATGTTATTAAATCTATGACTGAACAGAATCAATTTTAAAATGATTGAGTAAATCTTTTGTTTAGCATGTATCCTGAGACCCACTTGCATTAATCCTTTTTAATCCCATAGAATCCATGAATAACCTTATTAGAAAATGAACTATGTTACGATCCTATTTTATTTATTCCTACCTTCATCTAAATTTTTTCATGATATTTAAAAGAATAAGTGTGGGGGAAGGATGTTATAGGGTGTACCGGAATGTACATAATTGGGAATATTTTGTTGTGGAATGTTATATTATGATATGGGGAGAGACCATGACATCTTTCACTGTATTGTATCATTCAAATCTCTCACTGAAAAACATTTGAAAAAATTAAAAGAAAACAGAGAAAAAAAGGGTAAAATTGGGTTTCATTTTGTGAGGATAAAAAATAACCATTTTTAGACCAACAATCTTTTGACCATATGTGGTTTGGTTGTGGATATGATGTTTTTATTAATCAAAACATTAAAAAAAGAAACAAATGACATAAAAATCAAGGGAGGTTGATTTATTCATTGTGCTTATATATATCATGGGCCCACTTTGAGCTTTTTGGTGGAGAGGGAAATCACATATGTAAAGGGAGACCTTTATTGAGATTATCTTACAATATCATTCATTAAAAGTTAGAGCCAAACCTAATTTTTGAGCATTAATTTTTATATCATATACCTATCTATCATAAATTTTTAGAGACATTTAATCCTTTATAGTGAATCCCTCATGAATAATAGTGAATTTTTTAACTTAAATACACTTTGAGCCGTGAGATAAGTGAAGCGAAGTGATGCCAGATTTTTGAGGATGACCATGGATCACTTCTGAGTCATAAAACTAAAGATACAAGGTGGAATAAGTAAATTTACACACAATGTAAATTTTTGGCATAGGATTTTAATGCCCAGATTCACCAAATCTTTAATTTTTGACCAAATCTTCAATATGGGAACCACACAAATCATTCCTTTACAGAATTCATTAATACTAGAGACTATATTGCGCCTATAAATGGAGAGTCCAAGGCTCCACTCAATGTATTAATTTGGACCCTCCACTACTTGGACATGTACCGCCACTATTTTGATGCATCAAATAGGATTTAATTTTTCTACTCCCTCATGACTAGCATGAGGGGGTAGACCTTGTGAAAAGAAATTATAATGATGGTGGATTTATTGTAATATGGTATTTTATTTTTTTAATGCAATTCATCTGGATCTTTTCCTGCAATCCTAATTTCTCTAATCTCTTATTTGTTTTATCATTAATGACCATTATGTGATTTGTGAGGGAGTGTAATTTTCAACATGTTGACTAGAAAATGATTCACACTATGACCATTAGGTGGATTTTTTTCTTTGGTTAAATATGTTTTTCAGTTACCAATTAACTGAATACTTTAAGTAACATGACCATTTTGAATATTGGACATCGATGATTTTGGGGATGGTTACCATGACCATTGGATTCAACTAACTCAGTTCAAACACCTATGATTACTTTCTAATTATTTTATACCCTAATAAATCATGAACCCAAATATATAATTGTCAAGCATGTTTTTCTATTTTCTTAAAATTCAAACCATACATCATCTCTTATTTCAATCAATTAGTTTAGGTTTCTTTCGTAAAATAGTTTAGGTTTATTTTATTTTATTTTATTAATATTTTCCCCAACCCTATCTCTATGGGTTTAACCTTGGACGTACATATCCTATACTACCTTGTAGTTTAGTGTTTTCTTGCTTCTTGTTTATAAATTTCCAAATTATGTAACCTTGTGGGAATTAATAATGCCCATGGGGCTATCAATCTTGTTACTTACTTTTTATCAATAACATGATTTCAGTAACTTTCTACCCTTATTGGTATTTTGTTATATCACCATCACTTTTTGGTTGTGTTTTATAGACACCTCCCATGATTGGTGGTCTTAAAACCCAATGCTCAATAAAATGATGATAGAAAATTTGTTATAACAAGTAAACTTTTATTGTATTTTGGAATAATGACTTGGTATTACCAATCGAGAATTATTGGTACCATGCTTGTACCACCCATGTATCATACCACTTTAATAACCACCACAATATTCAAAATAATAATCCCCCTTTACATTGATACATGGAGTCAATTGTTTAGTTTTAAATGTTCTTGTCAATGTTACCTAATTTCCATATACTACCTACTTATAGGAATCATTATTCTCAATGAATAACACACCACCTTCCATAGTGAATATAAAACCTCCAGTATTATTTTAAACTTCTTATGTATTATGTGCCTCTAGAATATTCCTTTTCCCACTAGGTCTTGTGAAACATGTTCCTATGATAACTACTTGTGCATCAATAGCATTTATAAAACACAAGTCAATCTTTCTCTCACTATCTCAAGTAGAGATGTGAACCCTTTTATAAAAATGTAGTTTATCACTTGACTAAAGCTTTTTATTATATTAATTTCTTTATTATCCTTATAAAACTTTAGCATAACTATTTTAAATGTATATTGTGTTTCTCCTGAAACAAGTTTGTTTGTTTCCATACAAACTCTTTGCATCTAAACACATTTTCTTATGACATAATGGATTTCCATCATATTGTAACTCCTATTATATCCATTTTCCATTAAAGTTTTCATATTTTTATGGTACAAAGTCATTATTTTCAAATCATTTCTCGATAATAATAGAAGTATATGAAATTCCTTTTAGTTTTAACATTAATACTCTTTTTACTAACATCATGACTCAAATGTGTATAAGGAAATGTGAATTTAGGAATTAATCCATGCTAAATTCTGTATATCAATGTTATATTGAAAGACTCATCATAGATAATCTTTATTAGTATCATTTCATTGATGTGGATAAGGTTATGTGTGTTTATGAATTACTCCAAGCTGCATCATATTGATCAATGAATACTTGGTCAATATATTATCCGAAAATCCAGCCCAAAGAATATTATATCTTCTGACCATACAAATATCATACCTCACTTAAATATTATTTAAATCTCAAATTAATTTTATGAAGTATATTTACCACTAGCTTACCCTTTTAATACTTCACACTCTATATCTAAACTATTTCTAAAAGTTTTTTGTATTACATTTATTTCTAAAGGTTTCTTTGTCCAAAACTATGTACATATGTATGTTTTTAATACCTAAGTTTTTTAAATTGGAAGAGTTTAAAATGATACTGGGTATATCCTTGAAAACTACTTAGTTTTTATTGATAAAGTATTATCTTTCCAAAACTAGGTAAGTATGTCTTACATTTTATATTTATCACGTATTGCATATGATTCAAGAATTACTGAACCATTAGTCGAGTATTAAACACCACAAAAAACATTCATTATTGAACTAGAATAATGTATCATTGTTTCCATTGGACATGTGAGATAAATCTTTTGGTAATACTCAATAAAATTTCAACAAGAAACATTCACTTGGAAATATAAAAGTTGTGTACTTATCCAAATAGACTTTGGAACCACCCTTTCTCAATCACTTGAAGAGTACACCTTACTTCCAGTAATTTTTCTATACTTACATGGTTACTGTATTTCAATACACATATGTTAAAGGAATATTTTATTTAAAAATGAATAATTATAATAGAAAAATCACATATAATGATGAATATTCACTGAATAATAAGTGAGTGATTTCATATTCGATTCAGTTCATTACTTTTAAAATTACATAGATTAATTTCATGATACACGAAGAAAATAATTTCATGTTTAATACCTCATTATATAAAATAAATTTCAAGGATTCCTTTGGCATTACTCTTTTCATTGGCCTTTTTACCTTGACTTTCAACATGCTCACCATAAGACTTTAAGATTATACTTTATTTATGTTCTTGTCTTCTTAGAAAACCTTACCTAAAAGGTAACGAAATGTTTTCTCCATACTGTTAGCTTTGTAATATTAAATGAAACTATAGTATATGGGTTAAAATGCTATGAGAAAGGGATCCATTGTATGATCGTGATCCTTCTTTCAATTTACTCAAAACTGGTGTAATCATCACCTATTCATATCTACGCTAATCTCAGAGATGTGACAAAAAGTATTATCATCCATGTCCTAATGTAATATCCAAAACTCACATTGGATGTTGATGATAGCATTATGACATAACCGTCATATGTATCATACATTAGTCTGCTATAATAATTTTTTTCACCCTTGCTTCCTGATGTGTCTTAATATGTAATAGGGACACCAGCACCTTGAATTTTCGATATCGTAGTATTGTGTGCAAAATCCTATATTACTCATTGTAAATTTGTTCTAGAAAAGACATTAACTTTTTCCAATAAATATCTTAGTGTATCTATGGTATTTTACTCTATATTATAAAAAATAAAATCCTACAGATTAGTACTTTTACCTTGATTACCAAATTAGATATTATTGATTGATTGATTAAATCATTAAATGTCTCCCATTATTTTATCGAACTATAGAAACCCTCTATACTAGAATCGTAATACTCTATCACTTGATTATTCTAGTGGAAAGGATCCTTGAACCTCTCCTCATGTTATACCAGCTATGGTTACACCACTACTCAAAGATTTTATGGTTTGTTTTTAACTGGACAATCGCATTAACTTACAAATCCTTGATATGTTGAGTAAATTCTCATCTTCTTAAATCATAAATATGATTTCCTAAACACTTGCCTCTGAATTTTCAACAATCTATCTTTGGATAATCATTTTTTGTTGACTTTAGTTATTTCAACCAATCATTCCCATAAAACCTCCCCAATATCAGAAGGCACCCTCAACTATATTTGATCAAGCACTCTAAACACCTGGTTGTGTTCAAATCCAAATGATGGAAGGAATTTTATCACATAATATATCTTTGATTGTTTTATATTTTTTCTGAAAAATGTAATACATTTCTATTAATATTTCTATTTTTTTGTCACACTCTCAGCTAACCATTAATAGAAAAACATTCATTACATCATTATGCATTTTACTGTTTATTATTTTATGTGTTTCCCACTATCATGAAAATGTATAAAATAATAAAAAAATGCATAAAAGAAAAAAACTATTGACTGGCATTGAGAGTCAAATATTGGTTGATCCATTTAATCGTAATGAATCAACCATGAACTAGAGGAATCCTACCTGAGACTTGGATTGAATCATGATGCATTACATCCTCATCTAGTGTCCAGTTCTCGTCTTGATTTAGCCTCAATTTGGCATTGTCTATGACTTACAGCATCCTCATCATAGTACAATAATACTGGCATGCAGGCAAGGGGGTCTTGGGAGTGAAAAATACTAATAGATAAATTTGAACGTGTAGGACCTTATACATATTGACCGAAAAAAATGATGATGCACATAAATAATTATTTAATTATAATCACCACACACAATTAAAATAATGAAATAATATAAATAAGAGATACATAGGTTGATCTATTGCTCGAGACCAGTAAATGGGTCATGGTAAAAGCATAATAAAAATTAAATTGAAATAATTTAAGATCAAGGGAATTAATTAAATTATATTACTTATTTGAATTAAAATAATTTAATTCCATTTGTTCCGCTATTAATTTAATTTTAATACTAAAAAATAAATGAATAAATTAATCCAATTCCGTACCTAAAATAAATTAATTTTTTTCAGGGTTTTAAAATATTATATTTGAAACCAAAAAATTAATTTTGATTAATTTGAACCACAAAACACCGTTCAAGGCCTGTGTGAGTTGGGAAGAACCAACATAGGCCTATTTCAGTTTGTGAAAAGCCCATTTAGGGCTAATATAGCCTAGGCAGTACCACCCACACCCATTGTGAGTTGGGAAAACCTAACTCATCTCGTCTCAGGGTGATTCAAGTCTAAATACACCCACTAAGAGCCATGGTAGGGGTTACCAACTGGTGGAAACACCGGAGCGGCGCTTGAAAAGAACACCTTACTTTAGTTTATTAGACAAAAAACAATGCATTTCCACAATTTGTGGAAAGATATCCATAGTAGGAAAACTTGACCACCCATTTTACAAATATATAAATATTTTTCTGTAAATTTAAAACTCATAAAACCAATAGTGGTTTTTAATAAAAATTCATATATAAAAAACTTCATCTTCTGATATTAGATAGATGTGTGGTTCATCCCATTGGTATTGAATTAAATCTCTCTACTTAAATTTAAATCTAATTGATTTTTATTAGCTCATAAAAATCACACAATCACACTAATGTCAATTGTTGGTGTAGGGGCGTGCAGTGGAAACTAGTGGGCCAAGTATTTAAACATTTTATCATAGGAGCAATGTAACTTTTCGTCTCTAGAAATATGAGCTATAGTATGATCTGAAGATCTCACGTGAAAAAAATAGTGTACAAAAATTAAAGCTGAATGTGTACCTCATTCAAATCAAAGTGTGTTCGTCGGTCGTACATAATCAGTGACTATTTCTCAAAGGATCCAAAGAAGTATTCCTCTATATCATCCAAAAAAGCTTTAAAAATTAGTAGGAGAATCGATCGTCAAATTCCTAGTGCTAGTGCGGTGATCCGACGATGAATTCAATGTCCTAAAGATCACTTCATCGATCTTTCATTGATGCAAGGAGATGAGCTCGATTCGATCACTTGGATCGAGATATTATATATCTAAAAAGTGGGCGAGGAGAGAGAGGATCTAAAAAACCCATAGTAAATATTTTTTTTGTGAGATCTCATCTCCTTCTATATATAGTATATGCTCAAATACCCGAAAAGGGTTCCCCAGACCCTGTATATTTAACATCCACTAAATAAGTAATAAATAGATAATTATGATGAACTAAACTATTTCATAAATATTATTTATATTTCATAAAATATATGTAATATATATTAAATATATTACATGATAAAACAAATTTAATTAACTAGGCTCGAAATTCCTGCTAATATTAATTGAACTTGGGATATTAAAATAATAGCCATCTATATAATATTTTTTCTATATTCACTAAATACCTCATGAATGCTTTTAATAAATGAATTCAACTCAATTACTCTATACTTGAATAATAATGAGTTTATTTATTCATCAATGATTGATAATACTTGGACAACTCTTAGACCCCATGGTGGGTCCCACCTTGTCATGTATACGTGTTGCCCAAAATAGGGTAGATTCATGCAAACACTATTGTGTGTGACCCTCTAGGCCCTTATCTCGATAGTAGTGAATTGTATTCACAAACTAAGAGAGGAGTCTAGAAACCCATCAAGGCCCCTAAAGAGATAGTGAATTGTTATAACAGTGAGAACCAACCTATATAAATTCATTTTATAATATAATCTCTTTTTCTATATATATTTCACAAAAAAGGATGCACACTTATGTCATCATCCATTATTTCTTTATTTTTTCTTGATCTAACAGGAAAGACTTACCTCCAATTACCTTATCCAAGGATTTACAAAGGTAATACCATCCTGATCAACTGAGCCCAAGATATATTACTTCCATAATTCAGAAGTAAAAAATTATATCTTGAACATTCAACCAATGTTATACCACCAATGATGCACCCAACACAAGATAGCTCTCTATGTTTTCATTATCATAGTTTTTTACAAAAATTTAAATGGTCAAATGGAATGTATTCATAAAGATATCAAGTCAGGAGACCAATACATATGTCTGTAGATAAGAACAACCAATCACATCCAAAACATGTGGTTTTCATATTTGGAGTCCATCCTCATGACCTCAACTACTAAAGACCACCAAGTGCGAGCTTCATGATGAGAAGTCTCAATTCTTATGAGCCCCCAGCACTATATAGTCATACATCAATTGTGTCTAGTCAGTATGATTTATCTAGACCATAGTACATATATTTAAGGTTAATTTCATAGTATCTTGAGGTTCTCATTATATATTGGGATCTTCTATAAACTTTTAATAGGACAAATAGTCTCTGAGCATTACCATTTAAATAGTGGATGCAAAAATGTCTACACTATAATGGTAGGTTTACATCTTGTATATCTCACTGTATACAAGAAATGATAATCAAAATGTACTTTTTAGTTTTGCATATATAACCCATGATTACAACAAAGAGTTCATCATGTTTTCAAAAGATCATGCATATAGTTTTATTTAAATCCATTGTTTGTGTTTATGTTATTATAGTGCAAGACTAATTAGTCTAGAGGAACTGGAAGAACACTTGATCTGTCACAAAATTGATCAGAGTTACAAATTTTGGACTACACGCATGTAAAGAATGAATGTAGCTAATCACTAAGATAAGACTATGTTTTATGGATCATCTGATATGATTACAAGTGTAGAAAATGATGAAGATAGTATTGAGGAAGTGATTACAGGTGTGAATGATGATTAAGATCATATAAAGGAAATGACAGTTTTAGTTGCATAATAACTTCATGAATGTCCAAAAAATTGAGAAGTTAAAGAGTTGTGAAAAGGCACCATTGTATGCTATTTTTTTTAAATATAAAACATTTTCATCCATACTAAAGCTGAATAATATAAAAAATGGAAAAATATGGAGTAAAGGTAGTTTTACTGAACTAATTTCTCTCTTTAATTATATGCCCCCAAAAGATAATGATCTTCCTTTCCAAACTTATGAATCCAAAAGAATACTACATTCAATGGGTATGATCTCTGAAAGAATACATGTTTTTTCAAATGAATTCATGATATTTTTCAAGGACCCCAAATCACTTAAAAAATGCCCAAGGTGTGGTGATTCTCAATACAAGAAAGAAAAATTGTGTCCTATAAAAGTTGTATGGTACTTTTCAATTATTCCATGGTTTAGGCTCCTATATGGAAGTGACGAGACTATAAGACAATTAAAATGCCACAAAAATACAAGAAATAAATATGGGAAACTTCATCACCGGGAAGAAACTACTTGATGGAAGAGAATTGATCATGAGTATCCTGAATTTGGAATCCATCTAAAAAACCTTCGTCTTTTTCTATCTACAGATGGAGTGAATCCTTTTGGTTTTAAAAGAAACAATAATAGTATATGGTTGGTTATGTTGATAAACTAAAACTTTACACCATGGGTTTTTATGAAAGGAAAACACATTATTTTATCTCTACTTATATTAAAACTAAAACATCCAAATAATGAAATTGATATTGATTTGGATCCATGGATTGAAGATTTGAAATTATTGTGGGATTTAGGTGTTATGTTGTATGATGCTTATAGAAATGAAGATTTCACACTAAGATCCATGTTGTATTGGATGATAAAATAATTTCTTGGTTATAGAAATTTTTTAGGATATAACATTAAAGGAACTCAAGGGTGTCACATTTTTGAATGAGGTACACATTAAATTAAGTTTAAAAATTCATTGGAGACTATGTTTCTAAGACATTATAGATTTATACCCCAGTGACATAAGTACCAATCTTAGATAAAATCATTATATGCGAGTTTAGAAGAATGTATAATAGCGTCTCCACTAACAAGTGATCAACTATTTGATAAATTAAAATATATAGATACAGTTTTTTGTTAACCTTTTTTGAAAAACCTTACAAATATCGGTTGGAAAAAGAGATAACCTTTTTTGGAATTACCATACTAGAATTGTTTGTACGGCATGCATTCTTTTGATGTTATGAATTTTGAAAAAAAAATATGTGATATTTCCATTGGAACATTACTAAACAAACCCATCAAATCAAAGGATGGAATTAAGGCTAGGTTAGAGATTATTGACAAGGAAATAGAAAAATAAATCTTTCCACTGAATAGTGAAAAGAAAAATTTTCTTACACCACCTAATTATACTCTTTCTAGGAAAGAGACACGTGGATTTTGAAATTTCATGAATGATGTATGGGTTCCATAGGGGTAGTCATAAACTATCAAGAACATATTGATAATGGATAATTTAAAATTAAAGGGTATAAAATCATATTACTGTCATTTTTTTATTCAAGATCTAATGATTATGTCTTTACATTGTATTTTTTCCAAGATTGTTCATCATACATTAACCAATATTTGTTTCTTTTTCGAAGCTATATGCAGAAAAGTGAGAGACCTGAAGAAATTTCTAAAAATGAAAAAGGAAGTTTCTATCATATTATGTGGATTTGATATTTTCTTCACACTAGCATTCTCTGATATGCTGGTTCACTTGGTAAGAGAGATATAACTATGTGGTCATGTATATTATAGATGAAAGTACCCAATTGAATTATATATGATGACTTTAAAATGGTATTTCAAAAATCAAATTCGACCATAAGTTTGTATTGTGGAGCGATATATTTCTGAGGTAGCCATTAAATTCTATAATGACTACCTATCCAATGTGGAAAGAGTTGGTCTACAAAAATCTCATCACACCGGGTGGCTTATTATGAAGGAATTTCTGGAAGATATTTTTTAAAAATTACTATTGTAGACCAGGAGCAAGACCACCATTAAATTTTTTATAATATTTTCGAGGGTACCCATATATTGAAACTGAAAAATTAATTATTAGGCAACTAAATCCATCAAGGATAGAAATATGGATATCAAATACACCTCATCAACAGTTTATAGGATGGTTTCAAGACCATATTTTTAAAGTCAATTGAAAATAGGAATTCAATTTCAAATACACCGCATCAATAGTTTATAGGATAGTTTCAGGACCATATTGAGCCCACGTGGGTGTGGGCTTACCCATGTACCTAATTAAAAAAATATTTATTTACAATATAAGTTTCTTTAATATTTTAGTTTTTAAATAAAAAATTGTGATTAAAACATGACATATGATTTCTCACCGTAATTATCGTACTAATTCACCATTCATTCACATGTGAATTTTAAATATGTTTATATTTATTGTTTTAATATTATATTATAATATTTATATTGTAATTGTTCTCCATATTCACATGATGTGTAATCCCACCTCTCAAAAAATTCAACTCATCTCCCATTCACATGGTTTCAATTATAAAAGAGTTATTATAATCATAATATTTTTTGGGTCGATTTAATTTTTTTATTATTTAATTTTATTTTTTTATTAATAAAATCGAAAAGGATCTAATGGGAACCCTAATAGCCACCATTGAAACCAGTTTTTGTTTGGAAATTCATCATTTGTTCTAGCTGTTTGCATCACCACATGACCAACATTATCATTCATTGCCCCTCACTGATCACTCACCTACTTTTCATTACAACAGTTCACCACCACATCATCGTCACCACATTCCACCATTAACCCATAGAAAAATGTTTCGTCACATCCCTTAATGTAACACCCCAAGATTTCATAGTAAGTTATATTCTTTAAATTCAATAGCTTGCGCTACACGCAACACCGAGTTCGAGCACACCACGACATACCAAACTAACTGTTCAAAAGAGGTTATGAACAGTATTAACCGAATTATGAATTTTATATACTCCATATAATTTTAACTTATGTATTATGTGTTTTTTAGACATATTATAAGAACAAATTCAATTTTTCAGATAAAAATATATTTTTCAAAAATAAAATTCTTATTTAGAATGAATGATGGATTTCAAATATTTAACCCTTTTACCTATTCAAATTGACAAAATAAAATTCTTTTTTAGAATCAGGACATCAAAATTTACTTTGGATGAAATTTTGGTATTTTGCTAATAATATTCATTTTTTATGAATAGTGAGAAATACTGTATTTAAATTCAAAACTGCATTTTAATATAATTTATTTATAAGGTTAGATTATAATTTAAATTGGTTTCGAAGTTTAATTAGATTATATTTTTACCCTTTAGTCCATTATTGGTCATTGGAATTAATTTCACTTTGAAATTATACATAAAAAAGTGTCAATCTTTTGATAGTTATTATTTCTTAAAAACACGTAATTTGTTTTGACAATGGGAATAAATTTTAAATTAATTAATACAACTTCTATGTTTTTAATTTGGTGACATAGACATAATTTTTGAATTTGGAAAATCAAATACAGCTTAGGCTGAATTTTTTGTATTTTTCTGAAAAACTTCAATTTTTGATGAATAGTGAAACCACTAAATAGTAGTTAAAAATCCGACATTTTCATTTTAATGAAATTTTACCGCTTCTGTGAATTGAATTTAGAAAATCCAAAATACATGGTTGTTATTAGTAAGTAAAATGTGGTTCAATAAGATGAAAATAATTTTTTGGTGAATAGTAACTTTTGACTTTTATTTACCACAGTTAAAGGTAAATAAGGTAATTCGAGGTAAAAAGAATATTATGATAATACAAAATTACCTTAACACTTACTGTAACCTTATTGGATGAGTCATGGCCGACCATGGTAATCCTTGGGTCGATTTTGGGACCCCATGGAGCCACTTATGAATGATAATGACACTTTATTTTAATTAACTTAAAGTAAAGGCAAAAATGACATAAACCAATATCTTTTAGTAAATAAATTTTTACATTGGGTTATATAAGTCATATTTTAGACTATAAATATTCATTGGAAATATAAAAATATTTCCTACATTATGGTATTTTTTTATAATTTTTAGACATCAAATAAATTAAATTATTAATGACACAATAATGATGTATTATTTACCTCATTAATAAATGATTTAAATAAATAAGATTATTAATATTAAAACAACCTCCAAAACCTATTCAATTCTAATTGGGTGATTTTATTTCGACCATGAGGCATCTTATCTTCGACTTTAATTAGTTTTGGACCTTTAGAAACCAAATATCACTATATAATAAAATAGTATTTTCACACTTTCCTAAAGAACCCCTCATCCCCCTTATAAAAGGACACCACTTCTAACCCATTACACACACCTCTCAAGCCCTTTGGCTCATCCAAAACCTGCACAAATAGGATCTCAAGATCCCTTTATTACACCTAGAAGTCTTACCTTAGGAATAAGTCACTTCAAGACGTCCCTTTGGTTCAAACCAAAAGAAGTTACCTAAATTAAAGGTAACGGTTTCTCTTAAATTCTTTTGTTTTATTTTATTTTATTTTACTTCTCCAACCCCCCTAAACTCTTTTTATTACATTATTTTATAACAGCACCAGTATCCTCAATATACTAGAATGTTTTTATGATAAGTATTATAACTACACTTACACACACCTCCATCTAATGGGTGAAGAACATACTGTTTCTCTGGTTGGAAAACTAACGCCTCATGAAACAACGATTGTTCGATTATCTCCTACCGCCTCTCATGGTGGATATTAAGATGGAACTTTATTTATATAAGATATATATTATTTTTATGTTTTCTTTTTTCTTCTTTATTTCCCATTTATATCATACCTTTATGGTTTCTATTATGGGTAAAACGCGATAATTTCATTTTAGGAAGTGCAGACTACCGCCCCCTCAAAGTAATATGATTCGTTAATGACTTATGTGGGATGTATAAAGTATGGAGTTAATGATATTATATATTATATTATACTGGAATTATAATATTTTTATGTATCATTATGTTTTAATTCCATTAAAATACAAAATATAAATGAAATTAGCATTCATGCGTACGTACGGCTTACCGTCTCCATGAACGGTGCATTTCATTTCTTATCTCCAAATTTATGTACTGTTATAAATACATATATATACTGAATATAATAATAATATATATATATATATATATATATTATATCTAAATCATTTATGTCATTCTTTAGATAATTTAATTTTGAACACATGGAAAATTTGTAATTATAACAGGTTCATTTTTTACTCAAGTTCTGAACATCGATAAAATATCCAATATGAACTCAAATAATTAACTAATTCTTATAGCAGGGTAATAAGTGATATAAAAGGAATAATAATCTTTAAAAATGTTCGTAATCAAGTATAAATTAACTTATGTTTATTATTCAGTAAGAACAAGGAACATAAAAGACACGTCGGACTTGAGGTAAGGGGTTTCTTATCTCGCTTTTAATTCCGTGAGATTTCCATTGTTCACCAATTATTTATTAAATGTGGTGTATTTTGTACTTATATTTTATATATATATTATTATTATTCTCTTTATATTCATGCTATCATGTTATTCATTTTTTTTTATTAACTTTTGGTCATACGACTTGATTAATTACAATGAAGTAAGGGTTTTGATCTCACTTCCTATTCCCGTGAGATTCATGCCATATTGCCACTATTTTATTATATGTTGTGTATGTACGGCCTAATGATTGTATTATTATTGTAATATAATTTAATTTATGAGTATTTACATCTTCATTTTATGATCCATCTTTCATGGGATGTATTTTTTGTAATTTACCAAATTGGTAAGGGAATTTCAAATTTCAATTTCCACTCATTCGGCTTTACGAATACTTCATTGATTATTTTACTCCAAGATTATGTGTGGAGTCACTATTTATCATTTATGTAGTAATTTTTACTCCCCTTTGTGTGGATATACTTTTGATACACATAATTACTCCATTAATGATTTCTCAAGTCATTGATATGAACTTGATAAGAGTAATCTTAACTCAATTTCCATTCATTGTGTTAAACATCCAAGTCATTGGTGTTGTTTTTACAAGAATATGTGTTAATGTTATATAATTAATTTACACTAAATATTCAATAATATTGAGTTTATTTATATTTTTCACACATAATTATGGCATTAATTTATCCTTAACCTAAGGATACAATCTTTATAAGGGACTTTATCTCAATTTACATTCCATTGAGACTTCTTTGTTGTTATGTGCCAATTCACTTTTATATAGTGTATATAATGTACTTTGAGATGGTATATCATGAATCCCTTTATTCTCATGATATTATAAAGTTTTTATTATCTCAATTATTTGTATTCAAGCGTCTCTTATTTGGTTAGGAACTCTAACTAAAATACCATTTTAAATGTTTTAAAGATTTAGTCTTCTAAATATTTCTCATTAGTTTCCATGTTTTAAAGATGGTTTTAAAGATTTATTTATATGGAAATTATTTTTTTCAAAATAAAACTCCTTTTAAAAGATTCAAAGTGGTATGAGACACTTTGATTCAAAAATCTAATTTTAAATGGCTTCTTAATAAATAGTGAGACTTTTAAATGCTATCAAGAAAAAGGGGGGTATTTCTCTCATATATTTTTTATGATTATTTTCATCAATGTTAATATCCTCCATTATTCTCAATTGAGGTTAATATATTATAATACAATCTTCCATATTGTATTTAATTAGTTATGTTTGACTCTGGATGTTCTCTTTTTATTCCATTCATGGTTTGAGGTTAAAGTATTGACATTTCGTATGCTACTTTTAATATGAATGTTTTGATTATGTTTCACTCATTTCATATGAGGAATTAATTGGACTTAGTAAGTGATGGGTGGAGCCCTCTATAGCTTCTAGATGCATCGCTAGGTCTCATGAGACAATTAGACATGGAATTAGATGAGGCCTTTCCCAATTTTTGATATATGGTTTTGGTCGAGGCCTTAATCATTTTTAGACGTCTTGGTCGAGGCCTTGAAAAAATGTTTCAAAATGTCTGGCTTTATGCATTCCACCATTATGAGATTATCTATTGATATTTCATGTGGTTATTCAACTAGTAGAACGCCCATGACTATGTTTTATTATGGAATTATTTACTTAGCTCATATTCCTGCCATAAAGTGCTCATGTTTATTATTCATTAAGGCATGTGTTTTCAATTATTCACCATTCCTAATGTTTGTCTAATCTTATGCTGTATTTATTAATCTTACTGAGTATCTGAGCTCACCCCTTTCTCATGTTTCATTTTCCCAGGATATGAAGAAGTTATTTATGAGTGACTTTTAGGAATAATATTGGAATCCTGGATGTTTCTAATGGAATAAATTAGTGTTGTTTTTATTTTCAAGTTGTAATGTTGAACTTAAGTATGTACCTTTTTTACAATACTACTAAACTAATCAGTCATTCGGGACTTCATTCCTTGTAATCATTCCAATGTATTAAAATAATGCACTGACTCCTAGATTCTAGGGTCGGGGCGTTAAACTTAAAACTATAGGTATTGTCAATCCATACTTATCCCAACAATAACCATTAAGAATGAGAAAAAAATAAAATATTTAAATGATTATAAATAGTATATATTTTTTAAAATTTGGACAACCCACAGGAAACCTGTGGGCTTATACGGGGTAGGGCGGGATGTAATTTTGTTTCGCATTATATGCGGGATTTTGTGGATACACCTGCACAGGTTCAAACCCACATGAGCTTGGCCTGCCCCACCTTGGACTACCCATTTCGCATTAATATTAGATTTACACTTATGGATAAAGTGATCCATGTATCTGGTATCAAGGAAAGAAATAAAATTTGTGAAAGTATTTCATACTTTGTAATTATCAAAAAAAATATGGGAGTTATATTATATAAAGTTCCACATGCTAATTTTTCAATGAAAGTTGGTTTATAATGGTAGTTTTATTAAAATAGATGAATTATTATTTGTGATAGTGGATTTTAATATGGAAGTGTATAAATATGAATCATTTATAATGAAATCATAGGAAGTAAAAGTATATTAGGTTTCATATCCCACAAACAGAAAGTGGTCAATTATTCTATTATTGACCCAAACCAACAAAAGGGTCAGATGTCAATTCAATTCAGAATGACCCATTAATTGGGACATTTCAATCACTTCACAGCATTACCAATGTAAAAGGGGTCTTTTTTTCAAAGGATACCTCAATGGCGGTATTATTATACTCGATAGAGGGGTCAAATCCTATCAACCCTTAAAAAAGAGAGTTCAATATTCAGGTTGTATTTTTTTGTAATATACATTGTGTTACCTCATATTATTATATGTCCACTGTTATATTTACATGATATAATTTAAGTGTTAAACCAATTCTATAGATAATGGATTTTACACATGCTTATGCTCTTAATCCTATGAAACAAATGTTTTCTCTACATGTTGGAGCTCCCAATAGAGAGTAACAACAACCTTTTTCACATGTTGATTCAACCAATCCTAAGGAATAACATATTGACAATGTTTATGTTGAGGATGTTTTGGTTAGTGAAAACCTTGTGTCCCAAAAAAACAGAAGCATCATAGTGTGATGATGTTAGAAAAAATTATTAAGGCGAACAACAAAGGCAATAAATTTTAGTTTGTATGGAATGTATACAGCCATGCTGTTAACCCCAATAAGACCATGTATAGTAGTAAAATTTGGCTCACCACTCTCATGCACATGAATATTGATCTATATTCATGGAAAATGTTGTTCCTGCCCTTAAAATTCTAATTTGGGAAGATATGAGGGAAACATTATGATATAATTTCTTTATTTTTCTAAAAAATAATGAAACATTGATTAACTCTTCATTATGCTTAAAGAGTGCATTTATAGTAGATTAATCCCAAATGAAATTTGTATTAATGATCACTATAAAGGTTTATAGAGGCTTTTTCACAATTATTCCAAAGTATCATCTCAAATATGATAAAGGGAAAATAAACATACACCCACCATATATTTATTCATGGGTGATAAACTAACAAGAGTGGGATACGTTTATTGGTCATCATGAGGAGACAAGTTTTCAAGTACATTCTGACTGGTAATACATTTCTTAAAAATACATGTATTAATACATTTAATTAAGAATTGTTAATTTTTAAAGTAACAACTGAGTTCTAAAAATAAGCAACAATCAGAAAAACCAATGTACCCCTACCATAAAGAAAGGATGATGTATGCTTCACTTGAAAAAAAAATATGTATTTTAAATCTACTATAGTATTTTTATGTGACATGAAACAAAATAATAATAATTATGTTCCCCTATTTATATAAAGATTGATAAATATAAATCTAAATCCACTTCTATCCCACATCATGTGCTATGGAAGGAAGAACATGTAAATAAATATGGGGTACAGATAGATTAAAACACACAAAACATGTGGGAAGCATGTGTAAGTATGAAATATTAAAATTTTGTTTGTTATAAGTTGGTATTACATAATAATGATTACATATTTTCCTATATTTTGTATTTGAATTATACATAAGAATAATCATAAGTTGTACCCTACAAAAATCTACAATTATTGGCCTTGAAGTGGCCTAAAAAATTATAGCCACTTCAGAGGTGCGGGTTTTAGGGTGTCACCCCAAACATATTTTTAGAAAATAAATGAAAAGGGGAAAAGATAAGAAAATTTAAGTGTTTCTCATATGATTAGAATCTCTAGAATAAAATAATAATTGTTAGTTAGAGTTGTTAGAAATTTTATGGGAAGGAATTAAAGAGAATAACCAACATAAGAAAACCCACTATATGAAGATCCCCCACCCCCATCATCTTTGAGGTGAGCTATTCCCCTCAAAGAGATGTCTTAGAAGAGGTAATCAATATTGTCTTAATTTTTTCTATGAAACATGAATTAGAAAGATAGTGATACCTTTCCAATAATGATACTTTATTAGATGAAAATGATTGTGATTTATATCTATAAACAACCACACACTACCTTATTGTGATGGGTATCATATACAATATCCAAGGAGATATTATACACAACAAAAAACATCAAATATTTTATGTGGTAGTGGGGATTCACATATCTCAAGAGCCAAACACTGAGATACATGTTCCACTTGATGATATGAATATTCATGTAGTTAATAAAGCTATTTTAATCTTTATAGTATGGTTCTAAGATCATATAAAAAACATATAGATAAGGAGGTATTCATTTTCAATTTATTTTTCATGAAAATGCATAAAAATTTAATGAAAAAGGTTTGATCTAGGGAATATAATTACAGATGGAAAAAGGGAAGGAGTGAAATGAACGTTTGAATAAAAAAAAGGATCAAACAACCAATCAAAAATATCTTCAAAAAGGCACATTTACCCCACCCATTAAACTTCTACATTTAGTAACAGTAAAGTTTCATTCAAATACAACATTTTTATGTTTTGATACGACTGTAATTTATTTGGAAGAAGAGATGTACAGAGAGGCCATTATGGTATATATAGGTCTTGAGAATGTAAATGAAACCCTCAAAAAATAATGGCTAGGAGTCTCAGTTGTAAATGTACACATGAGGTGTGTTTTTATGAATTTTGTTATCCAATAGATGGTCTACAATGTTAATTATGATTGAATAATATTCATAATTTTTGTAGTCATATATATCAAAATTATTTTAAAGGAAAACCCAATCAATTGAAATATGTACTCATTAGTCCTCACATCACTTATACAAATGAATTCTTATTGGAACCAAATCAATATGAAGTAATAGTGGAAAAACTAATCACAATGTTCAAAATAAAACATATATATGGTAAGATCTTCTTAATACTAATGATGTAATGGTAAAAATATAAAATTTAATCATATCAAATATATTTTCATTCATTTCATTATTCTTTTTTTGTTTATTTAGCCAGCATTGGTTAGTCATTGTAGTCATTTCTGATACTCTAATGACTTATTTTCTTAATTCAATTCATGGATACCCAACAAACCAACCACACGTGATGACATTTATCAATTAGTAATAGACTACATGTAACATTTTACAAATAAAAATCAAGTAACACATTTTATATTGTTTTTTAAGGAAAATTATGTTATGATAGGGTGATGTTTAAATATCATAAAAACCATGGAATAGGGATAGTCCATGAGCACAAAAATCCTATAGAATTATACAAGTGGATAAGTATTAGGGTATGTTTAATAAAATTACACTATCAAAACATATATTATAACAAATTACTTATTTTATCAATGTTTATATAGTATCTAGAAATATATAATGGAAAACATTTCGGTTATTGTGACTGAAAATTTATGAAAGATATCACATTCCATAAATAAACTAGCATCCCCAAGGTGGTATTTATTATTATAATTAAAATTTAATATAAAATATTCACAAATCTTTTATTTATTTATTTTTTATATTATTACCATGAATGTCAAAAATCCTCAAATTCTTGAGAGGAAATAGATTTATTTATAAATGAATGGGTAGAATTCATGGTGCTTGATTGTATACAACCAACCACATCCATTTTCTGTATCATTTTGAAAAAATCACTTTTTTGGAAAGGTGGTAACCATAAAACCACATGATACTTGAATTCCACACCCATAAGGAAACCAATACACACAACTTTCTAAAATAATAGTTCAAAATTCAAAAAAACAAAATGCCTACCATCATTCACCACATGCCACAAGTTGCATATCATCACAAATCCCGAACAACCACCATCAATCCATGAAATCCAGAAAGGACACACATGTCTCCATTCTCAGACACATAAAAAGCATCATCCACATCGTCGAAGAATGAAACTGGAGAAAAACGAATTTCTTCACTACCATATGATGCCATCATTATTGTCAAGTCACCACACTACCATTGAAGGCCATCAGCACAAGCATTTAGTCTTCATGAGAAACCAACCACATGCATAAACTGTCAGGGACAAACCAACAAACTACTGGTGATGTTTGAACACCCACTGGAATCCACCAACACCATCGTGATAACCCTCAGGAGGGAACAATCTACAAAAGACCAGCGAGCCTCCCAAAGAACTCAATGACAATGATGACCACTGAGAGACACAAACAACACAAAAATTCCACTGATCGATGAGCAGAACCGACAAATATATCACTATCTCCCACCTGAATCCAACAAATATGATACCACCATGATACAATGAGGACCACTCGAACCCACATCCCAAAGCACTATATAAATCACCACACAATACACCTAAGAGGGAAAGGTGGAATTTTAGATCCAAAGTAGAGAAATTGGTGGATGGTGGTTGCGACGAAGCACATCAATAGCCCTCCCAAACCAGATTTCCATGTAAAATCACCAAAAAATCTACAAAAACAATGACCGCCATATAGGACACACAAAAAAAATCATAAAAAAATACTAAAAATCCAAAACAGATCCACTGAAATACTGAAGCCACCGAAGAATCCAAAACCAAGATAATTTTGATATGGAAGAGCCTGGGACACCCAAGACTGCCAAGCCTCTTACCCAAAAACCACTATGTAACAACCACTCTAGAACTGGCCTAGAAAGGAGCGATGGAACATGAGGTCAAAAAGGGAATGAAGCATTCGGGTCTCCAACATCCACCATCGATGGGATCGACAACCTCCCTGCAAGAAAATCTCCAAAAAACACCACCAAAAAGAAGAAAATAGTGGAATGAAGAATTAAGAGACCAGAGAAAGAGAGATTATGGAAAAGATGAACAAAAGGAGAGGGAACGATGCTCATATGCACCATCGGCCCCAAGGTGAAGGGTTTTAGGAGGAAACCCTTTAGGGAACTGAGAGAAAGAGGGGGAGATCTAGGGGAGAAGGGTGCCATGACCTCCTTTAGTTTACACAATATATCTTTGTCATTCCTGGATATATACAAACATCATAAAGAGGTGAATTCCTACTACTTACTTAGTGAATTTCCTCATCATTTTATCTACTTTTTTAAATAAATTTTCTTATCATTTTTATTTGATAGTTATTTTGTTACTTTTCAAATAGGTATTGAAAAGGGATGATACACTCATGATGCACTCATATACTATGAATATTCAATCAGCAAGGATGATTCACTCATGATGATGAACTTTTCTTTTTATTCTTCAATGAATTCAATATTCTGGGTAATCAAACAACAATATTGCTAGATAACCCTAAATGTTGAATGCATTAAAGAATAAAAAGATATGGTTTGATGTGTATTATTCAACTGTAACTCGATCTGATACATGGTATGTCCAGTACGAATTAAATTTTATATTATTAGTTTAAAGTTTTATTTTTAGTTCAAATCCCACATTACATACTCAAAATCAATTAAACACATTCATATGTTTTGATTATTTATGAAAATTATTCATATGTCATTTTTGCTGTGTAGGAATCAGCCGCACCTCAATCAAATAAAATATGTGTATGGTATGATAGAGCTAGTAACATGTTTAAATATACTCATTATTGTGTAGGAATTATCCATATCTCAATTAGATACACCACAATCCAATACACAATGAGATTGGTATGACTTGAAGAGGATGTTTTTAGTTTATAATTTACATTTTTGTTCACAACACGCATTTCACTCTCAAAATCAAGAAAACACATTTAAATTATTTTGATACTTTAGAATAATGATTCATAAGTCATTTGTGACATGTAGAAATCAACCAAACATATATATGATACATAGTGTCTATGATATGACTCAATGTACATTTTTTCTGTTTAAAATTGACATTTTATGTCAAAACACACATCACATGATCAAAAATGATCAAAATAATTTGGATTAATTTGGTACATTAATTTAATAATCCATAATTCATTTCATTCATGTTGGAATCATCTGTACCTAAATATCATACATAGTGTTCCTGATATGACTCACAGTCTCCGTTAATAGTTTAAAATTGACAATTTAGTTCAAAGCATGGGTCACCCTATGAAAATCAATAAAACACACTCAAATTTTATTTATACTTTAGTTAAATGGTTCAAAAATAATTTTTGACATGAAGGAATTAGTCTCACATCAAATATCACAGAATGTGACTGGTATGACTTATAGTACATGTTTTCAGTTTAAATTGACATTTTTGTATAAAAAATATGTGACATACTCAAAACTAATAAAATAAATTCTGATAGTATTTATACTTTAGTAAAATGATTCCTAAGTCATTTTTGATGTGTGAGATTCATCCACATGTCAATATGACTCATGAAGCAACCTGTATGAATCCAAGTGTTTCCTTCTATTTAAAGTTGACATTTTCCTTCAAAACACACATCACATACTAAAAACCAATAAAATTATTTCATACTATTTTTATAATTTATTAAAATGATCCATAAGTCATTTGTGATGTGTAGGAATCATCCACACATCAATCTGATGCATTGAGTGCCCAGTGTGACACAAAGTGTCTGTTATCAGTTTAAAATGGTCAAATTTGTTTTAAAATTTGTGTCTCTCACCAAAAACCAAGAAAAGGATCTCAGATTGTCTTAATACTTTATTAAAATTTTTCATAACTCATTTATGACCTGTAAGAATCAGTACCACGTCAAACTGACACATGATGTGATAAGTATGACTCAAAGTGAGTGTATTCAATTTAAAATGACATTCTAATAATAAATACATGAGACATAATCGAAATTGAGAAAACAAATTTTTATTATTTTTATTTTTGAGGAAATAGATCCTTAAGTCATTTTTGACATTTGAGAATCAACTTTTCATCAATCTGAATCATGGTGTGACCAGTATGACTCCAAGTGTGTACTTTTATTTAACATTGATATTTAGTTTAAAACACACGTCACATACTCAAAACTAACCAAACACATCCAAAATGTTTTGATGCTTTAGGAAAATGATCTTTAATTTATTTGTAATGTGTCAGAATTAGCTACATCTCAATATGATACATAGTGTTCCCGATATGACTCAAAGTGTCTATTATTAGTTTAAAATTGAAAATTTAGTTTAAAACATTTTTCACTCACTGAAAACCATGAAAAAAATATTATAATGTCTTTATACTTTAGTAAAATGATTCATAATCCATTTATGACATGTATGATTCATTCTCATAGAAAAATGACACATGATATGACTGGTATGACTCAAAGTGCATGTTTTCAGTTAGAATTGACATTTTAGTAAAAAAACATTTGATATACTAAAAATTTATAAAATTAATTCAAATGTTTTGTTTTGTTTGTAAAAATATCCTTAAGTCATCTATAACATGTAGGAATCAACCACATGTCAATCTGATGCGCGGTGTGACCGGTATGATTCTAGGTACATTCTTTTATTTAAAATTAATATTATATTAATGTATTTTTTCAGATTTATTTTTCATTTATTTATTTATAATATTACTAAAATAAGAAATCCTTTCTTATACAGTTGGATTATTTTGATCAAGTTGGGGTAGTTTGTTTGGAAAATGATACCATGATATGGATTTTTTGAGAGGGGGTCAGACACCAAAGACAATGAAACCATTGATTTTTTTGAATTTTCCTGATAGTACTTGAAAATGTAATTTTACAAAACAATGTTTGGGATGTGTATAATATAGTATTTTTTCTTGTATTTGTGATGTGATTTTTATTTGAATTAAATTATGAATTTTATATATACATGTATATTTTCTACTGTAGTGTGCGTAAATTTTAATAGAACACTATAGCATGCCAATGTTTATTAGTTATTCTTTTTAAAAAAATAAAGGAAACATTTATCATAAATTTTCTAGCACTGATAAAAGTGGGCTACTTTTAGTGGTTCTTAGATCAACATCCATTTTTTTAGTGCTGATAAATGATTTATCTTTCAATTTTAGAATCCATTTATATAGTAGTGAAGGGATTTATAAATATATTCTAATATAACTGACCCGCAACTATTTATAGTTTCCTTATCCATGTTCTTAGGTAGAGTCAATTACGTTGTGTTTACTAATGTGGTAGAGTAGTTAAAAAAACATGTCTTTGAGTAGCCACATAATACATGCATGTTTGTATCAGGAAATATTAGTTTATTTTTCATTATTAGGAAGAAATATGAAGTTATTATATAGTTATCCCTTGAAAAATAAGCTACCCTAAAAGACAGGTGGATATAAGATAACATAAATTCCATATAAACAATGGTTAAAATAACATTGGACTTTCAATGTTCCAACAATAATGTCTATCCCATGGATGGGAAGGCACAACAGGTATTCCACACCCTCTAATTGATGAGTTTCATCCCACCTCATTGGCTTATTTTTTATATATAAATATAATATTTTTTAAAAATTTAAAATAGTGTCCATTCTGTATCTTTTGGAATAGGTTTAAAGGTTTGAGATATTTCTATATATTTTTTAACATGATTAAGGGGAACATGGTGGCCTTTAAAAGGTGAGAGGGAGAGACCTAATGAGTTTTATAGGAATATCAAAGTTGCACTGTAGGTGGTGTGTAGAAAATACGTGGGTGACTTTGGGCATAGGCAGCACTGTGTAGTGGGAAAATCGGGTTATGGAACTATTTTCAAATAGTTTGTTTGTGGTTTTGCAATGACGCCACATGTGCAGTTTTGATCTTCTAAAGGTGATGTCTTTTTGAGAGATTGTTATCATAGATTTTGATTAGGTTTTACTTTTTCCACATAGTTTTTATACTCTATATGTTCAATTCAAGTTTCAGTATTTTAATTTTCTTTTTACTTGCTAATTATTAGTGTATTTTCTAAGAGTTTTCCTATGATTTTTTTACTCCACCACATTTGAGAGATTTTAAATGATAAATTTATGTGTCCCCATTTATTTTCTTCTTTTGTTTATGCTCTACTTTTTGATAGGTGATTATCTTAATTTATTTATGCAACTGATTTTTTATCCTGATACTGATCTACTTCCTCCACAAAAACTTGTATCATAGAATATTATCCAGGATTCTATAGGTTCCAGGCACAGTAGAAGCACAGGATGGGTGTGTACCCAACTTTGAAAATTTCCATGATCGATGATTAATCCAATATCAATATGATGATAAATGCCAGTATCCTTGGAATTGATTCAAAGATAAAATACAAAGTAGATAACCTAGAATCAAGAAGAGAGGATCGAAATATTTTGTTTATAATTAATTAAATTAAATTAAAGAATTACCTCTGAGGCGATTCTTTCTTCATTGATGTATTCAACAACAGGTCTGAGGTGCGGCATCCTTGAAATATAGAATATAATGATAAGATACCTTTAGCAGTGATCCACACGTGATCCATGTATCTTCGGACGTCGTTGAAGGAGTCTATGGATGCTATCGTGGAATATGTGTGTGCTAACGATATCCACCTTTGGTTTCCCAGAGAATTGCTTCCAAAGCATTCTCCTATATCTAGTGGAGGAGGATCTCTCTCATTCTTTAGAGTGTTCTTAGAGAGGTAGTAGTTCTTTAGGCTTGAGATATTTTCTCCAAGGATGTTGTGCACACAACCGTTGGTTAGTCGGTGGAATGACTACTTGGATAATTAGAGAATAATATCATAACAAGGAATTTAATTCACCAGGTAATAATAAATAATTATCACAAGTTTCGTTACTTATTTTATTATTCCATGTAAAACCCCATGTCAAATAATAATAGCAATGATATTATTTCCATGACACGTTCTTAACTTGCAAGTTATATTTAAATATTATTTAACCAAATAATATTTAATATTATTTCTCACCAAACCCATAAATTGGGAATCCAATCCTCCTCAATATTTATCGGGCCTTGAATAATGACTATTTATTTATTAAATAAATATAATTTCATTATTCTTCGATAAATAAATATTTCATTCACAATATATTATTTAGAATAACTAGCGATGAAATAAATGTGATCAAGCATACTTGAATAATTATTCAACCACAAATGGGAATCATATTTATTAAACTTTTTAAATAATAATTTATTTAACTGAGATACTAGCTACACTTAGTGTGTGACCCTCTAGACCTCTCTCTCGTTGACATTAGATGAGATTTTCTAAAGTCCAAGATTACTGTCTAGTAATGGGTTATGGAACCCAAGAGAAAAAAGTTTATATCACAATGGAATGGCACCTCATATGAATTCTTACCATGTAATATAATCTCTTTGTCCCGATATCTCCAATCAAGCGAGTTTCATACAAGTGCCATCAACCTATGTGCTCGATTTCTCATTCTTTGACTTCCTAGAATTAAACTTTATTAGAGAACACTATAGACATGGATTTAGTTAGGATATATCATTTCCATCAAAGGTCTTGAGATATCTACTTCTATAGATATGAAAAAACATTTCTCTCATTATTCATTAATTTAGTATTACTCATGACGCACCCAATATATCTCACTTCACTGCGAACATCTATCATCACAGTTTTTGTTAATACATCTAAGTGAATGAGTCATAATACCCATTAATAATAATCCTTAATTCTAGGGACTAATACACATGTTAGTAGATAGAACATTCAATGACACTTATGAATATGGATTTCCTATTGGTGGTTATTGTTTATATAATATCCTCCTGGATATTACCAAGGGCGCATAACATGAGAAGGTGCCTCAAAGATTCATGAGTCCCCACCCTTGATAGCCTATATCATTATTGTCCCTTCAAATGATATCATCTGACCATAGAATATATATTTAAGAATAGTTTCATGGAAATTTTTGGTTCTCATCATAGCAGGGACTCGCTATGACCTTTTAGTGCGACAACTATTCTTAGGACATTATCACATAGTATGTCACACAGAAGAAAAATCATGATGTGATAAGGAGTTTATTAATATTCAACCAGTGAATATAGGTTTGTCATAAAGTAAAAATAATTTAGTTTCTTGGAACTAACTCCAACAAACTCCCACTTGCACTAGAGCCAACTACTGACAACTTTCAGTCCGCTAGCTCTCACATGATATTCATGCTTCTTCTGAGATAGGTCTTTAGTCAAGAGGTCTGCCACGTTCTCTTATGTGGACACTATGATCACTAAAACTTCACCCATTTTATAGAAATCCATCAATATGTGATACTTTTGGAGTATGTGATTTGTCCGTTTATGTGACCTTGTCTTCTTTTCAAGAGCCACCACTTCAGTATTATCAAAATACATTATAATGGGATCCTTACTGCTAGGTACCACATCAAGATCCTAGAAAAAGTTATGAATATATATGGATTACTTGGATTCATCAGAAGCCGCAATATATTTGGACTCCGCTATAGAATCAAAAATAACTGGCTACTTTGAACTCTTCCAGCTCCTAGCTCCTCTTTTGAGACATAAAACATGTCTAGATTGCGAATTCAGATCATTCTGATCTGTCTGAAAACTAGAATCATAATATCCTCTGATTACAAGCTCCTTGTCTCCTTCATACACTAGGAACATATCCTTATTTCTTATCAAATACTTAAGGATATTCTTGACAATAGTCCAATGTTATTCTCCTAGATCTGTTTGATATGTTCCTACCTTGATAAGTGCATAGGAAACATCAAGTCTGGTATATAGCATGGAATACATGATAGATCCTATCACTGAGCATATGGAATCCTACTCATCCTATCTTTCTCATGTTGTGTCTAGGGACACATTTTCTTGGAAAGATGTATACAATGTGACACTGGAACCAATACCCTCTTGGATTGTTCCAAACTAAATCTCTTTAGTATCTAGTCAATGTATGTACTTTGACTTAGTCCAAGTAGCCTCTTCGATCTATCAAGAATGATCTTGGTCCCTAGAATGTAGGCTGGTTCACCTTAGTCCTTCATGGAGAATCACTTGTTCAACCAGTCCTTAACTGACTGCAAGACTGGTATATCATTTCTAATAAGCAATATGTCATCAACATACACTACTTGGATAATGACCTCATTCTCATTAAACTTATTGTAAATGCATGGCTCACATTCATTCTTAATGAAATCAAATTCTCTTATGGATTCATTGAATCGAATGTTACATGAACTAAATGCTTGATTTAATCCATAAATGGATCTCTACAACTTGCATACCCGTTTAGCATCACCTGGTATCACAAACCCTTCTGGTTGTGTCATATAGACATCTTCCTGAAGGTTCCCATTAAGGAATGCAGTTTTGACATCCATCTTCCAAATCTTATAGTCATGGAATGATTCTATGGAAAGTATGATTCTTATGGATTTAAACATGGAAACTGGCAAAAAGGTTTCATCATATTAAATTCCTTAATGTTTTTTAAAACCATTAGCAACTATCCATGCTTTATAGGTACTAAATTGACATTCCATTTCCAATTTCTTCTTGAATACCAATTTACGATCAACCAGATTTACATCAACTAGATCATTAACCAGAATCTAGATTTGGTTCTAGTATATGGAATCCATCTCAAAATTAATAGTTATTATCCATCTTGTAGATTCTGAGATCTCTACTTATTCCTTTTAGGATAGGGGTTCATCATTGTCCAAAAATAATGAGTCATCATCCTAAGTGACAAGGAAACCATATCTCTCCAGTTCACTTACCTCTCTTGTACTCCTATGCAGTACATATATTTTAGGAACTACCTCTTCCATGGGGACCTATGAAACTTTTTCCTACACCAACACCTATATATCTTGAGCATCAAGTTTATTGAATTCAATATTTCTACCACTATCCTTTTTTAGGATGTTCTCCCTCTCAATAAAGAAGACATGCCTGGAAACATTTACTTTCTTTTCTAAGGGGTTGTATAGGTAGTATCCCTTTGTTTCCTTGGGATACCCTATAAAGATACACTTCATGCCCTGGGGTGATAGTTTGTTTCCTGAGAAATCCTTAATAAACACCTCACATCCCCATACATATGTATTCAACAAAGTGGGTTTCTTTTCACTCCATAGATCGAAGGGAATCCCATTTACCACCTTAGTTGGTACTTGGTTTAATTTATATACCGCAATTTGTAATGCATATCCCTAAAAGGATAATGGAAGATCTCAATGAATCATCATCAACCTTACCATGTCCAATAATGTATAGTTCCACATTTCACTAACACCATTTCACTATGGTGTATAAGGTGGAGTGAGTTGAGATAGATTCCTAGACTCCCATAAATGGTCAATGAACTCTTGGTTTAGATATTATCCACCTCAATCTTATTGAAGGTTCTTTATCTTCTTACCAAGATGATCCTCTACTTCATTCCTGAATTCCTTGAATTTATCAAGGGACTCTAACATATACCTCATTAAGTAAATATATCCATTTATACTCAAGTCATCAGTAAAAATTATAAACTAAGAACATCCACCTCCAGATTCTATTGGAAATGGTCCACATACATTAGTGTGTACCAATCCTAGAATCTCTATGTCCCTTTCACCCTATCCACCAAATAGCGGTTTGGTCATTTTCCCTTATAAACAAGCGTGACATTTATCAAGTGGTTTTAGCTCAGAAGTGTCTAAATAACCATTTTTATAGAGATTTGTCAAATGCTTCTCGTTTACATGACCGAGACGGTGATGCCACAACTAGGTGTTGTAAGAGTCATGTGAACTTGGTTTGTTATCAATTTCCAACACTTGTTTCTCATAAGTTAATACATATAGACCATTATTTAAATGTACTATACCATAACATATGTTGTCCTTATAAAAGTAACAACATTTATTTGTAAAATTTAAAATAAATCCATCTGTATCTAAACTCAATATAGAAATTATGTTCTTTGTAACACTAGGTACATGATAATATCCATTTAAAACCAAAATCATTTCCGTCAGCAATGTGAGATGGTAGTAACCAATGGAAAGAGCAGCCATCCTCATACCATTGGTAGCTCACAAATCCACCTCTCCTCAGGAAATTTTCTGAAATCTACTTGGTTCCAACATTTGAATACATATGTAAGTCCCATAAGTTGTATCGAATACCCAATGTGTAGAAATTGAAAGATTTCACTTGATAACGAATGCACCTTTGTCTTCCCCTTTCCTTTGGGTGCAGTTCCTCTTCCAATGGCCTGACTTTCCACATACAAAAAATACTGCCTCCTTTTCCATACCCTGCCTCCGGATCTTATTCTTCTTGTTCAGATGGTGCTCAAAGGCTTTAGATTGTTTATAAATCTTAAGCCCTTTTTTCATGTCCTTCCTCTTCTTATTCGCCATAAGGACTGTGGGTTTTTCATGCCCCGTGTCCTTATCAACTTGGCAAATCAGGGTAAGAATCTATGATAGAATCTTTTCATTATTGGTAATATTATAATTCACAATAAAACTAGAGAAGTTCATAGGAAACTATTATAGTATGAGATCTATACGCAAATCATCTTGGAATTTAATCCCTAAGATGTACAGATGGTCAATGTTGCCAATAAGCTTGACTATATGTGGTCCAGCTGGTTTAGACTCTCCAAGCTTAGTAGTGAACAAATAATTGGAGATCTCATTCCTCTCATGTCTCACCTTCTCTTTATTGTGATCCTGAAGGTGAGACATTGTGCTTTAGGCATCCATTTCCTCATGTTGCTTCAAGATCTCATTAGTCGTGGATGATAGCATGAGGTACTAAACATATGTAGCATCATTCATATGTTTCTCATACACATAGAGTTCCTTATCAATCGCCTCATTTCTAGGTGAAACTAGTAAAGGCTCTTCCATCACATAAAGTTTCCTCTCACGGTGAAGGACAACCCAAAGGTTCCTTTTCCACTCCTGGGAATTAGTGCCAGTGAGAATGTTTTCCTTCTCGTGTATAGATCACAATGATATTTTGGGTTTAATTTTTGATTTTGTTTTCTAAAAATAATATGAATGGAGTATTTTAGTACTTTATCTTGATAAATTAAGACAAATAAATAAATTAATATCTATTAGTCTCCCACTATTTTGTTGAAACCTGATATCCCTCACCATTGGCTTTGGATTATCCTATTTCTTAGATATTATAGCAGCAAGGATCCATATTTCCCTTTTCATTTCCCCAACTAAGGTTGGTTAAGAAACTTGAAAGGTTTTAGGTTAGAATTCCAAATGATAACTGCATTAACTCCTAGCTCCTTGATCTGTTGAGTGGACTCCCCAGTCATGAAATCCTTAATTTTGAATTTCCTCAACCTTTTCCTCTTAGTTGCACCAAGTCTGGCTAGGGAATCCAACTCTTGTTGTAAACTAAGTTAAGTAAACCCAAAATATCAAATTAGAATTCCATGATAATTTAAAGTACCCCAACTAGGGTTGGTTAAGAACTTTGTTCTATAGTTCAATTCTAACTGAAGTAATTGAAGGTTATACCGACTTAATATTTAGTTGAGGTATTTTTATCTTTTATGCATAAATTTCCACTTATTATCTTTTCACACACTTGTTAATATTAAGTGGGATATACCTAAGTGATTAACCATGTATAAATAATATTTTCTTATAATCCATTTTATTTTAGTTCCATTTTGTATGCTTGTTAGTTTATTAATTATGTGATCACGTCAAACATCCATAATGAATAACCATAAAACTGATAGAAATAAATAAAGGGTATGATCATGAGATTTACTATGGGTTAGTTTATCTATAGGTTGATAAAATAACCCTAACCTAGGGGATAAACACCTTGAACCGTTTAAGTTTTGTGTTTACAACTTTCCACATGTCCAACTTTGTATCTCATTGGATTGGTTTCGCCTAAACTATTAACTTGAACTGCCTCCACTAGCTTGGGAACTCCATCTATTACATATGATTTTAACTCACAATCAGGTGAGGGGTAAAAGGGGGTTTACATAAAAGAAACCATGGGCATTCAATCCCTACATATTAATGAGGAGAAGGCATGCGAAACAACAATTTTAATTTAATAAATAAATTAAAAGGGAACCAATCACATACAAAGGTCTATTCTAGCTCATGATCATCCAAATACATGCAAAAAATTACACGTTTAATAAAACTTTAATTCAATTCTTTAATCATTCTTATTAAGATAAACTATGATTGAATTGATTAATCATTATCTTTAATTAATCAATCCTTTTTATCTTAATCCTTTTTTGAATTTCCTTGAGATTCTCATCCATAACCTTATACATAACTTTTACCTTGGTGTTAACCCAGTGAGTACCCATCCAAAACTACCCAGAAAGTATTATACTTGTATACACTTTATTCTTTTTGATATGTAGCATGCACATAGAATTATAATTTTAATACAACTCATAAATGATGTGTAGATCTTTGAACATTACACAGATGTTAATTAAACATATATATAAATATATATCAAACAATTTTCACATGTTGTGTCCTAGATTTACACCCACATGATGGTACATGTCTCAAGGATTACATAATATAATAATATTTTTTTAAATATGCGTAATTTGGATATATTAAACAACATGTAGATCCGACTACACGGTGTGTACCCTCCTCGTCATCAATCCTAAGTACAGGCCAGGGGAAATAGTGTGTGAGGTGTACTTCAGAAATCTTCGGAGTATAAGGTGTGTCCAATGGGATACATGTTGTGTAGACTCTGCGTTACATGGTCACCAGTCGGGAAAGCCGTTTATGGGATAAACAACTTGACCCTGACCCGAAGGGACTACACGCCATGTCTAGTGGGCCACATAGCATGTATTCTGGATGACCGTGCGCTAGTCTATCATGGTCAACACACGGTGTAAGAATTAACTACACTACGTGTCATTAATGCACACTACATGAGTAATTATTGAATTACTCTGAGTGCTTTAAATGAAACTACATGGTGTGTAATCCAGATTACATGGTGTGTGCGGAAGATTACACATAATGTAATTCTGAATACACTGCGGGTACTGCCATGTTACCTGGATAGAATCATCAGCACCTTTGGATGAGATCCTTGATGTAATTTTAATCCAAAAATTATTCATTTCTATTAGATCTGTGAGAAATGAAAGAGGAAGAATAGATCTCAAAATTTAGAGTACAAGAACGATTAAAAATGAATTGAAAACCTAAATTATTAAAGCATAAATCATCAATGAATTATTTAAATAATTATAAATGAAAATATGACCTGCTCTAATACCACTTGTAGGTTCTGGGTGCAACGAAATCATATGATGGATGTGTACCCAAATTTGAAAATTTCCATGATAGATGATTAATCTGAGATCAATAAGATGATAAACACCAGTATCCATTAAATTGAATCAACGATAAATGAAAAAGGAGAGAACTTGGAACTGATAAGAGAGGATCAACATATTTTTTTATAATTTATTTAATTAAATTAAATAATTACCTCCAAGGTGATTATTTCATTGTTGATTTGTTTGACCATGGGCCTGAGGTGTAGCTTTGTTTCGATGTAGAATCAAAGGATAAGAATCCTCTAGCGGTGATACACGCAGGCTCTATGTATATCTGGAAATCACAGAAGGAGTCTTCTGGTGCTAGTACAGAAGATCTTTTCACTTGCGATGTCCACCTTTGATCACCATGAGAATCGCTTCCAAAGTGTTATTCTTGATTTGGTGGAGGATGGTCTCTCTCATTCTTGAGAGAATTATTGGAGATGGAAAAGTTCTCTAGGCTCAATAACTTTTCTCCAAGGATTTTGTGCACACAACTATTGGTTAGCTGGTGGAATGAATCCTTGGCTAATTATAGAATAATATCATAATGGGGAATTTAACTCACCATGTAATAATAAATAATTAGCACAAGTGCAATTACTTATTTTATTATTCCATGAGAAACCTCATGTAAAATAATAATTACAATGCTATTATATCCATAACATGTGATTAACTTTCACATTATATTTTAATATGATTCAACCAAATAATATTTAATATTATTTCCCATTGGACCCATAACTTGGTCTGCCAGTCCTACTAAATATTTACTGAGACAATGAATATTTATTTTTTAAATAAATATAACTACATTATTCATCGATAAATAAATATTTCATCCATAATATAATCTCTCGAATAACTAGATATGAAATAAATGTAATCAGACATACTTGAATAATTATTAAACCACAACCAGGAATAAAATTTATAAACTTGTTAAATAATAAATTATATATCTAAAATACAAGCTACACATAGTGTGTGACCCTCTAGACCTCTTTCTCATTGGAATTAGGTGGGTTTTACTAATTTCCAAGATTAATATCTAGCAATGGGTCAAGGAACCCAATAGAAAGAAGTTGATTTCACAATGACATGTCACCTCATACGAACGCTTACCATGTAATGTAATCCCTTTATCTCGATATCTCCAATCAAGAGGGTTGCATGAAAGTTCCATCAACCCATGTGCTCGATTTCTCATTCTTTGACTTCTTGTAATTGAACTTGCGTAGAGAACAACTTGGCCATGGATTTATTTAGGATATATCATTTACATCAAAGGGTTTGAGATATATACTTATATAGAAGTGAAATATCCTTTCTCGCATTATTCATTAATGAAGTATTACTCGTGATGCACCAAACATATCCTACCTCGACAAGAACATCTATCATCATATTTTTCATCAATACATATAAGTGTGTGAGTCATAATACCCATTTATAATAATCTTTAAGTTTAAGAAACAATACACACGTCTATAGATAGGAACATCCAATGACACTTATGAATGTGGATTTCCTAATCACGGGTCTTATTCTCATAATATCCTCCTAGATATTACCAAGGGAGCACACCATAAGAAGGTTCCTTAAAGTTTCATGAGTCCCCACCCCTGATAGCTGATATCATTTTCATCCCTTCAAATGATATCATCCGTCCATAGAACACATATTCAAGAATAGTGTCATGGAACTTCTGGGTTCTCATCATAGCCGGGATTTGCTATGACCTTTTAGTGCAATAGCTATTTTTAAGACATTATCGCATATTATGTCATGTAGAAGAATAATCATGATGTGATATGGAGTTTATTAATATTCATCCAATGAATACAGGTTTATCATAAAGAAAGAATATGGTTTATAGGGAACCAACTCCAATAGATTCATGCTAATTGGATATGGGTGATTCACACCATGGGTTTTCTTTCCATATAGAACTCTTTAATGAGAAAAATGATTTTACTCTATGGTAGTAATGAGTCAAAATTATTTTGATCTGTGAGAAGATAGTGAAGGCATTGAAGAAAAATTTAGAGAATCTGGAGATGATGAGTGATGGGTATTACTAGGATTTGAGAGAGTTAGTGATAGATTATATATATTTGTATTTGGATGATAATACTCTACATGAAGTGAGGAATTTGATAGATATGAAGGAGATTTGGGAGAATCTTAAAAGAAGTTATAAATCTAAATCACTCCAAAATCATTTATATCTAAAAAAATTGCATCGTTTACAAATTATAGAGACTTAAGATTTAGGTACCCATATGGATTATTTTACCATAATTCTGATAGATATATCTTCAGTGGTAGTCAAAATCAATGATAAAGGTAATGTCATACCTATTAAAATGGAATAAGAATACAAGGATTTTCTTCCCTTAGGTTCGTTTCCTAATTCATATGATAATATCATCACAACATTATTTTCTTAGGAAAGACACTATGATGTTGGATGATGTGATTTCATCATTGTTGATGAATGAGGCTTGATGAAACCCTAATGATGATGATTATTCAAGTAATATTGGTATTATGACTATAGAATATGGGCATGGTAATCAAAGAGGTCACTCAAAGACAAGAAGAAAGATCACATGCTTATTTTGGGATAAGGAGGGTCATGTGCAGAGAAAATGATATGCATTGAAAAATATTAAGGAAGAAAAAAAGGCTCACAACACTGATTATCAGGATACCAGCATAAGTATTATATATGTTGATGGTGATTTACTTTTAGTTGGTATTGATTATCAAAGGTCAGATTTGTACATATAATGGGTGACTGATTCAGCAACATCGTACCATATTTCACAAAAAATGGAACTATATTCTTTATATGAAGAAGGTGAATTTGGTAGATTAAAGATGGTAAATGAATATTCTGATGGTTTCATTAGTATTAGTGATATTTTTATCACTATGAATGTAGATTGTACGCTGATGTTGAGGGATATGCGACATGTTCCTTTTATACACCATAAATTTTTATCAGCATGTGCCCTAGATAATGATGGATTTAGGATATAGTTTGGTAATGGAAGTGTAACACCCGAGACTTTTATGTTATATAAATCATCCAAGGAATCTTTTTCTACACAACACTTGCTTGGCTTGCTTTACACGCAATCGCGACCTTCCTTGATAGTTTTCGTCGTACGCAATACCGAGTTTCACTAAACAACAATATGCTATTAAAACTAGCCGTTATGAATAGTAATAACCACTTTTTGAAATTTTATAAATTTTATTTTTCAAAATGGACTTCATTTTTGGACTCAGAATATCGAAATTAGCCTAGGGTGAAATTTTGGTATTTTTCTGAAAACTTTCAATTTTTGATGAATAGTGAAACCACTAAGTGGTAGGTTAAAAAACTGAATTTTGCATAAAACTTAATTTTACCGCTTCTGTAAATGGAATTTCGAAAATCCGAGAGACACGGTTAATATCAAGGACTAAAATGTGGTTCAATGAGATGAAAATAATTTTTTGGTGAATAGTAACTTTTTACTTTTTTTTACCGCGGTTAATAGTAAATAGGGTAACTAAGGATAAATATGATATTAATATTACCCTAACACATGTCCTAATTCTATTGGACAAGTGTAATTCGACCAAAAACAAACTTATGAATAAAATATGACCATTTAGGCCCACTTGGATTAGATTAGGACATTTATTATTAATTTATTTAAAGAAGGGTTAAAATAGTTAAAATCAAAGTTTAATAAGTAAATCATTTTTAATATGGGGTTATACATAAGATAAATTAGATTGTAAATATTCATTAGAAAGATAAAAAGATTTACTACATAATGGTATTTTATTTGTAATTTTTAGACATTAAATAATTTAATTTATTTATGACACAATGATGATGCAGTAATTATCTTATTAATGAAATATTGACATAATTGATGTTATAAACACCAAAATAAATGTAATTTGAGAATTTTTATGAATTCCACTAATTTTCTAGGTTACTATGATATATTAGTGTTGATTTAATCAACTTGGTTTGAACATATAATTCTGTTATGACTTTCACAAAAATCATATATCAAATAGTGTCAAAATTGACACAAAATAGTTTTTAAATAAAATATTATATTATTAATTGTTATTTTATTCCTAAAAATCTAATGTTCGGCCAAATGACTTAGATAAGGATATATATATTAATAATAAACAATTTGGGGTTCGTTTGGCATGTTATAGTAAGTTTATTAACCATATAGTGAAAGAAAACAAAAAGACACGGTAAAAGTTAAATTATTTAACTTAGAGTTAAATCTAATTAATAAGGTTAAAATAATTCCATAAACTTGTCTAAATCCTATTGGTTGATAGGATTTCGACCCATCCCCACTTTATCTTCGAAATAAGACCCTTTGGAACCATTATAAACCGATTTTGACTTTAATATAAAATAATATTTTGAGATATTCCTAAGGTGCCCCTCTCCTCCCTTATAAAAGGGCACCTCCTCCCCCTCCTCCTCACACCAATTTGAGCACTCAAGCTCGGCCAACCCCTGCCATTTTCTCCTCTCCACTTCCCTAGAATAATCCTAGAGGTCCTGGTCTTCTTCAAAGACCAATCTTAGTTCCCTAAGTGGAGGATTCAAAGAGGCGTTCCAAAGAAGAGGTAATATCCATTACCGATCTTTTCAATTTCTTTCATCTTCAACTTCTTCTTATTTAGTTGTTTCATGACAAAGTAATAACATCAGTATTACTTACATACTGATATGTTATTATAAATATGAAACAACCCTAATTCACCTTCTATCCATCCTACGGAAAAATGAAATCACCGCGTGTGCGTACGTACGGAATACCGTCTCCACGCCGTGGTGTAATCTATTTTCCACCATCACCTTACAAGGGTGGGTATAATGGTGTAATGAGTAACTATATATGATTATTATGAAGTAATATTGATACTGAAATAATATATATATACTCCAATACAATTCCACGATCATAGGAACGATATCATCACTCGTGCGTACGTACAGAATACCGTCTCCACGATGTGATGCGACTCGTTCTACATGATCTTCATTTCATAATGATTATATAAATGAATTGAATGAATGAATATGGTATATACTACACTAATACCATTCTGGAAATGAATTATCTATAACCTAAAGATAAGAATAAGAATTTATTCAACAAAACACGCATAAGAACAAAAAGTTATAAAGACCCGAGTAACAAGTAACAATGAAATATTACTAACAAGAAGCTAATAATATGACCATATATGATATCATATCAATATGTATGATTCTGGAATAAGTCAATAACATTATTTAAACCATTATACAGGAGCTTCGGACACGAACAAAGCAAATCGGACCTAAGGTAATGGAAATATCACAATCTCATTTTTATCCGAGATTGTTTTTTCGTAAGTATTTACTGGGGTGTATTTTATTATCCACATCCATGTTTCATCAATATGTAATATTATTTACATCCACCTACAATTGTTTAAATCCATTTTTACCCTTCGGTGAGTTTTTAGTAATATGTATGAAAGGAATCTTTTGTCATTTTTCGTACGAGGTACTTTTTGACTTTTCCGACAAAAGTATGAGAAGAATGTTTTTTTTAACTTATACGGCATGAATGGATTTTTAAAACATTATTTCCAAGAAACTTCCTTTACAAGTTTTCAAGTTTATTTTTAATCAACTTCTTTTATTTTAAAGTTGTATGACATGTTATGAAAGGAAAAAATGTTTTTGAAGATGAAATGATATTTTCCTCAAGAATGAAGTTCAAGTATTTTATCAAAATTATTTTCCATCTAAGATAATAAAAGGGTTCTGTTTTTATCCCTATTATTACATTGAGTTGATCATGTTGTGATGGAATTATTTTTATGAATTCCTTTATCTTATATGAATTGATTTATGATGTCATGATGTTTCAAGAATCCCATTTCTGTTACATGTGTTATGCGATGATGTATGATTTATGATTATGTGGCACACATAAGAAAGGATTCATTATAAGATGGGTGGGACCTATATCTCCCTCCAATGCATTGGGTAAAGATTTTATATCTCATGAGATAGACATGGCTGGAACGGTAGGTTATACCGGTTCAGTGAAACAGGACTGGAACGAGGGTGACTCGGTTCAGAAAGGGACTTTGTCCACTAAGATAGTCTTGGCAATGAGTCATGACTAACAAGAAATGATTTTCCATGATTATGTGTGCATGCCACAGAGTTTCAAGTTTTATTTTATGATTATGGAGATCTCATTTTCACTTCTATGATTTATTCCATGTTAAGATATTATGATCTCTTTTGCAGGTTTTGATTTTCAAAAAGATATGATATGATTTTTATCTCCTTTATTTGCCCTTGCTGAGCATTTGAGCTCACCCTTTTATGTTTTCTTTTCCCCAGGTCAGGAAGATGGATATTAAGTAGAATATGCTAAAAGGGACCCTAGATATGATGAAATAAATGGGAGACACTGTAGAAGATTTATGAACCAGTTGTTTATGTTTCCCAGTTTCTAAAGACACTATACATATACGGTCCTTTGTGGTTTTGTCATATGTTGTAATAAGTGTGCTTCAATTTTGAAGTATTAACAATGTATGTAAAGTATGGGTCGTTATAGTTGGTATCAGAGGAAAGGTATAGTCAACCTTTGGAAACTAGGATGTGAAATCCTTAGTAAGAACCCTAAGGATAAGTCTAAGCATAGAACACAATCTTAGTGTTTTAGAAATGGCCATGAATACCCTAGGATAAAACCTTAAGTGTGAAATTTTATCCTTGATTATGTGGTTTTCCTATTATAATTAGTGTTGCTCACACTATTCTTCTTGGTTTTAGTCAATGGCTGGAACTCGAAGGAACCGTGTTAATGCGGAATGCGATGGGAAATGCAATGATTGTCCCCCTGAGCAACCAAACGATATGGGAGCTGGAATGCAAAATCTTGTATCCATGCTCACACAACTTTCTCAAGCTATGAATCATGCAGGACTTCCAAACGAGCAAAGGAAGCAGCAACATTCTGTTGAATCCTTCATGAGGCAGCGTCCACCTTCTTTCAGCGGGTCTACTGATCCATTAGTTGCTGAACAATGGATTAGTACTACTGAAAAGATATTTTCAGTTCTTCAATGTTCTGAACATGATAAAGTCATCCTAGCAGTGTATCGTTTGGAAGGAGATGCTGATCAATGGTGGAATCTTATTAAGAATACGAGGCAAAGGGATGAAATTGAGTCTATGGAATGGGACTAGTTCAAGAACTTATTTTTCAATAAGTACTTCCCTCGTATTCTCCGAACAAATATGGAGAAAGAGTTTCTTGAACTGAAGCAAAGGGATGAAGAATCTGTTGGTACCTATGAAGCAAATTTTACAAGACTTGCAAGGTACGCTTCTGGTATTATTATCCAACCTGAGAGTAAGATCGATCGATTCTTTAGTGGCTTAAAACCAAGTCTTCGAAGGTCGTTAGCCATAAGGGACTTCAATAGCTACGAGGAAATCGTTCGATGTGCTCTCAAAGTAGAGATGGAGATTGGAGTAACCCATCAGTCACATGGGTTTGATAAGAAGAGGAAGATGGAATTAAAAGGAAAATCTAAAGAGCACACTGAAAAGAAGATGAGCTTTCCCTTATGCTCAAAGTGTGGAAAGAAACATGGAGGGAGTTGTCTTAAAGGGACAAGTAAATGTTTTAAATGTGGAAAGGAAGGTCATCGGGAATTTGAATGCCGCGATAATGGGAAGAAGATGTCTAATGATGCAAACAAAGGAAGGGATACACAGAATGAACCTACTACACTTCAATGTTTCAAGTGCAAGGAGATGGGGCATTATGCCAATCAATGCCCAAATCCAAGGGTTGATGATGATGGTTGACGTCAACAAAATCTTAAGGCTAAAGACAAAGGAAAGTCACATGCAATTTCTATCAGCGATGTGGAGTACGATAACGAAGTGGTGAAAGGTACACTTATCATCCACTCTAAAGTAGCAAATGTTTTATTTGATTCTGGATCCACCCACTCTTTTATTTCTGAATACTTTTCTAAGGGTATCACTGTATTACCTCAACAATTAGATGTTGAGTTAGCTGTGACAACACCTAATGGCACATCAATCGCATAAAAAGTTTATAATTCTTCTCCGATCGAAGTTTGTGGGAAAGTGCTTCCTGCAAATCTTGTGATCCTTCCTTTAGTGGAATTTGATGTGATTCTTGGCATGGATTGGCTTTCTCTACATGGAGATCATATCAATTGCCAAAGAAGGGAAGTCACATTTCAAATTCCAGATCAATCTACGATCGTCTATCAATGCAAGGATGAACATAACCTTCCAGTGGAAATTTCTTCCATCTTATGGGTATTGATTCCACTAAATGAAGGTTATTTATCTCAAATGGTTGGTGAGAAACTCACGATTAAGAATATGCCCATTGTACGGGAGTTTGATGATGTCTTTCCGGAGGAATTGTCGGGTCTTCCACCAAATCGTGAAGTTGAGTTTTCAATAGAACTCGTACCGGGTGCTTTGCCTATTTCAAAGACACCTTATAGAATGGCCCCAATTGAGTTGCAGGAATTGAAGAAGCAACTCCAAGAGAATCTTGATAAGGGATTCATACGCCCTAGTGCGTCACCTTGGGGAGCACCTGTTCTATTTGTTAAGAAGAAAGATGGATCAATGAGACTCTGCATTGATTATCGAGAACTTAACAAGATCACTATCAAGAACAAATATCCTCTCCCACGCATTGATGACTTATTTGACCAACTACGCGGAGCTCAATACTTTTCCAAGATTGATCTTCGTTCAGGGTATCATCAATTAAGGGTCAAAAGGGAGGATATACCAAAGACGGCTTTCCGTACAAGGTATGGACACTATGAATTTATAGTGATGCCATTTGGTCTTACTAATGCCCCTGCTATCTTCATGGATCTAATGAATAGAGTCTTTAGAGACTATCTTGATCAATTTGTGGTAGTCTTTATAGACGATATTCTTGTCTATTCAAAGAGCAAGGAAGAGCATGAAGATCACTTGAGAATTATATTGAAGACCCTGAGAAAGGAGAAGCTTTATGCCAAATTTACCAAGTGTGAATTTTGGCTTCAAAAAGTTGCATTTTTGGGTCACATAATCTCAAAAGAGGGGATATCTATGGATCTAGCAAAAACAGAGGTTATCGAAAGATGGTCAAGACCAACAACAGTAACTGAGATCCGAAGTTTTCTTGGTTTTGCTGGATATTATCGACGTTTTGTAAAAGATTTTTCACGATTATCTAATCCACTCACCAAGTTGACTCGGAAAGGAGTTAAGTTTGTTTGGATGGAGGAATGTGAAGAGAATTTCAAGGAGTTGAAAAGAAGGTTATCCAGTGCACCTGTGCTCACACTGCCTTGTAGTGGAGAAAGGTTTGTGATCTACAGTGATGCATCCAAGAAGGGATTGGGGTGTGTTCTTATGCAAAATGATATGGTGATAGCTTATGCCTCACGACAGTTGAAAATCCATGAGCAAAATTACCCAACACATGATTTGGAGTTGGCTGCGGTAATCTTTGCATTAAAGATTTGGAGGCATTACCTTTATGGTGAAAGGTGTGATATTTATACTGATCATAAAAGTTTAAAGTATATTTTCACACAAAAGGAGTTGAATATGCGCCAAAGAAGATGGTTGGATCTGATTAAGGATTATGACTGCTCAATCCATTACCACCCTGGGAAAGCAAACAAGGTGGCAGATGCATTAAGTCGACAAGACCATGCTAGTTTATCCATGATGAGGATCACAAAAGATCCAATATTTATGGATTTACAAAGGATGGATCTTGGAATTATAATGGAAGGGGGAAAATCTTATCTTTCTCAAATGAATGTTCAACCATCTATACATGTGAAGATTAAAGAGGCACAGAAAGAAGATGTCGAGTTACAAAAGAGGGTGAGAAATGTTCCTGAATTCAACCTTGATTGTGATGGGATAATAAAGTTCAGGAATCGGGTTTGTGTTCCTCCCATCCCCGAATTAAAGAAGGAGCTGCTGGATGAGGCTCATAGTTCTTCATTCTCTATTCATCCTGGAAGCACGAAGATGTATAGGGACCTGAAAGAGTACTTCTGATGGGATGGCATGAAAAGAGATGTTGCTGAATATGTCTCTCGATGCTTGGTTTGTCAACAAGTTAAAGCTGAGAGACAGAAGTCTAAGGGGATGTTACAACCATTACCCATACCCGAATGGAAATGGGAAAACATCACTATGGACTTTGTCACAGGACTTCCTAAAACATCCAAAGGCAATAATGCTATTTGGGTCACAGTTGATCGTCTTACAAAGTCTGCACACTTCATTGCTATTAGAGAGGATTTCTCTCTAGATCAGCTTGCCAGGATATATGTAAAGGAAGTGGTAAGATTGCATGGAGTACCACTTTCTATTATATCTGATCGGGATCCGAGATTTATCTCAAAGTTCTGGCGAAGTCTTCAGCATACTCTGGATACAGAGTTGAGTTTCAGCACTGCTTATCATCCCCAGACAGACGGTCAGTCTGAGAGAACAATTCAAACCCTAGAAGATATGTTGAGAGCTTGCTCTATGGATTTCAAAGGAGGTTGGGATCAACACCTACCTTTGGTAGAATTTTCTTATAATAATAGCTTTCACTGCAGTATTCAGATGGCTCCTTATGAAGCTCTCTATGGAAAGAAATGCAGGACTCCAACTTGCTGGGATGAAGTTGGGGAAAGAAAGCTATTAGGACCTGATCTCGTTGATGAAATGGCAGAAAAAGTCAGATCTATTCAACAACACATAAGAGCAGCTCAGAGTCGACAGAAAAGTTATGCCGACAACCGAAGAAAAGACCTAGAGTTTGAAGTGGGTGATAAAGTGTTCTTACGAATATCTCCCTGGAAGAGGGTTATGAGATTTGGAAAGAAGGGGAAGTTGAGCCCTAGATATATCGGTCCTTTCGAAATACTGGATCGTGTTGGGAAGGTAGCTTACCGATTGGCGCTTCCACCGAATCTCTCTCAAGTTCACAATGTGTTCCATGTATCTCTCCTGAGAAAGTACATACCAGATCCTTCACATGTACTCAGCTCAGAAGTTGTACCGCTGGAGCAAGATCTTTCTTATGAAGAACAGCCGATAGAGATTCTGGATCATAGCGAAAAAGTCCTACGAAACAAGACCACTCGCTTGGTGAAAGTTTTATGGAGGAACCACCAACTTGAAGAAGCTACATGGGAGCTTGAGGATATGATGAGGGAGAAGTATCCTCATCTGTTTGTTACAAAGTGACGAATTTCGAGGGCGAAATTCTTTTTAAGGGGGGTAGAATGTAACACCCGAGACTTTTATGTTATATAAATCATCAAAGGAATCTTTTTCTACACAACACTTGCTTGGCTTGCTTTACACGCAATCGCGACCTTCCTCGATAGCTTGCGTCGTACGCAATACCGAGTTTCACTAAACAACAATATGCTATTAAAACTAGCCGTTATGAATAGTAATAACCACTTTTTGAAATTTTATAAATTTTATTTTTCAAAATGGACTTCATTTTTGGACTCAGAATATCGAAATTAGCCTAGGGTGAAATTTTGGTATTTTTCTGAAAACTTTCAATTTTTGATGAATAGTGAAACCACTAAGTGGTAGGTTAAAAAACTGAATTTTGCATAAAACTTAATTTTACAGCTTCTGTGAATGGAATTTCGAAAATCCGAGAGACACGGTTAATATCAAGGACTAAAATGTGGTTCAATGAGATGAAAATAATTTTTTGGTGAATAGTCACTTTTTACTTTTTTTTACCGCGGTTAATAGTAAATAGGGTAACTAAGGATAAATATGATATTAATATTACCCTAACACATGTCCTAATTCTATTGGACAAGTGTAATTCGACCAAAAACAAACTTAGGAATAAAATATGACCATTTAGGCCCACTTGGATTAGATTAGGACATTTATTATTAATTTATTTAAAGAAGGGTTAAAATAGTTAAAATCAAAGTTTAATAAGTAAATCATTTTTAATATGGGGTTATACATAAGATAAATTCGATTGTAAATATTCATTAGAAAGATAAAAAGATTTCCTACATAATGGTATTTTATTTTTAATTTTTAGAAATTAAATAATTTAATTTATTTATGACACAATGATGATGTAGTAATTATCTTATTAATGAAATATTGACATAATTGATGTTATAAACACCAAAATAAATGTAATTTGAGAATTTTTATGAATTCCACTAATTTTCTAGGTTACTATGATATATTATTGTTGATTTAATCAACTTGGTTCGAACATATAATTCTGTTATGACTTTCACAAAAATCATATATCAAATAGTGTCAAAATTGACACAAAATAGTTTTTAAATCAAATATTATATTATTAATTGTTATTTTATTCCTAAAAATCTAAGGTTCGGCCAAATGACTTAGATAAGGATATATATATTAATAATAAACAATTTGGGGTTCGTTTTGCATGTTATAGTAAGTGTATTAACCATATAGTGAAAGAAAACAAAAAGACACGGTAAAAGTTAAATTATTTAACTTAGAGTTAAATCTAATTGATAAGGTTAAAATAATTCCCTAAACTTGTCTAAATCCTATTGGTTGATAGGATTTCGACCCATCCCCACTTTAGCTTCGAAATAAGACCCTTTGGAACCATTATAAACCGATTTTGACTTTAATATAAAATAATATTTTGAGATATTCCTAAGGTGCCCCTCTCCTCCCTTATAAAAGGGCACCTCCTCCCCCTCCTCCTCACACCAATTTGAGCACTCAAGCTCGGCCAACCCCTGCCATGTTCTCCTCTCCACTTCCCTAGAATAATCCTAGAGGTCCTGGTCTTCTTCAAAGACCAATCTTAGTTCCCTAAGTGGAGGATTCAAAGAGGCGTTCCAAAGAAGAGGTAATATCCATTACCGATCTTTTCAATTTCTTTCGTCTTCAACTTCTTCTTCTTTAGTTGTTTCATGACAAAGTAATAACATCAGTATTACTTACATACTGATATGTTATTATAAATATTAAACAACCCTAATTCACCTTCTATCCATCCTACGGAAAAATGAAATCACCGCGCGTGCGTACGTACGGAATACCGTCTCCACGCCATGGTGTAATCTATTTTCCACCATCACCTTACAAGGATGGGTATAATGGTGTAATGAGTAACTATATATGATTATTATTAAGTAATATTGATACTGAAATAATATATATATACTCCAATACAATTCCACGATCATAGGAACGATATCATCACTCGTGCGTACGTACAGAATACCGTCTCCACGATGTGATGCGACTCGTTCTACATGATCTTCATTTCATAATGATTATATAAATGAATTGAATGAATGAATATGGTATATACTACACTAATACCATTCTGGAAATGAATTATCTATAACCTAAAGATAAGAATAAGAATTTATTCAACAAAACACGCATAAGAACAAAAAGTTATAAAGACCCGAGTAACAAGTAACAATGAAATATTACTAACAAGAAGCTAATAATATGACCATATATGATATCATATCAATATGTATGATTCTGGAATAAGTCAATAACATTATTTAAACCATTATACAGGAGCTTCGGACACGAACAAAGCAAATCTGACCTAAGGTAAGGGAAATATCACAATCTCATTTTTATCCGAGATTGTTTATTCGTAAGTATTTACTGGGGTGTATTTTATTATCCACATCCATGTTTCATCAATATGTAATATTATTTACATCCACCTACAATTGTTTAAATCCATTTTTACCCTTCGGTGAGTTTTTAGTAATATGTATGAAAGGAATCTTTTGTCGTTTTTCGTACGAGGTACTTTTTGACTTTTCCGACAAAAGTATGAGAAGAATGTTTTTTTTAACTTATACGGAATGAATGGATTTTTAAAACATTATTTCCAAGAAACTTCCTTTACAAGTTTTCAAGTTTATTTTTAATCAACTTCTTTTATTTTAAAGTTGTATGACATGTTATGAAAGGAAAAAATGTTTTTGAAGAAGAATGGATATTTTCCTCAAGAATGAAGTTCAAGTATTTTATCAAAATTATTTTCCGTCTAAGATAATAAAAGGGTTCTGTTTTTATCCCTATTATTACATTGAGTTGATCATGTTGTGATGGAATTATTTTTATGAATTCCTTTATCTTATATGAATTGATTTATGATGTCATGATGTTTCAAGAATCCCATTTCTGTTACATGTGTTATGCGATGATGTATGATTTATGATTATGTGGCACACATAAGAAAGGATTCATTATAAGATGGGTGGGACCTATATCTCCCTCCAATGCATTGGGTAAAGATTTTATATCTCATGAGATAGACATGGCTGGAACGGTAGGTTATACCGGTTCAGTGAAACAGGACTGGAACGAGGGTGACTCGGTTCAGAAAGGGACTTTGTCCACTAAGATAGTCTTGGCAATGAGTCATGACTAACAAGAAATGATTTTCCATGATTATGTGTGCATGCCACAAAGTTTCAAGTTTTATGTTATGATTATGGAGATCTCATTTTCACTTCTATGATTTATTCCATGTTAAGATATTATGATCTCTTTTGCAGGTTTTGATTTTCAAAAAGATATGATATGATTTTTATCTCCTTTATTTTCCCTTGCTGAGCATTTGAGCTCACCCTTTTATGTTTTCTTTTCCCCAGGTCAGGAAGATGGATATTAAGTAGAATATGCTAAAAGGGACCCTAGATATGATGAAATAAATGGGAGACACTGTAGAAGATTTATGAACCAGTTGTTTATGTTTCCCAGTTTCTAAAGACACTATACCTATACGGTCCTTTGTGGTTTTGTCATATGTTGTAATAAGTGTGCTTCAATTTTGAAGTATTAACAATGTATGTAATGTATGGGTCGTTATAGGAAGATCATAATTTTCTAGAGGATTTATGGTTTATGTGTAAGGAATAATGGATAAATTATTTATAGGATAGATGTAATGGTGTGTAGTGATGGGAAAAATGTAGTTATAAAGATATTTTCCTTAGATTTATGGAACAGGAAATCATCACACATTTGTCAAAGACCATTGACTAAGATAAAGAAGTTTTGGAAGCTGAAGATCATCAGTTCTAGTGTTTGAGGTCTTACATCAAATTAATTTTCTTTATAGAGTGTCACTAGAGAATAAAGAACAAAAATAAATGATTGAAGTGATGCGTTGAGAGTTTTTGACTACTCGGAGGATGCTGAGTATAGGGAGGAATTAGATTCTGCATGTGATTGTGATTATATAGAAATCACTATTATGGGGGAGAAAAGTGTATTTGGTTCTAATCATGTTCAGAAGTGTAGTTCAAATATAGTTATGAAAACTTTTTTGGTATTTTTAATTATTTCTCAAGGGGTGCTTTCATGTTTCCATCAAATATTCAAATGAGGGATGTCATATTTTCTACATAGGATGATAAACAATTTGATACCAACTAACTTATTATCCAACTGATTTTCTCAGAATTCATTTACTTATTTTATGGGATGAAGGGGGGTATTGATGAGGTCCATCCTTCATTGTTGGTTTATCTTTCTAATATAAAGATAATATATTTTTTTAATTTCAAATGGTGTTCATTATGTATCTTTTATTGCACATTCGAATGTGTTAGATATTTTTATATCTTTTTTATTGTTATTAAGGGTAATGTAGTGGACTTTAAAAAGTGAGAGGATGGTACCCAATGAGAGTTAGAGGAATATCAAACTTTCATAGTAGGTGGTGTGTAGATGATATGTGGGTGACTTTGTCCATGTGAATAACTTTACATCGAGTAAATTTGGTTGTGCAATGGTTAGGAAACAGTTTGTTTGAGGTACTACCACGACACCACATGTGTTGTTTTGATCTTCGAAAGGAGAAATTTTGTTGCAAGATGACTATCTGAGAGGTGATAGAGGTGTATTAGGGAGTTTTTTTTTTCACAAAGGTTTTATGTGCTGTATTTTCAATTCTTGTTTTGGGATTTTACTTGGATTCATTGTACTCTTTGATTATTAGAATATTTTCTCAGAGTTTTCTTGTGGATTTTTTTTAATCCTACACATTAGAGATTTTTTACTTGTTAAATTTATGTGTCCCCATTTATTATATACTTTTATTTCTATGCTCTATTTTTGTTAATGATTCCCCCAATTTATTTTTCACAACAAATATTTTATCCTTATACTGATCTGATTCCTCCCAAAAAATATCTATCAGAGGATGTTATCTATGTTTCTTGATGATTGAATATGGGTGATTCACACCATGGTATTTCTACCCACATAGAAATGTTCAATGGTTTAAATAATTTTACTCTATGAAGGAAATGAGTTAAAATTATTTTGACCTTTGAGAATACAATGAAGGCATTGAAGAAAAAATCATAGAAGTCAAAGATGATGAGTGATGGTGACTGGCAGTATTTGAGAGTAAGATACCAAAATGATTTCAATGTATTTGGATGATAATACTCTATAGGAATTGATGAATCTAATAGATCCTAAATAGTTCTAGGAAAAGATTAAAAGAAATTATAATTTCAAATCCTTCAAAAATAATTTATATTTGAACAATTTTTGTATCATTTGAGACTACCAAAGAATGGAGATTTAAGTAACCATATGGATGACTTTACTAAAATTATACTGGATCTAACTTTTATGGTGTTCAATATTTATGATAAAGTTAATACTTTAACTATTAAAATGGAAATAGAAGCTAACTATTGTCTTATCTTGGGTTTATTACCTGATTCATATGATAATCTTTTCACCACATTATTGTTCAAGAAATACACAATGAAGTTGGATGATGTGATTTAAACATTATTGATAAATGATACTTGACAAGGGCCCAATGATGGTGATTCTTCATGAAATATTATTATTTTGGATGGGGTATATGAATGTGTTAATCAAAGAGGTTGGTCAAAGACAAGAAGAAATTTCAAGTGATTCTTTTGCAATAAGGAGGGTCATGTGTAGAGAAACTATTATGCATTGGAAAAGAATAAGGAATAAAAGAAGGTTCATTAAATCAATCCTGAGGATAATAAACTAAGTCTTATATAGAGTGAGGGTGATTTACTTTTAGTTGTCATTGATTATAGTAGGTCATATCAGTACACTAATTGTTTAGTTGATTCGGTAGTGTCGTACCATATGTCACCAAAGAGGGAACTATTTTATTCATACGAAGAATGTGAATTTGGTATATTGAAGATGGTAAATGGAGATTATACTGGTTTTATTGGTATTGGTGATATTTATATCACTACGAATGTATTTTGTACACTGATGTTGAGGGATATTTAACATGTTCTAGGTATATTCCATAATTTGTTATCTATTTCTGCTCTTGCTAATGATGGATTAAAGAGTTTATTTAGAAATGGAATATGGGAATTATCTAGAGTATTTATGGTTTATAAAAAAGGAAGAATGGATGAAACACTTTATAGGATGAATATAAAGTTGTGTGGTGATGTGATGAATGCAATTGCGAAGAGGACTTCGTCAAATTTGTGGTAGAGGAGATCATTGCACATGAGTCGAAGATCTTCGACTAAGATAAAGAAGTTTTGGAAGTCAAAGCAAGCATGGCCAGGTGTTTCATGTCTTACACATAATCTGTTTTTTTTATAGAGTGTCACTAGTGAATAAAAAATTAATATCAAAGATCCAAGTGATGTTCTAATTATTTCGCGCTACTTAGATGATCTCTAGTAGAGGGAACAATTAGTTTCTTCAAGTACTCATGATTATGTGGAGATAACTATTATAGGGGAGCCAGATGTAGTTGGATCCATTCTTTTTCATCATGGTAGTGTAGACACAGGTATGATGAATACTTCAACATTTTTATTTCTTTCACAAGGGTATATTTTAGGTTTCCTCCAGAGAAGAAAAGGAGGAATGAAATATTTTATACAGAGGGTTAAAGATGGTGCAATACCAACCAACTTAAAATCCAACTAATTTTGTTGGAATTAATCTCCTTCTTTGACAAGATGATGGGGGAGATTGATGAGGTTCAGAAATCCTAGTGGTCTTATCTTTCATATATGAAGATAATATTTGTTTAATTTCAAATCATGGTCATTTTCAATATTGTGTTCCATGTTTGAAGGTGTGATATATGTCTATATATTTTTTGAACAATATTAAGGTGAACATAATGGACTTTAAAAGGTGATATTTAGTGACCCAATGGGAGTTGGTGTAATATAAAATTTTCACCATGGGTGGTGTGCAACAAATACATGGGTGAATTTGGGTGTGGGAAGCACTATGTAGTAGGAAAATTGGCTTGTGAAATAGTCATGAAATGCTTTTTGAGGTGTTGTAATGATGTCACATGTCTAGTTTTGATCTTTAAAAGGTGATGTCTTGTTGAGAGGCGATTATTTGATAGGCGATAGAGGCATATTAAAGTGTGTTTTTTTACCTTTGTTTTCTATGATGTATTTTCAGTTAATGTTTTGGTATTTTACTTGTATTATTTATACTCTCTGATTATTAGTGGATTTTCTCAAAGTTTTCCCATGTTTTTTATCCTCCCCATTAGAGGGTTTTTCATGTTAAATTTATATGTCCCCATTTATTTTATACTTTTATTTCATTACTTCATTTTCATTGGATATTCTCTCAATTTATTTTTCAGAATAGAGTTTTTATCTTGAGATTGATCTGTTTCCACCCCAATACTAATGTCATCATCATCTCCCGACCAAGAAAATAAAAAAATTTAATATCTGTTTTGATATCTCAGCCAATGAAGCAATGATTTGATGATCAATGGATTTTAAGTCACACATTATTACTCCTTTAAAATATATTATAATAGATATATGGAATGATGGAAGTAATATATGAATCATAATTGAAATTATATGAAAAACATATAAGGAGATACTGAACAGAATGACCCATCTAATTGTTTTATATTAATTAAACTATATTTATCTAAAATTATACATCATTCAATTTTATTTGATATAGGGAATAACACATATTGTTCTTTATAAAGAAATGGGTTTTATCAGCGCTAAACAAAAATCATTGATAAAAGGAAAACCTTATCAGTGCAAGCTAAAGGTTATGATAAAGGTAACTTTTATTAGTGCTAAAAATTCACTGATAAAAGTGCACACTTTATCAACTCTTTTTTAGCACCAATAAAGGTTCATCACTTTTCTTAGAGCTGATAAAAACTTTTAATAAAAAACTTTATAAATATAAATATAATTAACATATTTATATTCAAAAATTAATTTTTATTTATATACATTAATAAAAAAATACATGTGTATAACAAATATAGATATGATATATTGATCTATATATTTTAATAATTCAAAAAAAATATAAATATAAATGATGTATTATTAATATTTTATATTTTAACATACATATTTATATCAATGTCTACTCAGAATGGTGTGAACCATGGATTAAAATCCCTGGTCCTAGAAAATTTATTAATTAAAAGTAAAAACACATTAGGGGGAGCAGGGGTAGCAATGAAAAGGAGGTGTCCTCAAAAGTACCACCAAAACAAAAAAAACACCAATCACCATCTTTTCTATCTACCGCCACTTTCTCGGGAGCTTCCTTGAGCTCTCAGGTGTCTTCCCCTCTTTTATTTCTTAGGATCTTTCCACAAAACATCTTTATCACCCCTTCTCAATGAATCATAATCCACATCATGAGACTCAATGACACCAGAATCATCATCTTTTAATATAGAGTCATGTTGATCAAATTAAACCTTCTTATCAAAGATGTCAATGCATGAGAAACATGCTTCAACACAGAGATTACCAAATTCCTAATGGAAAAAATATTTACCATTCAATATATTTAATATATCCAGTAACATGAAATTAATTAGTCTATTCTAAGAATCCCACAATGAAATGGAATCCTTTGTTGTTGTTGCCCACCCTTTTAGTGTGCCAAAAGCCACAAAATCACCCATTGAGAAATCAATACTCTCCTGCAAATAAGGTGTAGGGAGAGCTGGAGTGACAACCTACAATGTAAGAGCAGGATAAGGTGAAAGAGAATATCCTTAAATGTATGTATCATTACATAATGCCCAAGCATGTTTTTGATATTTATCAATCACCTTCTCCTATCCATGTATTTTATTAATCGGCAAATATTATCTAAAAATAGGTTGAGGAGTCTTATGATTCCTAGAATTGATCAGCTGAAAGATGTTTTCATCCACCACTTTTTCTTTCCCTATTCATTTAGCGGTGATAATATTTTTCCATTGTTCATGGTAAATTTCCTCCTGAACAATGGCCTCATGATCAGATAGTCCAAATGCTTCAATATTCATTGAACCATCATCCTTACCAAAAAGAACTTATTTAAAAGAGAGGTTCTCATTCACGCCAGTACCCCTTCCTAGTCACTGGGAAATCACCTACTTAGAGGGATCTCAGCTGGAACACTGCATGTAGGAGAATGTACCATCACTGATTACACATATGGGCCTCCCTCTAGCTGAGTGTCCATTTAAGACCCTAATTCAATAACCATCTTCCATATCTTATCAAGAACATGTGCGCTCTACACATGCTTCCTACTACAATCCCTCAGCACGTGCTCATTTATACAACAAATTTTATAGAGAACCTTCCTTCGACATACCTCTAATTTCTTCCCAGTAAAATTACATTCCATGTTAAAAATATGTTGATTCTCATACTCAATACTCAGATGAAGATCATCATTCAGAGTAGAGAGGGTTAATTTATTAATAAGGGTGGCACTGAGGTCCACCTCCACCAGTATTCATGTAAAGTGACCAAAATGAACCTAATCCGTCTCCTTGTTTAGCCTAATTGGAAATCCTATGAAAGTTGAAACATCATTCAATATATTCATATTCCAAAGGATCCAACTAAGACCATGAATCCTAAACCATACCTGTGAAAATGCATTTTTTAAATTTAAAGGTTTAAATCCATACTCCAATCGTGAATCCACTATAAAGACCTGTAATTTCCATGTAATTTTTTTTAAATATATGGGGATTTTACGAGTCTGTGAAATCTGAAGGCGTGTGATTCCAAGGCCCGGAGTGCCTGGAATTATCTTTTGAAGTTTTCTTAAGCTTAAGTTAACACGCGTAATAAATTTTCCTGAAAAAGTAAAATAACTCTTAAACAGCTACTCGGATTAGAAATCTGAGGGCACCATTACGCTCAGGATAGTGGTTTTACCCTAGGCGCAACTTAATATTAGTCAGCGCGGGCCTCCTGTGAGAGAACCCAAAAATGGAATAATCGTAAATAAAATAATTAAATAAATTATTTTATTTTTCAAATGCTTATAAATCAAAAACGGTAACTCAAATTAAAAATAAGAGACCACCGCTGATCTCGTGAGGGTATTATTTCATTAAGAAGATACTAACTTTGGCTGGCACATGCCACCAGAGAAAGTTAGTTTTTTTCCGTAAATAAAATAATTAGGTAAAAATTATTTTATTGTAAAATTAATAACTTCTAAACGGTAACTTGGATTGAAAATCCAAGAGTACTGTTGGTTTCATTGGGGCGTTTTTCACCTAGTCAGAGCCTAACCTCGACCGGCATGGGTCGAGGGTGATTGATAATAATTTTACAAACTTTTTTTTTTGAGTACGTTAGTGTAAACGCACGAGAGGTGTTTTATAACATTTGAACCAGTGCTCGAAATTGAAATCTAAGGGCATCGTTGAACTCACAGCGCTGATATTCGCTTAAGGATACTTTCACCTCAACAGCAGTTAGTTGGGAATAAAAGATAGTTTTTGGGTTTTTAGTGAAATAATTAAATAAAAATAAAGTTTTGTAGATTTATTTTTATTTTTCTTGGTTAAAGCCTCCATGTGTAAGTTGGATGTGGGGAACACCACACCTTAACCTCCCATGAAAGGTTATGGTGGTGGGGCCCACGTGAACCTAACCTCCCATGAGAGGTTACGGTGTGGAGACCACCCGGGACTAAACCCCCCAATTAAATGAGGAAACCACTCAACTCCCTCATTAATGAGGGGAGCCTCTTGACCTCCTCTACCCAATTAATTGTGCCAACACACATTCCAATTAAATGTGCCAACCCCTCTAACATTTAATTATTCCACCCACCTTAATCAATTGTATTTTCAAATTCATTCCAACAAAATAATAGATAACTTAATATATTATTTGGTCTTGGCATTCTCATTTTGGTGGAACTTGGGAGAGGAAAGAAATTGGGAGAAAGCTCCCAACGAAGAACGTATTCCATCGACGAAGAATGCTCCAACCAATGAAGAATGTCGACCTCAACCTCAACCACGGCTTCCTTCCTCGGAATATCCTTCGACATAGGACATGCTCTTCTACAAAGAATCAACATCTACTTTCTCACTCCAAAGTTGACGAACAACGAAAAAGGTAGGGGTTTATTTTCATTTAAGTGCCATGTTCTTCCTTTCTTTCAAAACAAAGAAGGAGGATGTTTTCTATTTGTGGTGGGTTGTTGTGCTTCATTCTTATGAACTGATTGCTATCACCCTAAACATGGAGGGTGTGGGACAAACTAACATAACCCGAATCCCTCCGTAGATCTCTTTTGTGATGTTCTTTGGAATGGTGACGAAACGATGAGCCAACGGATGCGACAGGCAATGACCGCACTACTCGCAGTCTTTGCAACCTGTGCCGCCCTCACGGCACTCCGGCCGAACCGCACCGGCCCACACCTCCCGGCTTTCGGCTGCTGCTGGCCTCCTGTGTACCCCGTCTAAACCACATCGGCCCACGCATCTTAGAACCCGGCCACATGATGGCCTCCCGAGAACCCCGGCCGAACCGCGCCACCCCGCGCTGCCCGGCTTCCGGCCGTCGCTGGCCTCCTGTGCGCCCCCGACGAACCACACCGGTCCACACCTCCCTACACCGACCTCCCCGGCCGAGCCACCCAAACCGGCCCCGGCCTCCCGGGGTGAGCCGCCAAACCCCGCCCCTCGCAGTGCTCCAAACTGAATCGGCTCTGTGCCACCTGGCTGAATCGGCTCCGCACCACCGGGTCGATCCACCTACGTGGCCCCCTCCAGTTCGAACCGTCATCGCGGCCTGCTGTGTTGGGCCCAGCGGGCCGGGCTGAACCCAACCGACCGGCCTACCCAACAGGCCAGGCCGGGTCAACCCGAACTGGGTTGGACCAGACTAGGTCGGGTCGGGTCAGTCTGATCGGGTCGGACCAGACCCAGGCCTACTACTGACCCTTTACTTTCTTTTGGCCATATCATTGGCATCGGACGTCCGTTTGACGAACCGTTAGTGGAACTAATAATATTTGGGCTTGACAGTCCCTTTGAGTATACCCCACTGAATTTTGGGGTATAGTTGAGATATGGTTAGATTGGATCATGCACGAATCCAACCGATCCCCCGGGACTAAAAGGCTAATAACTCTCAGATCGGGCGTCCGATTGATGCGACGTTTGTCGCGTTGGTTTTCTTATGACAAGACGGATCTTCTAGATACATAAACATGGGAAATATTGTAATTTGATGTATCAACAACTCTGACTATTGTTCCTAGATCATACGTGGGTTCGACAGCTCTGAATACTGTTCCTGGATCCTTCGTGGGTTCGAGAGCTCTGACTACTCTTCCTGGATCCAACGTGGGTTCGACAGCTCTGACAACTTTTACTGGATCCTACATGGGTTCGACAACTCTGACTACTTTTCCTGGATCCTACATGGGTTCGACAGCTCTGACTACTGTTCCTGGATCCTACATAGGTACGACAACTCTGACTATTGATCCTGGATCCTACGTGGGTTCTACAGCTCTGACTACTGTTCCTGGATCCTACGTGGGTTCGATAGCTCTGACTATTGTTCCTTGATCCTACATGGGTTTGACTGCTCTGATTTTCTGTACTAGGTTCCTACATGGGTTTGACAAAGTAGATGATTTAGTTTCTACATCTAATCATCTCTATCTCTCTATATAATTTGTATACATGTGTGAGCTGAGTCAGTAACTTTTTTGTTTACCTCATGATTGAGATGGATTACTTGATAACTTAGGAATATGTATGGGCATATAACTAAGTGGGGTTATCTGTTGATTTCATAATTTGTGGTTTATCCTTGTTGGATTTTGTGATACCTTGAGGGTCTCGGAGTCCCTACTGAGTATCGTTATACTCACCCCTGCACAGGCTATGCCCTCACCTAGTTGTGTTGGATTCAAACGACGGACAACATTGATCAAGGTTGAGAGTACCAGGACTGGATGGTGCCCGGAGGTGGACCTTACAACGAATCGGTACACGGAGGTGATTGATGGAAGTGGAGTGCTGAAGAGGCTATTCGTACCTACCCTTCATGTAGGAATCCTGGAGGACGACCCAGTAGCTGTTTTTATTTTCTTTCAGTTGTACATGTATTTTCAGTTTCCTTGTACTTTACAGTTGGTCTTGTATTTCTGGACCCTTTACTTTTCAGTACTCTTTTGTTATACAATTTTACTTAGTTTTCTTATCCAGTTGTGTACTCTGTTGTGTTTTTTTATAGTTTATAAAGGCAATGCCTTCCCAGTTTTAGGGAATTACGCCTTTGGTTCTAGTCGCCAGCCCCTGGCCTATGGAAGGCAGGCTTGGGGTAGTCACGGCACAGGCCCCAGGGGACGGTTCGTGACATCCACAGTGTGTTTGACTTCAATGAAAGGGATCCCCGACTCCACGCTTCCTACCTGAGATCATTAGAGGGAAAAGGAAATGGAAGAAACCATGGTCGATGGACACACATTTCCAATTGGAGAACCCCCAAATCAAAGAAACCCTACGAACCAAATCTTCCAACCACCATGGATTCCCACCCTTATGAATGAAAATACTTACAATGAGTGAGTTCTTAACCATGTACATTTGTTTTGTGACTACTTCGATATTTTCCTCAACTAGAGTGAGTGATCCATTTCGGTTGATCCATCTAGCAGATGAATCCCTAAATGAAGCAATCAAACACGAACCTTCTTCTGAAGATGACGACCAAAAGTCTCCATGAATCCCATCCAAAGACGCCTCAAGAACAGAGGACCTGGGTTCCTTTTCACTTCTCGTAGCTCAATTTTCGCATAGAAACTTCTATGTGCATATATGTGTATGCATTATGTCGTATGTGAGTGTCTTTTTTGTATTTGTATATATAGATGTTGTGGATGTACAGATGCATGTATGTGTACGTGTATAGATATACACATGTGTGTGGGTTGTACAAGTATATATATATAATGTGTACATGTGTATATGTTCATGTACTTAATTAGTTAATTATAAAATTATAAATATATATAACTTTTTAAAAAAAGTGTTCATAAAATTATTAATTAATAAATAATTATAAATTATAATAAATATAATTATTATATTTATAATTATATATATTTATATTTTAATATATATAATTATTATATTTATAATTATATATATTTATATTTTAATATATATATATATATATATAATTATATAAATATATTTATAAATGTACAAAAATATTTATAAATAGATATATTTATAATTAGAATTATAAATAAATGAATATATATTGAAATAATTATAAAATTACAATAAATATATTTAAATAATAAAAATATTTATTATATTTATAATTATATATACATATATATATAACTAGATATATATATATATATAATTATATAAATATATAAATATATTTGTAATTATAAAAAAAATATTTATAAATATATTTACTTATAATTTTAATTATTAATAATTTAATATAAATTTAAATAATTATAAAATTATAGTAAATGTATATTATGTTTATAATTATATATAGTTATATATTAAATGATGTTGGGGTGGTGTCTAAGTGGTAAACCATGTAGTCCTATATCCAAAAGACTGGGGTTCGAATCCTGGTAAGCTCCGTTTTGGATTTATGATGCAAGCACTGACACAGGTGCTGACATAGGTATTTGTGATGTAGATATGATGCTAGTAGGTGGTGACGCATGCATGATGCAGGCAAGGGGTGTAGACCCATGGAAATGATGATGCAAGCAGGGCTTTTGGGACTTCTAAACAAATGGGCCTTCAGGTCATCAAATTTTGGTCGTACAAGCCTTTAATATATGAATAAATAGGAAGATATGTGTGAGTTATCCCTTAGGGGAATATGACCTAGATTTCTAGCCAATGTATGTTCATTGTGTTCGTGTGTGTCTATTTGAATGTAATTGTACCCCCAAGAACCTAATATACATACATAATTATATATATACATAATTATATATATAATTATAATTATATATAATTATATGAGAAAGATCTAGCCAAAAGCAAAGCTCCTAACCTTTTATTAAAGAAAAGAAAAATATAATAGGAGAGTGGATGAGGTCAAACAAAGATACAACACAATATCTAGACAACCGGTTTAAGATTCATAAAATGATGGACCATTTCTATATCCATGATTAGAGTCATCAGTAGTTTCCCACTCCGATTGTGAATTAGCTTGATTGAGGATCCTCAGCATTGCTACCTTGGACCTTTCCTGCTCCGAAGTAGTCAGGATCATTAAATATTTGGAAGATGATCTGGTAGAAACATTTCATGGAAAAGTGGAATAATGTTTCTATGTCCTTCATTTTGGAGGATCCATGTCACTCATCTTCCCTTTTCCATTTATGACAGCATCCTTAAAGGAAAAAACCCCCACCACTGACAATAGGTCAAGTGGTATCAAATAAAATCATCTTCTATTCTTTATCACTTTCATCATCTGAGATGTTTCTCCATTTATCAATTTTTGATGAATTGGAATTATCCCAAGAATCATGGATAGCTTTGTAGAAATCCACAGCCTTAGGCTCAAGCTGCAAGTCCTCACATTGACTAACATGCTAAGACTTCAAGGAAACACTAAAATCTAGGTCAATAGGATAAGCCGTGGAAATAAGACCCTACTCTTAACCGCTTCCAGTCCCCACATGTGTAACCTCACCCAAGCTGACCAGAATAGCAGAGAAAGTATCAACCCTATCAGGTAAAACCCCCTTTGGATCACCCTCAATAATCAAAAGAGCTACACCTTTAGACATACTTGTTGAAGTCCCACTGGGAGAAGAAGCAACATTGAGACCACCAGTCTCAATTCCATCGTCATCGAAAGCAAATGAAGTAGCAGCACATCCATTATTTGAAGTTATATACTCTACTGAGTCTGCCTGAGCATTAGAGGGTCCACTATTAGCTCTAGCCAGAGACTCATCTAGTAGTAGTCCCTTGCCCTTAAAATTGGGAACCATAGAGTTTCATTTCACAAAAACCAACACATAAAGCTCCTTGGAAAAGGTCTTTCTAGACACATCTCTATCATGATCATGGGGTTTGATGTAGAAACATCCTTCATATATGGCTTCCTACGATAGAGGGTAGCTGGATGACCCTTCATCCCATAACTCTAATAGGAGACCTTCCTCCGACATAACTCTAGTGAGTGACCAACATTCATGCAATCATTATAGAAAATTGGCCTTCCATCATATTCCAAATCAATTTTATTATCATCAAAGGGAGTGGAAAGAGTTACCTTATCAATAATGGTGTAACTGAGATCAATCTCTACCAACATCATAGAAGAAATCCCAAACCACACATACTCAGTTCCCTTGTCAAGATATATAGGAGACCGGGTTGTCGTACCAATATCAAGCAATTAGGGAGTTTTTTCCAATTTCCAATATCTCAGTAAATTCCCTAGAGTTTTCTTCAGCATTGGTTGGTGATCCCTTTTGAAGGATTATTCCAGAACAGGAATCCTTGAATGAATCCAGAACCGTCTCGAAGCCATTCAATTTTGGATCTAGACCTCCCATCACACCCCCAAATATGATTTGGAACCCTCAAAGCATCTATCTTATTCACCTCAAAATCATCAATCGTCACAACAACAACCGGTTTCATTGTAGATCTAATCCTACCACACGTTCCACTCAGTTTCGACCCCACTAATAGTTTCGATCTACAAGGAGCATCATGATTTTACACCATTGTAACAAGGATCTCCATGGATTGACTCCTACTACCATCAAGTTCTCTCACACAGTCGATCCAAATAGATCCCTCTCTACCAGCCAGAGGTATGGACCCCAGGAAGTTATGTTGTGGTATCTTGAAACCCTAAAATGAAGAATATGGATTTCCATAGAGGTGAAGCTATCGAACCCCTAATTCTGCCAACTGATCTTATGTAATTATATATAAATAAATTATAAATATGTTAATTTATAATTATAATTATAAATAAATATAAATACTAATACAATTTTATATATATTAGATGATTGTGGGTACAATTACATTCAAACACACACACACACACCACACACATAGGCCAGAAAGGCAGGCCATAGACCCCCCCCCCCCCCACACACACACACACAAGGGGATAGCTCAGCCATTAATCCTTATTTATTTTAGTACATGGTCCATAGACCCGGTGGTCATGAATCCCATTACACTGCATGAAATCCCAGTGCAGCGTCATGCCTGCATCAACCTACCGACATCACAAGACCTGCATCACCACCTACATAGTACTGTAATAATACATGTACTCAATAGGGCTTGAAATCAATATCTTCTAGATGCTAAGAAGGATCTTTTACCACTCATGTACAAGCCTACTAATAATAAATATATATTTATTTATTTATTTATTTAAATAATTATAATATTATAATAAATATATTTATTATATTTATATTTATTTATATTTATATATTAATATATATATGTGTGTGTATAATTATATAAATATATATAATTATAAATAAATATATATAATTATATAAATATATTTTTAATTATATACAAATATTTATAAATATATTTATTTAAAATTATAATTAAAAAATTATATGTTTAAATAATTATAAAATCATAAGAAATATATTTAAATAATAAATATATTTATTATATTTAAAATTATATATATTTATATATTAATAAATATATATATTTATATAAATATATTTATAATTATATAAAAGTATATTTAAATATATTTATTTATATTTATAACTGTAAATATATATATATATATAATTATAAAATTATAATAAATATATTTAAATAATAAATATATATACTCAAAATGGTGCAGACCATGAGTTTTAGCTCATGGTCCCCAAATTTTATTTAAAAAAAAAGATAAAAAAAACATATAATGAAACAGTAATGGGGTACATCAAATACCCCCAAACCTAGAAGTGGTCAACGAAAGTCCCAATAACAACAAGACCCTAGGACCCCCAAACTGCATGGCCCATTAAGTCCATAATAAAACCACCCAAAATTATATATAATCATTATTTATAATTATAATTATACAAAAATATATATATATAAATAATTATAAAATTATAATAAATATATTTATTATATTTATATTTATATATATTAATATTTGAATAAATAAATATAATTATATAAATATATTTTTAATTATATAAAACTTTTTTAAATTTATTTATTTGTAATGATAATTATAAATAATTAATTAATTATTTACATAATTATAAAATTATAATAAATGTATTTAAATAATAAATATTTTTTATTTTTATATTAATAAATATATATTTTTAATTATTTAAATATTTATTTATAATTATATAAATTTAAAATTTTTAATTATATTTGTTATATTATTAAAATTGGGTCTCTATGACCACTTTGTTAGCGCTGATAAAACATTTCTTTATCAGATCTAAAATTTTAGCACTGATAAAGATACATTTTATCAATGCTAACTATTTGAGCACTCATAAAAAACTCTTTATCAACAAATTTTTGAATGCACTGATGAAAGACTTACCTGACCTATTAAATAGTACACTAACAGAGTCCATCACCTTACGTTGTTCAAGGTTTCATGAAACCATACCCTCACAGGTACTCTTTATCAAGCTTCTCAAGTAATTGATCCTCTAAATATCTAAGGTATGGGATTATTTATTTTCCTCTTAATCACAATCTTATTCCATCTAGTTCTTTACCCCCTCACTCCTCTACCATATTTTGGCCCTTCTTGACTGAGTTCACAGTGGTCTAGGATATACTGGAGGTGACGTTCGATTCTACTTGGGTTTACTTTTATGGTTATGGATCCCTGTTAAATCTATCTTTTAGTTCTCCCTCTACTCTTATTACATAATCCCATATTCTAGATCTCATATTGGTCCTGTGTGGTGGTTCCTTCATGGTTATTTGGGATGTGTTGGTTGATCCATCATCGGTGTTGTTTCATTATATTATCCTTGAATGCTATTTGGTTTCAAAGAGTTTCTTTATTAATATTATTCCTATATGAATGTCTAGGAGGAGAAAATAGTGTTTTAAAAATGCTTTCAACCCTTTTCTTGAACTGGGATTCCATAACATGAGTTTTCAAAAATTTCTAATTGGATTTTATAAAAGGTTGTGAGTGTTTCTTTAATGTGCCTTTTGATTCCACCTTGAAATTCTAAGTGCACATTTTGTATCATTTGATTTTCGAGCCAATTTTTTTTAAAAATTCTATAACAGATCATAAAGTATGTATTTCATTTCAAAATAAGTGGAGATCACATGCTTGTGGTTTTTAAATTTGTTATTTGTACCAAATTATTTTCAAATGAATTGTCAAGCATTTTTTAGGCATTTTTTCCACAATGAATGTAATGGGTTTCCTCTTTTCCCATTTTCAAAAGAGGTTCTCTTGTTTTTTTTAAAAAAATAGGGGGCTTGACCCTTAACCTATTAAAAAATATAATGATAACAAACAGTATTATCATGTGTATCTAAATATTTTTTTAAATATAATTTGTAAACAATTATTTTTATAAAGTCAATAACATTTATAAGTAACAATAACAACCAATTATTAATAATTTTGATTATGAGTATATAAATAATTATAAATAATTTGAATTTTTTATTTTAGAAAATTTTGATTACAAATAATTTGGATTATCTTGAATTAATAATTTATGTAAATAATTCATAAATATTTTTGAATTAATAATTGTTTTGAATTAATATTTTTAAATTAATATTTATTCTAAATTTATAATTTTGAATTAATCATATTGAATTAATAAATTTTTTGAATTAATATTTTTGATTATATTAAATTAATAAATTATATAAATAATTTATAAATAATTTTTATTACCTTGAACTAATAATTTTGATTATGTGTATATAAATATTTTTTATTATGTGTGTAAATACTTTTGATTAAAATTAATTATGTGTATATAAATAATTTTAATTATACGTATATAAATATTTTATTCAACATAATTTATAAATAATAATAACAAACCATTGTTAATATATTTTTAAATATATATTTAATATATAAATATTAATATAAATCTATTTTTATAAATCTATTTTGTAAATATATATTTATCAATTCATATTTATATAAATATATATAAATATAAATATATATAATTATATAAATATATTTCTTAATATATATATATATATTTATAATTATATAAATATTTTTTAAAAATATATTTTTTTTATTTATTTATTATAAAAATATATATTTATTTAAAAATCAATGATACAATTTAAAATTATAATTTTTTTCATTCATTGAGTATTGGAAAACTATATTTTTATTAAGGGTTTTTTTGTCATATTTCCCAAAAAAATCTTCTCTTTTCATTTAAAAATTGCCACATAAAAAGATGGGTAGAAATTAAAATCATTTCATTACATTTAGTAAATTTAAATTCAAAAAAATGAAGAGAAATTAAAATTACAATCATTTATTATTTAAAACATTTTTTTAAATTTTTAAATTAGTATTAATATATTTTTCTTTGTTTAAAGTTTATCTAATTTTTTTGTTCTGAAATTATAATGATATATTAAAATATTGGTATGTGACCACTTCTAATCCATTTCTCCCCCCTAGAACAACTTTGTTTTTAATCTTCCTAATTGGTTTGAATGGTGAAGACACAATCAGTCTTATTTTTCCTTAATTTACCTCATTGTTTCTCCATCCAATCGCTCTTTCCCCGAGATGTTTTTGGTTTACTCTCTCCCTCACCTTAATTTTCATTTTCACTCATTCATCCTTATTTCTCACTCTGATTACATGGAGATCCTATTTTTTCACCACAAAACCCTTTCTACTATCATGTAAGGTGGTGACTAAAAATTTAAGTAGACATATTTTTGCGGTGCACAACTGGTAATCAACACCATGTTCCAAGTATACCTCATGTTTCAATGTTCCACCCAATATCTCTTTCCTTGATCCATTATTGTTTTAAAATCTCTATCACCTTATTTTTAATTATCACTCATTTATAATTATTTTTCACCTTAATTACATAGATATCCTAGTTGTGCACTACAAAAAATAACGCCCAATTATCATGTAAGGTGGTGACTACAAATGATAAGTAGGTAGTGTTTTGTGGTGTACAAATAGTAATTAGCTCAAAGTTCTAAGAACCCCTCTTGTTCCCATGTTCCACCCAATCTCTATGTCCTTAATCTATTGTTAGTTCACTCTATACCTCTCTTTCATGTTAATTTTCACTCATTCATTATTATTTCTCACTCTGATTGCATAGAGATCCTAGTTGTGCACTCAAAAATGCTGCCCACTTATCATGTAAGTTGTTGAATGAAAAATATAATTAGGTAGTGTTTTTATGGTGTACATTAAGTAATCATCCCCAATTTCTAAGTATCCTACCTTCTACCAATAATTATAGTTAAAAAATGCTTCCCATTTTATTCTAAGTATCTCTCCTTCTCCCATGTATTAAAACCAAAATGTCTTTTTAAAACATGTTATTACATTGTGTATTTTATTTTGAGTAACCATTAGAGTATCATCTTTCAATATTGTTTTATTTTTAAGAAACCAAAATATAGAAATTATATTATTCTAAACATTGAGAGAGAAAATTTTAAATCTAACCAATTATGAATTTTGTATAAAAATAGTTATTATTAATTGATATAGATAGCTAGTTTTGAGGCTTTATATTAATGGATATATGTTTATCACCTATAATTTGGGTTTTGATAGGAGATTGGTATCTCATGGGAATAGAATTAGTGTAACATATGGTATATTAGGTTTATATAATATATAAAATATTAATCATAACCCATGTTAGTAAAATCTTAATCATTAATAAACCAATTTATGTCTTTAAAATTATAACCATTTATAATCTTACCTTACATTAATATTTTAATCATAATATATACTTTTTATATAAAATAGATTTTTGGTTTATATATTTTGTTAAATATTAATCTTACCAAATCAAATAGGATGGATATGAATCGAATATGGATGGATTCCAATCGTATGATAAAAGAGTATGATGATGGGCTAAAAGAGTTCATCGTATTTACAAAAGATTATGCATATGACGCTTCTCAAATCCTTTATCGATGTTTTCACTATTGTTATTCAGGACTTATTATTACAAAGGATTTGGAAGAACACTTGATCTATCATGAAATAGATCGATGTTACAAATGTTGGACTAAACACAAGGAAAAACTAAATGAATCTATTGATTGGGATAAGATTTTGTTTTATGCATCATATGATAGAATTACAAGTATGGAAAATGATGAATTCTATATCAAGTATGTGATTAGATGTGTGAATGGTGATGAAGATCATATCAAGGAAACAATAATGAAATTTGTAGATGAAATTTTTGATTTTTGTAAAAAAGTTGAGAATTTAAAGAGTTGAGTAAATAATTCATTGTACGATGGTTGTACTAAATATACAGCATTTTTAGATATACTAAAACTATATAATTTAAAAGATATCACGTATGGAGTGAACCAAGTTTTACTAAACTATTTATCTATTGAATGATATGATCCTAGAAGATAATGAGATTATTTTCTGAACATATGACACTAAAAAAATGCTACGTTCAATGGGTATGATCTCTAAAAGTATACAAGACTATCCAAAAGATAATATAATATTTCTCAAGGACCAAAAAACATTGAAAATATCCCAAAGTGTAATGATTATTGACACAAGAATAATGAATCGGGTCTTCAAAAAATTTATAGTACTTCTCAATCATTCCAAGGTTCAGGAACATATATGGAAGTGGGGAGACTTCAAAAAAATTGTCTTGGAATGCAGATACTAGAGATAAATATGGAAAACTTCTCTACTTGGAAAACACTCCTCTCTAGAAAATAATTGATCATGAGTATCCTGAATTTGGAGACAAGTTGAGAAACCATCATCTTACACTATCTACAGATTGAGTGAATCCTTTTGTTTATCAAAGAATCACTCACAGTATAATTGTTTTTGGTTTTATATCTCACAAACTAAAAGTGTTCAATTGTTCTGTTATTGACCAAAACCACCAAATATTGAAATGTCAATTAAACTGAGGATGACCATTTCATTGGGATGTCCTAATAATTTTATATTGGTCCCAATATATATGGGGTCATGTATATTAGAGGAGGCCATAATGAATGGATTTGGATACTTGATTGAGGGGTCAAATCCCTTCAACATTTATAAAAAGAAAGTTCAATAATTAGGTTATTCTTTTGTAATATACATTACGTTACCTCATATTATTATTTGTTCACTACTTCATTTAAATAATCTAAATTAAATGTTTAACCACTTTTTTAGATAATGAAGACTTCACATGATGATACTCCCAATCCATAGAAACAATATGTTTCTGAAAATACTAGTGCCCCCAATGTATAGGAGAAACAACCTTCTGCATATTCCAATGCTACCATATAGAGGAAAATATTGATGGTGTTGAATCCAAGAAAATTGTAGATGATGAACAAATAGATTCCTAGAAAACACAAGAGAACCATATAATGATGTTTTTATAAAAAATTATTTAGGAAATCCATCATGTTAACCCCAACAAGGCCATGTTCAATAGTTACATTGGTCTCACCACTCACATGTGTGTGCTGATTGATGTAGATTTATAGAACAATGTTGTGTATGTTCTTAATAAATTGATTTTGGAAGAGATTATAATATCATTGTGATATACTTTATTTAATTTACTAAAAATAATAATGAAATTTCGACTTACTCTTTATTATCCCTTGTAGAGTGAATTTATAGTAGATGACTACCAAATGAAATTTGAATTCATGCATGTTGGAAAGGCTCATGGAGGCTTTCATAAAATTCTTAGGAAGTTTCATCTAAAAGATATTAAAGGGAAAATAAGACCACAATAACCAAATATGTATGCACACCTGATAAACCAAAATTCTTGGGATGCATTTATTGGTCGTTGTGAGGAGACATCATTTCATGTATATTGTGACTGCTAATAAATTTCATGACAATATGTGTATTAATCACTTTAATTAAGAATTGTAAATTTATGAAACAAAAACTAATTGCTAATAATAAGTAATAAGTAACAAAACCAATATACCCCTACCATAAATCAAGGATGGGGAATCGTTCACTTGAAAAAAAATTGGTACATATTTTAAATCTACTGTAAAACTTTTATGTGACATGAAACAACCAAATAATTATGTTTCACAATTTATATATAGATTGATGAATCAAAATAAAAATCAACTTCCATCCCACATCATTATCTATGGAAGGAAAAAAATTTAAATAAATAAGGGATACTAATATATGAAAACAAAAAAAAAATTATGGGAAGCATGTGTATGTATGACATAATAAAAAAATTATTTAACTTAGTATTACATAATAATGATAACTTGTTTTCCAATATTTTTTATCTGACTTAGACACAAGAACCATAATCGAATGTACCTAACTAATAACTACTATCAGTTCCCTTAAATCATCCATAATAGTATGTTTGTGTCATAGGTGTGGGTTTTAGCGTGTCACCCTGATTATATTTTGAGAAAATAAATGAACAAGGGGAAAAAATTAAAAGGCATGAGTATAATATCTTGAAGAAAAAATTAATTGGTGGTTATAATTGTTAGAAAATTTTATGGGAAGAAATTAAATAGAAGAGAAAACACAAGAAAAACCATTGCAAGAAGATCCATACACCCCGCCATCATTGAGGCAATACATTCCCATCAAAGAGCTGTCTTAAAAGAGGTAATCAAAATTCTTATTACTGTTTATGTGAAATTTGAATCAGGCAGACACTGATACCTTTCCTATAATGATATTCTACAAAGTGAGAATTATTGTTATTTATATTTATCAAAACCCATCCATCACATTGTTGTGAGGTCTACCATATTCAATATGCAAGGAAAAAATCTATAGAAAAGGAAAATTCCAATAGGTTATGTGAGAGTGGGGATTAATGTAGCTCATGATTTGAGTGATGAGCTAACTATTTCACCTGGTGTTGTGGATATTCATATGGTCAAAAAATATAATGTACCATTCATAGCATGGCTATTAAATCTTGTAAAAAACATGTTTATAAAGAGTTATTCATTTTAAATTAATTTTTCTTTAAAAACCATTAATAATTAATGAAAAAATGCTAAACTAATGAATGTTAATACAGATAGAAAAAGGGAAGGGATGGAATTAAATATCAAACCAAAATGATCTAAATGATAAGCTAACTAATCCAAAATATCTTCAAAATTTACCTTTACCCCACACCTTCAACTTCTATATTTACTAACATTAAATTTTCATAAAGGTACAACATTAGAAAATTTTGATACGAACATAGTTGATTTTGAAGAATAGTTGTATAGAGAGGCTATTACAGAATATATTGGTCATGATAATGTAAATGAAATCCTCACACATGAATGGCTAGGTGTTTCAGTTGTAAATGTATACATGGTGTTGGTTTTCATGATTTGTTTGTCTAATAGTTGATCTAATATGATAATTATATGACTGAATACTATTCATATTTATTACATTCATATATATGAATAATACTTTAATGTAAAACCCTATGTATAGAAATTTTAACTCATTTATCCTCAAATTACTTTTACAAAAAAAATCAAATTGGAACCAATGAAAATTAAATTAATAGAAGACAAGCTCACCGCAATGTTTAAAAGAAAACTTATAGATGATATTCTCTTATAAATTCCCATGGTGTAGGGGTAAAAATATACAATTTAATAATATGAAATATATTTTCATTTATTACATTACTTATTCCATTTTTTAGGTAGAATCGGTTACACATTATAGTAAATTTGGATACTTTAAAAATAAATTTTCTAGATTCAATGCATGGATCCCCAAAAAAAACAACCACACATGATGATGTTTATCAATTTTTAATAAATTACATAAAACATTTTACAACTAAAATTCAAGTTATAAATTTTATATTATGATTTAATGAAAATAATACTATGATATGTCTGGGTTACTAAGGATATCATGTTCAATATCCTATGAGATAATCTACACAAAAGATAACTTCCAAAAGTCATGTGAGAGTGGGGATTAACATAGATCATGATTCAAGAATTGAGCTACCTATTACACTTGATGATGAAAATTTTCATATGGTCGAACAAGATTTTGGAACATTCATATCATGGCCATTAGGTTTTTTAAAAAAACATTCCGACACAGAGGTGTTCATTTCTAATTTATTTTTCATGAAAAACCTTTAACAATTAATGAAAGAATGTTTGAACCGATGAATTTTATTAAATAAAAACCAAAGGAGGGGTGAAATGGAAGGTAAAATCAAAATGATATAAAGGATCAACCAAACAATCAAAAAGATATTTATAAATTACCTTTAACCCACCCATTTAACTTTCATATTTACAAATATTAAAGGGCCATGACGATTCAACATTAGAAAATGGTGTTATGACCATAGTTGATTTTAAATAACAGATGTATAGAGAGTCCATTATAGAATATATTGGTATAAATAATGTAAATAAAATAATCATGAATGAATGGATAGGAGTCTCATTTTTAAATGTATACATGAGATTTGTTTTAATGATTTGGTTGTCTAATAGCTGATATACTTTTGTAATTATGACTAAATGTTATTCATATTTTTTACAGGCATATATATAAATACTATTTGAAGGGAAATCCTATGAATAGAAATATAGACTCGTTATTCCTCAAATCACATATGTACATGAATTCAAATTGGAACCAAATAAAATTGAATCAATAGAGGAAAAACTAGACACATTGTTTTAAGGAAAACATATAGATGACAGACTCTTCTTAATGCCCATGGTGTAGGGTAAAACTATACAAGTTAATCATATAAAATATATTTTCCTTCATTTAATTACATATTCAATTTTTTTATAAAGCATTGGATACTCATTAAACTCTATTTAGATACTCTAAATATCTATTTATTAGATTTAATTCATGGATACCCAAAAAATAGACCACGTGTGATGAGGTTTATTATTTTTTCATAAATTTCATGAAAAGTTTTAAAAATAAAATTCAAGTTATATATTTTATATTAGGTTCTAATGATAATTATTTTATAATATGGAGGTATTAAAATATCATCATAATCATGGCATGAGGACAGTCCATGAATACAAGGAGCCTATAAACATCTACAAGTGGATAATTATTAGTGTATATATAATAAGATTTCACTATAAAAATGTATATGAGAAAAAAACACTTATTTTTATCAATGTTTACGCACTATATGAAATAGACCAATGGAAAATATAATGGTTTTTATGTTTGAAAATTTATAAAATATATCATATTCCATCAAAAAACTATCATCCTCAAAGATGCATTTTCAAAGATAATTACAAATTGATTTAAAATATTTATTAAACCTTTGTTTATTTATATATTTCTACTCCTATAAGGAATATAGGTAGTCCTCATATTCACAAGTGGAAATATATTCTTTAAAAAATGAATGTGAAATATACCTAGTGGCATAATTCATACATACATCATGAAAATTTTACTTCCTACTACTTATTTAGTTGATTTTATGATCATTTTATCTAATTTTTTAAGTTATTATCCTTATAATTTTTATTTGATACTTAGAAAATTATCCATAAATAATTTGTGACATGTAGGATTCAACCACGCCATAATAAGATACACGGTGTGTCCAATATGACTCAAAGTTCATGCTTTCAGTTTAAAATTGAAATTTTAGTGGAAAACACATGGCACATACTCAGAACTAAGTTAATGTATTCCGGATATTTTTATAATTTTAAATAATGATCCATAAGTCATTTTTGATCTATAGAAATAATTTGAACCTCAGTCAGACATATGATGTGACCAATATGACTCAAAGTGCATGTTTTCAGTTTATAAAGGAATTTTAGTAAAAACCAGAAGTGACATACTCAAAATTGAGAAAAAAATATTTAAGTTGTTTTAATACTTTATAAAAATAATCTATAAGTCATTTTTGATATATAGTAATCATCAAAACTTCAATCAGATGCTCAGTGTTACCAGTATTACTCCAACTGTGTATTTTCATTTAAAATTGACATTTTAGGAAAATAAGTAACATACTCAAAACTAATAAAAAAACATTTGTATTGTTTTGATACTTTGGGATAATTATCCATAATTAATTTGTGATGTGTATGAATTATTTACACATCAATTTGATACCCATTATTCCATGTATTACTCAAAGTGTCTGTTATCAATTTAAAATTAACAATTTTAGTTTAAAATTTGTATCACTCACTAAAAACAAAGAAAACATGATCAAATTATCTTGATAATTTAGTAAAATGATTCACACATAATTTTTGATGTGTAGAAATTAGTCTCGCATCAAAATAACACATGATGTGACCAATATGACTCAAAGTTCATTTTTTTAGTTTCAAATAACATTTAGTAAAAAACACAAGTGACATACTCAAAACCAAGAAAACACATTATGGTTTTTTTGATACTTTAGTAAAAATATCCCTAAGTAATTTGTGACATTTATAAATTAGTTTAAATTAAATCTCACAAATAGTGTGATTTCTATGACTCAAAATGTGTTTTTTTATTTAAAATTAACATTTAAAAAAAGACAAGATAAATACTAAAAATGAAGAAAAACATTTGGATTATTTTGATACTTTATGAAAATGATCCATATTTCATTTGTGACATGTAGGAATCAACTAAATCTCATTCTAATGCATGATGTTCCTAGTATGACTCAAATTTTCTATTTTGAGTTTAAAATTGACATTTTAGTTCAAAAAATATGTGTAACTCACTAAAAAGAAATAAAATGAGTTTTGATTGTCTTGATAATTTAAGAAAATGATTAAAAAGTAATTATTTACATGTAGTAGTTACTCTCACATCAAAATGAAACATAGTGTGACCGATATGACTCATAGTTCATGTTTTTAGTTTAAAATGACACTTTAGTAAAAACCAAGTGGCATACTTAATCCTAATAAAATGCATACCAATTGTTTTTAAACTTTAGAAAAATGATCCAAAATTCATTTGTGGCATGTAGGAATTATCCTCACCTCAATCCGAAGCATGGTATGATTAGTATGTCTCCAAGTGTGTCTTTTTATTTAAAATTGACATTCTGGTAAAAAATACAAGTGACATACTCAAATTGAATCAAACTCATTTTTATTGTTTTTATACATTATTCAAACAATACATAAGTCATTTTTGACTTATAGGAATCAGTCTCACCCTAATCTGGTGAAAGTTGTGTTTGATATGACTCAAAGTGCATGTTTTCAGTTTAAAATTGAAATTTTAGTAAAAAAATCACATCACATACTCAAAACCAAGAAAAAACATTTAGTTTGTTTCAATAATTTAATAAAATTATCTGTAAGTTATTTTTGAAATGTTGGAATTACTTGCACCTCAATCTGAAACATGGTGTGTCTGGTATGACTCAAAGTAACTACTATTAATTTAAAATTGAAAAATTACTACAAAATGTGTGTCACTCATTGAACACTAAGAAAACATAATTTTATTACCTTTATAATTAAATATAATTAGTCATAATTCATTTTTGAGATGTATAAATTTTTCTAACATCAAACTGACACATGATGTGTCCAGTGTGACTCAAAGTGTGTGTTTTCAGGTAAAAATGATATTTTAGTAAAAAAGAAAACTGACATACTCAAAAATATAGAAAAAAATTATATTATTTAAATAATTTTGTAAAATTATCTATAAGTCATTTTTGATGTGTAGGAATTATTCACACCTTAATTTGATGCACAGTGTGACTGGTATAACTCCACGCGTGTCTTTTAACTTTAAATTTTTATTTTAGTAAAAAATAAAAGTGACATACTCTAAACTTAGTAAATGAATTAATATTTATTTGATACATTATTTAAATGGTCCATAGGTTATTTATAACATATAGGAACTAGTCGGACCTTAATCTGATCCCCAATGTGACCGGTATGACTCAAAGTGTCTGTTATCAAACTAAAATTGACAATTTAGTTCAAAACATGTGTCACTCACTGAAAATTGAGAAAACATACTCATATTATCTTTATAATTTAGGAAAATTATTCATAATTAATCTATTACATATAGGAATAATTCTCACCTCAAACTGACACATGATGTGATCAATATGACTTAAAGTGTGTGTTTTTAGTTTAAAATAAAATTTTAGTAAAAAAGAGAAGTGGTGAACTCAAAACTAATAAAACACATTTATATTGTTTTGATACTTTATTAAAACAATCCATAAGTAATTTGTAACATTTTTTAATCATTCTCACCTCAATTTGATACATGGTGTGTCTGGTATGACTCGAAGTACATGTTTTCAGTTTAAAATCGACATTTTAGTTTAAAAAACATGTCATGTACTCAAAAATGAGAAACAAAATTCATATTATTTTGATACATTAGTAAAATTATCCACATGTCTTTTTTGATGTGTAGGAATCAGCTATACCTCAATCAGATACACGTTGTGCCTTGAATGATTCAAAGTGTCCATTATCAATTTAAAATTTACAATTGAGTTCAAAAATTGAGTCACTCACTTAAAACAAAGATAACACACTCGGATTGTCATGATAATTTTGTACAATGATTCATAAGTAATTTGTAACATGTAGGGATCAATCTCATTTCAAACTGACACATTATGTGATCAATATCACTCAATGTGTGAGGTTTAAGTTTAAAATGACATTTTAATAAAAAACACAACTAACGTACTCAAAAATAGGAAAATGCATTTGAATTATTTTGATACTTTAGGAAAATGATCTATATGTCATTTTTTGTGTGTAGGAATCATCAAAACCTCAATATGATTCATGATGTGACCGGTATGACTCCATGTGTGTAATTTTATTTAAAATTGACATTTTAGTGAAAAGGACCAGTGACATACTCAAAACTGAGAAAAATAATTCAGATTGTTATTATAATTTAAGAAAATGATCCATAAGTCATTTTTGATGTGTATGAATTATTCTCACCAAAATCTGATTCATGTTGTGACCACTATTACTAAAATGTTTGTTATCACTCTAAACTTGAAATTTTATTTCAAAATGTGTTTCACTCACTGAAACCCAAGAAAAAACACTCATATTTTCTTGATGATTTAAAAAAATATTAAAACTAACACACGATGTGACTAGTATGACTCAAAGGTCATGTTTTTAGGATAAAATGACATTTTAGTAAAAAAATTGAAATAATCAAAATTGAGAAAAATAATTTGGATTATTTTGATACTTTTTCACAATGATCCATAAGTCATTTGTGAAGTGTAGAAATCAGACACACCTCAATCCGACACATGGGGAGACCAAAAAGAAACAAATTGTTTGTTATCAATTGAAAATTGAATTTGTATTAATTTTTTGTTTCATATTTATGTTTAATTTATCTCTTTATCATATTAAAAACATAAGAATTTTTTTCATATATAGGTGGATTCTTTTTCTCAAGTTGGGGTGGTTTGTTTGGAAACTAACACCATGATCATACATTTTGAGAGGGGGTCGGGTGCCAAAGACAATGAAAAAATCAATGTTTTTGAATGTTTGGTGTAAATTTTTCATGCTAATATTATTGTACCGAACAATGTTTCAAATTTCAATAATATAGTTTTTTTATTTTTGATGTTATTTTTATTTCAATTTTTTTATTAATTTTCCATATCCTATATTTTTTTTGTTGTCTGTATTTTGTGTTGAAATGTGCTATAATTTTAACAACACACTGCATTAGCATGAACTTTATCATTTCTGGTTCTAGTGCTGGTAAAGGTAGATTTTTATCAGTGCTATAAATAGAATTGATAAAAGTGGACACCTTTTAATGGAGCTTAAATCAACAACACTTTTTTAGCATTTTTTTATGAATTTTTAGCTCTATTAAAATCTTTATCTCTAGTAGTGAGGTAAATTGTTTTATATTCTCATAGGATAATTGTTTTAATTATATATAACTGTATTAATAATTAATATAATTGTTCTATAATACTAAAACTATATATTATAATTTTTTATAATGAGGTATTTGATTATAAATGAGAATAAATATGAAAGATGTTGAAGACAAGATTCAATAATATCTAATGATTCACTATAATTGGTACAACATGGGAATATACAGCCAAAAACCCATTTGGTCAAAAGGGGAAAAAATAAAATACCAAAATACAGTAAAATAAAAAACCAAAATGATTTGTTCAAAAGTCAAAAATAAAAATAATAAACCAACCATTCAAAGTAATCTTAATGAAAAAAATAAAAACATACAAAAATCAAAATAAGACACATGTCTGGGTTGGTGCGCCTTGGTTTCCCATTTTTTGTATTCCATCATTCACCCCATTTTAATAGAACCCCCCCCCCTCAAAATACCCTATATATTTTCATATAACTACATGAAAAAAATATTTACTAATTATTCTAATTATTTTGTATTAAAAAAAATATTTATATAAATATTATATAAATTTGAATTATTTTTTACATAGACTAAAAAATATTCATGTTTTACATATTTTTATATACATATATATAATAATATATTTACTGGTTGTTATTATATTATATTTCATAAATATTTGCACATATATTTATATTTATTTTTTTACATTTTATAAAAAAATTATTTATCAAAAAAATGTTATTTTACTTTAAAAAAATAATTTTCTATTTTTTTAGTTATTTAATATATTTATAAATAAGATATTTATATAAAAAGTTCATAAGAATACAAAATTATTAAATATTTATATAATTTAATTATATTTTATTTAATATTTCTCCATCCCTGAAAATTCAAATTCTGAAAAATTTATGCAATTATACTAATTTCTTATATGATATAAGATTATATATAAATATATATCTATAAATCAACAAACACTCAAACATATTGGTGAGTCAAGTCTCACCCCTCCCCATAAGAAATTAAAATCATCAAGAGAACATTGTTTATTGCTTGGAATAGACTAAAATCTAAAATTCTAGATGACCCGAAGGCTTATCTCATTGTGGACCAAAATCTCTTTTTTGGAGGAGATGACCCAAAGGGATAGAGTAACATGTATCATTAAAAGTCACCATCCATTTTCAGAACTTCACACATCACCAATAGACACACTATATAATAATTATGATAACAAATATTAAAAAACATCTAAAAATAGTAACTCTGAATATCAAAAAATTAAATTTTATCTTAAAATTTAATTTTAAAACATAAATATCACAATATAAAACTACAAAAAATCCAAAAAATCCAAAAAATATAACAAAAATTATGGAAATATAATATAATTAACATCTCAGTGATAAGGATGTGAGAGTGGTGGTTAGAGATTGGAGGGAGAACCTACCACAGCTTGAAATGATGGTTGTATGTGGTATGGGTAGGAAAAAGTTTTTTGTCGGAGGTGAGGGGAGGGAGACGGTAGTAGAATATGAGGGAGGGGTCGGTAGGGAGCCATAATGGTAGTAACTGGAGTTAGATCCGTGCGGCAGGAGAGAGGGGTAACCCACCAGGGATCATAAAGACCCTGTCAAACCTTCACCATATTCCTGTTGTGTGACCAAGAAAAAATTCCAATAAAATATTACTCCTTGGTTCATTAATTGTAGTACGGGCCTATAGGGTATAACTCAGTGGTAGAAAACATGTGGGCTATCAGGAAGGTCAAGAGTTCAAGTCTCTCTGACTTCCTGCATGTATGTGTGTTGTATTTTCTTTATAGGTTTTCAACCCCCCCAGCTATTTTTAATAGTAGTTGTACAGTCTGAAATATCTATCATCTGTAATAACTCAAGCTAATTGGTTCCCCAATAAGAATTTCATTAGAATACGCAATTTGGATAAATAACACAACAGATGGGGAAGAAACTGATAATCTTGGAATCATGACATTGAAATTACTTTATGATTATATGGAAAGTTTTAACATTTTGAGGGAATTGTTCTATAGTGGGGTGGAGGTCGGTGGATCAAATTCCTAAAGGGAAACATTTTAAAACCACCACACACCTAATATATTTATAGATTTGATACTCATTATAAAGTAATATCATGATATGAGGGGTGGTATTTTGAGATATAAATCTATAAAACATTCTCCAAAAACAACAAGATCTTGAAGCATGTAGATTATGACTAAGAAAATCAGTTGAAAAAGGTAGTCTCTGTAAGGACTTGGAAATTCCATGTAATTTTTTTTAATTATATGGGAATTTTTGGAGACCGCGAAATCTAATAGTGCATGATTCCGAGGCCCAGAGTACCCAGAACGGTCCATCAAAGTTTTGTTAAACTTTAAACAGCGCGCATAAGCAGTTTCCCTGAAAAAGTGGAATAACTCTTAAATGGTTACTCAGATTGGAAATATAAGGGCACTGTTGTGCTCAGGATGGAAGTTTTACCCTAGGTGGGACTTATGTTTAGTCGGCATAAGATTACGGTGAGAAAACCCGAAAATGGCAGAGCTATAAAAAAAATTAAATAAATTATTTTATTTTTCAAATGCTTATAACTCACAAATGGTAGCTCAGATTGAAAATATGAGACCACCGCTAAACTTGTGAGGGAATGATTTATTAAATAATATACTAACTTTTGCCGGCATGGGCCACCAGTGAAAGTTATTTTCTGGCCGTAAATAAAATAATTAAGTGACAATTATTTTATTGTAAAATCCATAAATTTTAAACGGTAACTCGGATTGGAAATTTGAGAGTACACTTGGGTTCGTTTGGGCGTGTTTCACTCGGGCATAGCCTAACCTTGACCAGCGCGGGTCGAGGGTGACTATTAATAATTTTCTGAACATTTTTTGGATACGTTCAGTAAACGCGCAAGTGCTGTTTTGTAACTTTTGAACAGGTGCTCGGAATTGAAATCTGAGGATGTCGTTGAACTCGTAGCACCGATAATCGCTTAAGGAGACCTTCACTTTGACTGCAGTAGGTCCGAAGAAAAAGTTAGTTTTTTGGAAAATTTTAATATAATAAATAAAATAACTTGATTATTTTATTTTTATTCTATTCCTCCAATGAATGAGCAATAAGGTGGGACTGGTGATGTGTCAAGACAATAAATTTCTTGACACTCCAATATGAGTAACAGCAACCTTGGGGGAAATTAAAAATCTTCCTAATTAATGATCCCCATTAACTCTCTGTGACGTTACTTACCCTCCCCCTCTCCTAAAAATATGGAGCTAGGGAAGGGGTATCGGAGAGCTTCACCGAGAAACGAATTGTTAAAGGAATGTCGTGATGCCAGACCCTTAGAAGACGAAGCTGACCCAGCGGGAGGTGACGGACGACATCGAACCACCAATGGGAAACGTGCGATTGGCATCTTTGGGAGCCAGTCGCAGGAACTAAAAACACGGTACACCGGCAAGCGCGGATGATTATTCAACGTTCAAGGTAGGTTTTGTTGTTGATTTATACCCCCATGCCCCGTTATTGTCGACCCCATTGATTCAAGAACATTATTACCACTTGCTATTGTTCTAACGCGGAGGGTGTTGGCCAAAAGAACACGGCCTGACCCCTCCACAACCTTTGTGGAATCTTTGGTGGTCTTGAATCGATGGAGACATCCTAAGACAGGTGCGGGAATCTACAGAATGAAGAACAGGCCACCGGGGTGTGCCCAGTGCCCTGAGGAATGTCATCGGTGACCCGTGTCGGCGACCGGCACCGAAGGGGCTTGGAAGTGGTGGTCGGAACACCGGTCGGCCGTGAAGACGGTGGCGGTGCAACCATGACGTCGGAGAAGGTCCATAGCCCGTTGGTCGTGGTGGAGTGAGGGTGGCGGTCGACACACGGCTAGCCGCGTGACGGAGGTGGCAACCGGTGTCTGCGCTGCCCGGTGGAGAAGGGTCACGGCACGATGCTGTATCGGTGATGGAGGGGAGGTCGGCTCTCTGCTGGTCGTCGGTGAAGGCGTGGCATGCAACCACATTGTGTGGAGGATGCCCTCCATCTGGACAGCCGGGGAGTCAAGCAAGTCGTCGCACCATGGACCGCCGCATCGCGGGCCGCCGCACCATGGACCGCCCAGCGGGCTGGGCCGTGCTAGCGGGTCGGGTCATGCCGGCAGGTCAGGCCGCCCAGTGGGCTAGGCCAGGTTGGACCCCAGGCTATACTCGGGTCGGCCCAGGCCGGGTTGGTCCGACCAGGCTAGATCGGACCCGGACCAACTTCCACCATTTTCACTCTTCCGACCATATCTTGAGCTACATGCATCCATTTGATGAACCTTCTACGGCACCAGAAACCTTGGATTGAGACATTCATTTTGGTATAACCCACTTGAGATTTGGATAAAGTTGGGGTATGGCCGAGTTGGATGGAACACAAATCCAACTGGGCCCTCGGGACTAAAATGCCAATAACTTTTAGACCGGGCGTCTGATTGACACATTGTCTTTTGTGTTGAGGCCCCTTTTACGTAGAGGTACTTTGGGATACTTCTTCATGGGACTTCGTTGAAGTTGTAGTATCGACTTATGGATTGAGGAGAAGACCCTCCCGAAATCAAGTGAGCTTAGTGCGGGAACCCTGTAGCTGGATGTATCACGAGAAAGGGATCATGTGTGGGTCTGTGCATTGGGATCCTATATAGATATGTGCTTTGGGATCCTATGTGGTTATGTGCTTTGGGATCCTATGTGGGTTTGTGCTTTGGGATCCTACATGGGTCTTGTTTGAGAGTCCCACTTGGATCCGCTCTAGGAATCCACGTGGAACTACTCTAGGATCCTACATGGGTCTGCTGTACTAGGATCCTATGTGGGTCTGATGATTTAGGATCCTATGTGGGTCTGCCTCTTAATAGAGTAAGATGATTCAGTAGTTACATCTAATCATCTTTATTACCGTACCTAAGTTATATCTGGTGTGAGCTGAGTACTTACCTTTGCGGTGATACCTTTGTGGTATTCTTCTATGTGACGTACCTTTTTGGTACTTACCTTCATAGTGATACCTTTGTGGTATTATTTTGTGTGTTATAACATTGTGGTACTTACCTTCATGGTGATGCCTTTGTGGTATTCTTCTGTGTGGTGTACCTTTGTGGTACTTACCTTCGTGGTGATACCTTTGTGGTATTCTTCTGTGTGGTGTGCCTTTGTGGTACTTACCTTCGTGGTGATACCTTTGTGGTATTCTTCTGTGTGGAGTACCTTTGTGGTACTTACCTTTGTGGTGATACGTTTGTGGTATTCTTCTGTGTGGCGTACCTTTGTGGTACTTACCTTTGTGGTGATACCTTTGTGGTATTATCTTGTGTGGCATTACCTTTGTGGTACTTACCTTTGTGGTTTTACCTTCGTGGTATTCTTTCCTTTGTGGAATAGTTGAGCTTTGGGCTAGTGAGTTGGGCCTTGTGTTTCCTCATGAATGAGATGAGTATACTTAATAACTTAGGTATATGTATGGTAATATACCTAATTAGGGTTGACTATTGTTTCCATGCTTTATGGTTTATCCTTTGTGGGTTTCGGGAGACCTTTGGGGGTCTCGGGGTCCCTACTTAGTATCGTTATACTCACCCCTACACGAGCTACGCTCGCACCTTGTTGTTTTTGGTTCATACAATGGACAACGCTAACTGCGGACAAGAGTACCAGGACTAGAGTTTTCTTGGATGTGGGCATTAGATGATGCATATCGTAGAGACAACTGTTAGAGATCTGTACCTACCCTTCATGTAGGATACTTGGCGGGAGTTCACAGGAGATGTTTCAGTTTACTTGTACTTCTCAGTTTTCTTGTACTTTCTATTTGGGATTGTATTCTGACCCCTTTTTCTTACTGTACATACTCTTTTTTACTATACATTTTACTTGTGTTCATATCTTGATGTGTTCTTGGTTATGTGTGTTTACAGGTTATAAAGGCAATGCCTTCCTGGTTTTAGGGAATACGCCTTTTGGTGCTAGTCGCCAACCCCTGGCCTATGGAAGGCGGGCTTGGGGTAGTCACGACACGGGCCCCGGGGGACAGGTCGTGACAGTATCATGTTTTATAGATTTCGACAACCCAATTATTTTTTTATTTTTAGCCAAAAATTTGATTTAATATTTTCATTTAACATTCTTCATCAATCAAATTTATTGGGTTAATAAACAATTTTCTTTTCTTCAAAACATAAATTAACTCATTTGTGTTGGGTCCATAAATTATTGACCCACTAGTGAAATGATAATTGTGATATAAAATAAACTATAAAAAATGAGAAAATAAATATCACCAGACCTAATAAGAAAAAACCGCCAAAATGAAAGTGATAAAAACCCACGGGAAAATATAAGGATGATTATGGGTAGATTTGGGTACACGCTCCCTCAATATTAAAAAGATAAAACCCTCATAACTATCTCTCTTGAATATTTAAGGAAACCACCTCAAAAATACCAAAAAATAATGGGATATGATTCTACTGATTGGTGAGTATTGGAGGTGGTGAGATGCTATAATTAGAGGTTAATCTTTCCTTTTATAGGACACTTCCATCCCTACCCATCCCTTCTCTCACTGCTCTCAATGGTTGGTTGGGTTGGCAACCCACCAAACTAGCCACCGCCTACCCTCCCTTTAACAAATCAAGGGGACAATGGCACTCACCAAATGAACAACTAATTACATATCTACCACTTTTAGATTTGATTGTGATCCAATTAGATCTTCACAAATCATTTCCATCTACCAAACATGCTACTTATGTCTCTGCGATCCACTCAAGGATCTTCTCCATCTGAACTTATCAGATTCAATCTCCATAGTTAGGAAATCTACCATATTTTATTTAGTATGAATTTTTTTCATGTACACACTTCACCACACCTTAGAAAAAGTGATATTGTATACCAATGTGCTTCATCCTATAATCAAAATATGGATTCCTTAGAGTGTTCAAGTTGTTATAACTGTCACAAAAATAATGGAATCTTCCCATGTCTATGCTTGAGTTCCTCCAAGAACCTTCTCATTAAAATTTCTTATTTATGGTCCTATGTAGATGTCATGTACTCCACCTCCATCATGGAAAAATCAATAACTAACTTTAACTTTGAAATCTTGCTCACAACTCATCCTGAAAGAATAAACACATGGCAAGTTGTGGATTTCCTCTTTCCAAAATCACCTAAGAAATCTGAATCAACATAGCCTGTGATAGTGAAATATAATCCTCTATAATAAAATGTATCATCTTAAGGTATCGATGATTTATCTCGGTATTTTGTTCATCGTGTTTTAATGCCCCTATCTTGGATTCTCCATATACAGACTAACTCCTCCTACTGCATGTGCAATGTCTAGTCTAGTGAAAACCATAGGGAACATCAGACTCCCCATTATAGATTCATACTATACTTGAGACATTTTCATCCTATTTTCTTTAATTCTAGGTTTCATCATATAGGATAACATAAAATTAACAGGAAGTGGGGTAGATATTGTCTTACAATCATGCATGATGATGTGTGTCAAGAATTTCCATAAGTAATTCTTCTATGATATCCAAATAATCCCATTATTTCTACATTAGTAAATCAGTATCCCAAGAATCTTGTTTTTTGGTCCCAAGTCCTTCATATGTGAATTCTTATCCAACTATGCCTTCGTCTCCTAGATATGATCATTTTTGGGGCCCATAACCAACATTTAAACCACATAAAATAGAAGAATGATGAAATCATTACCATTAAAACACCTTAAATATGTGAATGGATCTGAATGAAGTAAGTTTTATCCAAGAATCATGATATAGGAATCAAATCTATTGTACCAACAACTTGACACCTGTTTTAGACTATACCGGGATTTTTTCACCATGAAAACCAAGTTCTCTTTTCCTTGTTATGGAAGAAATTTTGATTGGATCATATATATTTCTTTATCAATATCACCATGGATAAAAGAAATATTCACTTCAAACTACTATAACTGTAAACTTTATGTGGAGAACATTTTCAGAACTATTCAAATTGTTGTTAGTCTAATTGCATGATAAAATAATTCATTAAAATCAATGCATGCCTTCTTAGAATATCATTTGACCACCAGTATTGAATTACAACATTCCACAGAGTCTTTTACATCTCTCTTTATTTTAAATACCCATTTTTTATGATATCATTCATTCCATGTGGTAATAGAACAAGATCCTAAGTATTTATCTTGTGTAGGGCTTCAAGTTCCTCCAGAATCGCCGTTATCCATGAGGAAACATAAGGACTCTAGGTTTCCCACACAAAATAATAGGTATCTCAATACTTAATCAATAATAAGTATTCAATATTTCTCTTGGTGAAACAGTTCGAGTTCTATATGGGATCTATTTTCTCTTAAGTTAACTGTCATGGTCTAGACTCAACCAGTACTTGATCACCGTGCTCTAGTGATGCCTCAGAGGAAACTAGTTCAAACTTGGATTTTCCTCCACCTTGATTATTTTAGTTTTTTTATTCTATTTCTCCATGTATCTTTTAGTTATAATTTTTAACTTTTCATCTGAAAAAGTGGCAACTCTTTTAATGATACGTCTATGAGTAGTGGGGTCCTACAAACGATACCCCTTCACACCGTCAGCATATCCCAAGAAGATACATTTCCTCAATCTCAAATCCAACATATATCTTTATTGGTAATTAAACAATGCAAATACAGGACTTTCAAGATTATGTAACTAGGAATAGTTAATGAGTTTACCAGTACACATATTCATTAGTGTATTCAAATTAATCACCACTGAAGCATATCAGTTTATGAGATAACAGGTAGTATTCACTACTTCTACCCAAAATGTTTTAGAGATTAAAAAAATATTCCACATTGACCTTGTTCTATCCAATATGGTTATGTTCATCAACTCTACCACACCATTATATTGAGGAGTGTATACCACCATGAACTGTCTCTTGATTCCTTCTTATTGAAAAAAAAGGATCAAACTCCCCTCTTGTATAGTCTCCATCATTGTTAATCCTCAAACCCTTTATCATATTTCTATATTCACATTCCTTCCCTGATTTTAAGGTTTTGAATACTTCAAAAACATCTGCTTTGGTCTTGATTGGGTATACCCAATATCTCTGGTAATAATCGTCAATGAAGGATAAAAATTACCTTGTTCCTCCAAGGGATATATCAATCTTATAAAAATGTTATAATGGATCAACTATAAGATCTCATTTATTCTTTTTGTTGAAGTCCCAAACTTTAACCTATATTTATTTCTCAAAACCTAATGCTATCAAAATGGAAATGATGCCATTTTAAGCCTAGTAAACAACTTCTAATCCATAATAATCATTATTCCTTGTTCTAATATATGGCCAATCTTTCGATGCTAAAATATCGTCAACTCTTTTTTAGAGGGAGTTGATGTGATAATTATCTCTACCTCCTTATACATTTCACCCATAAAAATGTATATGTTCTTATAGATCTTATCAACCTTCATAAAAAAACCTTCCCTTCATGATTCTCATCACTTCATTCTCAGTGCGATTATTACATCTGATATCATCAAATTTCCCTATAGAAAATATGTTCTTCTTCAAGCCTTCAATGGGAATACTCATTGGATGGTTTTAATAATACCATCATGCATATTCAGTTTGATGGTACCATATCCAAAAATCATTAGGGTGTGATCTTTCCCCATGTACACAAGTCCTTTAGGGATAGTTTCATATTGATCAAACCATTCCTATAAGGATTTAAAATGCCATGTTTCTCCCAAGTCAATTATCCATTTTTCTTTGAGTTGTTTCATGTTTCTAGTAGTCATCACCACTTCATTGGATAGTATATATCCATTTCTATAAGTTCTCACCATATTTATTTCCATGTCACGATTCTAGATCCCACTAGAACCATGCTCTATCATCGCATTTTTTATTCCTTCACTAATTTCTAGAAGAAAATTATCTTTTATCAACACAACATGCATCTTCATTTTAATCAATAGAAAATTATTCTCATTGAATTTCTCAATGTTGAATTTCACTAAATATGTACATACCATTAGTCTAGAACCTCCTCTATTTCAAAATGGTGTAATTAATAATCTCAAAAAAAATTCTAATGTCACATATCAACTAGAATCACAATAATATAGCATACTAAAATTAATTAGAATTATTAATACCCAAAAAAGTGAACATAACCAAACCAGAACATTCCTTTGATACCACTTTTTGGGACTAAAAATGATTGTTCCATTTTTTCATCAATAACTTTCAGGTAAAATAAAGTACAAAAATGCAAAAAAACACTATATGTAATGTGGAAAACCCACCAAAACAAAAGGGATAAAAAACCACGGACAAATAGAAGGATCACTATGGGTAAATGTGGGTACACACTCCATCAATATTACAAGGAGAAAACCCTCATAAATAAATTTCATGAATATGTGGTGAAACCACCTCACATAATACCACAAACTAATGGGATATGATGATGTTGATTATTGAGTGTTGGAGGTGTTGAGATGTTGAAATAGGAGGATGTTATTTCCTTTTATGGGCTACTTCCATCCCTACATATCCCCTATATGACTACCCTCAATGGTTGTTAGGGTTGTAAACCCACAAAACATGACCCCACCTTCCCTCCCTTTAACAAATCAAGGGGGCGATTTCAACCATTAAATGAACAATAGTAGTGAGTTTGGCCAAATTATTCAAATAAAGTTGAAATCTGGAATGTTGATGTTATTCGACATGCACTTTTGATCAGTAAATTACCATTTCATTGATTTTTTTGGAATATATATTTATGTTGGACAAAACTATCAAGATCATACACACCTATATGACATTTTCTTGATCCAATGCTAATAATATATGGTCAACCAACCAAGGATGTATTTTTAAGAATTTAATCTATTTTTTTCAAATCCTATGCATGACCTAGTATATAATGTATTGAAATCAGTATTTTGAATAATAATATGTCAAGTTAACCTATGGATTTAGTAGGGAATAAATTTTTGATTATCATAGTATAGAATATTATCATGTTTCTCTATATATGTGATTTTATTTACATGTTTTCATGTTTCTATTCTTGGAGGTTTCCCCTATAATGTTACAAAAACATCCATCCAAACCCAAATTCATATTGATATAAAATATAAAATTATTTATCAATTTAATTAGTTAGTAAACATATAAGTAAAACAACTACGGATTTATAAAACCTTAAAACCTTATAGTTAACTTTTATAATCCTTTTAGTCATGTAAAAATCTACAAGCTTCAACCTCCCTTAGTATTTGGAAAATATTTTAAAGCATTATATCTCAATGTAATACCACTCATATATCATGGAAATATTTTATGGATACTATAAAATCCTACAACATATTAGTTTTTGGTTCTAATGTCACCCTTTCATCATCATATCCACCCCTTCCCAAGTGGGAAAACACATCACCATGTTAAAGGGTTACACATGTTGATTAAAAAAATTCAATATCATGATACTCAATTGAAAGAAATGATGATGCATATTTCATGATCACTATGAGTATTTTCGTCACCTATTTTAATTAATCACATCTATATTCTTGTCCACTTGTCTTTGTTTGACAGGATCAATTCAGACAAATATTTATAATATGTAATTTTGATACCAAAATCATAGTCATATTATATTCACTTCTTGATCCCAAAGAGTAAGGTCACATCATATACTAGATTTCATCTTGATTATCCATCATTGTAAAATAAATTATGAAATGAAATTAAAATGATTGTGTTTTTGTATACAAAAACCGCCTTTTTAAGGAAAAAAACACATTCATTGTAGACCCTCATGCACATTTTCTTCACCCATAATCTCAAAAAATCAGTATGTTTAGACATATGAATACTATGATCAAGAATAATAGTGTGGTGGTAGTATTTTGATCACTCATCAAATATTATCCCCTTTCACTTTATTCTCATCACTTTGATATCCCAAAAACAAAAAACTCATTCTTGATCAATAGATATAGAATAATCTAGGTTACGTAATCATAGAGGAGGAATTTTAATGTCATGGATCCACCCCACCCCAAAGAACAATTTTTATTATGTTGAAATGAAATAAAATGGAAATCCAATTTTTTTAGTATGATTTATAAATGTTAGTTAAAAATTAAAATGAAACTTGTTTATGTATTTTAAGAGAAAAGAAAAATACATAAAGAACACTAAATATAATATAATTTTATAAAGAAATGAAAGTTTTATTTGAATCAATCTTACTTTGACCGACATTTTCAATTTTAATTTATTAACTATAGAAAAAATCATTTCCATTATTTATGGAGATTTTATTTCCCTATAAAATTAATACCAAATTTATGAAATCAAAAAAATATTATTTATATAAAAATCCCCTAGGGGCGTATCCTAGTGGTTATGTCGTTGAGGGGTCTTTCAGGAGGTCACAGGGTTAAGTATCCTTGAGTACTTGTAGATGTAGTCATTTCTTTATTTCTTTGTAATCCCCTCCCCTGAACTGTTGTAATATATTTTATATACAAATATTAAACCCAATATTTTTAATCATGCACACGGATAAATGATTAGGTCTAATGAGTTATATTTTTTATTCTCATTTTGTGAATCTATAAATTTATTTAAATTGAGATAATAAAAATTTGAACTAAAAAAATATATACTCGTTCTCAAATTTATCAAAATAATAAAGAATTAATTTATAAAAAAATAATTATAATAACAAAAGTTTAATGTAAAACTTCAACCAGAAAGGGAAACAATAATTTCCATAAATCTAATATTTTATTGAATTTAGAATCCTTAAATTTTAATAAATTCTACTAATAAAGTCATTAGATTCAAAAAAAGTTATGTTATTAATAGGTCAAATGAGGAACAATGTTTTTCATTTACTAATGAAAATGCACCATACATAGTTCATTAAATATATTTTATGACAACAGAACACAAAAGTTTAGTATATATAATATAATAATTAAGTGTCCTTCTTTTATTTATATATATAAATATAAACTTTGAAAAGGATTTTAATATACATAATACATATTATATATAGTATTATTATAAAACATGTATAACATTATATTTCACATCACCTTTTGAATAATTAAAACATTAATAATTAAAATACTAGAAATTATAATATTGACATTTATAATACTTTCATTTATTTACCATATTAACATTTATATATAATTCACAACATATAATGGAATAGACATAATATTAGCAATAATAACGTTTTAAAAAATATACATTTAATATATGAGAACATAGTGTTTTCGATCCTACCTTATTTTCATTTATAATATTTTGTCCCTTAATTACATTTATTTTCATTTATATATTAGCAGTTATAATGTTTACTCCCTTATTTATATTTATTTATGATATTATTTGTGATATTTGAATATATTTTAAATTATAATGTTGATTTTTTTTGCATTTATTTATAATGTTCATTGCATTATTCCTCTTATTTTATATATTTTTAAACTATGTATTTGAATTTATAATGTTTTGTGACCTTTTCACATTTATATATAATATTAATTGATGTTTATTATATTAGGGATGATGAATACAAAATAAAAATCAATATCAAAAACCAAACACAAAAAACAAATAAATAAATAATGGAGAAAAATCCACATGACCCATGTTGAAATTGGTTTTCAAAATTAAAATTTTTTTCAGGTTTTCCATGAAAAATTATTTTAGCTTATTATTATTATAAAAATTTATTTTTTGTGGGATTATATTTTTTGTTCATTCATATGGGATTTCTGGAAAGACCTATGTGTTTTATTATCATTATGATTTGGGTGTGGCCTGGTGTGCATGCATGATCATAGGGTTCTTCCTATGTATGCCATTGTCCATTGATTATCAATGATCCAACTGATCTTGTTTGTAGTTGTTATATTTTGTTGGTGTAATTATGCACACTTAGTAAACACGAGTGATCCAAATTGTTGTCTCTTATCCTCTCTGTTGTTTCCATGTGGTCTAAATTTCATGTAGACGGTTAAACCATTCTGATCTTCATGACCCTTACAATATCTCTTGACCAAATGCATTTCTATTTTACCTTCCATTAGTCTCATTTCCTTCTAGATTGCTTATATTCTTATGTATATGTCTCTTCATATGGTGTTTACTTGAAGTATTATATAGAGATAGAATTTGTGCTTCCTTCATCTTCCATTCAGAGAGAAGATAGTTTGAAAGAGAGGGAGAAGATATGGAACCACTCTTCCATGTCTACACACTGCATGTTCTAACCATTATCTCTGGTGGAGAGCTTGACCCTTGCGATCTCTATTTCGACTGAAACTTCTTCAAGATTATAAAACTATGGTAGTCCTACTTCTCCTTCAAAATATATGGGATCTAGTATTATTCCTTTTATATTCTGGTTTTACATTGTATTTAGTTTTTTTCTTTACGATCTGTGTGTAGGTTTGGCCTGCATGAGCTTGTATATTAAGGTAATCATTGATGGGGTTGTTCATAATAATATCCAAGATCCAATGATGATTTTTATATGGTTACAAGGTGTTTAAAAAAAATTTCTTCGAAAATCATGATTTAGACACAAGATGAATTCTCAAGTTGGCACAGAAAAGAAAAATAGTAAAGAACACCAAGATATAACATGCTTCAGATCAATGTAATCCTACATGAATGGTGATAACACAACCTAGGAAAGATTCTTATTAAATAAGAAGAACCAAGAATATATAGACTTGAAATGAGGGAAGAAAAAAATGAGAGAAGCAATCTGAGGAGGCTAGTCTTGCTAAACTAAGTGGCAGTGATGAACTCAGTCACATGGAGTTAGCACCATCCACTCTTGGATGAATTCTTGAACACACCCATCATTAAGGATTTAAAATTTGAAAACCAAAAATAAAACACTTACATAGCCATATTACTATACTGAAATCTGGTTACGATTGAACACTACTAGAAATAAAAGCATTTGTGATGGGTCTTTTACACCATGATCCCATCGAAAAAGGTCATTTTTATAGGGTCTCATCACAAATGAATATTTGTAGAAAATGGCATCACAAATACTTTATCTGGGTTTTTTTTAAAACTTTTTTCTATGGGCTCGTCAAAAATATTTTTTACGATTAGCCCATCGTAAAAAATTATTTGTGACAGGATTAACACCCCATCATAAAAACATAAAAAAATAAAAAATAATAATAAAATTTATAAAATTTAATAAAATAATACTATTAATAATAAAAATAATATAATAAAATGATCAAATTAATAATAATAACTAATAAAATTAATAAAAATATATTTAAAATAATAAATAAAATAATAAAAACTAACAAAATTAATAAAAAAACAATATTCAAAAAAATATAAATAATAATAATAATAAAATAATAATAATAATAATATAATAATAGTAATATAATAATAATATAATAATAAAAAAATAAAAAATAAAAAATAAAAAATAGTAAAATAGTAAAAAATAAGAAAATAATAAATAAATAAAAACACTTGAAATAGAAATATTACAAAAAAATTACATTCAAATGTTTATCATAAAAAGTATATAAATCATGGAGGGGATCATCTACAGAAGTTGTAGGAGATTATGGAGGGAACTCTATCCCTAAACAATGAGTCAGACATCACATGTACTTCATCGTTTGCTCGTGCTGTTATCGTTGCCATCGACACATCTCCTCCTTCTGTTGATGCTGTTATCGATGGAGCTCTTCTAGCTCCCTTCAAATTGTCTATATAAGCTCATCCTAAGCTCATAGTTGCTTCTAAAACTGTATTGTAGATGATGATGAATCTCTCTGAGCTCCTCTCTAGCTACATGATGACATAATATTAGTACCATAATAACTACTAGGCATCAATCGAGAGCTGATACCAACAACTCAGCCTTTCTCGAATGTATACTGAGTCACCTACATCCATGATGCATCATCAAATTCTGTTGTACTAGAGGTCTGATCCTAGATATCGGCCTAACTCTTAGCATGTGTTTGAGACGTCACATACTCATATAACTGCGTGAATTTAATTTTAAAATTAAAATAGTTAAAATACTTTTTCATTTAATTTTAAAAGTAAAAAAAGTATATTAACCACAATATGATGATGGAGATCATCTCTAATCTCTCCAGTGATAGGATCATCATACATCCTCCTATAAACATTGAACTCCATAATATCATGTTTTTTGATTTCCTATATGATTAAAAAATAAATAGTTTACATTTAAAGATATATAAATTATTAAAAAATGTACTTACCAAATTTTATCAATTCATACTGAATATACAACTACTAGCTCGATGTGTCACCTCCTATCACCCCCAGTTTTTTCGACCTAATGATGATATCCTCTGAAAAGTAACTCTTATCCAATATGAACATAATCCATCTCATACCTGAGATGAGATGTAATCTGGTTGGTGGGAACAACAAGACTAATCAAATTCTGTGACTCCTTCTTTCTGTATTGTTGTCCTCCTCATATTATGAAAACATCGATGGAAATGCTCACATATACAGTCCTCCCATGCCTCCAAGATAAATTACCACATTTTATCATTGACAAGATACTATAAAAACTATAAATAATTGATAATATCAAGTTATTAATTAAATAAATCTCAAAATAACTATTATTTATTTATGTACCATCCAATAATTGAACATGTGGTGTTTAATATCAATTTGAATTTGATCCCACATGACCCATGATCCATAAAAATTATTCCACAATATAGCACTTACCTGTTCAAATTCTATATGTGAAAATCTAAGAAAAAAGACAACAAATAATCATACAATTAGTATATAAATAAATTAAGGAAAACTAACTAAAATTCCCAACTAAACATACCTCTTTATGCATGGATTGAAATGAAGATGTAGAAATCGCTCGGTGATAGGGTCAGGAATCATAAATGTTGCAAGACCACAATCCCTCCAAGGAGTCTCTAAACCGCCAACACTCTGAGGGTCAAATGATCCAACGTCATGCTCATCACCAGGTAGATCAACCTCCTCCAACTCACAAAATATATCTGAGTCCCTCTAAAACATGAAATGACAGTTATAAAATAGTTGAAAACGACATTATATATAGATATATATTAAATATTATTATAAATATCATTTAACTATGCAAATTTTCATCTTCATCCCCATCTCTATATATAAAAGTTTCAATATCTTCATATTCCCCCTCAATATAATCAATTTCTAAAGGATTTTAAGTTTCATAATAGCTATCAATTTCATACTCATTTGTTACATCAATAATTTAACTGTCACCATATACCCTTAACTGAGTGGTTTTATCATCGATATTCATCTCTCTTAGTGGAAAAGATGGATTTGGAGTAGTTTCTTGAAAAAAAAATAATTCCATGCACTTCAGCGGAACCACGATCATTTTGAATAAACTTATTTTCCTAATATTTAATTTTTATTATGCTCCACCAATCACTTAACTCTCTTGAAGTAGAATAATAATTTTCATAATAAATTTTATATGCTTGATGAGCTAATAAAAATGGTTCATTTACAGCAGAAAGGTTTCTATATTTAATATCAATTATTCCATGGTGCGGATGAATACACAATCCTCTCTCAGTATCCAACCACTGACATTTAAACATCATTACGTAATTCTATCCTAGATAACACGGTTCAATTATTTCTTCTAGCGAGCTGTAAAAATCAACTTCACTTTCTCTATGATGAGATCCTCTCAAGAAAACACCATTATTAATTGTTTTTTTATTCCCCATATGCAAGTGTATAAAATTGAAAACCATTCACCACATATTCATTATAATACTTAACCATTTTTCATGATGGGTTACTCAATACACGCAATCAATTATCAATTTTATTATCATTTTGATGTACCTGAAAATTTTTAAAACAATTATCAATATAACATGTAATAAATTTATTTTATATTTTAAATCATAAACAATTTATTTGACTGGTTCTTTAAACCAATTGGAAAAATTATTTTGCCGATGTTCTTCAAGTGAATATGTTTTAATTTATAGAAACTATTTCTTGATATGATTATCATACAATATAAAAAATAAAATAATATTAATTTAATATAAAAAATATTATTTAATAAGTTATAGGATCACTCATAGTACAAATAATTTCATTTATTCATAGTTGAGCAGAACATATGTATGATCCCTTTGATGTTCATCATCTGAAAGTCATTGTTTATGAACTCCACCAAAGCCAAGTTTGGGATGGTTAAAAATCGAAAATTGATTGTTCATTTCATCATAAAAATTTTCCTAATTACATCCCATGTGGTTATGTTTTTGAGGTATATTCGGATTTAAAATAATTAGATCAAAAAAATAAATTTCCTCCTACAAATAAGCTTATGCAATTGATACTTAAACCTATGCATTATTACATAACTTTTTCTTCAATTTATGCATGCATATCTAAAATGGGTACACCCATTGGAATTATACCAGGCCTCTATATTTTTATTCATGTGGAAAATGTAATATCAAATGTTTCATTGAATTAAAGAAAGTCGTCAGGAATATTTTTTCTAGTTTTCATAAAATTAAAACAACATCTTTTTGTAATATACTTAGTGCATCGTAGTTCGTTATTGTCAAAAAAAATATCTTAGAAAAAATATGATATTTCTATTATCTCATACCGAATCATAGAATTAAACAAACATATAAATTCAATTGATATAATTATTTCCATTATAACATGACAATATTGACTTTTTGATCCGATAATTTGACCATTTCTGACAAATCTAGAAAAATTGGAAACATATATATCTGGAAGACTCAAATCTACAATCCACTTACAAAATAATAAATTATTTTTTTGGAAACTATATAAGTTTATTTTAGCTTCATTAACTTCTATGATCTATTATTTTCAAACTGTTCATTTTTTGGTCTCCTAAAAATTTGGGTAATATCTAATCATGCCTTTTCATTATCTTAGGTATTACCAAGTATTCCTAAAACTATATAAAATTTATTATCAAAATATTTCTTTTTAATATGCATGACATACAACATGTAAAGAGCCAACAAATCAGACCAATATTGCAGATCCAAAAAATGCTATGTTTTATCTAATTGTGTTTTTTTCCAAAACTATCAACTTTATGTTGATTTATAATTGGTCCAAATGTAATTCAGGGAAATGAAGAGACAAAATTTTTTACTCATTACTTGAGATCATTATTGGAGGTCCATCCCTATCAATTGTGCCTTTTCTGAAATGATATCTATTCCTCCAAAAAGGATGATCATTAGGAAGAAATATTTGATGACAGTAGAAGAAACAAGATTTTCTTCCATTAATGATCATAAGCTCTTTGATGTTTCTCAAAAAGTAAGGAAATGATTTTGGATCATATATACTCAAACCAAATAACATTCTATATCCTAGTAAGTCACTAATTTTCCACATCAATGTAGCTTTCAGTATGAAATTATGTTTCTCAACAACATCATATGTACTGACACCATTACTCCATAATAAATTTAAATCATCAATCAATGGATTAAAATAAATGTTGATATTCTTTTTCATATTTCCTAGAATTAATAAGGTCAAAACATATATGTTGCATTCATTAAAATACAAGGAGGTAAATTTTACAGATTTATAATGATGGGCCAATAAGAATATTGACTACCATAAGAATCAAATGGATATAAACTATTAATAGAAAGACCCAATCACACATTTTAAGATTCGAAAGCAAAAGAAGGATTTATTTGGTTAAGATATTTCCATGAATCACCATCAGCAGGATGGTTTAATCCTTTACCAGTTAAAATATTGGTTTTTTCCGTGATATCAAGGATGTTGTTCTCTAAGATATAAATAAATGTTGAAATCTTGGTTTAATCATAAAATACCTCAATTTTTTTATAGAAATTAATCCAAACATCCCTAGTTGATGCTCTTTATACCTTGATTGTACACATGTAGGAAAACTAACAAATGAATCAATTTCAGTATATTATAATATGAAATCATTTGAATATGAATTAATCTTCTAAAAACTAAGACCCAAATTACGAATAAGCATCTTGATCTCATAGAAATTTGTAGGTAACACATTTCCCTCAGGTAATAGTGCTTTAACTAAAGAGAATATCTAATCCAAACACCTATTTGACATTCCATTATCTTATTTAACAGCCATAAATTTTTCAATCACTTCAAATTTCCTTATCTTGAAACCAATATAAAAGGTTTCCATAGCAGACTTCAACAACTCATAAAATTGGGATGGTTCCAACTCTGGAGTTGAATCAATATCATACTGAGTTTCAGTTTGTTGAAAATATAGAACAGCCACATCATGTACTAAATTTTAAAATTATGATAGATCAGGAACAAAATTATTAGGATCTTCTCTGGAACTTCATTCACCATGTTGATACTAGAAAACATAATTGCTTCGAAATCCAAATAGAAATAGATAACCCCCAATGTTTTCAAATGTGTTAAACCTCATTAGATCACATTTCTAGCATGGACACTAAATTTTCCCTTCTGAAATTGAAGTACCTTTGTGATAAATGTTTTTAACAAAGTTTTTGTATTTGTTGAAAACTAACCTTTTTGTATTAGAATTATTTTTTCCCTAGGAATCAGATCCATCTACATTGTACTTAGACCATCAGATCCAAAAGAATCAGAGGTAGAATTTTTTGTTTTATGGAATACTACCTTTTCTATAATCAGATAAATAATGAAGCTGCTAAAGGGTTTTGAAAGAAGAGTGTGAAGTCAAGAGATATAAAGTTTTAATACTTTCTAAACCAAAATCAAATGATTTCTTTCTGATCAAGAAGTTCCCATAAGTCATGAAAACTTTCATGATAAAATATTTTGAAGAAATGGTGAAGAGGTTTGAAAAATTTCATAGTTGAAAAATATATTTTCATAATCAAATTTTGTAATTGTATTTTCGTGATCAGATTTTCTTAATTAGAGGATCATAATCATTATTCTGAGAGAATCGTAACCTATATTCTGAGAGAATTGTAACCAATATTCTGATAGAATCATAACCTACATTATTAGATAATCTTAACCTACATTCTAGGAGAATCATAACCAGTATTCTGAGAGAATCATAATTAGTATTCTATAGAGAATCATAACCAGCATTCTAAGAGAATTATAACCAGTTTTCTAAGAGAATCATAACCATCATTCTGAGATAATCATAATCGATATTCTAGAAATAATCATAACCATCATTCTATGAAAATCGTAACCAGCATTCTGTGAAAATTGTAACTGGCATTCTGCAGAAAATCAGCACTCGAATTAGGCAACAATGGGATCTGACATTATTGTATAGATAAAGAATACATAATGAGATTATTACAAATGATAATTAAAGTGGTCAAACATTACATTCAATTTTTTATAAATCTAAAATAAATCTAAGGAGGTTTGACATAGTAAAATATGAAGTTTAAATGTGAGAGATTTTTGGAGTTTTCAGATTTGAGGAAGCGGGGAAAGTTTTCAAGTTTCCCGCTCTTAGTTTCTAATTTTCCTATAAATACATGCTCATATCACTTGTTCATAAACAAATTTCTACTTACACATAAAAGGTAGAGCACTCTATAAATTGAAGTGGAAGTTCTCATATGATTGAAGGAGAATTTTTTTATCATTCCAAAGTATTTTAGTTTTTACAGATTGATTTTGAGTTCATTGTATTAAAATAAATAGAATTTAGAATACAATATCTTTATATTGAAATAAATTGGATCCAGAATACAGCATCATTGTAATGAAAGAAATAGGATCTAGAATACAACATCATTGTATTGAAATAAATCGTATCCAGAATACATTATTATTGTATTGAAAGAAATCGGATCCAGATTAAAACATCATTATATTAAAAGAAATTGGATCCAGATTACAACAGCATTGTATTGAAAGAAATCAGATCCAGATTAAAACATCATTGTATTGAAAGAAATCGGATCCAGATTACATCATCTTAATATTTAAAGAAATAGGATCCTGAATCCACAGTCATTGTATTGAGAAAATCAGGATCCAACATCATTAGTTTGATAGAATTGGATCCATCTAAATCAGATAGAGGATTCAGACTGAGCAATTGTGGATCAGTTTCAACAAAGTCTTAATTCTTTTTTTTGGATCAATTGTTTTAAAATTAAACATTGTAATCTGATTGGAGTCTGTATAATATTTCCTATTTGGATAGAGAATGTGTCTAATGGGATTTTTCACAAGTTGTATTCATTTCTTCATAATAGTAGATTTCCATAGACCCATGGGAGTGGCTATGACAATGATGCAGTTTCTCACATTGAAGATAAACCATGTAAATATTGTGTGTTTTTCTTTCATACCTCTTTTCCATGCATGAGTATTTACTAAAAGTTTATAAGGATATAAATCCTAATAGGTTTCATGGGTTAAGTTTCTAAAAGTTTTGAAACTTATAAAAAGTGAACAACTGATTCAACCCCCCCCCCCCCCCTTCTCAGTTGTTATTAGGTCTATGGAACTTTAATTGGTATAAGAGCATCAGGTTCCCTTGTTGAATCCTTATCATGTATAATATCAATTATTTAAATAGTAGAGTAATTCCAACATTTGATGGAAAAAATATTATGGATAAAAAAGTAGGATGATTCTTTGTCTCCTATCTCTTTCCTTGAAAGTTTTTGATACTGCTACTATTGGTTTTCCACTTATTAAGAAAGATGCTTAAATGGAATTTTATGATAAGAGAAACATATAATTTGATAAAAAGGCTATAAATACAATCCTTATGTCCTTATTAGAGAATGTTTATTAGAATTTTATAGGTCTCAAGACTTCAAAAAGTATGTGGGATAAGATGGAAAGTGTCTTTGAAGGGAATACAAAAGTCAAGGAAGTAAAGCTACAAATCAGGCATAGTAAGTATGAAGATATTAGAATGAGAGATGATGAAACAATTAATGAATACTTCACTATAGTAAATGAAATTTCCTCTAATATCATAGGATTCAGAGACGTCCAAGAAAGTTCTACAATTGTGAATAAACTCATGAGAAACTTTCCAAACAGGTTTGATTCTAAAATTTCTGCTTTAAAAGATAAGGACGATTTGTCTCTTGATGAGTTATATAACTTTCTTATTGCTTATGAAATGAGTAAAGATCCAATATTTAAAAATAATATGAAATATAAAATAGATTTTGAAGCTATGAGAAAGATAAAAATCTAATATGTTGATGAAACTTATCCTTGTGAGTTTGATGGTAAGGAAGATGATGAGTTGAATGAAAAAATCATGTCTCTCATATTGAAGAACTATAGAATAGGAAGAGAAAAGTATGGAGGAAAGCTTCCACTTAAATTTTTCGAGTGAGTTGGAATAGAAAACTTTTATATGAATTTCCCCAAGAATAAAGTTAGAGAATATCTAGAAGATACTGATGAAAATCCACAGTGGAATAAGTGGAAAAAAATGATAAAGAAGAAAAGTCTTCCAAGAGATACAAGAAGAAGTTTATTGGAAACAAAAATAGTATGTTGAGTAAGAAATTTGAATCAGACTCAAATGAAAACAATTATTATTAAGATGAAAGTTAAGAAAAAATTTGAACCTTCATTGTAAAATTTGATAATACAAAATATTCCTCAGAGAGTGAAGAAGTAGGTGAAGAATCTTATAGAGATTATCATCTCAGAATAGAACTTCTTTCATGTATTGAGAAAAAAATCTCTCAATAAAGAAATTAGAATGATAATGAAATATTTTGAAGAAGTTTTGGATGAAATAAAATATGTCATCAATCTTGAAGAAGAATACATCAAGGAGATTTTGAGTCACAAACATAGAATTGATGAACAGGGAAATATGATTGAAGATCTTAGTAAGAAGCTAGAAACTAAGGAAGAATAAGTTAAAAAGTTTCAATAAAAACTTCTTGAGTCCAAAAGTACCCTGAAAAAGATGAATAAAAACTTCAAAAAAGCTTCAAAAGTAAAATCTAAGACTTCTAAATTTTATAAGAGGGATAAATATAAGAATCAGGTGAAATATTCTCTTATCAAAAATAATGTTTTATCTGATTCTTTTAACTTTTTTGGTTCTAGAAAAGTATTGGGAAAGCATGGGTAGAGAAAGGATGTGAGAAAAAATATTTCCCCAAGAAATATAAGAATTTATTAATAAAGTATCCTCCCATGTAAAGTGGTCCATGATTTGTGAAGAAACAACAACAATAACAAAGTTATAAACAATTTTACTATCAGTTTGAAAAATCAAGATTCTGAGGTCACTGTTGGTGTTGTGGATTTTTTAAACATAGATTATATTCATACTAGTATAACATGTATATACTAGGAAAAAAGAATGAATCACAGGGGAGATATGATGAACAAATTAGATCAAATGTTCCTAAAAAATTCAGATGATGAAGAAACCTAAGTATGTTAAAACTAAGTATATTAAGGAAATTGAGAAAAGTATACATGTTGAGCCTGAAAAGAAGAAGTGCTTAGTTTTTCGGCTAGATAAAATTAAAAAGTCTAGGAAGTTAGAATAAGCATAAAAACTAGCTGAATAAAGGGGAAAGGAAAATTTTCTGAAGAAATGAGAAAAGTCGATAAAAAGATATCAACCGATTATGGTTTGAAAATTTAGAAAATATGCAAGAGATGTGAGAAAGAAGGGCATGTTACTAAAAAAATTGACTTTCTTGCCAGAACATGAAGAAGGGATGAAAGATTTTTTACAAAATCATTATAACAAAAAGGTTACTGAAGAATAAAAGAAGTTTAAAACCTTATTAGAAGAATCTACAGATGAAAAGAAACTGGTCACAAAATCTTATAATGATGATCAGAAGGAAGAAAATAAATCAAATGAAAAATCCAAGAAGAAGAAGAAGATATTCAAGACTGAAAGAAGACTTTCAATACAAACTATACATTTGAGAATCTATGAGGTTCCTCCTTATTCCTAAACCATTTTTGTATTTGTACTAACTTGAAGGTAATTAAAGGAGTTTAAGTAAGAAAGTTAATGCTGAGTCTCTTACTATTATTACAAAAGAATGTAATGAGGTTACGAAAAGTTTAGTTTTGAATGTTATATTTATAAACCTGAACATTATAATATGTTTTTATAGATGGGTGCAGGAAATTTTTATCGTAAATAAATTCTTTTCAAGATTTCCTTAGGAATGATAATGTTGAGGGAAACATGAAAATTTATTACATGAAAGTTGAGTAATGGAAAATATTGATAACCTTGATTATACACTCTTGATTTCTACACTGGGTTCACCCATGTAGACTTTGAGTTTTTTATTTAGAGGTGATTTATTAGGAGACTCATGTGATACTTACGTTCTTATAAAGAAGAGTTTCATGTTTCTTTGTTATTTTTGAAGAATTTTAGGATGGAAGAATCCAAAGAAGATTCAATTCAAGGTCGTATATTGTTTATGCTGTGACTTTGTGTGTTAGGTATCAAAGTAATCCAAAGGAATCAAATATATTGGAATCAAAAAGAATTTGGATATATTTCAAAGGAACAACTTCACATGGGTTGTTATAAAAACTAAATTGTGAGATGAATTTTCATGGTTATACAGATATCGATTAGGATGGAGATTGTAATGATATAAAATCAACCTCATGAAGAACATTTTTCTTGGGTGAATGTTGTGTGAGTTGGAATAGTAAGAAAAATTTTTTAGCAACACTGATCGTAGCTGAATCCAAATATATTTTATCTAGTCAGGCTTGTACTCAAATGTTTTGGATGAGAGTTCATCTAGAATATTTTAAAGTGAAGGTTTCTAAACCATTTAAGATACTTTGTAATAATCAAAATTCATTTGATCTTTCTAAGAATATTTTCCAACATTTAAGATCAAAACACATTGATATAAAGTTTCACTTTATAAAAGTGAAAGTTGTTGTTGGAGATGTTTTATTCGAATACATTTCAGAAAAGTTTTAGATTACTAATATCTTTACAAAAGCAATGCCAAAACAAAGTTTTGTGGAATTGAGGCAGAAACTTCATGTTCAGCCTCCCACTATGTATTCATAAATCTCTTAAACAAGATCCCCCACTGTGCTTTATATTATGTTGACAATGGGGGACAGTAAGTAAACAACTTGATACTTTGTAATAAGTTTTTACTTATCTTTCCTTTAGGAATATGTGGTAATGGTTATCATATAATGGGGGAGAGAAAATGAAAAGTAAGAGAAAAAAGTGAGAAAAGAAATAATAGGGCAGAGAAAGTATGAAAAGAAAAGTGTGGAGTGTTTATCTTTACAATGACACAAAATTTTCTTGCCATCGAGGGATGGAATTCCATTAAAAAAATTTACTTTATCCATTAGTGTGGTTTTAGGACACTCTCTTTTTAGGAAGGTTATGTTTTGATAAAATTCAAAAAACTTGAGTTGTGAAAAATTATGAGAGTTGAAAAGTTGTTATGAGGGTTGTCAACAAATCTAAAGTGGGAGATTGAAGTACCTTTGTGATAAATTGTTTTAACAAAGTTTTTTTATTTTTTGAAAACTAAACTTTTTGTATTAGAATTATTTTTTTCTAGGAATTAGATCCATATTCATCATATTCAGACAATCTGATCCAAAATAATCTAAGGTAGAAATTATTGTTTTCTAGAAGATTATATTTTCTATAATCAAAGAAAGAATGAAGCTGCTAAAGGGTTTTGAATGAAGTGTGTGAAGTTAGGAGATAGAAAATTTTCATACTTTCTAAAAAAATCAGATGATGCTTTTCTGATCAAGAAGTTATCATAAGTCATGAAAATTTTTAAGATAAAATCTTTTGAAGAAATAGTGAAGAGGTTTGAAAATTTTCATAGTTAAAAAACGGATTTTTGTAATCTTTTTTTCGTAATTAGGTTTTCATAGTAAAGGTATCATAATTAGAATTCTGAGATAATCATAACTTGTATTCGGAGAGAATCGTAAACAGAATTTTGAGAGAATCGTAACTTACATTCTTAGAGAATCATAACCTATATTCTGAGAGAATCGTAACCAGCATTCTAAGGGAATTGTAACAGGTATTCTGTAGAGAATCGTAACCTACATTCGGAGAGAATTGTAACCAGAAATCTGAAGGAATCCTAACCATTATTCTGAGAGAATCGTAACCGGTATTCTGCAGAGAATCATAACCAACATTCTATGAAAATCACAATCATCATTCTGTTAAAATCGTAACTAGTATTTTTTAGAAAATCGGAACCAAAATTCTACAATAATAGGATCCAACATTATTTTATTGAGAAATAATTCTGAATGAGCTGATTATGAAGGATAATTAAATTGGTCAAACATGACATTAACTTTTTCATAAATCTTAGAGAAATATAATGAGGTTTGATGTAGTCAAAGATGAAGTTTAAATTCAATAGATTTTTGTAGTTTTGATAGTTGAGAAAGTGGAGAAAGTTTTCAAGTTTCCTGCTCTTAGTTTCTGAGTTTCCTATAAATACATGCTCATATCACTTGTTCATAATCTACTTTCTACTTACGTGTGAAAGGAGGAGCACTAGATAAATTGAAGTGGAAGTTCTCATCTGATTGAAGGATAAATGTTTTGAGCATTCCATAAGATCTTGAGTTTTTATAGATTGATTTTGACTTCATTATATTGAAAAAAATCGGATCCAAAATATACCATATTTGTATTGAAATAAATCATATCTAGAATACAACATCATTATATTGAATGAAATTGGATCCAGAATACAACATCATTGTATTGAAATAAATCGTATCCTGAATACATTATCATTGTATTGAAAGAAATCAGATCCAGATTACAACATCATTGTATTGAAATAAATCAAATCCAGATTACAGTAGAATTGTATTGAAAGAAATTGGATTCATATTACAGCATCATTGTATTGAAAGAAATTGGATCTAGATTACGACATATTTTTATTGAAAGAAATAGGATCCAGAATCCAACATCATTGTATTGATAAAATCAATAGCCAAAATCATTGGTTTGAGAGAATTAGATCCAACTAAATCTGACTGAGTATTCGGACTAAGAAATTGTGGATCAGTTTCAAAAAAGTATTGATTCTTTTGTTTGGTTCAATTGCATAAAATGAAAACATTATAAACTGAAGGGAGTTAGTATAATCTTTCCTATCGAGGGATATAATGTGTCTAATGGGAGTTGGCACAAGTTGTATTCACTTCTTCATAATAATGGATTTCGATAGACCCATGGGAGAGGCTATGGAAAGGATGTAGGTTCTCACATTGAGGTTAAACCTTTTAAATCTTGTGTGATTTTCTTTTATACCTCTTTTTCATGCAAGAGTATTTACTAAAAGTTAATAAGTATATAAATCTTAACAGGTTTCATAGTTTAAGTTACTAAATGTTTTGAAACTTATAAAAATTGAACAACTGATTCACCCCCCCCCCCCTCTTAGTTTTTATTCAATCCTTGGTACTTGATAAAAAACTTATGGTTTTGATGATAAAGATGGTAAAAAAAGATTCAACACCCTTAATATATACATGATTTCTACCCGAACTATTTGGATTATTAGGATGATTTATCCAATCACGATCATGTAATAAAGACTTTTTTCAACTTCCTTTCTCCATATTACTCTAAGAAATATAAAATAAATGATTTTTTATAATTAATTTGATATAAGAAAAAGACATTCCAAAAAAGAGTAAAAATTAAACAATCATAATTTACTTTCAAATATTGTCAATTTTATCTATTTGCCACTTCTTTTTACTAGTTACCACTTATTTTTACTAATAACCAATAATTACCACTAAGTACATGTAATTTTTACTAATTAAAAATGTTTTGTACAGATTACCGCTAATTATTACTATTTACCACTAATTATTACTAATTACCGCTAATTTTTACTAATTCCAGGTAATTTATGTCAACTATGTCCTGCTAGTGAGGCATCTCCTCCTCATATTGTTGGTTCTGTCATCTATGCATCACATTTTTTCTATCTTGGTTCAAGAAACCTAATAAAAAAATTGACATGGATGGCATAAAATGGTCATTTCTAATCACATAAAGATTGGAAATTCTATGATTTACTAAATAGTTAAAAATCACATATTTTACGATCGTCAAGTTGATGAAACCAATTTATGTGAACCATGTCCAAATTTTCCATTGCACCAATTTATACCAACCACATCCAAAAAATTTATTACTCATCACCTGTAAATTGATGACATGTTTCATTTTCAGTTATTTATAAATTTATACAAAAAAAATACTAAGTATTACTAAGTAACACTAATTAATAGTAGTTTTTAATAAATATAGTGATTTAACATTACCTTTTAATAATTACCACAATTATATAATAATTATAGTAATTTACCATTAATTTTTATTAATTACTACAAATTATTACTAATTACTACTAATTCCCACTTATTATTACTAATTTTTATTAGTTTATAACACTATTTTTACTAATTACTATTAATTCCAAAGTATTGAAAATTATTCCAAATTATTCCAAATTATTCCAAATTATTCCAAATTATACCAAATTATTTCTAATTAGTCCTAATTACTACTGATTATTTCTAATTATTCCTAATTATTACTAATTAACACTAATTATTACTAATTATCACTAATCGTTACTATTTATTACTATTAATTACTATTTATTACTATTTATTACTATTTATTACTATTTATTACTAATTATTACTAATAATTACTATTTATTACTATTTATTACTATTTATTACTATTTATTACTATTTATTACTATTTATTACTATTTATTACAATTTATTACTATTTATTACTATTTATTACTATTTATTACTAATTATTACTAATTATTACTAAGTATTAATAATTATTACTATTTATAACTATTTATTACTATTTATTACTATTTATTACTATTTATTACTATTTATTACTAATTATTACTAATAATTACTATTTATTACTATTTATTACTATTTATTACTATTTATTACTATTTATTACTATTTATTACTATTTATTACAATTTATTACTATTTATTACTATTTATTACTATTTATTACTATTTATTACTATTTATTACTAATTATTACTAATTATTACTAAGTATTAATAATTATTACTATTTATAACTATTTATTAGTATTTATTACTATTTATTACTAATTATTACAATTTATCACTATTTATTACTATTTATTACTAATTATTACTATTTATTATTATTTATTACTATTTATTACTAATTATTATGATTTATTTCTAATTATTATTAAGTATTACTATTTATTACTATTTATTAATATTTATTACAAATTATTACTTTTTATAACTATTTATTACTATTTATTACTATTTATTGTTAATTTTCGCTAATTACCGCTTATTACAACTAATTATTGCTAATTACAGCTAATTTTAACTAATTATTTCTAATTACCGCTAATTTTTACTAATTACCACTAATTACCACTAATTATTTCTAATTATTGCTATTTATTCATATTTATTTCTATTTATTACTATTTATTACTATTTATTCACTTTTACTACTATTTACCGCTATTTACCGTTAATTACCACTATTAATTACTATTCATTACTAATTATTACTAATTATTACAATTTAATACTAATTATTACTAATTATTACTAATTATTATTTACTGCTATTTACTACTAATTATTACTAATTATAAATAATTATTACTAATTATCTCTAATTATTACTAATTATTAATAATTATTGCTATTTATTACTGTTTATTACTAGTTATTACAATTTATTTTTAATTATTACAATTTATTTCTAATTATTACTATTTATTACAAATTATTACTAATTATTACTAATTATTACTAATTAATACTCATTATTACTAATTATTGTTAATTATTTCTAATTATTAATAATTATTACTGATTATTACTGTTTTTTACTATTTTTACTATTTTTTAATAATTAATACTAATTAATACTAATTACTACTAATTAATACTAATTAAAACGAATTAATACTAATTACTACTAATTAATACTAATGACACGAAATTATTATTAATTAATGAAAATTCAACAAAATTATTAAAAATTAATACTATTTAATTTTAAATAAAAACATTAAATCTTAATGAAACTACATATTGTAAAAATAAATAATGCAAAATAAAACTATCTAATTCTAATTTAATTTAATTGCCGCTAATTAATAATAATTATTAATAATATAAAATAAATTAACTAAAAATAAAAGCAATAAATAAATAACTTAAAACTGAATCTTTCGCTGGATGGAAGCCTTGAAAATTGCCCCATTATAAAATTTAAAACCCTGAAAAAACTGAAGAGAAAAATATCAGAGTAGAGAAGGAAAGAGGGGTTGAGAGAATATTGAAATGGAAAAATCAGATGGGGTATATATATGTTAGATCAATTGCGACAAGGGTATTTGCGATGGGTCCCATCGCAAATGCTAACCCCTATTAATTAGGAGTGCCAGTTAAAAACGTATTTGTAATGGGTCTCGTCACAAATACTTTCCTCCTAACATACCATTTGTGACGGCAATAAAATCTCGTCACAAGTACTAAAAACCACGAGATAGTATTTGAGATGAAAGTAAAATATCATCACAAATAAGTTCTTACAACATACTACTTGCGACGGGTATAGGGTCTCGTCACAAATAGCAGCTCCTGACAGAGTATTTGCAATGGGACCCTTACCAATCGCAAATAACCAATCATAAATATCACTTTTTCACATAGTGGAAGATGTAAATCGATAACAAACATGCTTCATGAGAGGCTGACCATATCTGGTTCCGAGTCGAGGTCACCGCCGAGTCTCTACCAGATGAGATGACCAGTTGTCGAAGAATGGAACTCCAAATGCTAGGGAACAAGGAGCATGGCCGGGAATGTGGATTTCTTTCTTCCTCTCTCAAGATCTCACTAAAACCAGAGGTTTTCTCTTCCTAGAGGTCACAATGCAGACACCATATGAACTGAATGAACAGATCTCGGAATCCTGAATGAAGGAAGAGGCATGAAGAAATGATGATGCCCTTGCACAGCGTCAGGCGAAATAGTCTAGGATTAATCATGGTGATACTTAGAAGACTAAGATCAAATAGGCCGTTTGAGTAATCCTGAGTGGCGCAGCTGGCAGGGACATGCCGAAGAGCTTCATTGGAAGTGACGCAACAATTCGGATCGAGCGCACTACAAAGAAGCACACCTGAGAGCAGATGTGGCCATTCGATCATCGATGATTGATGGTCAAAAATATTTTTCATTCTCTCGGGGTACGCTTGGTCTTCTTCTCCCGTTCCACGATGGTGGAGGCCTCTTGGCCGGTCACTCCCTCATCGAGGGAGGGACCTTTGGCGTCCTTCGAGGGAGAGGCGACCTCCTTCTCCCCCTTTTCCAATCCTAATCTCCTCCCCCCTTTCCCTCAATGTTTTTTGTGTCCCATGGTTTCAGAGCTACATGATGGATGCCCGAACCTTCCGCTTTCGATTTCCAAATTCAATGAAGCTTCGTCGCTCCACAACCTGACTTTAATCGCTCGATTCTCTCAAATAAGGCCTTTGGTGGAATCATTTGATAGGTTTTTCTTCGGCTGATGGGATTACAGGATAGGGAAACTGTGGGACTGATCGACAAAAAGAACATCATGGTTTGTTTTGCTTCAGAAGAGGATCTGATTAAAGCTTAGTCTAGTGCTCCCCGCCGCTGCAACAGTTCTCTTTTTTTCCTCTTCAGATGGACCTACGACTTCCACATGAGGCATGATTCACCATTGGTTGTGATTTGGGTTAGTCTTCCCAACTTTCCATTACTGTTTCAAAATCCCTCGATAGTTAGGATGCTTGGAAACCTGGTAGGTAGGTATTTATGCTCTGATAACTGAACTAATTCGATTTTACATCCTATTAACCCCCCAAATTTGTGTGGAAGTTGATGACTCAAGGGTGCCTCCTGACTTTTTTTGAATCACAGTAGCTGAGGATTTCTGTTGGAAATAGCAGGTTGTATATGAATCATGGGTTTATTTATGTTTGTTTTGCAAACACATGGGTCACTCCTCTGAGGCCTGTAGGCGCAGCTCTAGATTTTCAGACAAGAAAGGTGATGGGGGTGCAGCAAGCAGTGTCAAGTCTCATGTGACCAGTGCAGTAGCGAGTGCGGAGTTCACGACCAAGGTAGCTCTTCCCTAGAAAGACAGTCAGCTAGGAGTTCACCAAACGGTTGTAGATGTCTCAGTGAAGCAATCAGAAGTGGAAATGGGGGTCGGAGCTTGGGGTACCCAGGATTGAAATAGACTTAAGTCTCCAAGAGTGGAAGAGGGAGGTCCCAAGGACCTCCTAAGTGCCTCATATGTTGATGCGGTGTGCTCAAGGAGTTGTAATTGTAATAGAGGTCTGACATCGGCTCTAAAGGAACAATGGTAGGGTAAGTCTTTGGGTTTCATACCCATTCCTAGTAAGGAGGTGGCTGTTATTGAGTTAGAAAACTGTTTTGATGGCCTACATGATGTGGGCCTAGTTCTGGATGAGCAGGAACCGTCCAGGTTCTCCATAGAAGGGCATAAGGACCTCAAGTCCAGTGATGATAGTTCTAGCCAGCCTGTAGATGAAGTTGAGGGCGAGGTTCATATTCAGGGTGAAGGACTTTCAAGTCCGAGGAGGGGTAGTAACTTTAAGGGAAATCAAAAACTGAGAAAGGACTACTCATACTTTCCACTTCCTATGGATACACGTTCAGTGAAGAAATCAAAAGACAAACTGGGGGACCAGGATGAGGAAGCCATTGAAACTAGTAAGAATAACTCTGTAGGAGAAATCAACCTGAGGAATAACAGGAGTAACAAGAGGAGTAGGCGCAAGAAGGACTACTCCTCCTTGCCACCAACTTTGAAGACTCGGCCAGTAGGGAAGAAAATCAAGGAGAAGTTGGGCATGGAGTCCATGCGTTAACTGGAACCATCTGGCTAGCTTTATTTTTCCTTGGAATTGATTCTGAGTTCAGATGATGATGTGACAGAGCATGTGTTGTTTCTCAATGCCTCTAAAGAGGATGTGGCTAAGATGATGGGTCGAGCCATTGAAGTGAATCTGAATGAGGAACAATTTTCTTGGGTTGACAAACAGGATACGATTCTGGTTTGGGGTTTTAATAAGGGTTTGATCAGCATAGAGGAGTATATACAAGTTTGGGATATACTCTCTTATGCATTTTAAGACCTGTTAAAGGGAGAGAAACACAACCAGGTAACCGCTATATCCTAGAAGTTATTTATAGATACGGTTTATGGTAGAATTAATTTTTTCTTCAATGATCCTGCTTTAGACATTTCTGGCTAATTCTTGGTTTCTCACCTTTTCTTAAATCATGTGAAATGGGATATTTCATTATCAGTTTATGTGTTTTGAGGAGAATTTCGGTGTTTGGTTTCTAGCTTGTTTCCCAGTTCTACATCATATGGGGTTTAGAGCATGAGGTCATCACTTCTGCATGGAACTTGGAGTGGAAGAATGAGATGGTATGGCTTGGCCATCAGTTTTGAGCCTGTGCCTCTTTTCATGGGACTTTTTGCTAAGTGCTCATGATTTGGTGGAGGGCCTTAACTTGATATAGCTACTGAGGAGATTTGGAATCAGTAATTTGATTGGTTTTTTCTATGTTGTTTATTTTGGTTATTTTTTTGGATCTGGTAGTTTCTCAATTTCTTCTTAAAAGTGATTTGATAATAAAATAAAAAATAATTTTTAGTCAGATGGTCTAACACAATCCACTAATAAGGAAAACAAATAGGCCAAAAACAAAATGCACCTCAAGCGATATAATCTAATTGAAATAAAAAAATTTGAAATTAAAATTCCATAACATGATACATGTAAATCCCATGAAAAATATTTAGCATATATATTTCCTAACAAAATGAATATATGAATTGAAACATAATAAATCATGGAAATGGAGAATCAATAAATATCCACCTTGTAGTTTAAGAGGTTCGTTTTATTGATGGTATTCTCGCAACCTCTATCATTGAATTGGGAAAAGTATCATAATATCTCAACATTGAAAAAATTTAGAAAGGGTTACAACTTTAGTTGAAATATCAGTTGGATTATCCTCAATGTGTATCTTAGTGACACATATAGCCCCAGATTTAATCATGTCCCTAACAAAGTGAGCTATAATGTCAATATGCTTTGATCTTCCATAGAAAACATAGTTTTCAGGAAATTTTAATTTAGATTGACAATCACTGTGTACAACTACACTGTAAGTAGATAAATACAACCCATGAATAATTCAATCCAACCAAATATCTTCTTTAATTCATTCGGTTAAAGAAATATATTCATCCTCTATGGTGGAAAAATAAACTACCAACTTCATGACACATTTCAATGAAATAGGACCGCCATAAGCAAGGGAAAAATCAGTAATTGATTTACTAGTGTAAGTATTAGCAGCGTAGTTAGAATCTACAAATCCTATAATGTTGTCATTATAGCAATCATTTTTTACAAATCCTACAATTTTATCATTGTAGCAATCATTTTTTTCCAAACTGAATGCATAAAACAGAGGACATAGAAACATACCTAAGAATCCATTTTAGAGCATGCCAGTGTGATTTCTTAAGTTTTCCCATAAACCTTCTTAGAGTATATAGTGCAAATAGAATATCGGGTCTAGAACAGACCATTGCATACATAAAACTCGCAACTATGTTATCTTAAGTAATATTTCTCATGAAATCAACCTCATTTTCACTAACAGGGGACTGGTTTGAGGAAAATATTAAATTTTGATCTAGGGGTATGCTTACTGGTTTAATGTTCTCAAACATGTATCACTTCAAAACTATTTTAACATAAGAATGTTGAGAAAAAAATAGAGTTATATCTCTTCTATGTATAATTATTTCCATTCCAAATATTTCTTTTTCATTTCCCAAGACTTTCATTCTGAAATTAGAATTCAACTGGGTTTTTATATGGAAAATTAACCTCACGTTATTACAAATGGCTAGCCTATCATCTATATATAAATGGAGGTACATCATATCATGCATAACATGCTTGTAATAAACATATGCATCAAATTTTCTTCTACATGAATCATTATCAATCATAAAAGAATCAAAATCATTTGTACCACTATTTTGAATATTTCTTCAAACCATTCAATGAATTTTGTAAAAGGAAAACCTAATTTATTTTGAAATTGATTGAGAATCCTCAAGTGGTCTCATGTTAATGGTTTCTTATAATTTTCCATGAAAAAGGCAGTTTTAACATCCAATTGTTCAATATGAAAATCATTCTTAGTAGAAAAATAAAACATAACAAGAATGGGTGAATGCTTAACAATAGGAGAAAAATATCACCACAGTCGACTCCTTCCTGTTGAAGGTAACCCTTAGTGACTAATCAGGATTTATGTTTGATTTTTAATTCCCTAGGGTTATCTTCTTACTTCTTAAAGATACATATACAAACTATCACCTTTTAATTTAAGGGTTTGGTTACCATAGTCAATGTCTTATTATTAAGAAAGTAATCCATGTCATCATTCATGGTAGCCAGCCTCTTTTGGAATTCTTTAGACATTAGAAATTTCTTAAAAGTTTTTCATTCATCATTATACAAGTATTGAGAGACAATAAAGGCATACACAACCATATCAACATGGATAAACTTTGTAAGGGGTCTAATAATCCTCATATCTTAGGCTCAAGTTAAATGGTATCCCCTAAGGTCACCCTAATCTACTTCAGGTTTAGAAACAAAATCTGATTCTGACTCACCTTTAGATTTTTTGGGATGAACAGAAGGAGAAGTTTTAGGTTCCAAAGGAACCTGAGGGTTATAATAAACTTCAACACCCAAGGGTTTGGGAGTACTGGCCCCTCCAAACACAACATCCTTTTAACTGGGAATACATGATTCTCGAAAGACAACATCACGACTAATGATGCATCTTTAATATCCTGGTCCATCTAGCCACAATTTTTACCCCTTAGCAACATCTAGGAAACCAAAGAAGATGCACTTAAAATTCCTAGGTTCCAACATATCATTATTATAATGTGCATAATATGTGGATCCAGACACTCTAAGGTGATCAAGACTAAGTGGATTTCCTATCCAAATTTCTACTGGGGTTTTAAAAGAATTAGTATATGGTGGTAATCTATTAATTAGGTATATGGATATAGAAACAGCCTTATCCCAAAAGTACTTGTTAAGGTAGAAATATAAAAACACAAACCTAACACTTTCTAGTATGGTCATATTCATTATCTCAGCTAACCCATTCAATTGTGAGGTTTCCATAATAGTCATATACCTATGAACACACTCAGATCTACAAAACTCAACAAACTCAATGGATAGATATTCCAAACCATTTTTAGTTCTTAAAGACTTTATTTTCAAACCATATTTAGTTTCAACACTATCCTTCCAATTCTTGGAGGTCTAAAATGTATCATATTTGAGTTTTGGTTTGTAAATCCAAACTTTCCAAGAGTAGGAATCTATAAAAGTCAAAAAGTAATAGACTCCACTGTGGGGCTAGTCCAAGAATAACCATAGATATTAGAATAAATGCATTCAAATGGGTTTCTAGCTTTGTAGTATGACTTAATAAAACTTTTAATCTTAGAATAACCATACACAGAGTCCTCATAGAAAAATTAACTACTAGGATTAACACTAGTTAACATACCTTGTTTTCTAAGTTCATCAAGACCCTTGGCACTAACACAGCCTAGCCTTATGAACCATAAAGTGGTATTATCTAATTTTAGAATCTTAGAAACATTTAATTGTTTCATGTGAGTACTAACATCCAAAATATAAATCCCATTCATAAGGGTTCCTCTAATAACAGTGAGAGATCCATGAGTAATTCTAAGACAACCAAAGATAGATTTAAAGGTATAACCCTTATGTTCCCTAATTCTTAAGGAAATAGGGTTTCTTTTTTACTTCAGGTACCCACCTAACCTATTAAATAGTTTTAACTAGCCCTTAAGGAAGTTCTAAATAAACAAAACCTATACCTATAATGCGAAAACTCTTATTATTCCCTAGGTAAGCATCACATGGTTCAATATCTCTTAATTCAATGAAATACCCCCTATTTAAACACATATTAAATGAACATCCTAAATCTAGGATCTATTCCTTAGAGGTAGGATAATCACTGGAATTCAACATATTAGTCATTTCATAGTCATGTTTAATTAATAATGAATTATCACTATTATTCTCATTATAGTCATTACTTCTATCGGGATAGTTTCTTTTTATATATCCAAGTTTTTTAAAATTAAAAAATTTAAACACCTTATTCTTATCATCTCTATTCATGGTCTTAGACCTCTATTTTCTTGATTTACTCCTCTCTCGATGTTCATCTATATGTTAATTTATACCTATTATGTTTAATACTTTAGCCTCATTCTTAACAGCAACTTTATTTTGAATTTATTTATCTAATAAAGCATACTTATCCTCTTTAAGAGATAAATAATCCCTTCCATACATCATCGAGTCCTTAACATAAGTGTAAGACTCATACACTAATGATAAAATTATTATTGTTTGATACTCATCCCCTATTTCAATATTTATATAGTCAAGGGCTAAATGAGTTCTATTAAAATCATTAAGATGTGTCCTGAATGTAGTTCCAGGGTGTGTTTTAAAATTATAAATTCTTATTTTTTATACAACCTTCCAACTAAAGATTTATTCATTTATAGGGCTTCCAATTTGGACTAATACCATCAATAGATGACTCAAAAGATACTTCTATAATAACCTTATCACCTGAAGAAAACAAAATAATACTAAGGAATTTTCTAAGAGAATAATTAGAGACATTAACATGGTTAGTAGTAGTCTATCCATCAACGGAAAAAGTGGTAAACTTTTTCATGGAACCACAAAGAGCATCAATCAAATCATTAAGATCCAACATAGCATTCATTTTATTTCTACATAGATTTAAATCATTTTTTCCCATAAAATTTTTCTATTTCGAACTTCATAGAACCCATTGTGAATGTTTCAGATTATATTTAATACAAATTATTAAGGGCAGCATTGATGTGACTATCCTTAATAATAACTAAGATCTATTTATGTGTTTTATATGGTTATAAATTGTCTATAAAAAGTGTTTTCTTTGAAATATTTATTTATATATAAGATGAATTCTCACGTTGGAATAGAAAATAAAAACAGGAAATAACACCAAAATATAACATGATTTGGAACTATGTGATCCTACATGCATGATGAGAACACCACCTAAGAAATATTCTTATTAAAGAACAAGAAACAAGAAAATAAAGACATGAAATAAAGGAAGAAAAAACCCATAGAAGCTATCTAAAGCGGTTGTCTTGCTAAACTAGGTGTCAGTGATGGACTCTATCCTGGGAGTTATCACTATCCACTCTTATACAGACTCATCCACACACCCATATTAAAGGATACAGTAGTGGAAAAAAACTATATCACTTATAGGGCCATATTTCTATACCTAAATTAGGTTATGATTTAAGATGAAAATCCACAGTAACCATGCTTCATACGAGGCCAAACCAAACATATCCGGTTCCTAATAGAATTAACCACTAAGTATCCACTGAACGAGATGTCTAGTTAAAAAATAATGGAACTCTGAATTATAGTGAATAAGGAGAAAGGCTCAAACTATAGATATTTTTTTTCCTCTCTTGAGATCTCACCAAAACCAGGTGTTTTCTCCCCCAAATCTCTCAGCGCACACACCATATGAACCAAATAAACAAAAGTCATAATCCCAAATGAAGTAAGAGGAGTGGAGAAATGTTAAATACATGGAAAAAAATCATATGTATCAGGAGAGGAGAAATCATGAGGAAATATGAATGGAAAATATCAAAAGGATATTCGGGTAACTATGAGTGCCACATCTGATAGGGACATGTGGAAGTGCATTATTGGAAGTGAGGAAATAGTATAGATCTAGCACACCACAAAGAAGAAAACCTAGGAGAAGTTATGTCCATTTGACCATTAGTGATTGATGGTCCAAAACAATCTACTAATAAGGAAAAAATGGCCAAAAATAAATACACCATAATAAATATAATAAAATTGATATAAATCAATTTGAAATTAAAATTACATAACATGATACATGTAAATACCATGAAAAAATACTACATATATCATTAATAACCAAATGGATACTTGAATTAAAACAATATAAAGAATGGAAATGGAGAATTAACACTGTACATTATGTAAATTAATGTTACAATCCCTAAATCGTGTTTAGAGTAAGTCCCTAGAGCGAAAAGGTTTCATTCTTAGATAGTTTTAATGGTCCATGTGAGTTATCTCTCTGCATTTATTTTCTATGTTGTATGTTTGTTGTTTTTTCTTCATAATAATAAATTTAAGTGGTGGTATTTTTATAGTGGAGTAGGACCAAACTAGTTTGAACCATGAAAATAATTCATGTTCTTTAATTTTTAGGACATTTCTTTTCCATTATTATTTGTTTTAGTATCATATTGCTTCTTTCTCTTGGTTTCTTTGAACCTATCACTTCACATCATCTAAGAAGATAATTTTATTATCCTATATGAGAGTTGGAATGCCTAAATAAGATCTTTTTTGACCCTCACAATTGGAAAAAAATATTTTAATCTATCTAAGAAATTTTATCTGTTAAGTTTGAAGTTGAGAAGTTTAAAGATGAGAAAAATTTTAATATATTGAGAGTTAGGATGTGTTCACTGTTATTACTATGAATTATGGTGTTCAATTTGTTTTCATATTGAATTTATAATTTTATTATTTTTACATTTATATTATATTAATTTGATGCATAAAAAATGTTATAGAATTATTTTATTTTTTCTCAAATTTGATTTGATGGACTTGTTTCATTAAGTTGTACTTTTTACACATGGGCCTCTAACTTGGACAAAGGCCTTTGGTCATCCAACTGTTGTTTATGTTCCTTATCATGTGTTTCATTACTATGATACTATGGAAATACTTTGAGGGTCCTTTCATGGTTGTTGATATTATCTTCCACCCATGGTACTGATTTCATTCATCTATCTTGGTTAATCAATTATGCCACTTGACGTTATGTTCGATGTGGACCTATGGATCCTTATGATTAGGTATGTTGTTTTTAGATTCTATAGGTGTCATGGGATTGATGAACCCTACATACCTTATCTCTTTGTAATTTTATCAATTTTTATCCCTCTTGGTTTTGGATCCTGGTTGTCTCTGGTGAAACCCATATCTCTCCAACACCTACTGTGCACATTTTAGGAGTTCATATCATGGACTGTCATCCTCCTAGGCTTTACCTCATGGTTGGATTGTGGTGGATATATCATCCCATCAATTATGGAAGAATTTTTTCTTCTCGGTAACTAATACAGAAGAATGAAGGAAGTAGGAGTCCTTAGATCTAGGTGTCTATCACACCCCTATCCCAACATCAAGAGTTCAGGACTTCCATAGTGAAACCTACTCCGAATCAGTAAGAATTGCAGTTTTTTTTCATTTGTTTCAAAGTTTATGTATCCTTCATAATTTTTTCTCTTTTCCATTCCTGTTTTATTTTATCCTATACTATTTTATAATATTTATAATTAATAAAATGTGTGTGTGGTGGTATTATTTCCCTGCATGAAGGTCCCAGTGGTACCGAATCACATAAATCATTATTTTCTAAATTTATTCTTTAATTATTTAATCTTGTATATTATATTATTTTGTTTTAGTCTTCTATAAGAAAAAACCCAATTTACTCCATTTATGGTTTGTGTGTTCTACCTTCATTCATTTCACCCTTAACCATCATGGTGTGGTATCATAGCCTCACTGGTTCTCTTTTTCCATAGAACATATTTCTTCCCTTCAATCATGGTTTATATTTCAATTTACAGAGTTCTATCACTTCTTAAATCACCTATTTTATCTACTTATTTTTTTTAGATCCACTGTTGTCTTCATTAATTCCTTGTTATTTTGAATCTATTTGGAAAAGAATTATTTATCCTTGATAATGACCGGTTTGGGGGGGTACGCTTAAAATTGTTCGTAAGAACTCAACATCTACTATTTTGGGTAAAAATTTCAATAACTAGATATGAAATTGTGAAATTTTATAAATACAATGAATTTAATATTTTGTGAATTAATATGACAGCCTTTTCGGTTCAGCAGGGCTTAATTGATGCCTTCTATGGGCCTCAGAAACCTATTTCAATTATAAGTGAAACTAGATAGACTACTATTGAATATCAAGATGTTTCCCCTAATGTTTTAGTTAAAGCATATAGTTCTCCACTTCTTTATTTAGGAGTTCAAGTTCTTAGGGAAGTTTCTTATGAATATACTACTATTGGTAAATGGATTAGACAAGAAAAATTGTATATGATAGTTTCTTTACTTGGAATGATTTATAAATTATACCAAATTTTCATATTTAATATAAAACATAAAGGCCCATTTAAATGAATTTAACAATTTTATATTAGATTCATCCATCATAAGTGTAACTATTGATGATGAAGATCAAGAAACAATCCTTTTAATTTCTTTATATAATTCCTAAAACACCTTAATAGAAACCATGATGTATGTTCATGACTCATTAACCCTTGAAGAGGTTAAGTCTGCCCTTTTCTCCAAATAATGACATTATAAACCTAGAATAAAAGGGTCAGTGGAGAGAACTTTTACTTGGGGTATACCACAGTCTAAAGGTAAGAATAAACAGTTCAATGAATATAAAAGTAAGAAGAATAATTAACCCAAACCTATTTCTAATTCTATGGGAATTTGTTTTGCATTCAATGTTGTAAACCCAGGCACACTAAGCCCAAGTATAGGAAGATTAAAAAAGATCTTGAATATAAAAAGACAATTGACTAGTCCCATTTAGTAAACTCTGGTTATGACATATCTAAAGTATTAAATGTTTCTGGCCATTATCTCAATTATGAGTGGGTCCTTAACTCTGGCTTCTCATTCCACATGTTTCCTTTTAGATATTCATTCCTATAATTGGTAGAGGGAGTATAAAGAGCTGAACTCTTAGGGAATAATAATATGTTCAAGGTAGAGGTAATGGGTTCTAATTTATTAAAATTATATGACCATTCCATCATCACTTTTCTTGATGTTATTTTGGTTCCCAGCCTTTATAGTAACCTAATTTCCTTAGGCGTTCCAGAACAGAAGGCATTCACTTTTAGGTATAAAACATGCTATCAATAAATCTCTAAAGTCTCTAGAACTACAATAAAAGGTTCTCTCATTAACGGGATGCATTTTTTTAATAGAATAACTCATTCAAGACTATTATGTAGTGTCTATACCACTAATAAAGATAATTGTATTCTATGGAATAAGAGATTGGGGCATGTAATCTCTAAGGTTCAATAGTAAATTAACAATAAAGGGATTTTGAGTTAAATCACATTAAGAAAAATTCTATTTTTTGAATATTTTGTGATGAGGAAATCTAAGAGAGTTGCCTTTAATGGGTCAAATTTTCAAGTTTCCAACCCCTTAGAGTACATAAATTCTGGCCTATGGGGACTATTTAGGACTACCCCCATGGTGGAGGTTCTTATTTTGAAACTTTTATTAATGATTTGTCAATAAAATTCTTGATTTATATTTTTAAAAACAAATATGACATTTTACAGACCTTCAAAACCTGTAAAATTTTAGTTGAAAATCATTTTGGGTGAAAAATTAAAACCAAGAGATTATATAATGGCTTAAAGTACCTATCTAGTGATTTTATTCAAAAAATTTTGAATCTAAGGGTATTAAAAGACACTGAACTATTAGGGAAACTCCCAAAAAAATGGTCTTGTAGAAATAATGAATATAACAATTTTAGAAAGATTCTAAAGTATTCTTTCAAGATCAGGCCTATCTAAATCGTTTTTTGAAGAGGATTCCAACATGGATATCTACTGAATAAATAGGTTCCATTTTTCTAACAATTAGTTTAATACCCTATAATAATTGTGTAATGGTAATACACTTTATTATTCCTACATAAGAGTATTTAGATACATTTCTTATTCCCATGTTAATACTGATATTCTTGAACCTAGATCCCTTAAATTCATATTTGTAGGGAATCCTAAGGGTGTAAAAGGTTACAAACTTTGAGTTTATAAACCCAGTTACCAAAAATGAATCATAAGTAGGGATGCGGTGTTCCACTAGTCCTCTTCTCCAAAATCCAAGTCTATCACACCCTACAACAGTGATAAATCCTTGGAACAGGCTGACGAATTTGAGCCAACATCCCAATTTGAGGATTTTGTGTATCCCACTTTACATAATCCGCATCCCAAAACCTAATCTGATCCTGACTTTAGTTCTGGTTCAAATTATTAAGCAGAACTTCCTATCCATTGTAGATACTATCAGATAACCAAATATATAGTTAAAAGAGTTCCTAGACCTCCAAATTAGTTCATCTAAAAGATATGGATTCTTATTTGTTTTATGTTTCCTAGGATCTAGCTAATGATGATTCTAAAATTTATAATCATTCTCTAAATCAAAAATACTATAAATATTGGGTCTTCTCCATGAATAAATACATTCATTCCTTAAGAAAAAAATCACACTTGGTCTATTGTTAACAAAGTACCCAATGCAAGTTTAATTTGTTCTAAGTGTATTTACAAAATGAAAGAAGATAACATAGCTAGAAATAATATTAAGTTGAAATAAAGACTTGTTTATAAGAGATTTATTCAAAGATAAGGCATTATCTATTCTAGAAAAAATCCCCCTATGGTTTAGAATTCTTCTATTAGGATGCTTCTTTCTTTTTCTACTTATAATGACATTCATGTTGAACAACATAATGATAAAACTATTTTTTTACATGGTGATTTAAATGAGAACCATTTTATGAATCCTCTTGATGATTACTCGAGATAAATAAAATGTAACCAAGTTTTTATTTTCAATAAATCATTATATGTTTTAAAATATGACTCAAGGAAATGGTACAAAAAATTATATTCTTTTATACTTTAATACTAATTATCTAGGAGCTAATATGATGGTTGTGTCTATTTTAAATCAACTAAAAACTAAATTCTTTATTTGCTACTATATTTTGATGATATTCTCATTATTTGAAAAAACTTGAGTCTCATTATTGATATAAATCTCAATTAAAAGGAAAGTTTGAAATGAAGGACTTAGGTGTATCTAAGAAGACTCTAGGTGTTTAAATAATTAACAGACCAACTTGGGTCAACCAAACCACACACCTGATCCAACCGTCACATGGTGAGGTGTTTCAAGGAAATAGAATAAGTCATGAATATAAACAACTCAATACCCATGATCAAAATACAAATAAGAAAAGGATATACATCCATATATATAACCAAGACAACTAGATAAACTAGAAATGTGTTAATCAAGAAAGAACACATGTCTTCATGTGACCAACAGTCACCTTGGAACCAACCCGAACTGAAGGTAAAGACCAAAAGAGAGTCAACATGCTACAAGATTCCCTTCCCTTTAAATGTATCCTATAATACAAAATCCACACCACCCAATGGGAAAGATTAGGATGTGACAAAAAAACTGAGTAGAATATCACCAAAGAGACTATAAACTACTTAATTATATAAATGAAATTTTTCTAGATTTTAAAAAAAATAATCTTATAAAGTATTTTCATAAAACCAATTCATTAGTAAAACATTTTACCTTAGGTTTTCATAAAATCATTTCATATTCTAAAACTAGAAATATGACAAGTGGAAATGATATAAATAGAACATATCCATGAAACAACATATCATGTGATGCTATCTGATACAACCTCATATAAAAACATGTAGGCAACAATCCATGATAAACAAATCATGCGATAAATAACCATAAATAAAAAATAACCTTATATTGGGCCTCAGAATATGGGATAATCCATAAAAGACACTAAATATCCTAAATAGGAAAAAACATTGATCCAACCAATATCAGGTCCTTCCACAATCCATCAATATCAAAAAGGATACCTCATAGTGGTTCAACAGACACTAAGGCTGCCTATTTTTCTTTCGTGATGTACCCAAGGTTACCAATGTTCCAATTATAAAAATAAATTTTCAAAACCATGATCATATTTTTATAAAACATTTTCAAATCCAATCCAATCCGATTTAGTTTTTTAAAACCCATTTCAAAATCAATAGATTCTATTTCCAAATAAAAACACTATTCTGAAAACATTTTCCTTTTGTAATCAATACTTTAGAAACACATATCACTTCCAATAAAAGAATGACCAAAAGTAATTTATCAAGAACAACAAGAAATTATTTTGATTAACCCATTTTATAGAAACATCTACCTCAAAGTGACATAAACCAAGATACCATGGACCATGATGATTGGAAATATAGAGAACATTCTTTAAAAGACAAGGAACATCAAGAAACAGAAAATGATCAAACAAAAACATTATTCGATCAAAAATCTGAAATAAAAATAGCTAAAAGATTTTATAGTACCAAAGTAAGTAAGAACTATATAGAATGCTTATCCAGAGAATCATGCCACAACTAACACAATGATCAATCACTAAATGGATGATTCAAATGGAAAATAGATCCCTAAAATCACATGGGGAGATCTCTGGCCATGAGAGGGAGGCTTCATTGAGTATGAATGAATAAAACACACATTCGATGCCCTAAAAACCATTACTCATGAGAATTAAATACTGTGTAATCCCATTACATTTTATGTAATCCATGTAGGCTAAAATCAATAGAAAATGAATTACCTTTTACTAAAAACCAGATTTTTTATATTACATGATGTGAACCTATTAAACAGCATTTAAACCCATCATATTGTTTATCCAGTTCAAAAAAAACTATACAGTAAACATTACACAGTGTGTAACCCATTTACACGGTGTGTAATTACTCAAAAGATATCAAACAAGCCAGTCTCTAGCAGAAAAACTACCAAACATCAAGGATGTCCTCTAAACATAGGAATAACCCCTTAATATCATAAACACATTTATACATGGAATCTATTAATTCAAATAAACTTATATTACTAAACATTAGGTCATTTCCCCCATAAAAGTATCTACATCCCCAAGAATCCCAAAAATGCACCCAAATAAGGATAATAAACAAAGCATAAACAAGGGAGTACCTGAAACACATAACGCGGTGTTACAATATCCCCACCATAAATTCTTTCCTCTACTTGAAATACCTCCTATTCCAGGACTCATGAAAAGTTAAGGCCAATAATGTCTCATCAATAATTTCATCTCACACGTATCATGGCTATCCCTTATAAACTACCATAGTACCTAAACTAGAGTAATTGTTTTACTGTGCAGTGCCTTTTCTCAGTGATCCATAATCTGAAATGTATGCTCAACCAAAGTGGAGTCAGTCTCAATATAAATATCCTCCCATTCAACCACATGGGAAGGATATTGTAAAAACCTCCTCATATGGAAAACATGAAACAATTCATGGATATAATTCAATCCAGACTTTAAGTACAACTGATAGGCCACCTTCCCCAATTGTCCAATGATCTCAAAGGGGCCTGAAAAAATTGATGCTAACTTACCATGTTTACCCAACTGATGATTTCCCAAGTGAGGAAAAACTCTAAGAAAAACCCAATCACTAACCTCAAACTCTAGTGGTTGATGATGACAATATAGATAAGATTTATGAAAACGATGTACCACTATCAATATCTTTTGGATCAACTACACCATATTCATCATCAACTAAACAATACTCTTCCTAACCAATCACCACTCTCCCAAATATGATCAACAAAAGGGAGATCTACATGGCTTCCCATACAAAGTATCAAAGGGAACTATCCTAATCGAGGACTGATAGTTATTTTTATAGGAAAACTCAACCAGAGGCAAATGATTTTCCCACAATCCTCCAAAATCAAGCAAACAAACCTAGAGCATATCCTTAAGAACTTGGATAGTCATCTCTATCTTCCCATACATCTTTGGATGATAATCAATTATCAATCTAATTTGGTAAGAAATTTCCTACTAAAAACCTTTCTGGAACTTGGACAAGATCCTTGGGTCCCTATCTGATACAACCACATATAGAACCCCTTAAATTCTCAAAATATCTCAGACATACAAGTCCCCAAGATGTTACACTTTCTTCATCTCCTTGATAGGTAAGAAATATGAAAATTCTATGAGTTGATCAGTGATCACACAAATCATATCATTCCCAATAGATGTTTATGGAAAACTAATGAATAAATACATGAAAATATTATCCCAATTCCATAATGGAATTTTTAATAGATAAAAATGAACTATAGGTCTCTAGTGTTCCACCTTAATTATTTAACAAGTAAGGTACCATGATACAAAATCTAAAATCGATCACCCTATCCCCTACCACCAATATGGACACCTCAAGTCTTGTTACATCTTGGTAGCGTGAGGGTGCACATACCAACAGTACCAATTTCTACTTTATATCAAATCCTAACTCAGGATAAACGGAACAAAAAACCTACCACAAAAGAAAAAAGTGACACTGGGAGATTGAGATCACTAACCTAAGGTTTTTCCACCATAAATACTTTCCCTAAAGTGTTTAGACTTGATTTCTTTAACCTTATAGAGGAAAAATCACTCACCCAAATATGAGTTAGCTTTCATCGAAACTAAGAACAATTTTCCACAACCTCTTCCACTTCCATGATCATATCAATAAAAACTCAACACAAACCACTTCTCAACTAATTCCTTCATGAATTGTGTTGATAATTTTATGCTCAATGCATTGAAAACCACATTTCCTTTCCTAGGAGTGTACACAATATCAGAATCAAATGTTCTGAAGATATTATACCTAGAATCTTTGTCATAAGTTCATATCTATCTAAGTAAAAATATATTTCAATATCTTATGATCAGAATACACTATAAAACACTACCCAAAAATATAGTGACACCACATTTTGAGTGCATGAATAACCACTCATAACTCAAGATCGTGGGTAGGGAAGTTCTTCTCATGAGGTCATAATTGGTGTGATCCATAGGCCACCACATGTTTCAACTACATCAAGACACACACCAAACCTATACCAGAAACATCGTATAAAAAATCATAACCCTAAATTAGTTCCAAAAGAATCCAAACTAGTGGTTAAGTCATTCTTATATTAAATTCCTAAAAATATCTATGATAGTTTTCATTATACTCAAAATTTACACACTTATGGGTTAAATCATTCATCAATTATGTGATCATGGAGAAATTATGAATAAACCACTAATAGTAACCAGTGAAGCAAAAGAAGTTGTGAATATCAAAAAAAATTGTTCTTCACTCTGTAAATAAAATCCTTTATCTTTTTAGGATTCACTAATATTCCCCTCTCATAAATCACATGCACTAGAAATTTTACTTCCCGGATCCAAAACTCCTATTTGGAAAGCTTACCAAAAAGATGGTGTTCCTTCAAGTTTTGAATAATGATATCCATATGGTCCCTATAGTCCTCTTTTTTCTTGGAGTACACTAAAATGTCGTCCAAAAAACACAATAATAAAATATTCTAATAACTGATGAAATATCTAGTTTATCAAATCCATAAACATCACTGGAGAGTTCTTCAAACCGAATGGCAAAACCAGAAACTCAAAATTCCCATATTGACTCTTGAATACTATCTTAGGAAAAACCTCTTATCGAACCCTCAATATATGGTACCATAACTGAAGGTCAATCTTTTAAAACCAACATGTCCCTCTATGTTGGTCAAAAAGTTCATCAATCATATGAAAATTGGAATTTTACTTCATGGTCTCCCAATTTAACTTATGATAGTCAATACAATGTATAAGTCTTATGTCTTCCTTATTAATAAAGTGGATATGTGAATACCATGGTGACACACTAAGTTGAATAAATCATTTAGCCTCTAGGTCCCTAAGATGGTATTTATGCTCCACCAATTAAATAGGTTCCATTCGATAAATGGCATAGAAATGAACATTGTACCATAGAGCATGTAAATAGTAAACTTGACCTCTCTATGTGGTGGTGAACTAGAAAAACTATCCATAAATACCTCAAGGTATGCACTCACAACTATAGGAAGTCGACCACCCAAAAAAGGTTTAACTAAATCAAGAAACATATCTCACAACTGGTATGATATTACTAAAACATAAGGACCAAAAGGCCTTTCCCTTCCCGATCTAGAGTCCCACTCACCTTGAAAGACATGAACAACCCCATCGGTAGATCAGAACTATACCCATCATTTATATCAGTCTATCTGGGCCTTAACATTGATCATCCAATCCATGTTGATAATAAATTCCAATATGTCAAGATAGAGCACCAAGAGGTCCCATTCTACCTCAAAGTAGGTTATCATCACCCAACATGTGGTACACTTGAAACCATGTTCAGAACTATTTCCCAAAGGTATGGAAACATTAAAAAATTATGGTATAAGTTTTGAATTCAATCCCAACACCTTAACTAAATTTCAAAATATGAATGAATGAGTACACCCTGTATCACACAAAGATAGCACCATAGAATATGAAACAAACATTGTACCTTTAATAGTAGTTGTCCCTACTTCAGATTCTTCCGGTGAGTACTCTTTCACAAAAAGACATCAATTATTAGCCACAAAGCATCCCCCTTGCCCTAAGTATTTGACCCACCCCCATTGAAGAATCAGTAAGAACCTATGAACCCTTGGTGAGAGTGGATCCTAACATACTGTCCTAGGAAGTCCTTTCACATAAATTTTTAAGATGGCTCGATAGTCCATAATGATGAAAATTATGAGGTTCCTTCGTACATTAAGGCCTAGTATTGCCCACCTGCCCACACTGATAGAAAACAACCAATTTTTTTCATGAATAATCCCTTAAAATAGGTTCGGAATAAAGCTAACCACCCTTTCCACTTCTATTCTTTCCAAAATATACACTCTTTCAAAAAAAATGCACCAACTAAAGATCTACCCAAATATGCCTTCCTAGATATGTCTGCCTCAACCAAATTTGCATTGTAAAAAAACTCTATAAAGTTCATAAGGAACATGAGAACAAACATAGAACTAATATCTATCCTCATTCCCAACTCAAACCTCTAATCCTTTAGGTACTCATTAGTGATAAGATTTGATGAAAAATGTACCAGCTCAATTAACTGGTAGAATACTTTAGTATAGTATGCCCCCTACTCCATGTTCAGAAACTCCTAAGTCATTTCTACATGTAACATCTTAGGATATAACTACTGATTAGAGATCTTCTTGAAATAATCCTAGGTAAGGTCCTTATTAAACGTATATTGTATGATTGGGTTCAACAATCTCCTTCATTGTACCTCATGCACTTACATGGAAAACCCCACCTTCGATCCATCAGGAGTCTTCAAGATATTGAAGATCATTTCAATACACTCAAGACACTCCTCATATTTTCATAGTCCTTTATCACCATAGAATATTGGTGAATGATTCTTAGTAAACTTAAAGACATGATTCGGCACATTTACTAGGTTCCCATCACCCACTTGACCTAGAATCTAAATGGTGAGGATTAATGCTTCAACTAAGGAAGGTTCCACTAGAGGATTTTCCTATGGAACTTATCTCACAGCTTCCTCTCTCATTTTTGGAAGATCTATTCTTGAAGGAATTATCTAATAAAAAAATACAATAACCAATTTGATCATGAGCACTTTCCAAAAATATTAGGACAAATTTCCAAATTCAAAACAATTATTTAAAACAATAATAATTTATAGAAATTAAGAATTATTATCAATGAAATACATTATCAAAAAGAATAAGTAAATTTAAATAAACTTACCATTTAGTTCATTAAAATGACCTTAAACCCCGTGTTTCAAACCTGGTAAAAGTCCCTAACCACCCATATTAACTTGAGTTCAGTCATGCAAGTGAGCTATCTAGACCCCTTTTTCACACTTAATATCTGAATTATGACGATCCTAACTCATATCTATCCAAGTCATAGAACCAAACATAGATAGTGTTAACACACAACAGGCTAAGGCTTCTAAATTGATACCAATTTATAACATACCAACCTAGGTCAACAAAACCTTACACCCAATCCAACCATCACATGGTGAGGTGAAGAAAGAAAATATAAAATTTCTCAAATATAAGCAAATCAATACATGCAGTTAGAGTATAAAGTAGAAACAGAGAATATACAACCAGGCATACAACCAATCCAACTAGATAAAACAAAAATGTATGAATTAGGCAAGAACACAAGTCTCCATGTGACCAATAATCACCTCCAAACCAACCCAAACCAAAGGCAAATACCAAAAGAGAAGTCAAAATGCTACAAGTTTCCCTTCCCTTTGCCTATATCCTATTTTTCAACATCTACAACCACAATAAGGGGAAAAGTAGTGTGTTAGAAAAAAACCCAATAGTATACCACCATAGATTATAAATAAGGTCTAATACTATTAATTCAATAGTTATAGATTTTAAAAAATATTCTTATAAAGAATTTTCATTACCCCAATTCACTTGTAAATCGTTGTCCCTTTTCTTTTTATCCTTTCGTATTATAAAACCAGGAATATGAAAAGTGAAGATGATATAAATAGGAAATAATATTCATGAATTAAGTGGTATGAAATTAAACACATATACCTGAAACAACCTATCATGTGAATCTATATGAAAAAATATCATATAAAAAACTAGTGAGTAAAACTCTATAATAAAAAAATAATGTGATAAATTACCATAAATAGAAAATACCCTCATATTTGTACCTAGACTATGGTAAAATCCATACTAGACACTCAAGATCCTAAATAGGCATAATGTTATTTCCAACCAATATCTAGTCCTACCACAGTCAATCAATATCAACAAGGTTGCCTCCTAGTGGTGCCACACACACTAAGAATACCCTTGTATCTTTCCTGACACACCAATGGTTCTTAATGTGCCAATTGTAAAAATAAATTTTCAACACCATGCTCACAACGGTATAAAATAGTTTCAAATCCATGAAAATACACTTAGGTGTTTGAAAACCCATTTTTAAATCAAGAAAATCTGTTTCCAAAGAAAATCCCCTTTTTGAAAATTTTACCTTTATAATCTATCCTTTAAAAACACATATCAATTCCAATAAATTAATATCCCAAATTAATTTATCAATAACAATAATAAATTTGTTACATTAACGCATTCTATGGAAAAACCTAACTCAAACTATTATAAACCTAGCTGCCTTCCACTATGGTGATTAGAAGTCATGAGAACGACCTTTGAAATACAAGGCATGTTAAGAAACTGAAATTGATCAATAAAAAACACTATCTAATCAAAAATATGAACCAATAAAATAGTAAAAATATTTTATATGACCAAATAAAGGAATAAACTCAAGGAACACATACTTAAAGAGGTGTACCATAACCAACATGATGACTGATTGCTGAACGAATGATCCAAAAGGAAAGAAGATCTCTAAAAATTTCCTAGGGATAACAATGTTCATAAGATGGAGTTTTAATATTGAATGAATGAATAAAAAATCCATATGAAACCCTAGAAAGTTATGTTTAATCTCATTAAAAAACAAACTTTTCTTGGACTTTAACTTTTATTCCCTGGTAATAGTAGATCAAACACCTTTAATTCTGAGGGATTCATCATTTCCAAATGTCACTATTCCTTATTTTAAGTATTTCACATTCATCAACAATTTTAAAACTCCTGTAATATGATAAGAATGCCCACTATCCAAAATTCATGGCCATTCTCATTTCTTATCTTTGAGAGCAGTTTCTACCATAAGATATTTTTTTCCTTTATCTTTCTTCGCATCTATCTTCTGAAAGTTTTTATAAACCTTTTTTTTGTGCTAGTAACAAAACAATAAAACCTTTTGAAAGATGTATAGTTTGTTAATATATTTCAAAAATTGTTTCCAAAGGTTGGAATCTATTTTAAACATTCACACCAACCTTCTGAAGCTTCTTCAAAACATATTTCTCAGAATTATTCCTTTGAGAGGATTGACTCCCTCTTAATCTTTTCCTTCTATGATTTTTGGAATAGTTGTAATGTTTTTGATTAAACCAAAACATATTTTATGTATTCCCAAATCCATCACAATACCATCATTACCCATAGAAAGTATATTTACCTCTTTTAATTCCATAAAATATAGATTTGTGAGAAGGTTTCTCAGTAACCATCTATTATTAAACATCAGAACCTTATTTAGTTCCAAGATTTATGTTATCATCTAAAACATTCTTCTTTAGCTGGGTTTTTTTTCATCCTTATAGAAACAAAAATTTGTAGAAAATTTTTTAGACTCGGAATTTTTAGAAACTTATGGCTCCTACACTTTGTTTATTTTTTCCACATACATAACTTTCCCAACTTTCTTCTAATCAGAAAAAAATTCAAATTTATTATTAACCTTTGAAGGTAACTTTTGATCCTTCTCAAGTTCAACCTTTTCAGAGCTTTCACCAACTTCAGATATAGATTTATTGAAGCTTGTAACACTTTTTTCATCTTTAGAAATTTTTTGTTGAACAAGTTTTGATTATTCTTCTTTTTATTTTAGTTTAACTTACGGATGTTCATTTCAATTATTTTATTTCTCAATAGGTTTCTTAAAGTAATAAATCTCTTCTAGATACTTAATTTTATCATCATAAAAATATTCGTGATTATTTTTTGAGGAACTTTAATTTGTAAATTTCTTGATTTCTTTCACAAGTATTCCAATCTTTCTCAGACATTATTTCAATTATTCTTTCAGATGAAATTATAATCGTGTTTCTTCTTCTTCAGAACTGCTACTTTTGAAATTTTCATTATAAACTATCTCAATGAAGGTTTTCTCTCCAGCATTATTAGTAGACTTTTTGGATTCAAATTCACTATATTTTTCTTCATCATATTTAGAAAAATCACTTCTACTTTTGGATTTGGTGAATTTTTTATCTTTTCATTTAGAATGATATGTACCCTTATCACCATATTTCTTCCTTGATCTTCTCTACCTTCAATCATCTTCATCATTGATGTATTCATTATTTCTTTAGGGAAATTTTTCAAACAAAAACCAATAGATCCACATTAAAATAATTTTAATGGAAGTTTCCCTTTATACTTTATTGTACCTCTTTTCACATTTTTAAAAAACAAGGATAAAAATTCATCAAGATTTTTACATACCTCATTTTCATAAACAGAATATCCAGATTCTTCATCTTCAATAATATTATTAGGATTTTATTTCTTAGTATCCTTTAAACACATTTCACTATAAACTTTTGTTTTTCCATTCATAACTTTATCCCTTATCATTTCATAATTGATGAAATTACTATAAAAATTATCTAGAGAAAATGTTTCTGGATCTATATCTTCCTACAAGGAAACTTTGGCATAAAACATTTCAAGAAGAATACTCTAGATATTTTCAACAATAGTAAAATATTCCAACCTTTAACCAAGACATCTAATATTTCTAACAATGTCATTCACCCTAGTAAAGAATTAACCAAATGATCATACTCACCAATATTGATATATTTGTACACTACTCTCTAGATTCATAACTTTTCATTCCTCAATTTTGTATTGCCTTTATAAATGTTCTTCAGCTTATCCTAGATACCGTTGGTAGTGGAGACACCCTTCACTCTTAGAAACTCACTTTCAAATAGTGATGATAGTAAATCATTCTTGGCTCTTCCAACATTCTCAAGATTCTTCTTATCAACATATTTAAGAGGAACCTTTTCATCAATAAGAGGAAATCCATATATTACAACTTCAAGAACATCATACCCAAGAGACATAAGAGGAGGAAATATTCTATATTTCCAGATATGATAGTTCTTACCATTGAAGATCAGAATCCCATTACTATTCACACAATTCAGATTCTGCATCACAACTTCTCTTCAAAAAAATCAGAAAATGGTAAATGAAGGGAACCTTTTCTCTGATGCCAATTGATATTTTCTATCCAGGATCAATGTATCACTAATAGGGGTATGGGTTTAATTAGTGATATGTTTTATTTTAAGTTTCCTTTCTTTTGAAACAAAATTTTCCTCCTATTAAATATTTATCACTTTACTAAAAATAAAACATAGATCCATATAAACACAAGTATTTATAAGTTTCACTACTCAATAAGAGTAGATACATTCTTGTTATTGTGTTGAAAAAATCCAATACCACACATTACACTAGAAAAAAAATATTTTTTTTGGTTAAAAACAAGTAGGTTATACTATTACACTTGTGTAGTACTATGATCAATACAATAGTGCATTTTCTTCTTCTAGAAAAAAATATATAAGGAAAGTTTGTGTAACAAGATAGAAACTTTCACCGGTTAGTTTCAACATGTTACTATGTTTTCTTATCAACATTCAATTATATAACCTTCAAAACCATTCTTCAATTTCCTACCCACTAGTAGGTAAGAACTTCTCTAGACATCATAATAATACTCAGTCTAATATCCTAGTCTGATTTTTTAGTATGATTGCTTAGTCCAAAAATATAAGTCTACTATAATAGAACTAAAAAAAATTTGAAATAATTCTACCTCAATTTGTAAATCTCAGTTTGATATTCAGTTTGATGATCCAGTCTAATATGATAATCACTAAATATGCTCTTCATTTTTCTTCTTTTTTTTGGAAAATTTCCTCAGGAATGCTCTATCTAAAAACCTATTCTATCTATAACTTCATAACTTATATCTCTTCATCTTCACATGAATAGTGTTATAATCCATTAGAATGTACAATGTACTCTATTCCTTTTATAGGTGCACCAAAAGTGGTTTAGGTAGGAATCTGAAAATTTGTCCTACTTAACAAAATTTTCTGAAACTTGAATTTCCCCTTCATTTTTTCTCAATCTTTGACTTCTTAAATTCTTCTAAACTATTCTCAAAACTTCTATAATCTTCTCACATCTTCATCTTTATTCCAAATTTATATCCATTCTTCAATCTGGTTCTAATTTCCATTCTGATTTCTTCATTAAGATGAAGACATATGATCACTCCAATTTTCTTGACTCCCTTGAAAATACATTAGAACGAAGGACTTCTAATTATGAAGTTCAATTACAAATGAAGAAAACTGCTCATTTTGATGCTCAAAACTAACTTTTATATATAAAACATTGAAATAATTTTACCATAAACATAATCATAATTTCTAAATATATCATTACTTCTTGGAAGCACTTTGAGAGGAGAAAAACCCCTTTAATGAAAAATTCATCAAAAAATTTCAAATTAACTTCAAAATTCCATTTGGAAACACATTTACATATGATTCAAAACATTTCATATTTTCTTTTTTTTTACAACTTCCTCAGTCTCATGATACTATGTTTGATGACTAAGTCTAATGGATTGGTCTCTTCTTCACTTTTATTGATCAATATCAGCTCTAGTTTGATGAATCAATAGAAATTCATGTTTTATGACTCTTGACCCAATTTTAAACATATCAGAGTTATTATTTCATTATTAACCACAATTGAAAAACAATTAAACATTATGAAAACGGTTGACTACATTATTGATCTTCATATGTTTGATTGGTCTCTGGCTTTCTTACATGCATCGGTCCCAAAAAAACTCCACTTATATTCTTTTTCATTGGTCCTAAAAACTCCCAAAAAAAATTCTTCCTATTATTAATCAGTAGCACACCATTTCTAATGGGATGGTATCAGCAATTTTGACATCAGCAACTTCTCTCCTTTTCAGATTACGATACAAAGAAACTTCCACCATTCACCAACTTCTTTGTTAGAAGATTTGTATCTTGTGAATAATTGGTCTGAATAAAAAACAACATCTTATTCTACTCATTATTCAAACAAAACTTCCTAACCTTAAAACAAATATATGTCCAGTGATCTCACACCAATTAGCTTAGACCAAAATACTTTTACTTTATTCTTTCACAAACTCCCACTTGTAATCAGGAATTCCTCATAAATTTGATCACTTTATGATTGGTTTAGAATCATCTAACTTAAATTGTAAAGTTTCTATTAAATTCCATCCTTTTAGTATCTTCTTTCTTTCCAATAAAACCTCAAAATGATTGGCATCACTTTTTTCTCCCCCTTTCCTTTATAAGTCTATCATCACAAGTTTTCTCGAAAAATTATGATCTATGAGAACTCCAATATTAGAAAAGCATATTTATATTTACATCACATCCAATCAGTCTTTGATACTTTTCCACATTCTGATTCAAACTTTCATTTTGAACTCAAGGTGATTTAGATGAACAAATTCACTTAAAAACATCTCTAGCACTAAAAATTGAGACAAATAACTTTCTTATGAAAAGTGCATCCAATTCTCTAGTTATGATGCATCATTTTTATCCTATCATCTGATCACAAAATCATACAAAGTGAATTGATTTATTTTATTTGACAAAAAAATACAATACTTTAATCAAAAACTTTTTCCATCTTCTAAAAATAACTTCTTGTCAACTTGGTCCCAACAATTTCTCATTTAAGACCTGTGATTTTCTGGACCATAAATTTTGACCAAAAAGTTGATTTTTTGCTCTCAGATTCTTGTAAGGGGTGAAATGGTATTTTACCCTATAAAATGATCTCATATAATTTTTATGAACACTCCATTGGTCCCATAATAGGGTTTTTACCCTAGGACAGGAGTTTGGTAGAATTTTGAACTGTTCAAATTTTCATAGAATAATTAATATTTAATATTTAATTAATTAAATATTAATTTATTTTCATGTGTTTTTTTGGATATATCTTTTTAATTTAGTTTTAGATTTATATTTTGTCTCTATCATTGATTTTGGGATGGGGGGTTCTAAGTGAGGCATAAACTCAAGTCAGGCATCAGGGTCGGGCCCCCTTTTTCTTTTTCTTTCCTTTTCTCCTTTTCTTCCTTTTATTTTTTCTTTATTCTTTTCCTTATATGGATTATAATGTATTACCTCAGGGGGATTATCCTTCTCCATGATTGATATATAAGAGATAAAATGATATAGATAAATAAATAAATGGGGAGAGGGGTATCGTCGTGGATCTCGGAACGCACCGGATCATCGTGTGGTAGTCGTGGAGTGTGGAAACGGGAAAAAATTCAAAAAATTATACCCAAAGGTAGGATTTTGTAAGTTCTTTAACAAATCCATACATTTCTATAATTTTCAAGTTTTAAACCCCTATTATTCTTTCTTATGAACCCTTAAGGGTTGATCTGTTTTTTTTTTCAGCAAAGAAATGAGGGTTTCGGGTGATTTGAGGGGTTTCCCGTTCAAGAATCCCTATCACACGGTGTGTAGATTCAGGAAAACACATTGTGTGTTCTTTCTATTTGGGGAATAAAAAATTTTGAAAGTAAAAAATAATTATGGGTTATACACACCATGTATTTTGAATTGTTCATGTAGTCAAGTACCCAGCAAGATAGCCCTTGAGGTGCACATAGCCATGTAGAGTACATGGCCAAACCCCGTGTGGGTTGAACATTGTGTAGAGGTATATGTCCAGGAGAAGTACATGTCCAGACCATGTGAGGTACATGGAAAGGTACCCCATGTAGTTTACACATCATGTACATGATAAAAATGACGTATACTTGGGTTTTACACACCGAGTCTACCTGGAGTACACGCCCAAGTGGGGTCTTGAGGGTAAGCATCGTGTACTATGATACACATGACATTATACTCCTCACTTTCTACCCTTTTGAGGTTTCTTCATATTTTATGTCTATATTTGGAATTGAACATAATAGGAGTCCATTCTAAGTAGTTTTCTGTGTAGATCGTGATGGTGAAACCCTTGGGGTGATTTGAGGACTCCTAATAGGTGTTTTGGGGATTTTATCTAAATAAAGAGGTTTTTTATCTGATAATAAAATCTAGTTTTATCCTAAGAGTGATAAATTTCATCTAATATGAGATATAATCTATCTATTTGACTGATTCATTGTAGATTTTCCCTTAAGGATGTCTCCTTGTGAGATGTTCCCTTTTGGAATAGGTGGTCATGAGTTTAGTTCTTTATGAGGACCCCTTATAGGATGCCTCTACTTACATTTAAACCTAGAGGATCCCATGTAGGATGTCTCTGTCTTAACTCTATTATTGAGGGTCCCTTATAGGATGCCTCTTCCTATATACTATTCCGAGGATATCATTTATGATGCCTCTATTTACTTACTATTAGAGGATCCCATGAATGATTCCTCCTTTTACCTTCACTATTGAGGATCCTGGGTAAGATGCCTCTCCTCTGTTATGAATTGAGGAAACCAGTGGTTTCCCCAATTTTTGACTAACCCTAATCTAGTATATTGGGTTTGGGTAGATATAGTATCGGGTGTCACCTTAGAACCCATGTCGAACTTGTAATCCCATGAGGCAGAGGCAATAGTGGTGGGTTTAGGCGTTCGACCAACCTCACTCTTTATTTTATACCTTATCCTATTTACTAATGATATAGAGATAATTACCATAGTTTCTTCCTGGTTTGTGGCTGATGATCCTAACTTGATGTGTCTTTCTTCTCTTTGGGATGCTCGGACATATTTCATGGTATCTGTCTTACTTGTTTATTGGGATACCCATAGGTATTTCTTAGGATCCAAATTTTGAGCCATGTTATTGATTTTATTATATTTATACTCATAGGTACTACCTAGGATCTTAATTTTTATATTATATATTTGATTATTATATTATTGGGATCTCCATATGTGTTTCCTAGGATCTAATATTTGAGCCTACAATTATGATATAGGGACACTGACGTCCCTAGTAGTGATACTTATAGATGATCACACTCTCCCAAGTGATGAGGATAATTCATATATCCTATAATTTACATGTGATGAGGACGATTATACTCTCCTTGACCTGATTATAGTCATATATCATTATACACTTTTGAGAAATAGGTATGATTATGCTCTCCCTGATCGATTACTTGACCGCGATTTGGGACATGGAGTTTTACACCATTGGATACTCATGGATGATTACACTCTCCCAAGTGATAGGGATGATTATGCTATCCCTAATTATAGATCTAAATAGGTGGGTATGACATCTCAACAATTATCTATCCTTATAGTTCACCTAAGGGTCAAAACCTTAGGATTCATCCTAGTTGTAATTTTGTGATTGTATATGGACCGAGACCTAGGGCTCAGACATTGGACTTGATTTATATGTAATGAGTGGCATAAAATTCATCTCAGTGAACATATTTTTAGGATTTCTATATCTACTCCTTGAAATCCCTCATTATAGTGATTGGAGGTGAGTATAGGTTAGCCTAGGGCTAGGACATGTAACCCCCAATGGTGACATATCTTGCTTAGGGAAATTGTTGGTTCTGGATAAAGTAGGTATTTTCAATTGGTATTAAGTACCCATATATCAACTTAATTATACATGGATTAAGTGGTATGACATCCATCTCACTAACCTAGTCACAGGATGTCCAGTAAATCATATGTTTATCCAGGGATTGACTATGGATTGAGTCATTTATGTTATTTCTTCCTTTATTATGTAATTATGTATATGAGAACATGTATATATATATATATATATGTGGGGATATATATATACATTAATAGATATAATTATATATGATGACACTGTGTCTAGATGATCGAGATCACAAACCTGAGGATAGGTTTTGGACTTGTTATTTTTGTTTTGTTTATCTTTTATGTAGTTTCTTGGCTAGGTTGAGAATTTTACATGAGCATTCACTTATGATAGTAGATTTATAGGTTCATCAATGGATGACCTACTGAGATTATTTCTCTCCACTATACATGAACCTTGGCGTGTGTGTATACCTTATGTATACTTTTTTGGTAAATCATTGATGCATGGTGGATAGGGATGAAGCCCATAGTTTCATGATAGAGTAGAGTTGATCGTGTTTATTCTTGTGATTAGGATGATGTAGCTTGGTAGTGTCTTCGAGATCAAGTATGTGTTCTGGATCAGAGTTATATTACACTATTGTAAATAAAAGTTTTCCCAAAACTTTTTTCCCAATGGTTTGAACAAACCATTGGGTAAAATACCATATTCCATTCATTTTCAATGGTTCATATGAACGGTTGGCATATAGGTGATAATAGCCGGTTTTCCCCAATGGTTCAAATGAACCATTGGGATATATCTATCTAAAATCACCCCGCCATTGGGATACTTCTACTATCCCTAAGACATACTTCTCCAAACCCTCGGCGCCAATACCATACTCCTCCTATCCTCGCCGACGCTCCCATACAGACCACCCCTCGCCACCGCTCCCATTCCGACCACCCCTCGCCGCTCGCCACTCGCCGCTTGTTGATCGCCACTCCCTGCTCCCCGCTCATCAGTGTTCACGCTTTTTTTCCAAAATCTTGATGTAAACCCATAATCTTTCCTGTTTTACCCTAAACCATAGCTCGACGCACCCATATGGAAGATTTTTCCCAATATCTCAACACGAATCATACTTCCCAACTGACTCTCGATGCGAACCCTACTTCCCAGTGTGACAGGTCTGGTTTTCCAATGCTTTATTCTTCCAAATTAAATGGGTACGTGTTATGATCCCCTTATGATTTTATGTTTTTTTTGGAACCCTGCTTCCCTACCTGCTCTCGAGGGTTCTAACTCTACTTTCCAACCGGTCATCTTATCTTTGATTCAAGTAATTTTTGTTCATTCACTTTAAATCAGTATGTATGCCTTCATTTATTTTCGATTTTTTGGTTCCATTTCACTGCAATGTACTATCTATTATGATACCCTTATGAAAACAAGCAATATATCATTTTAGGTTAGATTTTTGTTGTAATTTACCTATATAGAATCATTTTGATTGATATTGAAGAGGTCAAAATGAGGTGGGGAGGAGGGGGGATGTGCTAGAGGGGGGGATGGGCAGGGGTGAGGTGAGGAGGAGGGGGGATGGATAGGGGGTTAGAGGTGGCTGTGCAGGTGGGGGAGGGGGGATGTGCTGGGGGTGAGAAAAGATAATATATGGGGGTGAAAGAACATCCATGTTGATGGCAGCACCAATACATCAACGACTAGAAAAACCTGCTCTATGAGTGCCTCAACAAATTACAATGTTAAAGCCACTCTATCCTAAGTGCTCATTCAACTAGAGGGGTGTTTCACTCATCCAGATCTCCCATTAGATCACTAATCACATCTAAATATATTCAAAAAATTGAGATAAATAGATCAAAACATAGTTCTAATGCCTGATCTATGATATCATATGTGTCTCCTCCATGGACTAGAGTCCTGACCAGAAACATCCTCAAACCTCACAACCAAATTCCAACCAAACATGGGATTATCTAGCCTTCAAACCACTGACCAAATAGCTGATCTAGAAGCATCGATCAACTCACATAAAACAAATAACATACCCTCTTCGTGGTCCCTGGGATATTATCCTCTAAAAACAACCAATATTGGCTCTCTTTGACCCACCTTAGTTCCCAACCAAAACACAGGGCTCCCATGGTCCTCAATGTGACAATATAAAGTGATTTCCAACTATAGAGTCCTCAGGTGCACCCAAAATCTTGGCCCAATCCATTCAAAAAAATACCTCAAATGGGAAAAATTACACAGTATGAGCATACACCCTATGAGGGGTACCTCTAGTACATCCAAAGCACAAGACACACCTAGTGCATAAATATCCCAAATGCCCCTAAATGGCCTCCAACTGATCATCGATCAACAACGTCTCCAACTGATCATCTATCAACAATGCACCCAATGGGGTATATAAAAGAAATTAATAACCAATTAATTATCAATGGTCCTCATGAAAATCATAAAAGTTTTACCTTACAAGGGCTCTATAGTACAATATTGACCACTCCACATGGGCATTATTAATTAAAAGCTATAGAAAACATCGGTCACTCAATTAAAAACAATCCCACTATGGTATCCTCAAGAGTCACTTTGATGCATATAAATATCTTAAGGAAATCCAACCATAACTTCTATCCCACAACATCATCCTATCCCAATGGTTCCAATAGTTCCAATCCTAAAAAAAGGAGGTAATCCTCAACTGTTCTAACCTTGAGAAATAGGTACCAACATGTCAGGATAAAATAAGATCTCTTCATATATACTAATTGATTATAATTTTTAGGATCTATATGAAATAACTTTGAACAAAACTAGCTTATATTTCACAATCCATTCCAACTAATGATCTCATAACCCTCACACATGATTCTCATCTCACAACCCAACCTGCTGAAGGATTCTAAATCCAATCCTTGAAGAAATCCTGATAAAGAATTCTCTTAGTCCAAAACACCATAAATACCACATTCAAACACATAAGTTATTCCACCATGGAAATTTATATGAAAAACTGATCAAAATTGAACACTCATAAGTCGAATTCTGACTCTAGGGTTAAAATAGGGTAAACATAACAAGGAGAAATAAGTACCCAACCTGTACTTTAGGTACATGATATGTAACCCAAAATGTCCCCTCGTTCCATGTGACATAGACTGCTTAGCGTGTACTTTTCCAAAGTACACATCATGTGTTCTGGTATATGATGTTTACCCCCACCTGGGTACATTCACAAACAAGGCCCCACTTAGCATGAAAAATTCCCTACTACGTGGAATGTATCACCCCATACACAATCTTTACCCCACATATGGTTCCCATGTATGTACCTATCCATATATCCCCCTCACACAAGGTCTATCCATGAAAAATGCCTATCCATGTACCTCGTAGTAGATATAGCTTTATACCCTACATGGTCATCTGCCACTAGCACACCCCGAGTCACCACTACATGGCGTTTAACCCACCCACTTGTATAAATATTTTAGTTCCCAAAACCCATATTTCCCAAGTATGAAGAAAACATGATGTGTGTTCTCAAAACTACACATCATGTACATGAGTTCTCCCAAACTAAACCCCCCAAAAATATCCCAAAACACCTAATTTCTCCAAAGTATCCATAGATTGAAACCTGAATGGGTCACCAAAAACCCAAAAAAACAATTAAAACTTAAAATCAACTACCCTATGGGAATTTGTGGCTGAGGATGGGGTGATTGGAGGGGATGAGGTGGGAGGAGGGGGGTTGTGTAGGGGGTTTGGTGGGGAGGGGTGGGCTGGGCAGGGGGTGGGGGTGGGGCGTAGGCTGGGCAGGGGGGAGGGGGTTGTGCAAGTGTGGGGTGGCTGTGTAGGTGGGGGGGCTGGGAAGGGGGGTTGTGCAGGTGGGGGTGGTGGTTGTGTAGGTGGGGGAGGGGGTCTGGGCAGGTGGGGAGGGGGTGGGATGTGCAGGGGGTTAGGCTAGGCAGGGGGGAGGGGGGCTGTGTAGGTGGGGTGGTGGATGTGCAGGTGGAGTAGTGGGGAGGTTGGGCAGGTGGATGAGTATGGAGATGAACTTGAGTTCCTTGAACCCAATTAGGGAACTACATAATGATTTCGTAGGACCTGAGTATATCGAATAAGGCACATTCGTGGAAGAATATATAATTCTATCAATGTCCCTACTTAGACTATCAATGTTGTAGAAACCGTGGAAGACCCATTTAGTGAGTCTAGTAGGAGAAGGAAAATTCCCATGCATAATCCAACCAGTTACAATTACTATGGAATTTAATAATGTTATATCCATTATAGATCAAGATTAATATGTCATTATGTTGAGAAACATCATACCCTTGTACTTGTATTTAATGATAAATGTTATCAATATTTAAAAATATTACGTTGACTATGATTTTTGATTTAATATCATTCCAATGTTGACACATTCTCATATGTGATATTATGAGGACAATATAGAACCTTCTGCATAGATACTACATCTCTGTGTCTAATGTAAGAAATGTCCATAAGTCCAATTCATGCTCGGGGATCAATTTGGAGACCTCATTTCTGAATCATAATTTATAGTAATTCAGTATGATCAAAACTTCATTGACTTTTTAGGAAGGCCTCTTTAAACTTTTTTGACCACTCAAACATAACTACATTCTTAGTAATCCTAGTCATAGGCACTTATAAAGGGGAAAAGATTTAAATGAACCATATGTAAAACCCGAATAAACAAATGAAACCCACAATCTCAAACATGTTTCGTATGCCTTATCATGACACCACAACCTATACATTATTTGGGTCCACATAAATTCCCACATTATAGATTACGTGCCAAAGAAAACATACTTTATGGAAGCATAAGTGACACTTTGAGATCTTATAAAACATATAGTGTGGTCAAAGTGTACAAAAAATTCTATAGGTTTCCAATGTGTATATCAATGGTCGGTGAGTATATAAGGATATCATTAATAATTACCACAATGAATGAGTTGAGATATGTATATAAGATCTCATTCATGAGATCCATGAACACCATTGGATTAATTTTAAACATGAAAGGAATGTCAAGATATGTATGGAATATGCCTTAATAATTTTCACACCATTTGTAATACGAAATCATATATATAAATTCATTCAAATAATCAATTCATGTCCTTAAAAAAGTTCCACATGTCACATTAATGCTAAGTAAAAAATGGAAAGGATCAATATTTTCCCTCATGTACCTATTTATTACCTCTACACAAGTTGTAATTTACCGCTTTCAAAATAGTAAATTATTTTCACACATGTATTTTATAGCCCAATGTATTTATATGTATCCACTACTTCTACCCTTATGCAACTACTGTAATTCCATACTTTATCATTTTAGCATCTATAACTTTTTCAACTCAACTTGAGGACTTCTCTAACACTCTAAATACTCTCAAAACATCATGATATATACTGAAGAGAAAGTTTTTACCCCTAAAATAGTTGTTTTTAATTCTTTAAATTCTTCCTCAACAACAATTATTGAAATTACAAATAATGCTACATTGAGGCTATCCATCCAAGGTCTTTAAGATGCAATACATAGTCTCCTTTCCATTTATGATGGAATCAAACTCATAAACTCTAGAACATCTTCACATAGATGTTGAAATATTATTATATCTTCCATAATGACAAAAAATATAATCATACTTGGCATCTTAAATCCACCCCTTTTTAATTGTTTTCAATACCACAACACACCTCTAAATAAAAAAGTGTTCTCATTTATTTCGCATCCCAACAATCACCTCAAAAATATACTTTTCAAGGTATAAAACTCTCCCTTTATACTTGACATTAAAAATAACCCATTTATAAACACATTAATTATAATAAAAAAGTGGTAAAAATTTTATTCGAATCCCTATTGTTTCATATTTTTAATGTTGTTTAGATAATTTTAGATTTCATGATTTTGAACACTTTAAAATCCTTTTAACATGTTTTCTTTACTCAAAAGGGATAAACCCACCTTATCATCATCATGGCAGTTTATATACTCAATGATGAGAATATTCTCTTGTTATACAGTAGTGATAGCCTCTCCCAACATCCCCAATATTTTATTATTTCAATTCCCTACATGTTAGTAAACATCAAATGAATGGGGATAGGGAGGGGAACTTATCTCTTTAATTAGATCTCTATTTTTTATCGTGTAATTTTGAACAGATTTTATACTTCTTATTTGTCTCTTCTAATGTTTAGAAATCATTGGAGACTTTTTTTAGACTTATCACTTGTATGTTTCTATATTCTGGTATTATTTCTATTTCTCACAAAATTTCTTCTTCTTCTTATATTTACCCCATATATTCCTTCTAGTTCTATGTTAATCACATGTTCTTATAATAATTAATGTATTTGTGCCAAAAAAATCCCACAACACCAATTTTTAACCTTGAATATTTGATCTTAGAACATATTGGTGAGTCTATATAATAATTTATACTTTCTTTACAGGCATCATGCAACCATTATTTAGCCTTCTCCCAGGGTATTATTCTTGTTTTTATTTAACTATAATTTTCCTTTATATTGGAGTAACCTTATCACATATTCCTTTATCCCAAACACCATTTGTTTTGTCTTTAGAATCTATAATTTTAGAGAAAATAGAATCAGTGAGATTTGAAAAATTAATAGTTTTGTACCTTTGCCTTTGGGATATCCTTCTTTGAAAACTTGGATAATTTAGCCCAACTCTTTTCTTCTCAATCATAATCTTATCTAATATTCTTGAATGTATTTTAGGAATTAACCCATTATGATTGTGCCTAATTCAATTCATTCTCTTTTACAACAAGATTATCATTATATTCATTCATTATTCTGTCGTTCACTGCAATTATTACCATGGATGTTATGATCTATTTAATGAGATCAATCTTATTTACATACACCTTTATTCCTTATTTATCTTTCCTTTTAATTTAATTCTTATGTTGGGTATTTTTCTCAAGGAACAATTCTAATTTTGTTCTTGGAATGTACTCATTATAGGAAGAGTAATTTGTAATTAATAGGAATGTACTTTTTGATATCATCATTTTGAAACTTGGATCTATTTCCCCATTGCTTACATGACCATTATTTGACTCATGGGGTAGTATGATTCTTATATGTTGGGCGGTGACTTGTATATGTTCGGGTGTATTTGGATCTCCTCTGCCAATCGAGGTAAGACTTTAGTGGCATTGGTTGGTTTCTCACTGGTTATGAAGCATCTATTATGTGTTCTAAGGTTCCTAATATCCTTCGTGTAGTGCTTTGATCCCTTCTCATTAGTTTCGAGTTTCCAAGTCAAGGGTGACTTTCCTGCATGTTCATAGGTAAGTATATGTATGTGGGTTCCCCCGTTATGTGAATAGTCATCCATGGTAGTGATTATGCACGTATGGGGCTAGGTGTTCCCATGTATATATATATATATATAAATTCATATACAGTTGAGTGGAGACTGTTATATGCATATAAGCATATTTGCAAGGATCCTCTTGCACATGCTCATGGCCATGCGGGTGTGTGTGTAGGGGATAGGTGTCCTTGCATGTGTGTGAAGGTGCGTATACCTAGTGGGGGAGCAGCAGCTTTTAGTTAGAAATCTCTAATAACCGAAGTGGATGGCCTGGTTCCACCTTGAGGTAGGGTCCCTCTCCTAGCCTCTTTAATTCAAGAATGCTTTAAATTGAATTTATCTTCTTTCTTAATTATGCTTAATTACATTGAATATCATATCTTGAATAAGTTTTCTTTAATATAATTGTGTCATTTGATAAATAAAGTCATGTTTTTATAATAAATAGGTTTCAATGATACCCAACCATAGATACATTTTTATGAACAAAAAAACTAGCATCATTTTACCATCATACATGAAACCCATATTATACCCAAATAATATAAAGAGGGAGTATAAATGATTACTCAACCAGGAGATCAGTTTTTAGGATAGAGTCATGTATCAAAGACCTAGACTAATACTTCTCACTCAATATATCTCATCACTCAACTCCCAACATCTTCCATACTACTGAAGGTAGTGTCTCATACAACTATATATCACATACCAACCTTCTCACTCAACAAACATCCATGTTAATACATTATGATCAATGTAAATCCATTTTCTGAAATAATACCATATTAACCATGGTAGGTCTAATATCACATTCCAAACGTTCCATTATCACTCACGGTTGGGTTCATCTAGAACCTTATCACTAAAGGTGAGGCCATTATATTGACCACTACCTTATTAATCATGGTAGGGTTAGATATCATGTTATAATATGATAACTTCATTATCACTCAAGTAAGGGTCCTTCTAGCACCTTATCACCCAAGGTGTTGTCATTCCTTATTATATATCACTATACTTGTTAGAATTTCTCACCCAACATGTGTATAAAATAACAACAAGGGAATTTGGTCCATATCATAGCTCACTAGATAGGTATAAGGTTCTAGTCACCCGAGACCTATTCCCCCTACCTTATCAATCATGTTAGTGTCAGATATCATTTTATAATATTATAGCATCATTATCACTCAAGTAAGGGTCCTTCCAACACCTAATCACTCAAGGTGTTGTCATTCCATAAGATATTTCACTATACTTGTTAGAATTTGTCACACAACATGTGTATGAAATAACAAGGACATTTGGTTTATATCATATCTCACCAGCTAGTGTACCACCATGAGGACCATGATCCCATGTGATAAGTGGTTAATTTTTATGATTCTCCCTATGGATTATAATTCAAATTTCAATGGATACAAAAATTATCTATGGAAGGTATATACTAAAATTCATGTAGTAATCTACTAGATTGTCATGGAGGATTATCTGAATGTTTGCATTACATATTGGGGATAGAATATTACCTTGTAAACTTATCCTCTTAGAATATGATAGAAAATTTTAAAATTGAGCCCAACAGATGATGTAAATGATTCATAACCACTGACAAACACCATGTTGGATGTCATCATAGCAGATCCCCTTGAAAATTAGGCATGTGATATCTTGCATGAATCAAGTAAATATCTATCCCCATAGAATCTATGTGTCACATAAGCCTGACCAATATCCCTATCTTAAACACAAACCAATACCTTGATAAATGTAACATTATAACTAAATCTCTTGACATTATAGAAGTCATTTCCCCATAGAATATGATTCCCCCATCATTATACTCTAGGAACAAAAGGGTTATAATGTTCATAGTGTAAATATCCTTCTAGGTTAGTATATTGAATGATTAAATTCATCGAAAAAATATCAAATTTATCCTAGAGTAATAAAAACCAATAACCCTTATCTGATAGATCTGGATTGAGGCGGGGTATTCTTCATATATGAGTTATAAACTTGAATTTATAATATCCCCCTCCCTATTTGATCAATAATACAACATTTTGTTGGTTCTTGGTATCTATACCACATCAATATGTGAACCATACAAGGGGAAGGGATGTGAGTAAGCTTTCAAAAATGAGATGATTATTTCTATGTGATTCTTGTGTGTTTTTTGTGTGATTACAGGTGATTGAAGTGAGTTTTTGTGAGGTTTCTATGTGTACAATGTGTTTTCTATGTTTGTAGGTTGCAGTGTTCCTAAACACACAAAATGAGTGTTTTTTTTTGTGATTTCAGTGTATTTTTGTGAGATGGCATTTTTTTTCACAGATTGCAGCCTGTAGTTGATTGCAAGATATTTCATTTTAAATTAATGGGGGTCTAAGACAATGTTTTCAAAACCGTTTGGTTATACCCCTGTGTACTGCTACATTTCCCAACGGTTCAAAACTGTTGGGCTATACCCTCTATATGTTTATGCCAATGGTTTTAAAACCGTTGGCATAACCCTGTGCGCTAATTTTCCCAATGGTTCAGTTGAAGAGTTGGTATAACAGGATCCAATTTTATTCCAATGGTTCATTATGAACCATGGGAAGTTGAAATATAAACATCTTTTTCCCAACGGTTCAATGTGAACTGTTGGTATAAGGCTTTCCCGATGCCTCACACACCAATGGTTTCTAAAACCATTGGGATAATATTTCCCAATGGTTTGAGGGCCTTTCCCAATGGCTTAAAACCATTGGAAAAACATGGATTCCCAGTAGTGTTAGAGCCATGTACTTTTATTTCGGATTCTTTTATATACTCCAACCTGTACGGTTGGCCCCATGGGTGAATAATGGTGTATGTTTGACATGGAAGTTTGAGATTTTATAGCATTTCATTTATTATACATCATGTCCTATTTTAGTTTATTTATTGATTCCACACTTTGTTCATTTAATTCTTGGATTATATCTAGTTATTTCCACTTTTTTTACTCTAATATGAGGGAATAGTCTCTCCACAGACACATCCTAGGCCCTCACTTCTAGTCGGTAGCCTCTGGAAAATGGAGAGGCATGCTTGAGGCCTCATAACGTACCAGATTAGAGCATCTAATTGGTGTCATCTGGGTTGGGACATTACAAAGTGTTATCAGAGATGTTTCTTTTCCCATTATATTACTATTTTGGATATGGTAGATAGGAGTATTAGGAATTTTTTGGGACCTATGATGTATATTAGACTGGTGTGTCGAGAACACTTATTCCAGTAAGAATTATTGGTTTCTAGGGATATGGGATTGTTGTTCTAATCTTCAATGTTATAGTTGTATATAATTTTCCCTTTGATCGATTCACATGTTGTGTGAATTTTATGATTTACTATAGATCTTTGGATCTTGGTCATTAGCAAGAGTCCAGTGATTGATTTAAACTTTTGGAAGGTAAAAGAAAGATAAATCTCAGGAATCATATTTGGAATGTAGGTTTCACATGTTATAGTCCTACTAGTGTGTGATTTTACTAATGAAAGAGGAAAATCATTTAAAGTGTCAGTAAAAATCTAAACGTTGTTTTCCCGTATAGGTTTTTGGTTGCATTCTACTCAATTGACTCAACATGAAAATATATTTCCTTCTGATGGAAGGTGATGTGGATCTATATAGAGACATTTCATGGGGAGGATGATGAATTAATCCTCATGCATGGGAGGTATAGTGACCCTAGTAGGTCGATAGGGCACATGATTCCCATGTTTTTAACCCCTTGTAGGGTTTTTTTCTTAGGTTTGGTTATTTAAAGTATTAGTAATAATCTATAAAGTTATTTCCTAAATATATTTGAATTAAATTATACTTAATCGACCTTCATTGCGGTTACTTATTCAGATCAATGAGTATTATTTCAATAGGTACCAAGACATTTCTAGTGAACTAGACCTGAAGGGGGTATTACCATATACGGATTCCCGATGAGTTCTAGTTTATTATCTCCTATACATTGGTATCAGAATACTCCATGGATTAGTTCCTTATAAGGATTCTTTAATATGACCAGGGGCCTTGTATGACGATGTTGATAATTATGACCCTAATAGGTCATTGTAATCTTTACCTTAGAGATATTTGATCTTTTGGGCTAGGTGGTTAGACCTTGTGACCTAATTATGAAACATGATTAGTAGGACTAGTTGGGAGACCTAGAGGCCCTTAGTTTTAACTCAGAACCTTGAAGGTTGACATTTAATTAAGATCAAGGAAAACCCATGAGTGGGGTTGGCCTATGTTTTGGATTCCTTTTTAGGAAGTGATCATAGTTTTACACTCATTTGAGATCGATGTATAGTATGTGATAAAATTTTGTGATATAGGCATGTTGATGCCTTTATATTTTGATGAATAACCTCAGGTGCTTTGGTATCAAGACTAGCTTAGACATGAAGGAATATTCAATTTACTAGCCCAATCGACCACTGTTTCCATTATTTCTAATGTAGTTAGAGCATAGGTGGATTCCCATGAATAGAATGACACCATGTGATGGGAGGTCATGGAAATAAATAATGGCACAAGTGAGGTTCTTGATTTTTAAGAGGATTTCCAAGGGAGATTCTAGATTTTTTGGAATGTCATGTCATGTATCATGGTCAGTTTTTCCTTGTAACATGCAACTCTATAGAATACGAGTTAGGTGATAAACGTAAACATTGGTTGTGTGTGGTATTATTTAAAATGATATATCAGTGAATGGTCATGTGAGATTCAAGGACCTATGATTTCAAGACTTTTCATGGGAATGTTTTCCTAGAATTTTTGGTTAAAATGAAGAATGTCCCTTTATAGTATAAGATACATCAGAAAGGAATTATTTTTTGTGAGATAGTTGACCCATGTTTGGACCTAAACACACATTTTTCTATAGATGTAGTTTCAGTAGTTGGTTAAAGGTAATTTAGCCTATTTTTATGTGAGTGTGGATCAAAGAGAGATGTACATGCCTTTCGATAGAATCTTCATGTACTTCTTGTTAGAGATGATCATATTCTTTATTGGCATCATATTGATTATGTTGAGAGAGAGTCGACTCTATGCCAAGATTCTTTTCTTCTTAAATATATTTCCTAGTTTGACAAATAAACGTGTTGAGGTTATGCTCAATGAGAATTATAAGGTAAGTCATATAATGGGAAGTGCATCATTGGCCATTTGAGGGTGTTGACCATCATTTTTAGATTAAATGTGGAATTTACCATGAGATTTTGATATTTTGGTTTGGTTTTGAGATGATGATAAGGGTATTCCTAAAGTGGGGAGCACTGGATCAGTCATAATTAAATGTCTCCCATATAGGAGACAGTTTTTGACGCTATGAGATTGGTCATTGGAAAGTTCAAATAGCTTGTTGTAAATATACTTGGGTTGAGAGAATTTCGATTGGTTATTCCACCAATGCTTCTTGGGGATGAGATGGTTTATAGTGGGGAGATTGTAAGGACCCGTGTTTTTCTGGATTGGAAATTTTGAGAAATTTTTTTATTTTTTACTCTCAAATGATTATAAGGGGTAAAATGGTATTTTCCCCTAAAAGATTATTGAAAATAATTTTTTGACCACTCCATTAGTCCCAAATAGGTTTTTACCATAGGATTGGATTTTTTTATAATTCTGAATCATTCAAATTTTCATAGAATAATGAATATTTAATATTTAATTAAATAAATATTAATTTATTCACACGTGTTTTTTTAGCTATATCTTTTGAATGGAGTGTAGAATTGAGATTATTTCTCCACATTTGATCCCATAATGGGGATTTTTTCCAAGGTGGGGCATAAACTCAGTTCGGACGTCGAGGACGACCCTGGTCCCCTTTTTCTTTTTCTTTTCTTTTCTCATTTTATTCCTTTTCTTTTATTTTTTTTCTTTTTCTTCCCAGGATTATTGCATATTACCACAGGGGGATCCTAGTTCACCATGACTGATACAGAAGAGGGATAAGGAAAGAGATAAAGAGAGATATGGGAATAGGGGTACCTTATGGATCTTGGGACGCACCAGATCATTGTGCAGTAACCAGGGGGCATGGAAATGGGTGAAGCTTCAGCAAATCCCACCCAAAGGTAGACCAATTTTAATTTTCTCCATAATACCCATATATTTACCTTTTTTATTTTTAAACCCCTATTTTTCTTGATTAATACCCCTTGAGGGTTGATCTATTATTTTTGGGGAAAGAAATGGGCGTTTCAGATGATTTTAGGGGTTTCCCATTCAAGAATCTTCATCACACCATGTGTAGTATTAGGAACACATTCCATGCGTTCTTCCTATTTGGGGAAGATAAACTTTTTGGAGTACATGACATGTATAGGTTATACACATTGTGTACTGGGACTCATCTGTGTAGTCGAGTACATAACCAGACAATCCATGAAGGGGTACCTAGTTGTGTAGAGTACACAGTTAGACCTGATGTGGGTTTCATGCCATGTAAAGGTATATGGTGAGGAAAAGTACATGGCCAGGGCATGTGAGGTACATGAGAAGGTACCCCATGTAGGGTACACTTCATGTACATGATCAATATGTTGTGTACTTAGGATTTTATAGGCCAATTCTAGCTGGAGCACATGCTCAGGTGAGGCCTTGAGGGTACATGTTGTGCACTAGGGTACACACACCGTGTACTCCTCCCACTCTACCCTTTTGAGGGTTTTTTCTATTTTATTCTCAGATTTAGAATTGGAAGTAATAAGATTCCATTTTGAGTAGTTTTCCGCATTGATCATGATGGTTAAACCCTAGGGGTAATTTGAGGACTCTTAAGGGGTGTTTTGGGGATTTTATGTAAATAGGGAGGTTCTTACTCTAGTAATTGAATCCAGTTGTCGCCTGAGAGTGATAAATTTTATCTAAGATGAGTTGTGAGCTATCTATTTTGACCAATTATTTATAGATTTTACCTTGAATAATTATACCTTACCAGATGTTCCCTAATGGCCTAGGAGGTCATGAGGTTAGTTGTTTCTGAGGACCCCTTATATGGTGACTCTAGTTACATTTGACCTAGAGGATCCCATATGGGATGCCTCAATCTTAAATTTATTATTGAGGTTCCCTTGTATGATTCCTCTTCCTATGAATTGTTCTAAGGATCCTTTGTATGATGCCTCTATTTACTTACCATTAGAGTATCCCATGTAGGATTCCTCCTTTTACCTTCACTACTAAGGATCCTGAGTAGGATGCCTCTCTTATGTTATGAATTGAAGGACCCAGTGGGTGCCCTGATGTTTTATAAAACTTGAGTTAGTGCATCAGGTTTTGGTATAGATGGTAGCTAGTGTCACCTTATAACCCATATCAAACTTTTAATCCTATGAGGTTGAGGCAGTGGTGGTGGTTTTAGGCATTCATCCACCCTCACTCTTTATTTTATACCTTCACCTATTTACTGTTGATTCAGTGATGATTAATAGAGGTGCTTCCTGGTTGGTAGTTTATGAGCCTAATGCGATGCATATTTCTTCTCTTTGGGATTCCTGAATTTATTTCCTTATATTTTTCTTACTTGTTTATTGGGATGCTTAGTCATATTTCATGGGAACTGATTCCTTATTCATGTAATTTTTATAGCTATAGGAATAACTTGGGATATGCTTATTGATCTTGTATTTTTGATTATTATATTATTTGGATCTCTATAGGTGTTTCCTAAGATCCATCTTTTGGGCCTATGATTATGATATACAGACACGGAGTCCCTAGTAGTGATACTCGTGGATTATTACACTCTTCTGAATGATGAGGATGATTCCTATATCCTCTGATATACATGTGATGAGAATGATTCTCATCTCCTTGATCTAATTATACTCATGGATGATTGCACTCTCCCAAGAAATATAGATGATTATGCTCTCCCTGATCAATTACTTAACCATGGTGTTGTACATGGTGTTCCACATCATTGGATACTTTTGGATGATTATGCTCTCCCGAGTGATAGGGATGATTATGGTCTCCCTGATTAGAGACCTCAATGGGTGGGAATGAAGTTTCACCAGTGAAATCTCCTTATAGTTCACCAAAGGTTCATACCCTTAGGGTTTATCTGATTTACAATGTTCTGACCACCTATATATCTGGACCTAGGGCTCATACATTGTACTAGATTTACTTGTCATAAGTGGAATGGAATCCATATCAGTGAACATATTTGTAGGATTCTTGGATGTACTCCCTATAATCCATTGTTATAGTGATTGGAGGAAAGTATGGGTGAGCCCAGATCTAGGACATGTATCCCCCTGTGGTGATATAGCTTACTCAGAGACATTTCTAGGATTTCCCAAAGAAAGTGTTTTTTATTAGGATTACGGACCCATATATTGAATTAATTATACATGATATTAGTGGTATGACATCTAGCTCAGTTCCCTAGTCCTAGGATTTCCATTCGATCAGATTTTTATCTAGGTATTGATTTTGGATTGGTTCATTTATGTTATTTATTCCTTTATTATGTAAGTATTTATATGATCACATGTGTATATATTTATATGAGGGGATATATATATATACATGTATATATATACTTATATATAATGGAATTGTGTCCAATGATTGGAATCACAGACCCAAGGATAGGTTGTGGACTTGTTCTTTTTTTATCTTTTCTGCTCTGTCATGGCTAGGCTGAGAATATTGCATGAGCATGCACCTATGATAGTAGATTTATAAGTTCATCATCGAGGTTTCCTATTGATATTATTTATCACCCCTGTATGTGAAACTTGATGTGTGTGAAGACCTTATATCTTCTTTTCAGGTTGAGAATTGATCCATGGTGGATAGGGTTACGACCCATACTTTCATGATTGAGTAGATATGCTCATGTGGATTATTTTGATCAAATTGATGTATCTCTAAAGTATCTAGGAGACTAGGTATGGGGTCTATCTTAGAGTTTTATTAGATCCCTGTAGTTTTATTTCAATTTATTTTATGTACTCTTGCATGTATGTTCACCCAATGGGTGACCAGTGTTGTATGTATGGCATGGTTGTATGGGATTTTATAGCACTTCATTTAGTATAAAACCTATTATATTTCAATTTATTTATTGTTTCTTCACTCTATTAACTTACTTATTGGATGATATATAGTTATTTCTACTATATTTACTATGATATGAGGTCATAGCCTCTCCATAGACACACCCTAGGCCCTCATTTCTAGTTGATAGCCTCTATCGTATAGAGAGGCATGCTTGAGGCCTCATAAAAAATTATCTTGGAGCACTGGATTAGTGGCATCTGAGTCAGGATGTTACATCTTGATCCTGGCACTATGGATTTTATTTACATTTTTATCCCTAACTTCCCTTTTTATTTTTTCAAATGAACCAGAGCTATGGTGGATTGAATGTGGGTGTTCATTAATTAAATGGACACTAAATCCCTCCCCCTACCCATTTCATTCACCCCATGACATGGAATCAATCCATTATACATGGAAAAAAACACTTTATAGGCATCTAGATACCCAACCGTTGACCCCCTCCCCCTCACCTCCCTCCCTCGATCAAATGTGGAAAAGGTATAAACAGTGGAAGATTCGTGGGATCAGGGGTTTATAGTATTAGGTCAACATAGAGGGTGATAAAAAATTGGTCACAATAAGGTTTTTTGAGATAGGAGATAATAAGAAGGGTTGATCTCATCAAATGTTCGTGGGGTTGGAGGCACCAAATGATCAGAAGACCACATTACGAGGAAGAAAAGGTAGGGGTAGCTAGGGATCTTCCCCTGACAGTATGATCCATCGGGATCAGAAGATTATCTATTCACCACATTTCAGATAAGGCATGATAGGTTTGAGGGACTCCCCACTGATGATCCTATAGGTCCCATCCTGATAATGCAATTCATCCCAATACAGGACTAACCTTGAGACCCAGGTACTAAACTGAGGTCGAGTAGGTTGGGTGGGTGCACCAGGTTAGGTATTCCTGACCTGGACCAGGAATCACATCATCGTACACGTGGGGTACATGAACTACCATATTCATAAGGTGCATTCACATTCTAGGGTCATACAAACCCACTTTTAGTGCACTGTGTGGTACACCTTGAGGTTGTCATGTGGCCTGATTTTCCACCTATGCGGCATTTTTCATTACTTTTTCACTATATATCGGTTTAAAGGAAATTTATAGACCATAATAATAATTTTTTCATATATATATTAATGGATTGATCTATTTGATCATTAAATACCATTTGGATGTGATATATGTAGTTTTAGTATTTAACTTTTTAAGTTCGGTGATGGGGTTTAGCAGTGTTGATCATGGGTTCTCAGGGTTGGTACCCCTCCCCCTAGTAGTGAGTTTATGTCAGGGTGTGAGTCCCCTACATCACTGATAGGGTTCATTAATTCCCTATATACTCAAGTAATGGGTCATATTTTTGTGAATTTGGTACCCCTCTCCCATATAAGAGCTCATACCGAGCACGGTTCCTCCATTAGGGTCGGTTACCTCCTCGACTGATACTTATCCTTTGGTGAGGTGAAGGTCCCCCACTATAGTTTCAGAGAGGTTGCATGGGTTTCTTTTTTTGGGTAGCTAATAATCTTGAGGTTTTTTACTGGTACTCTTATAGCTATGATTTTATAGAGTGGGAATTTCTCCTATGTTTTATGTTCTCTTCATTAAAGAATATATGGGTTCTTTTTTTAATGGGTTATTCTTTCCATCTTAACCATTGGTTTTGAGATAACTGGTTTCCTTATTATTCCTTTATGGTTTCAATGGAGCTCTAATAGGTATGTATATACTTACCTCTACATGGTAAACTTCTCTTGTACATTTCATGTCTTGTGTAGATATAGGATGGTTTGATGATGACCTTGGTGGACATGGTGTTAGTGGAGCTTAGTGGTTCAGGGAGGGGATAGTAGAGAGTGATGTTTGTGTCTGGAGCTAGCTCTTTATAGGGACCTAACCATCTTGGTTGTTTTGGTTATTTTCCCTTTTTTAATCATGCCTTCTATATTGTATTTAGTTATTTATCTTTCATTGTTATTTTTTCTTATGTGGAGATGTGTATTATATACATTTTCATTAGGATAAGGCCTCTCATCATGTGTAGTATGCCTTATCAGTGAAAATCATCAGGAGGTGTCCTGGTGGGTCAGGTCATGTCATATGCATATATTAGGGTACTAGTGTGAACCATATAAAACAATTCCTTTCACACCCTTTCCATGAAATATCTTCATATCATACTAAAAAATATTTCCATCCATGGAATTTTTAATTTCCATAAAATAAAGGATATTGTATTATATGATATCGCTATATTGTACCCAATTATATAGGTTAATATGTATCACATATATACTAGTATTAAGAACACATCTCTATCTATTGGAACATCCCCAAACCCATGTACCCAACAAGAAGGATGGTTGGAATCATGCCCAAACTAATACCAAGTGTAAAACATGGTTGGAATTAGGACTAGTCTAATTTAAAATAAAATTAAATCAATGGAATAACACCCAACCTAATTTACACTACACTTTGCATATTCCACACTTATCAGGATAATATTACCACCATCCCCAATCTCATATACACTTCCTTATCGTCGAGTAACTCTGTAGTATACCTCTTAATATTTCACAATTTATTTCACATAAAAACACAACCTTCTACGTTCCCATTCCCAATTGTATCACCACTTTCTATAAGGAACATGGCCATCAGTGACCATGTAAACTAAGTGAACAAATCAGAGGACCTCACATGTCCTTACAAAACCTTACCCAAATCTCATCATTTAAATAAATCCAATTTGGTTCTAATATAATAAAATCACACATTCTCTCTAGCACTAATACATCAAATGATACATAAAACATATATAAAACAAAGGGGAATCTTAAGGTCCACCTACCTCATGGTTATATAAGTCCTCTCATTCAATATCCTTATAGGAATTGATCTTAACAAACAAAAATCACTAAATAATATAAAACACCCTTTTGGGGATTTAAAATAAAACATAAAGAGGTAGTGATAGAATTGAGATATTATAGTACATATGACGTTAGCCTTAGCTCTCATGATCCAATACAATAGATAATGCTTGAATCAATTGATAATTAAAGAAAAGGGTATCAAAATCATACAAGAATAATTAGAGGGGTGGCTAGTTTGTGTGGGAGGAATGAGGATCAAAAGAGGATATTAAAATAATAGGGAAGTTTGGAATGATCAAAATAGAACAACATTAAATTAATGGGTTGTGGCACCACTAGAAATCCAGTGGACCATAACTAGAATTTTGGTGGGGTGTTTAGTTTCCCTTACAATTATGAAGGATATCAGAAGTCTAGTGTACTCTCACTAGGGTTATGGTGGAAAATATGATACTTAGTGTATTTTTTTCACCCAAACCACTTCCTTGGATTTCAATCCTGATCCTTCTTTATTGTAATGAACTGAAATGGATTTTCCTCAAAAAACAATATCTAGAATGATCTGTCACTAACCCAAAGATAATTCTAAATCCTTATATATTAGAAACTAGTGTCTGGGCATCACAATAACACACTTGGGAATGATTTCTCCCATCAAAAGAAAACAATTAAAGACAAAAAATGGGAAAAAATAAAACAAGGTATAAAGTAAGATATCCAATAGTAAAGAAACCGTGGAATTAAAATAGAATTGATAATAAGGTCAATGGATTATACAAATGACGTCAAGGAAAAAAATACCAAACACCAACATTCCCATGTGAAAGTTATGATACACCACACACACCACCATCAAATCTTGAACCCAAAGATATAATAATATCCACAACGTTGAGTAACCTTCTAAACTTGTAAAATGTATAGGCTTGAGCTAAAATCCTAGTAGTTGTCCACTCACCAACCAAAATAATATCACTTTAAAAGATAATTAATAACATGTAGGTTTGAAAATATTAATAAAAAATATTTTTTAAAAATTTTTCTTCAATAAAACAAGTATCAGCAATTTTCCTTGAAAACTCCCATTTTTGTAAAACTAGTACTTTTTCAAAATAAAACCAAAATTTATTTTCCCAAATAAAAACATCCAAAATTTTAAATTTTAAATATTTTTTAATGCACATTCAAAAAAATAAGATATAATTTTACAAATTTACAAAAATAACCATAACTTAGAAATTATACACAAAACTTCATCATAGAATCAAAATGTGTTAAAGGGATACAATCTAGAATAGATACAACATAGTCATCAATGAATAAAAATGAACATATCATAGTACAATAAACACATCAATCAACCCCATCCCAAACACCTGGTCTTACACTATCCTAGCCTAATCGAGGGGAAAATCCCCTAGGTTAAAATAAGTCCTACCTAAGTCCACTAGCCATAGGATGATTCTAAACTAGTGCACATGTGTATATAGACTTCTACCTAGTAACCTAGGTCTTTACATGACATTAAAAATGAGGTTTTAATTTCAAAATAGTATCATACTATATATCTTATCAAATAATCATGTTTATAAATCAAACAGAAATATTTCTCACACCTCTGAACACCCACATAAAAATATCCCCTTTATCAAGCATACTAAATAAATTAAATTCAATTCAAGTCATCACCCTAATAATGGAAATCTAATTACAACCATTAAACATTCATTATTTCCATCATCCATAAAGGGTAATGTAGTATGGTTTTTTCATTTTCCAATAAATCATTTAAATTATTAATCAAGCCTTTTCATAATCCACTTAGATTACAGAGCCATTTAAAATAAATCAAGTCAATTTATAAAATCATTTATAAGTCATTTCACTTCAGTAAATTCTAGTTTTCAAAACATCCTCCCAAAATGGTGAAGAATTACCATGCTTTAAAAACAATATTTTCCTCATATTTCTGGAAATAATTATCATAATGAAATTTAAGGATAATGTTAAGATCTAACTAGGAATTTCAATTTCCAAAAAAATGGACATTTCATTAAAAAATTCACATCAAACTATGTCAAAATCCCCTTTTCCAATTTTATCAAAAGCTGAAGAAATCATCAATCCATGATAAAACTACTAGATATAAATGGAATCATTTGAAGACATCAAAACTCAAGATGAAAGTTCAAGAAATTATAGAATCAATTTTAAAGGGAGATGATTAGGACACCAGCCTCAAATTACTCAGAATCTCAATCACCTGAAGGAAAACAAAATCCTAATATAGGAATGGACTGAAGAAGCAAAAAAGTAAATCCCTAAATACAAAAAATCAAATTATAAAACTTGGATCCAATAAAAAAACATGGTTTTCATAGCCCAAGGGAAAGAAAATTGTGGAGAATAATAGGGTCCATGATAAAAAGGGATAAAGACTTACGGATCAAGAACCACCATGATGAACAACACTTAGATCCACCAATAAGATAGTCTAGAAAATCCAAAATCACCCAATGAGAGACTCTAGATCTATAAATTTTGATTCAAGGTTGAGGGAGAGGATTAAAATAGAAAATTGGGGTTTTAAATAAAATGACATAAAATCCACTAACAGATCTCATGTCGAGTGACGCCACCAACTAGCCGATGGTGCTAGGAAAAATACCTATGTTCATGGAAATCCCACTGATTAGTTGATGGGCCTCACTGGATAACCAGTGGGTTTCTTGTAGGAAACCCAAATTTACAACATTCCACCAACTACAAAATGGACCTTGTTGTCAAGTTAGTGGACAACCTACGACTCTCCTAGCTATAGGTCCATGTCCATAATAACTCTGATCTTCTCAGAAACTATCCAACCCCTCAATTTATTTAGAAAAAAACACAAAATACCTCTCAACGGTAATAGAAATGTTAGGGTGTGACAATTCTCTCCACTATAGGGATTTCTACCCCCATAGAGATTAAAGGTCATTACCCGATCAAGAAGAAAGAGGAAAAGAGATAAATCAGTAGAAAAGATACCCTATGATACTCCAATGAACCCAAAACAACAAAAATACCCCAAACATTTATCACTCTTAGATGGGGACCGAAAGGGATTATTACAAAACCTTGGAAGAAACTAAGATCAGTAGACAATATATTTAACAGATTTCTGAACAAGATAAGACTTATAAAGAAAACCAAAGAATTGGTTTAGGAAAGGATGAGAAGCTCTCAAAACTCGAAACACTAAGATAAATCCCTTTATAAACCAAGTAACAGGCCCTTAACTACTCAATTTGTTAATAATGAAACCACTAAACACCAATACAACCTCAAAATCAACACACTTGAAAATCTTAGGCATCACAATAAAATAAGAGAACCGAAACGATTATAATTTCGAGAAAAACTAATTACCAGGCCACATGAGAGAACAATTGATAACAATTGTAATTGAATCAATTAGAAATATTCCTTATCAAAACTACAAAGTATATCCTTAGGTTGAGTAAAGGTAAATCAAGACTAGACTTCTAGAACACTGGATCTTGGTAATTACAAATAAAAATATCATATAATTATCAACATTATATCTCAGTCATCCCAAAACTTACCCAAGATTTACTATATACAATGAGAAAATAGAAACATTAGCCCAACATATGTCCACTTTGTGATAAGTAAAGATAAAGAACAATAATTATCAAGGCATAAGCATTTCTAAATAAACCACCACCCCATAAGGGATAGTCAAAAGGATCACATAAGAAAACAAACACCTATGAAAAATCTATAAATAACCCAAACCAAGCCAAATGAGATATCATGTATGGCTCACTCAGGGAGACATATGATCATCCTACAGTAGATACTTCCTCCTAGTAATTATCTAAAAAACCACAACATAGAATCCAATATATTCTAAAATATCTAAACATGAACCAAAGGCTATTACAGTAACATAGAAAGTCACTCAAGTAAGAATATCCTTATTTGATTGCAGTATAAAGAAAATGTTCTGGATCAAGGAGACCGCAAAATCTATCAAAGTTTACAAGGGAAGCCTTTCAATATGAGAAATTCAATAATGGTTGTATCCCCACTATATTTTAATTCCCACCAGATTCAAACTCCCTTAACTCAACCCATCAAAACTAGGAATTCATACAAGTTGAAGAAAATGTGTATGAACATAAAACTAAATCCTTACAACACCAAGTTAGAATCCAATAACAAGATTGGAAAACACAAAACATTCCTATATAAAGAACATAGTAACCAAAAATAAAATTCTAAAATCAAAATTTCTATAAAAGGAATATTATATATAAAATAAAATTCAAATGGTATTCACTCCAACATCAGAATAAACAAGATGGACTAGTATCAAGTTCCACTCATAGCTTTTCCACTACGTGAAAATGATTCACTTCAAGGCCTATCGATGGTACCCTATTGTATTGAAGCTTTTTTTCTCTATAGTGGACTTAGGATTTGATGATATCTGATCATTCCAAGATTCAAACAGAGTTATATAGAACCTCTATAGATGACCCCACAAGCATGATAGACTTTATAAGGATTAAAACAATCATGCTTTGTAGGACCTACATTTCCAAACTGGTAGAAAACCAAGAGCTTATTTCTAGAGGAATTTTTGAGAATAAACATAAAGACCCTTTAAAATCACAAATAATAGGTGTTGACTTGGCACACTTCTTTTTTCCCTTACTAGAGATTCCTACATTACACCCAAGAATAAAATAAATCTCTAATGCCTCTAGAACTCCATCCAATCATGTTTCAACTATGAAAACGTGCTTCAACAACATGAAATAATAGTTAAAGCCAAGATGAAACATAATCTACAAAAAATTTAGAAAAATGACATCTTGAAAACACTAATACATTTTAGAATCATAAATTAATAGATGGAGAATATATGCTACTAATTTAACAAAATAGTGAGTATACTGTAAAACCATTTCATCTATTAATTGGAGATCAAGATAGTCCATATCTTTTGATACCTTTACTAAATTAGGAAATGATTCTTAAATTAATTACTCCTTGAAAGATACCCAAGAATGGTCCTTTTTTGGATTATCCAAAGTAACAAAATTCCACCACTTCCAGCCTAGAATCTTGAGCATGAAATATAAAAACTTAACCTTGATAGATTCTGGAAGTTCAAGATAGATGAATGTCTCCTCAATATTCTTCATATATTACACTGCTTATTGATAATCCCATTTTACAAATAAGTGAGGGGATTCAGGATTTATAACCATTGAATATAATCCTCATGTTGGGTTATGAGATATAGAACACAAAGCCCTAAGTCTGAAGCCAAAATAACAACCATCCTAATAGAATATTTATCAACCAGAGAGTACATTAAATCTGAATATGAGTGTACTCTAAAAACAAAGAAAAAACCCATCACAATACATGTCAAAAGTTAAGTCTCACAAGAAAAAACACAAAGTTGAAAATAGTCTTAACACACCATTTTAAACAAAAAAATATATATCACCAAAACAAAATACAAATCTATAAACTAATGTCATGATTTATTTATAAAAGAATATTTAACTCTTTCACCCAAGAGGGTTTAACCAAAAATAAATTTCAAAAGAATTTTCATTTGTTAAACCAATATTTACACCCACTTGGAAACATTTAAATAAAAAAAATTTATCATTTAAATATTTTAAGAATGAGAGTTTTAAAAAATTTCACACTCAACTATATAAAATATTTTAATTAAAATTTATTAAAAACACATAAAAACATTGGAAATAATTATAAATCTAACCCATTACCCAAATGTGTTAACCATATTTTCTAAAACCTTTCATCACTTTAAATTTAAAATATTCTGGAAACACTAAAAACCAAATACCATTTTGAATTGATTTTTTTTCAAAACTCTAATAAATTCACAAATATTTTCCAAACAACTAAAAATTAATATGAACCAAAAGAAAGAGGAAGAAAAAGTTAGCCAACACATGAAGAAAAAAGGTAGAAAAAAATCCAAATAAATAACATTCATGAATGATTTAGAAACATGGTTTGGTAGACCATATGAAAATCATTTGAAGTCTACTAGAGGTCTTCTAGAGTCATCTACACATACTATACATGGTTTTCCTAATAATGCACAATAAAAATTCAGCCTATATATTTCTTATAAGATCTATTGTAGAACTTTGAGATTCTTTAAACATACCATAAACTCTCAAGTCCATAAGAAATAACTCAAAAAAGACAAAAAAAAGAAACAAAAGAATTCAAAGGCCAAGCTTGAACTCACTACATATTCATCCCAGATAACCCTGGTAACCCAAGCATCATCTTGGATTGGCAGTGATCAAGAACCCTCTCATATTTGACAAATTGAATTTTGACCTCCCTACCTACAAACCATCATGCATACCAGAAAAACAAGGTAAAACCTCCTTTGACACCAATTGTAACAAACTGACCCAAATTACTCTCTAAAAACAGCATCTAGAATGATCCTTAGCTATCCTGAAGAGTGTTCATGACCCCATGGGATGGAAACTAGTGCTTGGGAATCACAGGAACACACTTGGGAATTATTTCACTCAAAAAAACAAATAATTAAAGAAATAGTGTAAATATAACATGAAAAGACATAAACTGAGATATCCAACATTAATGAAACCACGGAAGTACAACAGAGTAGATAAAAAGTTTGATGGCCTATACAATTAAAAATAAGTAAAAAAATACCAAACACTAACATATCCATGTGGAAGTGAGGCAATGCCACACATGCCTCTATAAAAGCACATACCCAAATATATAAGAATATCCACTGCACCGAGCAACATGATAAACCTGTAAAATATTTAGGTGTGATCTAAAATCCTAGAAGGTTACCACCCACTGATCCAAAACATAATACTTTAAAAGAGAATCTATATCATGAAGGTTAGAAAATAAGAATAAAAAATTGTTTCTTCACATGTTTTCTTGAATAAAAAAATTATAATGAATTTTCCATGAAAACATCCATTTTCGCAAGACCGATACTTTTTCAGAATACAACCGTAATTTATTTTACCATAGAAAAACATCCATAAATCATGGTTTAAAATAGTTTTAAAGGTACATTAAAAGAAAATAGGATATCATTTTACAAATTTCTAAAATAAACATAACTTGGAAAATATACGCAAAACATCATCATGGAATCCAAAGGTGATAAAATTAAACATTCTTGAAAAAATTAAACATAGTTATCAATAATATAAAATATGAACATTGGATTACAATGAACACATTGATCAACTGTAGACCAAACACCTAGTATTACCCTATCCTAACCTAACTGAAGGGAAAATCCCTTAGGTTAACTTAATTCCCACTAAATTCCACTATATGGAGCATGATTATAAACTAGTGTACATGTATACCAAGACTTCTAGCTAGTAACACAAATATTCCCATGGAAATTAAATGGAAGTGGAAATTCCAAAATAGTATCATACTATATATCACATAAAATAATCACATTTAAAAATGAATCATAAATATTTCTCACACCTTTGAACACCCACATAGGAACATATTGATTTATCAAGCATGCTAAATAAATTCAATTAATCACCCTAATAAGGGACATCTCATTAAAACCATTCAACATTCATCATTTATATTATACATAAAGGGGAATGTCTAATGGGTTTTCTATTTTATAATAAATCATTTAATGTGTTAATCAAGCCATTTCATAATCCACTTAGATTACTGAGCCTTTTAAAATAAATCATATCCATTTAAAAAATAATTTATAGTCCATTTCACTTTATAAAATTATAATTTTCAAAACATCCTCTCAAAAGGGTGTAACGTGACCAAGATTTAAAAACCATATTTTCCCCATACTTTTTTAAATCATTATCATAAACAACTTCAAAGAAAATATCAAGAGCCAAATAGGAATTTCAATTTAAAAATAATGATAAATTTCCTTAAAAGGTGTTTTCACATCAAACCATATAAAAATCCCCTTTTCCAATTTTATAAAAATCTCAAAAATCATCAATGAATAATAAAACTACTAGATATAATTATCGTAAAGACCCAGAATTTCCATGTAAATTTTTTTTAAATTAAATGGTAATTTTATGAGTCTTTGAAAATTGACAACGCGTGATTATGAGGCCCGGTGTTCCCAGAATAAATTTCTGAACTTTTTTTCGGGTACATTCAGTAAACGTGCGAGCGGGTTTTTGTGACTTTCAAACCAGGGCTTGGAATTGAAATCTGAGGGCACTGTTGAACTCGCAGAGCTGGTTTTCACTTAAGGGGACCTTTACCTCGACCACAGTAGGTCTAGGGTGAAAGATAGAATTTTTGGTTTTTTTGTGGAAATAGAAATAAAATAAAACAAACTTTTCTTTTCTTTTCTTTTTGTTGAAACATCCCATGTGGAAGGTTTAAGAGGTGGGGACCACCAAAACTAAACCTCCCATGAGAGGTTATGGAGGTGGGGACAACCATAACTAAACCTCCCACGAGAGGTTATGGTGGTGGGGACCACCCGAGACTAAAACCCCCTTGAACTCCATTTTAAATGTGGGTAAGCCTCTTAAACTCCCCCCCCCCCACTTTAATGGTGCCACCCCCTTTAATTAATTATACCAACTCAATTAATTAATTAAACCAATTTGAAATTTTTCCAACATATTCTATAATTTTGGCTAATTCATTTTTGGGTGGATTGGGGGACGGTTTTTGGAAAACGAGAAGGAGAGAGATTTTCGGAGAATTACACTTCTCCAACGCAGAACTTCTTCCACGAAGAACGCTCATCCAATAAAGAACATTGAATCATGACTTATACTTCTTCCCCGGTACATCCTCCGACGTGGGACGTCTTCAATCGATGATCTCCCTTCTCACCTCATCGACGTCAACAAACGAACGAGGTAGGGGTGCGTTTTAATTTGACCATTGTTAAATTCCCTCTCACATTGAATCAACTTCCTTGAGCCGTATGCTACCACCCTAACGCAGAGGGTACGGTCCAAAGAAACATGACACGACCCCTCTACAAATCTTATGGTTCTTTTGTGTGATCTTCATGATGGTGTCGGTGACCGGTGCTGGCGGTTGGCACCAGTGGAACTCGAGAACCGCGAAGAAGGTGAAAAACAAAGGGCGGCCAATTAAGTTGCCTGCTGGAAAAAGCACAGCGCTCCACCGCCCCGTGGCCACCGTGCCCCGTGGTGCTTCACCACCTAGCGGCCTGTCGTTCCACCCCCCAGCCTCGCCGACCCACGGCCTGTCGTGCCGCCCCGCAGCCTCGCCGACCAGCCGCCTGTCGCCCCGCCCCACGACCTCACCGACCCACGGCCTGCCGCGCCAACCCGTGGCATGTCGCGCTGCCTCGTAGCCTCGCCACCCCATGGCCTGTCGTGCCGCCCCTCATCCACCCATAGCCCTTGCGGCCCCCTCGCAGCCTTTGCGGTTCTGGAGGCCTCCGGGCTGCCCCGTGCTGCCCAATCGGGCTTCCGGGCCGGGCCACCCAGCATGGGTCGGACGGCTGAGCGCGGACCGAACCGCCCAGTGCGGGCCGGGCTGCGCAGCGCAGGCCAGGCCGTCCAGCGCGGGCCCGGCCAGACCCAGCGCGAATTGGGCCGGACACAACATGGGATGGGCCAGACCCAGCGGTCCGGGTCACCGAACGGGCTAGGCCGGACCCAGCGGTTCAGGCCGGGTTAACCCGAACCGGTTCGACCTAGGTCGGGTCGGGCTGGGTCGGTCCAACCGGGTTGGACCGGACCCGGACCAGTTTTGACCCTATACTCTCTTTTGGCCATAACTTTGGCACCAGGCGATTGTTTGAAAAACTATCAATGACATTGTAAACCTTGGAGCGAGACTATCCCTTTAGTATACCCCACTAGAGTTTTGGATAAATTCAGGGAACGGTCGAGTTGGATCGAGAACGAATCCAACCAGGCCCTTGGGACTAAAAGGCTAATAACTTACAGGACACACTTCGAGAGCTTCGTGAGCTATGGGTACAACTAGAGGACTTGCAGGGGAAGGGATTCATTCGGCCTAGTGTATCTCCTTGGGAAGCCCTGATTTTGTTTACCAAGAAGGATAATGGGATCTTGAGGTGTTGTGTTGACTATCGGTGCCTAAACTAGGTGATCGTTAAGAAAAAGTACCCACTTACAAGTATTGACAACCTCTTTGATCAGCTAAAGGGATCACAGTGGTTCTCGAAGATAGACCTCAGATCAGGCTATCACCAGCTCATAGTACTAGATGAGGATGTGTAGAAGACAGCTTTCAGATGTCGTAATGGCCACAATAAGTTCTTGGTAATGCCATTCGGCATAACCAACACTATAGCAGTGTTCATGGGACTCATGAACATGATCTTTCAGCCATACCTTGATCGCTTTTTAGTAGTCTTCATCGATAAAATTTTGATCTACTCTACTACTGAGGAGGAGCATGCTTATCATTTGCAGGTAGTACTAGACACACTTCGAGAGAACCAGCTTTATGGTAAGCTGTCAAAGTTCTAGTTCTAGATCTGAGAGGTTCACTATCTAATACACGTCATCTCAGAGGCTGGAGTTGCAGTGGATCCAGCGAAGATTGAGGCGGTACTTTCTTGGGAGATACCCAGGAGTTTGACAGAGATATGGAGTTTCCTAGGTTTGGCCGGATACTACCAGAGATTTGTTCCAGATTTATCCAGAGTTCCAGCACCATTATCAGCATTGACGAAGAAGGGAAACCCTTTGTGTGGTCAGAGAGATGCTAGTAGAGTTTTCAGGAGCTGAGTCAGAGTCTGACTAGTGCCCCCATCTTGAGGGTACCGGAGGAGGTCATAGGGTATGTAGTCTACTGCGACGCATCAGGGGTCGGTCTCAAATGTGTCCTGATACAAGAGAGAGCAGTGATCACATATGCTTCTTGACATATGAGACATCATGAGCATAACTACACTACCCATGACCTGGAGTTATCAGCAGTGGTCTTCACCTTGAAGATGTGGCGACATTAATTGATGGGCGAGAGTTTTACATTATACTCTGATCATAAGATTCTCAGGTATATCTTCTCTCAGAAGGACCTGATCCTAAAATAGCGATGTTGGCTTGAGTTCCACCAGAACTATGACTTTGGGATAGTCTATACTCTTGGGAAGGGGAATGTTGTAGCAGATGCGCTCAGCCGGAGATCTGGTATACAACTGCTAGGTGAGACGACGAAGCAGTTGGCCGCTTTGAAGATATCCTTTGTGGATCAGGATGGAGCAGCTTTTCTTCAGTCTCTTACAATCACTCCCCCACTTCTTCAGCGATTCAGGGAGGCGTAGTGTGGGTACACTGACTGTGAGACATGACATGCTCAAATATCCACAAGACAGGCACCTGATGGATTTTCTGAAGGTGGGAAGCATGTCATCCTATTTAGAGTACGTACCATGCTACCAGTGTCGCTTCAAGAGGAAGTGATAAGGGAGTTCCAGACATCCCCTCTAGCAGTACATCCAGGAGTAGTGAAGATGTACCAGGATCTCCGATGACAGCACTGGTGGCTAAGAATGAAGAAAATAATTAGCATAGTTTGTCTCTCAGTACCTCACTTGTTAACAAGTGAAGGCAGAGCATCAGGTACCAGAAGGCTTGGTTCAGCCTTTGGAGATCCCAAAGTGGAATTGAGATGGGATATCCATGGACTTTGTGATAGTACATCCACGTACATCTAGGGGACATGACTTGATTTGGGTGATCGTCGACCGGCTCACCAAGTCGGCCCACTTTCTACTGATCAGAAAGCAGGGTTCAGTAGAGATCTTGGGACGCCTCTATGTGTAGGAGATTGTGCGGTAACATGGAGTACCCTTGATGATTGTCTCTGATCATGAAACATGTTTTACTTCCCAGCTATGGAAGGGGTTTCAAGAGGCTTTCGGGACGCATCTTTGTTTGAGAATTGTCTTCCATCCTCAGACGGATGGCCAGACTGAGTGGACTAAACAAACCCTCAAGGACATGCTACGTGCTTGCGTCCTAGACTTCAGTCGTTGCTGGGAGGACCACTTGATTTTTGTGGAGTTTTCATACAATAACAGCTATCACTCCACCATTGGGATGACACCTTTTGAGGCGTTGTACAGGCAACCTTGAAGATCACCTTTGTGCTGGACTGACCCATGGGAGTCAGCACTATTGGGACCAGAGATGGTACATGCTACCATAGATAAGGTGCAGATCATCCAGGAGCAGATGAAGACTGCACAAAGCAGATAGAATTCATATGTCGACAGGAGACAGAGATCTCTGGAGTTCGAGGATGGAGACCACATCTTTCTACGGGTATCACCTAGACGAGGTTTGTGGTGACTTGGTTGAGGTGGAAAGTTATCTCTGAGGTTCATTAGACCCTTTCAGGTCCTCAGCAGAGTTGGCAAGGTGGATTACCACTTAGCTCTTCCACCTCAGTTTCACTGGGTGCACAATGTCTTCCATGTATCCCAGCTGAGGAGATACGTGCACGACCCTTCTCACATCATCGACCATGGTGAGCTGGACGTCGATGATAGGGATACTTTTATAGAGGTTCCAGTAGAGATTGAGGATTGATAGGACTGGGTCCTTCGTGGGTGTTTGATACCTCTGGTGCGCGTTCGTTGGTAGTACAGGAACCTCCAGGAGAGTACGTGGGAAGGGGAGGCTCAGATTCATGATCAGTACCCCCACTTGTTCCCTTAGTTTGAGTTGTGGCTTACAAGGACGCAAAGCCCTAAGGTGGGGAGAATGTAAAGACCCGGAATTTCCATGTAAATTTTTTTTAAATTAAATTGGAATTTTACGAGTCCGTGAAAATGGAAGGTGCGTGATTCCGAGGCCCGGTGTGCTTGGAATGAATTTCTGAACTTTTTTTCGGGTAAGTTCAGTAAACGTGCGAGCAGGATTTTGTAACTTTTGAAACGGTGCTCAGAATTAAAATTCAAGGGCACCGTTGAACTCACAACGCCAGTTTTCACTTAAAGGGACCTTCACCTCGACCGCAGTAGGTCGAGGGTGAAAGATAGAATTTTGGGTTTTTTGTGGAAACAAAAATAAAATAAAACAAACTTTTATTTTATTTTATTTTTGTTGAAACCTCCCATGTGGAAGGTTTAAGAGGTGGGGACCACCATAACTAAACCTCCCATGAGAGTTTATGGAGGTGAGCACCACCAGAACTAAACTTCCCATGAGAGGTTATGGTGGTGGGGACCACCCGAGACTAAAACCCCCTTAAACTTCCTCTTAAATGTGGAGAAGCCTCTTAAACTCCCCCCAATTTATTGGTGCCACCCCCTTTAATTAATTATACCAACTCAATTAATTAATTAAACCAATTTGAAATTATGCCAACATATTCTATAATGTTGGTTAATTCATTTTGGGTGGATTAGGGGAAGGTTTTGGCAAAGGAGAAGGAGAGAGATTTTGGGAGAATTAGACTTCTCCAACGAAGAACTTCTTCCACAAAGAATGCTCCTCCAAAGAAGAACGCTGACGCACGACTTCTATTTCTTTCTTATGACATCCTCTAATGCGGTACGTCTTCAATAGATGATTATACTTCCCTCCTCATCGACATCAACAAACAAAAGAGGTAGGGGTGTGTTTTAATTTGATCAATGTTAAATTCCATCTCACATTAAATCATCTTCCTTGATCCGTATGCTACCACCCTAACACGGATGGTATGGGCCAAAAAAACATGGCCTGACAACTCCACAAATCTTTGGGGTATTTTGTGTGATCTTCGCGATGGTGTCGGTGACCGGTGTTGGCAGTTGGCACCGGTGGAACTCGAGAACCGTGACGGAGGCGACGAACGAAGGGTGTTCGGTCAAGCTGGTCGCCATTGAAAGCACACTGCTCTACTGCCCTGGGCCTCTATGCCCCACGGCGCTTCACCGCCCCGTGGCCTCGTCGACCTGCAGCCTGCCACGCCACCCCGCGGCCTCGCCGACCCGTGGCTTACCGCGCCGCCCCACGGCCTCATCGACCCGCAGCCTGCCACGCCACCCTGCGGCCTCACCGCCCCGCAGCCTTCCCCGCCGCCCCGCGTCCACACCACCCCACGGCCACCCGCGGCCCCCTCACGGCCTCTGCGGTTCTCGCGGCCTCTACGCCGCCCCATGCCGCCCAGGCCGGGCCACCAGGTAGGCCGCTAGGCCGGGCCGCCCAGCGCGGGCCGGACCACCCATCATGGGTCGAACCACCGAGCGCAAGCCGGGCCACCCAGCACGGGTTGGGCCAGACCCAGCGGGTCGGGCTGGGTCGGTCCGACCGGGTCGGACCTGACCTAGACCAATTTCAACCCTATACTCTCTTTTAGCCGTAACTTTGGCATTAGGCGACCATTTGACAAATCGTCAACGGCACTGTAAACCTTGGAGTGAGACGATCCCTTTAGTATACTGCACTAGAGTTTTGGATGAATTTGGGGAATGGTCTGGTTGGATCGAGCATGAATCCAATCGGGCCCTCATGACTAAAAGGCTAATAACATACAAACCGGGCATCCGATTGATGCACCTTCTATTGTATTGATACCCATATGACATGGAGGTCCTTTGGGATACTTTTTCATGAGACTTCGTGGCAGTTAGAGTATCAACCAGTGGCTTGAGGAGTGGACCCTCTCAGAGACGAGCAAGCTTAGTGAGGGAACCCAGTAGTTAGCTGTGACTCGAGAAAGAGATCCTTTGTGGGTCTGTGATTGAGGTTCCCACATGGAACCGCTTTAGGATTACATGTGGGACTACCCTAGAGATCGTGTGTGGGTCAGCACCTAGTGATCCTGTGTGGGTCAGCATCGAGCAATCCTATGTGGGTCAGCACCGAGTGATCCTGTGTGGGTCAGCACCGAGCAATCCTGTGTGGGTCAGCACTGAGCGATCCTATGTGGGTCAGCACTTAGGGATCCTTCATAGATCTTCATCTTAATAGATTAAGATGATTTAGTAGTTACATCTAATAATCTATACTATTATACTTAAGTTATAACTGGGGTGTGCTGAGTTTGTACCTGTGTGTTACTTTCCTTCATGGTAATACATTGGTGGTATTCTTCTATGTGGCGTACCTTTGTGGTACTTACCTTCGTGGTATTTCTTCCTTTTTGGAACAGTTGAGCCTGGGGCTTTGGAGTTGGACTCTGTGTTTTCCCCATGATTGATATGGGTTTACTTGATAACTTAGGTATATGTATGGGCATATACCTAAGTAGGGTTGTCAGTTGATTTCATGCCTTGTGGTTTGTCCTTGGTGGATTTTGTGAGACCTTGAAAGTATCGGGGTCCCTACTGAGTATCGTTATACTCACCCCTGCATGGGGTATGTCCGCACCTCGTTGTGTTTGGTGCAGATGATGGACAGCGCTGACTGAGGACGAGAGTACCAGGACTAGAGGTAGCTCAGAGGTGGACCTTAGACGAGGCATATCACAGAGACAACTGTTTGAGAGCTGTACCAACCCTTCAGGTAGGATCATTGGTGGGTGATCACAGGATATGTTCTAGTTTACTTGTACTTTCAATTTCTTGTACTTTATTGTTGGGCTTATATTCCATCCCCTTTTTACTTTCACCACTCTTTTTTCTATACACTTGACTTGTGTTTGTATCTTGTTGTGTGCTTGGTCGCATGTGTTTACAGGTTATAAAGGCAAAGCCTTCCCAGTTTTAGAGAATATGCCTTCAGTGCTAGTTGCCAGCCCCTGGCCTATGGAAGGCGGGCTTGAGGTAGTCATGGCATGGGCCCCGGGGGACAGGTCATGATAATTATAATAATTAAAATACATCAAAACTCAATATAAAATCACAAACAATCATGGATTCAACTATAAAGGGATATGATTGGGAAACCTGCCTCAAATTACTCAGAATCACAATCATCATAAGGAAACCACAATCTAAAGAGTGGAAGAGCTCAAATAATCAAGAAGGATATCCTTAAAGACACAAATCCCAACTAAAAAATTTGGATCCAATGAACACCCATGGATTTAAAATCATAATAGAAAAAATAACAGAGAAGAAGAGGATCCATGATCAAAATAAATAAAGACTTGTCGATCGGGAACCATTGTGATGAATGATACTTAGATCCACTAAGAAGAGAGGTTAGAGAATCCAAAATCACCCAAGGAATTACTATAGGACCACAAAGGTTTTGGAAATATTGGGGGAGAAGATTAAAATAAAAAATGGGGGTTCCAAATAAAATGACATGAAAACCCCCACCAAATATCATGTCCAGCAACACCACCCCCTACCTAGTGCCACCATCGGAAATCTGGTGGTGCTAGATAGAATTACAGAGTTCCTAGAAATCTCATGGGCTAGACAGTGGGTCTCACTCTCTAGATAATGGGTTTCCCATAGAAAACCTACATTGACAAATTTCCACTGGTTACCCAATGGCCATCATGAGCTAGCTGGTGGACTACCTATATCTCTTCCAACTGTAGGTCCATGTCTACACCAACTATGAGCTTCAAAGTGACCATTTGACCCCCCCCCCCAATCCACTTAGAAAAAAACTCAAAAGACCACCCAAGGGTAAAATCAGAGTCGAGGTGTGACAATTATCCCCATCCACATCCATAATGGGTCAAAATACATATTGATTGACCGGATTTATATCAAATTCATAACTAATAGTGTTTGGGTAATAGAACCTATATTATCAATAATTTAACTTTTAATTTTAATTTTTTAATCCCACTAATGAGTTATTTTATGGGGAATTGTCACATTTTTTTGTTTTAGCAGTATTTTGGGCTTAATTGCGAAAATGAATTAATTTTTTCATTTTAAGTATTTTAAGTAAATTTTTTAATTCAAACACAACTGTTTATACACTAATATAAATAGTTAAATTACTTTTATAAGTATTCTATACTTGTTTGTATACATTCCATTAAAATGGACCTTGACCTAAATCAAACATTATGAGGCCCAAAATAAGCATGAAAGTTTGACCTTAGGATCTGTACCCAGTTAAGGATACTTTAAAATATGGGTCCATATCTCCTACAATACTTATCCAATTGAGCTTAAAACTCACATAGAGATATAAAATATTCCTAGGAATGTTTTTAATAACTATGGATATTCTATATTCTATATCCTTCATAGTCATAATGGAATAGGAAACCAAATAATTGTAATACAAGCATTCTCTAAGAAAAAAAATATTTTCCTCAGTAAAACTATCATAACATTAGCTAAACTTAGCTAATAGAGTTAAAAAAAATAGATACATGAAAAGGGAATATGGGAACAAATTTATAGAAGAAAAAAAATTAAATTCATCCATTTAATGTGTCTACCACATGAAAATATTCAATTGTAAAAAATTTAAATCAAAATATTTCTCTCATTTTCCTATAAATTTGTAATTCCACATTCTTTAATGGATTTAGGAATTTTAAATTTTATAAGGATGGTTTTTATAATTTAATATTTTTATATAAATTTAATATATTTTATTCTACTTCATTATACCATTCTATATTTTTTATCTTTTATATTCTTCCATTTCCCCCTTCTCAAATCCATGAAAATGGAGGACTAATATCTTTCTTGTTTGAGGGAGGTGGTAGTGGATTAATTGATTTTTATGTGAGTTTTTTTTTTTGTTATTGGTTTTTCTAAATCTAAGGATAAGATTTATGGTTAATTATATTATGATTTGTGCCTCATCCTAAATGGTACCAAATTTATGAGAGAGATTTGAGAATATTGGATAAACCTAAAGAATAAATTCAAAGAAAAATATAGTTGCAATAAATTATAGAATATTTGAGAAACCTAAAGATACAAATAGATAAATTCATCCATTAATATTAGGAGTAGAATATTGAGCAACCTGGACCTAAACATTAACTATAAATAGTGGTAGAATATATTTCCTCACCCATTTTTTATGCCAAAGAACCTAAGGAGGATGATAAGAATCTTATAAAATAATTAGTATTATTAGATTAGACTCATCCATAGCTAAAGGAGATCCTTGAATAACACATTATGTTGATACAATAATGAGGGATAAAAAATATTTCAAGAATCTAGGAATCACTTTGGGGAATTTAATTTATAACATTAGCATCCCACCATTAAAGAAGATAAATCAACACCTCTATAACTTTTCCAATACCTAGAATAAGGAACCAAAAAAGTGTTGGAATTTGAAGAAAAGATAGAGGATCCTAACTACCTACTTCTATCCATGAAAACCCAACTCTAAGAGGCATTAATAAATGAAGAAGAAATTGAATCAGAACTAATTAAGGGAGATAATATTTCTTTCAATGTATTTCTTATAATTTTTTTTAATTTTAAATGAGTATTAACTCCCCTTGTATTAATTTTTTAGATTAGAACATTACTTGGACTACCATGGAGGATGATTAGGATGAATATGATGCACCTGATGTTGAACACATGAATCTCCCTAATCCAATTGAACCATTTTTAGAGGGAAAAAATAAGAATTCCCTATGGCTTTACATGTAGAAACTAACTCATGGGATACTTTACTTTAATGGGGAAGATTTATATATTGATTCATTTTTATTTTATTCACTTAAAAATGAAAATCTCACTAACTTAACCTTCCTAAAATTATGGTTGTAGTAGATTCAAATGAGTATGCCCTGGGTAAAGTTAATGTTGAAGATTCCAAAGAATTTGTGGCCGAATAAAAGGATAAAAATAATTCTTTTTCCTTCCCACACAATACAAGCTATATTGCATTGTAAGGGGGTGGAACTTGTGATGTCTCAAACATAATCAACTAATAATTGACCCGAACTAGTGGCCACTTGCCCTCAAGAACAACTCCTTATATTCTAAATGATACCGATTATCAGTGAGGGTCTACGGTGGTATTATGGAAAGACAATACCCTCATAATTAGAGTGGAGCCTGGAGATATAGTATAAACAGATAAAAAACAAAACATAATAAATAGGGAGTATCTAAATAGAAATCATCTAGATATAATAATAAAATGGATAATAGACAATAAGTATATCCATATCTAGTATCATATACAAAAATGATGAATATAATGATGTTGTATGTAATGGAGGATATATGGGAATAGGGAAGCATGACTAAACAATAAATGCTATACAAAAATAAAAAAAATCCCAAAATATATCTCTAATAGTATCGTGATGTCAATATCAGTCATGTATCCTCTTACTCCATCCTATAAAATAAAATAAAGCATCCAAAGTTGAGTGTTTCCCTTTGTCCCTAACTGCATCTATGAAGTCTGTTTGGGTACCAATTGGTGGCCCAAATAGGGTATGAGTACAACTTAGTAGGTCACCCCCAATAGTTTCTAGCACTATCCAGTATATGAATATATAATGAAAATAATGAAGGTAATAATCAATATAAATAATTAATAAATAAACCATGTCGGTCTAAGTTCCTCTTAGGACACTCATCAGTTACTACCTACATAATCCTAATCCAGAATGTCTCTGAGCACTTAACATTTTAGGTTTATGTTTATAAGGTTGGTACCCGAGGTATACAATCAAGGCATCCCTGATCAATGATAGTCATGTAATTTCCATAGTTACCATGGATTTTAAGTTTATAAACTGGTGAAGTCCATAGGGTTGTATGCCTTGAATTACACTATAAGGGGAAAGTTCTACCCAAGATCTAGGAGCATGTCCTAGGTAGCCTCAATGCTAGACATGAAAGGATCCCAAGGTAGTAACCAAGGCATATGATAGAGTTAATATTTTAATTATTTTTCATATGAGGTACAATGATCTAATCCATCCCAATTAGTTAATTTGATTATATTTTCATCAATTTAGTTTTTTGGTGAATTTAGGGCTTAATTGTGAAAATTTCTCAATTCTGAAAAATTCACAGTTTTCTAGAACTACTATTTTTTGGGAATAAATTTTACAATTCGGATCTGTCACAACCCATCCCTCGGGCCCATGCTGTGGCTACCCCAAACCCACCTCCTAAAGGCCAGGAGCTGGTGGCTAGCATCGAAGACATTATTCCACAAGTGGGAGGCATTTTCCTGAGTACCTATACACACACACACACAACTCCCAGCCAAAGTTACTAGAAAGTAAAAGACAAAGAAACCGTGCATGCAATACACTAAGTAAAACACAACCAGAGTACAATGGAAAGTAAAGTATAGGGTGGAAACCTGAGCCAGTATACAAGCCCACCAAAAGAAAAACATAAAAAAAAGTAAAACTCCAAGTCCATGAAGCTCATCCTCCAGGAAGCCTACCTGAAGGGTAGGTGAATGGTAGCATTCTGAAGCTGTAGAAGTGCACCTCATTTTTCTAATATCACTAAACACCACCAGGCTTTGGTCCTCCTTGGACTTGGTCAAAGTTTCAGTTGTCTGCACAAGACGTGGCATGTTGGGGCAAAAGCCTGTGCAGGGGTGAGTAAAACAATACTCAGTAGGGGACCCCAAAACTACAAAGGTAGAGCACAAGATAAAAATCACAAATGAATGCACAGTAATCTCTACTCAGGTATATACCCATTCATATACCCTAAAAATCCAGATATACTCATCTCAGCCACTAATAAAAACATGTGGTCCTAAACACACAGTCAGTTTTAGGATTCTCATTGAAGGATATAGTCATAACACACAAAACAGGAGATCACACTCCACAAGATCAGCCATCCCTGATGGAACCTATCTGAGAGATGCACTCCATTGGGTACAATCCTAACATTTTGAATGGTACGTCTGATAGAACATTCTCCATCAGGAACATTCTACTAGGTCCGACTCTAGTGCCCGACACTATAGGTTTAGTCATCACAGTCATGCAACCCATGCAAGACTAAGGAAACCCAAGAGAAGAGGCTCATTCCTCATCACTATGCTTAGTTGAGGGAGAACTGCTCTAAACTAACATGCGATACCTCATTCGCTCTGGTAAGGAGTGGCCCACACCTCAGTCTGTCTAGGGATCACTAAATACTATCTAGGTATCATTTTCATCAAGTGGATGGGCCCACTCCTCACTACTATGTCTAAAAGCTGAGGTAGCTCCATCTCCAATCGAGGACCCGCACCCTACCCAGTAAGGGAGTACTACTCAGGGACTAGAGGACCCACACCCTAGTATGGCAGGGGAGTAATGACTCTATCATTTCATGTGTGGAGGACCCACGCCCTGGTATGTTAGGGGAGTACTGGATCCTATAATATAGGAACCACACCCTACCTGGTAGGGGAGTACCACTCAGTGACTAGAAGACCTGTACCCTGATAATGTAGGGGAGTACTGTCTTTCAGTCTGTTTGTTATGGGGGAACCGCACCCCAATACATTAGGGGAGTACCGACCCCAGGCTAGAGGACCCGCTCCCTAGCATGGAAGGGGAGTACCGACTCCTACAATAGAGAACCCAATCCCTACCCTATAGGGTATTACCGACTCTATATGAATTAGATATGGAGGACCTTCACCCCAGTCCAATAAGGGAGTACTGACTCCAAGGATAGAGGACCTGCTTCCTGTCATGGTAGGGGAGTACTGACTCTTCCCTTACAAACTTCTCTAAGAACTCATACCCTAAAATGTTGGGATTACAATATCTACCAAATAATAGGGTTAAGGAGTACTCGCACATTGAGTCATCAAGGGAGTAACCATCCTAACATCTCATTATAAGAATTACCCCGACTCTACCCAAAGTCTGCCTGTACCGGGAGAGCCTACTTTTCAAACAAAGAGGCCATCCTCTAACATCCTCAAAAATTCTCTTAGAGTATCTCAAAAGGATCGTTTCATCCCAAGATTCACAATGCTATAGAAGGCTCGCCAAATAGATTCTACATTTAGAAGTTATGGGTATTTTGTGAAACGGGGGCTGGTCAGATCTAGGTCTGGTCCAATCGGGTTGGACAGACCTGACCCGACCTGGACCAATGGGCACGGCCTGGACCGGCTGGACTCAGCCCGACCCACTGTTCCACGGGTCTAGTTTGGCATGCTTGGCTGGGCGTGGCCCACCAGGAGCAACCCGACTCACAATCAGAGTGGGTCGGCTCTTCCAGACCAAACGCGGCATAGATGCATCCGCTTGCCACTAGGTAGTGCCAACTGGCACCACAACCCCATCCAACTAGTCCGCATTAGCAGACTATAATTATTGCACATGGCCCGGCCACGTGTGTTCGATCACGAGGCGCTGTCGTAGTCAACGTAGCGCCACCGCGGTCAACACTGAGGTTTGCTACATCCAACAACCCCACAATGGATGTCATAGGTTCTCTCGATCACTGATGTAGGCAGCCGGCCTCCGTCGCCCTGGCTCGCAATCGTCACCGCGTGCCGGTCGGCTGTTACATGGACCATCGGACGTAGTATAGGGGTCAGTTCTTCGAACCAGAAGGATCCCTATGATCCTTGAATTGAGTTATTCACTATTGGGGGATCAAAACTTCATTTTGATCCCTTCCATTGGGAAGTACTTGATTGGATGCATCTCTCCCACCACCTCGATCCATCTATTGTCATCGTTGTCGCACCTCCATTATCGTTGTGCCAAGAATGGTTGCACAATGACAGACCACTCATCTTCTTGTGAAGAACACGAAGAATGTACATAAAGGGGGAGATGAATACCAAACAACAAGGTGAAGAATGGACCTCTTCCATCATTCGTCACGGTGTTGATCCACTCCATTAGAAGGATCAACGGGATAAATCAAATACAATTAATTTATGAAATGATTTACTCCCCAAAGATAATCCTGACAGAGAAATACCTCCCACAAGAATGATCGAACCATGGGTCAACCTGTTCGTGGGTTGATATGTGTTCGTCGTTTAAAACCAAGAACGGGGAAAATAATTGAATTTAAATAACAACCCATACCTAGGTCGGATCATTCATTGGTGATGAACAATGTTGCTTCATTAATCATTCTATGATCCTTTATTTAGGTTCATTGGTCGATCTCTATTGGTGACAATCCATTCGAAGTGAGTTTTTCGGTCGTCGTCGTCACCCACCAGAGCTGCGGAGCAAAACCAGGATTGTGCCAATAATCATGAATCATCTTCTTGGACATTAAAGGAAAAAACGTGAATCATCATTTCGGTTACATTACTATTACGAATTCATTACGTTGTTTCATTTAATGAAAGAACGTATTTAGTTTCATTGAGTTATACGCCTTTTTTTTGTAGCGGTTTCAAAAGTTCAAAAATAAAATAAAACATCCAATTTATTTTATTTTAACTTTTTCCTAAAAAGTATGAAAACTATCTTTTCTGTTCAACCCATGTCAATCGATGTTAAGTCTATTATTGGGTAATTTCACCATTCTGGATGCAATGTTTCCCTCGTATTTTCAATCTGGGTACCCGTTTAGAAGTTTCCAAAACCGCACACCCGTTTCATTTTAATTCACTTAAAAAAACTCAAAAACTAACTTTCACCCTTGACCCGTTTTGGTCGAGGATAAGCTCTGCCTAAGGAAAAAATGCCCTCACGAGCTCAATGGTAATTTTTGGATTTCCAATCAGATTTACCATTTAGGATTTATAAGGATTTAAAAAAATAAAATAATTGTTACTTAATTATTTTATTTACATCCAAAAACTTACTTCCATTGTTGGCCCGCGCCATCCAATGTTAGGACCTTTCTAGGAGAATCCCAACATTATGAGTTCAACGGTGCCCTTATATTTTTGATCCGAGCACCGGTTCAAAAGATATAAAAATCCACTCACACGTTTAATTAATAAACTTTAAAAAAAGTTCAAAAATCCTTTCCGACCACTTTGGGTCTCGGAATTACATATCGTCTCAGAGGCTGGTCTTTTAAAAATCCCATTTAAATTTGAAAAAAAAATCCATGGAATTTCAGGACATTAAATTCTCCCTAACTTAAGGATTTTTGTTCTCGAAAAGCAAAAGCCTAAACTCAAGGGAAGAAAATTGAGTTCATTAAGGGTCTATGCACTACTTACAAGAACACACCTCAAGGAACCACCGAGATCGACCACTTTCTTATCTAGCTTCTACTAGGTAAATATCATGCAACAACGGGAACATGTCTCTTCAGCTACGACAAGTGGGAAAATCACTAAGCACTCTAATCCATTTGTAACCATTGGTTCTAGTGGCTCACCTCCACGTTAACCTGATGTAGATACAAACAGAAACTCACAGTTCACATCCACCCCTGGATGAACTGTACTAAATCATCCATAAGCGTTATGCGTTCAGGGTTGACGCTAAATGAAAAAGGGTATTAACAAACGAAACAGGGCTACCCATGTGCGAACGTTGGTTCTTACTAGGCCCTATGTCTACAACCTCCAACAGTCACACAACATGCCAAAATTGGAACACTACCACACTCACTAGTGGTATTATAGCTAAGTATGGATGGTAAACAACCATTCCATACTTCGGAAACATCATGGGGTCTAACTCTTCCACCATGGAACATTTCTAAGCATGACACTTCTCGAGAGTCCACCCTGTGCTGCCTAAGTTTTCCTCTCATCGGAAGGAAAACCTATTTTCACCATCATCGAAACACAACATCCTTTACCTAATATCATCAATACAAGTATGAATGATAGTATCCCATACCAAGAATGATGTCATAAGGCCTCAACACCATGAATAAGAGATCCCAACTGAAACTCTCACCTCTAAGATTCAGGTCACACTATCAGCACCAGTGTGTAATCAACAGGTCTCCTTCAGAAGGAGTCTCTAAGCGTGAGTGTCAAATCCATAGTCCAAATGGAACCTCTAAGTCTCAAACAGAACCCGTGGAAAAAGGAGGATAACTAGAAAATGTGTCTATTTAAAAAGAAAACCAAAAGAAAAGACACAGATCATACCTTAAATTTCCTCCAAAGCTTCTTATCCATAAGCCATGATAGTATGCAGCTTTCCCTTCCCATATCCTCCAGCTCCCTAATCCTAGAATGGACCACCTCCTACTGCTCATCTAGCTCCTCTGCCTCATCCACTATCTTGCAGAACTCCGTGCTCTAAGCGTTGTCTCTGTCAAGGTAGGTCTTCAATCGGCTCCCTCTTAGCGGCACGATGGGTCGGGAAATCCTTAGCGAGATTCCCCCAACTGTTGCAAGTGTAAAACTTCCTCTCTTGCGTCTGATCTACTCCTTGGTGCTGATCCTGCGCCATAGACCCATGTGTCTGTGTTCAGGTACGGGTATGACTCCTACGTCGTGATCCCGTCATCTATCATTTGCTAGCTCCAACAGATGCCTCTATATAGTGACCTCTATTGTAGGTCACATTCATCTCCTCCTCCACCAGGTAGCTCTTAACCACCAAGGATCGCTCCAGCACCCCAGTATACTTCAGAATGCTAAGGGGTATCACTAACACCATGATATCCCGGTGTAGTCCCTTCTTGAATGTATGGGGCCTAAAGTAAGGGTATCGCACCATATCTATAGAGTAGCGAGGAAGATCCATGAATCTCATCGAGTACTATACTACTGTCATGCTTCCTTACCATAGGTACAACATCTCATGTATATTCCCAGAGCATAAAGTCACCGGAAATAACTCCTCCATGAAGAGGTGCTCAAAGTAAATCCAGGAGAGGGTCACCTCATCATGCATTTGGATCACCAAGATCCACCATCGTCCCGCTGAGCCCTATAGAAGGCCCATGGCTAGAACTACCATCTGGTTGGTTGGTGTCCTCACTAAGTGAAAGACTCACTTAACTGCCTCAATCCAATCCTCAGCTACCTGAGGATCTATCTCTCATCAGAACCTGGGAGGTCACTACCTCTGGAAATCTTATAGTGCACCTCAGCCTTCATTCATCCTCCACTGGTAGCGGCTGTAGAAACTACTGATCGACTGATGGTTGCATCACCGGTGCACCACCCGGAGGTAACACCACAGATTCGGTGCCCTATACCAGAGCCTCCACTTGGGGTGGATCGTTATTACGATCACATTTTAGAATCATATCTGGATTTCATCATTGTGGAATCCTGAAATATATCAAGATGAACCATGATTAAAAGAGTATATCTAGAGAGATGACTCAAGAAGGACATAGAAATCAAAATCATTTCTACATGATGCATGTACCCTTTATTTCCCTGCAACCAGTGTTTCCATGTATAGAGTCTAAAAATGGGAGTCCAGAGTCCTGGTGTATAGATACTTCAGTCACCGCACCAACACTGGAGTCCCTAGCCTAAAATCCAAACTCAAAGGACTTAATACTATTTCCCAAAACCAAAAACAATAGAGCCTTGGTCTTTGAGGTAGAACCGACTAGCTCTGATACCAATTTTTCATGACCCGTCCCCCAGGGCCCGTGTCATGACTACCACAAGCCCACCTCCTAAAGGCTAGGGTCTCGTGACTAGCGCGAAACGAATTATTCCACAAGTGGAAGGCATTTTTCAAAGAACCTGTACACATGCACACAACTCCCATCCAAAGTTACTAGAAAGTAAAATCCAAGGAAACGATGCATGTAATCCACTAAGTAAAACACAACTAGAGTACAACAGAAAGTAAAGTACATGGTGATAACCCAGGCTAGTATAAAATCCCACCAAAAGAAAAACATAACAAAGGTAAAACTCCAAGTCCATGAAGCTCATCCACCAGGAAGCCTACTGGAAGGGTGGGTGAAGGGTAGCTCCCTGAAGCTATAGAAGTGCACCTCGTCTGTCTGATCTCACTGAACACCACCAGGCACTGGTCCTCCCTGGACTCTGTCAAAGTTTCAGTTGTCTTCACAATACACAACATGTGTGGGAAAAATCCCATATAGGGGTGAGTAAAACAACACTCATTAGGGGACCCCAAAACCACAAAGGTAAAGAAAAAGAGAAAAAACAAAAAGGAATTCATAGTCAGCACTACTCGGGTATATACCCATACATATACCTTGAACATCCATATATACTTGTATCATCTGCTAAGAAAAACATGTGGTCCCAAAAACATAGCCAGTTTTAGGATTATCATCAAAGTCTCAAGTCATAACACACAAACCAGGAGATCACACTCCACAAGCTCAGCCATCCCTAATGGAACCCATCCGAGAGATGCACTCCATCAGGTACAATCCTACCATTTCGATTGGTACGTCCGAGAGAATGTGATCCATTAGAAACATTCTACTAGGTCTGACTCTAGTGTCTGGCACTAGAGGTTTATTCATTACAGTTATGCACCCCATACAAGACTAAGGAAACCTAAGTGAAGAGGCCAGCTCATCATCACTGCACTCAGTTGAGGGAGCGCAACTCCAGACTAACCTGTGATACCTCAGTCTCTCCTATAATGAGTTTCCCATGCCTCAATCCATCGAGGGAGCACTAAATCCTTTCTAGGTATAATTTTCATCAAGTGGATGGACCTGCTCCTCACTACTGTGTCTAACAGCTGAGGTAGCTCCATCTCCAATCGAGGACCCGCACCCTACCTGGTACGGGAGTACTACTCATTAACTAGAGGATCCACACCCTGGTATGATAGGGTAGTACCAACTCTATTAGTTCATGTGTGGAGGACCCTCACCTTGGTATGTTAGGGGAGTAATGACTCCTATAATAGAGGACCCTCACCCAACCTGGTAGAGGATACCACTGAGTGACTAGAGGACCCGCACACTGGTAATGTAGGGGAGTACCAAATCTGTCAATATATTCTCTATGGGGGACCCGCACCCTAGTATATTAGGGGAGTACAGACCCCAGGCTAGAGGACCCACTCCCTGGCATGGCAGGGGAGTACCAACTCTGTCGTAGCACTACGTAAGGAGGACCCGCACCCTAGAACGACAAGGGAGTACTAACTCCTACAATGGAGGACCCACTCCCTACCTGGTAAGGGAGTACCGAATCTATATGCATTAGATATGGAGGACCCATTCCCTAGTCCAATAGGTGAGTACCAACTCCAACGATAGAGGACCCACTCCCTGGCATGGTAGGGGAGTACTAACTCTTCCTTTATACACTTCTCCCAAAACCCACACCCTAAAATGTAGGGATTCCCTTCTCTACCAAAGTAGAGGGATAATGAGTACCCGTGCCTTTAGTCATCAAGGGAGTAATTTTCCTAACATCTCATCATAATAATCACTCTGATTCTACCCAAAGTCTACCCATACCAGGAGATCCTACTCTTCAAACCAAATAGGTTGTCCTATAAATTTCTCAAAAACCCACTTAGAGTATCTCAAAATGACCGTCTCTTCCCAAGGGTCCCAATACTGTAGGCATATCTTCAAACGGATGCTCCGTTAAGAAGTTACAGGTATTTTTGTGAAACGAGGGCCAGTTGGGTCCAGGTTCGGTCTGACCTAGTCGGATCGACCCGACCCGGACCGGTTGGGCCCGGCCCAAACCGCCTGGTTGGCCACAGGCCACAAGCAGCAACCCAGCTCGTAATCAGAGTGGGCCTGCTCCTCCAGACCGGACATGAGATAGCTGCGTCCACTTGCCACTAGGCGGTTCAAACTAGCCCCACCACACCATCCAACTGGTCTGCATGAATGGACCAGAATTATTGCACGCGGCCCGGTCGCACACATTCGATCATGTGGCACCTCCATGTCTAGCAACCCCATGGAAAATGTCATAGGTTCTCCTGACCTCCCATGTATGCGTATAAGTACATGGCCTTATTACATTACATAATCTTGAATTTAGTCAAGAAATCACTTCCTTTCACATTGAGGATATTTTCAAGTTTAGAGCTTTAAAGAATTGGGAAATAATAAATTCATAACATTACACATTAATAAAGAGTGGATACCATAAAAATAGTATTCATTTATTCCAAAATATAAAACTTTTCAAATAAAACATTATTTATTTAACAATTATTCAAACATTTAACTTTGCTTCCTTCTTTTTCTTACACATCCTTATAACCTGTGAAAATAATTTAAAAACTTAGGATGAGAATCAAAATCTCAGTAAGAGATATAAATAGAATGAAAGAACACATTAGTCCATGAATACTTGTAACGTATTAAATCATTTTTAAAATACATACTTTTCACCCATATATACTTTGTGAAACATGAGATTCTCACAAGATTCCAGCAAAACATAAGAACATAAATAGAACCATAAAGGTACCTTGGGGAATTACTTACATAATCTTGTAACCCTCTTGGATACCTTATAATTTGTAACCCTCATTTCGACCTCATAATTTTTGTAACCATCACAGTTACACTTGGAGTAACCATATGACCAACCTCTAAATGAAACATGCCCAATGCATTGAAGGGAGATATAGGTCCCACCCTTCATCATAAACAATTCCCAAGAACCAAAACATAATCACACGACATGAAAAAATTCATAAAAACATTGTTTTTGAATTATGTAAAACATAATTTTAAAAAAGTATTTTCAAAGAAAAGCCCCTTAAAAATATCATATAATTGAAGTGAGATATAACAGAGTGGATGGAATATGTATATACACAGTAAATTCACATAATTAAAAATAATATAAAAAATAATAATCACACAAAAAAATTTAAAAAGTATTTTAAGAATTCCCTTACCTCGGGTTTGTCTTACTTCAAACTCATTTAAACCTCATCTTGATCTCTTCTCCTTGAGATTCCTCTTAAGGCCTTTAGTTTTAGACTTTTGGTGAGACCAGTAGCTCTAGGATGTGGGTAAGATTTATGGGAGGAGTATTGGTCAGAACATAGGTAAGGCTCAAGGCTTGAGAGGTATGAGAGGAAGAGGGGAATGGGGGGTGGTACTTATAGTGGAGGAGAGGAGATATTTTACATTATTTTAATCATTATTATAATATTTTTTCTCAAGACTATGAATAGTCTTAGTTCATGTAACCCAAAATAGTGATAATGGCATGTGAGTTCGAACCAAGTGGTCTTACATCACTTATGATGTCATAAATAGTGTATTTAACTAATAATTTGAATATACGGTATTTTACCGTATTTCACTATTCATCAAAAATTCAAGAATTTCATAAAAATCCCAAAAATTCATCCTAACCATTTTTCAATGTGTAGAATTAAAAAAATGAACTCCATTTTTTGAAAATAATTTTCTAAAGATTATTAATTTAATTTTTAAATAAAATCATACTTTATTCAAAAATTAACAATTTTAATTCTATAACTGCTTTTATATCACATGGAAAAATTAATCAAGATGTCATTATCTAAAATGCTTAAAAAATAAAAAAACTAATACAATTTAATATTAATTAGTATCATATTACTATTCATAAGGGTATGTTACTATCCTCCAAAAAAAAGTTGGTTCCATCAGACTCCAAATAACTTATTGAACACAATTATAGATGACCGTTTTTCAAAATTCAAAACATAGAAGTAGAAAAATCATGTTTAAAGGAAGGTTATAAATATCTACTTAAAACAAAGTTTCATGCATTTAAATTTATTTTTATAGAACCTGGTGGTGTTACATTATCTCCACCTTCTGAAAAATTTTCCCTTGAAATTTTATTTACTCATTAAACAAGTGAGGGTACCTTTCCCTCATAGCATTTTCAGATTCCCATGTTGCTTCTTCAACCACATGGTTTCTCCAAAAAACTTTTACCTGGTAGATTACCTTATTTTGCAATACTTGTTCCCTTTGATCAAGAATCTGAACTGGCTTATATTCATAAGAAAGGTTCTATTCCAGTTGAACTACTTCTAGGCTCAAGAAATGAGACGAATCTGGAATATACTTTCTCAAAATCTAAACATGAAAAACATAGTGTACCTGAGATAAATTCTGAGGGAAAGATACTCAGTTGGTGAGTGTTCCAACCTTCTCCAAGATTTCATAAGGTCCAATGAACCATGGACTTAGCTTTCCTTTATTACCAAAATGCATAAGACTTTTCTATGGTGAGATTCTAAGAAAAACATGATCACCTACCTCAAAAGAAAAGTCTTTCCTCCTGTTTTCTGCATAACTTTTCTGCCTACTCTAAGCTATCCTCATATGTTTCTGGATCGTCTTCACTTTATTAGCCACTTCCTCTACTAATTTTGATCCCATCAATTTCTTTTCCCTAAATTCATCCCAAAAAGTTGGAGTTTGACACTGCTTCCCATACAATGACTCAAAAGGTTCCATCTGTATACTGGAATAAAAATTGTTATTATAAGAGAACTAAAATAAATAAGTATGATGATCCCAACTTCACCGGTAGTCTATTTAACAAGCTCGAAGCATATCCACCAAAGTCTGAATCATTCGTTCTGACTTCCCATCTGATTGAGGATGAAAAGAAGTACTAAAATTTAATCTTGTGCCCAAAAACTTCTAAATCCCCTTCCAAAATTTAGAAGTGAACTTGGGATCCCAGTTAGATACAATGGAAAGAGGAACTCCAGGTAACCAGATAATCTCTTTGAGGTACAATCAAGAAAACTGATCCAAATACATTTTATCTCGAATAGAAAGAAAATGTGCATATGTTTTCAGTTGATCAACAATAACCCAAATCGCATTATTACCTCGAGAAGTCATTGGTATTCCCACCACAAATTCCATGGATACGTTCTACCATTTCTACTCTGGCACTGGAAAAGGATAAAGCATCCCCTTCAGTAATTACCACTCTACTTTTACCTATTGACATTTCAAACATTTCATAGTAAAATATACAATATCTCTTTTCATGCCATCCAACCAATAATACTCCTGAAGGTCTCTGTACATCTTAGTACAGCCAGGATGAACTGAAAATGGAGAACTATGAGCTTCACGCAACAAATATTTCTTCAACTGGGAATCATAAGGCACACACAACCTTTTTCAAAATCTTAAAACACAATCTTTATTAAGGTTAAATTCTGGAAACTTACCCATTTTAACAAATTCTACCTTTTTCTGTAGCTCAAGGTCTTCCTTCTATGCTTGCTAAATTCTGTTTGATAATGAGGACTGCACTGAAACCTAAAACAAAATAGAGGTATTTCCTTCACAAACAACTTCTAAGGAAAAATTCATCAATTATTTAATCAAGGTATCATATTCCAAACATAACATGGTTAATGATGTATGATGTTTTCTGTTGGAATCTTCATGTTTTAATCATGTTTTAATGATCACAAATCTTATACATCTTGTTTAATATATTTCAAGTCATGTGTAAAGATATTTCATTTCTTTATGATTTACATAAATTTTCTCAATATCTTAATTTCTATAAATCATGTTTGATTATTGTAAACTATATTTAACTTTGGTATATAATGATTTCTTTCATGAGTGATTAATTCTAATTCATTCTGTGAATATTACTGCCTAATTCTATATACAGATATTTGGCTAAGTTTGAGAAACTGTGAGTCTACCACCAGTTCTGGTTTTTCTAACAAAGGACCAGACACCATGACCCAAACACCATGACCTAGACATCATGACCTAAACACCATGACCGAAACACCGTAACCCAGACACCATGACATAGACACCATGACCCAGACACCATGACCAGAAACCGTGACCAGACACCATTCGAAGTTTGGAAAAGGACCAGACACCGGGACGCATCTATGCTATCAGTTCCTGATATTTATACAACTATGCCATCATGACTGTATCACTGCTCAAAGGCAAATAATATGACATCGTTTCTTGGTGACAATGTTTCCAAGTGACACCATTTCTAAACATATTGTGACATCATTCCTTAATCAGTTTTGTCATTTTCAATTTAATTTCTAATGGTCATATTTGAGTCTTTTAAATGCACTAACATAATAAATAATTCTTTATAGACATTTCACCTGACAGTGAGAGGTATGAGGTGAAGAATGCATGCATCATGTCTTCTCCAACATATTAACTCTAAGAATAAAAAGAAAAGTGTGGCCCTGATACAATGAGGTGTGGTAGAGCAGCAGAAGTGCGATCATTCTTGCAAAAAGAACTGACACATGAAACAAGAAACATCTGAAGAACACATGAAGCATCCACGAATCCAAAAGCTGGGATTCTATAGATCAGAGTCAAGAATATCATCGCAATAAAAAATCTACGAAGAACATGAGACAGATCTAATTGGAAACTAGATCACCAGACTTTCGATACTCTATTTCTTGCAAGAGGACTCTATTCTTGCATCTACTTCATCCTAGAAGACCATAGCTACATATAATAACACATAGAGCACATCTAACCTTATCTCATCATCGTTTCTCAGTTGTGTTTTATTTTTATCTTTAGATAATTGTGTGTGTGTCTGTATTAAAACACACACTGTATCCTACACTAAACTAAAGGATACAATATATCCTTCCTCTCATATCTTTTTTCACTTGTTTATTCCCACAGATAAGTGTGGAAGAGGTCCCTATGTGACTTGGTATTTTATACCCATGAAAAACTCCGGAAGAGGTCATATGACTTGGATAGTCCTCTACACTGTTGTTTACCCCGATCTAGGGTGTGGATAAAGTTTATTAATATAAACTGCTTGGTGGAAAGTGCTTACCAAGTGGAGTGGATTAGGTCTCATCTTGAGACTGAAACACTTGTTTTATTTCTGTTGTGTTATTTAATTTAGTTTTCTTTGTTTTATTGTATAATTTATAAATCACTAGACTTACTTTGATAGTTAATCTTGGATAGAAGTTATAATTGTTTTTCCTTATTATAATAGCTTCAAAAGTAATATCAATAACTGATATTGATAATACTGAGAATCAATCAATCTTATGATAAGTTATTTAAACAGTCAAACTTTCATAACTGTATTACTTTGACTAACTAGTCCATATTTATTTCTATTGGGGATCCTTTTAAGAAAACTTTTCAATAAGAAATTTTTATAGATACTCAATTCACCCCCTCTTAAGTACTCTACTCTAACCAACATTTGGTATCAAAGGATATTGTTATTCCTGTTAAGACTCTATTTTTGAACCTATTCAACTATGATTTTAGTTTTACTTTAAAGATTTGTAAATTTCTGTTAATTCTAAATTTTTATCTCTTTCACAGTATTTCTTTGTTATGGATAATAGAATAGAAGGTGCTATAATAAACATTCCTCCATTCTTTAATGGAACCAATTATGCCCAATGGAAAATTAAAATGAAAATGCATTTAGAAAGTATGGGTTTTGAAATTTGGTCTTTTTTTTACTCCAATGGCCCAAAGGCCTTTATTTTTTATTGATTTTGATAATCCACCTTTCAAGGGGTGAAGTGGAACCCTTACAAGGCCCGTAGGCATAAGTATTACATGGCCCATAGGCCTTAGAGGAATTCATTGCCCGTAGGCTTCAGACATTACATACAACCTAGACTAACTACTTGGAACTGCTCCTCCCCAGCATCTTCATCGTGAAATCAGCTCTCCACCTTTTCATTTTTGTTCGTCTAAGCATTCCCATGCATGCACAGTCTTGTCCCGATGGCAGGTTCGATACCCTCTCATTCTTGCAATCCGTTTAGCTCTGTTGTGGTGAAAGCTCCTTTCTCATCCACCTTGTAGAGCTTGTTCCTTGTAGGTTTTCTGGTTTGCATCTGCACTAAAGGTGGCCCGAAGGCCTTGACGTGTCCCTAAGGCCTTACTGACCCGAAGGCCTGGGTGGCCCAAAGTCCTTAAAAGACTCAGGGGCCAAATTGGTGTCCCAAAGGCCCAAACAGGGGCATATTCCCAGCTGATACAGTGCCAAACAGTGCCTGCTAGAGTTCCCGCTACAGTACTGCACAGTTCCCACTACAGTACTGCTACAGTGCTACTACATTGCTGCTACAGTAACCTGGAAATTCTTCCTCTGCCTGGATTTGATCTGTAGTCGCTTGGATGCACTTACGAAGTCCTTACCAACCGGGCTAAGGCTCATGTGCTTGAAATTTGGTCTTCAATTATAGATGAGTATAAGATTCCTACAACTAATAGAATCACATGGGATGACCCAACCAAGACTGCCTACAATAATAATTTCAAATCCATGAATGCTTTATATTACTCTTTAGGAGATGAGAAATTTAACAGAATTTATGCATGTAAAACTACCCATGAAATTTAGGATAATTTGTCTGTTTCACGTGAAGGAACTTATAGTGTGAAAGAAATGATACTTAATACTTATACTATAAAATATGATAACTTTAAAATGAAACCTGGTGATCCTATTTCTACCATGTATCTCAGGTTCAACGAAATTTTCAACACAATTATTTCTCTTCGAAGAGAAGTTACTTCCAAAGAACAAATCGTGAGGATTCTTAGATTCCTACTTGATGGATGGAGAGGAAGCTCTGTCTCTATTATAGATTCATGTGTCATCAGAAAGTTACCTATAAAAGAACTCATTGGGAAACTAATGATGTATGAATAGGAACTAAAATTCAATAAGGAAGAGGAGGATGAACCTAGATGAAAATCTGTTGCATTTAATACCACCACCTTTAAACACAAAGAAAAATATAAATTGGAGGTCTTTGTAGAAATTTCCAACAGTGAAAAATCATCACCTGGTAGTGATGATGAGATGGCTCAATTAGTCATAAGGATTAAGAAATTTTACAAGAAGAATAAATTTTTCAGAAAGCCTAACTTCAAAGGAAGATATGATCAAAAGGGGATCTGGAGAAAAGATTGGAAAAGAAGTGAAAAGTCTGGTGAGATAGTATGTTATCAATGTAAGTGAAAGGGAAATGTAAAGGATGACTGTCCCAAGCTCAAGTACAAAAAGAAATATTAGGACAAAGATAGAAAGTATAAAAAGGAAATGAAAGAAATGTGGAGTGCTTCTGAGTACAGTTCAAGTGACTCAGAATATTCACATGATGAATAGACTAACAAATCCAATATGTGCTTTATGACAAACACATCTTAGGTAAAACTGGAATCTCCTGTACACAATTTCTATTACTCTGGAGATGAAATTGATTCTGAAAATATGTCTAAAGAAGAAATGTTTGAGTACTGTAATATGCTTGAAGAGACATGTAATTAATTAAAATATAAATACAAATCTTTAAAGAAACACTACTCTCTTACCTTAACTGTTAAATCTGAACTTACTTTAGAAAGGGAGAAAAATGTTCAATTACTCAAATAAAACAATGCACTAAAGCTATCTAATGAGCAATTAAAAAAGGACCTTGAAAGTTTTACAAATGGTAAAGATACTTTGGTATAAATTCTAGGTAAACAGATTCATCCTAAATATACTAATGGTATTGGCTATCAACCTGGTAAAAGAAATTTTGGAAGAACCAATTTTGTTTCTAAATCTAGGACATACGGCTTTACTCCTAGTTCTGGAAAACATCCTCCTAGTTCAAATTATGATACACTCACTAATGTCTCTAGTTTTTTTGGACCAAATAGAATTTATTTTTCAAGCAATTTACATAATGATTATAGGAAACCAATAAGACAGATGTGGGTTCCTAAACCACTAGTTACTAATATTACTAGACCCAAACAAATATGGGTACCAAAGTCTCTTTTTATTTGACTATTTTGTAGTAAATTTTCTTAAAGAGATCCTATAAAATCTTATGGTACTTGGAAAGTGGGTGTTCAAGACACATGATAGGAGACTATTCATGCTTTAAGAAATTAATAAAAATTGATGGTGGAAATGTCACCTTTGGTGACAATTCCAAAGTAAAAATCATTGGCCTTGGCCAAATCGGTAACTCTAACTCAGTTTTAATTTCCAAAGTACTTTTTGTTGAGGCATTGAAATATAATATGCTTATTATTTCACAACTATGTGATGATGTATTTCATGTTAAATTTAAAAATGATGATTGCAATTTTTTTAATTCTAAAAATCAATTGGTGTTTTCTGCATTAAGAAATGAAAATGAATACTCAGTTAACTTAGAGTCTTTAGTTTCTGAAAATGCTTCATGTTTAAGTGTGTCTCACAAATATTCTTGGCTCTAGCATAAGAGACTAGGACACTGTAAAATTCACTCCCTTAGAAAGCTAACTAGAAAACGCTTAGTCAAATATCTACCCAAACTTGAGTATCCAAATGATAAGGTGTCTAATCCTTGTTAAAAGGGAAAGAAACAAAAAATTTCCTTCAAACCAAATAAAGAAGTGTCAACTTCTCAACCTCTCTAACTTGTTCACATGGATTTGTTTAGACCATCTAGATTTTATAGTTTAAATGGGAATCACTATGTTTATGTTCTAGTATATGAATTTTCTTGATATACTTGGACTTTATTTTTGGCTCACAAAAGTGAAGCCTGCTCTCATTTCTTCAAATATTCTAAAACTGTAGAAAATATTAGTGGACATAGAATTAAATCCTTAATAAGTGATCATGTTCGTGAGTTTGAAAATAAAAATTTTTAATCCTTTTTCTCAAAAAATGGCTATATACATAATTTATTTTCCCCTAGAACACCCCAAAAAAATGGCGTTGTAGAAAGAAGAAATAGAACCTTGCAAGAGATTGCAAGAACCATGCTTAGTGAATATGACTTACCTATTTACTTTTGGGATGAAGCTGTAAATATATCATGCTATATTATTAATAGAGTTTTGATTAGACCCATTCTTAAAATAACTCCATATGAGTTATAGAAAAATAGAAAACCCAACGTAAGCTACTTCAAAGTTTTTGGTTGAAAATTTTATATCCTTAATACTTAGGAAAATATTGATAAATTTTCATCCAAGAGTAATGAAGGAATCTTTCTAGGATATTCAATCTCTAGTAAATCCTATAGAGTGTTTTATAAACAAACTAAATGCGTGGAAGAGTCTATCCATGTCAAATTTGATGAGACATGTCAACATGAGCCTAAGACCACTCTAGAGAACCTGGAGGATGATGTGACAAATCTGTACATTAATTCAAAATCCTCTAACCGTCCTGTAAAGTAATCTATGAAAACTTATAGTTCAATAAATTCTTCAGATTCAAGTCATAATGAACCTGAACCTATTGAAGAACCTGAAGTCACTAGTCCTTTTTCTAGAGCTTTTAGAACTCTTAAGAACCATCCTTTATATGCAGTTGTAGGAGATTTAGATAAAGGAACTGAAACTAGAGCTTCTCTCAGAAATCAGGTTGAACATCAAGTATTATGGTCACAAATTGAACCTAAAAACATTAATGATACTATCAATGATGAATTCTTAGTGATGGATATGTAAGAAGAAATTAATCAGTTTGAAAAGAACAAAGTTTGGAAACTTATTGACAGACCTAAAGACACATTTACCATATTCACTAAGTGGGTGTTTAGAAATAAATTAGATGAAGCTGGTAACATAGTTAGAAACAAGGCTAGATTGGTTTCACTAGGATATAGTCAAGAAGATGGAATTGGCTATGAGGAAACCTTTGCACTAGTAGCTAGACTTGAAGCCATCAGAATTATGCTTGCTTATGATGCACATCCGAATTTAAAAATATATCAAATGGATGTCAAGAGTGCATTCCTAAATGGGTATATAGCTGATGATGTCTTTGTTGAGAAACCCCCTATATTAAAAATCCTCATCTTCCAAATCATTTTTTTAAATTATCAAAATCTTTATATGGTTTAAAATAAGATCCAAGAGCTTAATATGATAGATTGAGTACTTTTCTTATTTACATAGGTTTTAAAAAAGGAATAGTTGATCCTACCATATTTATAAAACTAATTTCCAATGATGTTTTAGTAGGTCAAATTTATGTATATGATATTATCTTTGGATATTCAAAAAATTCTTTATGTATTAAATTTTCTAAAATGATAAAAAATGAATTTTAAATGAGTTTAATGGGTGAACTAAAATTCTTTCTTGGATTTCAAATCTTTCAAAATAATGATGGTATTATTTTAAATCAAAGAAAATATACTAGATATCTTCAAAAACGTTTTGTATTGGATAGCACTAAAAGTAGTGACACTCCAATGAGTACTACTTATGAAGATGGAAAATTTCTTGATCAAACCACTTATAGAGGAATGATTGGAAGCTTACTCTACTTAACTGCTAGTCGACCTGATATTATGTTTAGTGTATGTATGTGTGATCATTTTCAAGCAAACCCTAAGAAATCTCATTTAAATGCTGTTAAGAGAATTTTCAAATACCTCAAACATACACCCAATCTAGGACTGTTCTATCCCAGAGGAAAATCATTTGAGTTAGTTAGTTATTCTGATGCTGACTTCGGTGGTTGTAAGTTAGATAGAAAAATCACCTCTGGAACATGTCACCTTTTAGACAATTCACTAGTATCATGGTGTAATAAGAAACAAAACTATGTTGCATTATCTATTGTTGAAGCTGAGTACATAGTTGTTGGTAGTTGTTGTGCACAAATTTTTTGGATGAAACACACATTACTAGATTATGGATATCAATTCAGGAATGTACCTATAAATTGTGACAATACAAGTGCTATTAACATCTCAAAAAATCATGTTTCACACTCTAGGAAAAAACATATTGATGTAAGACATCACTTTTTGAGAGACCATTATCAAAAATGTGATATCACTTTGGAATTCATTGGAACTGAATATTAGCTTGATGATATATTCACAAAACCATTAAATTCTGAAAGAATTTATTACATCATACATGAATTGGGAATGATAAATATTAAGTAGTAAGTGTAGTGTTTCACAACTTATTGTTTCACAGTTTTTGGTTTCACAAGTCATTGTCTTAAGATTACTATCTAACTCTTATAAATCTATAGTTTATTGTCTTAAAAGTTGTTTTTTCATGTTTATGGTCTCACAGTTACTATCTCTCGGTTACTTTCTGGCACATACTATTTCAAAAAATAAAATCATAGCGTTTAGAAGTCACATAGTAGAGACGACACCGTGAAACCTGTTACGGTATCACCGTGAAAACCTGTTACAGTCTCACCGTGAAAACCTATTACGGTCTCACCATGAAAACTTATTATGGTCTCACCATGAAAGTCTGTTCCGGTCTCACCATAAATACACTTTATTTTTTTATTTACATATTATAACTTTTATCATTGTAATTGATTATTTTATTCTTTTACTTTCCCGCACTTTTGAATTTGTGACACTCGATATCCCTAAATGATAAAAACGAAAGAAGTTTCACTATTTTCTTCACCTGATCTATCTTCTCTCAAACTGTAAGACCTCCTTCAATCCTTCAGTTCTATCTCTCTCTCAAACCTTCGTTGGATTCCTAGAATTAAACGCTTGTCCTCATCAACTCTTGAGAAGCACGGATCAAAGAAGAAGATGAAAATAGCACCAAAAATAGTGCCTGAAGGTCCTCTGAATATGAACCTTGTTGACAGGATAGTGGTGCCAGAAAAGTAAATCGGCCCCAAGTGGCTCTTTTCAAGTAAGTATTTAGTATTGAAAGTACTAAAAGAGCAGGGATGGATGGATTGGTTTACAAATGAGAGTAGACCGATATATCCAAAGCTAGTTGCTCAGTTTTATCAGTTTTTTCAACTCTCATTTGATACAGAATATGGATTTATTGTGAGAAGCTGGATCAATTTTCAAAGATGTACTTTTTCTTCGAGGTTATGGGCTTCCTGCCTAAGGATAACTCATGAGGGAATTTTTGAGGACTACTAAAGAGTTACTCCTCTTCCCAATGATATATTTAATTTAGAATAAGCCTTAGGAAGTTTGAATGGAAATAAAACAAAGAGAATAGATATTTCTACTAAACTAGATAGTGAAACTAGATTATTGTTTAAGTTTTTTCAGAATCTGATCAGTCCAAGAAAAGGATATTTTTCTACACTCAAGTATCAGGATGTATTTTTGATATATCTTATGAAGAATAAAAACAAGATTAACCTATGTAAGTATGTTATACTTCATATGTGTGAGTTGATAAAGAAAACCTCAAATTCAACCTCCTTATTCTACTCAAGGTTAATCTCTGTTATGATTCATGATAAAGGGTTGCTTGGACTAGATGAATAAGTCGTTAAGGACTATGAATTTTGTATCTCAAAGGTTACAGTCAAATGAATGAAAATCAGCTAGAATTCGTGGAGAAAAGCATGGGTGGAGGATAATGACAAGGTATATGAAAAGTTCAACCTAGTTGATCATTCTTCCAGACCTAAGGACATCTCTGATCTTGGTTTGGAACCAGATGAAATTGCTGAATATCCTATTGAGGAAGAAGAAGAAGATGTTGTTCCACCTACAGGGGAAACTGTCATGGATAAGGAAGATAGTGGACATGTTCCTAAAGTCATAATTGATAAGGAAGTAATTGTTCCTAAATAATTTGTTGATCTGGAAGAAGAACATGCTTCTAAAGAAGAATTTTTTGTTATTGTAATGGAAAAGGGTGTTCTAGAAGAGAATTTATAAGAAGAACTTTCTCTTGAGAAAGAAGTTTCTTTTAAGGAACACTTAGAGGAACAAGTTGTTCCTAATATTGTCCCATATTCTAAAGAAAGAATGGAGAAATCCTTTAAAATTGATAGAAAATAAATGGATCAAGATTTTGGGGATGAAATTTTGGAAATAGATCAAATATCTAAATCTCTTCGTCTTGTGAGAGATACACCTGTTGAGGGGGAGTAGCACCCCAATCTAGAAAGTTTTTATGTGCCTAATCCAGTTGATCAAATCACTATGGATGAATGGTATAAATTCCCTAGCTATTTTGATGTAAATGATTCCTAAGAAGCCTCAGTTAAAGGTATAGATTTATCGACTGTGTTTTAATTGAAACCGGTATCTGCTCTTGATGTTATCTCCGTAAAGGAACATGAACCTACCTCATCTCATGTTTATGAACCTTCACTTGAACCTTCTACCTTAGTAAGTAAGGATGATTTGAAAATCTTTGGAGCTACCTTATTGGATGGAGTTGAAAATATCATGAACACTCAACCTTCTCCTATGAAAAACTTGAGTTAAATAGATGTTGCTCTGTTCTTAGAAAAGACCATATGGCAGATTCAGCCAAAAATGCTTCCAGAAATTCAAGAGTTCATAATTGAGAACAAATAGCTGAGTTATTAAGTTAAGTCCCTCAGAGATATGGTTGAATATGTGCAGAGAGTGTGGAAATATAGACTAGATCCTTTTTCTCATCTTTTTGAGGATTTTAGTGGTCAAATTCCACAGGAAGTTGTATCCCTACTTCAACCTAATCTAACTTCCTTAGCTGAAAAAGTGGCTGAAAGAAACAAAAAAATAGTTCAAGAAATGCGTGAGCTTGTTATTGGTCTCAAAAAAATTGAATGATGAATATAATGGATCTCTTCAAAAAGTTTGGAATCAACTGAAGTCCCTTACATCAACTGTTACATATTCTAGTACCTCTGGAAAGTCATCTCAACCCTCCTTGGATAGTGATCTGCTCAGAACGGTTGTTAAGGAATAACTTCAATCAGTGCTCAGTGGATTTGACAAAGGGTCTCTATATGTGGTTGTCAAGAATAGTGATAGAGTTCTTACTTTGGTAATAATTCATTCCAAGACTAAAAATGATGCTCAAGAAGAAATTACTATGAAAGTGGATTTCTGCTTCAATAGGATTTTCTCTGAGCATGATATGACAAATCATTTCAAGTACCGCTTAGAGAATCTGAAAATCCCTCCTGTCACTCAAGATTTCAAAACTCAAGTTCAAAAGCTGAAAGATTTCACGCCTTTGTTGGAAAAGTTCATGGAGAACAAAGATAAATTTAATAAAGAAATGGAGTGTGGTGGTGATATTATTACTGACTTCATAAATCTATTGAGGCATTATCTTCATGTACAGATCACTGCTATTGTGGCTTCTGTAGCTACACCCTTATGGCCTAGTTTTCCTCCTGCCTTTGCCTCTAACTCTATGTCTGTCTCTCAGGATCTGAGTCATATCAGAATTGTTATCCTTGACCAAAAATTACCTCAGTCTTCCACAAAAACTACCTTGTCCCCCTCTGTTTTTGAAGGTCTCCCTCTACCTTCTCTGTCAGTTGGTTCTCTTCCTTCTTCAAATTCTACCTCTGCTCCGGTGGATTCTCCTGATACTGTTGCCAAGGGAAAATAAAAGACAGCCAGTGCTGAAGAATAATGAACACTATCTTTTGATAGGGATAATTTTGTATTTTTGTTACCTACTCTTTGTAATAACTCCTATTTCTCAATCTAATGCACTGTTAACTCTTATTAACTATTCTCTTATTTAATTTTGTGCTCTTTTTGATAATCCCAAAAGGGGGAGAGACATATGCACTAAGGGACACACAACACACTAAGAAAAGATATCTCACTCATATGATTTGTAGTCATCAAAATGGGGGAGATTTTTGGACTCCTGATGTTTTAATCATGTTCTAATGATCACAAATCCTATACATCCTGTTTAATCTATTTCATCTCATGTGTAAGGATGGTTGATTTCTTTATGATTTACATAAACTTTCTCAAGATCTTAATTACTATAAATCATGTTTGATTACTGTAAACTATATTTAACTTTTTTCTATAATTATTTCCTTCATGAATGATTAAGTCTAATTTATTTTGTGAATTTTACTACTTAAGTCTATATACAGATATTTGGCTAAGTCTGAGAAACCATGAGTCTGCCAACAATTATAGTTTTTATGACAAAGGAACAGAAACCGTAAACCAGACACCGTGACCCAGACACCATGACCTAGACACCATGACCCAGACACCGTGACCCAGACACCATGACCCAGACACCGTGAACTAGACACCGTGCCTAGACACCATGACACAAGCACTGTGACCAGACACTGTTCAAAGTTTAGAAAAGGACCAGACATCATGATCCTAACACCGCATCTGTGATACTGGTTCCTGATCTCTATACAACTATGCCATCATGAATATCTCACCAATCAAAGGAAAAGAAGAAGACACCATTTCGTGGTGACACCATTTCCAAGTGACACTGTTTCCATACAGACTGTGACACCATTCCTTAATATGTTTTGTCATTTTCAATTTAATTTCTAACGGTCATATTTGAGTCTTTTAAATGCACTGACATAATTAATATTTCTTTATAGACATTTCACCAAATAGTATGAGGTACGAGGTGAATAATACATGCATCATGTCGGCTTCAACACATTCACTCCCTGAATAAAAATAAAAGTGTGGCCCTGAAACGATGATGTGTGGTAGAGCGGTAGAAGTGCGAGCATTCTTGTGAAAAGAACCAACACATGAAACAAGACACATCTGAAGAACACATGAAGCATTCATGAATCCAAAAGCTGGGATACCATAGATCAGATTCAAGAATATATTTTCAAAAAAAACTCCATGAAGAACCTGAGCCAGATCTAACTAGAAACCAGAGCACCAGACTTGTGATACTTTGTTTCTCGCAAGAGGACTTAATTCTTGCATCTGCTTCATCCTAGAAGACTAGAGTTGCATAGAATAACACTCAAAGCACTTATAACCTTATCTCATCATCTTTTTTAAATTGTGTACTATTTTTATCTTTCGAGCAATGTGTGTGTATCTGTATTAAAACACACACTATCTCCTATACTAAACAGAAGGGTACAAGATATCCTTCCTCTCATATCTGTTTTCACTTGTTTATTCCCACAGATAAGTGTGGAAGAGGTCCTGGTGTGATGTGGTAGTTTATACCCATGAAAAAATATGGAAGAGGTCATGTGACCTGGATAGTCCTATGCACTATTTTTTACCCCGATCCAGGGTGTTGATCAAGTTTATTAATATAAACTGCTTGGTGGCAGGTGATGACCAAGTGGAGTGGATTAGGTCTTAGCTTGAGACTGAACCACTTGTTTTATTTTTGTTGTGTTGTTTAATTTAGTTTTCTCTATTTTAATTTATAATTCATAAATCAATATATTTACTTTGATAGTTAATCTTGGATAGAAGTTATAATTGTTTTTCCTTATTATAATAGCTTCAAAAGTAATACAAATAACTGATATTTAGATTACTGAGAATCAATCAATCTTATGAGAAGTTATTTAAATAGTCAAACTTTCATATCTGTATTACTTTGATTAATTGAGCTATATTTATTTATATTGGGGAGAATTTTAAGAAAACTTTTCAAACAGAAATTTTTATAGATACTCAATTCACCCCCCCTATTGAGTACTCTACTCCGAACAACATTTTAGACTCAAGGAATCTTCCACTTTGTTTGATTTTCTGGGATGATAATTAATCGTATAATCATAATATTTTATCAGTTCAATTCATCTTCTCTAAATCATGTTTAATTTCTTCTGAGTGAATATATACTTCAGACTTTTATGGTCAATATATATTTTACATTTGGCTTTGTATAAATGATGCCTCCAAATTTTCAAAGAAAAAATCACAGTTGCCACTTCCAAATCATGTGTGGGATAATTTAACTCATGAGGTTTTAGTTTTCTTGAAGCATAAGCCATTACCTGATCATTATTCATCAAAATAAAACCAAGTTACTTTAATTAAGCATCATTGTAGATGACAAACTCACCATTTCAGGAAGGAAAGGCCAAAACTGGAGAATTCTCCAATCTCTTCTTCATTTCCTGAAAACAAACATCACATTATTTTTCCCAAATAAATTTAACCCCTTTTCACATTAACTTGGTTTGTGTGATAGATAACCATGAAAATCTTTTAAAAAAACTTCGATAATAACCTGATAATCCAACAAAACTATGAATCTCTGTAACATTTGTGGGTCTTGGCCATTCATCAACTACTTTTGTTTTATCAGGATCAACTGTTATTCTATCCTTATTTACAATGTTCCCAAGAAAAGAAATATGTTGCAACCAAAAATCACACTTTATAAATTTTCCATACAGTTTTTTTTCCTTTAAGGTTTTCAAAACAGCCCTTATATTTTTTTCATGCTCCACTTTACTCTTAGAAAATACCAGAATTTCATCAATAAACACAACCACAAATTTATCTAAGAACTCATGAAATATTATATTCATAAGATTCATGAATAGATTCAGTGCATTAGTTAATCCAAACAGTATAACAACAAATTCATAATGACCATATCTAGTATGAAAAGTTGTTTTTAGGATGTCATCCTCCTTAAGCTGATAGTATCTGGATCTCAAGTCAATCTTGTAAAAGTATTGATCTCCCTAGAGCTGATCAAACAATTCATCAATATAAGGCTAAAGATATTTTTTTAATAGTGATGTTATTCAAAGATATATAATCAATGAAAAGTCTCATGGAACAATCTTTCTTTTTAATAAACAAAATAGGAGCACCCCATGGTGATGTGCTAGGATGAATGAAGCCTTTATCAAGAAAATTATGCAACTGATTTTTTAATTCAATAAGTTCTATTTGAGTCATTCTATATGGGGGTTTTGAAATTAGATTAGCATTGGGAACTAAGTCAATTGTGAATTCAACTTCCTGATCAGGTACGACACTAGGTAACTCATCAGGAAAAACATCAAGGTATTCATTTACCACTGGTACATCATTAATATGAATAGTTCCCTTGTTTTCAACAATATGAACAGGATAACTTTAATTTCTATCTTTCAAAAATTTATTAGCTTCCTTATATGTTATCAATTTTATGGTTTCATTCTTGAATAAAAACTGAAACTCTTTCTAAAAAAACTTATTTATATCTAGAGTCAGTATTAGCATGATAAACAAAAATTCAATCCATTCCCAGAATGACATCAAACTCTACTAAGGGAAAAACAACAAGGTTTTCAGGTAAAGTATTTCCACAAACCAAAATAGAAATATTCTTATAATTCCTCTTTGTTATAATATTTTTTCTTATTGTTTTAACAATAAGTTCTATTATCATTTTTTAAGGAGATGTTTATAATTTAATAGAAAATTCCTTAGAAATAAAGGAATGTGTAGATCTCATATCAAAAAAAACATTAGAAAAATCTGAGTAAAGAAACAAATTACCTAATAAAACTTTATTGGATGGCCTGATGTCTGTTAACATAGTCACAAAGGATCTCACTACACATTTTTTCTTATATTCTAACTTCTTTTAATCATTCAGATCTCTCTTTGTGCGGGCATTATCATAATGACCCGTCTCTCCACATTTAAAACACTTAATAGTTTTCTTATTAGGATTAGTCTTAGGATCATTTTCATTATAATCTCAGTCCATATGTCCAAACTTACCACATTGAAAACACTTCCCAGTTTTCATAAGGCATTCCCTAGGGTGTTTCTTGCCACACTTTTCACAAACTGGAAACTAGATTTTCTTACCATCAGATTTCTTTGGTTGATTCTTACCTATCTATTTCCATTTGGATCTCTCTTTATCCTTATTTTCAAAGTGCATGTAATCATCATAAAACTCCATCTCTACCCTCTCAGCACATCATACAAGTTTCTCATAACTTTGGAATTCACGGGAGGCCAACGTCCTTTGATACCTTGGCTTCAATCCTGAGTAAAAGCGGTTGATTTTGCTTTCAAGATCTAGAATAATACTTAGAGCATACCTCCCCATTCGAGTGAATTTTTCTTCATAAAAAACCACTGAATATTCCTTCTTATGATTAAATTCAAGGAATTTCTTCTCCATCCTAAGTCTCACCACCTTAGGAAAATATTTTTCAAGGAAAATACTTTTAAATTCATCCCACTTTGAGGCATCAATATCCTCTATATCCCTGATATTCTTTACCATTGACCACCACTGATCAGCTTCACCTTCAAAACAATAAATGGAAAGACTTTCCTTTTGACTATATGAACATCCCATAACATCGAATATATTTTCAAGTGCTTTAATCCATCCTTCATCCACTACTGGTTTAGAAGATCAATTGAAAGCAGGAGGGTGTTGTCTCATAAAATGTTCCACTATTATAATGGTATGTTGTGGTACCTCTGGTTATTCTCTTTCATGGATTCCACCGCCATTTATTTTCTACATTAGATGATCCATTGCTATCACAAACTGCTCAGTTCCAATTCCTACCATTTCGGGCTGCAGATTCGGAAGGATATTGTTCTTTCGGTGCCTCTCCTCTTTAACTTCCCTGTTTTTTCTTCGGAAAACCATTCAGAACAGACATATCTTAGTAAAAGAAACATGGTAATCTTTAAATTCTATATCATTTCAAATTAACCATAATTTAAAAATCATTTTTGGTATTCTATTAACATCATCCTAACCCCTAAAGTTATCTAAATCATCCTCTAATACCAACTATAAGGACCCGACCTTATCACATTACATAATCTTGAATTTAGTCAAGAAATCACTTCTTTTCACAATGAGTGTCTTTTAAAGTTTATATATTTAGAGAATTGTTACATAATACATTCATAACATTACATAATAATACAAAGTGGATACCATAAAAACAATATTCATTTCTTCCCAAATATAAAACTTTTCAAATAAAACATGATTTCATTGACAATTCTTCAAACATTTAACTTGGCTTCCTTATTTGTTTTACACATCCTTATAACCTATGAAAATCATTTAAAAACTTGGGATGAGAACAAAAATATCATTGAGGTATATAAAAAGAAGTAAAGAACCCATTGTTCCATGAATACTTGTAACGTATGAAATCATTTTCAAAAGACATACTTGTCACCCATATATACTTACTTTGTGAAACATGAGATTTCTACAAGAACCCCACAAAACATAAAAACATAAATAGAACCATAAATGTATCTTGGGGAATTACTTACATAATCTTGTAACCCTCTTGACTACCTTATAATTTGTAACCCTCATGACTACCTTACAATTTGTTTAACCATCGTAATTATACTTGGAGTAATCATACAGTTGAACTCCAACTTACACATACCCAATGCATTGGAGGGAGATATGGGTCCCAAACTTCATCATAAACAATGCACAATAACTAGAAGATAATCATAAAACATGAAAAATTGTATAAGAACATTTCTTTTGAAATTTTTAAAGCATAATTTTAAAATATGATTTTAAAATAAAACCCTCTTACAAATATCATATAATTTAAGTGAGACATAATAGAGTGGATGGAATATGTATATATACACTATAAATTCACATAATTAAAGATAATATAAAAAAATTCATCACATAAACAATTTTAATACCACATAAATAATTAAGTATAAGGTTAACCCAAAAAAATGGAAATCGGGTTAAGAATTCCCTTACATCGGGTTTGTCTTACTTTAAACTCATTTAAACCTCCTCTTAATCTCTTCTCTTTGAGATTCCTATTAAGGCATTTGGTTTTGGAATTTTGGTGAGACCAGCAGCTCTAGGACATGGGGAAGAGCCTTGGGAGTATTATTGGGCATAAATTAGGTTACCCTCCAGGCTTGAGAGGTGTGGGAGGAAGAGGGGAATGAGGGTGGTATTTATAGTGGAGGAGAGGAGGTGTTTTACATTATTTTAATCATTATTATAATATTTTTTCTCAAGTCTATGAAATGTATTAATTAATATGACCCCAAATAGTAATAATTTCATGTGATTTTGAACCAAGTGGTTTTACATCACTTATGATGTCATAAATAGTGTATTTAACTGATAATTTGAATATACGGTATTTTATCGCATTTCACTATTCATAAAAAAATTCTAGAGTTTTAGAAAAATCCAAAAAATTCACCCTAACCATTTTTTGACATGTAGAATTAAAAGGTGAACTCCATTTTTTTAAATAATTTTCTAAATATTATTAATTTAATTTTTAAATAAAATCATACTTTATTCAAAAATTAACAATTTTAATTATATAACTTCTTTTATATCACACTGAAAAATTAAACAAGATGTCATTATCTTAAATCCTTAAGAAAATAAAATAATAATACAATTTACTATACATTAGCGTCATATTACTATTCATAAGGGTATGTTACTATTCACCAAAAAACAAGTTGGTTCCATCAGACTCCAAATAACTTACTGAACACAATTGTAGATGACCATTTTTGGAAATTCCAAACATAGAAGTAGAAAAATTATGTTTAAAGTCTAGTTATAAATATCTACTTAAAAAAAGTTTCATGCATTTCAATTTATTTTTTTAAAACCTAGAGGTGTTACATTATCTCCACCTTCCGAAAATTATGCCCTTGAAATTTTATTTACTCATTAAACTAGTGAGGGTACCTTTCCCTCATAGCATTTTCAGATTCCCATGTTGCTTCTTCAACAACATGGTTTCTCCACAAAACCTTTACCTGGTGGACTATCTTATTCCACAATACCTGATCCCTTTGATCAAGAATCTGAACTGGCTTCTATTCATAAGAAAGGTTCTATTCTAGCTGAACTACTTCTAGGCTCAAGAAATGAGATGAATCTGGCACATACTTTCTCAAAATCTAAGCATGAAAAACATAGTGTACCTAAGATAAATTCGGAGGGAAAGATACTCGGTTGGTGACTGGTCCAAACTTCTCCAAGATTTCATAAGGTCCAATGAACCATGGACTTAGCTTTCCTTTATTACCAAAATGCATAACACTTTTCCATGGTGACATTCTAAGAAAAACATGATCACCTACCTCAAAAGAAAAGTATTTCCTCCTATTTTTTGTGTAACTGTTCTGCCTGCTCTGAGCTATCCTCATATGTTTCTGGGTCATATTCACTTTACTAGCCACTTCCTCTACTAATTTCGATCCCATCAATTTATTTTCCCTAAATTCATCCCAAAAAGTTGGATTTCGACACAGCTTCCCATATAATGAATCAAAAGGTTCCATCTATATACTGCAATAAAAATTGTTATTATAAGAGAACTAAACTAAATAAATATAATGATCCCAACTTCACCTGTATTCCATTGAAAAAGCTTGAAGCATATCCACCAAAGTTTGAATCATTCGTTTTGACTACCCATCTGATTGAGGATGAAAAGCTATACTAAAATTTAATCTTGTGCCCCAAAACTTCTAAATCCCCTTCCAAAAGTTATAAGTGAACTTGGGAACCCAGTCAGATACAATGGAAAGGGGAACTCCATGTAACCAGATAATCTCTTTGAGGTACAATCAAGAAAACTAATCCAAATACATTGTATCTCGAATAGAAAGAAAATTTGCATATTTTTTCAGCCGATCAACAATAACCCAAATCGAATTATTACCTCGAGAAGTCATTGGTAGTCCCACCAAAAATTTCATGGATACATTCTCCCATTTCCACTCTGGTACTGGAAAAGGCTGAAGCATCCCCTTCAGTAATTTTTGCTCTACTTTTACCTATTGACATTTCAAACATTACATAGTAAAATATACAATATCTCTTTTCATTCCATCCAACCAAGAATACTCCTAAAGGTCTTTGTACATCTTAGTGCTGCCAAGATGAACTGAAAATGGAGAACTATGAGCTTCACACAACAAATATTTATTCAACTGGGAATCATAAGGCACACACAACCTTTTTCTAAATCTTAAAATGCAATCTTTATCAAGGTTAAATTCTGGAAACTTACCCATTTTAACAAATTCTACCTTTTTCTGTAGCTCATGGTCTTCCTTCTATGCTTGCTAAATTCTGTTTGATAACGATGGCTGCACTGAAACCTAAAACAAAATAGAGGTATTTCCTTCACCAACAACTTTTAAGTCAAATTTCATCAATTCCTTAATCAAGGTATCATGTTCCAAACATAACATGGTTAATGATGCATGATGTTTTCTGTTGGACTCTTTATGTTTTAATCATGTTTTAATGATCACAAATCTTATACATCCTGTTTATTTTGTTTCAAGTCATGTGTAAAGATGGTTGATTTCTTTATGCTTTACATAAATTTTCTCAAGATCTAAATTGCTATAAATCATGTTTTATTATTTTAAACTATATTTAACTTCAGTATATAATTATTTCTTTCATTAATGATTAAGTCTAATTAATTCTGTGAATATTACTGCTTAATTATATATACAGATATTTGGGTAATTTTGAGAAACCGTGAGTCTGTCACCAATTCTGGTTTTTCTGACAAAGGACCAGACACTGTGAGCCAAACACCGTGACCCAGACACCGTGACCCAAACACCGTGACCGATACACCGTAACCCAGACACCATGACCTAGACACCGTGACCAGAAACTGTGACCAGATACCATTCAAAGTTTGTAAAAGTACCAGACATCGTGATCCTAACACCGCATCTATGCTATCAGTTCCTGGTCTTTATACAATTATGCCATCATGACTATCTTACCGCTCAAAGGAAAATAAGAAGACACCATTTCGTGGTGACACTGTTTCCAAGTGACACCATTTATATACAGATTTTGACATCGTTCCCTAATCATTTTTTTTATTTTCAATTTAATTTCTAATGGTCATATTTGAGTCTTTTAAATTCACTGACATAATAAATACTTCTTTGTAGACATTTCACCCGATAGTGCGAGGTACGAGGTGAAGAATACATGAATCATGTCGTCTTCAACACATGAACTCCAAGAATAAAAAGAAAAGTGTGGCCCTGAAACAATGAGGTGTGGTAGAGTAGCAGAAGTTCAAGCATTCTTTCAAAAAGAACCGACACATGAAAAAAGAAACATCTAAAGAAAACATGAAGCATTCATGAATCCAAAAGCTAGGATTCCATAGATCAGAGTCAATAACATCTTCTCAATAAAAAATCTATGAAGAATACGAGCCAGATCTAACTAGAAACTAGAGCACCAGACTTGAGATACTCTGTTTCTCGCAAGAGGACTCGATTATTACATCCATTTCATCCTAGAAGACCAGAGCTACACAGAATAACACTTATAGCACTTCTAACCTTATCTCGTCATCTTTTCTCTGTTGTGTTTTATTTTTAACTTTCGAGAAGTGTGTGTGTGTCTGTATTAAAACACACATTGTCTGTAGAGACCCAAAGCTTGACATACATGGACATTGCATTACTTTTGCAAAATACTTAATACATAACAAAAACAGACACACAAGGACCTTAATAGTTTAGTGTATTTGGAAACTTGGAACGTAATCTTCTAATCGTGGTGAAAGATCTTCAACATCTCCCATAAAGATCTTCCACTTTTTGTTTCCTTACCTAAAACATTTATTTTGATCCTGGGGGAAAATAAAAAATAAAAAGGGTGACCTCAAATGCTCAGTAAGGGTAATCATGGATAAAATAAAACATACCATATACATTTGAACTTAAAAACATGAACAAAATGTTTAAACATCAAAATCTTGAGCAACGACATAAAACATGGAAGCACTTAAGGCATAGATCATAATAGAACATAAACCATGATAAAATAGCATGGGAATAAAACATGTAATTGTGGCATCCATTAATCACATGTAATGATTTCCATAGTATCCAAGGCATTGCTTCCAAGACCATCTTAGTGGACAAAGTACCTTTCTGAATCAAGTTCACTCCTCGTTTCAGTCCTGTTTTATTGAACCGGTTTAACCTGTCGTTCCAGCCATGTCTATCTCATGAGATATAAATATTTACCCAATTCATTGAAGGGATATATAGGTCCCAACCATCTCATAATGAAATCATTCTTACTTATGCCACAAAATAAACATACATCATTCACAATAACCCAATAAATAAAATGGGTTTCATAAACATCATCTCATCATCACATAATCCATATAAAAGATGTGGATATCATTTCATAATAAAAAAGTGAAACCATGTAAATCATAGAGACATGATACTTGAAACATACACATGTAAAATAATGTCATCTTAGATGAAAATGGTTTTGATAAAACACTTGAAATGAATTCTTGAGGAAAATATCCTTTTTCTTCAAAATCATTTTCTTTTCACAAAATGTCATGAAATTTTAGAAGAAAAGGTTTTTGTTGAAAATAGTCATGAAATCATTTATAGGAAGCTTCATGAAAATAAGGCTTTATAAAACTGTAAAAATCCGTTCACGCTGTATAAGTTAAAAATAACATTCTCCTCGTACTTTTGTCAGAAAAGTCAAAAAAGTACCACGTAATGTAAACAAAAGAAAGATTCCTTACATATCATGTAGTAAAAGTAAAAAATGGGTAAAAATGACTTTAAACATACATGAAAACACTTTTATAAAACATGGACATGGATTATAGCAATAACCCCAGTAAATACTTATGAATAAGCAATCTCGGATAAAAATGAGATTTGCAAAATTATCCCTTACCTTAGGTTCGATTTGCTTCGTAAGTGTTCGAACCTCTTGTATAATGATTTAAATAATTTTATTTACTTATTACAGAATCATATTCATTGATATGATATTATATATGGTTCACTTATGACTTTATATTACCCGTTCTTTTGTAAATTCCATGTTAAAGAGCGTTTTGGGCAAAATCGTTTCATTTGTTTTCCGTGTTTTGACTTGTAACTATTCATATGATTACTTAGATCATGATTACATAATTCCAGAATATAAAACATGATTTATATATAATATATATTCGGAATATACATATATATAATAGATCAGTAAATGGAAAGAAATACACCCTTCATGGAGACGGTAGGTCGTACGTACGCATGAACACTGTTTTCGTTTCCTTATTGAGTTGAATGGAATTAAGTAGATGACATACATATATATACACATAAATCCAGTATCATTATTATATCATATATTTCATGATTACTTATTATATATACTTTATAATCATTCATTAATGGTTAACGTGGAGAATGAATCTCATCGCGTCGTGGAGACGGTAGTCCGTACGTACGCACGAGCGATGATATCATTCTCATGATCGTGGGACTGTATTGGAGTGTATGTATAATATTTCAGAATCATTATCAATTTTAAATAATCATATATAGTTATTATTTACACCATTATACCCATCCAAGTAAGGTGGTGGTGGAAAATAGATTACACCACGGCGTGGAGACGGTACTCTGTACGTACGCACGCGCGGTGATTTCATTTTTTGTAGGATGGATAGATGGTGAAATAGGGTTGTTTCATACTTATAATAACATATAATTATATGAGTGATACTTATGTTATTACTTCATAATGAAACAACCTATGAAGAAGAAGTGTAAGAAGAAATAAAGTTGAAAGAATCAGTAACGGACATTACCTCTTCTTTGAAGCGCCTCTTTGAGACCTCCTCTTAGGGCACTAAAATTGGTCTTTGAGGAAGAATAGAACCTCTAAGATGTTTCTAGGGAAGTGTATAAGAGAATTTGTCAGGGTTTGGCCGATATTTAAGGCTCAAAGTGGTGTGAGGAAGAGAGGGAGGAGGTGCCCTTTTATAAGGGAGGAGAGGGGCACCTTTGGAATAACTAAAAATATTATTTTATTATAAAGCTAAATTCGGTTTTAAATAGCTCCAAATTGATTTATTTAGAATCTAAGGTGGGGATGGGTCGAAATACTCTCATACAATAGAATTTAGACAAGTTTAGGTTCCTATTTTAACCTTATCATTTAGATTTAACATTAAGTTAAATAATTTTACTTTTACCGTGTCTTCTTGTCTTCTTATACTATAAGGTTAATAAACTTACTATAAGAAGCCAAATGAACCCCAAGTTGTTTATTATTAATATATATAACCTTATCTAAGTTATTTGGATGAAAATTAGATTTTTAGGAATAAAATAACAATTAATAATATAATATTTGTTTTAAAAACTATTTTATGTCAATTTTGATACTATTTAGTAATTGATTTTTGTGAAAATCATAACAGAATGATTAGTTAGAAAAAAGTTAATTAAATAAATACTAACATGTCATATTAACATATAAAATTAGTTTAATTCATAAAAAGTCTCAAATTATATTTATTTGGGTATTTATAATATCAATTATTCTAATTTTTCACTATTATGGTAATTACTGCATCATCATTGTGTCATAAATAAATTAAATTATTTAATGTCTAAAAATTATAAATAAAATATCCTTATGTATGAAATCTTATTATCTTTCTAATTAATATTTAAAATAGAATTCATCTTATGTATAACCCTATATTAAAAATGTTTGAGTAAATAAACATTGATTTTAACTCTTTTAACTCTTCTTTGAATTAAATAATAATAAATGTCCTAATCTAATCCAAGTGGGCCTAAATGGTCATATTTTATTCCTAAGGTCGTTTTTAGTTGAATTAAACTTATCCAATAGAATTAGGACATGTGTTATGGTAATATTAATATCATTTTTACCCTTAATTACCCTATTTACTTTTAACCGTGGTAAAAAAAAGTAAAAAGTTATTATTCACCAAAAATTATTTTCAACTCATTAAACCACATTTTACTTAATGACATCAACCGTGTCTCTTGGATTTTTCAAATTCCACTCACAGAAGCGGTAAAATTAAGTTTTATGAAAAATTCATTTTTTTTAAACTACCACTTAGTGGTTTCACTATTCATCAAAAAATGAAAGATTCCAGAAAAATACCAAAAATTAGGCCTAAGCTATATTTGATATTATGAACTCAAAAATGATGTCTATTTTACCAAATTCAAAACATATCAGTTGCATTAATTAATTTAAAAATTAATTCTCGTCGTCAAAACAAATAGCGTGTTTTTAAAAGATAATAACTATCAAAAGATTGACACTTGTTTATGTCTGGTTTAAATGTGAAATTACATCCAATGAAAAACATTGTATTAAATTGTAAAAATATATTCTAAATATAATTTAAAACCACTCAAATTAATAATTTACCACTATTAATTATTTCGATTAAAAAAGTTGTTTTTAATTAAAATTTAGTAATTTTCACTATTCATCAGAATAAGAAAGTTATCCGAAAAGTACCAAAATTTCACCTTAGGATAAATTTGATACTCCGAATCAAAAAAAAATGAAGTCCATTATGAGAGATAAAATTTCTAAAATTTTAAAAGGTTGTTATTACTATTCATAATGGCTAGTTTTAATAATATTTTAATAGCATATCGTTGTTTAGTGAAACTCGGTATTGCGTACTACACATGCTATCGAGGAAGGTCGCGATTGCGTGTAATGCAAGGCAATTCAATGATGTGTGTTGTGAAAGCTCCTTTTGGTGTAGCGTACAACACAAGACATTAATGAAATTAAAAAGAATATTTTTCATAAAATCTCGGGGTGTTACATTCTACCCCCCTTAAAATGAATTTCGCCCTCGAAATTCGTCGGGGTTATAAATCGTTTACTATTCATAGAAACCCACATCGTAAAAAGGAATACTGAAACTTAATTTTAAAAACTAAAGTATGAAACGTAATGATTAACCAATGTAACTCATCACTGGGTTTCCACGTAGGAGAATATAGGTGAAAATATGGATATGGAAGAAAAATCTGACCATCAAGTTCTGATGGAGAGTGGTAGAGAACATAGCTATGAAAAAGCCAACAATCACAAAGCTATTGATTTTTGATGATATAAGGTACCATCTGATTCATCAGATATAAGGGAACTAGGACAACATTTTTGGTTTTCAATATCATTTCCCAAAAGTTGATGAATTAAAATAAATACTTACATGATTTTGGTACAATCTCACTGTTGTTCGTGAATTGAACAATTTCCACTTCATCCCTTAAAGAAATGAAGTTGAATTTTTTATTCGTGATGTGTTAGCAGATCATGTGATAGAATGATGGGTCATTCCATCTCTTTCAAACAAAAGGTTAGCAAAAGTTATAAGTCCATCTTATGGTTAGATTAATCGTATATGGTTCTAAAAATAAACTTATACTTCATATATAATACCTCTTAATAAAATAAAACTAGTTTCTACTAACCAGGGACTTCCTATAGGCCAGTGGTAGGCGATAAAGGCCAGTCGCACTTCGGTTGTGGGTTCGATTCCCACAGCCTTGTCCGACGCGATGGGATGTCGTCCGTCCTGTAGGTTGTCCTTTTTCTAAAACTATGTTACTATAACATCCCATAAATAATATCGAAAGAAAAAAAAACTTCTATCCTTAAACAATACTAACTTATGTCCAACATAATCCATTCCAATCTTTAGGCTTATCCATAACACTACAGTCCACTCTCATATTATAGTGAAAATGATAACCAGAGATTTCATATAATAAGCATGTTAATTCCATCATTGATCCCCATATATCATAAGATATGTCTTGTTGGTCACATTCCAAACATTCGAAGGCCTTAATCATGTATTCTCTTGAAAAATGAATACCCATTGAATCTTAGTGAAAACATGAATGCTATCAAAAGTTAACTCTTTCCACATACCAAAATCAAAAAATTCTATATACTCAAACCATGATATAACCTTCTCCTTATATCAATCATGAGCTCATGAATACTATCAAACATTTAATTTTCTTCTTATCCCTTCATTATGCGCATATCATCTACATTCCAAAAATATCTGAATAACCTTTCATGGATACTGGTACCATTAATCATACACTTTCAAAACTCAAGGAAAGACAATAGTGTAACAATCCTTAGATGTCTCTTTATTCCATAGTACCATGAGATTACTTATACAACATTACACGTGATAAACATGTAATCATTCCACTACATTCTTAAACCATTGACTGAGCTTCAATAATTCTTTCATCTCATATATCATTTGTAGTCTCTTCATCATCATCAACATAAATACTACCCATACAACCATACTGATTCTCTTCATGAGACTTTCCCTTAGGGCATTAGTTTGCATAATGCCCGTACATTCCACATTTAAAACATTTAACCATTGTTGATGTCGTAGCAATACCATTATCCTCATCCCTGGTGTTAAATGAACCTTTTCCTTTGCACTTACTAGCTTTGTGTCCTTATTTTCCACACCCAAAGCATCTTCCAGTTCCTTTGAAACATTCTCCTTGATGCCTCTTCCCACATGATTTACATAGGGGAAATTGAACTTTCTTTCCTCTATGATCATCATGAAACTCCATCTTTCTCTTATTATCTGAGTTGGGAAACATACCAAAGTTGAGATTATTGATCATATTATGAGATTGCTGATTAGGCATAATAACGATGTTTGGACTTCCAAATCCCGTTTCATTTGGTTTCTCATGAAGAATATCATTCCATTGTCCATCATATCCTCCATTATCATAAATCTTCCTGTTTCCAGCCATTTTCTAAAACCCAAAAAGAATAGTGTGAGAGGCAAAAATCATGCTAGGGAAAATAACATAGTAAAGGGGAAGCACCCTGAATATCTAACATCTTAGGATAGATTCTAAGATCGTTGTCGTAGTTCTAGGACTATATCCTATACGTATACTTATCCTTAGGGACATCCCTAGACATACCTTAGAAATATCTCTAGGGATCTCACTAACGTTTTCGCATCCTAGTTTCCAAAGGTTGACTAAACCTTTCCTCTGATACCAACTGTAGAGACCCGAAGCTTGACGTACATGGACATTACATTACTTTTGTGTAATACTTAATACTTAAAAAAAATAGACACACAAGGACCGTAATAGTTTAGTGTCTTTGGAAACTTGGAACGTAATCTTCTAATCGTGGTGAAAGATCTTCAACATCTCCCATAAAGATCTTACACTTTTTTTTCCTTACCTAAAACCTTTATTTTGATCCTGGGGGAAAATAAAACATAAAAAGGGTGATCTCAAATGCTCATTAAGGGTAAGCATGGATAAAATAAAACATACCATATACATTTGAACTTAAAAACATGAACAAAATGTTTAAACATCAAAATCTTGAGCAACGACATAAAACATGGAAGTACATAAGGCATAGATCATAATGGAACATAAACCATGATAAAATAGTATGGGAATAAAACATGTAATTGTGGCATCCAGTAAGCACATGTAATGATTTCTATAGTAGCCAAGGCATTGCTGCCAAGACCATCTTAGTGGACAAAGTCCCTTTCTGAATCGAGTTCACTCCTCATTTCAGTCCTGTTTTACTGAACCGATTTAACCTGCCCTTCCAGCCATGTCTATCTCATGAGATATAAATATTTACCCAATTAATTGGAGGGATATATAGGTCCCAACCATCTCATAATGAAATCATTCTTACTTGTGCCACAAAATAAACATACATCATTCACAATAACCTAATAAATAAAATGGGTTTCATAAACATCATCCCATCATCATATAATCCATATAAAAGATGTGGATATCATTTCATAATAAGAAAATTGAAACCATGTAAATCATAGAGACATGATACTTGAAACATACACATGTGAAATAATGTCATCTTAAATGAAAATGGTTTTGATAAAACAATTGAAATGAATTCTTGAGGAAAATATCCTTTTTCTTCAAAATCATTTTCTTTTCACAAAATGTCATGCAATTTTAGAAGAATAGGTTTTTTTTGAAAATAGTCATGAAATATTTTAGAGGAAGCTTCATGAAAATAAGGCTTTATAAAACCGTAAAAATTTGTTCACGCCATATAAGTTAAAAATAACATTATCCTCGTACTTTTGTCGGAAAAGTCAAAAAAGTACCTCGTAACGTAAAAAAAAGAAATATTCCTTACATATCATGTAGTAAAAGTAAAAAATGGGTAAAAATGACTTTAAACATACATGAAAACACTTTTACAAAACATGGACATGGATGATAGCAATAACCCCAGTAAATACTTATGAATAAGAAATCTCGGATAAAAATGAGATTTGCAAAATTATCCCTTACCTTAGGTCCGATTTTCTTTGTAAGTGTCCGAACCTCCTGTATAATGATTTAAATAATGTTATTGACTTATTAAATAATCATATTCATTTATATGATATTGTATATGGTTCACTTATGACTTTATATTACCCGTTCTTTTGTAAATTCCATGTTAAAGAGCGTTTTGGGCAAAATCGTTTCATTTGTCGTCCGTGTTTTGACTTGTAATTATTCATATGATTACTTAGATAATGATTAAATAATTCCAGAATATAAAACATGATTTATATATAATATATATTCAGAATATACATATATATAATAGATAATTAAATGGAAAGAAATACACCGTTCATGGAGACGGTAGGCCGTACGTACGCATGAACACTGTTTTCGTTTCCTTATTGAGTTGAATGGAATTAAGTAGATGACATACATATATATACACATAAATCCAGTATCATTATTATTTCATATATTTCATGATTACTTATTATATATACTTTATAATCATTCATTAATGGTTAACGTGGAGAATGAATCTCATCGCATCGTGGAGACGGTAGTCCGTACGTACGCACGAGCGATGATATCATTCTCATGATCGTGGGACTATATTGGAGTGTATGTATACTATTTCAGAATCATTATCACTTTAAAATAATCATATATAGTTATTATTTACACCATTATACCCATCCAAGTAAGGTGGTGGTGGAAAATAGATTACATCACGGCGTGGAGACGGTATTCCGTACGTACGCACGCGCGGTGATTTCGTTTTTTATAGGATGGATAGATGGTGAAATAGGGTTGTTTCATAATTATAATAACATATCATTATATGAGTGATACTGATGCTATTACTTCATAATGAAACAACCTATGAAGAAGAATTGGAAGAATAAATAAAGTTGAAAGAATCGGTAACGGACATTACCTCTTCTTTGAAGCGCCTCTTTGAGACCTCCTCTTAGGGCACTAAAATTGGTCTTTGAGGAAGACAAGAACCTCTAATATGTTTCTAGGGAAGTGGAGAAGAGAATTTTGCAGGGTTTGGCCGATCTTGAAGGCTCAAAGTGGTGTGAGGAAGAGAGGGAGGAGGTTCCCTTTTATAAGGGAGGAGACGGGCACCTTTGGAATAACTAAAAATATTATTTTATTATAAAGCCAAATTCGGTTTTAAATAGCTCCAAAATGATTTATTTAGAAGCTAAGGTGGGGATGGGTCGAAATCCTCTCATCCAATATAATTTAGACAAGTTTAGGTTCCTATTTTAACCTTATCATTTATATTTAACATTAAGTTAAATAATTTTACTTTTACCGTTTCTTCTTGTGTTCTTATACTATAAGGTTAATAAACTTACTATAAGAAGCCAAACGAACCCAAAGTTGTTTATTATTAATATATATAACCTTATCTAATTCATTTGGCCGAACATTATATTTTTAGGAATAAAATAACAATTAATAATATAATATTTGTTTTAAAAACTATTTTATGTCAATTTTGATACTATTTAGTAATTGATTTTTGTGAAAATCATAACAGAATGATTAGTTCGAAAAAAGTTAATTAAATCAATAATAACATATCATATTAACATATAAAATTATTGTAATTCATAAAAAGTCTCAAATTATATTTATTTGGGTATTTATAATATCAATTATTCTAATTTTTCACTATTATGGTAATTACTGCATCATCATTGTGTCATAAATAAATTAAATTATTTAATGTCTAAAAATTATAAATAAACTATCCTTATGTAATAAATATTATTATCTTTCTAATTAATATTTACAATCGAATTTATATTATGTATAACCCTATATTAAAAATGTTTTAGTAAATAAACATTGATTTTAACTCTTTTAACTCTTCTTTGAATTAAATAATAATAAATGTCCTAATTTAATCCAAGTGGGCCTAAATGGTCATATTTTATTCCTAAGGTTGTTTTTAGTCGAATTACACATATCCAATAGAATTAGGACATGTGTTATGGTAATAATAATATCATTTTTACCCTTAATTACCCTATTTACTTTTAACCGTGGTAAAAAAAAGTAAAAAGTTACTATTCATCAAAAATTATTTTCATCTCATTGAACCACATTTTACTTACTGACATCAACCGTGTCTCTCGGATTTTTGAAATTCCACTCACAGAAGCGGTAAAATTAAGTTTTATGAAAAATTCATTTTTTTTAAACTACCACTTAGTGGTTTCACTATTCATAAAAAAATGAAAGTTTCCAGAAAAATACCAAAAATTAGGTCTAAGCTATATTTGATATTATGAACTCAAAACTGATGTCTATTTTACCAAATTCAAAACATATCAGTTGCATTAATTAATTTAAAAATCAATTCCCGTCGTCAAAACAAATAGCGTGTTTTTAAAAGATAATAACTATCAAAAGATTGACACTTGTTTATGTATGGTTTAAATGTGAAATTACATCCAATGAAAAACATTGCATTAAATTGTAAAAATATATTCTAAATATACTTTAAAACCACTCAAATTAATAATTTACCACTATTAATTATTTCCATTAAAAAAGTTGTTTTTAATTAAAATTTAGTAATTTTCACTATTCATCAGAATATGAAAGTTATCCGAAAAGTACCAAAATTTCACCTTAGGCTAAATTTGATACTCCAAATCAAAAAAAATGAAGTCCATTTTGAGAGATAAAATTTCTAAAATTTTAAAAGGTTGTTATTACTATTCATAACGGCTAGTTTTAATAATATTTTAATAGCATATCGTTGTTTAGTGAAACTCGGTATTGCGTACTACACACGCTATCGAGGAAGGTCGTGATTGCGTGTAATGCAAGGCAAGTCAAGGATGCATGTTGTGCAAGCTCCTTTTGGTGTAGCGTACAACACAAGACATTAATGAAATTAAAAAGAATATTTTTCATAAAATCTTGGTGTGTTACACTGTCTCCTACACTAAACTGAAGGATACAAGATATCCTTCCTCTCATATCTTTTTTCACTTGTTTATTCCAACGGATAAGTGTGGAAGAGGTCCCTATGTGACCTGGTAGTTTATACCCATGAAAAACTGTGGAAGAGGTCATGTGACCCGGATAGTCATCTACACTATTGTTTACCCCGATCCAGGGTGTGGATCAAGTTTATTAATATAAACTTCTTGGTGTTAAGTGATTACCAAGTGGAGTGGATTAGGTCTCAGCTTGAGACTGAACCACTTGTTTTATTTCTGTTGTGTTATTTAATTTAGTTTTCTTTGTTTTACTGTATAATTCATAAATCACTAGATTTACTTTGATAGTTAATCTTGGATATAAGTTATAATTGTTTTACCTTATTAGAATAGCTTCAAAAGTAATATCAATAACTGATATTGAGATTACTGAGAATCAATCAATCTTATGATAAGTTATTTAAACAGTCAAACTTTTATAACCATATTACTTTGATTAACTAGTCCATATTTATTTCTATTGGTGAACCTTTTAAGAAAACTTTTCAAACAGAAATTTTTATAGATACTCAATTCACCCCCCTCTTAAGTATTCTACTCTAACCAACATTTGGTATTAAAGGATATTATTATTCCTATTAAGACTCTATTTTTGAACCTGTTCAACTGTGATTTTAGTTTTACTTTAAAGATTTATAAATTTCTGTTAATTCTAAATTTTTATCTCTTTCAAAGTATTTCTTTGTTATAGATAATAGAATAGAAGGTGCTATAATAAAAATACCACTATTATTTAATGGAACCAATTATACCCAATGGAAAATTAAAATGAAAATTCATGTAGAAAGTATGGGTTTTGAAATTGGGTCTTCAATTATAGATGAGTATAAGATTCCTGCTACTGATAAAATCACATGGGATGACCCAACCAAGACTTCCTACAATAACAATTTCAAATCCATGAATGCTTTATATTACTCTTTAGGAGATGAGAAATTTAACAGAATTTTTGCATGTAAAAATACCCATGAAATTTGGGATACTTTGTCAGTTTCACATGAAGGAACTTCTAGTGTGAAAGAAATGATACTTAATAATTATACTATTAAATATGATAACTTTAAAATGAAACCTAGTGATCCTATTTCTAACATGTATCTCAGGTTCAACAAGATTTTCAACACAATTATTTCTCTTGGAAGAGAATTTACTACCAAAGAACAAATCATGAGGATTCTTAGATTCCTACTTGATAGATGGAGAGGAACCTCTGTCTCTATTAGAGAGTCATGTGACATCAGCAAGTTACCTATAAAGAACTCATTTGGAAACTAATGATGTATGAAGAGGAACTAAAATTCAACAAGGAAGAGGAGGATGAACCCAGTTGAAAATCTGTTGCATTTAATACCACCACCTCAAAATACAAAGAAAAAGGTAAATTGGAGGTCCCTATAGAAATTTCTAGCAGTGAACAATCGTCACCTGATAGTGATGATGAGATAGATCAATTAGTCATAAGTATTTAGAAATTTTACAAGAAGAATGAATTTTTCAGAAAGCCTAACTTCAATGGAAGATATGATCAAAAGGGAAGCTGGAAGAAAGATTGGAAAATAAGTGACAAGTCTGATGAGATAGTATGTTATGAATGTAAGTGAAATGTACATGTAAAGGATTACTATCCCAAGCTCAAGTACAAAAATAAATATTAGGACAAAGATAGAAAGTATAAAAAGGAAATGAAAGCAATGTGGAGTGCTTATGAGGACAGTTCAAGTGACTCAGAATCTTCACATGATGAACATACTAACAAAGCCAATATGTGCTTTATGACAAACACATCTTAGGTAACACTGGAATCTCGTGTACACAATTCCTATTACTCTGGAGATGAAATTGATTCTGAAAATATGTCTAAATAAGAAATGTTTGAGTACCGTAATATGCTTGAAGAGACATGTAATGAATTAAAAGATAAATACAATTATTTAAATAAATAGTATTCTCTTACCTTAACTGTTAAATCTGAACTTACTGTAGAAAGGGAGGAAAATGTTCAATTACTCAAATAAAACAATACACTAAAGCTATCTAATGAGCAATTGAAAAAGTACCTTGAAAGTTTTAAAAATGGTAAAGATACTTTGGTACAAATTCTAGGTAAACAGATTGATCCTAAATATACTAATTTTATTGGCTATCAACCTGGTAAAAGAAATTTTGGAAGAACTAAATTTGTTTCTAAATCTAGGACATACAACTTTACTCCTAATTCTGGAAAACATCCTCCTAGTTCAAATTATGATACACTCTCTAATGTCTCTAGATTTTTTGTACCAATTAGATTTTATTTTTCAATCACTTTACATAATGATTATAGGAAGCCCATGAGACAGATGTGGGTTCCTAAAGCACTAGTTACTAATATTACTAGACCCAAGCAAATATGGGTACCAAAGTCTCTTTTTATTTGACTATTTTGTAGGAAAATTTCTTAAAGAGATCCTATAAAATCTTATGGTACTTGGACAGTGGGTGTTCAAGACACATGACAGGATACTATTCATGCTTTAAGAAATTAATAAAATTTGATGGTGGAAATGTCACCTTTGGTGATAATGCCAAAGGAAAAATCATTGGCCTTGGACAAATCGGTAACTCTAACTCAGTTTTAATTTCCAAAGTACTTTTTGTTGATGGATTGAAATATAATATGCTAAGTATTTCATAACTATGTGATGATGTATTTCATGTTAAATTTAAAAATGATGATTACAATTTTTTTAATTCTAAAAATTAATTGGTGTTTTCTGCATTAAGAAATGAAAATGTATACTCAGTTAACGTAGAGTCTTTAGTTTCTCAAAATGCTTCATGTTTAAGTGTATCTCACAAAGAGTCTTGGATCTAGCATAGGATACTAGGACACTGTAATATTCACTCCCTTAGAAAGCTAAATAGAAAACGCTTAGTCAAATATCTACCCAAACTTGAGTTTCCAAATGATAAAGTGTGTAATCCTTGTCAAAAGGGAAAGCGACACAAAATTTCCTTCAAACCAAATAAAGAAGTGTCAACTTCTCAACCTCTCGAACTTGTTCACATGGATATGGTTAGACCATATAGAGTTTCTAGTTTAAATGGGAATCACTATGTTTATGTTCATGTAGATGACTTTTCTAGATATACTTGGACTTTATTTTTGACTCACAAAAGTGAAGCCTGCTCTCATTTCATCAAATATGCTAAAACTGTAGAAAATCTTAGTGGACTTAGAATTAAATCCTTAAGAAGTGATCATGTTCATGAGTTTGAAAATCAAGAGTTTTAATCTTTTTTTTCACAAAATGGCTATAGTCATAATTTCTTTGCCCCTAGAACACCCCAACAAAATGGAGTTGTATAAAGAAGAAATAGAACCTTGCAAGATATTTCAAGAACCATGCTTAGTGAATATGACTTTCCTATTTAATTTCGGGTTGAAGCTGTAAATATAGCATGCTATATTATTAATAGAGTGTTTATTAGACCCATTCTTAAAATAACTCCATATGAGTTATGGAAAAATAGAAAACCCAAAGTAAGCTACTTCAAAGTTTTTGGTTGCAGATTTTATATCCTTAATACTTAGTAAAATCTTGATAAATTTTCATCCAAGAGTGATGAAGGAATCTTTCTAGGATATTCAATCTCTAGTAAATCCTAGAGAGTGTTTGACAAACAAACTAAATGTGTGGAAGAGTCTGTCCATGTCAAATTTGATGAGACATATCCACATGAGCCTAAGACCACTCTAGAGAACCTAGAGGATAATTTTTCAAATCTAGACATTAATTCAAAATCCTCTAACCGTCCTGTAAAGTAATCTATGAAAACTTCTAGTTCTATAAATTCTTCAGATTAAAGTCATAATGAACCTGAACCTGTTGAAGAACCTGAAGTCACTAGTCCTTCTTTTTCAAGAGCTGTTAGAACTCTTAAGAACCATCCTTTAGATGCAGTTGTAGGAGATTTAGATAAAGAAACTCAAACTAGAGATTCTCTTAGAAATCAGGTTGAATATCAAGTATTCTTGTCAAAAATTGAACCTAAGAACATTAATGATGCTATCAATGATGAATTTTTGGTGATGGATATGTAAGAAGAACTTAATCAGTTTGAAAAGAACAAAGTTTGTAAACTTATTGATGGACCTAAAGACACATTTACCATAAGAACTAAGTGTGTGTTTAGAAATAAATTAGATGAAGCTGGTAACATAGTTAGAAACAATGCTATATTGGTTTCACAAGGCTATAATCAAGAAGAGGGAATTGACTATGAGGAAACCTTTGCACTAGTAGCTAGAATTGAAGCCATCAGAATTATGCTTGCTTATGCTGCACATATGAATTTCAAAATATATCAAATGTATGTTAAGAGTGCATTCCTAAATGGGTATATATCTTAGGATGTCTTTATTGAGAAACCCCCTGGTTTTAAAAATCCTCATTTTCCAAATCATTTTTTTAAATTATCAAAATCTTTATATGGTTTAAAATAAGATCCAAGAGCTTGGTATGATAGATTGAGTACTTTTCTTATTTACAGAGGTTTTACAAAAAGGAATATTTGATCCTACCATTTTTATAAAACGAATTTCCAATGATGTTTTAGTTGTTCAAATTTATGTAGATGATATTATCTTTGGATATTCAAAAAATTCTTAATGTATTGAATTTTATAAAATGATGAAAAATGAATTTGAAATGAGTTTAATGGGTGAACTAAAATTCTTTCTTGGATTTCAAATCTTTCAAAATAATGATGGTATTATTTGAAATCAAAGAAAATATACTAGAGATCTTCAAAAACATTTTGGCTTGGATAGAACTAAAAGTAGTGACACTCCAATGAGTACTACTTGTAAGTTGGATCTTTATGAAGATGGAAAATTTGTTGATCAAACCACTTATAGAGAAATTATTGGAAGCTTACTCTACTTAACTGTTATCCGACCTGATATTATGTTTAGTGTATGTATGTGTGCTTGTTTTCAAGCAAACCCTAAGGAATCTCATTTAAATGTTGTTAAAAGAATTTTCAAATACCTCAAACATACACCCAATCTAGTACTATTCTATTCCAGAGGACAATAATTTGAGTTTGTTGTTTATTCTGGTGCTAACTTTAGTGGTTGTAAGTTAGATAGAATAATCACTTCTGGAACATGTCAATTTTTAGACAATTCACTTGTATCATGGTGTAATAAGAAAGAAAACTTTGTTTCATTATCTATTGTTGAAGCTGAGTACATAGTTTTTGGTAGTTGTTGTGCACAAATTTTGTGGATGAAACACACATTACTATATTATGGACATCAATTCAGGAATGTACCTATAAATTGTGACAATACAAGTGCTATTAACATCTCAAAAAATCATGTTTCACACTCTATGAAAAAACATATTGATGTAAGACATCACTTTTTGAGAGACCATTATCAAAAATCTTATATCACTTTGGAATTCATTGGAACTGAATATTAGCTTGATGATATATTCACAAAAACATTAAATTCTGAAAGAATTGATTACATCATACATGAATTGGGAATGATAAATCTTAAGTAGTAAGTGTATTGTTTCGCAACTTATTGTTTCTCGGTTTATGGTTTCACAAGTCATTATCTTAATATTACTATCTAAATCTTACAGTTCTATAGTTTATTGTCTTAAAATTTGTTGTTTCATGTTTACGGTCTCACAGTTACTATCTCTCGGTTACTGTATGGCACATACTATTTCAAAAAATACAATCATAGTGTTTAAAAGTCACATAGTGAAGATGACACCGTGAAAACCTGTTACGGTCTCACCGTGAAAACCTGTTATTTTCTCAAAACTTTGTTGTGATCCCTTTTTCAGGAAGTGCTCAATTGGAAGCATCTCTCACCCCACCTAGATCCATTTTTCATCATCATTGTCGCACCTCTGTCATCGTTGCACCAAGAACATTTGTGCAACAACCGACCACTCTTCATCCCATGAAGAACGTGAAAAACATGCACCAAGGGAGAGAGGAAAACCAAACAACAAAGTGAGGAATGGACCTCCGCCATCATTCATCACGACGTGGATCCTCTCCCATTAGAAGGATAAACAAGGAAAATCACATACAATTAATTTATGAAATGATTTACTCCCCAAAGATAATCCCGACAGAGAAATACCTCCTTCTAGAATGATCAAACTGTGGGTCAACCTATTTTTGGGTTGATATACGTTCGTCATTTAAAACCAAGAACGGGGAAATAATAGAATTTAAATAACAACCCCTACCTGGGTCAGATCGTTCATTGGTGATAAATGGTGTCAATGTGTTTTTCGTTCCAAGATCCTTTGTTTACAGTTGTTAGTTGATCGTCTTTGGTGAAGATCCATTCAAAGGGGGGTTGGTGTTCATCATCGTCACCCACCAGATCTTCGAAGTAGAACCAGGATTGTGCCAATGATCCCGCGTCATCTGCTTGGCCATTAAAGTATGAAACATGAATCAGCATTTCGGTTATGTTATTATTACGAAGTCGTTAAGCTGTTTAATATAATGAAATAGTGTATTCAGTTTCATTTTGTTACATGTCATTTCACTGTAAGGGTTTCAAAAGTTCAAAAATAAAATAAAACATTCCCTTTATTTTATTTTAACTTTTTCTTAAAAAGTCTGAAAACTATCTTTTCCGGTCGACCCACACCGGTCGATCTTAAGTCCATTCTTAGGTAATGTCACTGTTCCAGACTCAATGGTGCCCTCAGATTTTCAATTTGGGCACCCATTTATAAGTTTCCAAAACTACGCACCTGCTCCATTTTAATTTTCTTAAAAAAACTCAAAAACTAATTTTCACCCTCAACCCCTTTTAGTTGAGATTAAGCTACGCCTAAGGAAAACATGCCCTCACGAGCTCAAAGGTACTCTCAGATTTCCAATCTGAGTTACCATTTATGAGTTACAAGGATTTGAAAAAATAAAATAATTGTTAATTAATTATTTTATTTATGGCCAAAAACTAACTTCCACGGTCGACCCACGCCATCCAACATTAGGCTCTTTCTAGGAGAATCCTGACATTCTGAGTTCAACAGTGCCCTCCAATTTTTGGTCTAAGAAATGGTTCAAAATATATAAAAACCTTATCATATTTTTAATTAATAAACTTTAAAAGAAGTTCGAAAATCCATTCCATCCACTCTGATTCTCAGAATTATTTGTCGTCTCACATCCTAGTCTCATAAAAATCCCATTTAAATTTGAAAAAAAAATCCATGGAATTATATGATATTAAAGGATCCAAATTAATTGATTCCTTATTTTAGTATTTCCATGCTCGTGGGATTCATCTTTTTCTTTTGGACCCACACCCAATTTTCCACACAATGGCCCAGAAAAATCAATCAAGTGGAGAAATATTTCTGGTCGCAAGAATGGACCCCTCCATATTAAATTAGGCATATCTCATATTACTGACATTCAAATGATGTGATTATAGTTTTTTTTACTTAGTACTCAAAAGGTATGGTTCGCCTTAAATTTCATAAACTAAGGATCTCATTAAGGAATCTTCTGATTGAGTCCAAGTGGAGTGGGTGAAACAGTGTTTGGCATCCATAAAAAGTAATGTTCATTAATTCGGCCATATATTTCTTTACACCTGCACAAAGACTTTTAAATTTTTTGGGTAGATATAAAACTTCATTCCAAACATCTTATAATAATACACCTCTATGAGTTTTAGCTGGCTGGTGCAAAGAACAAAAGAAAACTTCTGGAAGACAGATTCTGGAGGAGCCAAAAAAAATTCATTGTTTTCTCTCTTTTATTCTTCTTAGTTTTGTAATGAATTCTTCTTCTCCAATATTCAAATTTCACTTATAATGGTGGGGTAAAATTCTCTATGATTGTGGAAGTGGAGTTTTTCCATTTTTTAAATCAAGAGTTCTTTCACTTAATGTTTTAAGATCATTTTCTCTCTTCTGCAAAATCAGTTTCAATTTCTTATAATGGTTCTTATTATCATGAACAATTGTATTAGATTTTAGATTCTATTATTTTTATTGATTTGTTTAATGATTAATTTCTCCCTCCAGTGGAATATATTCTATATATGGTGGAATTGATTAGTTCTTATTTGTTAAGTACTCGGTGATCGATGTTATGTGTGTGAGGAGTAGTGAACGTTCTTGATTGTTTGGCATAAACAATACCCGATTGGGAATTGCCTAAGTAAATTGAGGGTATTTTCTAAAACTCTATTAAACAATTGAATGATAGAAGACCAATCTAGGATTTTAGTAAGGTTTATTCTCACCATTATTATTTGACCAAGGGAGTGAGAAGAAACGATTGTGGATTCTCACTTTTATTGACTTATCATAAGAGAATTGGATGATTTGAACTATGATATAATTACAATTGGAAAACCAAATTTGACCTAATCACCATCTCATATAATAGTTTTCAATCACTTGTTTTATAAATTTGATATTAATTTCTTTCCTTCATTTAGTTTCTTTTTTGTATTTTCAAAATCAAACAATTTCAAAGAAAACAACCTCACTTATTTCTCTAATTTTAAGGTGACAGTATGATTGTTTTTCTCTCCTCTCTAGAGACAACCTAGTTTAATCACTATACTACATTTTAACTTTGTAAATAATTGTTTTTGTCACACCCCACAATAATAATGTGTCAAAACTCAGTGTCATTTCCAAGGATCTTGTTCCAAAAAATCTAATTCTAACATTTTGTGCAAGTAGAAATGGTTCATAATGATGAGGAATCCCTCTTTCAAAAGCTTGATGGACTCGTTTTTTTGGACAAAAAATGATGAATTTCCATGTCACGGGTATCTCGATTCAAGAGCTGATAGACATGGTGAATCAAGTCAAAACTGGTTATCAAATATTGAAGTACAAGGAGGAAGTTACATTTAATAAAGGACCTCAACCTAAACCAGAAATAGAACCAGTGGTGGAAGTGAATTCTCTATTCATCTTTAAAATAGAGGATCCTAAATACCTACCTATACCTAGTTAAATTCAACTACAAGAGGCACTTTCCCCTTAAGAATCAGTTGAATTCAAGACACTTAAGGGAGATAATCTTTTTCTAAAATCTTTTCATTCTGATTTTATAGAAGATGAATTGAGTACTACTTCCCCTTGTTTTAAATTTTCAGATTCAACCAACACTTTTAGTGCCTTGGTGGATGAGGAAGAAAAATAAGATGCATCCGATGAGGAACATATAAAGATCCCTGGACATGTTGAACATTTATTTGAGGGAGTACATGAGGAGACCAAAGTGTAATTTCCTAAGGATAAAGAGACACAAGATTCTTACATTGAAAAGGAAGAATTTGATATTGAATAATCATGCTTTAATTTTATTCAAATATAATTAAACTTTTATTTTACCTTTGAATATTCTTTTGATGCAGTATACCTTTAGAAACCATTGGATAATGAAGAAGAATTTGTGAAAGTAGAAACCAAGAAAGAGGGGGACTCATTCATTATCCTACCTCCAACATTAAAGTTTTATCTCATTCCCATAGAGGTTTATTTTTCATACTATATCTATGGAGTCCTAAAAAACAATAATTGAATGCTGGAAAGAATAATTTTTGTTAGTTCATGATTAAGAAACTTAACCCACCATCAGATTGGAGATAACCTATTAGAACTGTCCATCTGGAGGTAGTCAAAACTCGGGGCCCACTTAGGGGATTAAACCAATATCTATCCTTCTTTTATCATCTAATTTCTATTTTTTTATTTCTATAAATATCTTTTTTTTATTTTGTTCTTTTGATTGTAGGTTTTTAGTGTGCAGTACTTAGGAGCTTAACTCAATGTTGTACTACCAATAAGTCAGGTTTTACATCTCCTATACTCTTCCTTTATTGTTGTGATTCATTTTCAAATCTTCTTACATGTTAAATCCATTTGAATAAACTAATTACACTCCATAATTTAATTTTGGGGGAGGGAACCTTTTTAGTTTATGGTTTTCAATTATTTTTTGTTTATTTTCTTTTAGAAAAATGTTTTTTTCAAAAAAAATGTGTTTCTTTATCATTTTTTGTGTGTTTTTTAATCTTTGAGAAGAAATGATTACCTCTGACATTTTTGAAGCACATTTCCATCAGTGAAACAATTTATTCCATGAAACTGAGATTAAATTAATACTAAAAATGACTTTGATTCAAGTTTAATTTTTTGGGAATTTCATGAAAAGTACTCTGATTTTTTAATCACATGTCACATCTCACTGTATTTATATTTGATATCACTTTCCTATGACGCTTCTGAACCATTGTTTTCATATTCTTTTCATTCACCTCACTTCTTGAGAGAAACAAACTATGATTACTTTTACCAGAATTTGATTTATTCCTGACAAAACTTGAGGGTTTTAGGTACTTGTGTTTTAAATTATTGAGGCATTTATTTGGTTTTAAAGCCCACTTCTCAAGATAATCCCTTTAATTCTGGAATACCTTGTATATTTAATCCTTGTAGCCCTAAGAATCCATGAACAACCTATTAGGTTAGCAACATTACAAGCCAATTTTCCCTATACAACCTACTCTTGAAGTGAAATTGCATAATATAGTTGAACTTAAGTGTGGGGGATTTTACCTTGTGTTGTGCTACCATAATTGGTGATACTTTGGGTGGAAAATTAAATTATAAAGAGAGGTATTTGCTGATGAAATAAATCATTCTATTGAAATTTGTACCTTTCATAGAGCTTTCATGGTAAGATAAGTTGTTCCTTTCTAGATCTTCTAATGGAGAAAGAAATTTGTTTCTTTTCTGGAGCTTTCAAGAAAAAATATTTTTGATAAGATTGAAATGTTTTCTAATGAAATGCAAAACTAGGTGAACATTCCTTGATTTTTCATGATGAAGGAGCTGATTTTCTACTAAGTGGAGTTAGTAAGAGACCATACTTGAGTGAAAATTAGAATAATGAAATTTTTATTTAAAAAGAACCAAGGTGAAGATGTATGAATTTATCAAGCCTATGGTGACCCTTGTAAGAGTTTGGATGAGAAAGAAATTGCTGAAAAAAATTAAAATTTGTGTGATTAGAGAAAATGCATGTTAGGAAAGTGTTTTGTATGCATGGGAGGAGAAATGAAGAGGAAATATATTGAATGATCTGAAATTAATAACTTATAATAATGTATTTTTATGAGTCATGGTATCTTTTATTTCATGGTGCTAAAATAGTGGATCTCGTAGATATATTTTTTAAATTTTCTTTGGTTTCATTTTGATGTTTACTTGTCTATGAGTCTAAGTGATAAGTGTGGGGGAATTGATAGAGTTAATATTTTAATTATTTTTCATATGAGTTTCAATTATTTAATCCTTCCCAATTAGTCAATTTGAATATATTTGTAAAGACCCATAAATTTCAAGGAAATTTTTTTCTTAAATTCTTTGGGATTTTACGAGTACGCAGTTTCTCATGGCGCCTGATTCTGAGGTCCGGTGTGCCCGGAATCAATTTCCAAAGTTTAGCTCGGGTACGTTCAGTGAACAAACGAGCGGGTTTTTCTAACTTTTGAACTGGTGCTCGGAATCGAAATCTGAGGGCACCAATGAAACCGCGGCACCGGTATTTTCTTAAGAAGTCTTTTACTAGAGTTGTGTTTGCTCAGGAAGAGTTGTTTTAAATTTGTGGTTTAAGTGTAAGTGAAATAAAATTGTGTTATAAATTTTATTTCTCCTTTCTAGGTGGTTTATTCCTAGGTTTGGGAGTTGGGGTGGGACCCACTAAAATCCTAACCCCTCTTGATTAGGATATTTGTGAGGTGGGGCCCACATGATCCCCACCCCTTAAAATTATTATAACTCCTCAAACCCCTCAATAAATTTTTCCAACTTGTCATCCAATTAATCAGTCTATTCAAGATTAATTAATTAAGTGAATTTAACTTTTGAAGTTTGAAATACTGGCATGTGTAAATAAAATAAGGCAAAGCCTTATCTAATTTTTTGGGTTGTTGTGTTGTGTGGAGAATTAAGAGAGGGAGAGTTCTTTACTTTGAATAACTTCATCTTCTTCATTAAAGAATGCGAAGAACACCGACACGCCGTTCTATCTTCTCTCCATGTCAAAGAAAGCGAGATGTCGTTTCCTCCTCGGACGTTCTCCGTCGACGTTTACGGAACCTCACCCCGCGACGCTATTTTCCACGATGCTCATCGTTCATCAACTTCTTTGAGGTAGGGGTTGATTTAATGTTCGAGATTAATTTGAAGTTCTTCGTTAATTTTGGCCGCCTGTTATCAATATAACGGGAGGAGGACGGACCGCACGACCATGGTCGAACCTCCTCCCCTTTTTGTGGTTTATTTTCTTCGTGGCTTGAAACGGAGGCGGTGTCGTTGCACCGCGTGAGGTCAAGAGAACCGCGACCGGAGCGGGCCGCGGTGGAAGAGCGTGGCGCCGTCGTGCCGCGCCGATGAGGCCGAAAGAGGTCGCAGCCGGAGTCGGGCCGTGGCAGAGGAGCGCGGTGCCGTCGCACCGCGCCGGAGCACCAAGGAGCGCCACAGCCGCGGCGGAGGGGCGCGGTGTCGTCGCGCCGTGATGGATAGAAGGAAGTTGCGGCCCTTGGCCATGGCGGTTCAGTAAGGGGGCGGCCGGACATCCGGCCGCCGACGCTCCAGGAGGCGGGACTGGCGGGTCCCGTGGCAGCTCTTTGGCCGGTCGTTTTTTGGGAAGTCTGGGGGTTGTAACCCCCGACAGCTGGCAAGGGCGGGGCCCACAAAAAGGTGGTCTCCGTTTCAAAACAAGGGAGGCCACGCCCCCCCACCCACCCCCCCCCCCCCCTTCGCGTCCGCCTGCGCTGGGTCGTCTGCCCGCGCTGGGTCGGACCGCCCACGTCGGCCGAACCGCCCGTGCTGGGCCGGGCCGCCCGCGCCGGGCCGGACCCCCGCATCGGGCCGGGCCGCATCGGTGGGGTCGGGCCGCACCCGACCAGGCCTAACCCAGACCCGGGTTGGGTCGATCCGGTTCGGGCCGACCCAGGGGGTATTGGGCCAGGTCAGACCGAGCCCAAACCCCCTACTTACGGACAAATCCATTCAAATGCCCATAACTTGGGCTACAGACCTCCGATCGACACACCATAAATTGAGTTGGGATCCTTGGATCGAGATGGTCATTTTGATATATTACACTCTAGGTTTTGGAGAACTTTGGGTATGGTCGGGTTGGTTCGAACACGAAACCAACCGGGCCCTCAGAGCGGAAACGCTTATAACTTGAGCTTCGGACGTCCGATTGACGTGCCGTCAACTTTGTTGGATTCTTCTTAGTGAGACAGTTCTTTTGGCTTACTCCGATCGATATTTGGATATAGCTGGAGTACGTTCGGGTTGGTTTTAGCTTAAAAACCAACCGGGCCCCTCAAACGAAAAGGCCAATAACTCTCAGACCGGGCGTCTGATTGACGTGTCGTCTGTCGCGTTGAGTTCCTTTTGACGAGACGGAACTTTGTGATACATCAACTATGGAATTCATGACAGTTGACGCATCGACCCCTTGGCTCGTGGAGCAGACCATCCTGGAATCGAGCGTGTTGTGTGCAGGAACCCTAGAGCAAGCTGTGACTGCGACGACGATGACGACTGTACTTGGAATCCTACGTGGGTTCGACAGCGATAACGACTGTACTTGGATCCTCCGTGGGTTCGGCAGCGACGACGACCGCACTGGGATCCTTCGTGGGTTCGACGGCGATGATTACTGTTCTTGTATCCTATGTGGATCTGACAGTATTTGACTCTGTACTTGTATCCTATGTGGGTCTGGCAGAGTAGTTGGTCTTGTATCCTTTGTGGGTCCGACAGCTTAGCTGGTCTTGTATCCTATGTGGGTCCGACAACTTAGATGAATTAGTGGCTACATCTGATCATCTCTATCGCCTTATGAAGTGTATACCTATGTGAGATGAGTCTTGACTTTCAATCATTATCTTCGATATGATTGACTTGCTTTCCTGTGTGGATTGGGTTGTGCTTTCCTGTGTGGATTGGGTTGTACTTTCATGTGTGGAATGGATTGAACTTGGGCTCGAAAGTTGGAACCGAACTAGAATTGATGACTTAGTTATATGTATGGGCATATACCTAAGTAGTGTTGGTTGTTACTTTGTGATTGTATCTTTCCTTTGTGGTTTATCCTTTGTGGATTTTGGGAGACCTTCGGGAGTCTCGGGGTCCCTACTGAGTATCATATACTCACCCCTGCATGGGTTATGCCCACACTACGTTGTGTGGGTTGCAGATGACGGATAGCGCTGATCGTGGTTGAGTCTTGTGGAGCGGGACGGTACTCGGAGGTGGACTATCAGGCTGGACGTACACAGAGTGGATGGCCAGACTCAGGGAGCCGACGAGACTATCTGTACTCACCCTTCAGGTGGGAGTTCTGGAGGACAACTTCGTGGTTGCTGTTTTACTTTTCAATTGTTGTACTTTCCTTCCAATTGTATTGCACTTTCAGTTGGGTTTCTATACTGACTCATTTAATTTCCAGCACTTACTATTGTACTCAGTTTACTTACTGTTTACTTCAGCTTGCGTACTCTGTGGTTTTTGTTTTCTTATATAAAGGAAATGTCTTCCCTTTCATTGGGATTTAAGCCTTTGGTGCTAGTCTCCATCCTCTGGCCTATGGAAGGCGGGCTTGGGGTAGTCACGGCACGAGCCCCGAGGACGGGTCGTGACAAATTGGTATCAGAGGAGTTGGTTTTACCGCAGAACTCATGACTCTGATCTTTCTTCTATGTGAAGAAATAGTGTTAAGGGTATTGAGTGTGGTTATCAGTCCAGGGAGTCCAGTGTTGGTGTAGTGGCCAACGTATCCATAAACCAGGACCCTGACTTTTGATTTCCGACTCAGTGCACGAAAACATTGATTGCATGTGTGCTTCAAAGTTTTCTTTGTGATTACTTGTGTCAGATCACCATGTATACTATATTGACCGTGGCACACCTATTTCTTTTCAGGATGGCCCCACGATGGCAGCTAGCTAAGGTTCCGATCTTTGTGCGAGACGGCAGCCCACCGAGTGGCGAGGCCTCGATGCAGGGCCCCATTACAGCGGAGGCACTGGCGGTACCTCTACCCGCTGAGCCACCGATGCCACCAGCCCCAGTAGTTGAGAGTGCACGTCGTCTTAGTGCACTGCACGAGTTTCAGCATCATAGACCGCACAGGTTCGGCGGGGAGATGGACCCTCAGGCAGTTGAGGATTGGATGGAGGCTGTTGTTCAAGTTTTCATATTAGTAGTGACACCAGCTGACCTCATGGTGATCCTTGGGGTGATTCTCCTACACGCGGTAGTAGGTAGATGGTGGATCTTGATGCTCCAGGTGCACGACGAGGCATCTCTTCTTTGGATGGACTTCGAGAGCCTCTTCCGCTCAGAGTTCGTTCCATCCACCCTCCGTGCATTGCGCATTCAGGAGCTACTACAGCTACGGCAGGGCAGCATGACAGTATCCCAGTACTCGGCGAGATTTATCAATATCTCGCGCTACTCCACGGACATGGTACGGGACCCATTCTTCTGGGCCTGGACCTTCGAGCAGGGACTGAGGCATGAGATCAGGGCATCGATGATCTCCCTCAGCATTCTGACGCAGGCAGGAGTACTAGAGCGATCCCTTCTTGTAGAGAGCTTTCTTGTTGAGCCTACACCAGCAGCGAGACCTACCGCAGGGCGGCAGGTAGCGGAGTCTTCTGCAGCTGGCAGTCGATGGATGTCACAGTGGTCCAAGTGGACCAAACAATCAGGTGGGCGACCTCAGGATACTGGCTCAGAGGTGCGGGGCACACAGCACAGATCCAGCCTTACGAGGAGCAGACAGTGCTATGCATGCGGCGGGCAGGGCCACATGGCTCGTGACTTCCCGACCCGCCATGCAGAGGAGCAGCAGACGGTTGAGGGACCACCCAGGAAGAGGTAGAGGTTTGACCGTGGCGGTCCGCAGGGAGCAGGCGAACGAGGCAGAGGAGCTGGCCGAGCGGCAGGTGGTGGACGACGTTTTGAGGCTCTACCACCACCACCGCCAGGAGGTCCACCCCGTCCACAGGGAGCTGGCGAAAAGAGGCAGGCTCAGCTTCATGGAGTGTAGGCCTATGACCACAGTGCACCAGAGATGATTCGAGGTACTATCTGTGTCTACTCCACCCTTGCTGCAGTTCTTATAGACACAGGAGCGAGTCATTCTTTCATTGTTTCTGCCCTTGTTCGGAGCTCGGAGATTCCGACGGAGCCTTTGGCTCGATCCTTACAGCTAGAGACTCCTATGGGAGTATACTCGACGATTACGAACTGGTTTCGGAAGTGTGAGATTACTCTAGGAGGCGAGAGCTTCGGCTGGGATCTTCTTGTAGTAGCATCAAGGCCTTACGACATCATCTTGGGCATAGATTGGTTATCTACAGTTCATGATCATATAGACTGTATTAGGTACAAGGTGTGGTGTGTCTGCACCGATGGGAGCATGTTCACCTTCACTGGTGAGAAGGGAGCCTTTACAGTGAAGGATGGACCCACACAGAGGAGAGGACAATCGATCACTCATCAGTTGGCTAGCCTCATCCTAGGAGCAGAGGACGTGCGGAGTCCGAGTTTTCCTGTTGTGGTGGATCAGTATGCGGACGTTTTTCCTGACAACGTTCTAGGACTACCTTCTCGCAGAGAGGTAGACTTATATATCGTCCTTTACCCCGGGACATCACCGATATCTACTCCAGTATATCGGATGGATCCCACCGAGCTTCATGAGCTACAGGTACTGCTGGAGGACTTGCAGGGCAAGGGATTCATTCGACCCAGAGTTCCACCCTGGGCTTCCCCGATTTTGTTCTCCAAGAAGGCAGACAGGAGCTTGTGACTATGTGTCGATTACCGTTGCCTGAACCAGGTGACCGTGAAGAACAAGTACCCACTTCTGAGGATTGACGACCTCTTCGATCAGCTCAAGGGAGCATGGTGGTTCTCGAAGATATATCTCAGGTCAGGATATCATTAGCTCAGAGTTCGAGATGAGGATGTGCAGAAGACGGCCTTCAGGTGTCGGTATGGCCACTATGAGTTCTTGGTTATGCCCTTCGGTGTAACCAACGCTCCAGCAGTGTTCATGAGTCTTATGAATAGGATCTTCCAACCTTACCTCGATCAATTTTTCATAGTATTCATTGACTACATATTGATATACTCAAACACTGAGGAGGAGCACGCCTACCACTTACGGGTTGTACTGGACACACTCCTAGAGCACTAGCTTTATGGTAATCTCTCAAAGTGTCGGTTCTGGATACATGCGGTCCACTTCTTGGGACACGTCATCTTTGAGGTGGGAGTTGCAGTGGATCCTGCGAAGATCGAGGCAGTGCTAGCTTGGGATCCACCTAGGAGCGTGACGGAGGTACGGAGTTTCCTAGGTTTGGTTGGGTACTACTGGAGATTTATGCCAGACTTCTCGAGAGTTTTATCAACACTTTCATCTTTGAAGAAGAAGGGGAAACCCTTCGTGTGGTCAGATAGATGTCAGCAGATCTTCTAGGAGCTGAGATAGAGATTGACCAGTACACCCATCTTGAGGCTACCAGAGGAGGGAGTGGGGTACGTAGTTTACTGCGATGCATCAAGGACAGGACTCAGGTGTGTCCTGATGCAGGAGCGAGCATTGATTGCCTATGGATCATGACAGTTAAGGCAGCATGAGAAGAACTACGCTACCCATGACCTGGAGTTAGCAGCAGTGTTCTTCGCTCTGAAGATATGGCGGCACTATCTGATGGGCGAGCACTTTACAATCTACTCTGACCACCAGAGTCTCAGGTATATCTTCTCGTAGAAGGACCTGAAATTGAGACAGCGGCGATGGCTTAATTTCCTCCAGGACTATGACTTTGAGATAGTCTATACTTTGGGAAAGGTGAACGTAGTAGCCGATGCTCTCAGTAGGAGGAAGGGCATTCAGCTTCTTGGAGAGGCGATAGAGCAGTTAGCCGCTTTGGAGATATCCTTCATGGATAGAGACAGGGCAGCCTTCCTTCAGTCGCTCACAGTCACACCTCCACTTCTTCAGTGGGTCAGAGAGGCTCAGTGTGGGGACGTTGACTGTGAGACGTGACGTGCACAAATTTCCATAGGGCAGGCACCTGATGGTTTTTCTATAGGAGGAGAGCATGTCATCCTTTTCAGATGATGTACCATGGTACCAGCTGCATTACAGGAGGAGGTGCTGAGAGAGTTTCACACTTCCCCTTTGGCGGTACATCCAGGGGTAGCGAAAATGTACCTGGATCTCAGACGACAGCACTGGTGGCCGGGTATGAAGAAGGTTGTGGCAGAGTTCATTTCTCAATGCCTCACCTGCCAGCAGGTGAAGGTGGATTACCAGGTACCAGTAGGCTTGGTACATCCCTTGGAGGTCCCGGAGTGGAATTGGGACGGGATATCTATGGATTTCATGACTGGACTTCCACGTACTTCCAGAGGACACAACTCCATTTGGGTGATTTTCGACCGACTCACCAAGTTGGCCTACTTCTTACCCATCAGAGAGAAGGGATCAGTGGAGAGCTTGGGATGCCTCTACATTCAGGAGATTGTATGTCTTCATGGTGTGCCATCATTTATTGTCTCCGATCGAGATGCTCGTTTTACTTCCCGACTTTGGAAGGGGTTGTAGGAGGCATTCGGGACGCAACTACGCCTGAGCACCGCCTTTCACCCTTAGACGGATGGTCATATGGAGAGGACCATTCAGACTCTCGAGGAAATGCTTCGTGCATGTGTCCTCGACTTTGGTCATAGTTGGGAGGATGACCTACCCTTGGTAGAGTTTGCGTATAACAATAGCTACCACTCCACCATCGGGATGGCACCATATAATGCATTGTACGGCCGACCTTGCAGATCACCTCTATGTTGGAAAGACCCTGGGGAGTCAGCACTTGTGGGACCAGAGATGGTCCAGGCCACGACAGAGAAGGTCCAGGTCATCCAGGAGCAGATGAGGACAGCTCAGAGTCGACAGAAGTCTTATGCTGACAGGAGGCGGAGACCACTAGAGTTTGAGGATGGTGACCACGTTTTCTTGCGGCTCTCACCTCGACGTGGATTATGGATATTTTGTCGGGGCGACAAGTTATCTCCGCACTTCATCGGACCTTTTTAGGTTCTCAGCAGGATAGGCGAGGTGGTTTATCGCCTGGCTCTACAACCCCATTTTCACCGGGTGCACGACGTCTTCCACGTATCTCAACTGAGGAGATACGTGCACAACCCGACGCATATCATCGACCATGGGAAGCTAGACATCGATGACGGGGATACTTTTACAGAGGTTCCAGTGGAGATCGAGGATCGACAGGAGTGGGTCCTACTTGCATGGTTGATTCCTCTAGTGCGCATCAGGTGGCAGCATGGGAACCTCCAGGAGAGAGCTTGGGAGAGGGAGGCTCAGATACATGCATAGTACCCTCATTTGTTCCCCTAGTTTGTTTTGTATCTTTACGGGGACGTAAATCTCTAAGGTGGGAGTAATTTAAAGACCCGTAAATTTCAAGGAAATTTTTTTATTAAATTATTTGGGATTTTACGAGTACGTAGTTTCTGACGGCACCTAATTCCAAGGTCCGGTGTGCCCGGAATCAATTTCTGAAGTTTAGCTCGAGTATATTCAGTGAACGAACGAGCGGGTTTTTCTAACTTTTGAACTGGTGCTCGGAATCAAAATCTGAGGGCACCGATGAAACCGCGGCGCCGGTATTTTCTTAATAAGTCTTTTACTGGAGTTTCGTTTGCTCGGGAAGAGTTGTTTTAAATTTTTGGTTTAAGTGTAAGTGAAATAAAATTGTGTTATAAATTTTATTTCTCCTTTCTAGGTGGTTTATTCCTAGGTTTGGGAGTTGGGGTGGGACCTACTAAAATCCTAACCCCTCTTGATTAGGATATTTGTGAGGTGGGGCCCACACGAGCCCCACCCCTTCAAATTCTTCTAACTCCTCAAACCCCTCAATAAATTTTTCCAACTTGTTATCCAATTAATTAGTCTATTCAAGATTAATTAATTAAGTGAATTTAACTTTTGAAGTTTGAAATGTTGGCATGTGTAAATAAAATAAGGCAAAGCCTTATTTTATTTTGGGGCTGTTGTGTTATGTGGATAATTGAGAGAGGGAGAGTTATTTACTTTGAAGAACTTCATATTCCTCATTGAAGAACGCGAAGAATGCCGACATGCCATTCCATCTTCTCTCCACGTCAAAGAAAGCGAGACGTCGTTTCCTCCTCAGACATTCTCTGTCAACATTTATGGAACCTCACCCCGAGACGTTATTTTCCGCGATGCTCATCGTTCGTCAACTTCTTTGAGGTAGGGGTTGATTTAACATTCGAGATTAATTTGAAGTTCTTCATTAATTTTGGCCACCTGTTATTAGTATAACGGTAGGAGGACGGACCACACGAACACGGCCGAACCTCCTCCCCTTTTTATTGTTGATTTTCTTTGTGGCTTGAAATGGAGGCGGTGTCGTTGCACCACGCGAGGTCAAGAGAACCACGGCTGGAGCAGGCCACGGTGGACGAGTGCGGCTCTGTCGCGCCATGCCGGTGAGGCCGAAAGAGGCCGCGGCCAAAGCCGGGTCGTGGCAGAGGAGCGCGGTGCCGTCGCGCCGCGCCGGAGCACCAAGGAGGGTCGCGGCCGAGGTGGGCCGTGGCTGGGGCGGGCGGCGGTGGAGGGGTGCGGCGCCATCACGCCGTGTTGGACAGAAGGAAGCCGTGGCAGTTCAGTAAGGGGGTGGCCGGACATCCAGCCACCGGCGCTCCAGGAGGCGGGACTGGAAGGTCCCGCGGTGGCTCTTCGGCCGGCCATTACGGTCGGCCGTTTTTCGGGAAGTCCGTGGGTTGTAACCCCCAGCAGCTGGCATGGAAGGGCCCCACAAAAAGGGGGTCATCATTTCAAAACAAGACACCCCCCCTTCCGCATCCGCCCACGTTGGGTCGACCGCCCGTGCTGGGTCGGACCGCCCGCGCTGGGTCGGACCGCCCGCGTCGGCCGGACCACCCGCGCCAGGCTAGGCCGCCCGCGCCGGGCCGGACCCCCGCATCATGCTGGGGCGCACCGGTTGGGCCGGGCCACGCCAGTCGGGCCGGGCCGATCCCAACCGGGCCAGACCGGGACCCGGGTCAGGTCGACCCGGTTCGGGCCGACCCCGGGGGTATTGGGTCGGGTCGGACCGGGCCCAAACCCCCTACTAACAGACAGATCCGTTCAAACACATATAACATGGGATAAGGACCTCTGATCTACGCATCATTAGTTTCGTTGGGATACTTGGATCGAGACGGTCATTTCAGTATATTACACTCGAGGTTTCGGAGAACTTTGGGTACGTCCTGGTTGGTTCGAACATGAAACCAATCGGGCCCTCGGAGCGGAAACGCTTATAACTTGAGCTCCAGACGTCTGATTGACATGTCGTCGACTTTGTTGGATTCCTCTTAGTGAGACGATTCTTTTGGATTACTATTCTAGAGGTTTAAATACAGCTGGAGTATATTTGGGTTGGTTTTAGCTTAAAAACCAACTGGGCCCCTGGGACGAAAAAGCCAATAACTCTCAGACCGGGTGTCCGATTGACACGTCGTATGTCGCGTTGAGTTCCTTTTGACAAGACGGAACTTTGTGATACATCAACTCTGGACTTTGTGACAGTTTATGTATCGACCCCTTGTCTCTTGGAGCGAACACTCCTAGAATTGAGCGTGCTGTGTGCGGGAACCCTAGAGTTGGCTGCGACTGCGACGACGATGACAACTGTACTTGGAATCCCGCGTGGGTTCGACAGCGATGACGACTATACTTGGATCCTTCGTGGGTTCGGCAGTGACGAAGACCGTACTGGGATCCTCCGTGGGTTCGACGGCGATGATTACTATTCTTGTATCCTATGTGGATCTGACAGTATTTGGCTCTATACTTGTATCCAATGTGGGTCTGGTAGAGTAGCTGGTCTTGTATCCTTTGTGGGTCCGACAGATTAGCTGGTCTTGTATCCTATGTGGGTTTGACAGCTTAGATGAATCAGTGGCTACATCTGATCATCTCTATCACCTTACGAAGTGTATACCTGTGTGAGCTGAGTCTTGACTTTCAATCATTATCTTTGATATGATTGACTTGCTTTCCTGTGTGGATTGGGTTGTTCTTTCCTGTGTGAATTGGGTTGTACTTTCCAGTGTGTACTGGATTGAACTTGGGCTCGGAAGTTGGAACCAAACTAGAATTTATGACTTAGGTATATGTATGGGCATATACCTAAGTATTGTTGGTTGTTACTTCGTGATTGTATCTTTCCTTTGTGGTTTATCCTTCGTGGATTCTGGGAGACCTTCGGGAGTCTCGGGGTCCCTACTGAGTATCGTATACTCACCCCTGCATGGGCTATGCCCGCACTACATTGTGTTGGTTGCAGACGATGGATAGCGCTGATCGTGGTTGAGGCTTGTGGAGCGGGATGGTACCCGGAGGTGGACTATCAGGTTGGACGTACACAGAGTGGACGGCCGGACTCGGGGAGCCGACGAGACTATCTGTACTCACCCTTCAGGTGGGAGTTCCGGAGGACGACTTCGTGGTTGCTGCTTTACTTTTCAGTTGTTGTACTTTCCTTCCAGTTGTACTACACTTTCAGTTGGGTTTGTATACTGGCTCATTTACTTTCCAGCACTTACTATTGTACTCAGTTTACTTACTGTTTACTTCATCTTGCGTACTCTGTGGTGTTTGTTTTCTTATATAAAGGCAATGCCTTTCCTTTCATCGGGATTTATGCCTTTGGTGCTAGTTGCCAGCCCATGGCCTATGGAAGGAGGGCTTAGGGTAGTCACGGCATGGGCCCCGAGGATGGGTCATGACAATATTTTCATCATTTTAGTGTTTTGGTGAATTTTGGGATTAATTGTGAAAATTGATTAATTCTGCAAAATTCACAATTTTCTAGAGGTTCTATTTTTTGGGAATAAATTTTACAATTAGTATCCAAATTAAGTGATTCATTTTTTTATTATTTTCATGATCATGGGCTTTATATTTTTCTTCTGGACCCAGACCCAATTCTACACATAATGTCCCATAAAAATCAATAAAGTGGAGAAATATTTCTGGCCAACAGAATGGACCCCACCATATTAAATCAGGAATATATCATATTAACAAACTTAAAATGATTTTATTCCATCTAGTTTTAAAATATTACTCAAAATCTATATTTCACATTAAATTTCATAAATTAATGATCTCATTAAGGCATCTTTTGATTGAGTCCAAGTGGGGTGGGCGAAACAGTGTTTGGCGAACAGAAAAAGTAATATTATTTGATTTGGACATATCTTTCTTTACACCAGTCCAAAGACTTAAATTTTTAGGGTCGATAGAAAAATTCATTCCAAACATCTTATAATAAGATACCTCTATGAGTTTTGGTCGGCTGGTGGGAAGAATAGATGAAAACTTCTAGAGGACAGATTCTGGAAGAGAAAAATTTATGTTCTTTTTTCCTCTATTTTATTCTTCTTAGTTTTGTAATGAATTCTTCTTCCACCTTATTTAAAATTACCCTTAACATGGTGGGGTAAAATTCTTTGTGATTTGGGAAGGGGGGGTTTTCCATTTTGTAATTCATGAGTTCTTTCACTTAATGTTTTAAGATCCTTTTCTCTCTTCTACAAAATTGGTTTCAATTTCTTATAATGGTTTTTATTATCATGTATGATTGTATTTGATTTTAGATTTGGTTGTTTTTATTTATTTGTTCAATGGTCAATTTATCTCTCTATTAGGTATCGGTCTATATATGATGTAATAGATCTATTCTTAGTGGTGAAGTACTCAATGATCGCCAGTACGTGTGTGAGGAGTAGTGAATGTTCTTGATTGTTTGGGACAAACAAGACCCAATTGGGAATTTCCTAAGTCAATTGAGGGTATTCTCTATAACTCTATCACACAATGGAAGGAGTGTAAGACAATATTATATTTTATTAAGGTTTATTCTCACCATTATTATTTGACCAAGGGAGTGAGAAAAAACAATTATAGATTCTCACTTTTATCAACTTAGAAGAATAGAATTGCATTATTTGAACTATGATAGAATTAAAATTGGAAAACTGAAACTGACCTAATAACCATCTCATATAATAGTTTTTAGTCACTTTTTTTATAAATTTGATCTTAATTTCTTTCTTTGGTTATTTTATTTTTTTTTCAAAATCACAATTTCAAAGAAAACAACCTCACTTATTTCTCTAATTTTAAGGTGATAGCTTGATTGTTGTGTGCTCCTATCTGGAGAAAACCTAGGTTAATCACTATACTGCATTTTAACTTAGTGAATAATTGTTTTTTCCACACCCTATGATAGGAATGTGTCATCATCTCATAATATCAATCCATATCCAAGGAGAATAATTCAAGGCATCCAATTTATTTAATTTTTTAAAATATAGGTGAACCATCAGTGGAAAGATGGGGCATTCAAAATCTAATACAAATACCAACTCTAAGTGTTGTCATTCACTTGGTAGATACATCAATAAATTAGTCTCATCTCGTGAGCCTGTTCAAGGCAAACCACAACAAGATTCCAGGTATCACTTAGAGAATTCCTCACCATTAAGATAACTAAAGGTCTATGAATGTAATCAAACATGATATAACCATTCATCAAGTATTCGTAATCATAAGAAAATCCATGATCATTTTTTATAATTAAACAAGGTATAGGTGACATGACCATATCATTCATTTTTCATTTATCTCAATTAGACATTCCATTTATATAATCAAGTCAACTCACCTCATAAGGTAGTTCAATTAAATAGCCTAGTATTAGTATGTCTAGCTAGATATCAAACCATTTTATTTAATTTTATTAAACCATTTCATTTCTAAAGTCCAATTCAATCCACCTCAAAAGGTAGTTAAAATTCATTTCAAGGAATATGATTCAAGGGCCTTTAAAAAAACATACCCTAAAGGGTGGCTCACATCAAGGCAGAAAACCTCTAATGATGTTATTTAGGGTGCAAGAACAACCCATTCAAGGTTCTAACCATTTAAAAATCTAATTTAATGTTTAAAGGGGAATCACACAGAAATTCTAGTACATGGAAAATGACACATAATATAAATGTTAATACATTTAGGGAAAAGGGATAGACCCCCTACCTTATAAGGGTAGTAAATTCCTCATCTATTATCAGCCTTTAATATGGGATAGAATGGTAAAAATCGAAGAAACAGACCAACACCTTAAAAATAGGGCATATGATCTTGCATGTAAATAACATTCAATATTGTGAGATAAAATGAGATAAGAACTAAGAGGAATCCTAGACTTAACTTTGGTGATTGAATGCCATTGATGACATTAAAATTAGATTTTGTATGAGGGAGATTCAAAGAAACCTAGGTTGAGAGGAGATGTGGGCTTTAGTGTTTCTGTTGTATGAGAGATTAAGGAGGGATGAAGAAATAAATGAGTTAAAAGGATAAGGGGAAAATGGGAATTTCCCCTTTTCTCTTTACAAGCTACATGAGGAATTTATGGTGTAAATTGGGAATTTACACTGTAAATTCCATTTAATTTTGTTTACAAGCCTTGAGGTGCGACATAAATAGGGAATTCACGCCATAAATTCCGCTTTTATGGGGTCTGCATGAGCCACTTATGACGTAAGAGGGGTTTACATCATAAATTAATAATCTGTGGAGTAAATATCCAATTTACACCATAAATTTTAATCAGAAAACCTTCACCTATAGATTATATATAGCTATTGTATCCTCCTAGAAGCACCCCAAAATTCCATGATGGATCCTTCAATAGGGTCCAAACCAAGACAACTGAACCAAAAAAAGGTTTACAAAAATTAAAATTAACCATGCCTCTCTAAAAATTTAGGATCTTACATCATGTCCTCCTTAAAACATCTCATCCTCGAGTTACCCTTACAAGGGTGGTTTCTCTATATTTGAGAATAAATTTGGACAGTGTGCACATATATCAATCTCTCACTCCCAGGTCTCATCCTATAAATGGTTGTGCTACCATAACACCAAAACTAGAGGAACTAAACAACCTTAGAGATCATTCATGATCCAATAAACAATAATTATAGGATGCTCCTCTAAAGAATCATCTACATCCAACTCAACCTCATCATGCTAAAGAGCGTTATATGGTTTCAAATGATAAGGATATAACTAAGAAATGTAGAATATTTTGTGCATACCCATATATCTATGAGGTAGTGTTATCTGAAAAACCACTGATTTGAACCTCTCCAAAACCTAAAATGGTTAAACGAATCTAGGTGATTTCTTGCCTTGCTTCCTAATCCATCGATTCCCTAGTCTATGTGAAATGCACAAGAAGATATGATCCCCAACCTCAAAATCCATAGGTCATTAATAGTGATTGGAAAAATACTTCTACCTAGACTGAGCTATAGCCATTCATTTTCTGATAACTTGTACCTGCTCTGGCATCTCTAGAACAAGGCATGATCCTGGTAGAATTGCCTCTCTTACCTCTAACTAGCACAGGGGTGAAAAAATATGGCCAACCATATAGATCCTCATAAGTTTCTATATGGATAGTTTCCTGAAATATGTTATTGTAAGAGAATTTAGTAATAGGTATATGTTTCTCTTAAAAACCTATAAAATAAAGGACATATGCTTGGATCATGTCATCTAACACCTATATCGTACGCTCAGAATTACCGTTGGTCAAGGGGTGATAGGTTGTACTCAAAAGTACCTATTAACCCAGAGCCTTCTATAACCTCTATAAGAACCACAAGGTAAAATGAGCATCTTTTTCTGATAAAATAGTTCATGGAACTCTTTGAAGGTTTATAATCTCTCAAAAATAGAGTCTTCCCAGATATTCCACTTAAAAGGTATCCCTGATAGGCAATAAGCAGGTGACCTTCATCATCTTCTCAATGATAACCCATACTAAATCACAGCCTATGGGTTATCTTGACAAGCCTATCTTGAATTCCATAGTTTCATCATCCCATTTCCACTCTAGGATGGGTAAAGGATATAACAAACCAGTAGTATTTTGGTGCTCCACATTCACCTAATGATAGGTGGAACACCGTGTAACAAAAACAGTTATCTCCCTTTTCATCCCTATTCACCAATATCAATAGAATAAGTCATAGTACATATTGGTTAGACCAGTATGTACTTTCAAGGTTTAGGCATGAGACTCTCACATCAATTCCTCTCAAATTTATATAGGTACACAAACACATCCATGAATGTAAAATATTTCATCCCTATCAATGTCCCAACTAGGTGGTGGGTCTTATCCTGAAAATCTATCACTTAGAACTAGGCCATCAGGAATAGAAATATACCTTATATCTACTCTATCTATAAGTGAAGAGGTTAGTGATAATAATGTGAGTACAGGCTTCCCATAATGGTCTTATACCTCTAATCGCATCTCATGAAACAATTTTATCAGTTTCCATTCACAATTGGCCTCTTTAATTTATTGTATTTGAGTCTTCATACTTAGAGGAAAATCCACTTCATTACCTTTCTCATGCGTATAATAAATCTCAAATTCAAACTACTATAGGTATTCAACCCATATTCATTGCATAAGGTTCACATCACACTGTATAAATATGTATTTAAGTATTTTGTGATCTTTGTATGCAACAAATCATTCTCCCAAAAAATAATTCCTCCAACAACTCATGGCATGAACCAAAACTGCTAGTTTTATATCATGTATTGGGTAATTCCACTCATAAGTTATCAGCTGACGAGACCCGTGCACCATGACACAATATCCCTGCATTAAAATTGCTCCCAACCCAATTCTTGATGCATCAAAATAAAATATATAGCCTATACTAGGCTTAGGTAAACTAAGGATTAGTGTTGAAGTAAATATTCCTTTTAGATCCTAAATGGTAATCTCGCATGCTTCTGACCATATAGATTTCACACCCTTCCTTGTCAATCCCATAAGAGATGCTGCAAGGTGGGAGAAATCCAAAATAAACTACCTATAATAACCATTCATACCCAAGAAAATATGTATATTGAAGATGTTATTGGGATTCTCCTAAGAAGACATATCTCCTGCCTTTTATGTGTACACAGATACTCCTACCTCGGAGATGAAATGACCTAGTGAGTGAACTTTATCGATCTACAAGTGTCATTTTTTGATATTAGCATACAACATGTTCTCTATTAGTGTACTCAAAATTATGACAATATGTTTGGAATGATTACATCAAGTGTGATAGTACACTAAGATATGAACTATGAAAACTACCACAAATGAATCCAGATATGGGTGGAAAACCCGATTCATCATAACCATAAAAACCTTTAGCTTGTTCATAAATCCAAAATATATGACCAAATACTCATATAATTCATATATAAATGGATGTTTTATGTGGTATAACTGAGGTTATAACTCACAACTAATGATATCCCAACCTCAAATTAATTTTTTAGAAGACCCTCTCTCCTCAGAGCTCGTCAAAGAGGTCATATATATGAGGTAATGGATATCAGTTCATAATCATAAGTTAGTTCAACGGATGGTAATACATGAAAATTATTAGGGTCTCATCTTCCTTCTTGGTGAAAAGCATGGGAGAACCCCACGATGAAGTATTAGGTCATATAAATCCCTTATCTTACAAATCCTCTAAATACCTTTTGAGTTCCTTCAACTCAATATTATCCAACATGTATGGAGGAATAGACACTAGTGCTTCTCATGTGACTAAATCAATAGTAAAATCTACCTATATCTTTGGAGGTAGACTATAAATATCATCAAGGAAAAACATACCAAAAATAATCCATTATAGGAGGGAAATTTGTATTCCATGTTACCTGATCATCCAGATGAAGACTAGTTATATGGGTTATCACTCAATCTAGCCCATGATACTCAAGTCCATCTTGACTCAAATGTAAATCTCATTCACCCTTATAAATATAATTAACACCCTTGGGTGATGTGAAGGATACCCTCTAGTGATATTAATCAACATGAGCATAATGAGGAACCAACCAACCCATCTTGAGAATGATTTAAAAATATATCATCTTAAGGGTGATAATGTTCCTTAAAAAATGATAGCCTCCTATCTCAAGGGGGGACTCCTTTCACTGACGTACACTTTCTGATCGGATTCCCAATGGAGTGTCAAGTGTAATCACTCCAAAAAAATACTAAATTTTGAGCCCAAGGATTTTAATAATTTACATATATAAAGAGGAGTGGGAATCACATGTGTCACATAAAATAGACAATAAAGTAGAGGCTACTAAAATCGTACCTCAAACATTGATTTATCATCACTCTTATCCTCGAACATCAGTTGTACTGCATATATCTAGCCCAATCTGTGGCCTTAAGATACAGAACAAGATTTTATAATAGAAAATATCACAAATAAAGGAATAGTACAGGTACAAATCCTCCCTACCCAATAGTCACACCCCACTGCTTACTCCTAAAGCTAGGCTTAGGTGATATATAAGATCATAAAAGGTCACAAGAGACACTCCCAACTACTCACTTCTAAGGTTGAGTCAAGGTAAAGGTCTCATATCTTATAACATAAGTCTCAATATATGGAGTGTAAATTGCAAGTTATAGAATAAAACACTCTTTAAAATACAGTTGGCATCCCCATTTAATGGTAAAAATTTCATTCGGCATTAATAATCAGCAAGTTCATATTGATATATATATATATATATATATATATATATCATTTTCTAGTTATATGAGTTATCATTCCCAAGTTATAAAGACCTAAGATTTATAAGTTACAGTTGGCGTGTCATGTAACTAAAACTAGATATGTTATATTCAATCTCAAGATATAAGAATCCACATACAATGATTCAATTTTTATGGATTGTCATGCCAAATTTATAGAAGTATTATCTTTATAAATTACAATTAACGTCCATTTAATCACAATAAACTAACGTTTCTGCTCGTGTAACCATGGTTACATATCCCAAACATGTGGTAATTAGTTAATTAAGGTACCAACATCAATCTATACAGGAAAATTCCATTTAATTTAATGAATACACTTTAGGTAACCAATTATTATCCTTTCTCCTACATGAAACGTTTTCAATTTACATACATATAAATCAAGGCACTACAGCATGTTACAAGAAATTCACACACTAAAGTAAACATGGAATGGAATATGCATGAAATTTAAATCCTCAGGTTCTTATAATGATGCATGAGATAACACTTCCTTTCCATATTAGTCCAAGGGTAATAATAAATCTATAGAAATGAAAACAAACGCCACAAATCATGTGTTCTACCCATTGGTGGAATTAATACAAGTGTAATAGACATAATCTAGAATAATTAATCTCATTCAAGGAAACTTGGATTTTCCCCCATACGTGGGTTATCTACTTCCAAACACCATCTCATTATCAAATTTCAGCACATCCTAATCTCCTTTCTACCATCCCAAAATAGTAAGGTAGAGAAAATAAACCTTTGATACCACTTTTTGATGTCCTAGAACCAATCCAATGATAAGTGACCCGACTATGTGGCCACATGGACTCAAGAATTGCTCATCATACAGCAGAGGTTGTTGACTAACAGTGATAGTCTATGGTAGGATGGGAAGACTATACCCTCAAAATTAGAGTAAGTCAAAATTATATATTATAAATAGATAAAAAGTGGAAGCATAATAAATGGGGAATAATAGAATATAAATTATTCAAATATAATAATCAATAGGATATTATACAATAAGTATAACTATATCTAGTATCATAAAAAATGATGAATATAATGATGATATATAGAAATGGTGGATACATGGGAATAAAGAAGTAGGAATACAGAGAACATGCTATAAAAAAATAAAAAAAAAAGACATAAAATTTATCTCTAATAACATCATGAGCTCAATCTCAGTCATCTACCCTCATACTCTATCCTATAAAATAAAATCAAGCATCCAAAGCTAGGTTCTTCCCTTTATATCTCCTTGAATCCATGAAATCTATCTGGGTACCAACTAGAGATCTAAATAGGGTGTGAGTACAAATTAGTAAGCCACCACCAATGGTGCATAGCATTATTCAGTCTGCAAATATAAAATGAGTATTGTGCATGTAATAATCAATGTAAAGTAGTAATAAATAAACCATGTCAATTTAGGTTTCACAAGGGACACTCGTCTGACACTACCTACTTAAACCTAAGTTAGAATGTATCTGAACACTTAACATTTTAGGTTTATGTTATAAGTTTAGGAACTAAGGTATACAATCAAGGCATCCATGAGTAGTGATAGTCAAGTAAGTTCTATAGTTACCATGGATTTTAAGTTTATAAACTGGTGAAGTCTACAGGGGTGTACCCTTGGAAGTTCATCATAATGGGAAAGTGTTAAGAGCCCAAGTCCTAGGAGAATGTACTAGGTAGACTCAGTTCTAGACTTGAAAGGAGCCCAAGGTTGTAACCAAGGTTTTCCATAATATAAATCTGAATCCAATGAGAATTATCCATGGCATTAAATTTATTTAATTTATATAAATATAGGTAAACCATTGGTACCAAGTCATGGCATTCACAGACTAAGACAAATCTCAAATGCAAGTGTATTTGTTCACTTGGAAAATGCATCAATGAATTGGTTGCATCACATGAGACCATACAAGGAAAAACACAATGGGATTGCACGTATTGCTCAAGGAATTACTCACCTTTAAGATAATTCAAGGTCTGTGACTATAATCAAACATTAGATAACCATTATTCAAGTATTCATAATCATAAGGAAATCCATGATCTCATTTTATAATTAAATAAGGGCAAGGTGACATAACCACATCATTCACCTTTCATTTATCTCAATTATCCATTCCATTTATATAAGCAATTCAACTCACCTTAGGATGTGGTTCAATTACATATCCTAGGATTAGGAGGCGTAGTTAGATATTAATCTATTTAATTTAATTCTATTAATCCATTTCATTTCTCAATTCAAATTCAACCCACCTCAAAAGGTATTTTAATTTCATTTCAAGGAATAGGATTCAAGGGCCTTTAAAATGACCCACACTAAGGGTTGGATCATGTCAAGGTAGAAAAACTCAAGAGATGCCAATTAGAGTACAAGAACAACCCATTAAAGGCGTTAATCATTTAATGATTTAATTTAACATTTAAATGGGTGTCACATGGAAATTTTGGCACGTGGAACAATGGTGCAGAGCATAAATCTCAATATTTTTAGAAGAAAGGGGATGGAACCCAAACCTTAGATGGGTAGTATAATAATAGTCTATTATCGACCTTTAATCTAGGCTTGAATGGGAGAAATTGAATAAATAGACCAACTCCCTAAAAATAGGGTATATGAGCTCACATGGAAATAGTATTCAAAATAGAGAGATAAACTAAGATAAGATATAAGAGGAATCATAGACTTACTATTGGTTCCCCAATGTAACCGAAGACATTCAAATCGAAGTCTGTATGAATGAGATATAAATAAACCTAGTCTAAGAGGATATGAGGGCTTCAGTGCTGCTATTGTATGAGAGTGAGGGAGGAGGAAGAAAGAAATGATTTAAAAGGACAAGGGGAAAAAAGGAAATTTCCCTTTTTCTATTTACAAGCCGTATAGGTTATTTATAGTGTAAATAGGGAATTTACACCATAAATTCCCTTTTATTTTTTTTATATGACCAAAGGTATTTATGGTGTAAATATGGAATTTATGCCTTAAGGTCAACTTTTATGGGGTTTCTGGATCCACTTACAACATAAGAGGGATTTATTCCATAAATTAATAATGCATGGATTAAATCACTAATTTACACCATAAATTTTTTTGTGGATAGCATTTACCTACAGATTCTCTACAACTACTACTTCCTCCCAAAAGAACTACAATAGTCCATGAGGATCTTTTAATAGGGCCCAAAAAAACACAACAAAACCCAATAAAGTTTTATCTGAATTTAAAAAGAACCATACCTCTTTAAAAATTCAAAATATTACAAAACGGTTTCACTCAATCCATGAGTTCCTTTACAACCAATCTGAAGGGATGCACATTGGAAGGAAAATATTTTGGTGGTTTGTGAGTAAGAAACCACACCCACCATAAAATTGGTGATGAATAACTATAGATACCTAACTCAATGGAGTAAAAACCTAGCACCTACTTGGGGGTATAAACTAAAATTTATCCCTTTTATTTATTTTTATATTTTTTTCATTAATTTTATTTTAATAAATTTTTATGTTTTTCTCTTTCTTTATTTCAACTTTAAAGAGGTGGTATTTAGGAGTTTAATCCAAGGCTTCCACTAAAGAATAAAATCAGGTTCTATCTTTCTTTACCTTTTCTTTAACCTTGTCTTTCTAAATTTTTTTTGATCTTAAATATAAATATAATTAAATCCTATGTGTGGACGTGCTAATAAGTTTTTAGGAATTTTTTGTGTGATTCTTTTTTCAAGTTTTTTTCTTTATTTATTTATTTATTTATTTTTGTGTTTTTAGGATTCTTGAGTAAAATTGACTACTTTGGTAAATTAAAACCAACTTGGTATTTTTGTTACATTTATTGATTTGAATATTTGAGTATTTAAATTATTAAGGAATAGATTTTGTTTCCTAATTTTTTATCTTTTCATTTATGGAAATTTTATTGATTATGAAACTCATGTTCGCTAGTATTATCCAAATTGAAAAAATTTCCCAACCTAATAGGATTCTAAACCCTCTTAACATATTCTTCACATTTTTATTTTTCTTGAGAGTATTGAGTCATATTTTTTGATCCAGAACTTGTGACTTTTTTATTTTTCAAATCTTTTATAGTTTATGTAATGTTCCAAGTATGATTGAGACATCATTTTGAAATCATTTTTTTCATTCAACAATTATTTTGGTCTGCCCTTACATCTTACCTTTATTATGCCCTTATTATCCATGAAATTAATTATTAGGTATCCATATTACAATCCATTAATCCATTTCCAACCTTCTTTAGATTTTAAATTCATTATTATTGTTGAATTCATATTTGTGGGGTGTTTGGTTGTGTTTTGTAGATTTGAAGAATTTTGTTGCACTTAAATTAAATTTTATTCCATGTCTGATACTTATTTGGGAAGAAAAATCATGATGGTAAGATGGTGGGTAGCCCAAAACATCATAAAAAATATAGTTTGGGAATTCAGATCACATTTTGAAGATCAAGTACCTCTCTTCCCCTAAAAAATATAAATTTGAGCTAAAATTTCTTATAATATCCTATAACTTAAACAACCCATAATTACATGACTTATAATAAGGGATTCACTTTATTATATTTTCATGATTTTTTTGGTTTATATTTTTATAGAATTGGGGGAAACATTGAATAATAAATTGCACATTCCCACACAATATCCATTTTTTCCAAAAAAAATAAGTTCCTTATAAAGTCAGACTTGCATTATTTAAGGCCAAACTTCCATAGTCAAAGTTAGACATCATAAGATTACTTAATATTATTTAATAGTTATTAATTTTTTAAAAATTTTGGTATGACCCAAAAAAATCTCATTAAGGGATATAAAAATAAAGTAATCTTTTTATTTCAATGAAAAAACATGAGAACCCATGAATAAATTTACCTTTTTCGCAATAAAACTTTGAACACATAAATAAAACAAATCCAAATGATAAAATAAACCATTTATCAAATAAACATTTGAAACCATTATAAATCATAAGAAAACCAAGAAGGAATCATGAGGAATATGAGAACACATGAAAACATTTCTTTTAAAAACACACCCTTCACTTTTAAATGTTCATAAACTTTTCTTTCCTCATGAAATCAAAATATTTCCATAAAAATACATTTTTACAAGAATAATATAGGTAACTTGGATAATAATATTCATAACCTATGTTCACTCATTTTTAACCTGTATTGGAATAACTATATCCTAGTTAATTCTATAAGACTAATCATCCAAGTTATTTATCTCGTTTTTAACCTTCTAACACTAAATCATTATCCAATGCATTTAAGAGATTTATTGGGCTCACTCATTATAATGATTTATATTGGGATAACTCATCATCATATATAATTATCGAGAACTGTATCATAAACAAAAATTGTAAGAATGTACTTTTTCATCATAAAACCCTTGAAAAACTCATTTTATCTCATAAGAAAAACACTTTCAGTTATCACATAATGATGAGAAAAAGTTTATTTTTCCTTAGAAAAAATTTTAAAACTAAAAAATTCAAGAATTTTGAGAAAAATATTTTAGTTTAAAATAAACTTGGATAATTTTAAATGAATTTTGATAAAAAAAATCATGGTTATGATGATGGGAAAGGGTGGTCAAGCAGTATATATTAAAAACATTCTTTTTTCACTTTTTTAAAAAAAACTCAAAAATAACCCATACAGAAACAATTAAAAATATTACTTTTTTAAAAAAATAAAGTTAAATATAGTCTAAAATAACCTTTATAAAAAAATTAATCTTAAATAAAAACATTATTGAAACATCTAAAACAACATGGATATAGAGGATAAATATTTAAAAACATTTAAAACAATGTATTAAAAGAAATACCCTTACCTTGACTCCCGACTCATTTCGTACATACTATATTCCCTATATAATAAAATTTAATTAATTTTATAATTTATTAAGAACCCTTTTAATTTTAATTCTATTATCATTATTCCTATTATATTATCCATTATTAAGTTAATTTTTTGTCACTAAAATAGTTAATTTCATATCATACGTTTTGAGGTCATTCGATTCATAATTTCCAAAATAACTTTGGTAGGTTGACCGTGGTCAAAGGAGTTTTAGTTACATAATCTCAAGAATATTAATAATTAAATAATTATTATATTTATACATTAAATATAGTTTTAAAACCATCCATGTAAGGTGTTAAAGAAAAATGAGTCACGTCACTTTGTAGAGGTGGCAATCCCCACATATACATGAATGATGTCATTATTCTTAAATGGATGGAAAGGTAAAAAAATAAATGATATATTATATTTATATGATGATACTTATGTCATTAATATCATATATATATACATTAAATATATCTTTATAACCATCCATGATAGGTGGTGACAGAAAAAAAAAATACATCGTTTCGTGGAGGTGGTATCCCACACTACGCACGAATGATGTTTTCATTCTCTATTGGATAGAAAAAGGAGATGAATATGGGTTGTACTTGTTAAGAGTTATGCCATTTCTTTGAAAATAATTCTTTAGATTACACATTAATATTTTTTTAATATGTTATTATTGGAATAAAGTGAGATATAGGAAGTGGAGAAGGAATCCAGGAAGGTATTTTGTTAGATATTGGTCAAACTAAATGGCTCGTAAAGTGTGGGGAAAATAGGAGTGGTGGTTCCCTTTTATAAGGGAGGTGGATGACACACTTGTAATTATTATAAACATTAAAATAATATAAGGTTCTTTTCATGTAAAATTGTCTCCAAATTGGATCCATTTTTAATTTGGTATTATATATAGTCAAACTACATTCAAACAATCAGATTTAGACAAGTTTTTAGGTTATTTTAACTCTTATCCCTTTATTATTCCCCTTGTTTTCCTTGTTTAGCCTTAACCATTATAACACATTTTTAAATATTTAATTGTTATGAAAGTAATTTTAAAAATGAAAAGTGGTTTATAAATGAAATATTCATGAAATATAAGAAAATTTGTCATCAAATTGAGTTATGATAGGGTTTTTATGAGTTTCTGATGATTTTTAAAAGATTTTAAAACGTTAAATACCATTTAAAGTCACTTTCATGAATATTCACATATTTTGACTTAAAATGCATAAAGATAACCATGTAATTATAATTAAAACACTTAAATAATCACTTATACTTAATAATTATTTATAAAATTCTTGTAATACCATAACTCATATACATATTGTCACTTTTAGTATTTTTAAAACCATTTATTTGATTTTTATACTACTACTACAAGCATTGTGTCGACATTGTGTAAGCATTTAAGGAAATTATATTATCTATAAAAACTAAAAATAATAATTTATTAAAAATAATTTATTCATATTCAAAATAACCATTTATAATCATTCATATCTTTTTTTATCCCTATGACAATATATTAGAGATGTTAAAATAGAGAGAGTGTGACATTTTATAATTTTTCTTAACTTAAAATAATATAAAGGTCATAATCAGATTAAAATGGCACAAAAACTATACAATTTCAATGAAAATTTGATAAGTTTGAAATAAAATTAGCCAATCACATTTATATAATTTTTGTAGATATTTTAAGCATTATATCCTAGTTTAACCCCATTTAATCTTAATCGCGTTAATATAACTTTTTACCATGATACCTTAATTATATGAACAAAAATAAATGGGTTATTATTAAAAATGGACATGATAATTAAAAAAATTTAATCCATTATATCATATTCAAAATATATATGTTTAAAAAATTACATTTAATATTAGTATGAAAAATGCATGAAAAACAGTTTTTAGAAAACTACCTAATTTAAGCGTAAAAATCATCTCACCTTGAAGTAAAAAAAAGAAGTTGATTTATATGAATTTTTTTGGTTAAATAATAAAAAAATGAATGTTTTTAGACTTTTTTATCAATCAAAAACTTAATGGAACCTTCAAAACATACCTTTAAAAGAAAACACAAAAAAATGGTTTTTAATTTGAATAAAATATAATTTATGTTCATAAAAGTCAAGCATGGGTTCCCAAATTGAAAATAATGTTTTCAAATACATTATTTAACTAATTTAAAAAATATTAGGTTTATATAAAATATTTATTATTTATTAAGTTATGATTACATCATAATAATGTAATAAAAGTGATAATATTTGAAAAATCGGTATTTCCACTGTTCGCCCAAAAATTAACCATTTTAGAAACATCTCAAAAATTCTCCCTAAAAATATTATTAAATTATTATTTCAAAAATAATATCTATTTGTTCAAATAAAATGTATAAAAGTGGCAAAAACTAGTTATAATATTTACGCACAAAATGAAATAAAAACCATTTTTGACGAAAATGTATTTTGGAAGCATAAAATGACTTTATCCTCATTCCTTACCTAATAACCATAATTAAATGAATGTAAAATAATTAAATTGGATATATAATATAATTATTATAATAATTTATCAATAATTATTAATTTAATCTATTAATATCAAAATACATTGCACATATAAAAAATAGTTGATTGAAAAATATCTCTTTTAGATTCTAAAAGATTTTATCTTCATTTTCAAAAAATTAATAATCAATGTATGATTAATTATTTTTTTATTTAGTAAAAAATGACTAAATATATTTCATAATACATTTATTCCTATTCATTCCATCCAAAACAATAGCTAGGTTATAATGGTCATATAATAGTATATTATATTTTTTTAAGCTTAATGTTACGTATACCACATGCTATCGAATACATTACTTATAGAAAATGAATTATAAAATATTGTGAATGTTAAATTATACCCCCTTAAAAAAATTCCTCTCAATTATATCTTATAAATAATAAAATGGTTTAAAATATTTTTTAAAATTCAATTCTATGGAGTGTAAGATAAAACAAATGATCATGAAAGGAAAAAATTGTTTAATATTTAAAAATACATTTATTTAAAACCCACATCATAAAATGGAATAAAAAATAATTTTGAAAATATAAAAATTTAAATATAAAGGTCACTTAGAATAACACATAATTAGGTTCTCAAATAAGGAGAACATTAGTGGGAATTGAAAATATGGATATGAAGGAGAAAAATAACATCCAAGGAATAATAGAGAGTGATAAATAACATGATCATGAGAAAGTTAATGACCAAAAAACCATAAATCTATAGGGGATAAAGAATACCATTAATTAATTAAAACTTAATCTAATAGAATAAAATTTATATTTTAATATTTGTTTCCTATATTTGAGGGACTCTTTTAATATCAAGATACAAAACATGATAAAATATACTTACTTATTTTACTTCCATTTCATAAGAAAACTTCCATCCTTTGGTTGTTCTTAAATCAATTTCCAATTTTATCTCATCTCTTACTCCAAGAATTAAATATTCATGATTAATTTTTCATGTCTGAATCACTGAAATTAAATTTTAACGGATCACAAGATCCATAAAATGATAACAAGCTATTCCTCCTATCTTTATACATTGACCAAAATAAAAATGGTTAGAAAAAGATAATATAATATTCAATAAACCTTTATATAAAAATGTCCAAAATCTCAATAATAACACCCAAAGTTCAACTTAAATCATTCCATAAATAACTACCCTAAAAACACTTCAAAATATACCAAACTAAAACTGAAACTCCAAGATTAGAATATTTTTTTAACATATTATTCCAAGATAAACTTAACATTTATCTTTAAATAACATCAATCACTCATAAATTCACATACCAAAAATTTATATGACCAAATCATGTAATCTCTAAAATATGATAATCATTTACGTAAATATCCTAAATAAATATAAATACACAATAAAATTATATATCCTTCAAAAAGATAATTCAACCTTTATTCCACAAATAAACTATAATATTAGCTAAAAATATTTCCATTTACCTTAATCATATAATGATCCTAATATAGTGAAATTATTCCAAAATAAATTTAATCACTTAGTCACCAAATCAATTTTCAATCCCATGGTTATCTATATGATGAAATATATGTTCCCAAAATGTAGTAACCCTTTTATCCCACAATTACCTCAACATTAAAGATCATATTAACCCTAAAGATTATAAACACGTTTTAACTTATGTACAAAAAATATATAATCATCACATAAAACCTCAAAAGAATTATTTATTCCTTTAAAATTATTATCAACCATAGTCATATTAACCCATTATTGTATTTAAAAATATTAAACTATCATTATATTAATCATTTTAACCTCTAATATTATCTAAAAATTTTCTATGATACTAACTGTAATGCCTCATAACTTAAAAAATCCATAATTGCATGATTTATAATAGGGGTTTCACTTTATTACATTTCCATGATTTTCTTTGTTTAGATTTTTATAGAATTGGGTAAAACATTATATAAAAAGTGTATATTCCCACACACTATCCATTTTTACCACAAAAAAATCTCTTTATAAAGTCACACTTTCTTCATTTAAGGCCAAACTTTTACGGTCAAAGATATACATTATATGAGTTCCTACTCTTCCTTAATCCTTGTGAAAAACATTTTGAAAATGTGGTATGAGAAAAGAAAATCTCGGTAAGGGGTATAAAAATAAAGTAATCTCATTAGTCCAATGATAAAACATAAAAACCCATGAATACATTTACCTTTTTTATAATAAAATTCTAATCATGTAAATAAAACATATCCACATGAGAAAATTAACCATTTATCAAACATTTGAAACCATTACTAGAAATAAGAAAAAACGTGAAGGAATTATGAGGAACAAGATAAATCATTAAAAATTTCTTTGAAAAACAAATCTTTCACCTTTAAAAGTTCATATATTTTCTTACATCATAAAATCAAAATATTTCCATAAAAACCCTTTTTTCAAGAATAATGTAGGTAATTTGGAGTATCATATTAATAAACTTTATTTAATTGTGTTTAAACTATTTTATAATTAATTAATCCCAACTAATTCCATAGTATTAACCAACCCAGTTATCTCTCTCATTTTTCACCATTAAAGACTAATTTATTAACCAATGCATTGAAAAGAAATATCGGGCTCACCCATTGTCATGAGCTATATCGGGTCACCTATCATCATCTATAATGCTAAAGTACCGTATCATAAACAAAACATTTGTAATATTTCAATTTTTTATCATAAACCCTTGAAAAAATCATTTGAACCCACAAGGAAAACATTTTCAGTTATCACATAAAGATGACAAAAAAATTGTTTCCTTAGAAAAACTTTTTAAAACTAAAAATTTCCAAAATATTGAGAAAATTTTTTGATTTGAAAATAACCATGGAATCTTGTAAAGGAATCCTAATAAAAAATAATGTTTTTATGGAAGTAAAATGTTTTCAAGTTATATATGTTAAACAAATGTTCTTTTTAAAATTTTGAAAGAAATTCAAAAATGACCCATACTAAAAACTTTGAAAAGATTCATTTTTAAAATTTTGTAAATAAAGTTAAATATAGTATAAAATGAACATTATAAACCACTTAAGAATAAATAATATCATTATTGATACATTTAAAATAATATGGATCTGGTGGATAAATATTTTAAAACATTTAAAACAACGTTTTAAAGGAAAATCTCTTACCTTAACCCCAAACTCATTTCATACATACATTATTCCCCATATAATAAAATTGTATTAATTTTGTAATTTCTTAAGAAAATTTTTAATTTTCATTCTATTACCACTATTAATATTATATCATTGATTATCAGGTTATCTTTTAGTTTCTAAGATAGTTAAGCTCATGTCAAACATTTTGAGGTTGTTCGGTTCATAATTCCCAAAACAACTTTGGTAGGTTATTAATGGTCAAAGGATTATTAGTTACATCATATAAATAACATTAATAATGATATAATTATTATATTTATACATTACATGGACTTTTAAAACCATTTGTGTGAGGTGTTAAGGAAAAATGAGTCGCATCGGTTTGTGGAGGTGGTAATCCATACATACGAACAAATGATGTTATCATTTTTCAATAGATGGAAAGGTAATAAAATTAATGATTTATTATATTTATATAATTATAATTATTTCATTAATATAATATATATACAATAAATAAATATTTATAATAATCCATGTGATTTGGTGGTAGAAAACAAAACACATCGCTTCATGGAGTGGTAGTCCACACATATGCACAAACAATATTTCCATTCCCCATTAGATGTAAAATTGAGATGAATAAGGGTTGTACCATAAACATAATAATACTTCATTATAGTTTAGATAATTATGTTATTATATCATCTAGTTTTAAAACTATTTTTAGGAGTTAGAAGAATAAATAAAATGAATGATCTCGTTAAGAATTATACATTTTCTTTAGAAATCCTCCTTTGGTTTATGACTTAAGCCTTCTTAGGATGGTCTTAGGGGTAAACCAGAAGATTTAGGAAGTTTAAAATGAATATAGGAAGTTATTTTTGAAGATATATATTAAACTAAATGTCTTTTGAATTGTGGTGAATAGAGGAGGGGTGGTTCTCTTTTATAAGTGAGGTGGGTGGAACACATGTAATTATTATAAACTTTAAAATAGTATAAGGTTAAATTCATGGAAAAGTGGCTCCAAATTAGATCCATTTAGAATTTGGGATGATATATATTCTAAATACATTAAAAAAATAGGATTTACACAAGTTTTTACGTTATTTTAATGCTTATCATTTTAGTTTAAACTCTCATTAACCATGTTTAACCTTAACCATTGTAACACATTTTTCAATCATTATTAGTTCTAAAAGTAATTTTAAAAATTAAACATGGAAACTAAATGTAAAATTCGTGAAATAATTGAATATTTACCATACAATTGATTTATTATAATATTTTTATGATTTTATAATGATTTAAAAATTATTTTTAAACATTTAATACCATTTAAAGTCATTTTCATGATTATTCACATATTTTTACTTAAAAGGCATCAATATAACCATGTAATTAAAATTAAAATACTTAAATAGTCACTTATAATTCATAAATATTTATAAAGTTCATGTAATACCATAAATAATCTAAATATTATCACTTTTAGTATTTTTAAAACTATTTATTTTATTTTTCTACTATTTTCACAAGTGTTGCGTCGGCATTATGTAAGTGTTCAAAGAAATTATACTATCTATAAAAATTAAAAATAAATTATTAAAACAAAAATTATTTATTAATATTAAAAATAAAAATTTTTAATCATTCATATCTTCTTTTTTATTCCTATGAAAAAATATTATCGATATTAAAATAGAGAGAATGGGATTTTGGAATTTTTCTTAACTTAAAATAATATGAAGGTTGTCATCAAATTAATGTGGCACAAAAACTATAAAATTTCAAATATAAGGTGATAAGGGTTGAAATAAAAACAACCAATAACATTTATACAATTTTTTGAGATATTTTAATCCTTATATCTGAGTTAAATGCCCTTGAACCCCAATTTAATCTTAATTGTGATAATTTAACTTTTTACCATGATAAATTAATTATATTCAAAGAAATAAATGGGTAATTTTAACCAAATTTGGAAATTATGATTAAAAATTTATAATTAATTTTATCATATTCAAAATATATAGGTGGTAGAAATTAAATTTTATACAAGTACAAAAAATGCATGAAAAACAGTTTTTAGGAAAATACCTGATTTAAGTGTAAAAATTATTTCACCTTGAAATTAAGTAAGAAGTTTATTTTCATGAATTTTTTTTGTTAAATAATAAAAAAAATTATACTTTTTTATGAATCTCAAATCGAATGGAACCTTCCAAACATACCATTAAATGCAAAGACCCAATGTAGTTTTTAATTTGAATAAAATATAATTTATGTACATAAAAGTCAGGCACGGGTTCCAAAATTCAAAATAATGTTTTAAAATACATTATTTAACTACTTTAACGTATTTTTGTATGAAAAAAATGATTCAAAAATTATTAATTCATGATTAGATAATAATAATTTTATAAAATTGATAGTATTTGAAAAATCGGTATTTTCACTATTCATCCAAAAACCAACCATTTCAGAAAAATCCCAAAAATTCACCCTAATACTATTATGATATAATGATTTCAAAAATTATATATATTTTTTAAAATAAAATTTATAAAAGTGTAAAAAATTAATTATTATATTCACACACAAAATACAATAAAACCATTTTGAAGAAAATATATTTTTGAAGCATAAAATGAATTAAACCACCTTAATTAACTAATAACCATAATTAAATGAATGTTAATTAATTAAATTGGATATATAATCTATTTATTAGAATTATTTATCAATAATTATTAATTTAATCCATTAAGATCAAAATGCACTACACATATAAAAACAATTTTATGAAAAAATATCTCTTTTACCTTTTATAATATTTTATTTTAATTTTCAAAAAATTAATAATAAATGTATGATTGATTTTTTATTTTATTAAGAAAATATTTATACATATATTTCATAATATTTTTATTCATATTATACCCACCAAAAAATAGCTAGATCATAATGGTCGTATAATATTATATCACGATTCATTTAAGCTCAGTGTTGTGTAAACCACATGCTATCAAATTCATTACTTAATGAAAATTAATTCTAAAATCTTGGGGTGTTAAATTTATAATAAAATAAAGGAAATAAATCTATAAAATGAGGAGAAGAGATAAGATATATATTTTTTATATTGAAATGATGAAGTGTGAACTTTCTAAGGAGATCAAGTGGTATTTGGAGGTGATTTATTTTCAAGATGAGTAAAGAGCACACCATTCTTGATAAAAACTATTTTAATGAATTTGATTCACTTTATAGCTTAACCATTCTCATTATACCTCTGATATTTTTACACTTTAAAACCTATAAACCCTTATCTTCAGAACAACCCATGTGAAATCCCTCATGATTCACACATTTATGACTTTATGAAGTGGAGATATTAGGAAGATAGAAAGTCTACAAAGATCATGCATGAATTGGGAATGATAAATGTTTCTTCATGTTATTTCATGTATTTTATGATTTTTTTATAAATAATATTACTATTTTTTAATATTAGAAAACCCTCTTATCATTTTATGTGAAAATCATTTTTACTAGATCATTGTATTTTAATTATATCTTGAGTTATAGTGATCATATTTTTTTAAATATAATTTCATATAAAATATAACAGGTTTATATAACTTTTATTAAACTATAATTAAGTGTAATTATATCTCTAAGATGTTCTCATTTTGGTCCTAACATGATACATGATTTTGGTATGATCAATATTTTTCTTCTTATTGTGTTGTTAAGTTTTCCTTGATTGTTCTTTCATAACTTTGGAAATATAGATCATAATATTTCAAAAAATATATCATTGGATATATATTAGATTTATATAAATTTTATTATAATAAATGGAAGTTTTAAATTGTTTTATAGTTGTAAAGAAATTTTTGAAGTTTTTAAAATAGTTCTGGAATTCTTGAATTTTCAGATTTCAAAATCATTTTTTTCATTAATATCTGTTTAGATTCACATCAGAATATAATTCCATTTGTTGGGTTATAAATATAGTAAGTTTTTATAAATTTCATTATACTACATGAATTTATGAAAATGTGTTTTTAATTAGTTAAAAATATGCCAAAGTACTGCAACAGTTTCAATATTTTTATGTAGTTTTTAGTTTATATTTTTCTTAGTATGTTGATGATATCTCATGTTATAGATATCGTATTGATGCAAATTTCAATCTATTGTAAAGATATTAAAATTTTCTAGAATTAGTTATACTTCATAAAAAGATAATTATATTTTTTATTGGTTCAAATAATTGGATGAAGTTCAGTTATCAACTTTCCATATAGTATTTCAATTTCTCTCTCTTATACTTCACCCTAGGGTGAGTTCAGCTTCACCTTACCATGAGTTTAGCTACACCTTACCACTTAAAGATTATTCCTTAATGAATGAGAGATGCATACATGTTAGTCTATCCTATTATTATATAGCCACTGAAAAGCAGCACGGTCTTGTTTCTTTTCCTTGCATGCTGCAACAAATGAGAAGAGTCTTCCATAGATAATCATGGTAACTCAACTTACTGCATGCGATTAGTATAAGGACCATGAATCCATAGTCAATATGGTGACCTCATGAACTTTTATACCCACCGCATGTTTTATCTACTTACCGCATGAGCTATTTTTAGGTGATCGCACTACGGTCAGTATAATGACCACAAGTTCACTCAGTGGTTAGTTCTTTCCTTGATTTAATTTTTTCATAAAACTTATTTTTTACACATGATCTATTTTTCATTATTTTTTATAATATTATTTACTAAATTTTTATTCTAATTATTTTAAGTTTTTTATTAATTTTTAATATATATATATATATAATAAGACATTTGAATTGTTTCTAAATACTTTAAATAGTTTTAAAATATAATTTAAATTTTGTTCATTATTTTCACATAACACATATATCATGTATTTCAAATATTTATTTTTTTATATTTTGAATTGATTTTTTGGTATTATTCATTTATAATTTAATATTTAATTAAATTATTAAAAATTATTTTGAAATATTTAACACAGAACAATTAAATGTTTTAATTAATATTCACTCCATGAAATTAGAAAGTCTTTTGGAATTTAAACTATAAAAATATCTTATGATAATTATTTAATTAAATTAAACTATTATTATGGAGTATATATGACTTATTTAATGGGTAATTTGAATCAGTATTTCAGTTTTAAATTCAAACAATTATTACAATTATTTTGGATGATAGTTTTTCTCTCCTAAATAATTTTGAAATTTGAATTTGAATGGTTTTATATGGTTGGAAATTTGTTTTTTTTATTTTATAGATTCTATTTAAATGAGTTTAGGATGATTGGAACTGATGACCATGAACATAATGGTCTATGAACATGGTTATCTCATAAGTTCATACTCTTATGATCTTCAATTGATCTTGTGCTCAACTATTTACACCATTTGTGATGAACTCTCAGGGAAGAAACAAATATTTTTTGGCTTCATTATCCTTGAAGAGATGTACTATACCTTTGATGGAATGCCCAAACATCATCATTCAAATCCATTCAAAGAGGCCACATTAACTGTTTCATAACCAGTAATTCTTTCTAATTCTATATAGTTATATTATTTGTTATATATTTTATATCTTGGTAGAGTTATACTCATAATACCTTCTTTTATGGGTTATAATACCTATAAAAATTATTTCTTGGTAATGTATACCTAACCAAATGGAAGAGCACTTAGGTTGGGGTTGCTCCTATAGAGATCTTGAGTTTCTATCTACTCTCACAAAAGGCTATGTGTGTAGGTTTTGGGTTGCTCCTCACAATGTCTTGGGTTGGGATTTCTCCTATGTAAATATTAGAGTTTAGATTTATCCCATGTAAAATTATCTCTATCTTTGTTAGTGGGTATCATACTCCATTAGTTGGGTTTTGAAGACTGGACTAAGTCGTTTAGACTAAACCAATATAAAAAACATTTTGTTTGTTTTTATTTTATTCCACTGCTAATTAACTCTGTTAATTTTCTTTAATAATTAATTTATCTCACATGATTTTTTTACCTTTGATAATTTTAAAAAAGGCCTATTCACCCCCTCTTGACCTTCTTTAATCAACATATTTTACATAACAATTGGTATCATGGTGTCATTCCTTAAATAATAGTTATGTTCTCCAATTTTTCCAATCCAATACCTAAAAATTGGTCTTAAAGGATGGCCTTAATTAAGGATAATTTTTCTCTTTTTTTCTTTTTCCTGATACCATCACTTTCTATCTAAGAGATTCCCTTTTAGAAATATTCAGTTCTAAACAATTTTCCTTAAAATTATTGTCTTTAAATTTGTTTATATTTATGTGATTATTTGATCTAACTTGTATCATAGTCTTTAAGAAGACTAAGGAAAGATCTATTTCAGTTTGATGGAAACATAGGAGATTTAATTATTGAATCCGTTGAGTCCATGTCATTTCAATGGAAGTGATTATAGATATTGGAAAGATATAATTAAGTTTTTTTAAAAAAATATAAGTATTTAATATTGAATTTTCATGGCTAGACCTTATAAAATATCTAAAGTTGAACTTAAAACTTTAACCAGAAATGATTCTTAAAAATATGTTTTAAATAATAAAGTGATGAATTATCTTTACTACTCTCTTTTTAGAATTTTGTACAGACATATATCTTTTTGTAAACTACTTTTGACATTTGTAGGAATTTAAAATTTTCTCATCAAGGAACTGAAACATTGTAGAGAACTAGGCTTGGTGTTCACTTAGCAGAATTTCAATAATTTAGAATGTCTGGCTATGAAAGTGTGAATTAGATATTCAACATATTCACAAAAATTATCAACAACATAGTCACGCTTGGTGAAACCATAAATAATGAAGTACTGATTGAAATAATAATTCGAACCTTACCAAAGAAGTGGCATTCAAAGAAAGTATCCATTGAATAAAGAAAATATTTTTCATAATACTCTCTATATGATATAATTGGATCTTTATTACAATAAAATATTGAATTAAAAAAATTATCTTGATTCATCTGAAAGAATAAAGGAAGTTGATTTTAAATATTAATATATTTCTGCTAACTCTTCCAGTGATTCCTCAAACTCTTCTAACTCAGAGAAGGAATATGATCAAATTCAAGTTGTTAAATGCATTCAATAACTCATAAAGAAAAAACATACTACCAAAAAGTATGAATAGAAAATCAAGAGATACAAGAAGTACTTCAAAAGAAAAGGTAATAAAGGTAAATCTATAATTATTTTTTATGAATGAATGAAATATGGTCATACCAAATACATGTGTTCAAATTTGAAATAAGAAGGGAAAGATAAGAAGTACAAAAAAAAATAAAATGTGCTTATCATGCTAGTTGGATCTATATAGAAGAATCAAACTCTAGTGAAGAATATGGAAGTGAAAAAGAGACTAGTAACCATTCTATGATGGGAAACACCTTAAGGTAACAGACCCTTTTGAATATATGATAAAACATGTCATTTTGTGCTTAATGGAAACAAAAAATAAGTTTAGTATTCATCTAATTATGATTTAAATTCTAAATCCCCTTCTAGTTTTGATCATGAAAATTATAAAGTTAAATAATTAAGTTATTTATGTGATTAATTTAAAGTGGAAATATAAAATCTTGATAAAAAGTATGACATTTTGACCAAGGATTGTAAAAAGGTTTCTAAAGAAAAGAAAAATATTATTTTGAAAAATAAAAAATTAAAAAAAAAATTATTTCTAAGTTTGATAAAGAAAAATAGAAAATTAATATTATGAAAAATAATCTTTCTAATATTGGAAATGAAAATTAAAATTTAATAAATTCTTCAACATCTACAAAAAAAGTTTGTGATGATATTGATATTGTTTAAAAATAGTATGTTAATCTAAAAAAGGAAATTGTGAATTTAAAATAAATGTTATCTATATTTGTTTAAGGAAAAGAAAACCATAATAAGATGGTATCTATGATGAAAAAAATATAGATAATTCTATATTTGTTTATAATCACCAAATTCCTAATATGCACAAGACCACTTTTGTTAAAATTTCTACAAGGAAGGTTTCTACAATTACTTGTGTTAAATGTTGATTTCATGGAAATTATGCAGATGAATGTTTTATTAGGTCTTGTTAATCACTAGATATTACTAGAGTTTCTATCTCTAAAAATTTATATACTCATGTACCATATAATAAATTTTTTAATTCTTCCTGGGTAACAAAAAAAATTTATTACTAACCCAATTGGACCTAAAATAGCATGGGCACCAAAAATTGTTTATATTTCATTTTTTATAGGAATATACCACATGTTATTCAATTTTAAATAAAATAGTGGATACTCTCTAAATAAAATTTCATTTCACTAAATTACAGGGAGTATTTATAATTTTATATGATATAATCATTTTTTAATGGTTGAATTTTTTGAAATAAAGCATAAATTCCGGGGGGCTTTATCTTTTATTTATTACTTATAGCATGTGATTTATAATTTTATAATGTGGAATGTGTATATTGGGGTTTATATTCTTATAATTAATATTCTATTTAATATTTATTCTTAAATTATAAATGGAGATAATTATTTTTTATGAATTTTTGATCAAATAGAATTTATAGTTATTTTTTTTGTTTATTTACAAAATGGGAGAGAATATTTTTCTTCAAATGTTTGTTTTTGTAATAAAATAAAAAGGGGGATAATTTTTGTGTATTTTACTGCATGTATTTTATGTTTTGATTGATTATAAACAATATTAATATTTTTTGAATATTAAAAAACTCTCTTATCATTTTATGTGAAAATCACTTTGTACTATCTCACTATAATTATATCTTGAGTTCTAGTGATTGGATTTTTATAAATACAATTTTATATAAAATATAACAAGTTTAAATAACTTTTATTAAAATATGATGAAGCCTAATTCTATCTCTAAGATTTTATCATTTTGGTCCGAATGTGACATGTTTTTTTAGTATGATCAATATTTTTTTCAGATTGTGTTGTTAAGTTTTTCTTTGTTATTATTTTATAAATTTGGAAATATATATCAGAATCTTGAAAACATTATATAATTGGATAGATAATATATTTATATAAATTTTATTAGAATAAATGGAAGTCTAAAATTGTTTTAGTGGTGTAAATAAATGTCTGAAGTTTATAAAATAGTTCTAGAATTCTTGAATTTTTAGATTTCAAAACCATTTTTGTTTCATTGATATCTATTTCAATTCAAATAGAAATTATACACATTTGTTGGGTTAGAAATATAAAAAGATTTTATAAATTTTATTCAACTACATGAAATTATGGAAATGATGTTTACATGCCTCAAATATAGTCTAGAGTATTTTAAAAGTTTCAACATTTTTTCTGTAGTTTTTATTTTATGACTTTCTCTATATTTCGATGATATATCATGATATAGATGTTGGATTAATGATATTTTTGTTTTTTTATAAATATATTGAAATTAGATACAATTATCTATTCTTAATTAAATGATAATTCTATTTTTTAGTTGCTCAAATAATTGTAATAAGTTATGTTATCAACTTTCCACACTAGTATTTTAGTTTCTCTCTTTTATCCTTCTCCCTACTATGATTTCAACTCCACCTTACCATGATTTCATATCCACCATACCACATGAAGATTTTTACTTGTAACATGATATCCACATCAGTAGTATCTCATACTATTCTTTTACAGTCAATGAAAAGCATCAGGGTCTTGTGGTTTTGTCTTGTATGTTGTAACATATGAGAAGAGTCTTCCATGGAGAATCATGGTAACTCAACTGACCACACACAATCATTATACCAACCATGAATCCACAGTCAGTGCAGTGACCACATGAACTTTTATACCCACCACATATTTTATCTATTTATTGCAATTTCTATTCAGTATACCAACCATAAGTTCACTTGGCAATTAGTTCTTTCCTTTACTTAATTTTTTCTTAAAACTCGATTTTTATGCATGCTCTTTTTTTCATTATTTTTTATAATATTATTTACTACATGTTTATTCTAATTATTTTAATTATTTTATTAATTTCTAAAATTAATATATATTATATATAATCCATGCTATGTGTTTCTAAATATTTTAAATATTTTTAAAATATGATTTAAATTTTATTCATTATTATCAAGTAACATATACAACTTGTGTTTCAAATATTTATGTTTTTATCTTTTGAATTGATTTCATGGTATTATTAATTTCTAATTTAATAATTAATGAAATTATTCAAACATATTTTGTAATACTTAACATAGTATAATTAAATGGTTTAATTAATACGTATTGTATAAAATTTTAAAGTCTTTTGAAATTTAAACAGTCAAAATATCTTATGATAATTATGGAATTGCTTTGACCAATTATTATGGAGTCTATATTATTTATTTAATGGGTAATTAGAATCAGTCTTTAAGTTTTGAATTTAAACAATTATTATGATTATTTTGGATGATAATGTTTCTCTGTCCTGAATAATTTTGAAATTTGAATTAGAATTATTTTACACGGTTGGAGATTGGCTTGTTAGATTTTATAGATTTTATTTAAAGGAGTCGATGATGATTGAAACCAATGACCATGAACACGATGGACCAAAAATATGATGATCTTATATGTTTATACTCTTATGACCTTCAAGTGATCTCATGTTTAACCATTTACACCATTTGTGATAAACTCTCAAGGAAAATCTTCTTTAAGTTCATTCTCCTTGAAGAATCATATTTTACCTTTTCTAGAATGCCCAAACCTTATCATTCAAATCCAATTGAGGGTATTACATCAAGAATTTCATCACCAAAAATTCTTTCTGCTTCTATCCAGTTGTATTATTTTTTATATCTCTTTTATCAAGTTAGGGACCTGTACATAATCCTTTCTCTCACTAGTTATACTATCTCTAAAAATTATTCCTTAGTTATGCGTACCTGAACAAAAGGAAAAACACTTGGGGCTACTCATGTAGAAATCCTGAGTTTCTATATGATCCCACAAAAGGATATGTGTGTAGTTTTAGGGCTGCACCTCACAAATTCTTGGGTTGGGATTGCTCCCGTGTAAAAATATGGGTTTAGATTGCTCCTGTGTAAAATAATCTCTCTCTTTATTAGTTAGTTTCATACTTCATCAGTTGGGGTGTGAATACTGGACTAAGTCATTTAGACTAAACCATTATAAAAAACCTTGTGTACATTTTTATTTTATTCCACTTCTAATTAACTATATTAATTATCATTAATAATTAATTTATCTCACATAATTTTTTATAACATTGATAATTTAAAAAAAGGCTCATTCACCCCCCCCCCCCTCTATACCTCTACCATCAACATATCTGACCTAACAAGAAAAAATCCACATAAAAAATCTTAAGCAAGAGAAAAATACATTTATGTGGAGGTAGGTACAAAATGAACATGGTTATTAGCATAATATTTAATGGAATTTTATGATTGTAGAGGAGTTATATAATTTTAATCCATATAGGATGTATGATATTTTCATTTCATTTGATAATTGGGTAATTTTTTCATTAATACCTTAGGAAGTTTTTTTACCTTAGTATAGATGACTGCCTAGGTGTGCAATGTTTGAGTGTGAGAGAATTGAAATAGATAATATTTTCAATAGTTTTACTTTTAATTTCAATGTTTAAATCTTACCAATGTGTTATTTTTTGGGTAATTTCCACATTATAAGGTTTTAGTAGTAATTTTAGATTAATTACAAAAATGGATTAATTTTGGAATTTTAAGTATTTTAAATCACTTTTGTAATTCAAACGTAACTTTTTCTAAACTAATCATAATTGTAAAATTCCTTTTTTAGGCTTCCAGAATTTTTGGTATACATTTCATTCAACTAGAGCATGAGTAGAATCCAACATTATAATGCCCAAAAGAAGCAAGCAATTTAGACCTTGGGATCTATGCCTAGTTATGGAAACTTTCAAATATGGGACCATCTCTCCTATAAGGCTTATCCAATGGAGCTAAAAATTCACATGGATATAGAGAACACAGTGAGGAAAATTTTTCATAATGGTGGATACTCGAGATTCTATCTCATTAATAGTAATAATTTCATAAGAAACCAAAAAATTGGAATATGAAAAGTATCCAAGAAGAAAAAAATTCTAAATTAAAACTATCATAGCATCAGATAAAAATTTCTAATGGAGATAATTTTTTTTGGATGCACACAAAATAAATTCTAGAATAACTTTTAAGAAGAAATTTTTTTCGAATAAGACCATTTAATATTTCTATTGTTATAACCCTTCCCACCAGGTCATGCCTGGCTGGTAGAAGGTCGAGCCACCATAACCCCAAGCCTACCTCTAATAGGATAAGGTCTAGAAACAAGCACCGAGAAGAAATAACTGAAATGGGAGGAATTTTCCTAATATACCTATATTCACACACTCAATTTTATCTATGAAAATATTAGAGTAATAAAATAAGTAACATCTAGAGTGTGAACATGTATGTAATAACCTCTAGGGGATACATTAGAGTATGATAGTATAGAGCCAAAATGAAAAGGTAAAAAATAAATGACCAAATAGAAATAGATTCCAAACAAAAAAAACTATAACAAATGAAAACTAATAGATCCTAGATCCTATTCTCCAAGACTAACCGCTGAATGCGGTCAATGCACCCAAGTATCACTAAGCTCCCCTAATATTTCTATCATCTACATAAGACACAACATGTGTGGGAAAATACCATGAAGGGGTGAGTATATACATACCCAATAGGAAAACCCTAAACCAAAAATGGAGAACTACAAAGATACAAAAAAGTTCATCTCAACCCAAATAAATAGGGAAATGAAAATCCAATATACACATATGCTCATAAATAAACTCATATGAGATAGAAAGGAGATCTTTATCTCAAATCATAGCTAAATTAAATAAGTCTACATGTATCTCTAATAGTTCATCTATAATACCCATCATCCGCACCAAAATATGTGTGGAGGGGCCTGATCCTTGTTATTATGCTCCATAATCGAGGGATCCATTATTCTAGTAGAGTAACAGCATGAAACTAGAGATCGAAGACATGTGAGTACCACTCTGTAGATAGAGGAATCATTCCCAATGTAGGGGAGTACCAACTCTACCTATATAAAGAATATGGGGGAACTTTTCCCTAGTGTGATAGGGGAGTACTAAGCCCAGAATCCCTCCGATGATCCTTCCTGATCACCACCACCATCAAGAATCTCCTAAAGAAGATTCATGCTCTTAAAACATTGAATTATATCTCTAAAGACACTATGAATGCCACTATCATTTTTTATGTGGAATAAACCTCAATATAGGCTACTTGAGGGCAAGAATATGAGTCTCGAAGAAGGAGATACGAGATAGTGAATTTTCATGGAAAAAAAGGGGCACACTATATGTAAGTGGTATACATGACATGTCGCTACTACCTTGGATTTTCCCATGTCATCCAGCCTATACCTGTGTACCTCAGCTCGTTCCCATGTATATGGTCATGTCTATCCCAGGTACATGGTTGTTTCCATGCCCAGGAACCAACTCATGCATGTGTACATGGTTGTCCCCATGTACATGTTTGTGTATTTTCCCAAGTACTCCTAGAGTACACGCAAATCCATGAGCACAAGGTCACACAGTGTGTGGAGGGCCCACATAGTGTTTGATACTTAATTTCACCTGAAACACTAGTTGTCGCGGCTAGGGGACTATACAGTGTGTGTTCTTTTGGACTACACATCGTGTAGTTTAGGTTTTCAAAGAACCTCATATCAATCATGTGGATCCTCGATCCACTGTTTGCATCACCATTCATGCCTAGTTAAACACTAAAATCAACTAAAATTGTAGGAAATATCACCGAAAATCGATTCCCAGCCTCCGATGGCAGGAAATCAGGAATTTGTTTCACCCTTGCGAGTCTATAGCAACACTCATCCCCTATCGTCCCCACTTCGGATCCTGAATCCACATAAACATCACATGATTCCAACAAAACACCATGATCCATCCCCACATCATCAATCTATATGTCATTCCTGAAACCACTATGAATCTGGGGGTTTAATCACACTTAAAGTCACCCTGAAAATGTCGAATCATGACCTCGTGGTCCAATGATGAAGAATATGAAAAATGTGGGGAAGCACAATAATGAGGTCAAATCAATCGTTGGATGACGCAATCATGGAAAATTATCATAATATGGGTAAATAATGGTGAACCATGGAATGATGAATTATAAGCATATTCAAATAATTCAATTTATCAAACTGGGTTCATGAAAATGGTGGATAATTCACATATCATTAATCAGATAATTAAAATCTATTCTTATGAAAACAAAAGGGGTGGAAATCCATAAATAACATTCTCTGTCACGAACCAGCCCTGTTACCCTGGTAACCTTTTAACTGAGCTGGCCCTAGCATAGCCCAAAGGGTGTTCTTGGTCCCCATAGGTCAGCGACTAGAACCCGACATCATACAATATACAATTGGGAACAATTTTTTCACAATAATGAGGAATTAAAAGAGATAATATGGTATGAATAACAAAAGAAACTCCACTGGGAGAAATGTACCAGAATAAAACAAGTCATAAACATTCCCAAAGTACTATAACACAAGTACCAAAAATAGAGAAAACATCCCCAAGGTCCCTAAGGACACAACTCACCAAGTCCAATCTCACAAGCTAGATCCACCTCTAAGAGATCATTTTCATTTATTTGAAACTAAAAGAAGAAATTATACAAACACCTAAAGGAAAAAAGTAGGGTGTGAGCCTAAGCCCAATAGGATACCACCAAAGATTCCAAAAAATATGCCAAATATATATTTTCCAAAGAAAATATTTCAATTTTCAAAATAAATAGGTTTGGAAATTTAAAAGCATATTTTAAAAAACATTCTATACAATTTCAAAATGATGGAAAATACTTTTAAAGCACAAGATTCACTTTACAAGAGATGGAATATTTCTAAAATAATGGATTAAACAAAATAGTTATATAAAATAGTTTATGTAAATCCATCAAAGGCATGTAAAGTAGTTTTACAACATTGTCATACATTTATATCTCAAATATAAATAAACACGTGAGAAACATGGTCATATTCCAAGTAGGTACGATAGTATTATCCAGCTATAATATTATGTACTCTCGAAGTGATCATAGAAAAAAGAGTATACTCACATCCCCCTGACACTTTCCAGAGGTGACTCATCACCCTCCCATCAAGGATGTGACCTGCCTTAGGTATGTTTTAGACCGTTGTAATAGCATAGAGTGTATCCAAATAACTCACTAACTACCTAAGGCATGCATGTTCTCTTACATGATGGGAAACTTATTTTAAGACTACTTAAAATAAAATAAATCTCATTATTCCATGTCAAAAACGCCAATTTCTTTTCATATAAAACCAAAATGGGTTTTAATCAAAAACATTTCACTTCCACAAGATAAAACCACTGGGTTTCTATCAAATCATTTTTAATCCATTTTTACATGTTTGAAATCCATTCAAAACCAATTCCATCTTTTTCAAAATTCATTTCCACAATTAAATTCAACAATTTAATTGAAAACATTTCCATCAAATCCAAAATTTAAATTTAATAATTTAAATCATCCAATTTCCATAAACACGCCCCAATTCAATGGAATTGGGGGTTTTCTAATTTTTTATTCCAAAACCATTTCAAATCTCTTGGTTCACTGGAATCAGGTTTTAGTAATTTAATTGAAAGAAAATTTGAGCAATTGAATTTAAATCAACAATTTAAATAAATCAAGAAATACAAGGACAATAAATTTGTCTATTCAAGATGGAACCAACTATCTCAATGCTATCCATGCCAGCAGAAAAGATATATCACCCTATGTGGTTCAATACACATCCCCATGGCCCTATTATCGTAAGCATCGACACGCCAATGTTTGATGTTCTTCAAGGGGTCCTAGAACCAAGTTCAGTTATTTTATTTCAAAAATAAATAAAATTTCACATGCAATAATACATTCTCTCTCCTGTATAATTTCTAAATTTTCATTTAGGTCAAATCATGTGCTTGAATTATTCTCTTTCAAGAATAATTATATCTTGTAATAATATCTTATAAAAATATCATTAATTTCATTACTAAAATATATGTATATGTATATTTATATATTTATATCTCTTTTTATAAATTTTTATTAAACAAATTATCCCATTGACAATACACATAATTATCCTACAAAAATTTGACTAAAAAAATATCTTTGATAATTTCAAGAAATTATTCATCGATAATTTGGTATAATTATCTATTGATAAACCATTACAATTATCCAAAATAATTTCACGCAAGAAAGTAAAATAAAATAAAATCAATCAATCAATTATTTTATAAAAAAATATTACAATTATCATTGATAATCATAATTTTCTTTTGATCCCTAGATAATTATTTTTAGGTTTCATGGTTTTATTTAGATTAAAAACTATTTTAATCATTTGATAAGAGGAAAAAAATAGAACCAACCTTTTAGTAAAAGATACTGCATACGGGAGAAAACAAGGAAGAACCTCTCCTCTCATGCGACCATTCCCCACCCAATGGATCCAAAAACTGATCATCAGATGTTCACTGTAATGGAGTATCGGTGTCACTTGCACTCTATAAGAACATTTGAGGATAAAATTTTAATGGTTCATCTATTTCCAAAAACCTTCCACCTATGTTTCACCCTAATTTAACCACATCTGATTTAATATGAGATTCAACTAAAAATTTGTTACAGAGACTATAAATTTATCCCATTAAGACGTTCCATGGTTTTAATCGGTCTAAAATATGTGATTTTGGGGGTTCCAAAATCATTGTCCATTAACCATGGAGGAAAAATGGAATGGGGGAGATGGATGAACAATATTTCTTTAATTTTTTATTTTATTAAAATTAATTATTTAACATAAAAATTAAATAACACCAAACACACATTGCACATGGATTTTATGACCCACCTAAGATAAACACCCCATTCTGGACCCAATGATGGTATCATATTTTTAATATGATACACCATTTGAGAGATATTAATGATTTATTATTTAAAAAAATTAAATAATTAATTAATTAAAAATAAAAAGGTTTTTATCACGATCGAGCCGTCCAAACATCTGATGCTTATGAATGTTATACCTCGTCTACGGTAAACCACTCATTTTGTACCCATCGATGGTATCGTATTTCCTATAAGACACACTGTTTGGGAGATATTTAATTATTTTTAATAAAATAATATATTAAATATTATTTGATAACTTTATCTCATGAGCGAGGCATCTAAATTTATGGCACCTTCGAATGTTATACCCCTCCTAAGGTAAGCACCATGTTTCATACGTAATAGTGGTCTCAGATTTCTCATATGACACACTATTTTGGATTTATTCAATTGTTTTGAATAAATTATGCATGCTTAATATAATACAATTAATATTTTTATTCATTCTTAATTGAGGCTTTACGGGACTCTGAATCTTACACTAACTCAGCGTCGAACTTCAAAAATATTCAATTGAATATTCCAAGATGTTAACTAGAATTTAAGGCCTTTAACACATTTATTAAGAATTCACTGATAAATTATTTTTTTCCTTATAATATATTAATAATTTAACACAAGAGGGTTTGGGATTACCTGAAATAGTAGTGGGATGTTACAAACTCCCCACCATAGGAACTTTCTGTTCCCAAAAATCCAATGAAGAATCCTTCATGTCAAAAATATAAGGTCACTGCTCTCTCATCAGTGCCTCCCTCTCCCAGGTCTCATGAGAATCAAAATCATGATTCCATAGCACACATACCAAAGGTATAATCCTATCATGAAGTACCTTGGTCTTATAATCAACTACCCATACTGGTTGTTTAGTCGTAGAAAAAATTAGGTTCTACTTCAAGATCACTCCAACTCAAAATGTGAGATGGATCATATAGATACTTTCATAGCTGTGATATAGGGAACACATTATTTATCAATGTATTCTAAAGTTACAGTCCTAAATGGTAACAAACTTTCCCCCACCTGATCAAAAACCTTGAAAGGTCCCACCAAATGAGGAGCAAGATTCCCTTACCTCTCAAGTCATCGATAACCCATCCGGGGTGAAACTTTCAAGAACACTTGGTCACCAACTAAGAACTCCAAAGTTCTACAAAGATGGTTAACATATGACTTATATTGGATTTGGTCCATTAACATTCTCTAAAAAATCAATTGAATCTTTGTTGTCATATCTTGCACCAAACTTGGTCCAACCAAGGAACTTTCACCAATCTTTGACCAATACAACAGATAGTTACAAGGCCGACCATACAAGGCCTCAAAAGGATCCATTCTAATCGTGAACTAATAACAATTTTTATAATAAAACTTAACCGGTACCAAATGATCATCCCAAGACCCACCAATGTTGAGAACACAAGTGTGAAGCATATCTTCAAGAAGATTGTCTAACTGAGACTTCATCTCTTTCAGTTCAGATGGTGTCATGTAGTAAGAGAGAATTGAAATTGGTTGAGTACCAGGCATCAAGTCAATGGAAAACTCAACCTAGTTTACCATTGTTAAATTAGGAAATTCATAATAAAACATGATGTGAAACTCAATGAAAATAGGAGGTAGATAAACACTCGTTGAATCTCACTCCAAATAAAAATCAAACATTGATATCACTTTCCCAAAATCTAGATAATAAGCTCCAGCTTTACTCGACCTTTGGTCCCATTCTCCTTGAAAGATAAGAGACACACCACTGGGTGTGGTAAGGTAGACCCATCTAAGATAAAAAAAATTAAGGATTTATTGGAAATGATCCAATCCATCCCGAATATGACATCAAGAGATTTCATGTTGAGAATCAAAACAACTCCAATCAAGCTCGACATCTGATAGTGAGAAGACACAGGCGAGACTATGGATACCTTTCTCTATCTCTTCATACCAAGGGGTGTAGTAATATCCATTGCACAAGATAGTTTCTCCATAGGAATATTAAGTATGTTAATGATACGGGTTGAAATAAATGAGTGAGATGAATCGATATCAAATAGAGCAGTCGCTAAAGATGAAGTTATAGTAATGGTACCTCTCATGGTTGTTGGACCCATATTAGCTTCTTATAGAGACTCTTATACTGTGTAAAGAAGATTTATTCCATATGTCTGTGGTTGGAACTCTTTTGTACATGTACTAATTGATTTCCCTGCAGTTTTAGTAGGTTTGGATGATCTTGCGCCACTGCACGGAGTGGAAAAGTTGTGGCAAAACTTCTGCAAGTTCCCTAAACATCCGTAGGAGCCACACATTTTTTTTTTTTTGCCTTAATGCAAGCCCTACTTGAATTCCCTGGTTGACCACATTGTTAGTATATTAATGTGCTTCTTCTAGGCACTACATAAGGTTGAAAATGACCCTTATATCAAGAACCACTATGAGATTCATCATGCTTCCTCTTTCCTTTAAAGGAACTCATGCTGCCACTAGGAGAAAAAGGAACTCTCTTCATCCCTGAATTTCCTACCAGGTCCATCTCAACCATCATCACCCTGTACAGTGCATCAGTATAAGTGGGAATCTTTAGCAAAAAAAACTTATAATGAATATATGTTCTAATTCTTAACTCGAAGCATCGAGCCTTCATCCTTTCATTAGATACTATCTCATATACAAACTGCACCAATTTAGCAAAGCTATTTGAATACATGGTCACGGTTCTTTTGGATTGATCAATCTTGAAAAACTATAATGTATTGTCCAACACCATTGACTCTAGATATAACTAGTCATTGAAAAGAACTTTGAAGTCCTTCCATGTTAATCCTTCATGTTTCTTCACTATCATCATCATGTTCCACCATCTCCTACTTGGTCCCTCCAGAATCAAGGTGGAACACTTCACCTTGATCTCGTCCAATGTCTCTAAGAACTCAAACAAACGTTCTATCCTGCCCAACCATTCCTTATCATTTTGAGGATCGGTGAAGCCTTTGAAAACATGTGGTTTCTGGAAAAGTAACTCTTAAGAAAGGTTTTGAAGAACATTCCCATGAGGATACACAACTGGAGCCTAAATGGGGACTGGTGGTAGTGCCTAACCCAAATCTTGTACATTACGCATGATCACCTCAACTAGATTCGGATCCACAATAGGATTCACTCATTGAGGTTCAGTAGTAGCCTCCTCTGGGATCTGATTAACACTTCTTCTTGGAGGAATGATGTTACACAACATCAGCATACAACATTGAAGACTTTAGGTAATGCTCAAATAGAGAAACGAGGGAATTAATCCTAATAGAAAGAACAAACAAGATTTGGATTCCACTATATCTAAATAAAAAATAGAGAAAATACTAGAACTAACCCATAAGATTTCTTTCCCTAACCACCCCTAGTGACTTAAGGTTCATTGTGGTGAGATTTGGTTAGGCACTCAATTGAAACTACCTCCTAAGTCCCGAAAAGAATACTAAAATGCATATTGTATTGTCATCAAGGAAAGATGTTTAACCTCACTTTGATACCAATTGTCATGAACCAGCCTGGGTACCCTAGTAACCCAATAACTGAGTCAACCCTAGTATAGCCCGAAGGGCATTACCAATCCCCACGAGTTATCAACTAGCACCCGACATCATACAATATACAATTGGGAACAATTTTTTCACAATAATGAGGAATTAAAAGAGATAATATGGTATGAATAACAAAAGAAACTCCACTGGGAGTAATGTACCAGAATAAAACAATTCATAAACATTCCCAAAGTACTATAACACAAGTACCAAAAATAGAGAAAAAATCCCCAAGGTCCCTAAGGACATAACTCACCAATTCCAACCTCACAAGCTAGATCCACCTCTAAGAGATCATTTTCCTTTATTTTAAACTAAAAGAAGAAATTATACAAACACCTAAAGGAAAAAAAGTAGGGTGTGAGCCTAATCCCAATAGGATACCACCAAAGGTTCCATAAAAATACCAAATATATATTTTTCAAATAAAATATTTCAATTTTCAAAATAAATAGTTTTGTAAATTTAAAATCATATTTAAACAAAACAAGTTATATAGTTTCAAAATGATGGAAAATAATTTTAAAGCACAGGATTCACTTTATAAGAGATAGAATATTTCTAGAACAATGTATTAAATAAAATAGTTACACAAAACAGTTTATGTAAATCCAAAAAAGGCATGTAAATCATTTTTACAACATTGTCATACATTTATATCTCAAATATAAATAAACAAGCAAGCAAAATGGCCATCTTCCAAGTAGTTATGATAGTATTAACCAGCTATAAGATTCCACACTATCTAAGTGATTATAGAAAAATGAATATACTCACATCCCATTGACACTACCCAAAGGAGACTCATCACCCTACCATATGGGATGTGACCCGTTGTAGGTATGTTTTAGAATGTTGTAATAGCATAGAGTGTATATAAATAACTCACCAACTACCTAAGTCTTGAATGTGCTCTTGCATGATGGGAAACTTCTTTTAAGTATGCTTAAAATACAATAAATCTCATTCTTCCATTTCAAAAACACCAATTTATTTCCATATAAAACCAAAATGGGTCTTAATAAAAAAACATTCCATTTTTGCAAGATAAAACCACTGGGTTTCTATCAAATCATTTTTAAGTCATTTTCACAAGTTTGAAATATATTCAAAACCAATTCCAACTTTTTCAAAATTCATTTCCATAATTAAATTCAACAATTTAATTGAAAACATTTCCATAAAATCCAAAAATTAAATTCAACAATTTAAATCATCCAATTTCCATAAACACCCCCCAATTCAATGGAATTGTGGGTTTTCCAAATTTCCTTGAAAAAAACGCTTCAAATCTCCTAGTTCACTAGAATTGGGTTTTAATAATTTAATTGAAAGAAAATTTGATAAATTGAATTTAAATCAACAATTTAAATAAATCAAGTAATAAAAGGATAATCAATTTGTCTAATTGGGATGGAACCACCTACCACAAGGTCATCCATGTCAGAAGAAAAGATATATCACCTCATGTAGTTCAATTCACCTCCTCACGGCCCTATTATCGTAAGTATCAACACACTAAAGTTTGATGTTCTTCAAGGGGTCCTAGAACCAAGTTTAGTTATTTTATTTCAAAAATAAATAAAATTTCACATGCGATAATACATTCTCTCTCTTAAATAATTTCCAAATTATTGCTTAGTTCAAAGCATGTGCTTGCATTATTCTCCTTCAAGAATAATTATATCTTATAATAATATCTTAAAAAATTATCCTTAATTCCATTATCAAAATATATGTATATGTATATATATATATATATATTTACATATATATATTTATATCTCTTTTGATAAATTTGTATTTAAAAAATAATCTCATTGACAATATACGTAATTGTCCTATGATAATTTAAGTAAAAAAATATCTTTGATAATTTCATGAAATTATTATTTTATAATTTAGAGTAATTATCCATTGATAAATCATTACAATTATCCACAATAATTTCACACAAGAAATGAAAATAAAATAAAATCAATTAATCAAGAAATTATTTTATAAAAAAATCTTATAATTATCATTGATAATCACAACTTTATTTTGATCCCTGGATAATTATTTTTGTGTTTCATGGTTTTATTTAGATTAAACATTCTTTCCACCATTTGATAAGAGGAAAAAATAATAAAATAAAACCAACCTTTTGGTAAGAGATATTGTACACATGAGAAAACAAGGAAGAACCTCTCCTGTTGTGTGACCATTCCCCACCCAATGGATCAAAAAACCTATCATTAGATGTTTGTTGCAATGGAGTATCGGTGTCTCTTGCACTCTATAGGAACAATTGAGGATAAGGGTTGAACGGTTCATCTATTTCCAATAACCTTCCGCCTACATTTCACCCCAATTTAACCACATCTGATTTAATACGAGATTCAATAGAAAAATCATTAGGGATTCCATAAATTTATCCCACTAAGGTGTTTCATGGTTTTAATCGGTCTGAAACGTGTGATTTTGAGGGTTCCAAAATCATTTTCTGTTAATCATGGAGGAAAAATGGCATGGGGGAGATGGATGAACAGTATTTCTTTAATTGTTTATTTAATTAAAATTAATTATTTAACATAAAAAATTAAATAACACCAAGTGCACGTTGCGTGTGAATGTTATGACCCACCTAGGATAAAGACCCCATTTAGGACCCAACGGTGGTCTTATATTTTTAATATGATGCACTTTTTAAGAGATATTAATGATTTATTATTTAAAAAAAGGAATAAATAATTAATTAAAAATAAAAATTGTTTTATCGCGAGAGAGTTGTCCAAACGTCTGACACTTATGAATATTATACCCCATATAGGGTAAAATCCTAATTCTGGACACATTTGTGGTCTCATATTTCTCATAAGATGCACCATTTGGGAGATATTTAATTGTTTTTAATAAAATAATATATTAAATATTATTTAATAAATTTATCTCATGAGCGAGGCATCCAAATGTCCAACACCTTTGAATGTTATAAACATCCTAGGGTAAAAACCACATTTCAGACATAACAGTGGTCTCATATTTCTCATACAATACACCGTTTTGGATTTATTCAATTATTTTGAATAAATTTTTCAAGCTTAATATAATATAATTAATATTTTTATTTAGTCTATACTGAGGCTTTTCAGGCCTCATAATCTTACACTAACTCAGTTTTGAACTCCAAAAATATTCAATTGAATATTCCAAGATGTTAACTAGAATTTAATTCCTTTAACACATTTATCAAAATTTCACTGATAAATCATTTTTTCCTCTTAAGATATTAATAATTTAACACAAGAGGGTTTGGGAATACCTAAAATAGTAACAAGATGTTACATTCCCAACCTCAATTTAGGATCAATCATTGGTTAAAAACATATAATCTGGTGATGAAGAAGGTATGTTGTGTTCCCTGCCTCTCGATCCACCTCGATCCAATCCCACTCATTCTCTGGTCTAATCCATCAATGAATAACACCAAATCCTCATCTAAAATACTTATAGGTTTATGTAGATAACCTTGGTGATTTTTTAGAAGGGGAAATTTACAAAGTTTTTTCTAGTTTATTCCATTTAAAATAAAATAAATAAATTTAATTATTTATTTTAATTAAACACACCGCCAACGATTTCCTTAATCAGATGTCTGGTTCCCATGAACCTTAGGTCACACCTAGGGTAAACCCCACATTTCTAATTCAAATATGGCCTCATATTTCCTTTTTGAGGTCCTGAATAGCATAAAAATTATTTATAAAAAAATAATGTATGCGTGAAATATAATATTTTTAATATTTTTAATATATCAAAATTGTGCCTCTTAAGACCTCAAAATCTCACGCCGACTCAGTGATTGGTGCCAAAAATATTCCTCAATATATTACAAGGTCTTATAAGGAAAAAAATCATTACATCTACCATATTCCAACTTTTAGAGGTTAAAATTTGGAGGGAAAATCTACCTCTATTTTGACTATAAATTTGTACTTCCAAAACCTTTAAAGGAGTTGTGAATTTTTTATTTTATAAGTAGATATTTTCTACTATAATATTTTTCTATATTCTTAATAAATTTTATTCTTCTTTATCACTTAATTTTGTTTCTATTTTATTTTTCTCTCTTTATTCTTCTTCTCAACTCTATGAAAATAGAGAACTAAGCCTTGTTGTTGTTCGAGGGGCGATAATGTTTGAGTTTCTTTCACTCCAATGTGTTCTAATCATTTTATTATAGGATTTAAATGGTGCTTAAACTAGTTAGAGTGTACAATTTCCCCCTTTTCTTTACCACTAATTTCATCTTCCTATTCATCTATATTCCTCTATTTCATCATTACAGTGTTGCATACGATGGAGTAGCATTGTGGCAGTGATGTGTACTGAATAGGTATCCTAACCATGGTTCAAGAGAGTATTACCCTACATTAATAGATCTTGGTATTAGGTACTAACATTTCAAATGGGGGTTGTAGTGTGATGGATTTTATCATTAAATTGAGTATGAAAATAAGAAAAAAAATTAAAATAATAATGATTATTTCACCATGAACCCCTAAGAATAATAGTTTTTTTGTTTTTAACTAAATTATTTATGTGTTTTGTTCTTATTTATATTTTTAATTATTATATATATATATATCATATTAATTTTGAAACCCCCTCCAATATATTAGTAATTATTTTTAGTATTATTTTAGTTAGTTTATAAATAGTTAAAATAGAAAGTCTTTTTGTATAAGTGGCCTTCTTGATATCAGCCCTACGATTTCACTATACTGTATTCTTAAGTATTAAGAATTTTTTGGTTAGGGATTCATGGAAAATCCCTCCCATTTTTTCCATTATAAAACCCCCTCCAAATAGCTTCTCATTCTTGTGATGCGCCATCGGGCCTTGCCAAAAAAAACATTTGACCATTGTGCTTGCATATCAACCTTCATATCCCAAGTATCATCCTATATACATCCATTATACCAAAACACCTATACCAGTAGTACTTTATTTCCACAAATAATCATTACTCTCTAGTCTAATATACACATAGTCCATTCCTCTAATGATTCATCAACCTCTAGCTCGACATTATTGACCCTGATAACATGAGAGGGGCTCGAATGATATCTCCAAGGTTGAGATATATAGAATCATCATTCATCACACTATAACTCTAAGGTAGTTCCATTCAGTGTTCAACTATTCCAATTATCTCAAGATTTTGAATGGGTCCACAAACTTCAGTTCTAATTTCCTGTGTTTTTGAGTCCTCTAATATCCCAATTGAGGTGGCACCCTCAATAATACCTAATTACCTACCTCAAACTCTAGATTTTTGTATCTCTAGTTTTTATACTATCACATCATGCTCTGGGTGGTTTTTATCTACCTCTTAATCAAATTAATATGCTCCAGGTTCTCATGCATGAGTTTTGATTTAATAATAGAAAAATCTCCTACCTCTATCCAATACAAAGGTGATCAACATGACTATTAATACAATGCCTCAAAAGGTGAAATATGAATAGATACCTAGTAACTATTTTTATAAGTGGAATTTGATGATGAAAGATGACTCACCTATGAATTAGATAAATCCACAATGCATGCTCATGTCATTTCCTGTAAAATTCAAATAGTAATGTCAAATTTCCCACCAATCTAAGTATGCTATGTTGTGCTCAATTTCAACTGAGTGTCTAAAGATTTTTATAATACCTACCAAAAATGGATGTGATTTGAGTATTCCATTCTAATAAAATAACCCTTGTCACACCATGTATACATATTACCTCTCATATATATATCCATCCCAGTTAATCAACTAATTAGGTATCCTTGATCAATAAGAAATGATCCACTTTGGTTTATTGATTAATGATAATATATGTCACAGTGCAACCTTTGGGTGAACTCAACAGTCCTATTGCAAAATCTATGGTCACATTATCCCATTTCCATCCAAGAATGGTTAATGGATAAAGAAGACCCACTTTATAGCATCCTCATCCTAGTTAGCCAAAATGTCCACATGACCTCAAGAGTGCCTCTCCATATGCCAAAATTATCCTTATAGTGGATAAAGTATATTAATACTATGGGAATAAAATACCCTTTATTAGATAACTGTAAATAATAGTATAAAATAATAATAAACCATAATCTATAGGAAACAACACAACATGAACATTATAGCTAAATTCCAACCATAAACAAAACATTTCACATTCTATAATAAAATTTCAAATCATTTTAATTTCATAAAATGATTAAATAATGAAATGATATTTATAGATGGGTCAATAATATACAAAGAAATCCAAAAGAAAAAATAATGGAGACATAAAACAAAATATGGGTCTTATGTTCTCCTCGGTCTCGTCTCCTAATCCAGTCATCTAACCTACCCAAATATTAAGCATTGGTTCTTTTACCTTAGTTTCATACCCAATCATAAAGTTTACATGCCTATTAAAGTGAAAATGTAGGGTGTATATACTCTATGGATCACTACCAATTATTCCCCTAAATAAATCCCAATGTGTATATGTTTGTGTGTGTGAATGAAAAATGTGATATGGAAGCAAACAAAATCAATTCTAAATACCCTATGCATCCTTGAGTGTTAAACAAGATACCTAAGAGCATCCATACCGGCTCCATCCAATGTCATTTTAAAGTATGAACATGTTACCAAAGTGCGGTAGGTTAACATAATGTCCTCCCATAAATAGACAAATGAGTAACCCCATTATTTAATCTTACACATTTCCCAACCCAATATTGATTAAATGATGTATTTTTAATTACACCCAACTTATATACTAAACCAAATGGATGGTTATAACTATACCCAACCTAAACACATACAAGAACATGGTTTGTATCATGATAAACCTTGGAAATAATCATGGAACTTAGTCATAGATTTTATTGGGTAGTGCCATGGATGCTTTTTTAGCAGATATGGTACGGCCTCAACCTTATAAGCGAAAATGATGGCTATGATTCATGATGTGGATTTCATCAAGAAAAAGGGATGGAACAACATCTGGATTGAGAGTGACTCAACTATTAATATATAATCAATTTGGAATGGCATAGTCCATCTCACTTGGCCACTTACTGCCCTCTCGATGAGATGCTTGGATTCTCTTCTGAAGATCAACTACATTGTCACTCATACCTTTCGTGAAGCGAACAAGGTTTCCGATGGTTTTTCCAACATGGGAATCAACCAGGGCATTACTTGGAAGGAGGATCTGCCTATTGATCTTCTCCCTTTTTATGAAATGTATTTTAATAAGATTCCTTATTTCAGACTCATGTAACTCCTTATTTCAATAAATTGTGTCCTGGTCTTTGACTGAGACACCACATTTAAAAAAAATACCCCACAAGGACATGGTCATCATTCTACCTAATATAATGTCAAGAAATAATTGAGGTTGGCATTACACCTAACCAGTATACCAACCTAATAAATGGTTAGTGATACACCCAAAATAAACAATAAGAAGAAATAATGATTAATATTACACCCAAATCATATAAGAAACCATAAACAAGGTTGGAAACACAAAAAAATAATATAAAAATAAATAGAATGGTTGGAATCATGCCCATCCCAAATAACAACCAAGAGACATGGTTTGTATCATGCCAAACACACATAACAAATTAAAAATATGGTTTTCACTTCACCCAACCTATATACCCAACAATAAGGGTAAATGGAATCACTCCCAATATAATACCAAGGAGGAAATATGTTTGGAATCATACCTAACCTAATTAACAAGAAAATATAAGGTTGTTATCACTCCCAACCCAATTCACGCTACTTTACCCAAACCACACTAACCAAGGTACATTCACCACTATCCTCTATCCCATATACACTTATACATTGTCGAGGAACATTTTAGGATACCTCTTAAGGTATTATAACTTATTTCACATTAAAACACACCATTCTAAGTTCTTATTCCCAAGTATATCCCCACTTCCTATATGGAATATGGACTTCGATGACCATGTGAACTAAGGGAACAACCTAAGGGGCCTAGAACGGACCTAAAAAACCTTACTCAGCTCTCATATTAGTAACAAACCCAATTTGGTTCCATTATAATCCATTCACACAATCCCACCAACACCCAAAAATCAAACGATCCATACAACATATATAAAACAACGGGAAAACATATGGACCCCCTACTTCATTATTATAAAATTCCTCTCATTTTATATCATTCTATTAATCAAGAACAATTAATATAAATACCTAAAACTAGCAAAAAAAATATTTTTGGGGTTTAGAATGAAACACCAAGAGGAAGTGAGGGAATTGAGAGATAAATGGTTGTATGATGTTGACCTTACCTCTCATGATCCAATTTAATATATGGTGATTGAATTGGTTTAGAATCAGATAAGAGATAGTAAAATTAATCTAAGAATAATGTGATGGGAAAACTACAGTGCATGGGAGGAATGAGGACAAAAATAGGGTATTAAAGTAAGAGGGGAGGGTGAAATGACCAAAATAATCCCCATTTAATTAGGGATTAGAGACCCACTAGAAATCAGGTGGAATTCTGGTGGGGTGGGTAGTAGATCTTTCCCCTTTCAAGGCCATTGGAAGACCAATGGACTCCCATAAAAATTTTGGTGGAAAATCTTCTACTTGGTAAAATTTTGTGACCAGACCCATTTCCTCATATTTTGACCCTGAGCCTTTGACATCCCCTTTCACATCCATAATGGGTCCAAAGAAACATGGACTGATTAAATTTAAATTGAATTCATATATTTAATTTTTTGGATCATTGTTGTGTTTTTAATTTCCATTAAAATAGATATTATTCATCGCATATCTTAAATAAAATTATCTAACAAAAACATTTATAATATTATCACAACATTTACATGAATATTGCAGTTATAATGTATTGAAAATCAATAATCAGCTATATTTACTACACACACACACTAAAAGTGTGGTTAAACTGATTATATAAAATCATTGTTCACCATGAATGGAAATAAATAAATAAATTGTTCCTATAAAGTGAAAAATAAATATATCAAAAACAATATGTCTTTTTAGATTTTTTCCCTTGATTGACGCTGGTACCAGATGAATTTTCAGATCCCATTAATTATTGTTGATGATGTATTTATATTTTTTTAATTATTTTATGACTCATTGATAATAATGGATTTTGATATTTTGAGATCAAAGTAATTGGTTAAAAATAATTAAAGGAATATGTGATGTGTTCAATGTATGGAGATATAGATAGGTTATCCAAACTACTAAGATTATTGAATATTTATGAGATTTTTTTAGATATGTTCTTACTAATTGATGTTTTCTTGGTTTATTTATATTCTAAATTTGATTAAAATATCTATATATGAATCCCTAAAGGTTTTAAAATTCCTGAATCATGTTAAAAAATATGAAATCTTTACCCAGTTAGATAAATTACTACATGGGTTTAACTAAATAAGGATTATGTGATATAATAATTTTAATAAATATTTATAAAAGGAATAATATAAAATTGGTTTCATCATTACACGATTTATATAAATCAATATATTTTAATTAGTCATCACATTTCCAAGATGTTTTGAATAACATCAAAACTTATGAAGAGTTGTTGAAAACAAAAAAAACATTTGATCATCAAATAAAAATTAATGTTTTTGTATTTTTGAATTAATCATGTTGAAAATGAAATATTAAATTTTGGAAAGATTTTACATATTTATGAAAATTACCTTTATGGATAATTAAATGTCTTTCTATAAATGATGATATATTTTATACATGAGGGGATGATTAAGAACTTATGTATCCCTAAAGGATTAAATATAAATGCAAATTTTATTTATCCCTGAAGTATATACATATACATGTGATTATGTACCATGAAAATAATATGAGGTCTTATTATAATTAATTTGAACCAAGGTAATGTTCTTGACCTATTAAATGATATTTAAAAGGGTATAAATGATTAATTATTTAATGTTTTAAAATAAAAATTGGTTAGTTATACAAATAAAAGATATTTTTTTGATCCATATAAATCTAGATCACATAGTGGATATTTATTATCATATCACGGAATGACCATAACAAGATATTCTACAAAAGAAACCATTTTTGTGACTTTCTCAAATCATGTTGAGTTAATTACAATTCATGAGCCAAGTTGAGGATATATTTGGTTGAGATGATTTGTTCATCATATTATAAAAAATTTTGAATTGAATCTAAATAATGATATTTATATTACTTTACAAGAATATAATTCTACTTATATGCCACAATTAATAGTTGGGTTTATCAAAGGTTATAGGATAAAAAAATATCATACCGAAATTATTTTTTACCCAATATTATTTTTTACCTGTGAACTTCAAAAGAATGATGAAATAAATTTCCAAAAAATTAAATCATTTTATTGATAAAGGTATTATTAAAAAAATTAATAAATTGATTTATAAACTTTACATACAAATACTATAAATTATTTCATTATTTAATCATGGAGATTTAGTAAATGATTTATACCTTTTCCTTTCATCGTGTTTTTTCTTATTGGATTTTTTTATTAGGTTTTCAATGTGTATTCTAAAATTATCATATAATTAAATCATTTTTAAATCACCTATTTTTTCAAAAAGAAATACATAGTTTTTGGGTGGATCAGAGGAAAGATCTGAAGAAATAGCCATATATCTATAATTCATGGAACAAATATAAGATTCTATGAAAAACCTGATTACATAGTGTGTATTCAGAAGAACACACACTGTTTAGTCCCTTGGTTGTAGAGGCTAGGCTTTCGTGAGTTTATAAGAATCACACGTAGTGTGGGACCCCCCGCAGGTCATGTGACTTAGTAGTGGTGGCTCAGTATATACTCCAGGAGTACATGGGAACAAGAATGTCCAATAACACATTGTATTCCAAAGTACATGGACATGGGCAAGCATACAAAAACACAGCTAGGATCATGGTCAGGACACGGAGTGGCTCAGACACATTGTGTAGTCCCTCTACTAACCATATAATCTTACATGAGTAGGGAGCCATGTACAGTCAAGGACATGTCTAGGTAGTAGTGTATGACCACGTGTCATGTGGGTCCCCTTACACACTATGTACCACTTATTTCTTTTTGAGTAAACTTCAACCTTTCACATCTCCCTCATTTGGACTTAGATTTTGGTCCAGGAGTAGCCTATCCTGAGTTTTTTCCACATAGAATGCAATGGTGTCCTCTGTAGTGGATTTTGAGATATTATATGAGATGTTTTGTGCATGATGATTATTTTGGTGATACTCGATGATGGTAGTGATTAGGTAGTATCACCAGGGGATTTATAGTGGCACCCTCCTGATGGTCAGGGCATGGGACTCTACCTATATATAGAGTGGAACCATTTTGTGTGATAGGGAATTGTTCCTCTATCTATTCTTAGAGTGTAACCCTTATATTGGGGTAGGTAATTGGTAATCTACCTTCCCACTGAGTGGCACCCTCCTACGGAGTCAGGGCATGGGTCTTTGACCACTGGAGTGGCACCCTCCTGCTGGACAGGGCATGGGTCCTCTACCTGCAATCTGAGTGGAACCCTCTTATGATATAAGGGAATGGGTCCTCAACTAATATAGTATAAACCTCTTTCTTGGCTAGGAATGGTTCCTCTACCTACTAATATAGTGGAACCCTCTATATGGTTTGGGCATGGTTCCTCTACCGATTATTTGAGTGTCACCCTCCTATGGTGATAGGGTATGGGTCCTCAGCCATTAGAGTGGCACCCTCCTACTAGGTAGGGCATGGGTCCTCTATCAACTACTTGAGTGGAACCCTCTTTTTGTATCAGGGTGTGGTTCCTCTACCTAGAAATTGGTTCCCCTCAACTATGCAGCACAGTGGTGAGGTGTGGCTTAACTTGTATGTTTTTGCTGGGAAGACACGTAAGATACTAGGCATTATTGATGAATTGATGGCACTCCTTCCTAGGTTGGGTTGTGAGAGGGATATCCCCCTTCTATCACATTTATCATTCTTTTATTAAGCATATATATATGTATGTATGTCTGTATGTATTTATGTATGTATCCATGTCATTGGATTTGCTTACTCTCTTGATTTGGTTTGATCTATCTTTCTATTTCAATCATGTCTCTTACTACTCCCCCTTCAAATTTCAATGGGTATGTATATAATCACCCCTACATGGGCTTTTCCCACATGTGTCATGTCTTATGAAAACAACGGGTAGGTCGATGGTGACTACAGAGGATCATAGGGATACCTGGTGCATTAGACCATGTATGGTGGTCAAAGCTTGAAGATAAAAAGTTTGGACCTCTCAGTATTTTACTTTTCTAATTTTTTTAGTTTGGTACATCTATCTAGTTGGGCATGTATTTTCCCCCTTTACTTTTCTAGTTTACACTATTGTACTCTTATACACCCTAGATATTTTTCATGCATGGTTTATATTATAGTTGTTGCATCTTTTTATTTTATTATGTTTCACTTATGCATAAGATAGTCAGGTGTGTGCATACAAGTACATTAGGAAAAGGAATCTCATGTTAGATATGCCTTTTTGTGCTTGTCTCCATCCCCTGGACTATAGAGGCAAGATTGGGGTATTTGCGGCTCAAGCCCCGTTGGGTCGGGTTGTGATAGATTGATATTGGAGCAGTTCATTCCTTGAGATAATGTTTGGAGTAGTCCCCTTATGAGGATTTGGTTGGTATTTAGGGAAATGGTGTCAAAGTGTTTGAGTGCATATTTTAGGCTACAGAATCCAGTGTCGGTGTGGCGGCCGACACATCCATTCACCAGGACCTTGACTACCTACTTGTCGACTAGGAATATTGAGACATTGGTTGTAGAGATCAATGTTACATGCATCATATAGGTTTGAGAATTTGAATTTCATTATTAATTCATATCCACGTTGTATATACATATGATCATCTATCTTTGGTACATCTTGATTAAATTTTCAAGATGCATCTACGATGACAACCAATCAGGTTACTAGTTTCGGATTGTGTAAATGATCTGATGAGTGATAAAACCCCAGTTTAGGGTCCATCCCACGAGATTATTTCTCCAAGTGGACAAGTAGTAGCACCACCACCTATTGAGTAGCAGTTCATACCATTAGAGTACGATGAGGATGCACGCTAGAGTAGTGTACTCCATGAGTTCCAATTCCAGAGGTAGCTAAGGTTCCATAGTGAGCTAGATCCCCAGATATCGTAGGATTGGATAGAGTCAGTGGTCTGTGTTTTTATTCTTATCCAAACACTGATGGGTCAGTTGGTTGTTATAGTAGTTATCCTTTTCTATAGAGTATTTGGGATCTGTTGGAGCCTTGTTACACAAATGCATAATGAGTTGACACTCTCATAGGATGACTTCCAGCAGTTTTTCTGTGAGGAGTACTACCCCTCCAACTTGTGATTGGTTTGGATTAAGGAGATTCTAGAGATACAGTAGGGAGGGATGATAGTTTAAAAGTATGATGTGAGGTTAATATACCTTATGTGATACTCCATCAATATGATCTGGGATGGATACTTTCAAGAATGGAATTCTGTTAAGGGACTCCATAGAGATATTTGTACCAGTGTAGTTCTCTTGTGCATTCCCACCTTTATCAGGGTGTTGGAGCAGGTACTGGTGATGAAGAATTTCCAGTTAGATGGATGTCAAGTGGCTGAAGCTAGTAGTGGGCGTCATAGGACTGAATCTTCTACAATATCTAGAAGACATCAGTCAATGAGATTTCAGTGTAGGAGGTCTTCCTAAGATAAGTTTTAGGAACATGATCAGGGGTGGCACAGGGGACCAGGGTAGCCCAAAGAGGGGTGGTGTTATGCTTGTGATGGTCGAGGTCACATGGCATGTGATTTCCTGACTTGATTTACTAAGGATCATAGGCAAATAGCTAATGAACCATCATAGAAGAGGAAGCTTCATGATCAAGGATCACCCAGGTGAGGGCACAGTGTCCCCCAAGGAGGCTGAGCTAGAATAGGAGCAGTTGGAGCTCCATGAGGAGGATCTGTGGGTGGTGGGTGATGTTATGAGATCCTTCCACCACCACCACCACTAGGTTCCCCCCATCGGGCTTAGGGAGTTGGCAGTTGGGGCAGCGAACAACTACTGGCTATGGAGGCTTATGATCACATGACACATGATATGATTAGAGGTACGATCTATATTTATTCTACTCTTACCTCAGTATTAGTAGACATGGGAGTGATTCATTTATTCATCTCTTTACTCCTTGTGTGAGAGATGGAACTCCAAGTTAAGGCTTTATCCCAGTAGCTTCATCTTGAGATTCCTACAAGGAACACTTCTTCTATATATTTTATCAGTTAGTGGTGCGACCTATATCTTAGTGGAGAGAGGTTAACGTAGGACCTTTTTTCATCACGATGGAACCCTATGACATAATCTTGGTTATGGATTGGTTTTCCATGATTTGAGCCCAGGTTAAATATCACCGCAAATGATTCATATGCATTTTCACTAATGGGATGAAATTATCCTTTGTAGGTGAGAGAGATCTCATGGTGGGATGATTAGATTTTTCAAGAAGGAGGTTGTATCCCATAACCCATAATTTTGTGATTTTCACCCTTGGTATAGTAGACTCATCAGGCATATAGTTTCCTTTAGTCAAGGAGAATTTCATGGACTTATTCCCTAGGGATAATCTAGGACTACCTTATAGACTAAAGATGGAGTTTTTCATCGACATGTATCTCAGGACCACTCTAATATCTTATAAAGTATATCATATGACCCCTATCGATCTTTGAGAGATATGGTTGAAATTGGATTACCTTAGAGAGAAGGGTTTCATTAGGCATAATGTGTCCCCCTGGAAATCTCCATTGTTGTTTGTGAAAAAAGGCGGATGGTATCATGCGAATTTATGTGAATTATCATCACCTGAACCAGACCATGATAAAGAAAAATTACCCCATGCCAAGGATTGAAGATCTCTTTGATTATTTGTGAGGCACGATATAGTTATAGAAGATCGATCTCTTGTTTGACTAACACCAGTTGAGAGTTTGCGATGCTGATATTCAAAATCTAGAATTCTAATGTTGCTATAGACACTAAGAGTTACAATTTATGCCCTTTTCTATAATGAATTCCCCTACCATGTTTATAGATTTGATAAAATATATCTTTCAATCATACTTGAATCGGTTTGATGTTTTCTTCATCGACAACAAACTCATATACTCTATGTCATAGGAGGATCATGTAGAGCACCTGAGGATGATCCTTGATTTTCTTTGGGAGCACCATATTTATGGTAATCTCTCAAAGTTATATTTTTGGATTCCCAAGGTTCACTTCCTGAGGTATGTCATTTATGAGGATGGTTTAGCTATAGACCTAGTAAATATTGATTTAGTGCTTGTTTGGGATCCACCTAAGAGTGTGTTATAGGTGTAGAGTTTTCTTGGATTGGCGGGGTACTACTAGAGGTTTTTAGAATACTTATATAGGATTTAATCCCCTTTGACTACCTTGATGGGGAAAAGGTGGTCGTTTACCTGCACTGAGCAATGTCATAGGGCCTTCGAGGAGTTGAGGCTGAGGATGACAGGTGCTCCTTTTTTGAGACTACTGGAGGAGGGTGTGGAGTATGTATTTCATTGTGATGCCTCATATAACACCCCAAACATTTTATGGTATTCTTATCTTAAATACATTCTATTCATAGCCTATATTTTATAAATCACTATGTTCCTTTGAAACAACACTTGTTTATTTAAGAGATAATCAAAACCTATCCATTAAACATAAATTTTCCACTTCTATGTTTTGAATTTCAAAAAACGGTCATCTATAGTTGTGATCAGTAAGTCATTTGGAGTCTGATAGAACCAACTTGATTTTTTGATGAATAGTAACATACCCCTATGAATAGTAATATGAATAGTAATATGACCCTTATAAATAGTAAAAAATTATAATATTTTATTTTCTTAAGATAATAAGATAATGAGACCTTAATTAATTTCTCAATGTGATATAGAAGTAATTATATCTTTAAAATGTTTATTTTTCAAATTAATTGTGATTTTATTTAAAAATTAAATTACAAATACATAGAAAATTATTTTCAAAAAATGGAGTTCATTTTTTAATTCTACACGTTGAAAATTTTTTAGGGTGAATTTTTGAGATTTTTCTAAAATACTTGAATTTTTCGTGAATAGTAAAAATACAGTTTTGATTTTTTGGTAGTTTAATGACATCATAATGATTTAATAATTAAATATAAAAGTCTAGTAGACTTTTGTACAGTAACTTATGACATGAGGTTTCCCAAGTGGAAAAAACCATGGGTAAATACCATGGGAAAGCCCATGGTTTGGAAAAAGCACTAATGAGTTGTCCCTTTTAATTAATAAAAAACTCCCTCTTAATTACTATAAATACCCACTCACCCCCTTCATTTTATTTCATTAAAAACTCATTATCCTAGAATATCTGGTAGTATTATCTCCCTATGAGTCCTCCCAAGGTGTCCTCAAACCCCCAAGGCCCCAACCTTCAAGTTTTGGGAGTTACTCTACAAGGTAAGAGAATCAACCACCCTTCTCTTTTCTTAAAGATTTCATTTTATGTTTTATCTTTTATTTTCAATTGGGTTATGTTGAGATATTTCATTCAATATTCCCCTTACTTCCCATATCATTTATTAGTGATGATATACCCCCTTCTCTCATCAAACTATTTAATTAAATTTTAAGTGACGTCGTTAGTCTGCCGAATTTTCGTAAGAGATTTCTCAAATTTTCTTCTATTTTGAGTTCCTTTATTTTATACTTATTTCCTAATCTCCCATCATCCAAATGCTATGATATTTCTATTAACTTACATTAACTGTAATTATATTATTCTAATGGAATATTTCATCATCATCTCTCTTTCCCCCTTCTCTTATACTAAAAATGAAAACATTGTCTGAGATGTGTTAATTTATCACATTTAAGGACGACGAGTTCTCAATTTATGTTACCATATTAAATTCTAGTAATGAAACCATTTTTATGGTTGAACCATATCATAATATATTTATTTAATCTCATTAATATTCTGTAATCCCTACACACTCATAATATGGAATAATAATACAAAACAAGTTCATTGTACACAAAATTGCCAAGCTAAATCCAAGCGTTTATCAATAACTTTTAACTAATGATTCATCCTCAAGTATATAACCCAAAATCATTATAAGATCATTTATATCTATTTAATGTCACTAATAATATATATTAAAAATTATGTATGTTTAACTACATTTCAAATGAACTTCCATCCATGAATGCAAGTAAACGAATCATGAAAACCAAGGAAGAAAATGCTTCCAAAACAATAAAATTGAACCTCTTAAACCCATAAAAGGGCCACGAATGAACCTAATAAGGTTATAATAAACCAATTAAATGTATAGTATTTTATATAATTATTAATTAATTAATCTAAATTTTATTATTCATGTCATTAAAACAAATGAAGAACACACTCGAGCATAAGGTAAGGGGTTTCTCATCTCACTTTCATTTCTGTGAGATTTCCATTGTTTGCAAAATTTTTATTTTATTTGGTATATGTGTACTTCCATTTGATATATATTAACATGATTCTATTTATATTCATGTTATTAAATGATTCATTTTATGTTTATTAAGTTCTGGTCATATGATTCGACTGATTACATTGTGGTAAGGGACGTTGTCTCAACTACCATTTTGTTGTGACTAAATTTGTATTGTGCACCAAATAATCCTTATGTGGTGTACCTACTACCCATTTAAGATCACTTTTAATTTGAAATTATATTTCTATTAAATATCCATAATCTCATATCATAGATATGTTTATTTTCTAAACTGTATACCATTTTACATACGGTGTGTAATTGGAAAGTTATTTTAACTATGGAAATATTGATGAATCTGTATTCTCTACTCTATAAGAATATTGAAAAGGAATATTGTTTTTGTATTAAATTGATGTATAAAGAATTATTTGGACATGAAGTGGAGGTTTGGGCCCACTATATCCCCTCGATGCATCGACAGGTCTCATGAGACAAATCAGTTGATGATAAACCCTTCGAGTTTGTTTCCAAATATCAAACAGGTTTCTACCCACAGAACTAAACCATTTTAATAGTATTATGATATCATATTCCAGATACATGACTTCCAATTAATAAGAATTATCTTTATTTATTATTAGTTACTACTATCCATGAGGTTTTCACTATGAAAAAATCTATGGATGTAGTTTCAATCTCAGTTTATTAATGGCGTGAGTCTTTCATTTATTCACCATGCCATTTTGACTATGTAAAATTGTTTATGATTTAGTTATTATTGATTTGTTATTACACTATTTGTAACCATTACTAAGAATTTGAGCTCACCCCTTTCATTTTCTTCCTTCAATAGGTGATGAAGAGGAGATTATTTATTGAGTTTCTGGGGATGTGGTTTTTAGTTTTTGTTATGTATCGTATTTTGTAACCTTTTCCAATGTAATTTGAGTTACATATATGAATCTAGTTTCTTCAAGACTACTAAATTGATCATTCTTTTGGGATTTTAATTCCTTCTAACCATTCCAATATAATAAGTAATTCACCAACTCTGGTCTAGAGGGGTCAGGGTGTTACAGTTGGTATCAGAGAAAGTTTAGTAGAAAACTTGAAAACTAGAGTAGGAAATGTATAGTAGGGAACAAAGCCCTAAGGTTGTACTTGAGGATAAACATACAAGAACTTCCTGGTATTTTGGTAAGGAATATATTATGTTAAACCTTCTAGAAAATAAATCCATGTCTGGATACGAGCAGGTAGAGGTGGCTCTAGCACAGATGTACCTAGGCATGAAAGCTCCGACAAGGAGTTTCAGGCTTGACTCGGGGTATCCTAGTACACGACAATAGGCCTTTTTGCACTTTTAGTTATGACACTCCTGAGGGATATTCTTAGGATAATTCATATTTTCTTTGAAATCCATTATTAAGGATTGAAATTTAAATTATTCCTCAAAGAAACCATTTTTCTTATTATGGGATTAGCCATGAGTAGGATCTCAATTTATGCTAAGTATTTTGATAAGTTAAGATTATACATTATGATTCATACCCTAATCTAGTGTGTGCTTCTATTTAGAAATGGATTTTAATGGAAGAAGGAGAATCAATACTCATTGGCAATGTAGGTATCTCTCCACTAAGTAAGTCAACACAGTCAATGTTGGAGCAGATCAGATCATGTCCATATTGGGACAACTTACTCAATTTGTAATGAATAATCATTCCACACCTGTTTTGGATCGTTTCATGTGGAAGAAGCCCCCATATTTCAGTGGGACTACTAATCCAGTGGTTGTCGATCAATGGATTAATTCCCTTGAAAATATATTCATGGAATTAAGATGCAATAAAAATGAAAAGGTAGTACTGAAAGTATATTATCTCAAGGGTGATGCTAATCAACGGTGGTCTTTGATTTAGAATACCATAGAGGAAGAATAAATAGAAGATATGGAATGGAGGACTTTTAAGGAAATATTATTTGAAAACTATTTACCTCATGATAAATTAACCGAAATGAAGAGGAAATTCATTGTATTAAAGAAAATGGAAGAAGACAGTTTTGCAGAGTATGAGTCTTCCTTCACAAGGCTAGCCAGGTATGTCGTATATTACATACGTGACTTGGCAGACAAGATTGGTCATTTCTTTGAAGGTCCTAAGGCAAGTCTTTGAAGAGCACTGGATTCTCAAACATTTTCTTCATATGATGAAATTTTATCAAGTGCCATCAAAACAGAGAAGGAATTTTTTAGATCAAATTTGTTCAAGGGAAACCAAGATAAAAAGTGGTACTTTGATAACCAAGGGAAAGGTGAAGCGCCAAAGAAGAAAAAGGGAATGGAGAAATTACCATTATGTGAGAACTGGGGAAATAATCATCTCGGGAAATACTTGAAAGGCATGGGAGTATACTATAAGTGTGGAGAAAAGGGTCATTTATCTCATGAATTCAAGGGGAAGAAACAATTTGATGATGTTCAATGCTATAATTTTAGGGAGATGGGACACTATGAAAATGAGTGTCCTAAGCACCAAGGAAACATTCCTCAGAAAAATCCAAGAGATCAAGAGAGAGCTTATGTGATTACAACTGCAGAAGTTGAAGTTCCTAATGATGTGGTGGCAGGTACTTTAATTATTTCTTCAAACTTATCCAACACTTTATTTGATTCTGAATCATCGCATTCATTTATATCTTCCCAGTTTTCTAAGAAAATTATACATGTCCAATTTGATTTAATAAAGGAGTTATCAGTCAAAACTCCTAGGGGATGCATCATTGCAACAAATGCATGTCAACTAGTCCCCTCATGACACATAAATGTGCTTTAGTTGCTAACCTTATCATCATACTGATGACTAACTTTGATATAATTCTTGGTATGAGTTGGCTGTCAAACTATTATGCGAAGATTTATTGCAAGAAAAATAAAGTTACAATTTTTGAAAATAGTGTAGAATCTCTTATCTTTAGAGAAGAGACCTCGCCATCTGATTCTTATCTAGACCCACCCCCAGTAGCTCTATTGAATGCAATTCTTGGAGAGGAATATAACCCAATATCTATGGGTGAGGAAATAAATCTTCAAATTGAATATGTGAATATAGTGTAAGAATACATTGATGTGTTTCTAGAGAATTTACTTGGGCATCCTCCAAAGTGGAAAATTGAGTTTTCCATTGACTTAATTCCCAGTGAAAGACCTATATCAAAGACCCCATATAGAATAGCCAATGTGGAGTTAGTGGAGCTAAAGAAACAACTAGAGTATTTGAGTGAAAAGGGATTTATTCAACCTAGTGTTTCTCCATGGGGATCCATGGCCTTGTTTGTCAAGAAGAAATATGGATCCATGAGGCTATGAATTGATTATAGGGAAATCAATGCTATTACAATAAAGAATAAGTATCATATACCCTGGATTGATGATTTATTTGATAAAATTCATGGAGCTCGATACTTTTTAAAGATTGACCTTCGATCTGGATATCATCAACTGCGTGTGAGGAAGGAAGATATTCCGAAGACAGTATTTTGAACCAGGTATGGGCATTACAAGTTTACAGTGATGCCTTTTGGACTGACTAATTCACCCTCTATTTTCATGGATTTAATGAATAGATTTTTCAAGGAATATATTGATAACTTTGTTTTGGTATTCATAGATGATATCCTGGTATACTCAAAAATCTATGAAGATCATGAGGATCACTTGCGAATTATTCTGAAAACTCTTATAAGAAATGAATTGTATGGGAAGTTTAGCAAGTGTGAATTCTGGATTTAATCAGTTTCTTTTCTAGGCCATATTGTCTATAAGGATGGAATCATATTTTATCCTATAAAGACAAAGTCAATCCAAGATTGGCCCATGCTAACAAATGTAACTGAGGTACGCAGTTTTATTGGCTTAGCAGGTTACTATCAGTGTTTCGTTCAGAATTTCACCCAACTGGCTAAACCGCTAACCAAGCTCACGCGTAAAGGATTTAAGCTTGTGTGGACAAAAGAATGTACATAATGCTTCAAATAATTGAAAAGAAGATTGGTCAATGCTCCAATTTTGACTCTTCCATCTAGAAGTGATGGATTTGTAATATATATTGATGCATCAAAGAATGGGTTGGGTTGTGTCCTTATGCAAAATTGTAAGGTTATTGCTTATGCATTAACTCAGTTGAAGACTCATGATCAAAATTATCCAACACATGATCTTGAGTTAGGAGTTGTAATCTTTACTCTGAAAATATGGATACATTATCTTTACAGTGAAAAATGTGAGATATACACAGATCACAAGAGTTTGAAATACATTTTTACACAAAAATAACTCATCATGAGGCACAATAGATGGCTCGAGTTACTCAAAGATTATTATTGTTCAATACACTACCACCCAGGAAAGGCAAATAAGGTGGAAGATGCATTAAGTAGGAAAGATCATAGACTTTTGACTCAAATGAGGATTAAGAGAGATCCTATATTCATGGATATATTAAAGATGGATATGGGAATTATTAAGGAAGGGGAAACATATTTCCTCTTTCAAATGATTAATAAACCATCTTTACTAGAAAAGATAAAAATATCTCAATCTGATGATGAAAATCTACACAAGAAAATTATTGTTGTTAAGGATGGGAGATTGGAAGACTTCGTGTATGAGGAAGGAGTTATGAAGTTTGGGAAGAGGTTATGCATCACATCAATACCTGAGCTAAAAAGAGAAATATTAGACAATTCTCATAGCTTAAATTTTTCTATACACCCGGGTAGCACAAAGATGTATAGAGATCTAAAGGAATATTTTTGGTGGGATAATATGAAGCGGGAAATTGCTGACTACATGTCAAGGTGTCTAGTTTTTCAACAAGTTAAGGCAGAGAGACAACATCCTAGAGGAGTGATGCAATCTCTAACTATTCCTATGTGGAAGTGGGATAAAATTATGATGGATTTTGTCACCGAACTACTGAGGACACCTATAAGGAATGATGAAATATGGGTAATTGTTGATCATCTCACAAAATCAGCACATTTCCTTCCTATAAGAGAGGATTTACCACTTGAGGGCCTAGAAAGACTTTATATTAATGAATTTGTAAGACTTGATGGTTCACCTCTATCAATTGTGTCTAATCGAGATCCTCAGTTTAAATCAAAATTCTAGAAAATTCTCCAGAAATCTTTGAATACTGAGCTTCGTATGAGTACTGGTTATCACCCCCAAACCGACGGACAGTCTGAAAGGACTATTCAAACTCTAGAATACATGATGAGGTCATGATATCTTGACTTCCAAGGTATGTGGGATCAATAATTTCCTTTGGTGGAATTTTCCTACAACAATATTTTCCATTCTAGTATTCAAATGGCTCCATATAAAGCATTATATGGAAAGAGATGTCGAACTCCAACTTGTTGGGATGAAGTTGGTGGAATTTTCCACTTGCCCCCCTAACCATTTTGAATTAACTATGATTTTATTTAAAAAATAAATTAAAAATACATAGAAATTTATTTTGAAAAATTGGAGTTCATTTTTTAATTCTACACGTCGAAAAATGGTTAGGGTGAATTTTTTGTATTTTTCTAAAATACTTGAATTTTTTGTGAATAGTAAAAATATAGTTTTGAGTTTTTAGTAGTTTAATGACATCATAATGATGTAATAATTAAATATAAAAGTCTGGTATACTTGTGTACATTAAATTATTACATTATGTATCCCAAGTGGAAAAAATCATGGGCAAATACCATGGGAAAGCCCATGGTTTTTCAAAAACCACTAATGAGGTGTCCCTTTTAATTAATAAAAAAATCCCTCTTAATTGATATAAATTCCCACTCACCCCCTTCGTTTTCTTTCATTCCAAACTCATTATACTAGAATATCTAGTATTATTACCTCTCTAGGAGTCCTCCCAAGGTTTCCTCAAACCCCCAAGGTCTCAACCTTCAAGTTTTGGGAGTTACTCTACAAGGTAAGAGAATCAACCACCCTTCTCTTTTCTTAAAGATTTCATTTTATGTTTTATCTTTTATTTTCAATTGGGTTATGTTGGGATATTTTATTAAATATTCCCCTTAATTCCCATATTATTTAATAGTGATTATATATCCCCTTTCTCACATCAAACTATTTAATTAAATTTTAAGTGACACTGTTAGGATGCCGAATTTTCATAAGAGATTTCTCAATTTTTCTTATATTTTTAGTTCCATTCTTTTATACTTATTTCCTAATATCCACTCATCCAAATGATATGATAATTACAGTACCTTACATTAACTTTAATTATATTATTATAATGGAATATTTCATCATCATCTCTCTTTCCCCCTCCTCTTATACTAAAAATGAAAACACCATCCGAGATGTGTTAATTTTTCACATTCAAGGACGACGAGTTCCCAATTTAAGTTACCATATTCAATTCTGGTCATGAAACCATTTTTATGGTTTAAAAATATCATAATATATGTATTTAATCTCATTAATTTTCTGTAATACCTCCACACTCATAATATGGAATAATAATACAAAACAAGTTCATTGTACACAAAACTGTCAAGCTAAATCCAAGCATTTATCAATAACTTTTAACTAATGATTCATACTCAAGTATATAATTCAGAATAATTATAAGATAATTTATATCTCTTTAATTTAACTAATAATATATATTAACAATTCTTTATGTTTAACCAAATTTCAAACAAACTTCCATTCATGAATGCAAGTAAACAAATCATGAAAACCAAGGAAGAAAATGCTTCTAAAACAATAAAATTGAACCTCTTAAACCCATAAAAAGGGCCATGAATGAACCTTATAAGGTTATAATAAACCAATTAAATTTATATTAGTTTATGTAATTATTAATTAATTAATCTAAATTTTATTATCCAGGTCATTAAAACAAATGAAGAACACACTCGAGCATAAGGTAAGGGGTTTCTCATCTCACTTTCATTTCTGTGAGATTTCCATTATTCACCAATTATTTCTTTTATGTGGTATATGTGTACTTACATTTGATATATAATAAAATTATTATCTTTATATTCATGTTATTTAATGATTCATTTGATGGTTATTAATTTCTATTCATATAATTCGACCGATTACATTGTTGTAAGGGACTTTGTCTCAACTACCATTTTGTTGTGACTAACTTTGTATTGTGCACCTAATAATCCTTATGTGGTGTACCTACTGCCCATTTAAGATCACTTTTCATTTGAAATTATATTTCTATTAAATATCAATAATATCAAATCATGGATATGTTTATTGTCTAAACCGTATACCATTTTACATACGGTGTATAATTGGAAAGTTATTTTAACTATGGAAATATTGGTGAATCTGTATTATCTACTCTATATAGATATTAAAAAGGCATATTTATTTTGTATTGAATCAATTTATAAATAATTATTTGGACATGCAGTGGTGGGTGGGGCCCGCTATATCCCCTCGATGCATCGACAGGTCTCATGAGACAAATTAGTTGGCGACAAACCCTTCGAGTTTGTTTCCAAAAATCAGACGAGTTTCTACCCACAGAACTAAACCATTTTAACAGTATTATGGTATCATGTTCCAGATACATGATGTTCAATTAATAAGAATTATCTTTATTTATTATCAGTTATTACTATCCATGAGGTTTTCACTATGACGAATTCTATGGATGTAGTTTCAATCTCAGTTTATTAATGGTGTGAGTCTTTCATTTATTCACCATGCCTTATTGACTATGTCAAAATTTTTATGATTCAGTTATTATTGATTTTTGATTCTTCTATTTTTAACCCTTAATGAGCATTTGATATCACCCCTTTCATTGTCTACCTTTAATAGGTGATGAATAAGAGATCATTTATTGAGTTTCTGGGGATGCAGTTTTTAGTTTTTGTTATGTATTGTATTTTGTAACCTTTTCCAATGTAATTTGAGTTACATATATGTATATATTTTTTTCAAGACTACTAAACTGGTCATTCCTTTTGGATTTTCATTCCTTCTAACCATCCAAATATAACAAGTAATTCATCGACTCTGGTCTAGAGGGGTCGGGGCGTTACACCTCAGGAGATGGGATCATCTGCGTGTTGATGAAGAGACAGGTGGTTATCACATATGGGTCAAGGTAGTTGAGACCCCATGAGAAAAGTTGTATGAATCTTGACCTAGAGATATCAGTGGTAGTCTTCTCCATAATTATGTGTAGGCACTATCTTCTAGTATAGAACTCTATGGTTTACTCAAAACATCATAGTCTTAGGTATGTTTTCACATAGAGAGACTTGAACCTGAGACAAAGGCACTGGTTGGAGTTCCTATAGGACTATGAATTCGAGATATTCTATACTCTAGGGAAGTTAAATGTAGTATAAAATTCACTTAGTAGGAAGTCACATGATCATTTAGTGAAGGAGGCGTCTGGGGAGTTATCTTCCTTGTAGATGGCCCTGGTTGAGTAGGAGGGTTCGGTTTTTATTCATTCGATGGTGTTGACCCCTCCACTTCTCTAGCGTGTGAGAGATTCCTAGTTGAGAGAAGTTGACTATGTAGTCTTACGTGACTAGATATCCTCGGTACATTCACTATATAGATATTCTTAATGAGGTAATCACATCATCCTTTTTTAGGGATGGAAAGTGGTCCCGGTCACAATGCAAAAGCAGGTAATGAGGGAGTTTCACACATCTCTTTTGGTTGTACATATTGGTGTGAGGAATATGTGCAGGGACCTTCAATGGTAGTTTTGGTGGGATTCCATGATATAGAGCATGGCTAAGTTCATATCATGGTGCCTCTCATGGTAGCAGGTGAAGGCTGGGAACCAGGTTCTAGAAGGTTTCTTACAGCCCCTTGAGATCCCATAGTGGAAATGAGATGGCATATCCATGGACTTTGTGACATGTATTTTGTGGATAGTGAAGGTCCACAATTCCATATGTGTGATAGTTGATTGAATCACAAAGTCGGCACACTTCTTTGCTATTGGGGAGTAAATTTTGGTGGATAGTTTGGGGTAGGTTTACATGTGGGATATTATTCTCCTTCATGGGGTGCCCTCGACTATTGTCTCTAACCGGGATGCATGGTTCATGTCATTGTTATGGAGAGGCCTTCCAGAGGAATTCAGGACCCAGATGAGGATGAGTACAGCCTTTCACCCCTATAAATATGGGCAGACCGAGCATACTATCCATGTGTTGGAGGATATGTTGAGGGATTACGTGTTGGACTTTGGTCAAAGCTGGGAGGATCACTTTCCCTTAGTAGAGTTTGTGTAAAATAATAATTACTACTATACTATAGGCATGACACCTTTAAATGCCCTATATGGGGGACCCTTTAGGTCACCCTTGTATAGGACAGAGATCAACAAGTCATCTCTTATGCACCCAGATATGGTGCAGGCGACGATGGAGAAATTTCATGTCATCCGTGAGTGGATGAGGACAGATCAAATAAGGCAGAAATATTATGAAAATAGATGTTGTATTCCATTATATTTTGAGCATGGAGACCAAATTTTCCTAATAGTCTCCCCACGTTGAGGATTGTGGATATTTGGCTAGGGGGAAAGCTATCCCAGAGGTTCATCGGTCCATTCGAAATCTTTCTAAGGGTTGGTGAGGTTTCTTTTTTCCATGCCCTACCCCCATAGTTGGAATGGGTGCACAACGTATTCTATGTGTCGTAGCTGAGGGGAAATGTGTATGGCCCTACACATAGTATTGATCGAGGTGAACTTGACATCAAGGATGAATTCACTTTTTCATATCACCTGGTGGTGGTCGAGGATCAGTGGGAGAGGACTCTATGTGGATGGACTATCCCTTTGGTTTGTGTGTTATAGTAGCACAGGAGCATCCAAGAGAGCTCCTAGGAGTGAGAGAGACAAATGCAGCCTCTGTATCTCAATATTTTTGTTTAGTTTTACTTTTTAGTGATGAAAATATTGGAGGAAATGATGCAGAGACCTTTTTTTCCTTTTAAGACTTTGAAATATTTATAGATATGTTTTTGGATCCAGACATTGAGACGGCATGCGATTCTGAGGCCTAGTGTGTTTGGAATTAATTTTATAAAAATATTAAATATATTTTATACTATATAAACGTATTTCCTTAAATAAAATGATATAACTATTAAAAAATCTCATATCAAAAATATGAGACCATAGTTGAGTCTGGAATGTGATTTTTACCCTAGGCACTGCCTAAAATATGTCTATGTGGGGTGTTTGTATATGGCGACCATTGGCAGGTACATTTCATAAAATAAATAATTAAATTTATTTAATTAATTAAATGACTTAATTCTATTTTCCTCCTTAAATACATCACTATGTAATAATATATAGGGTTAGATGCATAACTCTATGATCATCGAGAGGATTTCATTCCTCCTTCCATTGGAGAATCAAGATCTGACATTGAGGAAACTCTGGATCCAATCAGATCAAGATGTAGTGAACGCAATGAAACCTCTCATACATTTGAGAGCATGTTTTTGTGCCAAAATTTACCCCAAGTTATATGGTGTAAGTGTCCTCCTATAGTACATCTTTGGTTATCGAATCTATAGGGACCGAAGGGATGAACTTGAGACACTCATATTTGATGGAGGATTGTCTATGGAGTGGCCAACTATTTGTATTGATTTGATTTTAATAACTAGTGATTTAAATTAAAGAACCCAAAAAACACACAACTACTTGAATTAAAACAATTAATTTTGATGGGTTTATCCAAGATTTTTTCTTGGGGTGGATTGAATGAATTTATTTTCTTATGAAATTTCATATCATTTATTAAAGATGTATCCAAACAATGAGATAATTCTCAAAAATAATTCACCAATTTAATCCCTACACAATTCCAAGGATAAAAACCAATTCACTTAGAGGATCATTTTCATGATCACTCCAAGGTATTGGATCGTACTAGCACTCAAAACGTGTCATTGTTAAAGCTAGAGAATATAAAGAAGAATGTAACTCATCAAATGGAAATCTTAAAATAACGAAAATATTTAAATATTAAGTACATGAAATAACATTCAATCCATAACCTTGATACTCCCATGGATCAACCCATAAGATTTTAGACCTCCATTGATTCTATTCTACCAATGTAAGTGATAATTAGACTTATGGGGGTAGAATTGAAGAAGAAGAAAAAACATTTAAATGAGCGAACACTCCACTATTGTGGGATTGAATTCACAAGTGTTGGTGTGAATAAATTCACACATTGATTCAATGGTATTAATGTGTTAAAATAAAATAAAAATATAAATAAGAAGAATAAGAATAACTTTTATTAATTAAATTAATGTGAACAAAAAACATACATGGGTAAAATTGATGATGCGATTACAAAATGAAAGTATGAAATTACAATTGAAAGGAAAAACATGTGATAGAAGGGAAAAAATGGATTCTAATTCCCTTAACCACCAGCTCATTATATAGGTATATTTGGATCCTTAGTTAGACCCACCATAAATACATTCCTTCCCGATTAATTGAGAGAGTCAAAAGGAGGGTGAGAAAATCAATGGAAATTTGACATTTCAAAGTTGACCAGGAAAATCTTCTAGATTCATCCCCCTAATTGATTTGTGAATTTTTAATTTAATATTGTATAATATTAAGGTTTTTAGAAGAAAAATATATTATTCCATGTTTTCTCTAACATATTTCAAAATTTCAAGAAAATTGGACTAGCCATTTTGAAGTTATGCTCGATCTAGTGGGATGACTTTATGGGCATTCAAATTTGTCCTACCATTTAAATGTCAACTTGGACTCCCTTTATCTCCATGAAAACTTTAGAATTAGCTCTGGACATAGTTTAATGAAATGATCTAAATATTTTTCAATTTATACAGTTAAAATTTTATCTTCATTGGGCTTGGATTGTGGGCCCCACTTTTGTTTGATGGGCCTTAGACCCATTATTCTTTTTCAAGAAAATTTATGCATTCATTCCCAAAAATATTTAGTTTCTCTTGGGATTCGTCCATCAATCCTAAAAGATAAAATTTTATAAACAAATTGATCAATAATATCCCAAAATATAAAATTTAAATGAGGAATATAATTAATTATAAAATTAGATGATTGATTGGGCCCAAATGTTCACTTTAAACATGAATTGCACTTGTGATGAGAAATGAAGTTCAATTTATAAAATGAACTAAAATTGATGTTTATGGACTTCAGAACACATGAATATTAAGATATAATAAATGAATATTATCCCCTTTTAGTGGCTAATAATACCCCCTAACTTGAGTTTTTCTGTTCTTGAGTAAAAATTATCTCAAAAATATGAAATTGAATTCCATTTTTCAAAAACATTTTAACAAACATTGCTCATAAAAACATCATTCCAAAAAATCACGAAACCTTTCAAAATAATTTCACACAAGATAGGTCCATAATCATATCCCAATCCCAAGCCTATTCCTTTGTTAAAATTCAACATCATATTTATTCCAATTTCAATTAAGCATGATTATATGTTGTGCATCACAAAAGAAATGGGGCACATTTTCTTATTCAAGGGGAAACAAATGGAAGCACTGGGTGGGAATCATATTAAACCATAAGATGAGTATCCAAATTTTTTTTGAATCAAAATAGATATAAAAAGACTAACTCTAGTCAAGACAACTATGGAGTCATGATCCCCAAGTGTAGAATTCCACACATATTGTCAATTCCATGCTCTATGATAGAGATATAAATCCTAACTCTCGGCAAGAAAACTATGTAGTCACGATCCCCAAGTGCCAGACTCTACACATTTGGACAAAAACATTCTCTATATGGTCATTATTTAAATTTTTTTGGGATACTCAAATTAAACTAAAAGTGACCCCAAACCCTATGTTATGATGAAAGGTAACCAATAACTCAATTTTACACCCAAGATCCAATAGATGTGCATTATGGTATTTTGATTAAGATGATGAAAATATAATCATTGAAAATCACATCAAACAATTTCACTTTTCAAAAAACTATGCTTGTGAACTTAAACATGAATTAAAATAATAATCAAGGCATTCAAAATCATTTGAAAATTAGTTTTCATGTTTCACAGTGTACATTAATGCATTTAAGGAAAATTAAATGAGTTTTTTTCATTTAATTTAATTCTTTTCATAAAATTACATTTTTTTAAATCCTGGATTTTCACTCCCCCCAAATTAGAATGAAATTTCCCACATTTTTGAAAGAGAAGAGAAAAAAAATAGAGAGTTTAGAATTGGGATAAAAGAGGGGAGATGTCATTTGAAATTAAACCATGGAATAAAACCACCTGGTTTGTAGTTGATTACCCATCAATAATAAATTTATTACTTTGACTTCACGTCACATGTAGACACCTTGGGGATGATTGATGGCTAGGTTTGAATTTTAGAAGTCAAGGGTTTTATTTTAAAATACTAAAATTCATCAACACATAAATATCACACACAAAATACATTAGATAACTTTAGAAACCGCAAGGGTTTCCCTTGAAAAAAACACAAAAACACAAAAAATAAAATAAAATAATGAAAAGTCTAGGTTGCCTACCGAAAAGCGCTTAATTTAAAGTCATTAACTCCACTTGGACTCCAAAAATTATCCAATACCAACTTTCAACATTTTAAGGACCCCATTATTTTCAACTTCTACATGATTGAGATTGAATCTTAATTTTGAATTTTTTTCATGTACAATCCCATGTTCAATAATGAGTGGGAATGTACAAGGAATATTAGAAAAGGTTGATCCAGTTACATTTTTTATCTTGCCTAAGACATAAGGGATTATTCCAACTTTATTGGTTTCATGAGAAGAATGAATGACTAACTCAAGGTCTTGGTTATCACCTATGATGGGATACTTGAGTGGGGAAGGAAGGACAGTGATTTTGAGTTTGGGTTGATTTAAATTTCCTAAAGAACATTGAAAATTTGAATCAAAATCAGTTTTTTCTCCAAAAAAAATTAGAAATAATTGGTTCCTTATGAAAAGATGATTCTTCCCAAATATTGTCCATTTGAATTTCAAGAATGGGTATAGACTCCAGGTTTTTGTTCTCTTCCAGTGGTTCAGTGATTGGTGTTTCTGAAAATTTAGCAATGTGATTATATTCAAGAAACTCAATCCATGATGTCAAATTTTCATCTTTTGAATACAAAAGAATCATTTTCCTATTTATTTAAAAATCCATAAACAATTTCTTCATGTTCTTCAAATACCCAAGATTCAAAGGTTGGTTCTTTGTTAAATTAAAGAGTTGTTTTTGGGTAACTAGATTCTTATATAAATGTTAAGGAAGGGACAACCTGAGTGGGCATGGGTTCTGTAATTTTTTCAATGCTTTTTAGTTTTGATCTCAATAAAAAAACTTCAAAATTCATTTTATCCATTTGTTCACACAATTTTTCAAGAATGTTTTGGGGGTTGGGCTAGATAAGATTTTGGACATCATGGACTTCATTAATTTTTATCTCATTAACCATACTTGAAAGGTATGGAAATTTATCTTTTAAGCATTCATCATCCCATTGATTGTATATCTCATAGTGTGTGGGGTAATCATACAAGGTTTGTTCATAGAAATTCTCTAGGTTAGTGGATTCCCAATTTTGATTTGTAATTTGATTCTATAATGGGTTTATGATAGGGAATTTTTTATGATACTCCATTGGAGTATACTGAAATTTGGATTCGATATTTATAGGACACAAACAAACAGAAAGGGTAAAAGAGAAGAGAAATGGGGGTGGGAATAGATAATTTGGGGAGAAAATAATGTGAGTGTCTAAGATACTTACTTGGGTCCTCGTAAACGGTGCCAAAATTTGGTTGTTCCCAAATTTACCAAATTTATATAGTGTAATAAGTCGCTTATAGTACATCTTGGGTTATCAAATCTAAAGAGACTTAAGAAGTGAACTTGAGACACTCATATTTGATGGAGGATTTACTATGGATTGGCCAACTATTTGTATTGATTTTATTTGAATAACTAGTGAATTAATTTAAATAACCCAAAAAACACACAAAGACTTGAATTAAAACAATTAATGATGATGGGTTGATCCTAGGTTTTTTCTCGGGGTGGATTGGATGAATTTGTTTTCTTAGAAAATTTCATATAATTTATTCAAGATGTATCCAAACAATGAGATAATTCTCAAAAATAATTCACCAATTTAATACCTACACAATTCCAAGTCTAATCACCAATGCACGTATAGGATAACTTTCATGATCACTCCAAGTAATTGGATTATACTATCACTTATAATGTGTCATTGTTAAAGTGGGCGAAGACAAAGAAGAATGTAACTCATCAAATGGAAATCTTAAAATAAATAAAATATTTAAATATTAAGTACATGAAATAACATTAAATCCATAACCTTGATACTACCATGGATAAACCCATAATAGTTTATCCCTCCATTGATTATATTCTTCCAATGGGAGTGGGAAGTAGACTTATGGGGTTGTAATTGAAGAAGAAGAAAAACATTGAAATAAGCGAACACTCCACCATTGTGTGATTGTTTTCATAAGTGTCGATGTGAATAAATTCACACCTTGATTCAATGGTATCAATGTGATAAAATAAAGGAAAAAAATAAATTAATAATAATAATAATAACTTTTATTAATTAAATTAACATTAATGAAAAACATACATTGGAAAAATTGAAGATGCGATTACAGAATGAAAGTATGGAATTACAATTGAAAGGAAAAACATGTGATAGAAAGGAAAAAACGTGGATTCTAATTCCCTTAACCACCAAATCCTTATATATGAATATTTTTAGCCTTAGTTATACCCACAATCAATACATTCCTTACCCATTAATTGATAGTGTCAAAATGAGGGTGGGAAAATCAAGGGAAATTTGACATTTCAAAGTTGACTAGGAAAATATTCTAAATTCATCCCTCTTGTTGATGTGTGAATTTTTAACTGAATATGGCCTAATAAAAAGGGTTTATAGAATTAAAATATATTCTTCCATGTGTACTCTAAAATATTTCAAAATTTCAGGAAAATTGGACCAGCCGTTTGGAAGTTATGCTTGATCTAGTGGGATGACTTTATGGGAGTTCAAATCTGGCCCACCATTTAAATGTCAACTTGGGATCCCTTTATCTCCATAAAAACATAAGAATTATCTAGGGACACAGCTGAATGAAATGATCCCCATATTTTTATATTTATAAATTTAAAATTTTAGTTTAATTGGTCTTGTATTTTGGGCCCCACTTTTGTTAGATGGCCCTTAGGCCCATTATGATTTGTCCAAAAAAAAATCTGCATTTATGCCCAAAAAATCTTCATCTTCCCTTGATATTTATCCATCAATCCTAAAATATAAAATGTTCCAAAAAAAAGTGATCAATCATATCCTAAAATATCAAATTCAAATAATAAATATAATTAATTATACAGGAATATGATTGATTGGGCCCAAATTTTCACTTTAAACATGAATTGCACTTGGGATGAGAAATGAAGTTCAATTTATAAAATGCACTAAAATTGATATTTATAGACTTTGAAACACAAGAATATTAAGATATAATCAATGAATATTATCCCATTTTAGTGTCTAATCATCGCATTCTTCATTAACGAATGATCCAGAAACTAGGTAGGACTCTTCAATTCATGATTTATTCCCCTATTAATTAAATTGGTTGATTAGGGTCATATTTCTTCTCCAATCTATGTCAAAATTGATCCATTGCATGTACCTATGTTCTAGTTTAATTTTTTTATTTAGTTTTATCACCCTGAAACCTAAAATCTGTATCTTTTGGCCAAGAACGCTTGGACAAAGATCATTTCACCTCTGTTTCTTGTGCCTTTCTCCCCCCGTTCTTCGTGTTAGTCATCGTTGGACCACGGGGTCGTGATTTGACATTGTAAAGTGGGAATGAACACAATAAAAATCCCGAATCTGCAGAATATTTGTGTATGATGAATGAAACAATGAATTAGGGATGGATTTGGAGGCTTTACGGGTTACGAGTGATCGATTTATTGAAATTGAATCCAAACTGGAGATGGTGGTAATGTGAGGCACGTGCGGAATGACAATGGTGCATGTGGATTCATGCAACAAGAGTCAGAGGTTCAATCTCTGGCCACCGGAGGGCTGAAATCACCGGTCGGAGAAAGATCAATAGTTTTTGGGTGGCTCAGAGGTAAGATCTGAAGAAATGACCAAACATCCGGGATCCAAAGAATGGATCTAGGAGTTTGTGAAATTCCTGACAACATGTTGTGTATTCCAAAGAATGCATGTTGTGTATTCCCCTAGATGTGGAGGCTAGGGTTTCATGATTTTATAGGTATCACACATCATGTGGGACCCCCACACGCCATGTGACTTAGTTATGGTGGATTGGTGTGTACTTTGGGAGTACACAGGCATGGGAACGACCAGACACACAGCATGTTCCAAAGTATACGGACACAGGAAATCCTACACGGACACAGGCAAGAGCACAGGAAAGACCCCAAGTGGCTTGAACACACCGTGTAGTCCCTATACATTCCATGTAGTCTTATACAGGTAAGGATCCATGTACCGATAGGGGTATGACCAGGAATCGGTGCAAGACCATAATCTGTGTGGGTCCCCTTATATGTTTTGTATCCATTCTTTCCTTTTTGAGGAAACTTCAACCTATCACATCTCTCTCATTTGGACTCAGATTCTGGCCTAATAGTGGCCTATCTTAAGTGTTTTTTCATGTAGAATGTGATGATATCCTCTATAGTGTTTTTTGAGATATTGTGTGAGATGTTCTGGGTGTGATGCTTATTTAGGAAACACTCAACGATGGCAGTGATCAGACAGGATCACTAGAGGCTTTAGAGTGGCACCCTTCAGCTGGTCAGAGAGTGAGTTTTCTTCCTATCTATAGAGTGGCACCCTTATGTGGGGTAGAGCATGAGTTCTCTATCTATTATTAGAGTGGAACCCTCATACTAGGATAGGGAATGTTTCCTCTACCTACCCATTGAGTGGAACTATCATGACCCCCTCCCTCCAAAGATACCCCTCCTGGGTTGGCAATGAAGAAAGGGAGATAATTACCCCCGAGTCCCGCCTCCAGTAGGCCTCGGGTTGGCGACTAACACTAAGGGTGTACAAGTATAACAATATGGGATGAATTACGCTTTATAAGAAACAATATCGAGAGATAGAATGAATTTTCCCCAAATAAATCCAAGACTAAAAACTAAAAATTGTTTTTTTATTACTATGAAAACACTTTTAAGGAAAAAGTGAGAAACCATACATGACCTCACCACATCACTAGTTCACCACTTCACCATTAAAAATTATAAAATCACAATGGATGAAATCCATTCAAGCCTTCAAAGTAATACAACATGCATGTATAAAATAAAACTGATACAGGTACAATAAAGTTTCCAAAGTAATACCCAAAAGTAAAGCTAAAGCAGCGACACAGAAATAGTCAAGGATCTAAGCTAGTAGGGTCTATCACGGTCCATGAGAGCCTCCTGGAAACCTGAAAACAGTTTTATATATGTAGGGTGAGTATACAAGTATACTCAGTAGTAAAACCAAAGTCTCTTGTGCACATGTGAAAGAATCATACTAATGTACCTATGAGAAAATAGCAGAACCAAACAACACCTAAACAGATATACTAACCATACCAACCTCACTAAATAATTCTCACCAAATAACACAATCCAAGTGATGTGATATAATATGAATCACATCAATTATAGGGTACCCCTCACCACTTTCCCACTGATTAGATACTCTCACCCCAACAGAAAAATGTTCTGGTGATCCCACATCTTCCGAATATACCAAATCACATCATGATCGCACACACATAGGCCTCACAACACACCCATCTACACACACCTGGGCCTCACAAAACATCCCACTCGTACACACATAGGCCTCACAACACATCACATCTCATCCCAAAGACACCTAGGACATCACATCGCAACTCATCCTAAAGACACATGGGACATCACATCACAACTCATTCCAAATACACTTGGGATATCACATCAAAACACATCCCAAAGACACCTAGTATACCATATCACAACCACCATATAATGCACTAAAAGACCTCCATCCATCACATCCTGTGAAATAGATACCTCTCTTGGAAGAGGGGGGAGGGAAGAGAGGGTGGTCATCCATCCATCCTCCCACTGGGATGTTGGGAAAGACACCCCCCACATGACTATGTGGGTGTTCAGCACATAGTGCTCAATATGGGTGGGGTGTGTATAGAAATCACAAGGAAAATAAAAGTATATATATATATATAGTATCAAACACTCAATCCCAACCTATGGGTTCTCAAACAAACAAACAACTCACAACATCGTCACCTTTGTTCCCACCTCTAAATGCATTTATTAATATCTAACATAGTCATTTCAGAAGGTGAAGAGACCTGATAATCTAATACGACTTCACATTTACTCCATGTTTAACACCCATTCTTTTTATTATTTATCATCAACCACCTTTAATCACACAATTCATCATTAAATTATTTATTAAAAATTCTCATCCCATCAACCAAACCAACCCATTTTATTTCAAACATTATTAAACAATTATTTATTCCATTACTTCTCAAGTATCTAGAACAACACAACCACATTCCACAAATAGCTCAATATACCATCACCTTGACACCCCAAAAGAACGGACAAACAAATTATCATCCCCACATGCCCCAACCACAAATCGTTGTCCCACAAGCACAACCACACAACCACATATCACCCCACACCCCAAAATCATGGCTACACATCACATCGCAACAAGATTATTTTTATAGATTTACAAAGGGTCTTTTTTTACATTCCACTTTATTTTTAGGGGTGTTATCACACAAACCAAAATACCGGTGCAACCATTTCATTATCCATGTATAAGTAATTAACCAATTTCCATTTAGGGTGATATCACAATAATCAAAACCAAATAAGAAATCACAGTAGATATATCCAACACAAACAAAGCCCCCAAAAACCACAATTTTTAGTAGGGCATTAAGCCCAAACAATCCACAATACCACAAATAATATCAAAATGTAAAAACATGTGAATCAAACCCTATTTACACCTTTAAACCCAATTAACCAATTATTTATCTTTGACTAAACCATCATAACCATAATCCATATATAAAAAAATTAAACCCCTCCTACATGATAAAAAATAAAGAGAAACGAGATAATATCTACCTCAAAGAATATTTTTAACTCACTGTACACTATAAGGTGAATAAGAAACCACACAGAAACCACCATTGCATAATAAACTTGTGAATAAACCTACAACGCACCAAAGGGTGGTCAAAAACGCAACCCAAATGCACCCAAAACCAAAGAAACACCATTTTAGTGGATCCACAAGAGAATAATGGAATAAAACGGATGAGAATGTGAGGATAAATCACCAAAAATCGAAGACAGGAATCTAAAAATCAATTCCCATAGAAAGGAATCTCAAACTCTTGAGGAAGACATCATTGGATCATCCAAAATGAGAGAGAGAGAGAGAGAGAGGAATTGTCATGGGGTTTGAGAAACAACCTGAGTGGATGAAACCTTTAAAAGTGTACTACATTGGGGAATTACCCAATGTATAATCCCCTTTCACATCGTGTAATCCCAGGATTCCAAGTTCTGATGAAAAAAGAAATCACCTTTTTTATTATTTAACCTAAAAATTCACATGCCATGAACCATCCCTATAAAAGTCTTGAAAACAACTTTCATGTCAAGTAATACACTTACACAATGTTTATTTCCTGCAACAGTTCTTTTTCACCTCTAACTTCCACTGAAAATTCCTGAAACCTCCCCCAAACACCTCCAACGCTCAAAACCAAAAAAGTAACGGACCAGGAGTGCATAGACCATTACATCAATTACCTATCAAACGATTCTCTCCCATAAGAATCCAAAACCAATCCCAGAAGAAAAGGGGGTTTGAATGACCACCCTGAAAGATACCTCTTAAGGACCTCTTGATACCTCAAACACTACCATTATCTAAACATGCCAAACCAAATGGCCACAAAATACACCGCACACCCACAAGTCACCTCCTCTCACACAACTACACTGAAAAATATCCACTACACAACCACCTCAACCTCCATGTATTCCAAACCAAAAACCACTACAACCAACAAACCACTCTATCTCGAACACATGAATCATGGAATTCTATCCTCCATGTCAAGATATTATCTGCTCTAGGTGGAACTGACTAGCCTGCATGGGTTTAATCGCATCTCAGTTAATGCATCTCAATTAGTAAATTGGTCCTCCCCTTTTCGTATGTCAGGACTTTATCACACAAAACACCACACACATCATAAACCAAGTAAAACAACACATCTCATAAAACAAGGTTCAAACACCATATCACAAAGAAAAACATATCAAAGAAAAACTCAAAACAAATCCAGGTACTGGGCACACATCTACATCTCTCGCTCCCAAGTACTCTCCTCTAGGCCACCATGCCTCCACAACACATGAACCAAAGAAGTGTTCCATAAACATAGTGACTTATCTTGGTGATCCTGGATCTCTACTAGACACTCCATAAATATCATTTCATCCTTGATATCTGACTATCCCCAATAAATGACATGGGAGTCATCATGAAGATGCTAAAGAAGTTGAGAGAACTGGAAGACATAGTAGATCCTATAAAACTATGGTGGCAACACCAACCAATATGAAACCTCTCTAACTCATCCCAATACCTCAAAGGTCCCAAAAACCCAAGGAGAAATCTTAATCCCTTTTTCAAACCTCTGCTTCCCACATCGAGGGGAAATCTTCAAGAACACGTGGTCCCAAACCTAAAATTCCAAGGGCCTCCTTCTATGATCAGAATAAAACTTCTATTAGTATTTCACTTATTTCATCCTTTCATGAACAACCTGAACTTTCTCTATCATGTTATGCACCACATCGGGACCAAGAATAGCTATCTCCCCAACCTCTTTTCAGTGCAACAGAGAATGACATAGTCTTCCATACAAATCCTCAAATGGATCCATGCCAATGGAACAGTGTTAAATATTATTATTAGAATACTCTACCAAGGGAATGTGTCATACCCAAGATCCTCCAAAGTATAAGATGCACAGCCGCAACATATCCTCCAATGTATGGATAGTCTATTCTGTCTTCCCATATGTTTGAGGGTGGAAAGTAGTGTTGAGGTGTAACTGAGTGCCAAAATAATTATAGAAACCTAGGCTTGACATACATTGATATTACATAATTTTATATTAATATTTAGTGAATTACAATAATACATGCTTGAGGACTGTAATAGTTTAGTTTCTTTGGAAATTTGGAAACAAAATCTTCTATCCTGGTGAAATATCTTCAACATCTCCCATAATGATCTCTACCTTTATTACTTCTAACTAAAACCTTTATTCGTAACCTAGGGAAAGGAAACATAATAAAGGGGTGATCTCAAATTCTGAGTGAGGGTAAAAAAGGGAGATATGTAAGCATAATCATGAGCATAAGGGTATGAGAACATGATCATAAAAATATAAGATCATATCCTTCATATCAAAGATCATATACGTTAATCATGGCATAAATAATGGCAGTTCATAAGACATGAATCATAAGAAAATAAAGAACATAATCCATGAAAACATAACATAGGAATAAAATAATGAATTGTGTCAGACACATAAGAATATAATATTATTTCTATAATATCCAAGGCACCACTACCATGACCATATTGGTAGTATGGGTTCACTCCCATGGCTATATTAGTAGCATGAGTTCACTCCTCATACCATCTTGGTAGTATGGGTTCACTCCCATGGCCATATTAGTAGCATGATTTCACTCCTTATACCATCTTGGCAGTCATTGTTTACTCCCATGGTCATCTTAGTAGTCAAGGTTCATTCACAAGACCATCTTAGTCTATCTCATCAGATATAAATCTTTACCCAATGCATTTGAGGGAGATATAGGTCCCACCCATCTCATAATGTAATCATACATACATGTGCCACAAAATCATAAGCAATCATATCTTAACATGTGAAATTAAATGGGTGTCATAAACATGTAAACATATCATAATTTTTGGAAAAAAGATATAGGTTTCATAAACATTTCATCAAAAGCATAACCTGTGAAAGAGAAACAGATTTCATAAACATATAACCCATGAAAAAGAAATAGGATTCATAAAGACCATAGAATTAAGTGTAACTCATTCATGGAAATAATATGAATGGAACCTTTATATAGTTTCCTAAAAGGGCATGAGTAATATCAATGGATACCATCTTAAATGGAAAATAATTTCTAAATATCTTTCAAACTTGTTTCTTAAGGAAAATATCATTTTTTATTTGAAAAGGATTAATAATTCATAAACAATTTGAAAATAATTTTCATAGAAAATACCTTTAAAACTTATAAATAATACTTGAAATCATTTGAAAACCTTTTTCCTTGAAAACTTAAAATAATCTTCAAAACATTTTAAAAACCTTTTTCTTTGAAAACACTTTGAAAACTTATAAAGAAAGATTGAAACATTTTGAAAACTATTTCTTTGAAAATACTTTAAAAAATTATAAATAGAGATTGAAAACGTTTTGAAAACCATTTTTCTTGAAAATACTTTGAAAACTTATAAATAGAGCTTTAAAATATTTTGAAAACCATTTTTATTGAAAATACTTTGAAATTTTATTAATAGATCTTGAAAACGTTTTAAAAACCATTTTTCTTGAAAACTTATAAAATAAGCTTGAAAATATTTAGAAAAACATTTTCTTTGAAAATATATTTAAAAAAAATCTTAAAAATTAACTATTAAACATGAAAATAAAGCTTTAAAATATTGACAACAGATAAATCCTTACATGTCATATGAGGTAAAATGAACATTCCTTTTGCACGGTAAAAAGAATAGAAAATTTCCTCATTCAAAAAGAGACAAGAAGATTCCTTTGAAAACGTTGGTAAAAGAAAAAAAAAGTTAAAAATATATTTTAATTAACATAGGATATTAGTAGAATATTCTTTGAAACCCTTTTAGAAAACATGGTTTTGAAGGAACGTAGATTTTTGACCGAAGAGAGGGTAAAGTTAGGCTTTATTGAAAAAATTATTAACTATCTTATATACCAAAGAGTAGAAAATGGTACCACTACATGAATATAGCATGAATAACCAGAGGATAGGGAAATTCATGAATTTATTTAATGATGTAACATAAGAATTCATCAAAGGAATCATAAACGTAAATAATCTCGAAAAGCGAAGAAATTGTCTCAATAAACACTTATAACTTGGTAACTTGGGATCATACTCTCAATGTAAGAAAGGGAAATTACATTAAGATTAAAATATCATTAAAATAATGAGATTAATTATATAACATGTAAAATTTAAGTATATACACCTCAAAAAAGAGTTTAGGTGCATAACAAAACATAAGTCTCAAAGAAGGAAAATTGAGACAAAACATTTTTACCGATTTGGTAACTTTTGAAACTTAAACCCCGTGAATAAAAGATCACAAAATGGATATTTAAATAAACATAAATTTAATTATAAGATTCATAGAATAAAATCATGTGTAGTACATACACCACAAAAAAGGAAAGAGTGGCGAACATAGCATGTATCTCACAAAAATAAAAAGTGATATGAAATCCCCTTACCTTTTGTCTTAACTCTCATCGTACTCATTCAAACCACCTATATAATAAATATAAATTTATTATAAATATTTTAAAGAACCATATTCTTATATCTAATACCACATATGGTTTGATTATAGCCTTATATTACCCACTTGTTAACCATCCTATGTTAAGGTTTCACTTCGGATAATATTCGCTTTGCTTTTCATGTGTGTCTTAATTTGTTATATTGTTGGTCCTTATATTTATATCATGATTAAAAAATGTAAAACATGATATAAATTTCATTTATATAAAATATATTTTTATTATAATAATCTAAATAATATATAATTATGAAATGGAATACACTGTTAATGGAGACGGTAGGTCATACGTACGCATGAACGCTATTTCCATTTAATTGTCACGTTGAGAGAAAGAAAGTAAAAGACATGTGTGTGTGTGTGTGTGTCATTATTACATTATCTTTATTATATCATATATATCATATATATTCACTAAAACCATCCTTAATACAATTCATGTAGTCTATGGACAAATCATATCACTTTGAGGGGGCGGTAGTCCACACTTCCTCAAATTAAATTATCGTATTTACATAAGATGGAAAGAATAAAGTTATGTTAAAAAAAATTACAGAAGAATAAATACATTATAAATATAATATATATCATATATAAACATATTTTCCATCATAATGGAAACCATGATAGGTGGTAATGAAAAAATGAACAATCATCGTTTGGTGAGGCAGTAGTTTTTCGTACACAGAAACAGTATGTTTGTTACCCATTAGATGGAGGTGTATGTAAGTGTAGGTATAGAAATTTACATAAAAACCTACTAGTATATTAAGGATAATTTTTTTTATATAATCATAGAATAAATAGAGTTTCAGGGGGTGGAGAAGGAAAATAAAATAAAGGACTTGAGAGAAGATGTTGCCTCTTAATCGGGTAACTTCTTTTGGTTTGTGCCAAAAGGCTTCCTTGGATTTCCTAATGATCAAGGAAAGGATTATATGAGGAAGGGAGGATTTTTGGTAAGTGTATTGATTAGGTATTGTCTGAACATAAGAGGTTTTATATGTGTGAGGAAGTAGGAGAGGTGGTGGCTTTTTATAGGGAAGGAAAAGGACTCACTTGGAATTTTTTAGAAACAAGTTAGGTGTACACATGTTCTTACCTAAAAAAGTCATAAAAAATTAAACATATCAATAATGTAAGGTTTATGGCCGAAATATGGATATAAAATGGGTTTTTTACAAGTTTTTATATCATTTGGGCCCTTAATTTTAAGGTTTAGTCCCTAATTAAGCTTAATTTGGCCTTAATCATAGTGATTGATTTTAATCACTTTTACTAATCATTTTGGTAAAAAATTAACTTGGTATTATTAGAATATAAATATTATACTGAATAAAATGGTGTATGTTGGTTTTTTGAAATTCAAATCACAGAATCAGCAAAATTAAGATTAATGCTAATCTCGTAGGTGGGATGAAATAACGGGGTTTTAAGGTAGAAAAATGTTTAAAAGTTTGTTAAGATTTTGTATTCAATTTAAAAGTGAAATTGATTATAATGAATTAAATTGTATTAACAGATGTAATATTTATCTAATTTTTCCTTAAAACAAATTTATAATATCATTTAACATTAATAATTAATTAAAAAAGGCAGTTTTTAACTAAAAAGCAGTATTTTCGCTATTCATCAAAAAATGAAGTTTTTTAGAAAAATCCCAAAAATTCACCCTAGGATAATTTCGAAATTCTGAATTCAAAAATTAAGTTTATTTTATCAAATTAAATTTATAAATCTTTCTAAAATTAATTTTATTATTAAAAGTGGTTCATTCAAGAAAATGGTATTTTTTACATAAAAGGACTTTACCAAAAATTATATCTTTCATTATCAATATTTGTTATTTATATAAAAAAATATAAAAAATATTTTAAAATTAGTTATTACTATTACTATAACTAAGTTTAACATCTAGGTTATAATTATATCATTTAAATAATTATATAAAAAAAATCTTAGAAACTCCGTGTTATGCACATCGCACGCCAAGTCGGTGTTGCGTACATCATACACCAAGTTGTATGCCAAGTTGGTGTTTCATGTAATGTACGCCAAGTCAGTTCAATGTGAAAGGAATGTTTTAATTATTTCATTTCTATACATAAATGAAAATTTAATTTATTAGGGTAAAACAGCTTTGTGAACATAATAATATTTCCTTTTATATTCAATCAGTTTTCATATTCATTTATAATTAATTGGTAACCTATGAATTCCTATTATATTGTGTAAACCATATATTTTCATAGATTAGTAAATACTATTCATAACCACTAATTTAATGTCAATTTTTTATCTTATTATATTAAATAATCATATTTTAATAATATATTATTTTTCTGTAAACCTCGGTCTTGCATGTTATGCAAGTCATCAAGGAAATTCATTATTGCATATAACACAAGCTAACCTCGATGTTCTGTGTAGATAAAGCCAAATTTTATGTTGTGTGTAAAGAACGCAATCCAAACATAGTGCTTTAATATAAAATAAACTATATTCATTTTTATATGAAATGAAAAATATCAAAAAGGATAAATTAATTTGAAAAAAAAACACAAAATCTCAATGTGTTACATTCTACCCCCATTAAAATGAATTTCGCCCTGTAAATTTGTCTCGGTTATCAAAGGATTAATAATTGAAAGTTTCATTCATAGAAACCCACATCGTACAAATTAATATTAACTCTTCCTTTAAAAAAGGAAAGTTTTAACCATAACAGTTACCCAAAGTAACATATAACTAGGTTTACACATAGGAAAACATCGGTTGGGAGTGAAGATTAGACATGGATGAAAAGCGTAAATATTTATAGGTAGTGATTGAGGTCATCAATCAAAAATAAGTAAACAATCAAAGAAAATTTTAGTGCCTAAAGTCATAAATTTGTGATGATTTAAAAGGCCATTGGTTCAATAGAATTAAGGTATTAGAAAAACACATTTTCTTTTGAACATTATCCTATTGTTGAGTAATTATTTTATTGACCAAGAATATAAGGATATATACATACTTGATATATTACTATTAACAAAATTTCATTCTTTATTTGTTCTTTTATCAATTTCAAATTCATCCATTACTTAAAGTAATGGACATCCGAAAATTAACTTTGATGCCTAAAGTGTTAAAATAAACTTTTAACAGATCTTAAGGCCCATAAAGAATGAAAAGTATAACTATTTATAAATATTATAAAAAAATATGGTTAATAAATTAACCTCTAAACGTAAAATTAACACTACTATTTCATCATAAATAGTTATTCATCCAAAAATAATTGTACATTAACTAGGACATTGTGTAGGCTAGTGGTAGGTTTAAAACCATTATCGTCCTTCGGTCATGGGTTCAAGACCTGCGGCCTTGCAGGAATTGATCGATTATCACCCAACATACATGATGTCATTTTCTAAAACCACTCTAATATAATTTACAAAATATAATGGACATCCTTTAAATAAGTTTAATCACTAAATAACCTTTTATCCAAGTTTTTTAATACAAACTCAATACACAAATACCTCCTCTGAAATTTAACTTAGATTTTTCATGAATGGTTAACCTTATAACCCTTCCACAAGATGGAAATCCAAATATTTAGAAAGAAAGTCGTGAAATAGTCATAACATTGATCCCCCATATATTGTGATGTGCCACTTGGATGTCACATTCCAAACACATGAATACCCTCATCATATATTCCCTTGACACTTGGTAACAACCTTAATTAACATAAATCCTTTTGGAAATCATGCATTCTTCCTTATTCCAAAGTATATTAGATCTATTCATCAAATCCAAAAATGTTTTAAACTTCATCCTTGATGACATAGAGCACTTTTTCAATAATCAGTTCCAGGGTAATATGTACCATCCAATTTACTTATTCATAACCCACATATATTTATCCAAATAACATTATCTTAACATAAAGAACATATTAAGGGTTACCTTCCCTTAATAAAAATATCACCTTGTCATTAAATAATTTCCCTAGTCCATCAGGAACATTCAACATAAACTTGTAAATACTAAGTGAAAAACATAAGTAGAACAATCCTTGTATACTTCATCATTCATAATTTGTTGAAACCAAATACATAAAAAAATTATTACTTCATCCTTAATACATTAAAAACTATACCTAATCCTATTACATAATACCTCTTTAATTTTACATTTCATCTATATTTTCTTCATCATCAGTAATGTAACCATTATTTGCACCACCTTGATAATTTTTTTCAAGAGATTTCTTCTTGGGACATTGAGTTTCATAATGACCATTTATTCTACACATAAAACACTTAAAATTCAATGATGACTTAGGGAGGCCAATATTCCAATCCATTTCATAAACTGAACTCTTTATATTTCCCTTGCATTCACTTGATTTGTATTCTTATTTTCCATAGTCAAAACATCTTCTTTTTCCTCTAAGATATTCGTTTAGGTGATGCTTTCCACACTCTTAAAACAAAGTAAACTGAATCTTCTTTCCTCCATGGTATCCATTACCTGAACTCTCAGCGAACTCCTTATTTATCTTCCTTGGTGAGTTTGAGAGTTAGTTAAGGTACATGTTGTTAATCATGTTCCTTAAAAACTGATTAGGCATGATAATAATATCTTTCACTCCAATGATCATCCCACTTGACTGCTCATCAAAAAATTATCCATCACATTCAATATTAATTTAGTTCCTTTTATTTACTACCATTTAATAAAACCATAAGTATAGTGTGATCATTACTTATCATATTGGAAAACCACATAGTCATGAAAATATTTACTTTTGGTATTTCTAAATCCTAACACCTTCCTTAATATACAAAACCCTAGGTTCATCCTAGGTTATTTATAGGAAAATTATATCTAAATATTTCATGATGGTTCATGAAGAGTTTGTAAATTTCCTAATCATATCCCCCAGGAGTGTCAAACTAGGTGTGAAACAAGGCCCATTATCGTGTACCAGATTATCTCAATTCATGTATAAAACATCTTGTTGGAATTTTTACCCCTAGGTACATTTATTCCAGAGCCACATCCACTTGTAGTATCCAAAAAGGGATATATTTCTATGAAACCACACACTCTACCATTTACCAACATTCCATGAAATCTCCCTAAAGGTTAACTCATCCTTATACTTATCCTTAGAGACATCCCTAGACATGTCCTTATAAATATACCTATGGATCACACTAAAGTCTTATCATCCTAGTTTCCAAAGGTTGACTAAAACTTTCCTTTGATACCAACTATAGAGACTCATGATTTACATACATGGATGTTACATCATTTTAGATGAATATTCGGTAAGTTATAATAATACATACTCGAGGACTGTAATATTTTAGTGTCTTTGGAAACTTGGAAACAAATCTTCTATCCTGGTGAAATATATTCAACATCTCCCATAAAGATATCCACATTTATTAATTCTACCTAAGACCATTCTTAATAACCTAGGTAAATGAAACATAAGAAAGGGGTGATCTCAAATGATCAGTAATGGTAAACAAGGGAGATATGTAAGCATAATCATGATCATAAGGGTATGAAAACATGATAATGAAAATATAAGATCATACCATTCATATCAAAGATCATATACATGAATCATGGCATTCATAATGGAAGTTCATAATAAATGAATCATAATGAAATAAAGAACATAAGCCATAAAATAATAACATAGGAATAAAACATGGACTTTTGGAAGACACATAAGAATATAATATGATTTCTATAATAGCCAAGGAATAACTGCCAATACCATCTTGGTAGTATGGGTTCACTCCCCATACTATCTTGGTAGTCATGGTTCACTCTCATGACCATCTTAGTAGCATGAGTTCACTCCTCATACCATCTTGGTAGTCATGGTTCACTTTCAGGGCCATATTAGTAGTCAAGGTTCATTACCAAGACCATCTTAGTCTATTTCATGAGATATAAATTTGTACTCAATGCAATAGAGGGAGATATTGGTCTCAATCATCTCATAATGAAATCATACATACATGTGCCACAAAATCATAAGCAATCATATCTTAACCCATGAAATGAAATGGGTATCGTAAACATGTAATCATATCATAACCTATGGAAAAATATATAGGTTTCATAAACATTTCATCAAAATCATAACATGTAAAAGAGAAATGGATTTCATAAACATATAACCTATGAAATAGAAATAGGTTTCATAAAGGACATGACATTAAGCATAACCCATTCATATAAAGAATATGAATGGAACCTTTAAATAATTTATAGTAGATTTATGATATCATATATATCATATATATTCACTAAAAACATCCTTAATACAATCCATCTAGTGTATGAATGAATCATATCGCTTTGAGGGGGCGGTAGTCCACACTTTCTCAAACGAAATTATCATATTTACATATGATGGAAAGCATAAAGGTATGTTCCAAATAAAATTACATAAGAACAAATAAATTATAAATATAAAATATATCATATATAAATATAGTTTCCATCATAATGTCCAACATGATAGGTTGTAATGGAAAAATGAACAATCATCATTTCGTGATGTAGTAGTTCGTCCTACATAGAAACAGTATGTTCATTACCCATTAGATGGAGGTGTGTATGAGTGTAGTTCAAAAAATTTATAGAAAAACATCATAATATATTTAGGATACTGTTTTATTTATATAATCATAGAATAAAGAGAGTTTTATGGGTGGATAATGAAAATAAAATAAAGGACTTGAGAGAAGATGTTACCTCTTAATCAGGTACCTCCTTTTGGTTTGTGCCAAAAGGCTTCCTTGGATTGCCTTCTGACCAATGGAAGGCTTATAGAAGGAAGGAAGGATTTATGGGAAGTTTATTAAGCAGGTATTGTCCGAACATAAGAGGTTTGGGAGGTGTGAGGAAGTGGTATATGTGGTGGATTTTTATAGGGAAGGAAAAGGACATGCTTGGAATTTTTTAGAAACAAGTTAGGTGTACACATCTTCTTACCTAAAAAAAGTCATACCAAACCGAAAAACACAATAATGGAAGGTTTATGGACGAAATATGGAAATAAAATGGTTTTTTTAAAGTGCATAGATCATTTGGGCCCTTAATTTTAAGGTTTAGTCCCTAATTAAGCTTAATTTGGCCTTAATTTCTATAATTAATTTTAATCACTTTTACTAATAATTTTGGTAAAAATTAACTTGGAATTATTAGAATCTAAATATTATACTGAATATGATGATTTATTTCAGTTTTTCAAAATTCAAATCACATAAGCGGAAAAATTAATATTAATGCTAATCCCATAGGCGGGACGAAATAACGGGTTTTTAAGGTAGAAAAATGTTCAAAAGTTTGTTAAGATTTTGTATTCAATTTCAAAGTAAAATTGATTCTAATGAATTAAATTGTATCAATATATGTAATATTTATCTAATATTTCCTTAAAACAAATTTATAAAATTATTTAACATTAATAATTAATTAAACAAAAAAGCAGTTTTTAACTAAAAAGTAGTATTTTTTACTATTCATAAAAAAATGAAGTTTCTTAGAAAAATCCCAAAAATTCACCCTAGGATAATTTCAATGTTATGAATTAAAAAATGAATTTTATTTTATTAAATTAAATTTATAAATGTTTCTAAAATTAATTTTATTATTTAAAGTGGTTCATTCAAGAAAATGGTATTTTTAACATAAAAAGACTTTACCAAAAATTATAACTTTCATTATCAATATTTATTATTTATATAAAAAAATTATAAAAATTATTTAAAATGTAGTTATTACTATTACTATAACTAATTTTAATAGATAGGTTATAATTATCTCATTTAAACAAATATATAAAAAATACATTTCTTAGAAACTCAGTGTTGTGTGCATCGTATGCCAAGTCGGTGTTGCGTGTAATGTTTTCCAAGTCGTACGCCAAGTCGATGTTGCGTGTAATGTATGCCAAGTTGGTTCCATGTGAAAGGAATGTTTGAATTAGTTCATTGCTATACATGAATGAAAAGTTAATTTATTAGGTTAAAAAATCTTTGTGGCCATAATAATATTTCCTTTTATATTCAATCAGTTTTTATATTCATTTATAATTAATTAGTAACCTGTGAATTCATATTATATTGTGTAAACCATATATTTTCATTAATTAGTAAATACTATTCATAACCACTAATTTAAAACCAAGGTTTTATCTTATTATATTAAATAATCAAATTTTAATAATATATTATTGTTTGGTAAACCTTGGTCTTGCGTGTTACGCAAGTCATCAAGAAAAGTCATTATTGCATATAACACAAGCTAACCTTGGTGTTCTGTTTAGATAAAGACAAAGTTTTTGTTGTGTGTATAGTACGAAATCCAAATATAGTGATTTAATATAAAATACACTATCTTCAGTGTTTCGTTAAATGCAAAATATCAAAAATGATAAATTAATTCAGAAAAAAATCATAAAATCTTGAGGTGTTACAAGTATGCTGAAATACCCTACAGACTCATGAGGTAAAATGTGTCTCCTGATCCTAGGTAATGGAAATCATAAATTCATGCAACTGCAGCACTTCATCCATGCACCTCTTATCCAAGGAGTCCACTGTACCTGACTCCTTGATCGCTAAGAAGTGGTTCGATTTCATCAAATGATCCATGATCACCCAGATAGCATCACAACCTCCCTAAGCTTTGGGTAAACCTGTGAAGAAATCCATCTATATTTCATCCCATTTGCACTTGGTAACATCCAAGGTATGCAACAAACTACTAGGAACACAATGACTTACCTTTAATTATTGGAAAACCAAACACTTTGCCACATACTCCACCATTTCTCATTTCATTCTAGGCCACCAAAACTATGTCCTCAAGACATGGTACATTTTGGAAACTCATAGGTGTATTAGAAAAGGTGAGTTATGAAACTCATGAAGGAATCCATCATGCATCGCTGCCAGAATGAACAACCTTCCACGAAACAACATCTGGTTTCGACCATCCTCTGACCATCCCTTTGAGACATCACCATAGCCAACACGATCATGCATCACCTCTACCTCTGAGTCTCCCCACAGAGACTCCTCCACCTACTACATTAGAGAAGACTACACCATAATTTGAAAAAAAATATCCTCTACCACTGTCCACTCTTACATCTAAGTGAAAGGATTACAACTCCTCCAATGCTCTCCAAGCATCTACAGACTCCCAAACAACCTCCTTTTGTGACATTCTGCTCAATGCATCAGCCAATACATTCCCCTTTCATAAGGTGTAGGGGATCTAAAAATCATAGTCCTAAAGAAACACCATCCACCTCTATTTCCTTAAGTTCATATTATGTTGGGAAAAGATATACCTCAAACTCTTCTGATCTGTGAAGGCCAAAAAGTGCTCCCCAATGAGGTAATGTCACCACAACTTTAGTGAAAACACAACCACCACTAGCTCTAGATCATAGGTGGCATAGTTACACTTGTGGGGATATAAATTCATTGATCCATAAGAGATCATTTCCCACTATTTCATCAACACATATCACAAGCCTAGATAGGAAGCATCACAAAACACTTCAAACATCACCCCTTCCTCCGGCAGCTGAATCACTAGAGCACTAACCAACTTCTTCTTTTAGGAAACTGAAAAATACATGGTACTGATCACTCCAAACAAAATCTTGGTCCTTCCTGGTCAAATCTTTCAATGGGGCTACAACTTGAGAGAAATTAGGCATAAACCTCCAATAATAGCCTTTAAGACCAAGAAAACTATGAACCTATGCCACATTCTTGGTTGATTCCCAAGAAACAACTGCTTAAAACTTCCATAGGTCTACTTACACACCCTGATAAGACACCACATGCCTAAGTAAATTAACCTCTCATGCATAGAACTTACACTTGGACAACTCTCCATAGAGCTGGTAGCATTAAAGAACATACAAGACAATTCTGAGATGCTTTGCATGCTCCTCTTCTGGCTTCAAGTAGATTAATATATCATCAATGAATATGATGATGAATTGATCTAGGAACTCATGTAAAAATGTGTTCATAAGCCCCATGAATACAACTGGTGCATTTGTAACACCGAATGGCATCACTACAAAATCAAAGTTCCCATACCTATATCTGAAGGTATTCTTAGAGATATCACCCTCCTTCACCCTCAACTAGTGATATCCAAACCACAGGTCAATCTTAGAAAACCAACTCACCCCTCTTAGTTGGTTGAAAATATTTTCTATCCTCGAAAGAGGGTAATGATTTTTTATTGTCACCTGATTCAACCTCTATTAGTCTATACGCAACCTCATACTACCATCCACCTTCTTGGCGAACAACACTGGATCACCCCACAATGACACACTGAGCTGAATAAAACCCTTCTACATTAGATCATCTATTTTCATCCTCAAATTCCATAACTCATAAGGTATTATTAAACAAGAAGCCATCGAAATTGAAGAAGCACTAGGCTATAATTCTATCCCAAACTCAACATCACATTGAGGGGGTAGCATAAAAACCTCCTTGAGAAAAACATCCAAGAACTCCCCAATGAACTTGGGAACCTCTACCATCTCATAATCCACTAATTCTACTAGCAAATCATCCAAAAAGGAAATAAGGGTATCCATACGCTAACTTCCCACCCGACAACCCCACTTGCCAACAAAAACCACACGTTGGATATCAATATCTAAAAACGCAACTCTCCTCTAGAAGAAGTTGAAAACAACATGTACATAATAAAACCGATAGATTCTAATGATGACATCGTATGGATGCATCTATAGAAAGAAAATATTTTCATAGGATTGATGTGGTACCATCATCAGTCTAAACTCTCAGTACACAACAAATAAACCAGTCTGGCCTACGACTGGCATAGTCAACACCAAGGGATGAGAAGCCTCTCTACGTATAGTCACATAGAATGGGATAGAGTGGGTGAAGCAAAGGAGTGTGAATCTCCTGAATAAAAAAAGGCAAAAAAAAAGAGTGCTAAACAAACAGATCGTAACTCTAACGATCTCTGGACCCTCTGGAACTATTGCCACCACTGAATGAAACTGACCACACCCAACTCCTCTACCTATCTACTGGTGACCACCTCCATGGCCATGCTTGGGTCACGGTCCCTAAACATGAGGAACATCCTGAGGTTGACCTCTACCTACTCTATCTCCCCTCAGCGAATCAAAATCTTGTTACCCCTGTTGTTGAAATGGTCTCACTGAGAACTTTTGTTGAGGATGGAATTGAATTGATCCACCTCCACCAAACTGAGATTGGAAAACCACTGGTCACTAGCTCTAGTGATGGCTATGAACCCCACAACCAAAACACACTAGCACAAAGCTCCCAAGAAAATCACAGAAACAACTAGCACCAGAAGGCTGAAAAGGAAGCTACTAAGGTTGACTCCCTATCAGTTGAAACCTATAAGGTCCTAGTACCTATGACCTACCACTGGAAATACTAATCCTTGGGGAACCCTACTAGTTCCCCTCCCATGGAAAACCTCCTCGCGAGTGCATCTGCTTGATCACCTCTTACTTATTATGAACCTCCAGATACATCGACAATGTAAAAGGAGTAATTTCATACTGGATAGAAGGATGGAGTGCCTCCTTAAGACATCTCGCATGAGAATCCTTATCTAGAAAAAAGATATGGGTAAAAACGAAGAAGTTCCTTGAACTTGATCCTCAGCTCCCACACTGACATCATCCCCTACCGAAGAGAAAGAAGATCCTACCTTTTTACTACATTTATGGTCGGTGGAAGGAACTCTGCTCGGAACCGCTTTTGGAATTCAACCCACAAAACATCTTCCTCCTCCCACTCTCCCAGATATAGTGTCCACCACTAACATGAACCTCCCCACATCTGAATGACTACCGAAGAGGCCTAGTACTCCTTCAGGGCCCAGATCAAACTAAAAGTGATCTCGAGCTCCTCCAGCCAACTCTTTGTCTCCATGTCTGAAACACTGCCCTCATACTTCCCTAAATCCTGCCACTATAAAGTTTGTAATGTCATATTCCACTGATCATCCTCCTCAATCGGATCAACCCTACAGAGGTAGACTAGATTAGCCTACTGAACCTCAACTGTCTAATCCACGTGATCATGATGAAAAGGATCCATATCTTGAAAGGTAAACAAGGATTTCCTAATCCCAAGTGGGATGGAATTTTGTTACGATTTATTTTAATTCATTTAATTCATTTTGTTATCCAATTTTATTATCCCAAAACAACCCAATTAAAACAAGAACACAAGTCATTATGATGCACGTATATTTCCTAGGTATCTACCCTACAAGTGGGTCCATCTCACTTGGTCATTTGATAAGCTCAAAGTCTATGCACTGGATTATGGGGGGCCCTAAAATCTCATGTCCTAACTGGTCTCCCTGGACTATGTCACACACCAAGGTCAATTGGAACTATTTCCATACCACCCCACGAAACCTCACTTGTGCCTAACTCCAAACTCTATTATATCCCTCAACTAGAGCTCTAATACCACTATGTCATGACCCCATCCCTCCAAAGATACCCCTCCTAATCTGGAAATGAAGAAAGGGAGATAATAACCCCTGAGTCCCACCTACAGTAGGCCCCGGGTTGGTGACTAGAACCAAGGGTGTATAAATATCACAATATGGGATTCATTATACTTTATAATAAACAAGGTTTGGAGATAGAATGAATCATCCACAAACAAATCCAAGACATGATATAAAAGATAAACCCAAACCATCCTACATGCATGCACAAAATAAAACTGATACAAGTGAAATAAAGTCTCCAAAGTAAATACCCAAAAGTAAAGCTAAAGCAATGACATGACAACCGTTAAGGATATGAGATAGTAGGGTCTATAAAGGTCCATGAAAACCTCCTGGAAACCTAAAAATAGTTTCATATATATAGGGTGATCATATAAGTATACTCAGTAGGAAAACCAAAGTCTATCGTGCACATGTTAAAGAAGCATACTAATGCACCTATTAGAAAACGACATAACCAAACAGCACCTAAAAAGTTATACTAACCATCCCAACCTCACCAAGTCATGATAAAAAAATAACATAATCCAAGTAATGTAATATAATAGGAATCACATCAATGATAGGGTACCTCGCACCACTTTCCCACTGATTAGTTTCTCTCACCCAAACAGAAAACGTTCTAATTCTCTCACCTCTTCTGAATATACCACATCACATCCTACATTCACACACCTATTCCTCACAAAAAAACCTGCCCACACACACCTGGGCCTCACAACACATCCCTCTCACACACACCTAGGCCTCACAACACATCACGTCTCATCCTAAAGACACATGGGACATCACATCACAACTCATCCCAAAGACACCTAGAATATAACATCACAACTCATCCCAAAGACACCAGGGATATCATATCACAACCACCATCTAATGCACTAAAATAACTCCATCCATCATAGACTATGCAATACCTACCTCTCTTTGAAGAGGGAGTAGGGAAGAGCAGGTGGTCATCCACCCATCCTCCCATCGGGATGTTGGGAAAGACACCCCCTCATGACTATGTGGGTGTTCTACACATAGTACTCAATGTGGGTGGGGTGCATATATATATTAGGTGTTTGGGGTTAAAATTACATTAAATACACACACACACCACACACATAGGCCAGAAAACACACACACCACACACATAGGCCAGAAAATCATACCATATCCCCCCCCAAGGGATATCCCACCCATAAAACCTTATTTATTTAGTAAATGGATCGAAGGCCCAGTGGGAATGAACCCCATTACATAACCTAAAGGCCTAGTCCAGCATCATGCCTGCATCATACTGCCTACATCACCAGGCCAGCGTCATGCCTGTGTCACCACCTGCCTGTGCCATGCGTCATGCTTGCATCTCCACCTGCCAGCGGAAATTCTCTCCCACCCAGATTTGAACCTAGCTATGATGCAGGATTACAGGGATCCTTTACCACTTAGTTAATCCCCCAACTACAATGTGGTTTGTGTATATAAATCACAAGGAAAATATGAGTATATATATACTATCAAACACTTAAGCTCAACCTATGGGTTCTCAAACAAACAACCAACTCACAACACTGTCACCTTTGCTACCACCTCTAAATGAATTTATTAGTATCTGTCACAGTCATTTCAAAAGGTAAAGAGACCTAATAATCTAATACATCTTCACATTTCCTCAATGTTTAACACCCATTCATTTCATTATTTAGCATCAACCACCTTTAATCACATAAACCATCATTAAATTATTTATTAATAATTCTCATCCCATTAACCAAACCAACCCATGTCATTTCAAACATTATTAAACAATTATTTATTCCATCACTACTCAGGCATCTGGCATAACACAACCACATTCCACAAATAGCTCAACATACCATCACCTTGCTGCCCCAAAATCACGACCAAACAAACTATCATCCCCACATGCCCTAACCACACATCGTCGTCCCACAAGAACAGCCACACAACCACATATCTCCCCACATCCCAAAATCACGGCCACACATCACATCACACCAAGATCATTTTTACAAATTTACAAAGGGGATTTTATCACATTCCACTTTATTTTATAGGTTTTATCACACAAACCAAAATCCTTGGGAAACCATTTCATTAGCCAAGTATAATTAATTAACCAATTTTCATTTAGGGTGATATCACAACCATCACAACCAAAGAAGCAATCACAATAGATATATCCAGTGCAAACAAAGCCCCCAACAACCATAATTTTTAATGGGGCATCAAACCCAAAAAATCCACAATATCACAAATAATATCAAAGCTATAAGAACATGTGAACCAAACCCCATTTACCCTATTTCAATTCAATTAAAAAATTATTTATCTTTGATTAAGCCATCACAACCATAATCCATTGATAATAAAAGTAAACCCCTCCTGTATGATACACAATAAAGAGAAACGAGGGAATCCCTACCTCAAAGAAGATTTTCAACTCATTATACACTACATGGCAAAGAAGAAACCACCATTGAACAAGAAACTTGTTGATCAACCTACACCGCACCAAAGGGTGGTCAAAATGAAACCGAAACACACCCCAAACCAAAGAAACACCACTGCAACAAATTCCCAAGAGAATAATGGAAGAAAATGGATGAGAAAGAGATGAGAAATTACCATGGATTGAAGATGGGAAGGATAGAATCAATCCCCATCAAAAGTAATCTCAAACGCTCAAGGAAGGCGTCATTGGATCATCCAAAATTAGAGAGAGATAGAGGGGTGCTTTCGTAGCATTTGAAAAACAACCCGAGTAGTTGAAACCTTTAAAATTGTATAGCATTAGGGAATTACATGATGTGTGATCCCCTTTCATGTCGTGTAATACCAAGATTCAAGGTTTTGCTGAAAAATGCATCTCCTTTTTATTATTTAACCTAAAAGTTCACACATTGTGAACCATGCCTCGAAAGGTCATGAAACCAACTTTCATGTCGTGTAATACACTTACACAATGTGTATTTCCTGCAGCAGTTCTACTGCACCTCCAACTTCCACCGAAAACTCTCGAAACCACCCCCAAATGCCTCCAACACTAAAAACCGAAAAATTAATGAACTGGGAGGGCATATACTATTATAGGTACCCTATTGTGAAGTCAGGACACAAGTCCTTGACCACTAGAGTGAAAAATTACTCTTGGGGAGGGCATGAATTCTTTATCTTCTATCCTAGAGGCACCCTCTTGCGATATTAAGGCATGAGTCCTCGATTATTAGAGTGGCACCCTCCAGTTGGGCTAGGCATGAGTCCTCTACCAACCAATAGAGTAGAACTCTCCAGCTGGGTTAAGCATGAGTTCTCTACCGATTATTTGAGTGACACTCTCCTGCATAGACATGGCATGAGTCCTCAACCATTAAAGTGGCACCCTCCTACTGGGCAAGACATGAGTCTTTTATTGACGACTTGAGTGGAACCCTCCTATTATATCAGGGAATGAGTTCTCTATCTATAGATTTTTACCCCTCGATTGTGCGACATAGTGGTGAGGTGTGGATTGACTTGGTTGTTTTTTCTAGGTAGATGCACGAGATGTTGGGAATCATTGATGGACTTCTAGAACTGATGAAACTCCTTTATTGGGATAAGATGTGAGATGGATATCCTTTTTCTTTATCATTTGAGATTATTTTAATGAGAATGTGTGTGTGTGTGTGTGTTTTTGTATCCATGTCATTGGATTTTTTTATTCTATTACTTTAGGTTGAGCTATATTTCTATTCTTATCATGTCACTTACTATTCCCCTTTCATATTTTGAGGTGCCCTACTGGGTATGTATATACTCACCCCTGCATGGGCTTTACCCACACATGTTCTATCTTATACAGATGATGAACAGATCGGTGGTGACTATAGAGGAGCATAGGGATACATGGTGCATTGGACCGCATACAGTGGTCAGAGCTTGGAGATCAAGAGTTGGACTCTCTTAGAATTTTAATTTTCTAGTTTTTTTAGGTTGGGAACACTACTACAAAATAGGCATTTAACAGCGCCGGTATTTAACAGTGCTAGAAAAAAGCGTTGATAAATGGAATCCTTATCAGCGCTAGAGAAAGAACTGATAAATTTAACCCTTTATCAGTGCTTTATTTTTAGCATTGATAAATGGTACCTTTATCAGTGCTTTATTTTCAATATTGATAAAGGGTTCCCTTTATTAGTTTTGATAAATCATTCTCTTTATTAACGCTTTATTTTTATCACTGATAAAAGGTACTCTTTATTAGCGCTATATTTTTAGCACTCATAAAGAAATCCTTTATCAGCACTTTTTTAGCGCTGATAAAGGTCTGAATAAATAAAATGAAATAAATAAATAAATAAATAATGAGTTTATTAAAAAAATATTACAAATTTTATTAATTAAATAATTATTGATAAAAATGAAAAAATTGATTATATTATATATAAATTATAAATACTAATAAATAGTATGTATTGAATATATAGATATATGAAAAATTAAAACTAAACAAATTAAAATTAAAAAAAAGGTAAATTAGGAAAATTATTAAACATTTTATTAATTAGATGATTATTGATAATGTTAATAATAGTATATATTAAATATATAGACATATATTAATGTATATAAATATGATTTGTATATTACAAAATACTTATGCGCTTTACATTAAATAGTCATATATTTAGTGAATAATGGTTTATAATTAAAATTTAATATGAATTAAAAATATTGACTAATTGCGTAGAGTAATGGACATATGATTGAATGTTGTTTGATTTTTCAATTTAACATAGATCAAATGTGTGTTATATTGATTTCACATATACATAATTAATGCATTTTTATATACAATGCACACACACAAAACTTATCCATTTTTTCAATATTATTAAAGTGTAATTATTTTTAATTTATTCAATTTCACTCATTTTTAACATGCATGCACTTAAAATTAGATATTCATTAATAATGTTAAAAAAATTAAAAAAATATTTATAAATAAGTATATTTATAAATGTACATACTGTATTTATAAATGTACATACTATATTTATAAAATTATATATTTATAATTTTAAATAAATAATATTTTTTTAAAGTATTTGTATAATTATAAATAATTAATTATATATATTTAAATAATTATTAAATTTATAAAAAATTTACTTAAATAATGAGCATGTTTACTATATTTATATTTATATATATTTATTATATATATATATATATAATTATATAAATATATATAATGATGTAGATACTATTTTTTAAAAATATTTATATAATTATAAATAAATAATTATAAAATTATAAATATATTTAAATAATTAATATATTTACAATATTTATATTTATACATATTTATTAAGTAAATATATATATTTACAAATTTTTTATTTATAATTATAATTATAAATCCTTTATCAGTGCTTAAGTAATAAGCACTGATGAAAGAAATCTTTATCAGAGTTAAAAAAGTGCTAATAAATATGCCTTTTATCAGCGCTTATTACTTAAGCGCTGATAAACAAACCCTCTATCAGCGCTTTTTTTAAGCGTTGATAAAAGTTTCCTAGTCTATTTAAAAAAATCTAACCAGTTGGGAACCCGTCGTGATATCAAAATATTTTCATAGAGGCCACCCATTGTCGGTACTCCTCCTCGATGAATCAAAGATCGAATCACACAAACCCACTTGAAACACACAAACCCACTACCTCTAGTTTCTCGAATATTGTTCGGCATCCGGTGTTCACTTGCAGTTAGTATTTATAAAGAAAGCATCGAGATTTGGATATTACTGATTGAAAATTAATTTTTTTTATTATGATAGACCCCCTTTGTATGGGTAAGGGGAACCCAACAGACTTCAAAGACATAAAGACAATCAAGCCCCACAGTCCAAAGTTCCATAGACAAAAACAAACCAATTCAAAACTGCAAAGAAGGACTCCTCCCCAGCATAAAATCATTAAGATGAGCTTCCAACTTCTCATCGATGTTCAGCTAGCAGTCATGTGTGTTTTTCTCCCTTGTTTGTGATATATCTTATTGATGTGTATTATTGCTTTATGCCAACTTCTTTATGGACCTCCCTATAATCTCAAGGATGGGTCAATGTGTATTATATGGCCTCCATGGAATCCTTCAGATGGGTAGATCTGATGTGACGACCTCCCTATAATCCATAGGATGGGTCAGTGTGGTGATATGACATACCAAGATTCTTGAGATGTTTTCAAGTATTTGATATACCATCAATTTTAAATGTAATAATTTTGTAGGTTTCTACATCACTTATTCTAAAAAATAGAATGAAAGTTATCAAATTCTATATATTAGAAATTATTTTTAGGTATTAATCATTTTAGGTCTACATGTATTGATTCCACCCTTAGGAATATCTGATTACTATCCATGTATATGAAATAAATATTTATTTATTAAAATGTTTTATCAATACATTTTTATATATTTTAATTGATTGAATGGGAATTTATTATTCTTGTTTATCATATTTTGGTTTCTTATTACTCCGTAATTGCCTATATTATATTTTCATTTGTTTAGAGGATTTAATAAAGACTTTATGTGTATCAAACAACAGTTATTATTGCAATTTATTTCTTGAGACTCATCCCCCATCTCTTTTATAGACAACTATAATCCTCATCAACTTCATCTCTTGAATATCCATTATTACAATTTTTTACTTGAAATAATCCTTCATCTATTTTATCTCTCTTGTACTACTCTGATCATTAGTCATCCCATGTATGACTACTTCTTAGAGTATTTCAACCAACATAGGTGCATGTCCACAAGTAATGAAGGATTTGTAAAACAACAAAATGAAATGATAAATTTCTGAGAGATGAGTTGGTGAGGATGAGTTGTTTGTAACTTTCACCTTTAAATGAATTCATAGGTTAAAACCTACCATATTAGAGTAATTATTTTCTTAAATTCAATTACCCATTTTTTTCAACATACTGAAATTCTTTGAAATAATCAAATGTTGAGTTTCCCTTTTTAGAATTATCTATAACTTTCATCTTTGATAATGAATATATTATGTGTATTTATTTATTTATTGTAAAAAATAATAATCTTTTATGAATCTAATTGGATGGATATGAATCAAAAATGGATGCACACTAATCATTTAACAAAAGACTATGAATATGGAGTTAAAGAGTTCATCAAGTTTGCAAGAGATCATGCATACGACTCTTCTCAAATCCTCTATTTGTGTTTATGTTGTTGTTATTCCCAAAAAAATAGTTCGAAAGAGTTGGAAGAACATTTTATTTTTCATAGAATAGATCAGAGCTATAAATTTTGGACTAAATATAAGGAAAAACTGAATGTGGACACTGATTGGGATGATATTTCGGTTTATGGATCATTTGATATGAATACCAGTGTAAATGATGATGGAGATTGTATGGAAGAAATGACAATATTAATTGAAGATGACCTTTGTGATTGTCCAAAGTTATTTGAGGATTTAAATAGTTGTGCCAAGAAACCATTGTATATCGGTTCTACTAAATACACAACATTTTCAGTTGTATTGAAGTTATATAATTTGAAAGATAGAAGCAGATAGAGTGACACCAGATTTACAGAACTACTTGGTCTCCTAAATGATATGCTACCACAAGAAAATAAACTACCATTCAGAACATATGATTCTAAACGAATGTTACATTCAATGGGCATGATCTCTAAAAAATCATGCTTGTCCAAATGATTTCATATTGTTTCGTAAGGACCATGAATCACTCATAAAATTCCCTAAGTGTGGTTCATATTGATACAAGAAAAATAAATCAAGTCCTTCGAAATTTGTATGGTACTTTCCTATTATTACATGGTTTAGAATACTATATGGATGTCGGGAAATTGTGAGACAATTGACATGGCATGTTGATGCAAGAATTGAAGATAGGAAACTATGTCATCCAGTAGATTCTCCTTAGTGGAAGAAAATTGATTATGAGTATCCTGAATTTAAAAATGAGATGAGAAACATTCTTCTTGCATTATCTACAGTTGGAATAAATATTTTTGGTTTACAGAGTAGTACTCATAGTACATGGCCCGTCATATTGGTAAATTATAACTTTCCACCATGTTTATGCATGAATCGTAAATACATTATATTGTCTCTACATATATCTAGACCAAATAAACTCGGTAATGATATTGATGTCTATTTGTATCCATTGATCAAAGATATAAAATTGATGTGGGATACAGGTGTCACAATGTATGATGATCATATAAGTAAAGAATTCACATTGAGGGTCATGTTCTATGAAATGATAAATGACTTACCTGCTTATGGAAATTTATCAGGCTATAGCATTAAAGGAATGTTGGGGTATCCCATTTGTGAAAAATTCACATACTCAGTTCGGTTGAAACATTACACGAAGATTGTTTTTTTATGACATCATAAATTTTTACCTAGATGACATAAATACCAATCATGGATGACAACATTCGATTGGAATATCAAACAAGGTAAAACTCCGTCTCCAGTAATGGGAAATCAACTATATAATAAAGTAAAAGATATTGACACTGTTTTTTGTTAACCATTTTTGAAAAACCTTATAAAATTATGTTGTAAGAAGTGATCAATTTTCTTTGAATTATCGTATTGGAATTGTTTGTATGTCATACATTTTCTTGATGTCTTGAATGTAAAAAAATGTATTTTATGGTGTAATTATAATGTTACTAAATATTCCTGGAAAAATGAAAGATGGAATCAAGTCTAGGTTTGACTTGATTGAAATAGGGATAAGGGAAGATTTGGAACCAGTGAAGGGTAAAATGTGGAATTTTCTTGCTCCAGCTGCTTACACTCTATCAAGATAGGAAAAAATTTCAATTTTTCCTTTTCCTTAATAGTGTAAAAGTTCCACAAGGGTATTCATCAAATATCAAGAATTTTGTTTCAATGACTAATTTGAATTTACAAGGAAAAAATCACATGACTGTCATGTTTTGATGCAATAATTAATGCATGTTGTTTTCTATTTCATTCTACCACAAAATGTACGACATACATTAACTAGACTATGCTTCTTTTTTAAATCCATATACAGAAAAATTATAAACCTGGTGAAGTTTCCCATTATGAATAAAGAGGTTGTAGTCATATTATGTGAATTAAATATATTCTTCCCACCATAATTCTTTGATATAATGATCCACCTGATGGTTCACTTGGTTAGAGAGGTTCAAATATGTGGTCTTGTCCATTATAGATGGATATACCCCATTGAATGGTATATGAATATTTTGAAAGGGTATGTCAATAATTGAAGTCATCCATAAGGTTGTATTACAGAATGATATATTATTGAAGAAGCTATTGAATTTTGTATGATTTCCTATCAGATGTTGATAGTGTCACAACCTGACCCAATGGGGCTCGAGCCACGACTCCCCAATCATGCCTCCTTAGGCTAGGGGTTGGCGACCAGTGCTAAGAAGGCTATCACACACAAGGAGGTCTTATCCTAAGGTACATGTACACATGCACCCATAGACGTCTCCATGAAATAGTGCAAAGATATATATATATATAAACTGAAAAGAAATGCATGCATACATATATCACAAACTAGAGTACAATAGAAGTACAAAAAGGGAAAATATAAGGCCCGACCAAAGAAAATAGTAAAAGTGTCCAACCTACTTAGATGGAGGGGATCACTTTTAAAAGCACCGTCAAAAAGCTCCTCAGTCAAGCTCTGGTAAATACCCCGGTTAGACTAGCTCACTAAGCTCCTCTTGTTCCAAGTCCTCCTAGGGCTCCATCAAAAGGCCTATGGTCTGTACAAGACACAAGATGTGCGGTCCAATACCATGTAGGGGTGAGTATAAAGATACTTAGTAGGTTCCCTAAAAACCCCAAAAGAAAATAGAGCAATTGAAAGGCAACAATCTACTTAACCCAGCCATATAGAACCTAAACGAGAGAGAAACACCATCTCAAGACCATCCATAGCTACACATGAATAGTCATCTCAAACCATAGGGTTGTAACATCCAAGATGTGACAAAACCAAAAGGAAAACCCAGAAAGAACACCAGATATACTCGTCTCAGGCACCAATCCTTGGAAGGTTCCGACCTCATCACCAACGACAGATTCTACTCGAGTCTCTAAGGAAACACATAACCAGGATAACATAATCCATGATATTTTTCATCCCAAATGAAACTCATACAATAGGTACACTCCATTGGGTCTCACACCGCCATCCCATATGTCCCATCTGATAGAACATTCTTGTCAGATATCACCACTAAGAACGTCACACTCAAACTCAGTGGAAAAACAAAAATCCTTGGATATGGGGTCACTCCTAGGGTCCACTAGGGAATACTAGAACCCAATATGGTAACTCAAAGATATCTTAAATATGGGATCACTCCTAGGATTTGCTGGGGGATACTACAACCCGATATGATGTTCTACAGATCACATCACTCAGATAGAGGATCATCGCTCGTGTATAGGTGGCCACAACGATGCCAAAAACCCAATCTAGTATAACTCGGGAATTAGGGGATCATATCGATGATACCAAAAACCCTATCGAAACCACATGATGAGTAGGAGATCGTATAACTAAAGATATCGTGACCCTACTATCATTTCCCTCTGCGTAGGGGATCATATACCCAAAGATTCCATAAACCCTACAGAGTTGTCCTGCTAGATAAAATATCGCCTCCTATGTAGAGTTGGTCACAGTGATACCAAGAACCCAATCTATGGAAAAAATGATCTAGAGGATCCCACCCCATCCTCACTGGATAGATAATATAACTCTACCTGAGATTATCCTATCGAGGGGATCTCAATCTTATACTGAGGACGTAATACCAAAAACCCTCATAGTGTAAGGACCAGGGGGACTCACCCAACCCTACCGGTCAAGGAATTACTAATCCAAGAAACCCACACAATATCACCTTCACTTTGTTCCTCCTAGTTAGAATTCATGGCCACCATCACATTCTATGTGGAAAAATACACACGATAGGCTATTTACTTACCCAAAACAGATAACCGATGAAAAGGGAACTTTTCACTACAACAAGACCGAACGGATCATTATGGAGCATGTTCCTTGATCCCAGAACACATCATATAGATCACACCATTTTGATTCTCATGGAAAAACACACGGGATCAACTATTCAATCATCCAAAACGGATACCCGGTGAAAAGGTCACATTTCACCGCAAACGCTCAAACCAGGCCTCGTGGGGCATGCACCTTGGTTTTTGTTTAAGCACTCGAAGTTATTCTTTAAACGTATGAATTAAATTCAGGTTCATAACACCACTAACAATGCATCAATCAGATATTGCATGCAGAAGATACTTCTGATACAAGAATCTCCAAATAATAATAATTATATTATTATTATTATTATTATTATTATTATTGGATGTTTCATGACACCAGGACTCAAGTACAAAATATAAAGTTCTTAAACTAGCCTCAAAAACTCTTACTCAAATCAAGGGTCATGTTTCCACAGACATCACATAAAACGGATGTCCGATTTGAAAGATACAGGGGTTTGAAGTCCCCTCGGCCTGACCCAACCCGTTCTGACTGGACTGGCCCGCTCCAGCTGGTCTGCTTCGCCTGGGTTAGCCCACTCCGGCCATCCATTTTGAAAGATATGGGGGTTTTAAGTCCCCTCATCCCAACATGACCCGTTCCTGCTGGACTGGCCCACTCTAGCCAGTCCACTCCGCCTGGGTCGGCCCAGCACCGCCGCCTTCCGTGGCTAGCCTACCATGCACGGTGGTCCCTTCTGCGGACCACTGGGACCACTTTGGTGCTCCAAAAATTATTTTGAGACCATATTTGGAAACCTTGGGGCTAGATATTCACATACTCAACTTTTATCGAAGATCCATTGGAAAATCAAACAAAAACGATGCATAAATAAGGGGATCAGTATTAAAACATGAAACTACTTACCTCAGGACGAAACACTGAAGCTTCGGGGTCAGATCCGCACTATGAAGCTGTTGTTGTACGATTCAGGAGTGATCTCCATCAAGATATGAGTTTGAAGGCACCTCGTTTCATTAATATAGCCTTCGTGTCATTCATCGGTGAAGAGGAAGATGAGAGGGGTCTACAAGGGGATAAGGGGGAGGGGTTTAATTTTTAATTAAATCCTCTACGATTAATAGCTCGGCTCCCAATACACCTCCGACCCAACACCCGACACTAACAAAATTTATATCATGCCTATGGAAAAAATAAAGTTATGAACTCAAATATGGTCTTATAAACTTTATCTAAGACTCCGTTCAGGAGTTACTCGATCTAAAATCAAAATAAAATAATTTTATTTAATTATTTTATTTACAGTTATGTCCTTGTTAACTTTTTCCATAGAAGGCCTGAGCCCACAAAATTTATACCCCGCCTAGGGTAAACGACATGTTCCGGACCCAATTGTGGCCTTAGTTTTATGATCCAAGCTACTGTTTAAGAGATAACCCATTTTTTATGTGTGCATAGTATAAAAATACTTAATATCTTTATAAAATTTATTCTGGGCACACCGGGCTACTGAATCGCACATCGTCTCAGCGCCTAGTTATAGAAATATATATAGAAGTATTAAAAATTCTTTGAAGGAAAATCCCAAGTTTTTACACCCTCCCCACCTTAAATATTTTTTCCCCTGAAAAGAAAAATGCTAGGCACGAGGGAAAGAAATTGGACTCTCGACTAGGTCTCTCTCGCCAACGAGTTCACCAAAAACCACCAAAAATCCACCAAGGGTTCCCGTGCTGCCAATAATCACACACTCGGGGGAACCACAAGGGCTACCACACCCAAGTCCAGATCATCCCAGATCAACATCGTGCAACTAGGCACATGTCTCCTCGTCTGTGACAGGTGGGAAACACTAGGGGCCTAGTCTCCTACAATCGTAGGGTTTATCAGTATGCCACCTCATTAACCTGATGTAGAGACCAACAAACCTACTCCAAACACACAAGTTAAAGGGACTCATCCACCACACCTCGATACTATCTTCTTTGGGAAGCACTGAATCACCCGCATAGTTTTTTATCGCATCTCAAGAATGCATCTTAGTGGGGAAAGTGTCCCTCATTCTTGTGAGTCTGAAGCCACGTAAAACCACACCACGAGCTCCTCAAGCGACTCACATACCAAGATGATGTCGAACATGCGAGGGTATAAACGAAAAAAATAGGGCTACCCAAGCACACACCTTGGGTTTTATGAGGCCCTTCGTGAAAACTTACCAACACACAACCTCACCTCGAACACACAAGTCAGAGGGCCTCATCCACCACACCTCGACACTGTCCTCTTTAAGCAGCACTAATTTTCCCGCACAATTTTAGTCACATCACAAAAATGTGTCTTGGTGGGGGAAGGATCTATATTCCTCATGCATTCAAATCTACGATAAACAACATCGACATAGGGTATTACCGAAACCCAATGTCACTCCGAACAAACCTCGAGAAAACAGCAAAAAGAAAAGCATACCTCCAAACTACTGCAAAAAAGTAGAAAGAACACAGAGTGTACCTCTATCCATCCATGGAGCCTTTGGGTCAATGGACTCTACGACCTATAGTTGTCCCCACCCCTGTCCTCTAGCTATCTGAGTTGGTCACAATGATACTAAGAACCCAATCTAGGGAAATGATAATCTAGAGTATCCCACCCCGGCCTCACCGGAGGGATACTAAAACTCTATATGATCTCATCCTATCGAGGGGATCTCAATCCAGTACTGAGGATGTAATACCGAAAACCCTCATAGTGTAAGGACCAGGGTGACTCGCTCAACTTTTTCGGTCAAGGTGTCGTTGACCCAAGTGACCCACACAACATCGTATGTACTTCATACCTCCTAGGCCCAAACCATGGCCACCATCGCGTTCTACATGGAAAAACACACAGTATAGGCTATTTACTTTCCCAAAATAGATAATTGATGAAAAGGGAACTTTTCACCACAACAAGCCCGAACGGGTCATTGTGAGGTTCATGCCTCGATCCTAGAACACGTCATAAGGATCATATTGTTATGATCTTCATGGAAAAATACACGAGATCGGCTATTCATTCATCCAAAATGGATACCTGGTGAAAAAGTCACATTTCACCGCAAACGCCCAAATCGGGCCTCGTGGGGCCCGCACCTTGATTTTAGTTTAAGCACCCAAATTTATTCTTGAAACTTCCTCATTAAATTTAGGGTTAAAACATTGTTTTTGGCGCGTCAATCAGATGTCAGATACAGGAGATATGTTTGATACAAGAATCTACAAATAATAATAATTATATTATTATTATTATTATTATTATTATTATTGGATGTTTCGTATCACCGAGCCTCGACCCTGGAACATAAAGTTTTCAAAATAGTCTCGAAAGGCCTGCCTCAAAGAAAGGGTTATATTTCTGTAGACGACACATAAAATGGATGTCTGATTTGAAAGATATGAGTGTTTGAAGTCCCCTTGGTCCGACCCGGCCTATTCTGGCTAGACCGGCCCACTCCAACCGGTCCGCTCCACCTAGGTCGGCCCACTTCGGAAGGCCCGAACTGTCTCACCATACTTTTTCCTAGCCGCATGGCCCATCCTGCTACCACATCCCATGGCCCACCTCGCCGATGCACTTCACGCCGCCCAGCGGCCTCCACCACCGCCTACCACAGTCGGACCGCCACGTACCGACAGTCACTTCCACGGTCCACTAGGACCACTTCGTTGCTCCAAAAATTATTTCAAGACCAGATCTAGAAACCTCAGGACTAGATCTTCACAGACTCAAGCTTTTCTAGAAGATCCATTGAATATTCAAACAAAAATAATGCATAAACAAGGGGATCATGATTAAAACACGAAACCACCTACCTCAGGATGAAACACCGAAGCTTTGTGGTTAGATCTGTGCTCTGAAGCTATTGTTGCACGATCCAGGAGGGATCGTCATCAAGATTCGAGTCGGATGGCACCTCATTTCATCGATCTAGGCTTCAGGTCATTCGTTGGTGAAGAGGAAGAGGGTAGGGGATGCTACCTCCTGCGTGCGCAGAAGGGGGAGGATTTAATTTTTAATTAAATCCTCTCTGATTAACAGCTTGGCTCCCGATACACCTCCGACCCGAAACCCAACTGTGAAAAATTTTATGTCACACCTAGGGAAATCATGACATTCTGAAGTCAACTGCAGTCTCAGAAATTTGATCTGAGACTCTATTCAGGAGTTACTCGATCCGACATCAAAATAAAATAATTTTATTTAATTATTTTATTTACAGTTACGTACTCGATTACTTTTCCACAGAAGGTCTGAGCCCACAAAAGTTATACCCCACCTAGGGTAAACAACACGTTCTAGACCCAACTGTGGCCTTTATTTTCTGATCTGAGCTACCGTTAAAGAGATAACATGTTTGCTCCACATGCATAGTATAAAAATACTTAATATCTTTATAAAATTTATTTTGGGCACACCAGGCCATGAAATCGTATGCCTTCTCAGCACCTAGATTTAGAAATATATGGAGAAATATTCCAAATTATTTCAAGGAAAATCCCAAGTCACTAGAGACAGCATCGGTCTTCCAAATTCTCATCACAAAAAATGCCATATGGGTGAATGAATTTCCAGAAGAGATGTTGTTACAAATTACCTTGACAGAGCGGGAGCAAGCACACCTTTAAATTTTCATAATAGTGAAGATATTTATCCATACATTAAATCTCACAAATAAATTATTAGAGATTTAAATACATAAAGGGTTGAAGTATGGATATCAAATACACATAATCAACAGTTTATAGGATGGTTCTGAGATCAAATTTATAAAGAGTTATCTGAAAATCTGAATTCAATTACTAAACAAATTCAATGGATAGCAAGAGGATCAAATGAAAATGTTATATCTTACACTGGTTTTATAATCAATGTTTATAAATTCTTTAGAAAATAACATGATGAATGTAGTACGATGTAAAATAGTGGTGTTACTCTTGTGGCTAAAGCGATGCACATATATGGTTCCAGGGATAGAAATCCAATTTATGCAAATATGCCATATTTTAGAATTATCAAATAGATATACGAGTTTGATTATAAAACATTTTAAGTTCCAATTTTCTATTACAAATGGGTTGAAAATATCATTGCAATGAAAGTTAATGAAATGGGCTTCCTGAATGTGAATTTCAGAGTGGAAGGGGAAAAGGACGAGTTGTTCATAATGGCATCACAAGCAGTGCAAGTATTTTATGTCTCTGATCCAACAAACAAGAATTAGTCAATTTTCCTACTGATGATTAAAAAAATGTTAGTTCAGATAAAAATTCAATTGAGCACAACCCTTTTATTGGGATATCACAATCACATCATGTCGGTCATAATGTAGACAATGTATTTTATATTAGAGGGGACCACAAAGAGGGGATTTGGATTATAGATAGAGGAACCAAATCCCTGAAACCTTTAAAAAAGAAAGAGAGTTCAGTGAGAAGGTAAAAAAACTTAATATACTATGTTTTTTCCTCATAATATTATATGTTCTCTACTGCATTAACATACTCTAAATTAAATGTTTGACTACTCATGAAACCAATTTCTTATGCACATAATGATGTTACCAATCTCTCAGAAGAACAAACTATAATGAAGGAAACCCTTTAGAAATATTTAAAGATAATGTTATGATATAATTTATTTATTTTACCAAAAAATTATATAATGGAACATTGATTTAATTTTCATTATTCCTTTCATAGTTTTCTTATTTTAGAAGATTCTTGTTCATATGTCATGCTTTTGTAGGATGAGAAATGACGTTGTATCTGATCAATCATAGAGGTAATCTTGATGTCTACACAGTAAAATCATTGTCCATAGAATTAATGTATTGCTTCCTATTTATGTTTAATTTATTTATTTTTAGTATTACTCACATAATAATTGTTTTTTATATAGGTGTAATTTTTTGTTCGAGTTGGGGTGGTGTGTTCATATTTCATGTCTTTCTATACCAAAACTTCCAAAAACTTCTTCTCCCTCAAAACCTTTCCACCCATAAAGTGTTGCATTTATCACTTTCCTTTAAGTTCCCTTCACTGCCTTTGCAAGAAGAGAAACAATGCTACCTCTACTCAATCACAGAGGTAATCTTGATGTTTATAAAGTAAAATCATTGTCCATAGAATTAATGTATTTTTCCATATTTATGTTTAATTTATTTCTTTTTATTAGTATTACTCACATAATAATTGTTTTCTTATACAGGTGGATTCTTTTGTTTGAGTCGGGGTGATATGTCTATCTTTTATACCTTTATGCATCAAATCTTCCACACACTTCTTCTCCCTCAAAACCTTTCACCCCTGAAATTTTGACATTTATCAATTTTCCTTCAAGTTCCCTCCACTACTCAATCTCAAAGGTAATATTGATGTTTCCACAGTAAAATAATTATCTATAGAATTAATGTATTATTTCATATTTATGTTTAATTTATTTCATTTTAGTATTACTCATATAATAAATGTTTTCTTATATAAGTGAATTCTTTTGTTCGAGCAGGGGTGGTTTATTTGAAGATGCTCATGCAATGTTGACAGTTCGATAAAAAAACTAAATGTATATCATGGTAAAATTGATAGTTAGGATTGTTTTTTAGACTTTTTGATGTGTAAGAATCAGATGCACCTCAAATTGACACACGTTGTGACCGGTATGACTCTAAGTACTCTTTTTATTTAAAATTGACATTAATTTTAGTAAAATAGACAACTGGCATACTCAAAATTGAGAAAACATATTCATATTTTTTTGATACTTTAATACAACGATTCATAAGTCATTTTTGACATATAGGAATCAATTGCACCTCAATCCGATATGTGATGTGCCCGTTATGACTCAATGTGTCTGTTATCAGTTTAAAATCAATATTTTAGTTCAAAAAGTCTCACTCACTAAAAACTAATAAAATGTGCTCATATATTATTAATAATTTAGGAAAATGATTCATAAGTCATTTTTGATGTGTAGGAATCAGTTTCACGTCAAACCGATACACAATGTGATCAGAATGAGTCAAAGTGTAAGTTTCTAGTTTAAAATGACATTTTAGTAAAAAAGACAATTGATGTACTCAAAACTAAGAAAACACATTTGGATTATTTTGATACTTTAAGAAAATTATCCATAAGTCATTTGAGACATACAGGAATCATCCACACCTCAATCAGACCCATGGTGTGACTGGTATGATGCAAAGTGCTAATTTTTATTTAAAATTGGCATCAATTTTAGTAAAATGGACAACTGACCTACTCAAAACCAAGAAAAAACATTCAGATTGTTTTAATACTTTATGAAAATGATTCATAATTAATTTTTTACATGTAGGGATCAGACGCACCTCAATCCAATACATGATGTGCCTGGTATGATTGAAAATGTATGTTATCAGTTTAAAATCGACATTTTAGTTCAAAAAGTGTCACTCACTGAAAACTGATCAAATGTGCTCGTATTTTTTTGATAATTCAGGATAATGATTTGTAATTCATTTTTTATGTGTAGGGATTAGTGTCGTATCAAACCGATACATGATGTGATCGGAATGAGTCGAAACTTCGTGTTTCCAGTTTAAAATAACATTTTAGTAAAAAAAATTGACGTACTCAAACCCAAGAAAACGTATTTGGATTATTTTGATACTTTAGGAGAAAGATAAATTAGTTATTTGAAATGTGTAGGAATCAATCTCAGATCAATCTGACCCACGGTGTGACCAGTATGACTCAATGGGCGTATTTTTATTTAAAATTGACATCAATTTTAGTAAAATGGACAACTGACTTGCTCAAAACTGAGCAAACGCATTCGGATTGTTTTGATACTTTACAAAAATGATACATAAGTCACTTTTGATGTGTAGGTATCTAAAACATGATGTTTCTGGTATGATTGAAAGTGTCTGTTATCAGTTTAAAATCAATATTTTGGTTCAAAAAGTGTCACTCGCTAAAACCGATCAAAACAGGCTCGGATTTTCTTGATAATTTAGAACAATGATTCATAAGTTATTTTTAACATATAGGAATCAGTGTCACATCAAACCAATGCACTATGTTATCGTAATGAGTAAAAAGTGTGTGTTTCCAGTTTAAAATGACATTTTAGTAAAAAAGACAACTGACAAACTCAAAACTGAGAAAACGTATTTGGATTATTTTGATACTTTAGGAAAACAATCCATAAGTCATTTGAGACGTGAAGAAATTAGTTGCACCTCAATCTAACCCACAATGTAACCAGTATGACCCAAAATGCATATTTTTATTTAAAATTGACATAAATTTTAGTAAAATGGGCAACTCACCTACTCAAAACTGTACAAACGTAATCATATTATTTTGATATTTTACGACAACGATCCATAAGTCATTTGTGATATATAGAAATCATCCTCATCTCAATCTGATACATGATGTGCTTGATATGACTTAAAGTGTATGTTATCAGTTTAAAAACAACATTTTAGTTCAAGAAGTGTCATTTACTGAAAACCAATCAAACACACTTGTATTTTCTTGATAATTTAGAACAACGATTCATAATTCATTTATGACGTGTAGGAATCAATTTCATGTCAAATCGATATAGGATGTGATCAGAATGATTCAAAAGTATGTGTTTCCAGTTTAAAATGATATTTTAGTAAAAAAGACAACTGATGTACTCAAAACCGAGAAAACACATTTAGATTGTTTTGATACTTCATGACAATGATCCACAAGTCATTTGAGATGTGTTGGAATCAGTCGCATCTCAATTCAACGCACGATGTGATCGGTATGACTCCAAGTGCGTCTTTTTATTTAAAATTGACATCAAATTTAGTAAAATTAACACTTTCTATTAATTTATTTCTTTATATTATTACTAACATAAGAATTGTTTTCTTATACAGGGGCGTTCTTTTGCTCGAGTAGGGATGGTTTGTTCGACAATAGCATGAATCGAGGTTGACATTAAAAGAAAAAGGAACATTGATATTTTTTAATGTATGTAGTAATTTGTATTTATGTAATTGTATAAACCAATGTTTAAAATGTCTATAATATAATGTTTTTTTCTTGTATTTGAAAATTAACTTTTTTTTATTATCAAAACACTTTTGAGGATAAAGTGAGAAACCAAGAGATACATCAAAACAACCGCATAAAAACAAAATAGGGAACAACCCAGAACAAACTACAGGATTTGCCCCTCCCTAGCAACTGCACCATGAAGAAGCCTTCACCAAAGCATGACTGGTCGGCTAGCAGTCCCGTGCAGGAATGCACGGGCACGGTACCGATGGCATAGTCATACCCTCTTGATCATCCAAATCCAAATGGCATGCATCGGTGAAGGTTTCCTGTTATGAACCTCATATGAAGCAGATCCAAGTAGAGTGGTGGCATCGTAGCACCGCAACATCATATCACTACGGGAAAAATAGCTTTTTGCGACGGGCTATTTGCGACCGGAATAAATCTTGTCGCAAATGCCAAGTCCAGGAAGCTATTTGCGACGGGGAGAAATGTTCGTCGCAAATAACTAATTATTTGCGATGGGGTGCCGTCTCCCGTCGCAAATAGTGTGGCGCGGCTTGCGCGCCAAACCGCGCGAAAACTTTTTGCGACGGGGAAGTGTCTCCCATCGCAAAAAGTATGGGGTGGCTTGCGCGCGAATCTGTGCGGCTTGTGCGCCAAACCGCGCGGGGTTATTTGTGACGGGATGTCGTCCCGTCGCTAAAAGACTGTCGGCAGGCACTATTTGCGACGGGTCCCGTCGCAAATGACCTTTTAACCGCCGACTGTAATTAATGCGGGTGAGGGTAATTGCGACGGGACTCGTCACAAATACCACCATTTGCGACGGTTTTCTCATCGCAAATAATCTCGTCGCAACTAATTTAACTTATATATACCCCCATCCGTTTTTTTTCAAATCATTCAGATCATGCCCCCTCTCTCTCTACATTTTTCAGTTTCCAATAGAAATTTTCTTTTAGTTGAAGTTTTTTTATTCAAGAGCAATCGGAGGGCGTAAATATCTTCAGAATATCAAAGTTTAAGGTATTTATATTTTTTTATATTTTTTTTAATTTTTTATGTTAATTTTAATTGTTGTTTATAAGTTCTAATTTAATTAGATTTCAAATGATTTTTAATTATATTTAGTTTTACTAAGTAATTGATATTGTTAGTAATAATTATAAATAATTAGTTATAATTAAGAATAAATAGATATAATTAGGAACGATTAGTAATAATTAGTAATAATTAGTAATAATTAGTAATAATTAGTAATAATTAGGAATAATTAGTAATAATTAGGAATAATTAGTAATAATTAGGAATAATTAGTAATAATTAGGAATAATTAGTAATAATTAGGAATAATTAGTAATAATTTGGAATAATTAGTAATAATTAGTAATAATTAAGAATAAGTAGTAATAATTAAGAATAAATAGTAATAATTAAGAATAATTAGATATAATTACGAATAATTAGCAATAATTACGAATAATTAGCAATAATTAGTAATAATTATGAACAATTAGCAATAATTAGCAATAATTAGGAATAATTAGCAATAATTAGGAATAATTAGCAATAATTAGCAATAATTAGCAATAATTAGCAATAATTAGCAATAATTAGCAATAATTAGCAATAATTAGCAATAATTATGAATAAATAGATATAATTAAGAATAATTAGGAATAATTAAGAATAATTGGGAATAATTAAGAATAATTACGAATAATTACGAATAATTAGGAATAATTAGGAATAATTAGGAATAATTAGGAATAATTAGGAATAATTAGGAATAATTACGAATAATTACGGATAATTACGAATAATTAGAAATAATTAGCAATAATTAGCAATAATTAGCAATAATTAGCAATAATTAGCAATAATTAGTAATAATTAGCAATAATTAGGAATAATTAGGAATAATTAGGAATAATTAGGAATAATTAGGAATAATTAGGAATAATTAGCAATAATTAGGAATAATTAGCAATAATTAGCAATAATTAGCAATAATTAGCAATAATTAGCAATAATTACCAATAATTACCAATAATTAGCAATAATTAGAAATAATTAGCAATAATTAGATATAATTAGGAATAATTAGCAATAATTAGATATAATTAGGAATAATTATGAATAATTAGGAATAATTAGCAATAATTAGGAATAATTAGCAATAATTAAAAATAATTAGAAATAATTAGGAATAATTAGCAATAATTAGGAATAATTAGCAATAATTAGGAAAAAAATAGCAAAAATTAGGAATAATTAAGAATAATTATCAATAATTAGCAATAATTAGAAATAATTGGCAATAATTAGCAATAATTAGGAATAATTAGGAATAATTAGGAATAATTAGCAATAATTAGCAATAATTAGAAATAATTAGCAATAATTAGCAATAATTAGTAATAATTAGCAATAATTAGAAATAATTAGAAATATTTAGCAATAATTAGCAATAATTAGGAATAATTAGCAATAATTAGGAATAATTAGGAATAATTAGCAATAATTAGCAATAATTAGCAATAATTAGCAATAATTAGCAATAATTAGCAATAATTAGAAATAATTAGCAATAATTAGCAATAATTAGAAATAATTAGCAATAATTAGCAATAATTAGCAATAATTAGCAATAATTAGCAATAATTAGCAATAATTAGCAATAATTAGGAATAATTAGGAATAATTAGCAATAATTAGGAATAAATAGATATAATTAAGAATAATTAGGAATAATTAAGAATAATTATAAATAATTAGGAATAATTAGCAATAATTAGCAATAATTAACAATAATTAACAATAATTAGTAAACGAAATCTGCTTGGATTGTGAAGGGAAAATTTGTAATCATCTCTACAACGATGATTACCAAATTTTCTTTCATTATTCAAGCAGTTTTCCTTTTGCTAAGTATTGCTACATATTGCAAAATTAGTAATAATAAGTGTGAGAAAGATACAATTAAATGAGCTGTCGGACAAAAGAGTAGCCGTAAATCCACTGGAAATTGTGTCTCCCTTAATTAATGATAATTATTAAGTAGTTGTAATTATTTATCTTATTTTTTAGATAGTGTTTTTATAATTTCAAACTATTCAAAAACAGTGATAATTTTATAATTTATGTAGAAAAATATGGAACAAGGAAGTCGACGCCAGTCATTATTAGATGATCGAACTTGGATAAATTAGCGCAGAAATCCAAATAGTTCTGGTTTAAATCTTGTCTATATTGAGGGTGTTGAAGCTTTCTTAGAATTTACATCATCAAAACCAAAATATGTTTCAGAAGGCATAATTAAGTGTCCTTGTAAAAAATGTGTTCTGAGAATGTTTGAAACATTTGATAAAGTTGGGGAACATCTCTTACGGTTTGGTTTTCAACCAGATTATGTTTTTTGGTATCAACACGGTGAACGCAGTTCCAGAGATGATTCTAATAACTTGATTCTGGATCCATCACAATTTTAAAATTTAGTACATGATGTTGCAGGTCCATCTGTGCAACAAATAGAAACTCACGATGATATTGATTTAACTCCTGAGTTGGCATCATCTGAATTTTATGAGTTGTTGAGGTCTGTTGAGGATGTATTATATCTTGGTTTCAAGATAATCAAATTAGAAGTGGTTGCAAAATTTATGGCTATTAAATCAGATAATGCAATTTCAAACAACTATTTTGATCAGATATTTTCTCTGGTTAAAACATTGTTACCTAAAGGAAATCTGTTCTCTGCAAATTACTATGAGAGCAAGAGGCTGATTCATAATTTGGGCCTTAGTTATCGGAAGATTCATGCATGTACAAATGATTGCATCTTATATTCTGGCGAAAATGATTCATTGGATATTTGTCCCATATGTGGACAATCGAGGTATAAAGATGCTCAACCAGGGAATTCTAGATTGATTCCAGTAAAACAGTTGAGATATTTCCCCCTTACACCCAGGTTGCAGCATTTATTTATGTCTCAAAACACATCGTCAATGATTTCATGGCACAAAACCAAGATTTCAACTGATAAAAGCTTGAATCATCCATCTGATGGTGATTCATGGAAACATTTTGACCGTCTGCATCCGTCTTTTTCTATAGAAGCCTGAAACGTGCGATTGGGTCTTTCTACTGATGGTTTTTGTCCGTTTGGTTCTTATGGTAGTAAGTATTCATGTTGGCCTGTCTTTATAACTCCGTAAAATTTGCCTTAATGGGTGTTGATGAAGGAGCCTTATATCTTTTTGACTCTATTAATCTCAGGACATCCGAAAAAGAATATTGATGTTTATTTGAAACCATTGATTGATGAGTTAAATTCATTGTGGAGTGATAGTGTTAACACATATGATGTTGCTGCGAAACAAAATTTCAAATTAAAAGCTGCATTGATGTGGAAAATTAGTGAATTTACGGCATATGGAATGTTATCTGGTTGGAGTACACATGGTCCAAAATCATGTCCTTAATGTATGAAAGAAAACAAAGCCTTTATGTAGTTCAATGGAAAAAGACCTTGCTATTTTGATTGTCACCGTAGATTTCTTCCAACCGATCATCCTTTTCGGAGGAACAAATATCATTTTAGAAAAGGTATAATTGAAAGAGATGAACCTCCAAAGATGATCTCAGGTACAGAGTTAAAATCATTTGTATTTTCATTACCCTCCATCACATTTGGACCAACAGTAAACCAACAAAAATTCATGGCTTTGGGAAAGAATATAACTGGATAAAACGGATCATTTTTTGGGATCTTCCGTATTGGTCTGATTTGTTGGTCCACCACATGTTGGATGTTATGCATATTGAGAAGAACCGTTTTGATAATTTATTTCATATAGTTTTGGATACACCAGGTAAGACCAAAGATACTGTAAAGGCACGATTAGATCTCGCCCAAATTTGCAGGCGACCAGAACTTGAATTATTTGAAAATGTCAGATCATAGAGGTTAATGAAGCCAAAAGCAGCTTATACAATGTCCAAAGAGAGTCGCTTATTATTTTGTCAGTGGATTGCAGATTTGAGACTTCCAAATGGCTATGCTTCGAATTTGGGCAGATGCGTTAAGAATGGTTATATTACTAGATTAAAAAGTCATGAGTGTCATGTTATAATGGAAAGACTTATGCCGATTGGATTCAGAGGTTTGTTGAATTCTATGATTTGGGATTCGATAATATACATATCATATTTTTTTTGAGACATTTGTGCAGCGACAACAGACTACGATGCGCTAAGAAAATTGGAAGAAGATGTTGTTGTAATTATATGTAAACTAGAAAAAATCTTTCCGTCGGCTTTCTTTGACTCAATGGAACATCTGATATTACATTTGCCACATGAAGCTAAATGTGGAGGTCCAGTACAGTTTCAATGGATGTACCCATTCGAGAGATGCGTGCAGAAATTGAAGAAAAAAATACGTAACAAAGCATCAGTTGAAGGCTCAATTTCTGAAGCTTATTTTCAAGAGGAAATTGTTTTTTTCTGCTCTCATTATTTTGAATCTCAATATCCCTCAAAACAGAATCGCATGGGGCGAAATGAGAGGAATGTTAATGATGAAATGGACAATCAATTAATAGTTTTTAATCAACCAAATCTTGGTTTCGGTGGAGTTCACGAATGATGGCTTTCAGATGATGAACATCACAGAGATCATACATACGTTCTGCTCAACTGTGAAGAAATGACATCATTTGTCCTGTAAGTGCTTCTATCACTTATTCTATAATTTTGTTACAGTATTTAAACTTATTTTATTTGTAGGTTATATGATAATCATATCAAGAAAAAACTTCCACAAATTATAGCAACTGCTTTTGAAGAACGTAGACAAAAAAAATTCTCACTGGTTTCAAAAACTGGTAACATAAATTATTGATGGTTTAATATCAATTCTGTTTATTATTTATTATATTGATAATTGTTTTACAAATTTTCAGGTGTCTCAATATACTGATAAAATTGACAAACGAATGTGTATATTGAATAACCCACCATCCAAAATGGTTAAATCTAATAATGCATATGTGGTGAATGGTTTTTGATTTCATACACTTGCATACGAGGAATCAAAAAAAATGAACAGTGGAGTTTGTTTGAGAGGATCACATCACAGAGAAACTGAAGTTGACTTTTATGGCATTTTGGATGAAATTATTGAGTTGTGTTATCTAGGACAGAATTACATAACAATGTTTAAATGTTGGTGGTTGGATACTGAAAGAGGTTTGCGTGTTCATCCGACTCATGGAATCATCGATATTAAATATAAAAGTTTTCTTGCAGTAAATGAACCATTTTTACTAGCTCAACAGGCACATCAAATTTATTATGCAAAGTATTGTGCTACTTCAAGAGACTTGAGCGATTGGTGGAGCATAATAAAAATGAAATCTCGGGAAAATCAGTTTACTCAAACTGAATGTGGTTCCACTGAAGTGGAAGGAATTAAAATTTTTCAAGAGACTACTCAAAATCCATCTGATTCACAAAGAGACGTGAATATCGACGATGACACCCCACAATTAAGGATCGATGATGATGAAAATTTTAATGATGTTACAAATGAATTTGAAATGAAAAGAGATGATGAAACAGAAACTCATATGGATGTTAATGATGCTGAGGAGGAAGATGAAGACATTGACATTGACAGCTATAGAGAAGATGATGAAGATGAACATTGACACAGTTAAATGCTGGTTATAATCATAACTAATATATATCTATATATAATAGTTATTTTCAACTATCTGCTAACAACAATCATTTTGTGTTTTAGATGGACTTTGATCTATTGCGTGAGTTAGAGGAGGTTGATCTACCTTTGGATGATGAGGATGTTGGATTAGCTGACCCTCAGCCTACTGGTGGTTCAAGAGGTACGTGGAGGGGGCGCGGTCTTGCGCGACTGATGATTCCTGACCCTATCCCCGAGCAACGTCCACATCTTGGTTTTGATCCACGCACACGGAGGTATGGTAACATGTATATTTTAGTTAGATTTCATTAATTTATTTATATATATACTAATTATTTGATTATTTATTCTTTTTTCACAGTTTTCAGCATGTAGTTATTGGACAGGGGAGCGCTATATTGCGCAATTATTTTTCTCAGCCATGGATCACATGGGAACAGATTCCCGTTGATGTGCGATGCAACATGTTCCATCATTGGCTGGTACGTAAATAAATAATATTTATTTTGAAATGTATTTTATTAACTTGATATTATAAATTATTTGTAGGGTTTATGGCATCCTATCGATGATAGCATGCGCGACGCTATCCACACGGCATGGCAGGTTTCTATGCGTGACCGTTTCCGCCAATTTTTGCACAATTTGAGAAGGACAACCATTAAGAAAGCAGGGGTGTAGAATTTGATGAGTCATGTAGAGCCCACCGACCAGAGTACATTTCATCTCACGTTTGGGATGGATTATGTTTACACTGGTTGGGTGGTGGATTTCAGAGGAGATATTTAGTGGGATGACAGAACCGGGGGAGATAGGAGGTGACGCATCGAGATGGTAGTCGTATATTCAGTTCGCATAAAGAGCATCTGGTAAGTATATTTTTAAAATATTTTATATAACTATAAATATAAATAGTTTATTTTATATTTCTGTAGGTAGTCGAGCATCCCGATATTACGGAGTTCGACGTTTATCGGAGGATGTACAGTGATCCAGCCACTGGAGAGATTAGAGGTGATCGTCAGCGTCAGATTGTGGTTAGTATTATTTTTTCAGTTTAACAATTAAATGCATATAATATTTTGAAAATTTTAATTTTAAATTAGAATTGAAGGAGTCATATGAGGCTGCAACCTCTCAGACACAGGCTGAGGGTCAGGACGAGACGGCTGAGCAGACCAGTGCTCACCATTTCAATGAGGCGGCATGGATGAAGGTGACTCAGTATGGCTTTGAGAATGGCAGAGTAGTTCATATCGGCTCTCATTTGACTCCTGGTACCTATTATGGTACTGCTGCAATGTCGGCGTCCAGCTCGAGAGGAGCTCATGGAGAGTCATCATCTTCTGCTTCACAGTATCAGGAGCAGTTGCGAGCTCAGGCTGAGCATATAGAGACTTTGCAGAAGCAGCAAGAAGAGATGTGTCGGCGGCAGCAGCAGCAGGAGCAGCATTACGAGGAGCAGAGCCATCGATGGCAGCAGCAGCATCAGGAGCAGATGGAGTACATGCGTTGTTTGACTCGTAGTTTAGGGATCGAGTTTCCTCCACCAGCTCCTTCAGCTCCTCCACCTCCTCCAAACGACCCCCCCCCCAGTGATTTTTTTATGTTACAAACATTTGAATTAAAATTGTAATATGGATTATCTACATTTTCTTTCTTTTATATTGATGCAAATATTACATAATTTAATTTTTAATAATTTTTTATTTTTTTATATTTTTTTGTCAATATTGAGAATTTTAATATTTTTTATTTTTTTATTATTTTAATAATAATATTATTATTTTTTCATCAATCGTAATATTATTAAATTTTATTTTTTTTAATTAAATTACTATTTGCGATGGGGCCTTTTGCGATGGGAGCTCGTCGCAAATAGTCCAACTAAATATTTTTAAAAACATATTTGTGACGGGTAAGTAAGCCCGTCGCAAATAATTTTTTGCGACGGGACCGTCGCAAAAAACATTTATGTATATATAATACAAATAATTGGAAGTTTATTTGCGACGGGAATGTTTCCCATCGCAAATAAAGGCTTTTGCGATGGGCCCATTGCAAATAATTGTATTTGCGACAGCATTTTCTACAACGGGTTATTTGCGACGGAACCCCATCGCTAAAGCCTATTTGCGATGGGATCCCGTCGCAAATAGTCCGTCGCAATTAAGAAGAATTCCAGTAGTGTATCTCATCCAAACATAAAGCTGAAGTAGAACCAGAAGCAGACACAACACAAAACCCGCCTTCCCCAAACCCAACAACAAGAACCATCCATTAAATAGAGTCATTAAATAGTAATTTGAGATTCACAAAATCTATTTCCCTAAACAATTTCTAGGATAAAGATGAAACCTGGATGCCTGATGACTCCATCATTAGCTTTTCAATCTCATAAGCCAGCTGGTCCCAGGACTATATGTATTCCTCAATGCTAATCTTCCTTTTATTGAAACCTCCGACCATAATTAGGTCCTTCTTATCAATCCACGAGTATTTATCCTCATTTAGAGTCACGCTTAGAGGCCTCCCCATCATTTTGGTCGCCTCCTCATCAGTTTCATTAAGAAACAAGACCTGTTCAACCACTTCATATTCAGAACTTAAAAGAAAGTCCAAGGTTTGATCACCCTGGTCCCCTGAATTCTGGTGGCTAATAATCTTAGTGTGTGTATTCTTTTCATTTACCTTTTTAGCAGAACGAGTCTCCAAAGGAGGAGGTAAAGAGGAGTAATCCTTCCTACCCTTCCTCCTCCTAAAACTCTTTTTACTCTTCGGACTTAAGTCTTCATCTGCCGAATGGATTGGGTTATTTCCCTTGGGCTCCTTCATGCATACCTCGTCAGCATACATCAGGATAGCTTGGTCCGAGCTCAAACCTGCCTCATTAAGTCGTTCGAACCTATTTCTCAGGTGAATGGACGTTCGGATCTGGGGGTCCGAACCCCCCTACCTCCCCTTACAAGAATCTTCACCTCCCTAACTAACCACCTCTGCGGAAGACACAACAAGAGAAACCTCCTCACCGCCTTTCATCTGCTCTATAACAGCATTGTTCCCCTTCACTTGTTCCTTCACTTGAGCAACGTACTTCTGGAGCAACCCACCCCCTCCCAAACGCTATAACTGGCAGGACCAGCTAGATCTTGCCTCAACCTGCTGACCACCTTGGACATCTTCGGACTCTCTTGAGGCACCATTTTCTTTGCCACAAGAGCAGCATCCGAGCCAACCTCAAGACTCCCATTGCAGTCTACTGGATGGTAATCAAGGCGAACCTCCTCCACATGTCCATCCCTGTAGTGAGCCTTCTGATTTTGAGAGTCCCTAGTTGGTTTCTGTCTGCTATCATCCTGAAAATCCCCACCTTGAGCATCCTCCAACATCACCATACCTGCATTGTGGTCATCCCCTCGGTCATTTCTATCACCCGGAGTGTCACGACCCGCCTTCACCAAAAGGAGGGAAGGGTCAGCAGATTTCCACGCCCTTCCTTCTGTAATTTGAAGAAGGGATAATGACCCCCCAAACCCACCTTAAATAGGTCTCAGAGTGGTGAACGGGATTTAAAACAAGCTTAAAGGGGTCAAAATAGGGTTTAAAACCCAATTTGTGCAAGAAGGAGCGCTACTGGAAAGAACCCGCGGGGGTAGGCCAGAGCCACCGGTAGCTGAGAGCTACCGGTGGCTGACAGCTACTAGTGGTCGAGAGCTACCAGTGGCTGAAAGCTACCGGTAGGCCTACTACCGGTAGGCTAAGGATACCGGTAGGCCTGCTACCGGTAGGCTAAGGCTACCAGTAGGCCCACCATTAGGCCAAACTTCACTGAGATTCCCAGACCAGAATACCCAACTTGAGATTTTCAAAAAGTAATGGACCACGAAAACCCAGGCCATTACATCAGATACCTCTTAAACGATTCTCGTCCTCGAGAATCAAAACAACCCAGAAGGAAAGAGGGAGTCCGAACAACCACCTCGAAAGATACCTCTCAGGAGTGAACCTCGTTGTTAACTAAGAACTCCTTTCTGTCAAGAACCAAGCAGCATACCATGTCAAACTGCCCAGCCATGTGGGTTGGGGAGTCTCATTCCCCATGTCAAGATACTATCCGCTTTGGGCGGCACTGACTCACCTACACGGGTTTAATCGCATCCACCTTAATTCATCTTGATTAGGGGTTGGGTTCTCCCCTCCCCATAGCCAGGACTTTTCACACACATTTAGAGGGAAAAAACTAGTATTTCGTAGTCAACAAGGTAAAATGTTCTACCACAACACCTATAAACTGAACAGTACAAAACTCAAAACAACTATGGGTATTGGGCACGCATCTGTGCTTCCCTCTCCCACGTACTCTCCTCAAGCCCACCATGTCTCCATAACACATGAACCAAGGGAATGGTTCACCCACGAAGCACCTTCTCCTTGCGATCCTCGATCATCACTGGCCTCTCCACAAAAGTCACGTCATCCTCGATGTCTAGCTCTCCCCAATCAAGGATGTGTGAATCTTCATGCAGGTAAGGAAGAAGCTGGGACACATGGAATACATCATGTATCCTCAGTAGCGGCGGTGGTAGCGCTAGCTGATAATCCACTTCACCGACCCGCCGCAACACTTCGAAGGGTCCGATGAACCTCGGAGAAAGCTTACTCCCTTTTTCGAACCTCCGTTGTCCACGCCGAGGGGAGACCTTCAAAAACACGTGGTCTCCAACCTCAAACTCCAAGGGCCTCCTCCTGGTATCAGCATATGACTTCTACCGGTACTGGGCCGCCTTCATCCTTTCCCGTTTGAGCTGAACCTTCTCTGTCGTGCTCTGCACCACCTCCGGGCCAAGGATGCCTGCCTCTCCTACTTCGGTCCAACACACAGGTGAACGGCATGGACTCCCGTACAAGGCTTCAAATGGGGCCATACCAATGGTAAAGTGATAGCTATTATTTTAGACAAACTCTACCAGAGGAAAGTATCGCACCCATGATCCTCCTGAGTCCAGAACACATGCCCACAGCATATCCTCCAAGGTCTGGATGGTGCGCTCTATCTGTCCATCTATCTGGGGATGGAAAGCAGTGCTAAGGTGCAACTGGGTGCCAAAATAATGTTGCAATCCTCTCCAGACTTGCGAGGTAAACCGTGCATCCCTATCCGAGACTATAGACCTCAGAACTCCATGCAACCACACCACCTCATCCACGTACTTTCGTGCCAAAGCATCCACTGCACTCGACTCCTTGATTACCAGAAAGTGATACGATTTCATCAACTGGTCCACTACCACCTAGATGGCATCATATACCCCTTGGACCTTGGGTAGTCCCATGATGAAATCCATCGAGATGTCATCCCACTTCCACTCGGGGACATCTAGAGACTGCAGTAGGCCACCTGGAACTTGGTGTCCAGCCTTCACTTGCTAACACACTAAGCACTTGGCCACAAACTCTGCCACTGCTCGCTTCACTCCGGGCCACCAAAACTGTCTCTTCAGTCCCTGGTACATCTTGGACACTCTAGGGTGTACTGCTAGGGGTGAGTTGTGGAACTCACTGAGAACCTTTTCGTGCATCGCCTCTGGAACAAACAGCCTTCCCTGGAAAAGAATCTGGTTTTGGCCATCCTTCGTCCATCCTTTCGGAGCATTTCCCTGGTCAACTCGGTCGTGCATCACTTCACACTCTGGGTATCCCCACTGAGATTCCTCCACTTGCTGAAACAGAGACGATTGTACTGCCATCTGATACAGGCAACCTCTACCGCTATCCATCCTCACATCCAGGTGTAAGGCAGCCAACTCCTCCATTGCCTTCCAGGTGTCTGCCGACTCTCGGACCACATCCTTCTATGATCTCCTGCTCAAGGCATCAGCCACTACATTCCCCTTCCCTGAAGTGTAGGAGATCTCGAAGTCGTAATCTTGTAGGAACTCCATCCACCTCCGCTGCCGCAAGTTTAGGTCCCGCTGAGAGAAGATATACCTCAAGCTTTTGTGATCCGTGAAGACCACAAAGCATTCTCCGATGAGGTAGTGCCGCCATAACTTCAGTGAAAAAACGACCTCTGCAAGCTCCAGGTCGTGGGTGGAATAATTATGCTCATGAGGGCGTAGCTTCCTAGACCCATAAGAGATCACCCCTTGTCGCTGCATCAACACACATCCTAGGCCTTGTCCTAAAGCATCACAGAACACCTCATACACCGCCCCTTCTTCTGGTAATCTCAACACTGGGGCACTAACCAACTTCTCCTTCAGATAGCTGAAGGCTGACTCGCACTGCTCACTCCACACAAAAACCTGGTCTTTCTTGGTCAGGGTCGTCAAAGGGGCTGCAACTCGGGAGAAGTTGGGTACAAACCTCCGATAGTAACCCACCAGCCCGAGGAAACTACGGACCTCTGCCACATTATTGGGTACTACCCAAGAAACAACTGCCTCAACCTTTGATGGGTCCACCGCTACCCCCTGCTCGGACACCACGTGCCCGAGGAAGTGCACTTCTCGTGTCCAAAATTTTCATTTCGACAACTTCCCATAGAGCTGATGTTGTCGGAGGACCTCCAAAACCGTCCTCAGGTGCTCCGCGTGGTCCTCCTCTGATCTCAAATAGATCAGGATGTCATCGATGAACACAACAACGAACTGATCCTGGTACTCCCGGGAGATGGAGTTCATAAGCCCCATGAACACAGCTGGGGTGTTCGTAACACCGAAAGGCATGACTACGAACTCAAAGTGTCCATATCTGCACCTAAAGGCCGTCTTCAGGATGTCGCCCTCCTTCACTCTCAGCTGGTGGTACCCAGACCGCAGGTCGATCTTCGAGAACCATCCTGCCCCTTTCAGCTGGTCGAAAAGATCGTCTATCCTCGGAAGAGGGTAGCGATTCTTAATCGTCACCTGATTCAGCCTCCTGTGGTCTATGCACAACCTGAGACCACCATCTGCCTTCTTTGAGAACAAGACTGGAGCACCCCACGGTGATGCACTTGGTCGAACATAACCTCTCTTCATCAGATCGTCAATCTAAATCCACAACTCCCGTAGCTTTGAAGGTGCCATCCGGTAAGGAGCCATCGAAATTGGACGAACGTCGGGCTGCAGGTCTATCCTGAACCTGATATCACGTCGAGGGGGTAGAGTCGTCACCTCCTCAGGGAAGACGTCCATAAACTCACGGACGATCTCTGGAACCTCCGCCATCTCTGCATCTACTGACTCCACTGACAGCTCGGCTAACAAGGAGAGGAGGGGTTCCTCTCGCCTGCAGCCCTTCTGATTGCTCCGCTCACCGGTGAAGGTAACACACCGGCTGCCCAAGTCTGAGAACACAACCCTTCCTCGGAAGCATTCGATGATGGAACACACAGAGAAAAGCCAGTCGATGCCTAGGATGACATCGTATGGTTGTATCTATAGCAGAAGGAGATCCCTGGCCGACTGATGCGGCCCTATCATCAGTCTGCATCCCCGACAAACATATAACAGGTCGGTCTGACCTCCGACTGGTGTGCTCAGCACCAGGGGAACTGGAAGTCTCTCGGCATCTAGACCCAAGGCACATGCTAGACTGGGTGCAACGAAGGAGTGCAAAGCTCCGGTATCGAACAAGGCATAAGCAAGGGTGCTAAACAGACTGATCGTACCTCGAACTACCTCCGGCCCTGTTGGAACTGCTGCCTCCGCGGCGTGTAACTGTCCACGCCCAGCTCCTCTGCCCCTCGGCTGTCAGCCACCTCCCCGACCACGCCCCGGTTGAGGTCCCTGAGGAACACCCTGAGGTCGACCTCCTCCTCCTACGTCTGCCCTCGAAGGAGCGGGAGCTCGCTGTCCCTGCTGCTGCTGCTGGAAAGGCCTGGCTGGAAGCTGCTGCTGGGGCGGGTGTTGGGGTTGTCCGCCACCGCCGTACTGTACCCGGTCCGGGCACTGACTCCGGAGATGTCCATGGCTCCCACAGACGAAGCACCGCGCTCCCGGGCCCGAATGAAAATGGCGAGGACCAGGGGACTAGAGAACTGGAACTGTTGCGGCCTGCTCCCTGTTGGTCGGAACCTGGAGGGTCCTAACACTGGAGGCCTGGTGCTGACGGCCTTCCCCTTCGATGGTCCCAACTGGATCCCCTCTCGTGACACACCTCCTAGAGCGTGCATCCTCTCCACCACCTCGGCCTTCTTCTGGACCTCCAAGTACGTCGGCAGGGTAAAGGGGGCAACAACATACTGGAGGGAGGGTCGGAGCGCCTCCTCTAAACGTCTTGCCCGAGACTCCTCGTCGGGAAAGAGGTCTGAAGCAAAACGTAGGAGATCCTTGAACTTGATTCCAAGCTCCCTCATTGACATACTCCCCTGTTGGAGGGAGAGTAGCTCCTGTCACTTTTCCGCCTTCATCGTTGAAGAGAGGAATTCTGCCCGGAACTCCCTCTCGAAATCAGCCCATGTCACCTCAGCCTCTCTCCTCTCCTCCAGGTAAAGCGTCCACCACTGACGCGTTGCTCCCCGTATCTAGCTGACGGCCAGAGGAACCCAGTGCTCGGTCGGAGCCCGGATCAAGCCGAAGGCTATCACTAGCTCCTCTAGCCAGCCCTCCGTCTTCGTATTTATTTTATTTATTTTATTTATTTCGTATTTATTTTATGTATTTCGTATTTATTTTATTTATTTCGTATTTATTTTATGTATTTCGTATTTATTTTATTTATTTCGTATTTATTTCGTATTTATTTTATTTATTTTATTTATTTTATTTATTTTATTTATTTTATTTATTTTATTTATTTCATATTTATTTTATTTATTTTATTTATTTCATATTTATTTTATTTATTTCATATTTATTTTATTTATTTTATTTATTTTATTTATTTTATTTATTTTATTTATTTTATTTATTTTATTTATTTTATTTATTTTATTTATTTTATTTATTTTATTTATTTTATTTATTTCGTATTTATTTTATTTATTTCGTATTTATTTTATTTATTTTATATTTATTTTATTTATTTCGTATTACTTTATTTATTTTATTTATCCATGCATGCACATCCCATGCACATGCCCATGCACATGCCCATGCCATGCCCATGCAATATAAAGAAATACTGCGTTTGGTGAAATTTGAACCCCTAACCTCTTGTATATTTTCCAAAGACTTTACCAAGCAAGCTCGTCATGTGGTTAATAAACAGAATTTAATATACTTATATATATTAATTGAAAAAACAAATAATACATAAATAATAGATATAAACTCAATAATAATAAATAATAAATAATAAATAATAAATAGTGAATAATAAATAATAAATAATAAATAAACATAAATAATAAATAATAAATAATAAAAAATATAAATAATAAATAATAAATAATAAATAATAAATAATAAATAAATATAAATAATAAATAATAAATAATAAATAAATATAAATAATAAATATTAAATATTAAATAAATATAATTAATAATAAATAATAAATAATAAATAAATAATAGATATAAATAATAAATAAATAATAAATAATAGATATAAATAATAAATAATAAATAATAAATAATAAATAAATATAAATAATAAATAATAAATAATAAATAAATATAAATAATAAATAATAAATAATAAATAAATATAAATAATAAATAATAAATAATAAATATAAATATAAATAATAATTAATAATTAAATATAAATAATAAATAATAAATAATAAATAAATATAAATAATAAATAAATATAAATAATAAATAATAAATAATAAATAATAAATAATAAATAATAAATAATAAATAATAAATAATAAATATAAATATAAATAATAAATAATAAATAAATATAAATAATAAATAATAAATAAATATAAATAATAAATAATAAATAAATATAAATAATAAATAATAATAAATAATAAATAATAAATAAATATAAATAATAAATAATGAATAAATATAAATAGTAAATAAATATAAATAATAAATATAAATAATAAATATAAATAATAAATAATAAATAACCAGTAACAAATATTATTATTAATAATAATATTTTATTATTAGTAATAATAAATAAATAATAATTAATAATTAATAATAAATAATAAATAATAAGTAAATATAAATAATAAATAAATAATAAATAAATATAAATAATAAATAATAAATAAATATAAATAATAAATAATAAATAATAAATAAATATAAATAATAATTAATAAATAATAAATAACCAGTAACAAATATTATTATTAATAATAATATTTTATTATTAGTAATAATAAATAATAAATAATAAGTGAATATAAATAATAAATAAATATAAATAATAAATAATAAATAATAAATAAATATAAATAATAAATAATAAATAAATATAAATAATAAATAATAAATAACCAGTTAGAAATAATAGATAATAAATAAATTAAAGTATATTATAAATAATAAATAATAAATAATAAATAATAAAGGAAACACATGAAAAAGTATGAAAAGACGTGATAAGGGATGAAAAATCCTAAAAATGCATGAAAACGGATGGAGAAGCATATGAAGAATGAGGCATTAGAAAGAATGAGAACGCATGAAAACTCATGACAACTCTGGAAAACCCCTTAATAATTCAACATAATCATCATAATAACCCACAAAAAACCATTGATAAAGATAACAAATCATGAAAACCCAAATAAACAATAATAAATGGAGCAACCGTTAAAACCCGTCAAAACGGTCATAAAGAGACAAAAACATTGGACTCACATTAACGGAGATAACTTATGATCCGAGAGTCCGTTTTAGATCTGCGACCTGTCAAATCAAAGATCCTGAAACGATCTTCAACCTGAAAGGTGAAAGAGTCCGAATAAACAAGCAGATCGAAATTTACGACCATTTAAAAAAAAGCTGACGGGGAACGGGTGCTAGAAACGAGACATCGAAAAACATAACAAACCCGATACCCACTAAAAATGTCATAACATATGATCCAGGAGTGCATGTGGGTGCCGCGACCAGTCAAACTGAAGCTCATGGAATGAGATATGATCTGGCAGGTGGAGGAGTCCGAACTGACACGCGGATCGAAAGTTAGGTCCGTTTGAAGACAAGTTCGACGGGATACCGGTGACGGAAACAGGGTTTTGGAGGCCTTCCGAGGGGTTTTGGGGGTCTAAAAACATGACAGAAGCTTTCTATTTTCGAATTGGTGCGTATCTCTCTTTTCTGGCTTCGATTTGATATGTGGTAGAGCCCAAAGGGACACCCAGAGAGAAAGTTATGGTCGTTTGAAGTTGGAGAACTTTTTTCAACTTTCTTATAACTCTAATATCTTTCACACCTTAGACTGTCTCATGGTTTTGATTATATTTTCCTCTATATCTCTTCATGATCTTCGATTTGACTGGTCGTGGCGCTCCAACGGACGCCCAGATCAAAAGTTATGGTCGTTTTAGTGATTTCGGGGTTTCTCGTGTTTTTTTATTTTTTCCTTTCATTTCGCGGCGGTTTTACCGAAACCGCTGCTATTTCGCAGCGGTTTTTAAAAAAACTGCCGCTAATCCTCGAAAAAAATTAAAAAAATAAAACAAAAATAAAAAAAATTATGGCATTTCGCGGCGGTTTTACCGAAACCACTGCTATTTCGCGGCGGTTTTTTTACTGCCGCTAATCCTCGAAAAAAATTAAAAAAAAATAAAACAAAAATAAAAAAAATTATGGCATTTCGCGGCGGTTTTACCGAAACCATTGCTATTTCGCGGCGGTTTTTAAAAAAACCGCCGCTAATCCTCGAAAAAAATTAAAAAAAAATAAAACAAAAATAAAAAAAATTATGGCATTTCGCGGCGGTTTTACCGAAACCGCTGCTATTTCGCGGCGGTTTTTAAAAAAACCACCGCTAATCCTCGAAAAAAATTAAAAAAATAAAAAAAACAAAAAAATAAAAAAAATTATGGCATTTCGCGGCGGTTTAAAAACCGCCGCGAAATGGCGGCACGAAACACGTTTAGCGGTGGTTTTTAAAACCGCCGCGAAAAAACCGCTGCTAAACGGCAGTTTTCTTGTAGTGATCAACTCTCTACCGATCGACCAAGGTAGCCTCTGGGGCCTCGATCGCCTGTGCCACACGTGGTCGCCTTCCAGGTACCATAGCTGCAAGGTAAACAAGGAATGCCTAAGCCCAAGTAGTACAGAATGTTGTTCTTAAAACTTCTTAAACTTTTATTTATTCTTAATTCCCAAGACACCCCAGAAACACGAGAACACAAGTCATTATGATGCATGTATCTTTCCTAGGGTCCCTACCCTGCAATTAGCGTGGCCTCACTTGGTCGTTCGGTAGGTCCAGAGTCCTTGCGCCGGATCACAGGGGGCCCTAAAATCTCGTGTCCTAGCCGGTCTTCCCTGACCTAATTAACTCACCAAGGTCACCCAACACTGTTGCCCTACCATCCCATGCAATCCTCACTATGCCTAACTCCAGACTCCATCCTATCTCTCAACCTGCCCTCTGATACCATTCTGTCACGACCCACCTTCACCAAAAGGAGGGAACAGTCAGCAGATTGTCATGCGCTTCCTTCTTTAAGTTGAAGAAGGGATAATGACCCCTGAAACCCGCCTTCAATAGGTCCCGGAGTGGCGACTAGCACCAAGGGTATGGAAATCACACACGAATGGAAGGCATTACCCTTTTTGTTTTTATATGATCGGGAGATAAGAAGGTAAATCTCACAACACCAAAACTAGAAGTGCGATAGAAACCCAAACAACCATTCTCATATGCATGTTTCAAAAGTAAAAACCACAAAGTACAAAGTGACTACAAGGTTAAAGTACCAAAGAAAGAAAAACAGCAACTGCAACTGCCCAAAGGTCCGAGCTAGTATAGTCCCGCGCGATCCCCGAAGTCCTCCTGGAAACCTGAAAGCAGTTTTATATATGTAGGGTGAGCATACAAGTACACTCAGTAGGGAAAACCAAAGACTCTCGTGCACAAGTGGGGGAACGTACTAAAGTCCCGTTAGAAAAAGAGTAAACCAAACACCTAACAAGGTAAACTATTCACCCAAGCCTCACCAAGGCACACTCCCCAAATAACGCAAGTCAAGTAATGTATAGTAATGACACATCGATGTTTGGGTACCCTGCGCCACTTTCCCACTGGTTATTAAAGACATCCTACGCATCGAACCAATCCTGTCATTCTCACCGCAGTCCCACTGCCATATCCCGCCCGCACACACCTGGGCCACAACTGTCACACGTAACCACGCCTGCAAACACCTATGCCAGAACAACCACCGCCACGCCCGAAGACACCTGGGCTAGAAGATCCACTGCCACGCCCGGAGACACCTGGGTCTCATCCCAAAGATACTTGGGAAACTACCTGCCCGCACACACCTGGGCCATAACCACCACACTACCCTGCCCGAAGGTTCTTGGGCTAATAATGGACCTCAGGCCATCACAGCCTGCCCGAAGATACTTGGGCTATCCGGGAAAGGGAGCAGAAAAGGAGCTAATAATCAGCCACTAATAATAGTGTTGGGAAAAACACCCTCCCCCATGGAATGGGGGTGTTCGATACTAAGTGCTCAACTTGGGTGGGACGCGAATAAGAAACGCAAAACTACAAGTATATATATATAGGTAACAAGCACTTTCCCAAGTTCAGGTTTTTCTGCCAGCCTAAGGAACACAAACAACACTCAAGTCCGAGTCACAGCTCTCGCCAACAAAACCCATTTGTCCCATCCTTGTTTTCATGTTCAGTAATAATGTTTAAATAAGTTTATGCACTACTGGGAAACTAACACCATAAGCACAAACCAAGGAATCCAGTCAAACGTCAAATTAAACATTCACACCCGGTTCTCTTGTAAAGTCGCAACAACAAAGGGATAAGTGAGATCTCTCGAAGTACTGGAACCAAAGAAAACCCCGAGACACTGCCCCGTGTCCCCCCCCCCCCAAAAAAAAGGTTTCTCATCAACAGAGGATCCCACCCCAATTCGTGATACAAACAAGGTAACCACCCAGTCTTAAAATTCACAACCACTGAATCCATAACAACAGGGGATCCCATCCCCACCCACATCACCGAACAAACGGCCCGTGAAGGAAAAACAACCAAACCACCACCACCAAGCAGGCCCATGCCTGTATTTTCAGATTTATAAGATTTAACACACTCCATGATTTCATTTTCCGTGTGCTTTAACCAAGGTTATCACAGAAGGATTGATCCTGGTGCCTCAATTTATTTAGCCGGATATACGTGATTAACCAATTTCTTTTTCACAGCAGGAGTTCACAACTACAAAACAAGCCATTTAAAACATCGTCAGGGGTTCATTAGTGCACAGAGAAAGACCACCAACGACAATGATTTTCAGTAGGCGTAAGCCCGCAAAATTCATAAAAGAATATCATAAAACCGAGCAGCATCATCAATCACAGCCCCCCTTTCATTCCTTAGAGTCCGTTCATTATCTTTATTTAGGTTTGGTTCATCCAATTCTACAGAATCAAAAGCATGTCCACCCCGCATGATACACAAAAAGGGAGAGACGAAGGGTAAATTCCCTACCTGATGATCAACGATCGACGCTAAGGCCGGGCGCGGAACTTCACGGATAACGATGCGGCTCGTCTGAACAAAGAGTACTCCTAGCGCATGGAGATCGAGAAAAGAAGAAACCCACGGCGAACCCTTTAATTTATAAGGGTCGGGGACGGTTGAGATAACAACGTGGAACCGCGTAAGGAGCGGGGGCCGTGGGTTGACCGCGCGACCCCACACCTTATTAAAGGGTCAGGCGGTTTAAACCGACGCACACACCAGGTTAATTCATTAAATATTTAATTAAAACATTTATGGGCATTACCGGGCTTTAAAACAAGCTTAAAGGGGTCAAAATAGGGTTTGAAACCCAATTTGCGCAAGGAGCGCTACTAGAAAGAACCCGCGGGGGTAGGCCAGAGCCACCGGTAGCTGAGAGCTACCGGTGGATGACAGCTACCGGTGGCTGAGAGCTACCGGTAGACAGAGCGACCGGTAGGTGCAGCTACCGGTAGACCGAGCTACCGGTAGACCGAGCTACCGGTAGGCTGCGTCTACCGGTAGACCGAGCTGCCAGTAGACCGAGCTACCGGTAGGCCCACCGTTAGGCCAAACTTCACCGAGATTCCCAGACCAGAAAACCCAACTTGAGATTTTCACAAAGTAATGGACCACGAAAACTCGGGCCATTACACGGAGCCCCTACAATACTCTGTGAATTCACAGTACCGGAGGAGCACCCCACATTTCCCCTCGCACTGCCTTCAGCTGTAGTGTCCTTGGCACGGTTGAACACCCCCTGCCAATCCCTCTAGTAACAATTGGGCCACTGTAATTCACCCTCGAAGGTCTCTCACAAGCGGCACCATCCCTAGGAGCCAAAGTCTGCAAGTCCGTTCCAGAACCCCGGTGCCCAGCTCCACGTCTGCACATCATCGGTGAATGACCCAAACGTTTGCAGTCAGCACAGAAAACAACCCACGATTCATACACCACCCGTTGCCGACAGCGATACTCCTCTCCTATTGTAATCCAAACAAACTTCGGGGGTTCCCTTGAAGAATCTACTTCAACACACACCCGAGGATTCACCGGATGACACACTGTTGTGGTTCGATGATTAGAGCATAGGTATCTCCCGACAAGATTCCCTAGCATCCTAATAATCGATGGATTTTGGAAAGGGAGTGGAAGATTAGGGAAGCTCACCCAGCTCGCAACCATAGGTGAGTCCCGCTTCATATGAAAATCGTAAGTCCATCTTTGGAGGAAGAAGCGAGCTCCGTTGCAGTTCTGCATTGAGATAGTGAGTGTGTGCATACATGTACATTAGACAAAACCCTCCCATGTTAGATATGTTTTTCGACACTTACCGTCAACCCCTGACCTATGGCGGCAGACTTAGGGTACTTGCGGCTTGAGTCCCGTTGAGTCGGGCCGTGATAGTTTCATTAGCACTTAAGTTTACGTTTCGGCTTCGACGTATTTTATAATTTTGATCGGTTTTTTGACATCGATTCACAACATATTTTTATTATTTTAAAATTCTTTTCAGCATTTAAAACATTTTAATAGCAATAATAATAACAGATATATTATTTTTAATAAACAGTCTAGGAGGGAAAATTACAAATTACAATTAAAATATATTGATGAGTATAACGTACTTGGCACTGATCCTCAGACCCCTCCTAAACTAATTTAATTTATTCCACGACAGCGAACGCACCGCTAAACCTCCCTGCATAATATTTTCATAATAAAATTTTACCCCTATTTACCAAACAGACCTTAAATTTAATTTACTCCACGACAGCGGACGGACCTCCACCTCGCAGTTCTCCGTTGTCAATTCCTTTTTGCTGGTAAGATTCGTCATCTACATTACAACAGTTTGGGGGAGGGGGATTACCAAAAAAACAAATACACTACTCCATCTGCAAATAGATTCGTCATCTACATTGCGTTCTCTGCGAGTATGTTTTCTCCGCTTCTTTTTATTCCCGGGTTCTTGTGTCACCGTTAGGTTTCGCAATTCAAACCAGTTTATTATTGTGTACTAAACCTTAAATTTGGGGGGTTTCGATAGATCTGATTACTAGAGGTATTGTGGTTATTTTTCTAGTGGCGTTGTAGACTTTTGCGTTGTCTCTGTCTTCACCATTTCTGTCGGGGACTATCAACACCTAAATGATTGTTGCTGAGTTCTGCAGTTCTGTTGAGGTCTTTTATGGTTGGCTTGGAGGTTTTTGCTGAGTTATTTTTTGTGGTAAGTCCTTTTCATTTGCAAAAAAAAAAAAAAAAAAAACAAGAGAAAACAATGAGTGTTACAGGAACATTGCCGAACTTTCTTTTTTGCATGTCTTGTTTTTTACCATTCAATATATGTATTAGGGATTTAGTGATCATGGCATGCTTTTTATAGTTTAATTGTTTTGCTATCTGATTGCTTTACTCTTTCAATAGTGAGCTAGGTTGATTGTGATTGTTTATTTCCGGTTGACTTACTACACGTTGAATGACACCTCGTCAATGATTGGATCATGTTTTCTATATTCAATGAAGTGCGTTGTTTGGTTACTCTAGTGATGAATGCTTGAGTTCAATTAGCTCACCTGTCTGGCCTGTTTTTGTGGTGTTCCGCTGGAATTATTCCCAAATTTGTTTATACAGTTGATATTTTATTAGATTCTTGTTCTTGCTAGTAAGAAGAAAAAGGTGAAAATTGATTATTCTTGGTGTTATTTAAGCTGGTCATTGCTGTTTTTTATTTTCCTTGGTATTGGGCTTTTCAAAGCAAGAAGGCAATGACTTCAAGAGGGATCCTTGGCCTGATCATCAATTCAAATAATAAGAATGAAACGTAAACCTTTTCTTAATACGGATTCGTTGCTCCGATATGCATGTTTTTGGTCATCATCATCATTTTTCCCTTTAGTGCTGCTGCTATTCTTTTTGTCTCTGGCACAAATGTACTCATCAATTCCATATTCCACATTGCATGTACATGAATATTCCGACTTTTCTATTTGAATGTAATCTAAAAATGACTTGTTTGTTACCAGTTCTCAACAGTTGGAATACCCTCGAGTCATGTCCATAATTATTTGTTATTGTTTGTTTGATTTGAAAATCTGTCTGACCTGTTCTACTTGGTTGAGGAAGGTTAAAGGTTGTTTTTTTCCAGTCTTATCATTTACAAGATTACCGATCTCTGTTATCTTGAATTTTTTATTTTGTTATATCCATAAGTTTAATGCTGCTTTTTTAACGTTTTAGATTAAAATTTTGTTGGTTTTTAATATATTTCAACATTGATATGTAAGAAACTAATTAAGATTTGCACATTGGTGCTGTTCTTTTCAATATGTTAATTCTCTAATTTATAAGTTGATTGCCCCTTCTTTTACATTTCTCTTTTCCATTTTAATTTTTTTTATTTAACTTGGTTACAGTACTATATTTCTCTCCTGGCTGTCTGTGTCTTACCCAAACCTTAGCTGGACAAGTATCAGCCGATGATCTGATTTCATGTGCCTTTTCTGAGTTCAATTATATTGGCAAATGCATGTTTAGGGAGGCTAATGAACCTTTATTGTTTTTTACTACCTCCAGTCCTTGATAGGAGTAAAAAAAGTTCAGAATTTTCATCATCCTAAGTTTAAGAAAAAGAAACACATATAATTATATATATTTTTATAATTGATCTTCATTAATAATGATAGAGAATACGGTGGAAATGTTGGATTGAGATTATTTTTTATAATACATTAGAATTTATGATCAATGCAGATTTATTTTCTGGATAAATGGCTTGCAAAAACAATGAGAACTTCGCCAATCTGTGTAATGGCATTGATGGGGCTCAAGGAGATGTATGGTTGGAAGATAACGAATCCATTTTCATTAAATTAATGGTAGAGGAAGTTAATAATGGGAATGTAGAACATGGCCGTTTCATTCCAGAAACATGGCCCAAACTCAGAGATGCGATGGAGACTAGGTGCGGGTATCCTTACTCTACAATGCAGATTCGGAACAAATACTATAAATTCAGACTCTTATGGACCAAGTTTCATGAACTACTAAAGGAGAAAGGGGTTCATTTTGATCCCAAAACAAATACATTGTCGGCGTCCAATAAAGAATGGGAACGGCTGTTCAAGGTAACATGTTTATAATAACGATTGCATCTTTATTTTAACTATTTAATATATATTTTTTGTTATGCAGATTAACCGGCATGCGAGGAGGTTTTACAAAAGGGGTTTTCCGCAATATCAAGAGCTGGAACTTATCTTTGCAGGACTGGAACATGCTCCCCGTTGCGGGGCTTCTGGTGGAGGAAAATATGCATGCCCTTCACCCAAGCTGCCATTTTCAACGAACAGTTGTTCGAACAGTAAGAGTGGTAATCGCTCCAGTGACTCTCTTCCAAAAAAGGATGAAGTAAACCCGAATTCTTTAACTAGAAATGGGATTCTCGATGAACAGTCCAGTGACTGTCATCCCAGAAAGGAGGTTAGTCTCGATCGTAAAACTCGAAAAAGAGATAGTTATGAATCTTCCATCATGGGTGCCTTCAATATGATTGCTGAAAGTAATGGAAGATTGATGGAGCTCATGGAGTTGAAAATGCCATGTGCCCCATGTTGTGGGAAGAATGACAGTTGGCTGCATTTGAAGGAGTGTTTGGTGGGTTTAAATGCTTTGGAAGATATTGACGGGGTCACGTACGCGAGGGCGGTGAAAATGTTTCGTGAAGATGTGATTAACAGGAAAATATTTCTAGAAATCCCGAGCCACAGGAGAAGGGATTGGATTGTGAATCTTTGAAATTTTTGCCTTTACAGCAAAAATTGATTAGGGACTTGTATCCAAACATTGGTGTAGCGCGCTTAAATGATTTTTTTTGTGTTGCTGACATAAACATAACTGTGCAACTCCTATGATGATGACTAGGGTTTTGGTCATGCTTTCTTGATGTGTTTACCTGCAACGAAGGTCATGATATGTTGTGTTCATTACGCTAGTATTAAGGGTTCCCTATACTTAATTTGAGGAGCCTTTTAGAGGGTTCTAAGGATGATGCCCTCCCCTCTCCTCTTTGTCCTTGTTTTCAATGGCTCTCCTTGGCTCTCCAATCTTAAAACGAATCGCGTTGGTGAATCTCCGCTTCCCTTCCCTTATTTTTTTACCCTGTGTTTAGGGTTTGTCTATGCTTGAGATTTTTAATGCCTGGGAATGGTGAAGCCCCTCTCTTGACCTAATCTTCTATTTTCCGTTCAAGATGCATTTCAATGCTCTTCTGTTTTTTTGAGGAAGCCTTTGGGTGATTGGTGTTTGAAAATTGATTTCCAATCTAAATGAATGTGATTTAAGTTATTTATGTTTGATTTAAGAATTTTCACGTTTCCTGATGATTTACATGTGACATAAAGGGGGAATTTCATATCAAACAGACGAGTTTTTCATCAGAGCATGTTTTTATCCACACGACACATTTGATAAAATGCACAACAAAGTTTCTGTTCAAAATAAGTGAACAATAAATGGTGTTTTGATCTATAATTGGTTTTCTAAGATTGAGTATTCACTATTTTGGTTTTGTTTTTTTGAAATAATATGGGTGAATATATGCGGTAGAAAATGATATTAGTGATTTTATTATCTTCTTGATTGTGATTTTATGGGGTCTGTGTGTTTATTGGATTTCATATTGATTCAAGTGAGGTTTTATATATGCGCGGTAGAAAATGATATTAGTGATTTTATTATCTTATTGATTGTGATTTTATGGGATCTGTGTGTTTATTGGATTTCATATTGATTCAAGTGAGATTTTATATATGCGCGATGACACTCCTGAAATTGTTGCTCCTTAAGTTATGTGAAATTATGTGATGTAATTTGTTTATTATTGATATCAATGCGTTTAGGGTTTGTTTACTCAAAGATCGTTTAGAGGTGTGTTGTCAGTTATTTATTCGATTATGTTTATGTTACAATGCAATATCATGCTCGTTTTCTCACATCCCTTTAGAAACATCTTGGGAAGACTTCATTATCAAAGTGAGAAATTGTGAGATGAGTGATATGCTAGTTGAGATTACAGACCGGCTAATATCTCCCAGTTGAGTTCATGCCTTATCCATGGGGAGTGTCACCCAGTGAGGCTAGTTGAGAGTAAACTAAGAGGTAATTTTGTTATGAACACGTCATAAGACCGCAAAAGATTCCACCCGAGCACGTCTAGTATTGTCTCATTAGTTTCTAAGGTGATGCTGGTTACATCAGGATACTTTTGATGAGTTAACTACACATTCTTTTAATATGTTGGTGTTATTATATAATTGATGTTTATGGTTGAGTTACAATGGCACTTGATGTGTTTGACTTATGGTTAATTTTCATAGTCATTTGATATAAGATTTCATAATGTTACTTTTTTTACCTTACTTTGGTTAAACTTTGGATAAAAGTTGAGGTTGTTTTGAAAGACAAAGGAGTGACAATGCTTCCTTTCTAATCCAATCTATACTAAATCAAGAACACTCTTTTCACAAACATTTTTATACGATGTTTCTTTCTTCATTGTAAATCCTTTTTTTTCGAAAGCTTGTTTTTCGAAAGAGGAATAAAGGTAAATTTGGTTTTCATTAGAGGAAAGTGATTGGATTTTATAGAAGAGTTTATGGCATGTGCTAGATGGAACCAAAATTTGAGATCGAAAAATTTAACGGGAATAATTTTTCGTAGTGGAAAATGATGATGCAGACAGTGCTGTGAAAGGATAATTGTTGACTGACAGTTGGCGAAAGACTGACAGCTGTGATGATGGAGCGTGGTTCCAGTGAGAGCCAAAATTATGACATGGACAAAAATGTGGCGAGTACTTCCGGAAATAGAGACATTTTTGTCAGTGAAGCAACGACGATTGCTGGAAGCAAGAAGCATCTCAACGATGCACGAATAATCGACTCAGGAGCAACATGGAACATGACGTCTCAACGAGAATGGTTTGATTGGTATGAAACTATCCCTGAAGGACTTGTGTACATGGGGAACGATCACACCCTAGAGATCGTTGGAGTCAATACCATCAAACTGAAGATGCATGATGGTATTGTTCAAACCATCCAATGAGTATGTTATGTGAAGGGCCTGAAGAAGAACATATTGTCTTTAGGATAATTCGATGATATCAGATGCAAGACTCGCACCGAGAATGAAGTGATGAGAATTGTGAAGGACACGCTTGTGGTAATGATGACAAAGAAGATCTCAAAGAACTTGTATGCGCTTATGGGTGAAACATGTTGGGTACAAACCCAAGTCCCACATCAGGATTCCACGAAGGATGGTGGCTCACATATAAGTTTGGATGGGAAATCCCTCTTATCACCCATGAGTTTTAGGATGAAACCCCAGAAGGGCCTATGTGTTGGGCCTAGAAAACCAGGGCTGGAGGAAATCAATCATGATGAGTGGTATCAGAGTTGTGGTGCAATCCATGTGTGATATAGGGTGGAGTATTCCCAAAACCAATTTGACAACGATGACAGTTTCTCATTTGAAGCATGTGAATCCATGGTGTCTTGTGTCAAAAGTCTTCCTGATAGCGGTGGTTAGGCAGTAAGTCCCGATGATGAGAAAAACGACGGTGCAAGATGGTTGGATCTGATTCATTATCGTTGTAGGGGAGAACCAATTGTGTGGTCTTTGGTTTGAAGGGAGGATTGTTGGGTACAAACCCAAGTCCCACATTAGGATTCCACCAAGGATGGTGGCTCACATATAAGCTTGGATGGGCAATTCCTCCTATCACTCATGGGTTTTAAGATGGAACCCCAAAAGGGCCTATGTGTTGGGCTCGGAAAACCTAGGGATGGAGGAAATTGATCCTGAAAAAACGTACAAGGAGGCAGAGATAGTTGTTGCATCAACTACCTCGACATAAGTGTTGATGACGTTATTATAGGTTATGGGTGCAACGATAGCACGTTGGTGGGTGTACCCAACTTTAAATTTTCCGTTAACAATGATCAATCCGAGATCCGTCACGATAATAAAACGCCGAATCTTCAGAATAGAACGAAGAACGAAAGAAAGGGAGTCCTGGAACCATAGAGAGGATCATCATATATTGGTTATAATTAATTTAATTAAAAGATAAAAATTACCTTGATGGAATTCTCTCTCCTTTGATGTTTTCGGTCACGATCCGATGTGATCCGTTGTTGCGTCGTAGAATCCAAGTGTAGGATTCCTCTAACGGTGATCCACACGTGCTCCATGCATCTCTGGATGCTGCCGAAAGGATCTCTGGGTGCTAGCACATAAGAGCCTTTGCTTGCGACGTCTGCCTTCAATCACCTTGAGAGCCGCTTGCAAAGCGCTCTCCTTGATCCGATGGAGGAGGATCTCTCTCGTAGCTTGAGAGTGTTCTTGAAAAAAAAATCTCTCTTATCTTGAGAGCTTTCTCTAGATCCGTTGTGCACAACCACAATCAAATGGCTAGGCTAATGAGAATTATATAATTGAGATTTTTAATTACTTAGAATAATAAAATGAATAAATTACCCGAAATCACTTATTCATTTCATTTAATTCTTAGTAAGACCTCATGTCTAATAATAACAGTTGACTATTATTATTACTTGACATGCGCCCAACGAATTACACCTAATATTATTTAATTAAATAAATAATATTATTTCTCACAAATCCCCAAAAAACCACACGGCGTGTATATTAATATACACGACGTGTACTTTTGTTTTTTCCATTTTCTTTATTTCCTCTACCACATTTATTAGACCTTGAATAATGTCTATTTATTTCTTAAATAAATATTACTGCATTACTCGCTAATAAATATACATTATTTCGCCCACAATATATTCTCTCGAATAACTAGTGTCGAAATAAATGCGATCAGGCATCCTCGAATAATTATTAAACCACAATTGAGAATAATCTTTATTCAACTTATTAAATTAATATTTAACTGAAATGCTTGGACACACTTAGTGTGTGACCCTCTAGGCCTCTTTCTCAGTGGCATTAGGCGGAGCCTGCCTAAAGTCCAAGGTTAGCGTCTAGCAACACGCCAAGACACCCATAAAGAAATAAGTTAATGTCGTAATGACGCGTTACCTCCTACGAACGCTTACCGTGTAATGTAATCCCTTTGTCTCGATATCTCGAATCAAGCGGGTTGCATGCTGGTTCCATCAACCCATGTGCTCAATTATTCTTTCTTTGACTTCCCAGAATTGAACTTGCCTATTCCTTACCATGACCATGGATTTATTTAGGCTATATCAATTCCATCAAAGGGCCTGAGATATCTACTTACGTTATGGAACAGAAGGGATAAATCCTTTCTCGCGTTATCTATTAATGCAGTATTACTCATGACACACCCAACATATCATACCCCACCGTGAACAGTGTACCGTCACAGTTTTCATCAATACATCTAAGTGCATGAGTTGTAATACTCATTAATAATAATCTTAAAGTCTAAGGACCAATACACACGTCCGTAGATAGGAACATCCAACGACACTATGAAATGTGGATTTCCTACTAGCAGGTTTCATTCTCATAATATCCTCCTAGATATTAATAAGGGCGCACACCATGAGAAGGTGCCTCAAAGTTTTATGAGTCCTCACCCCTAATGGTCTGTATTATTTGTGTCCCTCAAATAACATCATTCGACCATAGAACATATATTCAAGAACAATGTTATAGCACTTCCAAGTTCTCATCATAGCAGGGATTCACTATGACCTTTTAGTGGAACAACTATCCTTAGGATATTATCACATGCATTGTCACACAGAAGAACAATCAAGATGTGATAAGGTATTTATTAATGAATAAAGTACAATATAGTTGGTTCTAGGTCACCAACTCCAACAGACTCCCACTTGGACTAGAGCCAACTGCTAACAACCTTTAACCCACGAGCTCTCACATGATATTCATGCTTCTGCTGAGATAGACCTTTAGTCATGGGGTCTGCCATGTTCTCTTCTGTGGACACTCTGCTCACTGCAACTTCACCCATTTGATGGAAATCCCTCAAGAGGTGATACTTCCGGAGTATGTGCTTTGTCTGTTGATGCGACCTTGATTCTTTTGCAAGAGCCACCGTTGCAGTATTATCACAATACAATGTGATAGGATCTTTACTGCTAGGCACCACATCAAGCTCTTGGAAAAAGTTCTGAATCCAGACGGCTTCCTTGGCTGCATCAGAAGCCATTATATATTCGGACTCTATTGTAGAATCAGCGACAACTGGTTTCTTTGAACTCTTCTAGCTCACAGCTCCTCCATTGAGATAGAAAACATATCCAGATTGCGACTTCAGATCATTCTGATCTGTCTAAAAACCAGCATCAACATACCCTCTGATGAAAGGATCATCATCTCCTCCATACACCAGGAACACATCCTTAGTTCTTCTCACATACTTAAGTATAGTCTTAACAACAATCCAATGTTGTTCTCCTGGGCCTGCTTGATATATGCCTATCATGATCAGTGCATTGGCAATATCATGCCTGGTGCATAACATGACATACATGATGGATCCTATAACCGAAGCGTATGAGATCTTACTCATTCTATCTTTCTCCTGTTGTGTCTGAGGACACATTTTCTTAGAAAGATGTAGGCCATGTGACATTGGGACCAATCCCTTCTTGGATTGTTCCATACTAAATCTCTTTAGTATCTGGTCAATATATGTACCCTGACTTAGTCTAAGTAGCCTCTTGGATCTATCATGAATGATCTTGATCCCTAGAATGAAGGCTGATTCACCCAAGTCCTTCATGGAGAAACACTTGTTCAACCAGTCCTTAACTGACAGTAAGACTAGTACATCATTTCCAATAAGCAATATGTCATCAACATATACTACTAGGATAACGATTTCATTCCCATTAAACCGCTTATAAACACATGGCTCACATTCATTCTTAATGAAACCAAATTCCTTTATGGATTCATCAAATCGAATGTTCCATGACCTGGATGCTTACTTTAATCCATAAATGGATTTCTGCAACTTGCAAACCCGTTTGGATTTACCTGGTGTCACAAACCCTTCTGGTTGTGTCATATAGACATCTTCCTAAAGGTTCCAGTTAAGGAATGCTGTTTTGACATCCATTTTCCAAATCTCGTAGTCATGGTAAGATGTTATAGCAAGTATGATTCTTATGGATTTAAACATGGAAACTAGAGAAAATGTTTCATCATAGTCAATTCCTTGATGTTGTCTGAATCCTTTAGCCACTAACCTTGCTTTATAGGTGCTAACTTGACCTTCTATGTCCAATTTTCTCTTAAATACCCATTTGCATCCAACAGGATTTACATCAACTGGCACATCGACTAGAACCCATACTTAGTTCTGATACATGGAATCTATCTCAGAATTCATAGATTCTAACGATCTTGTAGCTTCTGAGCTTTCTACTGCTTCCTTGTAGGAGAGAGGTTCATCATTGTCCAATAATAACGATTCACCATCCTCGATGACTAGGAAACCAAATCTCTCTTGTTCCCTTACCTCTCTTGAGCTCCTACGTAGTACTTGTGTTTTTGGAACCTCTTCCACAGGGACCTGTGGAACTTGTTCCTGTACCAACTCATGTGTATCTTGAGCATCAACTTCATCGAAGTCAATCTTGCTCCCACTATCCTTTTTGAGGATGTGTTCCATCTCAAGAAAGACGGTTTGTCTGGTGACAATAACTTTCTTGTCTAAAAGGTTATATAGGTAACATCCTTTTGTTTCCTTAGGATATCCTATAAGGATACACCTCATGCCCTAGGGTGCTAGTTTGTTGCCTGAGAAGGCCTTAACAAACTCCTCGCATCTCCATACACATGTGTGCGAAAAAATGGATTTCTTTCCATTCCATAACTCAGAGGGAATTCCATTTTCCGCCTTAGTTGGTACTCCGTTTAATGCATATGCTGCAGTTTGTAATGAATATCCCCAAAAGGATAATGAAAGATCTGCATGACTCATCATTGACCTCACCATGTCCAACAAGGTGCGGTTCCTCTTTTAACTAACACCATTCCACTGTGGTGTATAAGGAGGAGTGAGCTGAGATAGAATCCTAGACTCCTTTAGAATATCGATGAATTCTTGGTTCAGATATTCTCCACCTCGATCTGATTGAAGTTTCTTTATCTTCTTACCAAGCTGATTCTCTACTTCATTCTTGAATTCCTTAAATTTCTCTAAGGATTCTGACTTATACCTTATTAAGTAGATATAGACATATCTACTCAAATTATCAGTAAAAGTAATTAAGTAAGAATATCCACCTCTAGCTTCTACTAGAAATGGTCAACACACATCTGTGTGCACCAATCCTAGAAGCTCTATGGCCCTTTCACCCTATCCACTGAAAGGAGGCTTGGTCATTTTACCTTGTAAACAAGTGTGACATCTGTCAAGTGTTTTTAGCTCAGTAGAGTCTAAATAACCATCCTAGAAGATCTTTGTCAAGCGCTTCTTGTTTACATGACCAAGACAGTGATATCACAACTGGGTGTTGTATGATTCATGTGAATTTGTTTCATTATTGATTTCCAACACTTGGTTTTATTAATTTAATACATACAAGCTGTTATTCAAATGCGCCACACCATAAAATATGTTGTTCTTATAAAAGAAACAACCCTTATTTTCAAATTTGAAAATAAATCCATCCATATCCAAACAAGATACATAAATTATATTCTTGGTAACACTAGGAACATAATAACAGTTACATAAAACCAAAATCATTTCAGTTGGCAATGAGATATGGTAATCACCAATGGCCAACACGGCCAGCCTCACACCATTGGCAGCTCAAAGATCCACCTCTCCTATGGAAATATTTCTAAATCTACTTGGTTCCTTCATTTGAATATAGATGTGATCCCCACAAGCTGTATCTAATACCCAATGTGTAGAAATGGAAAGATTACACTCGATAACGAACACACCTTTAGCTTCCCCACGCTTCTGGGTGCGGTTACTCTTCTAGTGGACTTGCTTGACACATGAAAAACATACCGCCTCCCATTCCTTGCCATGCCTTTGGATCTTCCCCTTCTTGGAGGGATGATGCTCAGGGGATTTAGACCATTTATAAATCCTTGGCCCCTTTTCCTTGTCCTTCCTTTTCTTATTCACCATAAGGACTACGGGTTTGTCACGCCCCATGTCCTTATCTACCTAGATAATTAAGGTCAGAAGTTCTGATTGACTCCTCTCATTGTTTCTCATGTTGTAATTGAAAATAAAGCTAGATAAGGTCTTGGAAAATGATGATAGGATGAGATCTGTACGCAACTCATCCAGGAACTTAATCCCTAAGATGTCCAGACGTTCAATGTAGCCAATAAGCTTGACTACATGAGGCCTAGCTGGTGCAGAATCTCCAAGCTTATTTGTAAACAAAGTGTTGGAGATCTCATATCTATCCTGTCTCCCCTTATCTTGATAGAGATCCTTAAGGTGAGACATCATGCTATACACGTCCATATTTTCATGTTGCTTCAAGAGCTCGTTAGACATGGCTGATAGCATGAAACATTGGACATCTGTGGAATCATCCATATGTTTCATATAGAGAGATAATTCCTCATCACTAGCCTATTTTCTAGGAACAACTGGAATAGGTTCTTCTAGAACGTATAATTTCCTCTCTTGGCGAAGGATGACGCGTAAATGCCTCTGTCATTCTTGAAAATTAGTGCCGGTGAGAAGGTTTTCCTTCTCAAGTATAGTTCGAAATGATATGTTTGAAGTCATTTTTTCTTTTCATTTCTACAAATTAATATGATTAAAGGTTTATTACTTTATCATGATAAAACTGAGACAGATAAATAATTTAATACTTATTAGTCTCCCACTATTTTATTGAAATTCAATAGCCCTCACTATTGACTTCAGAATATTCAGAATATTCTAGTGGCAAGGATCCATATTTCCCTTCTCATTACCCCAACTAGGGTAGGTCAAGAAAATTGAAGGGTTTTAGGTAGGCATTCCAAATTCCAACTGCATTAACTCACAACTCTTTGATCCGCTGAGTCGACTCCCCAATCCTGTAATCCTTTTATTTTTGGATTTCCTCAACCTTTGCCTCTTGGTCACACCAAGTCCTATTGTGACAGTCAACCCTTGATGTGAACCAAGTCAAGTCAACCCAAAATCTTGAATTATAATTCCCCGATAATTGAAAGCACCCCAACTAGGGTTGGTCAAGCACTTTGAACTATGGTTCGATTCTAACCAAGATTATGGAAGGCTATACCGACTTAATATTTTCTTTGAGGGATTTTATCCTTATACGTAAATTGTCATTTTATTATCTTTGATTACATGCTTGTTAATATTAAGTGGTATATACTTAAGTGTTTAACCATATCTAATATAATATTTATGCATAATCCAGTCTTTGTTTTAGTTCCATCTTGCATGATTGTTTAATTCATTAATTGTGTGATTGTGACAACACACCCATAATAAATAAACCATGCAACTGACAGAAATAAAATAAATGGTATGATCACGATCTTGTTCTATTGGTTAGTTTATCTAGTGGTTGATAAACTAACCCAAGACCTAGGGGAGAAACACCTTGAACCTTTTGGGTTTGTGTTTACAGCTTTCCACCTGTCTACCTTTATATCTCCTTGGATTGGTTTCACCTTGGCTCCTAACTTGAGCTGCCTCCACTATCTTGGGAGCTCCATCCATTACATATGCTTTTATCTCACTCACAGGTGAGGGGTAAAATAGGGTTTTACATAAAAGAAACCTTGGGCACGAAGACCCTGCATATTAATGAGGATAAGGCTTGCAGACCAACAAATTTAATTTAAATAAATAAATTAAAAGAAACTATTCGCATACAAAGGTCTTGGTCTAGCTCATGATCATCCATACATGCAACGATATTTACGCATAAATAAAATTAGAATTTAATTCTTTAATTGTTCTTGTTTAAGATAAATCATGCTCGAATCAATTAATTATCTTTAATTAATCAATCCTTTTAACTTAAACCCTTTTTATGAATTCCCTTAAGACTCTCATCCATCATAATTTTAAACAAATAAATTTATTTAAAATTATCTTTGAACGTAACTTGTACCTTGGAGGCAACCCGATGAATTCCCGTTCATAACTATCCAATGATTAGAAATGAACATTAAGAAAATGTCAAATTAAACACATATATATAAAACACCTATCACGTGTTGTGCCTCAGCTTTACGCCTGCACTATGGTACACTTATCAAGGGTTTGTATAATATAATAATAAATTTTAATAAATCTGCGTAATTTGGATGAGTACACTGTAGGTTCCGGGTGCAGCGGAAGCACGTTGGTGGGTTTTCCCAACTTTAATTTTAGCACTAAACAATGTTCAATCTGAGATCTGTCACGATAATAAAATTCCGAATCTTCAGAATAGAACAAAGAACGAAAAGAAAGATAAGGGTCCTAGAACCATCAATAGGATCATCATATGTTGGTTATAATTAATTTAATTAATTGATAAGAATTACCTTGATGGAATTCTTTATTTGTTGATGTTTTCCAGTCACGTTTTGATGTGATTCGTCGTTGCGTCGCAGAAGCCAAGTGTAGACTTCCTCTAGAGGTGATCCACACGTGCACCACATATCTCTAGATGTCGCCAAAGGAATCTCCAGGTGCTAGCGTGGAGAAGTCTTTGCTTGCGTTGTCTGCCTTAGATCACCTTGATCTGATGGAGGAGGATCTCTCTCGGTCTTGAGAGCGTTATTGGAGGAAGGAGTTCTCTCGACCTTGAGAGAATTTTCTAGAATTTTTGTGCACAACGATTCATGGAAAAGTGTTGGAGTTGTGAGGATATTTATAATCGGGTTTGAGGTTATAGAGTTATGACAATAAATAAACGTGTTACGCGTTTTATTTATTTCATTAACTCTTATTGAAAACCCCCATTTCAAATCATTAATTCCTTGACATGCGCCCACACTGATTATAATAAATATCATTTAATAAAACAATATTATTTCCTTAAAATCCCGACTAGAAAAACTAAACGGTGTGTAATCATTAATACACAACGTGTACTTGTTTTTCATTTCCTTTCCAAAATGAAAACTACATGGCGTGTACATTCAATGTACATGACATGTATATCTTGTTTTTTTTATTTTATTCTTCCTCAAATATTAAAATGATTTAGGATTCCTTGAATAATTATTAAACCACATACGAGAATAATTTTATTCTACTTGAGATACTTGGATACACTTAGTGTGTGACCCTCTAGGCCTCTTTCTCGTTGGCATTAGGCGGGTTTGCCTAAAGTCTAAGATTACTATCTAGCAATGGGTCAAGGAACCCAAGAGAAAAAAGTTGACACTGCATTGATGTGTCACCTCATATGAATGATTACCGTGTAATTTAATCCCTTTGTCTCGATATCTCTAATCAAGCGGGTTGCATGCTAGTGCCATCAACCCATGTGCTCAATTATTTTTTCTTTGACTTCCCGAAATTGAACTCGCCCATACCTTACCATGACCATGGATTTATTTAGGATATATCAATTCCATCAAAGGGCCTGAGATATCTACTTCCATTATGGAACAGAAGGGGAAAATCCTTTCTCGCATTATCTATTAATGTAGTATCACTTGTGACGCACCTAACGTATCCTACCTCGTTGCGAACAATGTGTCGTCATAGTTTTCGTCAATACATCTAAGTGTACGAGTTGTAATACCCATTAATAAGAATCATAAAGTCTATGGACCAATACACACGTCCGCAGATAGGAACATCCAATGACACTATGAAATGTGGATTTCCTACTGGCGGGTCTCGTTCTCATAATATCCTCCTAGATATTACCAAGGGCGCACACCATGAGAAGGTGCCTCAAAGTTTTATGAGTCCTCACCCATAATGTCCTTTATTATTTTTATCCCTCAAATAACATCATCCGACCATAGAACAAATATTCAAGAATAGTGTTATGGAACTTCTGGGTTCTCATCATAGTAGGGATCCACTATGACCCTTTAATGCAACAACTGTCCTTAGGACATTATCACATGCATTGTCATGTAGAAGAACAATCAAGATGTGATAAGGTATTTATTAATGAATAAATTAAAAATTAGTTGGTTCTAGGCCACCAACTCCAACAGACTCCCACTTGGACTAGATCCAACTACTAACAACCTTTAACCCGCTAGCTCTCACATGATATTCATGCTTCTGCTGAGATATGCATTTAGTCATGGGGTCCACCATGTTCTCTTTTGTGGACACTCTGCTCACTGCAACTTCACCTCTTTGATAGAAATCCCTCAAGATGTGATACTTCCGGAGTATGTGCTTTGTCTGTTGATGTGACCTTGGTTCTTTTGAAAGAGCCACCGCTGCAGTATTATCACAATACAACATGATAGGATCTTTACTGATAGGTACCACATCAAGATCCTGGACAAAGTTACAAATCTATACGGCTTCCTTGGCTGCATCAAAAGCCGCTATATATTCAGACTCCACTGTAGAATCGGCGACAACTGGCTGCTTTGAACTCTTCCAGCTCACAACTCCTCCATTGAGACATAAAACATATCCATATTGTGTCTTTAGATCATTCTGATCTATTTGAAAACCCAGCATCAACATACCCTCTGATGAAAAGTTCTTCATCTCCTCCAAACACCATGAACATATCCTTAGTTCTTCTCAGATACTTAAGGATAGTCTTAACAACAACCCAATTTTTTTCTCCTAAATCTGCTTGATATCTGCCTACCATGCTCAGTGCATAAGAAACATCAAGCCTGGTATATAACATGACATACATGATGGATCCTATAGCCGAAGCGTATGGGATCTTACTCATTATATCTTTCTCTTGTTGTGTCTGAGGACACATTTTCTTAGAAAGATGTAGGCCATGTGACACTGGAACCAATCCTATCTTGGATTGTTCCATACTAGATCTCTTTAGTATCTGGTCAATGTATGTACGCTAACTTAGTCTAATCAGCCTCTTGGATCTATCACGAATGATCGTGATCCCTAGAATGTAGGCTGCTTCACCTAATTCCTTCATAGAGAAACACTTGTTCAACAAGTCCTTAATTGACTGTAAGAATAGTACATCATTTCCAATAAGCAATATGTCGTCAACATATACTACTAGGATAGTGATCACATTCCCATTAAAATTCTTATAAACACATGGATCACATTCGTTCTTAATGAAACCAAATTCCTGTATGGCTTCATTAAATCAAATTTTCCATGACCTGGATGCTTTCTTTAATCCATAAATGGATTTCTGCAACTTTCAAACCCGTTTGGATTCACCTGGTGTCACAAACCCTTCTGGTTGTGTCATATAGTCATCTTCCTGAAGGTTCCCATTAAGGAATACTGTTTTTACATCCATCTTCCAATTCTTGTAGTCATGGTAAGATGCTATGACAAGTATGATTCTTATAGATTTAAACATGGCAACTGGCAAGAAGGTTTCATCATAGTCAATTACTTGACGTTGTCTGAATCCTTTAGCTACTAGACTTGCTTTATAGGTGCTAAATTGACCTTCCATGTCCAGTTTTATCTTGAATACCCATTTGCATCCAATAGGCTTTACATCAATTGGCTCATCGACCAGAATCCATACTTGGTTATGATACATGGAATCCTTCTCAGAATTCATAGCTTCCAGCCATCTTGTAGCTTCTGATCTTTCTACTTATTCCTTTTAGGATAGAGGTTCATCATTTTCCAACAATAATGATTCACCATCCTCAGTGACTAGGAAACCAAATCTCTCTGGTTCCCTTACCTCTCTTGAGCTCCTACGTAGTACTTGTGTTTCTGGAACCTCTTCTATGGGGACCTGTGGAACTTGTTCCAGTACCAACTCCTGTGTATCTTGAGAATCAACTTCATCAAAGTAAATCTTGATCCCACTATCCCTTTTGAGGATGTGCTCCCTCTCAAGAAAGATGGATTGTCTGGCGAAAATCACTTTCTTGTCTTGAGGGTTATATAGGTAATATCCTTTTGTTTCCTTGGGATATCCTATAAAGATACACCTCATGCCCTGGGGTGCTAGTTTTTTTCCTGATAAGGCCTTAACAAATGCCTTGTATCCCCATACACGTGTATGCGACAAAATGGGTTTCTTTCCATTTCATAACTCGGAGGGAATTCCATTTTATGCCTTAGTTGGTACTCAGTTTATTGTGTATGCTGCAGTTTGTAATGCATATCCCCAAAAGGATAATGGAAGTTCTGCATGACTCATCATTGACCTCACCATGTCCAACAAGGTGCGGTTCCTCCTTTCACTAAAACTATTCCACTGTGGTGTATAAAGAGGAGTGAGCTGAGATAGAATCCCAGACTCCAGTAGAAGATCGATGAACTCTTGGTTCAGATATTCTCCACCTCAATCCAATTGAAGTTTCTTTATCTTCTTACCAAGATGATTCTCTACTTCATTCTTGAATTCCTTAAATTTCTCTAAGGCTTATGACTTATACCTCATTAAGTAGAAATAGCCATATCTACTCAAATCATCAGTAAAAGCAATGAAGTAAGAATATCCACCTCTAGGTTCTATTGGAAATGGTCCACACACATCCGTGTGCACCAATCCTAGAAGCTCCGTGACCCTTTCACCTTGTCCACCGAAGGGCATCTTGGTTATTTTTTATTGTAAACAAGCATGACATCTATCAAGTGGTTTTTGCTCAGTAGATTCCAAATAACCATCCTAGCAGATCTTTATCAAGCGCTTCTTGTTTACATGACCGAGACGGTGATTCCACAACTGGGTGATGTATGAGTCATGTGAGTTTGTTTCGTTATCGATTTCCAACACTTGGTTTTCATAATTTAATACATACAAAACATTATTTAAATCTGTCATACCATAACATACGTTGTTATTATAAAAGAGACAACCCTTATTTCCAAACTTGAAAATAAATCCATCCATATCCAAACAAGATACATAAATTATGTTCTTGGAAACACTAGGCACATAATAACAGTTATGTAAAACCAAAATCATCCCAGTTGGAAATGAGAGGTGGTAATCGCCAATAGCCAACACAGCCAACCTTGCGCCATTGGTAGCTCGAAGATCCACCTCTCCTCTGGAAATTTTTCTAAATCTACTTGGTTCCTGCATTTTAATACAGATGTGATCCCCACAAGCTGTATCTAATACCCAATTTGTAGAAATGGAAATATTACACTCGATAAAGAACACACCTTTAGCATCCCCATGCTTCTGAGTGCAGTTCCTCTTCCAGTGGCCTTGCTTTCCACATGAAAAACATACTGCCTCCTATTCCTTTACCTGACTCTGGATCTTCCCCTTCTTGTAGGGACGATGCTCAAGGGCTTCAGACTGTTTATAAGTCTTTGGACTCTTTGCCTTGTCATTCATTTTTTTATTAACCATAAGGACTGAGGGATTGTCATGCCCCATGTCCTTATCTACCTGGTGAATTAAGGTCAGAAGTTCTGATAGACTCTTCTCATTGTTGCTCATGTTATAATTGACAATGAAGCTAGAGAAGGTCTTGGGAAGTGCTGATAGGATGAGATCTGTACGCAATTCATCCGGGAATTTAATCCCTAAGATGTCTAGACGTTCAATGTAGCCAATAATCTTGACTACATGAGTCCCAACTGGTGAAGACTCTCCAATCTTAGTTGTAAAAAAAGCATTGGAGATCTCATATCTCTCTTGTCTTTCCTTCTCTTAGTAGATATCCTTAAGGTGAGACATCATGCTATATGCGTCCATGTTTTCATATTGCTTCAAGATCTCATTAGACATGGCCGATAGCATGAAAAACTGGACATCTATGGCATCATCCATATGTTTCGCATAGAGAGATATTTCCTCATCACTGGCCTCTTTCCCAGGTGCAACTGGAACATGCTCTTCCAGCACATACAATTTCCTCTCGTGGGGAAGGATGACGCGTAAATGCCTCTGCCACTCTTGGAAATTAGTGCCAGTGAGAAGGTTTTCCTTCTCGAGTATGGTTCAAAATGATATGTTTGAAGTCATTTTTCTTGTTATTTCTACAAATTAAGATGAGCAAAGGTTTTAGTACTTTATAAAACAGATACAAATAAATAAATTAATACTTATTAGTCTCCCACTATTTTATCGAAATCCAATAGCCCTTACCATTGACTTCAGAATATTCTGTTGCCTGAATATTATAGTGGCAAGTATCCATATTTCCCTTCGTATTACCCCAACTAGGGTTGTTTAAGCAACTTGAAGGGTTTTAGGTAGGCATTCTAAATTCCAACTGCATTAACTCACAGCTCCTTGATCTGTTGAGTGGACTCCCCAATCCTGAAATCCTTTTATTTTGGATTTCCTCAACCTTTGCCTCTTGGTCACACCAAGTCCTTTTGTGGGAGTCAACCCTTGATGCGAACCAAGTCAAGTTAACCCAAAACCTTGAATTATAATTCTCTGATAATTGAAAGCACCCCAACTAGGGTTGGTCAAGCACTTTGAACTATGGTTCGATTCTAACCAAGATTATGGAAGGCTATACCGACTTAATATTTCTTTAAGGGATTTTATCCTTATACGTAAATTTCCATTTTATTATCTTTGATTACATGATTTTTAATATTAAGTGGGATATACTTAAGTGATTAACCATGTCTAATATAATATTTACGCATAAGCTAGTCTTATTTTAGTTCCATCTTGCATGCTTGTTTAATTCATTAATTGTGTGATCGTGACAACACACCCACAGTAAATAAACCATGCAACTGACAGAAATAAAATAAATGGTATGATCATGATCTTGTTATATTGGTTAGTTTATCTAGTGTTTGATAAACTAACCCAAGACCTAGGGGAGAAACACCTTGAACCTTTCGGGTTCATGTTTATAGCTTTCCACCTGTCCACCTTTTTATCTCCTTGGATTGGTTTCACCTTGGCTACTGACTTGAACCACCTCCACTAGATTGGGAGATCCATCCATTACATATGCATTTATCTCACATGCAGGTGAGGGGTAAAAGGGGTTTTTACATAAAAGAATCCTTGGGTACGCAGGCCCTACATATTAATGAGGAGAAGGCTCGCGGGCCAACAAATTTAATTTAAATAAATAAATTAAAAGAAACCATTCACATACAAAGGTTTTGGTCTAACTCATGATCATCCATACATGCAACGATATTTACGCATAAATAAAACTATCATTCAATTATTTAATCGTTTTTGATTAAGATAAATCATGCTCGAATCAATTAATTATCTTTAATTAATCAATCTTTTTATCTTAAACCCTTTTTCTGAATTTCCTTGAGATTCTCATCCATCATAATTTTAAACAAATAAATTCATTTAAAATTATCTTTGTGCGTAACTTGTACCTTGTAGGCAACCCGGTGAATTCCTGTTCATTACGAAGATGTTAAATTAAACACATATATATAAAACACTTATCATGTGTTGTGCCTCAACTTTACGCCTGCACTATGGTACACGTATCAAGGGTTTGTATAATATAATAATAAATTTTAATAAATCTGCATAATTTGGATGAGTACACGACATGTAGTTCCGACTACACGACATGTACTTTTGTTCACCGTCCATCTGAAGTACACGTCCGGGGACATCGCGTGTAGATGTAATTCAGAAATTTTTAGAGTACACGGTGTGTTCAATGGGACACACTCCCTGTAGTATTCGCATTACATAGTTTCCAGCCAGGCAAGCCATGTACGGGGTACACGGTCTAACCCTAACCCGAAGGGTCTACACGCCGTGTTTAGTGGACCACACATCGTGTAATCCAGAAACGGAGTGCCACCTATTCCTGGTCAACACACGATGTCATTTATAACTTAGGTATACTCTAATACATGACCTGATTTGGCGGACCAGTCCGATGCATCGAACCTAGACTACACGACATGTACTTTCGAATACATGCCGTGTATTCTTATGTTGTACGGCCAGGAACGTTTGGAACTTTCAGATGAGATCCTCTATTTTATTTTAATCAAAGTTAAAAGAAAAATTCGTTTTTGTAAGGTGAACGAGAAACGAGAGAGGAGGAATAGATCTTGAGATTCAGATTTAAAGAACGATTAACTTGAATTGAAACAACTAAATTATTAAATGCGTAAATCACCAAAAAAAACTAAATTATTATAATCAATGATACGACCCCTCTGATACCACTTGTAGGTTCTGGGCGCAACATAAGCGCGTTGGTGGGTTTGCCCAACTTTAATTTTAGCATTAAACAACATTCAATCTGAGATCCATCACGATAATAAAATGCCAGATATTTAGAATAGAACAAATAACGAAAAGAAAGAGAAGGGTCCCGGAACCATCGAGAGGATCATCATATGTTGGTTATAATTAATTGAATTAATTGACAAGAATTACCTTGATGGAATTCTTTCTTCATTGATGTTTTACGGTCACGTTTCGATGTGATTCGTCGTTGCATCGCAGAATCCAAGTGTATACTTCCTCTAGCAGTGATCCACACATGCACCACGTATCTCTGGACATCGCTAAAGGAATCTCTGGGTGCTAGCATGGAGAAGACTTTGCTTGTGTTGTCCACCTTAGATCACTTTGATCCGATGGAGGAGGATCTCGCTCTGTCTTGAGAGCATTCTTGGAGGAAGGAGTTCTCTCAGCCTTGAGAGAATTTTCCAGAATTGTTGTGCACAACGATTCATGGAAAAGTGTTGGGGTTGTGAGGATATTTATAATCAGTTTTGAGGTTATAGAGTTATGACAATAAATAAAAGTGTTACACATTTTATTTATTTCATTAACTCTTATTGAAAACCCCCATATTGAATCATTAATTCCTTGACATGAACCCATGATGATTATAATAAATATCATTTAATAAAACAATATTATTTCCTCAAAAATCTCGACTGGAAAAACTACACGGCGTGTAATCATTAATACACGACATATACTTGTTTTTCATTTCCTTTCCAAAATGAAAACTACATGGTGTGTACATTCAATGTACACGACATGTATATCTTGTTTTTTTATTTTATTCGTCCTCTAACATTAAAAATATTTAGGCTTCCTTGAATAATTATTAAACCACATACGAGAATAATTTTATTCTGCTTGAGATACTTGGATACACTTAGTGTGTGACCCTCTAGGCCTCTTTCTCGTTGGCATTAGGCGGGCTTGCCTAAAGTCCAATATTACTATCTAGAAACAGGTCAAGGCACCCAAGAGAAAGAAGTTGATACCGCATTGACGTGTCACCGCATACGAATACTTACTGTGTAATTTAATCCCTTTTTCTCGATATCTCTAATCAAGCGGGTTGCATGCTAGTGCCATCAACCCATGTGCTCGATTATTCTTTCTTTGACTTCCTGGAATTGAACTAACCCATACCTTACCATGGCCATGGATTTATTTAGGCTATATCAATTCCATAAAAGGGCCTGAGATATCCACTTCTATTATGGAACAGAAGGGACAAATCCTTTCTCGCATTATATATTAATGTTGTATCACTCGTGATGCATGCAACGTATCCTACCTTTCTGCAAACAGTGTGTCGTCATAGTTTTCGTCAATACATATAAGTGCGTGAGTTGTAATACCCATTAATAACAATTTTAAAGTCTAAGGAACAATACACACGTCTGCAGATAGGAACATCCAATGACACTATGAAATGTGGATTTCCTACTGGCGGGTGTCGTTATCATAATATCCTCCTGGATATTACCAAGGGCGCACACCATGAGAAGGTGCCTCAAAGTTTTATGATTCCTCACCCCTAATGGGATGTATTATTTGTGTCCCTCAAATAACATCATCCAGCTATAGAACATATATTCAAGAATAGTGTTATGGCACTTTCGGGTTCTCATCATAGCAGGGATCCACTATGACCCTTTAATGCAACAGTTGTCCTTAGGACATTATCACATGCATTGTCACGCAGAGGAATAATCAAGATGTGATAAGGTATTTATTAATGAATAAAGTAAATAGTAGTTGGTTCGAGGCCACCAACTACAACATACATGATGTGTAGTTCCGACTACACAACATGTACTTTTGTTCACCGTCCATCTGAAGTACATGCCCGGGGACATGGAATGTAGATGTACTTCAGAAATCTTCAGAATACATGGTGTGTTCAGTGGGACACACGCCGTGTAGTATCCTCGTTACATAGTTTTCATCTGGGCAATCCGTGTATGGGGTACACGGTCCAACCCTAACCCAAAGGGACTACACGTCGTGTTTAATGGTCCACACGGCGTGTAATCTAGAAATCGTGTGCCACCTGTTCCTGGTCAACACATGGAGTCTTAAAGACTTAGATATAATCCAATGACACGACCTAGTTTGGTGGACCATCTCGGTGCATGGAACATATACTACATGGTGTGTACTTCTGAAGACACATAGTGTGTTCTGGTGTTGTACGACCAGGAAGTTTTGGTAGCTCCGGATGAGATTCTCTATTTTATTTTAATAAAAAATTAAAAGAAAAAATCGTTTCTGTAAGGTGAATGTGAAATGAAAGAGGAGGAATAGATCTCAAGATTTATATTTATAGAACAATTAACTTGAATTGAAACAACTAAATTATTAAATGCGTAAATCACCAATGAAAAACTAAATAATTATAATCAATGATATGACCCCTATGATACCACTTGTAGGTTCCAGGTGCAGCGGAAGTACGTTGGTGGGTGTACCCAACTTTAATTTTTCTGTTAACAATGATTAATCTGAGATCCGTCACGATAATAAAACGTCAGATCTTCAGAATAGAACAAAGAACAAAAGAAATAAAGGGAGTCCCAAAACCATATATAGGATCATCATATGCTAGTTATAATTAATTTAATTAAAAGATAAGAATTACATTGATGGAATTCTCTCTCTGTTGATGTTTCTGGTCATGATCTGATGTGATCCGTCATTGGATTGTAGAATCCAAGTGTAGGATTCCTCTAACAGTGATCCACATGTGATCCACATATCTCTAGACGTCATCGAAGGGATCTTTAGGTGCTATCATGAAAGAACCTTCGCTTGCGATGTTCTCCTTTGATCGCCTTGAGAGTCGCTTGCAAAGCGCTCTCCTTGATCTGGTGGAGGAGGATCTCTCTCGTAGCTTGAGAGCGTTCTTAGAATAAAATAATTCTCTCTTAGTATGAGAGATTTCTCTAGATCTGTTGTGCACAACCAAAATCAAATGGATAGGCTAATGAGAATTATATAATTGGGATTTTTAATTACTTAGAATAATAAAATTAATGAATTACCCAAAAGCATTTATTCATTTCATTTAATTCTTAGTAAGACCCCATGTCAAATAATAATAGTTGACTATTATTATTACTTAACATGAAACCAAAAAATTATACCTAATATTATTTAATTAAATAAATAATATTATTTCTCACAAATCCCTAGAAAAACTACATGGTGTGTATATTAATATACATGGCGTGTACTTTTGTTTTTCAATTTTCTTTATTTACTCCACCACATTTATTAGACCTTGAATAATATCTATTTATTTATTAAATAAATACTACTACATTACTCGCTAATAAATATATATTATTTCACCCATAATATATTCTCTCGAATAACTAGTGTTGAAATAAATGCGATCAGACATCCTCGAATAATTATTAAACCACAATCGAGAGTAATCTTTATTCAACTTGTTAAATTAATATTTAACTGAGATACCTGGACACACTTAGTGTGTGACCCTTTAGGCCTCTTTCTCAGTGGAATTAGGCGGAGCCTGCCTAAAGTCCAAGGTTAGCATCTAGCAACACGCCAAGGCACCCATAAAGAAAGAAGTTAATTCCGCAATGATGTGTCACCTCCTATGAACACTTACCATGTAATGTAATCCCTTTGTCTTGATATTTCGAATCAATAAGGTTGCATGCTGGTGCCATCAACCCATGTGCTTGATTATTCTTTCTTTGACTTCTTAGAATTGAACTTTACCATTCCTTACCATGGACATGGATTTATTTAGGCTATATCAATTCCATTAAAGGGCCTGAGATATCTACTTTTGTTATGGAATAGAAGGGAAAAATCCTTTCTCACATTATCTATTAATGTGGTATTACTCATGATGCACCCAACATATCCTACCTCACTGTGAACAGTGCATCGTCACAGTTTTCGTTAATACATCTAAGTACATGAGTTGTAATACCCATTAATAATAATCTTAAAGTCTAAGGACCAATACACACGTCCGCAGATAGGAACATCCAATGACACTATGAAATGTGGATTTCCTACCAGCGGGTTTCATTCTCATAATATCCACCTAGATATTACCAAGGGCACATATCATGAGAAGGTGCCTCAAAGTTTTATGAGTCCTCACCCCTAATGGACTGTATTATTTGTGTCCCTCAAATAACATCATCTGTCCATAGAACATATATTCAAGAACAGTGTTATGGAACTCCCAACTTCTCATAATAGCAGGGATCCGCTATGACCTTTTAGTGCAATAGCTATCCTTAGAACATTATCACATGCATTGTCACACAAAAGAACAATCAAGATGTGATAAGGTATTTATTAATGAATAAAGTACAATATAGTTGGTTCTAGGCCACCAAATCGAATAGTTATGGCATCAAAAGCTTGTCCATATATCAAAACGAGGCATAAATATTCTTGCAGATCAGAAGTTGTTTCCTAGTCTTACAAAGTTATCCTTAACATTTTGTGAGCATTTTGTTTTGATCAAGCAGCACAGGTTAAAGTTTGAGATGTCAATAACAAGAAGCGAAGGGATCTTAGATTTGATCCATTCTGACATTTGGAAAGCACCGATCATATCCCCAGGAGGAGAAAAGTACTTTGTATAATTCATTGATGATTATTCTAAGATATGTTGGGTGTACTCAATCAAGTGGAAGGTAGATGTTTTTGAAGTCTTCAAAACATTCAAAGCATGGAAGGAGCTTGAATCTGGAAAGAAGATCAAGTGTCTGAGGACTAATAATGGTGGAGAATATACAAGTGAGGAGTTTGATACTTTTTGTTAATAGGAAGGCATCAAGAGACAGTTCACGGTGGTGTACACTCATCAACAGAATAGAGTTGCAGAGCGTATGGATAAAACCCCATTGGATAGAACACGAGCAATGTTGAAGACTACATGAATTGTCAAAAAAAATTGGACAGAAGTAGTGAATACCACCTATTATGCGATCAACTAATCTCATTCAATGATGATTGGTCTAAATACATCAATGGAGATGTGGACTGGAAAACCCACTGACTATTCTCATTTATATACTTTTGGAAGTCCTGTATATGAATTGTTTAATGACCAAGAAAGATCGAAGTTAGATTCGAGATCTAAGAAATGTATCTTCTTAGGGCATGTTGATGGTGTGAAGGGGTATCGTTTGTGGGACCCCAATACCCACAAACTTATCATCAGCAGAGATTTCATTTTTTCATAAGAAAATGTGAAAATGACAATTGATCAAGACATGGAGAAATAGAATACAAAAACTACAACAGTTGAAGTAGAAGACAAATTCACGTAAGAACCGATTTCTTCTAAGGCATTACCAGAGCATGAAGATCAAGTACCGGTTGAGTCTAGACCACGACAATCAACTCGAGAGAAAAGAGAACCAGTATGACACTCAAAATATGTCACTGATAGTAATATTGAATACTACTTATCGATGGAGGATGGAGAACCATCTTATTTTTTGGAGGTGACCTAGAGTCCAGATGTATCCTCTTGGATGGAGGCGATGTAGGAGGAACTTGAAGCCCTGCACAAGAACAAGACTTGAGATCTTGTTCCATTACCTCATAGAAGGAAGGCTATCGAAAACAAATGGGTCTTTAAGATCAAGCAGGATGGAAAGGACTAGGTGTAAATATATTGTGCAAGAATGGTGGTCAAATGATATGCTTAAAAGGAAGGTATTAATTACAATGAAAAAAATTCTCCTATTGTTAGACTGACGACTATTCAGATAGTTCCAATGATGTGTGCTACATGCAGTTTACACCTAGAGAAACTAGATGTAAAGACTGCTTTTCTCCATGGTGATCTCGGTGAAGTGATCTATATGCTCCAACCAAAAGGCTTTACAGAATAAGGAAAAGAGAACTTGGTTTGAAGGTTGAGAAAATCTTTATATGGTCTCAAGCAGTCGCTGGGGTGTTGGTACAAGAGATTTGATTCCTATATCATGAGCCTTGGATACAATAGACATCATTCATATCCTTGTGCACATTTTAGGGGTTTGGATGGTAATGATTTCATCATTCTTCTATTTTATGTGGATTACATGTAGGTTGCAGGCCCCAAAAAATATCAGATCTAGGAGACGAAGACACAGTTGGTTAGAGAGTTTGATATGAAGGAGTTGGGACCAGCAAACAAGATTCTTTGGATACAGATTTACCGAGACAAAAATAATGGGAATATTTGGATATCATAGAAGAACTACTTATGGAAAGTCTCGAAACACTTCAACATGCAAGACTGTAAGCCAATATATACCCCTCTTCCCATTAATTTTAAGTTATCCTCAATGATGAGTCCTAATAATAAAGCAGAGAGGATGAAGATGTCTCGAGTACCGTATATACCAGCAGTGGGGAGTATGATGTTTGTTATGATTTGTACTAGACTAGACATTTCACATGCAGTGGGAGAAGTTAGTCAGTACACGATGAATCCAAGATGGGAGCATTGGATCACAAGGAAGAGTATCCTAAGATACATCAAGGAGACCTTAGGTGCTGCATTATGTTACAGAGGATTATATTTCACTATCATAGGCTATGTTGATTCAGATTTTGTAGGTGAATCTGACCGGAGGAAATCCACTACTAGTTATGTGTTTACTCTTATAGGAGGAGCTTGATCTAGATTTCAAAGTTATATTCAACTATGCCTTTATCCATGATAGAGGCAGATTACATGGAAGTTACACAAGAATGCAAAGAGGCGATTTGGATGAGAAGGTTGTTGGAGGATCTTGAGCATAGATAAAATCATATTCCATTATTTTGTGATAGTCATAACTCCTTGCACATTGCAATGAATCCAACTTTTCATTCCAGGAAAAAGCACATTGGGGTACAATATCACTTTGTCTGATATGTGGTGGAGGAAGGAAGTGTGGACATGTAGAAAATTCACACTAAAGAAAATCTGGTAGATTTCTTGGCAAAGGTGATTAACTTTGACAAGTTTAGATGGTGTAGATCCTTGAGTGGCCTCATAGAGATGTGCGAAACATGGTTTGGCAGATAGAAAGGATGTGTGGAGATATGATTGATTCTCAATAAAATATCCAAGTGGGATATGTGTCGGCAATTTCTTCTACAGATGGTGTCGTCCCCCCAAAATTTTCAAAGGGTGGCAGGCAAATGGGTTGAGGTAGGCATGTGATGGGTGGAGAACCCCACCAACCCATTAGTGGGAGAGGTAGCAAGAGGGGCTAGCGGCAACCAATAAAAGGAAAACACATCCTTTTATTTTAGAATCTCTCATCAGCTTCAGCAACACCATCAATCCCATTTGAGTGTTCTTATATGGGTGGTATTTTTTGAGGTTTATTTCCCCACTTATTGAAGAGAGATATTTATGAGGGTTTTCTTCTTTTAATAGTGAGGGAGTGTGTACCCCCTTTTACCCATAGTGATCTTTCTATTTTCCCATGGGTTTTTACCCCTTTCATTTTAGAGGTTTTTTTATGTTACATCTGGTGTTCATTTTTTTCCCGCATTTTGCACTTTATTTTATCTTGTGATTATCACTACACTAATGGGCCAATAATTTATGGTCCCAACTTATATAGCCATGTAATATTTGATGCATGTATATAAGTGGTTGATTCCACACGAGGTCTTGTTCCATTATCATATTTGGAAGCTTATGGATGTCGAAATGTGGTGGTGACCTTAGGTTACTTTGAGGTGGACCGTTCAGTGCTTTGAAATTTGTGGTCTATTTTTGGGCTGTATCATGTATCATACATATATATATTTTCATACTTTTTGACCTCTTTTGTATTATGGATTTCTTTGTATACTTTATACATTTTATTGGAAATGCATCCATGATATGTTTTATCTTATTTATTATGTTGTGCATCATTTGGTTTGGAAAATATTTCAAAACTATTTATTTGACTTGCATGTATATCCAATATACATACACTTCATGTTAGATTCTTGGTAAGGATCCAATACTGGTCATCATATTTTGAGGGTTAAATCATTCCTAAAATATATGTTTGATTCCCTTGGTACTTTTCATCAGTCCATGATGATTAGGAATGCACTTTGGGCCTTATGGTGTGCCAGATCGGGTTTTATGGAAGGTTGACATGGGTTAGTTCGTAATAAAATGATACCAGAGGCCTCTTTTTATTTATGGAGTAAAGGTAGACATGAGATAGGATCATCATAACTTGAGAGTTATGTATGAGGGAGTGTTTGAAAAACTATTCCTTGTGCCAATCCTTGAGTTACCATGGATGGTTGGGATATGCTACTTGAATATGAGCTTTTTTTAATTATTTTGAGACTTTTGAATCTAGTTTATTATTTTGATGGATTATATAGAAATTTATAATTTGTCTTGAGAAAATTATAGGTTTTGGGAGTGAAATTGGGGAAATTCCATGGGTTTCTTGGTTACTATTCATAATTCCCCAAACTATGTACAAACCATGCATGTGGTTCTATATGACTCCAGTAGGATTTTTCACAGTTGATGCACAACTTAGGGAATCATGAAACCAAACCATGTAACTATTTAAAATCTTCTAATTTTTGATGTTTTTATTCTTGGTATTTTTTATTTGATTTTATTATTGTTTACTATTTATTTTGGGTAAAATTTGGGCGAGTTTTATGAGGAATTGATGTTATTTAGTTAGTTCATGTTAATTATTTTCTATTGAGTTAAATATTTTGACTTTATAAAAACTAAGTTTTGTGTTTGGAAAATGTCATTTAATTTCATGATGGAAATATATTCTAATGTTAATATAAATCATATGATGTTTTTGGTTATATCATATTGTATGCCAATGAGCCTGTACCCAAGTGGTATAGGCTCCTTCTTGACATCTAAGAGACCCAAGAAAAAATCTGGGTGGGCATGAATTTTTGGGTTATTGTAGCAGTACTGTAGCATGTACTATTTAGTACTATAATAGACAACACTATTCACCCGATTTGGGCCTTCGGGCCACTGGTTTAGGCCTATGGGTCTCAAGGTCTTCAGGCCACCAAAGGCCTTCAGGACATAGGGCCTTTAGGCTGTAGGGACTTTAGGCTGTAGGGACTTTGGGACACAAGACTTGTGGGATATAGAAAAGACCAAGAAGCATGGGAAGACCACATAAGAGCATGCCCAGATGAGGATTCATAGAAAAAATAGTAACCACTATAGTATAGCTAACCAGATTGGAAGAATGAGAGGGTATGACAAATGCCATTGGTACCAAGCACCGTGCAACTCTGCATGGGGAAATACTAGCCAATCAACCATGAAAGGTGGGGAACTAGGAGACTTCAAGATGCAGATGATGGAGAGGGGGCTATTTCTAGTGTGTCGGGACTTGGGCCTTTAAGGTCATGTATTGGGTTGTGTATGGGCCTTGTGCCTTGGGCCTACGGGTCATGTAAGGATTTCCCTTCAACCCTTAAAAGGGTATTATCCAAAATAAATTAAAAAGAAGCCCTTCAATCCATTTGGGATATATCATATTGTATAATATATATATTTCATAGGATAAAACATATGGGAACTAGGGAATATCACATGCCTTAGTATAGAGATATAGTAAGGTACGATATGGTGATATCACACCACTTCCATAGCCCATCATAGTGTACGACATGGCCATATCATCGTGTATTGATATGAGTTAATCATATTATACAATTAACATGGAAATTAATCATTAAAATTTAATGCTTGAGAATCTTCCACATATGGATATCATCAATTATAAGTGTTTCATACGATGAAATGTGTGAGAGATGACTCCACTTAAATGTTAAGTTCATGAAAGGAGTGTTACAAATGGATTGCATTCCATTTACTTGTACATTATGAACATATGAGTAAATGCATGGAAGGCTTGGGGACTGTCCCCAAGGCCTATACAAAGAAGTCAAAGTTTATGAAAATGAGGTCTATGGTTCTAGTCGATTCTCTCTGTTAAAGATATCTTTCTCCTTCTTCTTTTTCCTCAAGAGATACTAGCACATCATGGTATGAAGGAAAATCCCACCCAAACATTAGGTGATTCAATTGGCCTATGGATATACCCTAGAGTATGGATCCATTTGGATGCTTCTCAAGGATCTTCATCAAACATTTGTTTGAAGACAGGAGGACAATCCATCTTTGATGTAAGTTACACAATAATATTTATTTTATAGTTTATATGGGTTTGGTTTCATAGCATGGTGATCTTGGGATTTGGGTTTCTTGTTATCTCCCACTACTAAAATAAGTGTTATATGATACTTAGAAATGCGTCAGTAGTATCAATGAAATTTCATGTGTTTTGATTCATGAAATCATGTTTAAAATGAAAAATAAATGGATATCATTTTTATATTGTATTTTGAAATGTAAAAAATGATATGGATTTTGTTATATGGCGTTCCATATGATATGAGATGTCGTAAGTTGTGATATGATCACACAAAACGATATAAAATATAAAAACCAATAATAAAGTGAAGTTTCTTCAGTTTTAAATATATCATAGTTTATGATATGGTTAATAATAGAGTACAATAGTTCCAAATTACATTGTTTTCATGATGTAAAAAAGAGACTCAAATTGTAAGAGATGTCACGACCTAAATCACTAGGGCCCACCTAGCCTACGGAAGGTCAAACTATAACTACCCCAAGCCCGCCTCTATAGGCCAAGGGTTAGCGACAAGCACTGAAATACATAACTAAAATGGGAGGCCTTTTCCTTAAGTACCTGTTTAAATTCACCCAACCATATCCATGCAGAAGTGTAGAGGAATAATAATAAAAGACAATAGCATATAGAGTAAAAACCATGCATGTAATAACCAATAGGGAATACAAAATAACACAACAACATAATCTGAAAAGTAAAATGAAAAGATACATGCACAACTAGAAAAGATGTCCAACCTGACAATAACTGGAAAAGAAAGAAAATTGAGAGCTTATCACTATTCCCCAACCACCGTATGTGGTCAAATGTACCTAAGTATCCTTAAAATCTACCAATGACACTTCCAACATGTCCTTCATCTACATAATACACAACACATGCGGGAAAATCCCATGTAGAGGTGAGTATATACATACCTAGTAAGATGGCCCAAAAACTAAAGATGGAGCAATAGAATACATGATAGAAGTAGTCAACTCATCCCAAAATAAGAGGGAAACAACAACCAATATCATAGGTATATATATATATGATCATATAAGAAACCTATATGAGAAAGAAATGGGATATCCATATCACTACCCAACCGAGGCTGATGTGACTGCCTGTAGTTCCAAAGGTCTATCATCGATGCCCAACATCCCATGTGTCTATCTCAAGAAATAACGAGGAGGGTCTGCACCTCGCCACTGCTCCACAACCCGATGGGGAATAATATCTAAAAGATAGAGAACCAATTCCCTGGTATGACATGGAAGTACCATCTCAATATTTGTGCATAGAATATAGATAACCCACTCCCTGATGCGATAGGGGGTATCATCTTGATTGTACCACGATTCACTATGTCATTTTTACCCTTACACCATTGTATTAAACTGAATTTGTATTGTAAATTCCAAAAATAATAACAAATTTCATTTCATGTTTGAATCATTTATTTTGTTTTTATCACTGTTAAAAAGTGAAATGTTACGTGTTTTGTTGATTCCATGGAAGGAGGAGGTGATTTGGAGGACCCATGATGATGTCCAAGAAAAATGGGCCAAACTGCGTAAGATCCATGCACACCAGTGGACTCATCCATGCACTTCTACTGAACCGTACATCCAAATGGGCTTAAATTTTTTAGTCTGGTCCAAAATTCATTGTAATAAATTTAATATGAAGGAACCCAAGACTCATTCAGCCATATGGTGTCCCAACTGACCTGATCTGTCCAGCACACCAAATCTGCAAGAAGTCAAAAGTGGTGTGCTGTGATTTGTCCATATCTCAGGCTCTAGGTGTTCACATTGTGCCAAACTTTCGGTGGAGAGAGAAAATATGAGGGGATACAACTTTTTTATTTTATTCAAAACTATATAAGGCTTTATAGAGGTTAAAACTCATGTGACAATTAGTTTTATGAAATCCATGTGCTCAAAACCACCTTCCATTTTTCTTATAAAATGGCACCTTGGGATCCCCATTTGTAAGTTCGAACCAGGATCTAAGATATGCCATTTTGGATTACTAGAGTAGTCTCTTCATCATCCTATAATTTCTGGATGCCCCTATCCTCATATGGGGATCACGGATGAAGGAGTTCCACCCGAGCCTCCTCCTCTCGATGGCGAGCTAAACGGTGGACGATCATTTTGAGGGAGCTACACAAACTTGGGAGGGAGTTCCAGCACATGTTCTTCTACTGGTTTTGTATAATTTATGTGTTGAATATTTCACTTATTTTTTATCTTGACATGCTTCTCCTCTGATTACATTTCATTTGATATAATTAAGTGGAACACTTTTTATTTCAACACTGATTGGGCTGATATTTCAAGTGGGAATCTTGGGTTGTTCCGATTGGACAACACAATAATCCTATTTATCTCACACATACATAAGATTTAAGTATGATTTGGTAGACATTTTATTATATTATTTATAACCAAATCTTGGTAACACAATTTTTGTGTCAATGGGTGGTTCTTTAAGCATTATTTGAAGAGGCAAGAGGGGAGTAAAGATCTTGACAACCTTCAACCAAAGAATTAAACAAAACCATGTTAAATTTTCAGAACAATGAACTATCCAAGATGTGTAGTGAACTTGAAATGTTCTTATTCTCTCATAATTATTAATAAACGACCTTTATTTATCAACTATTTAACTCTTTAATTAAGTAATTTACTTAAAATCTGTTTTCAAAACCACCACCTCTTTTAGTAATTATTATTAAAAATACACACTCAAAACCTATCAATGCTTCTTGAGAGATGACCTAGAGTCTTCCCTAGACTATAAATCAACCTTAAAAACATAATAAATTTGTCATGTGATGACAACACGGTCAAATTTTGGCATAGTTTCTGGGGGGCGCTTTGGTTTTAGTGCGTGTTTTTTATAAGTTTTTTGTAATTTTTGTGAATATTTATTTGTTTTATCTTATACCTCTACCTATATTTTTTTTATTCTGATCTATTTTTTGTGTAGGTTTAGTGCATGACATGTTCTACTCTGGGAGACTTACAACTTTCTAACCTGAACTGGAGATGATCCTACATCAGTGACCCCGAGATACACAAGAGGAACCTTTGAAGGAGGACACACAAAACATCAACACTCATCTTGATCCTTCTTCTTCTTCTTCGAGAACCCACATTAAAACAGAAATTAACGTGAATAAAATGGATGAAAATAACCGAACATTAAAAGAAATAACCTCACCTGATATCGATATCCAACCCACATACATTCAATTACAAGTTGAGGCACCCAATTTTGAACTAAAATCTGGTTTAATTCATCTATTACCAAGATTCCATGGACTTCTTGGAGAGGATCCAAAAAAGAATTAAAAAGAATTTCATATTGTGTGTTCTATATTAAAACCTGCAATTGTGGATGAAGAATAAGTAAAGCTTAGAGCATTCCCCTTTTCTTTATAAGACACAGCAAACGATTGGTTATACTATGTTAATTCCCCAATAAGAGACTGGGCGGACATGAAATGCCTTTTTAACTACTGAAAAATACCCTATACCAATGGTTTGGAACTGTTGGTATAGGCCTCCAAACTGTCGGTATAGCCTATAACAAAGGTTTGGAGGACCGTGGCGAAGTAATCTGTGATGATAGGTCTATACCAACAGTTTTGGGAAAACTGTTGGTATAGACCTATACCAACAGTTTTCAAAACCGTTGGTATAAGTAATATGAAAATCTATACCAACAGTTTCATAAAACTATTGGTATATGTATTTCAAAAAAAAAACATTCGATGGGATTTGATCCCAGGACCTCTAGTTTATGATTGAATGACCTAACCACTAACCTAACATGATTTTTGGGAACATAATTTCATAAATATATATATGTATTATCATAAATATTTTAAATTTTGATTTATTTAATGTTCTCCGTAAGAAGATTCCATTAAAAACACATGTACCTATACCAACGGTTCTCAAGGTACAGGGGGACCTATACCAATGATTTTGGCCAAACCGTTCGTATAGGTCCAAATTAATGAACTATACCAACAGTTTGTCCAAAACCTTTGGTATAATTCATATTTACAGTAGTGTTTCTTGAAAAATATTTCCCAGCCTCTCGAATTTCAACAATAAGAAAAGAAATTTGTGGGATAATACAATCTTAAGGGGAAACATTACATGAATATTGGGAATGATTTAAAAGGTTATGTTCAAGTTTACCACACCACCAAATAAGTGATCAACTTTTAATTCAATATTTTTATGAAGGTTTAATCCCTATTGATAGAAATATGATCGATGCTACTGCAGGTGGTGCGCTAGTTGATAAGACCCCAATTCTTACAAGAACCCTGATTGAGAACATGGCGTAAAACACACAAAAATCTGGTTTAAGGTCCAATGTACCGATTAGAGGTGTCAATGAGGTGAAAAGTACTGAATTCGAGAAGAAAGTGGACACAAAGTTTGAAGAGGTAAGTACCCTTCTTCGACAAATTTCTCTTTCCCAAGGGAAATCTCAATATCCTATTCCCATCCATTGTGGTATATGTTCTTCTAACACCCACTACTCTGACCAATGTCCTCAATTTAGGGAAACATCTGAGAGTTGTGAGGCAATATTTCCAGGATGCCCCTATAACCAACCCTTTAGGAAAGAGCCTTATTATACATCCAATCTAGGTGGAAGGAGAACCAAGACTATAGGCAAGGTGGGTATTCAAAACAACCTCAACAACAATGGAACCAACCGGAGCAGAGTAGTCATCCACCACCGCCACCCAGAAATCCTCAACCACCCCAAAGGCCTTTCCAACAAATCCCTCCAAAACCTGAGCCTAGCCTAGAATATATGATGAAACAAATGGCTGCCAACAATATCCAATTCCAACAAACCAATCAGGTAGCCATACAAGACCTCAAAACCCAATTAGGCCAACTAGCTAACTCAGTGGGTGAAATTCAAAATCATGGGTCAAGTAAACTTCCCTCTAAACTAGTAGTTAATCCTATGGATAAAGAAAATGTTAGTTTCATCACCCTTAGGAGTGGAAAAACAACTAGAAAGTAAAATGGATCCTCTATTATATTCATCCCCTCTTAATGAAACCTCCATCCCAACCATTAAAAATGTTCCAAATGTTGAAGAACCTTGTCCTGAGAGAATCCCTTACAAAGAAAAGAGTGTGTATATTGATGAGTCACCTAGCACAACCATTCCTCTTCCATTTCCTCAAAGGTCCACCCAACCAAGAAAAAAAAAGGAAACTGAACTTGATAAGGAAATATTAGAAACTTTTAAGAAAGTGCAGGTTAACATCCCATTGATTGATGCTGTGAAGAAAATTCCACGGTATACCAAGTTTCTAAAGGAGATGTGTACACACCAAAGGAGACTTCGAGGTGATGAGAAAGTGAGCTTGGGGAGGAATGTTTCAGCATTGATAGAGCCATCAATTCCCACCAAGTGTAATGATCCTAGAACATTCTCAATTCCATGCACCATAGGGCAGTATTCTTTTTCTAATGCTATGCTTGATTTAGGTACTTCTATAAATGTGACGACTCACTCTATTTAATCTATATTGTAGTTCATGGAACCGAAGCCACTATAATTATTATTCAAATGGATAACCAGAGTACCACACACCCCTCTGGTGTGTTAGAGGATGTTCTTGTGAGGGTCCAAAATTTAATTTTTCCTTGCTGACTTTTAGGTGCTTAAAATGGAGGATGATAGGATGAATGGAAATTCCTCAATTATATTGGGGAGACCCTTCTTGAAAACTGAAAAAACCATAATTAATGTCCACAATGGTACATTATCTATGGAATTTTGTGGTGACATAGTCCATTTCAACATCTCTGATTCCATGAATCACCCCTCAGAAGAACATTCCTCTCTCTATGTTAATTCAATTTATGTACTCCCTACCCATGAAAAAACAAATTTTATTTCCCCCAATCCCCTTTCTAAGTTTTATTAATTTATTGAAATTCTAGGAAATGAGTCATGCAATTATTGTTGTAGTGTATTAGAAAAATGTCATGCATGTTTATTAATTTATGATTTCTTGAACACTGAGGATCCACTGACCATCGATGATACTTATAAGCTTGTAAAATCTCATTCCTCTATTGAGGATGATACCATTGAGTAGTTAGATGATATCATTGACCTCTCACTTTCACACACACTCTCATCAATCTAAAATCCACCTAAATTGGAACTGAAACAATTGCCTCAAGATTTAAAATATTCATATCTTGAGAATAGAAACAAGTTTCCTGTCATCATTGCTAGTTCACTCCCTCATGAGAATGAATTGAGACTTCTTGAACTATTAAGGGGGGTATAAACAAGATTTGGGATGAAAACTTTCTGAAATTCTTGGTATTATCCCATCAATTTGTACACATCATATTTTGTTAAATGATGAGGCTAAACTAGTGAGGCAGACACAACGTCGACTGAACCCAAACCTCCTAGAAGTTGTGAAAAAGGAGGTAACAAAATTATTGGCTTCTAGAATCATTTACCCCATCTCTGACATCCAATGGGTCAGTCCCATTCAAGTAGTTCCTAAAAAACTATCCTTACAGTAATAAAAAATGAAAACAATTAATTGGTTCCAACTCATGTACAGAATAGTTGGTGTGTCTATATAGACTATCACCGAATAAAACAACACACCAAGAAGGACCATGTCCCTTTTCCATTCATTGAACTAATGCTAGAGAGGCTAGCGGGTAAGTCCCAATAATGTTTCCTTGATGGGTATTCTGGATACTTTCAGATTCATATTTCTCCCGAGGACCAGGAAAAGACTACCTTCACTTGTCCCTTTGGCACATTTTCATATAGGAGGATTCCATTTGGTCTGTACAATGCTCCGGGTACTTTCTAACAATGCATGATTAGTATTTTTTCGGATTACCTAGAGAACTGAATGGAAGTATTCATGGATGATTTCACTGTTTATGTCTCCTCTTTTGATGAATGTTTAAGTAGTCTTAGTTCAGTCCTACATCGCTGTATTGAAAAGAATCTTGTATTAAATTATGAGAAATTCCATTTCATGGTGCGACAAGGTATAGTTTTGGGGAATTTCATTTCTGGGGATGTTATCCAAGTAGATAAATCAAAAGTTGATGTCATTTCTTCCTTACCATTCCCTAAAAATGTACGGGATGTGTGGTCTTTCCAAGGTCATGCTGGATTTTACCGTTGTTTCATTCGTGACTTTAGTAAAATTTCACCCCTCTCCCGATTACTCCAAAAAGAAAATGAATTTTTTTTTGATAAATAATGTGAGGAATCTTTTAATAAGTTAAAATTAACTCTCACGTCACCCCCGTTAATCCAACCACCTCGGTGGGATTTACCATTTGAGCTTATGTGTGATGCCTCTAACTATGCAGTTGGGACAGTCTTGTCACAAAGGGTCGATCGAGCTCCACATGGCATTGCCTATGCCTCACGTACTTTGGACCCTACCCAAGAAAACTACACCACAACTGAAAAATAATTCCTTGCCATTGTATTTTCCTTAGACAAATTCAGGTCATACCTTTTGGGGTCCAAAGTCATTGTGTTCTCAGACCATGTAGCCCTCTGATATCTCCTTAAGAAACCGGAATCCAAGACACATCTCATTTGATGGATAATCCTCCTTCAAGAATTTAATCTAGAAATTATAGATAAAAAAGGAGCAGAGAATGTGGTGGCTGACCATATCAGTAATATTCCACCATCCTCGGACATTGACTCATCCCCCTGTATTCCTATAAATGATATGTTTCTCAATGAGCAATTGTACCGAGTGCAAGATGTTATTCCTTGGTAAGATGAAATTGTAAATTATTTGGTAGCATCTTGCATTCCTACTGATTTCAATAAAAACCAAGCCATTCATCTAAAACATGAGTCTTGTTGCTACATTTGGGATGACCCCTACCTCTGGTGCACATGTAGTGATCAAGTCCTTAGGCGTTGTGTTCCTGATAGCGAGTTCTAGTCTATCCTTAGATTCTGTCACACTCTTGCTTGTGGGGTCCACTTTGGTCCCCAATGGATTGCTCGTAAGGTCCTTGATTCTGGCCTCTTTTGGCCAACACTTTTTCAGGATACCCATGATTTTTTCAAATCTTTTCCTCATTGTAAAAGAATGGGGAATGTCTCTAAAAGAAATGAAATTACACAACAACTGTTGCTCTTTCATGAAATTTTTGATGTTTGGGGAATTGACTTTATGGGTCCATTTCCCAATTCCTTTGGAAAATTGTATATTCTTCTGGCAGTTGATTACGTGTCAAAATAGGTAGAGGCACGATCTACAAGTATTGATGATTCTAAGGTAGTTTTAGAAATTTTGAGAACCCAAATATTATGCAGGTTTGGCTTACCTAGGTTCATCATCAGTGAACAGAGTTCTCATTTCTGCAACTGAATAATGCAATCACTTTTGTGTCGGTATGGGGTCGGTCATAGAGTGTCTATTTCATATCATCCATAGAACAATAGTCAATCCGAGGTGTCAAATAGAGAGGTAAAACATATTCTTAAAAAAATAGTTCAACCCAATAGAAAAGATTGGAGTCTTAGACTTGATGATTCATTATGGGCCTACCGTACTGCTTTCAAAACTCCCATCAGAATGTCACCATATCATCTTATTTTTGGAAAGATTTGTCACCTAGCTGTTGAGATTGATCACCGAGCCTACTGATCTATCAAACAATGCAATTATAATCTTTTTGGTGTAGGTTCTCAAAGGAAGTTGTAGATTCAAGAGTTGGAGGAAATGATAAGATATGCACATGAAAACTATAGGATTTATAAGGAGCGAACCAAGGTTTCCCAAAACCATATTATACTTCATCGTCAGTTCCACATTGGGCAGAAGGTCCTCCTTTATAATGAAAGGCTGAAGTTGCATCCAGGTAAGCTTCGTTCCTACTGGTTTGGCCTATACATTGTTATTAATGTATCTCCATTTGGTGTTGTTCAGGTTCAAAATGAAGAAACCAAGAAAACCTTCACTGTCAATGGGCAGCGGCTGAAGCACTTCCACGAATCCCTTCTAGAGTTCCAGATGGAGGAACTCCATGTTCAAGAAGTAACATATCAATGAAACAGTAGGTTTTATCCTTCATTCTCACATTCTCAATTATTACAGTGAGGACACTGTATATTATAGGTGTGGGGGATGGGTACATTCCTGGGTTAGTTAGAAATTTTCATCATTTTTTTTCTTTCTTCTCCTTTTCACCTTCTTTATGGTATTTTCAATTTTCCCCATCTTTATGGGTTTATTAGGATTTCCATTGTCTTTATCCTTTCTTATCTTTTTTTCCTTCTTTATGGTATTTTCATTTTTCCCCATCAAAAATTTCAAAGTTCCATGATTCGGTGACCATAAAGGGGGGAAAGTAAAAATACCATAATGAAGGTGAAAAAGAGTATCTGTATGAATTTAACATTAGGGAGTGATTTTTAGTGAATTGGTTTTCTTTGTCGATGATATAAATGGTTGTATCATTTTAAAACCTTTGAGAAAAATGGTGCCCTTTTTTGTGAGTAGTTTAAGGGAAAATTATGTCACTTAATCTCTACACACGTTTTTTTTCACCCAACCATGATGTGTGAAAAAAATATTACTTAATGTAAGGTAAATATAAGTTAGGTTGATTTTTCTCTACTTTCCAAAATCATTTTTCCATACATTCGTTCCTTATCTGATCTATTTCATTACTGTACCAGATTGACCTATGTTTGTGTACCTGTTATCTGACTATTATACACCCTAAAAAAATGGGTTGTATATTGGGCAGGTCAAAAACCACCCTTCCTCGACATTTGATCTTGTTATAACTATTACAATTAGTTTCGTGAGGATATCAAACATGGGTTGAGAGAAGAGTGTTAGATTTGTTCCAAGTGCAACTTTTGAAAAAAATATAATAAATGAGGGGAGTGATGAAATGTAAAACATATGGGGATATCTAGGTTGGGAGATTATGGTTTGAATTTTGGGAATTATTAAGTGAGTGGGTCTTGAAATTTGATTGAAAAGGATGTGGGGAATGTTTAGTGGAAAGGATCTTGTAAATAGATAATTATTAAAATAACTTATATTTACTCGATAAAAAGTGGAAAGAATAACATGAAATGGTTGTCACACACACACGTGGATAATTAGTGACATTATTAACTTTTGAATTATTTTATTTTATTGGTATCATGCATATCTTGAAATTTCATTCGGATACAATTTTTGAGACATATTTTTCAATGATCGTTGAGAATTACTCCTCAATATAATTTTTTACTTTGATCACATTTCTATCAGGAATTAATTTTCATTTAATGTTAAATATTTATTAATTTGGAAATATCTATATGCATAATTTTTGGAAATATGACTTTTTTTAGGAGTGAAAATGTTTAGGTGTGGGGGTGTGATCGTACCACGATTCACTATGTCATTTTCACCCTGACACCATTGTATTAAACTGAATTTGTATTGTAAATTAAAAAAATAATAACAAATTTAATTCCATGTTTGAATCATTAATTTTGTGTTTATAACTTTTAAAAAGGGAAATGTTACTTGTTTTGTTGATTCCATTGCAAGAGGAGGTGATTTGGAGGACCCATGATGATGTCCAAGAAAAATGGGCCAAACTGCGTAAGATCCATGCACATCAGTGGACTCATCCATGCAATTCTCCTGAACCATGAATCCAAATGGGATGTAATTTTTTTCAATGGTCCAAAAGTAATTTTTCTACATTTAATATGAAGGAACCCAAGACTCATTCGGCCATATAGTGTCCCAACCAACCTGATCTGTCCAGAACACCGAATCCGCATGAAGTCAAAAGTGGTGCGCTATGATCTGTCCATATCTCAGGATCTAGGTCTCCAAATTGTGCCAAAAAATAGGTGGATATAGAAAAAAGGTGGATATACAAATTTTTTATTTTCTTCAAAGCGAGATAAGGATTTATGGAGGTTGAAAATCATGTGACAAGTGGTTTTATGAAATCTGTGTGCTCAAAACCATCTTCCCATTTTCCTATAAAATGGAACCTTGGGCTCCCCATTTGTAAGTTAGAACCAGGAGCTAAGATCTTCCATTTTTGAGTCCTATATTAGTATCTTTATCATCCTAGAAGTTATGGAGTCCCCTATCCTCATAGGGGGATCAAAAATGAAGAAGGAGTTCCACCCGAGCCTGCTCCTCCTCTCGATGGTGAGCTAAACAGTGGACGATCATTTCGTGGGAGCTACACAAACTTGGGAGGCAGTTCCAGCACATGTTATTCTACTAGTTTTGTATAATTTGTGTGTTGAATATTTCACTTATTTTTTATCTTGACATGATTCTCCCCTGATTACATTTCATTTGATATAATTAAGTGGAACACTTTTTATTTCAACACCGATTGGGTTGAGATTTCAAGTGGGAATCTTGGGTTGTTCCGATTGGACAAAAGAATAATCCTATTTATCTCACACATACATAATATTTAAGTATGATTTAGTATACCTTTTATTATATTATTGATAACCAAATTTTGTCAAAAAAAATTTTGTGTCAAGGGGTGGTTCTTTAAGCATCATTTGACGAGGCAAGAGGGGAGTCAAGATCTTGACAACCTTCAACCAAAGAATTAAACAAAACCATGTTAAATTTTCAGAACAATGAACTATCCAAGATGTGTAGTGAACTTTAAATGTTCTTGTTCTCTCATAATTATTAATCCACCACCTTTATTTATCAACTATTTAACTCTTTAATTAAGTAATTTACTTAAAATCTGTTTTCAAAACCACCCCCTATTTTAGTAATTCTTATTAAAAATACATACTCAAAACCTATCAACGCTCCTTGATATAAGACCTAGAGTTTGTCCTTGACGATAAATCAACCTTAAAAACATAATCAATTTGACGTGTCATGACAGCGCGGTCACATCTCCATGGATAAAGGAACCACACCCTGGTGCATCAGGGGAGTGTCACCTCTATATTTGTACAATGAGTATAGAGGACTCACACCCTAGTGTGATAGGGGGGATGAAATATTTTTGTATAGAGGACTCATTTCCTATTGATATATGGGAGTGTATCTTATGTATCTGTACAATGAGTATGGAGGGTCCACGCCCTGGTGCAACAGGGGAGTACCGTCTTCATGGATAGAGGACCCACACCCTAGTATAAAAGGGGAGTTACACCTCTGTATCTATACAATGAGTATGTAGGAAACTCTTCCTTGTGTGATAAAGGATTACTATATATATGGATATAGGACTCGTGCCCTGGTGCGATAGGGGAGTTCCTCCCCTATATCTACACAATGAGTATGGAGGACCTGTGCCTTGGTGAAATAGAGGAGTAATATCTCCATGGATAGAGGACCCATGTTCTGGTGAGATAGGGGAGTTCCACCTTTGTATCTCCACAAAGAGTATGGAATACTTGTTCCCTGATGTAATAGTGTAGTGCCATCTCTGTGGATAGAGGACTCACACCTTGGTGCGATTGGAGAGTGCCGCCTCTCTATTTGTACTCTCTGGTGATCCTTCCCAATAAATATCACCATCAAACATATCCTAAATAAGTTTCATGCTCAAAACATCTCACATCATATCTAAAAATCCACTATGAAGGCTACCATCATGTTCTACTTGGAAAAACAGTTAAGATAGGTTGCTTGCGGGCCAAAATCTGAGTCTTACTAAAAGTATGGCGAGCACACGAGGCTCATCGTTAGTCCATCAGGATAAAAAATAAATCCACTAATATTTTATAAAAAATGGGAATCAATGGAAAAAATATCACACTTTTGTGATCCTTGTGTAAAAATACTCAGGATAGGCTATTTACTTTCCAAAAACGGACACCTGGTGAAAAAAAAACACATTTCACTATATCACGCTTGAATGATATTTTGTGGGCCCAAGCCACGAGTTTAAATTAAGTACCCAATATTGATCTTGAAATTTCTGACTCCATATCAGGGTTGTGAAGTTATAGATGGTTCATCATCCTAACTTCATATGAAGAAGTTACGTTAGATACTAGATTCTGTAACAACAACGAAAACAACAACAAAAAAATAATATTAATGGGATTTTCATGGAACTAAGACATGATTAAGAAAAAGGTATCCAACACTGGTCTCAAATCATCCATCTCAATTTCATGATTGTGATGTTGAAGATAGATCGCCAATCCGACGTCACACGAAAAAGTTTCAACCAATTCAAGCTTTTCACAACAAAATAATAATAATAATAATTTATATTATTATTATTATAAAATATTTTTTTCAACCATATTTAAAGGAGATGTTACATACCTAAACTCCCCCACCCTTTTTCACATGGTGACTTTACCTCCTTCAGTTTTTTTTCATTTCAATTAAATATTATTATCTTTAATAATAATATTTGATTCAAATACCACCTGCAAACAAATCACCCCCAGGTTGCGCCCCCTTATTTCCCATTTTTTCATTTGTATTATTATTATTATTATTATTTATAATAATAATAGTTTAAAACAAAGGGTAAATTCTATTTATCACACCCAACGTACATGGGATCTCATCCCATCCATATCTCTTTATTATTATTATTATTATTATTATTATTATTAATTATCATAACTCATCCATTTTTTAAAATGTTATTATTATTATTAAAAATAATAAGAACACCCATCATGATGACCATGTCTGACCACCTCTTTAGAGATCCAAGTCCGGACATCGCTCATGGAATTGAATCACCTCATCACGATCACATTACCACATGTCGATGATCCTGAGCAATCACAAGATCTGCTCAATCTAGCTCAAAAATACATCGACATCTGATCTATCATAGGAATCCCATTTCTATCCCCACACATCAATTGTGTTTCCAAAACCCAAATCTGAACTCATGACCATTAATTTTTATGCCAAATAATGAACACACAATGAACAGTATTTTCGAATATCATCAAATCACCGATCAACTGATTACCAATGACGAATGCCAAGAATGGAGGTAGAAAGTCACATAACCCAAAGTGAATCTATCATTTACCAAACTTTCTTGACCAATGATCATAAATCTAGGATTACTAGGGGTGATAACATGTGCAACAAGGTAAGAATTATATCGGGTTAATATAATCAATAAATTATGGGGCTCATGCGGAGAATAATTATCACAGATCAAAAGAAGATAAAATTCATGATCAATATTTTAATTAAAAGGGGATGAAATAAAAATTTATGAGACCAACATCATGATTAGATCAATAATTCATGAATAACGTGTTTTTTAGTGATGGGGATGATCCGCTATGTTCACTGCCTGTCGATTCACCTCGATTCGATCATCGATCGTCGTCTGATCTCAATCCACCAATGAAGGTCATCAGAGATCCTCTAAAAAATATCACAGGGTTATGTGAATAATACTAACAAAATTTCATAAATACCTATTTATATAGGATTATATTTACATCATTAAAATTAAAAATAAATAAATTAATCATTTATTTTAATTTAAACGCACCTGCTAATAGTTGTCTCATTCGAACATCCAACATTGACCAACTTTAGGTCGTGCCTAGGGTAAACCCTGTGTTTCATATTTAACCATAGTCTTAGATTTCCAATCCAAGATTTCATTCAGGATATATTCCATTATTTATGAAAAACTACACACACATGATATAAAATATATTTAATATTTTTATAAAATTAATTCTAAGCTCACCGAGCCTTAGAATCACATGTCGTCTCGGCACCTGACTCTAAAAATATTTCTTAATGTATTTAAAATCTATACAAGGAAAAATATATTCTCTAAATTATTACATTCTTCAAATATTTTAATCATTGAAAAGAAAAAACTAAGCAAAAAGGTGGGGATATTAAGATCTCAACTGGGTCTTCCACTCCCATGAGTTCCCTCGATGGTTTCCTGTGCTGCCAAAAAACACATACCAAAGGAAAAAACTTGCCCAAAAAGTGTATTTCTCTTCCATTTCTCAATGCCTCCATATACTTGAAAAAGGAAACTCCACTCTCACAACGCAGCTTACCCAGGTCGATATCATATAATGAGTCATTCACATACCTCCTCAGCTGTGATAAGTAGAGAACACAAGAAACCAAAACTACTATGGTTATGAGGTTAAGTGGTACACTACCTCACTAACCTGACATATCAGTAGGAAAAAGGTCCCATGATCCTTATAGATATCCTATCGTCTTGGAAAAATATATGTGATCCTATAAATGTAGAGATATCTCAGAATATATGATCTCCCCATTGAACCCCGAAGTCCACCATCATCAGTCCAAAAAGGACTCCTAATGTTTTCCAGGTAGTCCTCATTTGTCCCTAGATTAACTACACCCCTTTTAGAACCATCACTAGAACCAACCTCCTATATATCGTGTGCTCTAACTCTGATGATGAGGACATGAGGGTACCATCAAAAAAGACTATCATGAACTAAACCAAGAAAGGTTAAGGATCTAACTCATAAGTCTCACGAACCTAAAGCTGGTGATAACCCATCCTGATGTCAAACTCTAAGAACCACTTCACCCTAAAACCAATGGTCTAAGAACTCAATGATTATCAGGAGTGGATATTATTTCGTGCATCACTTGGTTCAAGTTAAACCAATTAACACCTAACCTCAAGCACTCATTCACCTCTCAGATGAAAAAACCTAGGATATCTAAGAGAACACACCGAGTTTTACAAAACCCATTACTTAGCAAACTCTTGATTACACATTTAGTTTACAAAGATAAATGGGTTCCATCTGATATGTTGTTGTAAAAAAATTAAGGGAGATCCCTGGTGCTAGTCCTTACAGAAGCCTAAAATTCAGTGTTGATATAAACTCGAAATGTCCCTAGGAAAGACGTCATTATACTCCACCACCACTATAGGAAAACAAAATCTCATAGAATCCACTAATCTAAAGGTATTAATAGCCAACTAATAAGAATTTGGACATATCCTCCTATACATGAGCTTATCCTACTCTTCTAGGGATCACTCCTTATCAAAGGAGAAAAAATCCATCCTAACAATCCAAAAACACTGCCACACTCATGGGTGGAAAACAATTGAACATGAATGGTAGGAAACTAGTCTATAATGAGGAAAACATCATGGGGTTTCACTAACACTACGAAGAAATTCCATGTGAGGCTCTCTCTACTCCTAGATTCATGTCACACTATCGGTGGAAGCATGTGATCACTGATCCTCTCAGTAAGAGCCTTCAACACAAGGGTTGAGCAAAAAGGATCCACTGGTATCAACAATTCTAGAACACAGGACATCCTCATGGATAAGTTTCTCATGAATATTTGTGAAAACTACAACTAGGTTAGTGAATATACACATCATACCTCAAATGAAACTTGAAGCCTCCATGATATCCTATTACTTGGAACTCATTCTTTCCTCTTCCCACCTGTTTACCACAACCAAGTCTTGATTTGACACCTTTTCACAAAAAACAACCTCAAACACACAAGTTTGAGGAATTCATCCACATTACCTCGACACTATCCACTTTGGGTGGCACTGTCTTTCTCACACAAATTTTGAATTGAGTCTTAATAACACATCTCAGTGGGGGAATTGTCCCTCTTTCTTACAAGTCTAAAGTCATGTCAAACATCACCAAGATAGGGATATATGAATGACTCAAGTCTCCCTAGAAAATACTCAAATAAAGGAGACAATAGAGTGGATTGTACCTATATATAAAGATATTACAACAAAATTATAAGGAAAATATATTTTACCTTAAAACATGTAACATCCCGTGTTTTGAACCAGATGAAAATATAGAGGAATTTGAACTTTTTCATTTACTGAACAAACCATTTTTAAAACTGGGTTTCAAAATTAAAATTTTAAGGGTGAAACACTTCAATATGATGTTTTTGGACTTGGGTGAAGGACCAATAAGTTTCCCGGGTGTCTTGAGAAGTTTTAGGAGCACCATAACTGAAAAAATAAAGCTTTGAAAGACTTACATAGGGCACATGGTTTGTATGAAACAATGAATAACACAGTAAGAAATCATGTGACCTTAAGAAGGTGGACAAAGGTTGTCACACGAGCTGCACATGGTTTGACAAACTATGAACCTAGCCCGCATGGTTAGTGGCACTGGGAATACCTAAACACTATTGACTGCACATTTGGTGCATGGTTTCTAAATTGTGTGGCTATCCCATGTGGGGTGCCTCAGGTGCCCAGTAAAGGGTGCATAGTTGGTGCATGATTTGATAAACCATGTAGCCCAAACTGTGCATTGTGTCCCTCTTTTAAAAATTGAATTGTTTTAATTTTAAAATAAAATAAAACTTAAAACCCTAACTCACCCTTTCCTCCCTATCACTCACATGACGTGGGACCCCCTCCTCTTTCATGGAGCGTGACCCCCTCTCCCGGCCTCCTCTCCATAGGTTTTTTTCCTATGGAACTTCTCACAATTTCTCTATGAAACTCTGAGGTAAGGTCTTTGGTCCCTCTTCCTTCCCTTTTCCATCTAATTTTTTGGTATCCCTGTTTCCTGGTGAGGTGCGACTGAACCTATAGTTATAGGATAACTATATATTTTTTGGTTTTCCTTCAATGTTAGGGTATGAAAAGGGTCTCTTGGGACCCCTTCTTGCGTGTTCCGGCATCCTCTGCTGAAGGTGAAACAGATTGGTTCGATTTAGCTCACTGCCATTATTTTAAGGTAAGGTTTGCATCTACTGCCTCTTGTTTCTCAATTAAATTTGAGATTGTTTAGTGTTTTTGAGTCCTGTGTATAATTTTTAGTGGGGTTTGATCATCTTTAAAGGTGTGCACTCACATACATAGGTATATATATATATATATATATATATATATTCTGTACATATTCCCTCATAGAGAGGGTAATATGTACATTGGATTAAGGGTTACACACACACACACAGTAATGTATGCGCATGTAAGTGTGGAGCAGCTGCGTGTTAAAATAATTAAGAGTCAAGAGCTTGGCTTGGCTTGGTCTACTTCCAGAGGTAGGATCCCTTTCCTTTCCCTTTTTATTTAAGAAATCAGTAGTTAATTAATTTTGCATTCTTCGCATCTTTATTTAATGCTTTTCTATGTATGGTAGTTTTCTAAAATGAATTTCCTTGATGAATATGATGTTATGCTTAATTGAACAAATGATTTTTTCAAAAACAATGTCATTATTTTATAACAAAACCCCTCCAACGGAGGTGCACTGTCTTCTAAAATAAAAAGTAGTGATAGTAATTTATATCATGCATGGTTTTGGTTTGATTTTTCTATATGCCTCTTGTTTGTGATTATTTTTTGGAAAGTTAGCTTTTCCCCCTTTGAATAATGTGAACTAAGTTTTCTTGCTCGATTAGTTTAAATGACATTGCTCAAGTAGATGTATGCCTTTTTACCATGACACTTTCCATTTAACCCTTTGAGTCTTATAAATGAATTTTCCATGTTTAGGCAAAGTAAATGAATTGGTAAATGGTTTGTGTAGGGTGACTTAATCTAGATAATAGAATCCTCCATAATGAATTGACCATGACACTTTTTAATGGATATATGGATCCTTATGACTTGGTTTCCATGTTTTAATGAAATGTGATGCCTTAATGGATTTGGATTGATTAATTACATTCATGATAGGTCCTTGCCTCATGTATTGAATCAAATACACACACACACACACACATGACAATACCTTTGTAATTTTTTTAATTGAAATGCTTATGATGTGTTTCCTTAAGTATAATTATGAACATGCCTACTTATATGTAAATGGAATGGGTTAATGAGATGCATGATAGGTTAATGCCTCATGCATTATATATTATAAATTATATAGATTAGTAAGTGCATGAGAGGTTTATACCTCATGCCTTACGATATAAATGGAATGTATTAACAAGAGCATAAGAGGTATATGCCTCATTCCCTATATATTATAAATATTATGAATTATAGGATATGGAGTCTAAGGGATCGTGAGAGACCTTAGGTAATGAAGAATGTGTGAGATTCCTTGACAAGTCCAAGGGGAAATGAGATCCCTTGGGTAAGAAAGACTGTGTGAGCTTCCTTGAGGATTCCAAAGGACCATGAGATCCTTTGGGGAGGAAGACTATGTGAGCTTCCTCATGTATTCCAAGAGACCGTGAGAGCTCTTGGAACTGGTCCGGGGGTTAGACTGTGGGAGATTCCAATAGTATTGGATATATGTGAGTTACATCTCGGTCCATCACAAAAATGATATTATATATATATATATATGGTGACATAATTAGACTCTTATTATGGCTATGATCTGAAGTAGGTATAGTCGTCAGGTGTCCCTTAGGAACCTGGATGGGTGATTGTTTATTTATTCAGTTCTATTAATTATTTATCTATACCTAAAAACTATTTATTAATATTGTAATTTTTGTATTGGGATAGAAATAAGTGGTTCCAACCCCCTGAGATTTATATCTCATACCCTGCTTGAGTTTCCATTTCATTGGGGTACCCGAGCAGACTTTCTTGTTCACAAAACTATGGACCTTGATTGATTATGTTGTATTGATTATACCTGAGTAGTTAGGAGCACGTGAATGAGATGGACTTAAGGATGCTCATGAAAATTTCCTTTGAGTTTTTTAGTTCTTTTATTTTGAGTCCTATTTTTTTCTGAATTGTAAATCATGTTGTATGTTTACTATTTTTAGTTATGTTTCATTAACTGTACATGTATACTTTGTATAAAATAGCATTATAAAACTTTAATCCAATTATTATAATATTTTTATTTTGATTTTTTGTCATTTATTTATTATTTATTCAGCTGCTGACAATTATTTATTCTATTATACCATTGTGCTACTCTGATATGATGGTATAGTCTCCCCACTATCACCTCCTGAGACCCTTGCTGCTATTCAAAAACCTATGGCAAATGGGGAGACATTCTTGAGGCCATGTAACCCATCGACCCAACTACTGGTTTAATGGTAATTTAGGTCAAGATATTACAATACACTCATGGAGCCTATGGGTAAGGAACCTTTGGTTCCTACAACTATCCAAGATCCTGACCACCATTTTACCAAGCTTGGAGTGGTCCAACTAGGGGTGGTGGTGGTGGCATAAAACTAAAGTTCCAACCACATCCTACTGCTCCCCCAGCTCCTCCATCACATCTGCCACCCTACAGACCTCCCTACCTCATCTGTTGGCTCTGTCTAGGCAGTTCATTGAATGCCTCTCTAACTATAGCACGATGGGTATGATAATACCGTGTGGGATTACTATAACCATCATAAGTAAAGCAACAATCATACCTTAGTGGAATGAGTTTTACCTGAGGTCTCCATGAATGATGGTGCCTACTGTGATGAGAAATGTGTTGTATGCCTACCATCAATGGGTCCTTCTAACCCCATATCCCAAGAAATCCCTGCCTCAAAAGATCATTATACACACTCAAACCCTATGTATAATCATCCAACACTAAAAATCCATTGAAAACTTAGTCTAACATGTTTCATCCACATGAACCACTAGATGTGGGTCTATGAACTGCTCAACAGGAGAAAGAACCACCTTCTGTCTATCCTGATGATAGACCACATTGTGAATAACCCCCTTCAAGGTGGCCTCATCACTCATTGAGTTGTACTCTCGAATATTCTGTAGAAACCTCACTGACTGTCATTGTGGAAACATTATGACAAATAATCAAGGCGTACCATAGTGAGATGTGTATATATATATATGGGGAGATGACTCAAGAAGAATAGTAAAAGTACTCAACCCTATATGATATATGTACCAATGTTCCCTGCAACCAATGTCTCGATATGAAAAGTCAAAAAGATGGTAATTATAGTCTTGGTGAATGAATACATCAGCCTCCACACCAACACTGGGTTCCCCATTTGAAAGTCACACTCAAGACACTTTGACACCAATGACCTATGTTCCCAAAAAAACATCATAAGGGAAAAAATCTAAACACTATCTCAAGTTCGAATCACGTATGATACTAATTTTTCATGACCTAACACACTGGGTCCCTCTTGGACGATAGAAGGCTAAGCCGCAACTACCCCAAGAATGCTTCCATAGGCCAGGGGATGGACAAAAGCACTGAAATGAAAACTAAAATGAGATGACTTTATCTAAATTACCTGTACACACACACCCGATCATCTCCATGCTAAAGTGTAGATGAATAATAATAAAAGATAGTAGCATCTAGAGTAAAAACCATGCATGAAATGACCTCTAGATAATACAAAAGAGTATGAAAACATAACCTAAAAAGTAAAGGGAAAAAATACATGACCAACCAGAAAATATATCCAACTTGATAATAAACTTAAAATAAAGAAAGTTGTGAGATCCCAACTCCTAATATTTAAGACCTGGCCACCATACATAGTCAAATGAACCCAATTATCCCTAAGCTCTACCAATGCCACTATCGACCTATCTGTCCTCTACAAAAGACACGACATGTGCAGGTAAATCCCATATAGGGTTGAGTATATACATACCCATTAGGATGCCATAAAAATGAATATGGATCAATATAATACATGATAGAAGTCATCATAAAGTTCCAAAGGTCCATCCTTGACGCCAAACATCTCATGTGTCTGTCTAAAGAAATCATGTGGAGGGTCAACACCTCGACACTGCTCCACATCCTAATGGATCATAATATTCAAAAGATAAAGAACTAGCACCCTAGTATGACAGAGAAGAGCCATCTCTATATTTGTCCACATAATATGGAGGACCTGCACCCTGGTGTGATAGGGGAGTACCATCTCCATGGATAGAGCACCCATGCCCTGGTGTGATAGAAGAGTATTACCTCTATATATGTATAATGAGTATGGAGGACCCATGGCCTGGTGTGACTGGGGAGTACCATCTCTATGGATAGAGGACCCATACCTTGGTGCAATAGGGGAGTGCCACCTCTATATCTATATAAATAGTATGGAAGACATGCGCCCTGGTGAAATAAGGGAGTACCGTCTCCATGGATAGAGGACCCACACCCAGGTATGATAAGAAAGTGCTACCTATGTATTTGTATAATGAGTGTGGAGGACCCACACCCTAGTGTGATAGGGGAGTGACATCTCTGTATCTGTATAATGAGTGTGGCGGTGCCATGCCCTGGTGCGACAGGGGAGTACCATCTTCATTTATAGAGTACTCGTGCCCTGGTGTGACAAGGGAGTGTCACCTATATATCTTCACAATGAGTATAGAGGACTCACACTCTGGTGTAATAAGGTAGTACCATCTCTGTAGATAGAGGACCTGCACCCTGCTGCAACAGGGAAGTACTGCCTTTATATATGTACTCTTTGATGATCCTGATCAATCACTATCATAGTTAAAAAATTCCTAAATAAGTGTCATGATCAGAACATATCACATCATATCTCAAAATCCAATAAAAAGTATTCTATCACATTCTACATGGAAAAACACTCAGGATAGGTTCCTTGAGGGCTAAAATCTGAGTTTGAGAAAAATCCTAATGAGCGCACGAGCATTTTCTTCGATCTATCAGGCTAAAACATTAATCTAAAAATATGTTATTGTAAATGGCAATGAATGGACAAACAGATCACACAATTTAAATACTCACAGAAAATCACTAGAGATAGACTATTTCCTTTCCCAAAATTTGACACCCAGTGAAAAAAATGCATTTCTCCGCATCACGCTCGAATGGTGTTTCATGGGCCTAGTCTACGAGTCTGAAATAAGTACCTTATATTGATATTGAAATTTTCACCTCAATACCAGGGTCGTGATTCTATAGACATTTCATCATTCTGACATCATATGAAGTAGTTATCTTAGATACTAGATTTCCTAACAACAACAACAACAACAACAACAACAATATTATTATAATTAATGGACAGTTTGTGGACCTGATCCACGAGTCAAAAAAGGCATCCAACACTATTCTTGAATCTTCCATCTCAATACCTTGATTGCGATACCGAAGATGGGTTGTCAATCCAATGTTGCATGAAAAAGTTACGATCGATTCAAGGTTTCCACAGAATAATAATAATAATAAGATTCTACATTATTATTATTATAAAATATTTTTTTCAATAATATATAAAGGAGGAGTTACACAGGTGAACTCCCCCCACCCCTTTTTGTGGGATGACATCACCTCATTTACATTTTCTCTCTCTCTTTTTTCATTTCAATTTAATATTATTATCTATAATGATAATATTTAATTCAACCACCACCTGGAGAAAAATCACCCCCAGTTCACGCCCCCTTATTTCCCCTTTCTTTATTATTATTATTATTTTTAGTATTATTATTATTTTATATTATAATAATAATAGTTTAAAAAAAGGGGAAATTCCCTTTATCAACCCCAACATACAAGAGACCTCGCCTCCTCCATATCTCTTCTTCTTTATTATTATCATTAATAATAATTATCATAAATCACCCCTTTTTTTAAATGTTATTATTATTATTAAAAATAATAATAATACCCATCGTGTTGACCATGTCTGACCACCTCATCAGAGATCCAATCCCGGGTACCACTCGTGGAATCGAAGCACCCTGTCACGATCTCATTGTTGCGTGCCAATGAGCCCGATCAATCGCAAGATCTTTCCAATCCAGCTACAAAATCCACTGACACCCAATCCATCATCATAATCCCATTGCCTTCACCAAACATCCATAATTTCTCCAAAATAAAAATTTGAACTCATGACCGCGATTTGTTATGCCAAAGACTGAACATACAATGAACAATATTTCTGAATATCATCGAATCACTATTCAAATGATTACCAATGAAGAATGCCAGGAATGGAGGAATAGAGACACATAACACAAAGTGAATCTATCATTGACCAAAAGTTCTTGACCAATGATCATAAACCATGGATTACGAGATGTGATAACATGTGCAACAAGGGAATAATTATATGAGATCAATATAATCAATAAATTGCAGGTCTCATGCAAAGAACAATTATCACATATCAAAAGAAGGTAGAATTCATGCTCAATATTTTAATCAAAAGGGGTGGAAACCATAATTGATGATCCCTACCTCATGATTGGATCAATCATCGATGAAGAACACATTTTCCAATGATGAGGATGATCTTTTGTGTCCACTTTCTGTCGATTCACCTCAATCCGATCACCGATTATTGTCCAATCTCACAACCACAAAACAGAGCAAGGGAAGCACTTCCATTTATCAGCACTAAGCAGAAAGCTCTGATAAAGGGGTGGGCCTTTATCAGTGCTAGATAAAAGCACTGATAAATGTAGACTTTATTAGTGCTAAAACAAGCACTGATATAGCTGTACCCTTTATCAGCGCTATTATTAGCACTAATAAAAGTTTTTATTATTAATTTATATAAAATTATTATAATTATATTAAAAAATAATGTTTATTAGACATTTATTAGATTTATTAGATTAATTCATATTATTTATTATATTTGTTATATTTAATATATTTAATATATTTAATATATTTATTTATAAATATATAATACTTTTTAATATATGTATATATAATTAAAAAGGATTGTTGAAATAAGTATTTATCAGCGCTATAATTTTAGCGCTAATAAATATTTGTTTTATCAGCGCTTTTTTAGCGCTGATAAAGATATGCCTTTGTCAGCACTAAAAAACACTGATAAAACACCTATTTATTAGTGCTAACATTTTAGTGATGATAAGTAGGTCCTTTATCAGAAATTTTTTAGCGTTGATAAAGGCGTATCTTTATCAGCGCTCAAAAAGTGCTGATAAAGGTATATCTTATCAGTGCTTTTATTTTAGCACTGATAAAACATATATTTATCATCACTTTTAACTAGCACTGATAAATGTTCTAGTGTTTTTTATAAAATAACCCTAACAGGCCCCTCATCCATTGCACGCGTTCAAGCCTTCACGGAAGCTGAACCCTGCGTCGTGACTCCTCCTCCTCCACCGCCACCGTGATCATCCTCCTCCTCCTCCACTATCGTTGCCTTCTCCTCCTTCGTCGTAATCCCTCCTCTTCCACGACCATCCTCCTCCTCCGCCGCCACTAATTCCTTCTCCTCCTCCTCCACTGCGATCCCTCCTCCACCGTGACCCTGCTTCTCCTCATCCTCCGCCATCGCTGCGTCCTCCTCTTCCTCCTCCTCCGACTACCGAATCATCCTTCTCCACTTTGAGGTTAGTGGTTTCAAACCATTAACAATGTTTTATGTATTGTTTCATGCTTTGTGATATGTAGTTTTATGGTAATAGGATTATACTTGTGGTTGAGTTGGGTGGGGTGATTCGAGATGCTTCAATTGACTGTATAAGGGTGATCCCTAAGTAGGATAAATCTAAGTGGAATTCATTTTGTGAGTTTCATTATTAGTTATTATTTAATTATGAGGGAAATATCTTTAATTATAAGATAGAGATATGGTTAGAGTATTTTTAGATTTGTTTTATTTTTATTCTTTATATAAAGTAACATTGGATTCCATTGTTTATTATCTTGTTTCTGGTAGCTATTCATTTGGGATGGATCTTGTTTTTGGTGATTATGAGGATCCAGAGATATCATGGGAGTTGTTTTGTAGTCAATAATTGGATAATTTCATTTATTTGGAATTGAAGGATAAACAATGACGTGTTATTTTCTATCTAATAAGGGAGATCCAATATATGATAGTTTGGAATTTATTTTAAGAATATTCTTTTCCATACTTATAACAATATTCTTTAAAAGGATTCTAGGGTGTGGTATTTTTATTAGGCGACACAACTAGAGATCAAACACCGACTCACCCCATTTACTTTTCCAATGTATTGTTTGTTCTATAAAAGTATAAGGTAATAGATATTATTCTAGTGTAAAATGATTCATCTCAAGAGTGAAGCCATCAAAAATTATTTAAGGGAAAAGTATATGGATGGATTTCCTCAGTTTTCAAAGTAGTTCATGTGTTGGATAGTAGGGAGTTGGTCTCAACTCCCTTTTTCTAATTTCCCTAGAGATAAAAGTTCTAGGGCTTCAACCTATACCTCTATAATTGTTTTTTCCCTTGTGAACACCATGTTCATTGTCTCTTCCAATGAAAACCTTTCAAAGTGGTCATCATAGGTCTTCCCACCCAATTCATGTTAAATAATTGAAATAGTTTAATCTAATGCATTATGATTTTTAACAAGGTGATCAATTTTTTTGGGAGGTAGAAAGAATATTGAGTTGGTGGAGGATATTCACCCTTAGGTAAATTAGGCTACGTGTATCCATATAAAAAATATTCACAATAGTGAGAAATCATCAATAATCAGTCATGATCTATGAGAGAAAAGCATAGCCTTAATAATAAAAAAAACATAAGTTTATAATCCCTCGGCGCTATGCCAACCTCCCCCTCCTCTCCTCTTGGGTGGTTCTCCCTCACTTGGTGTATGTTTCATCTTTCATCACTTGTATTGGAGAACCTAGGATAATTTTTACCTCTCTTATTCCTTCTATATATTAGTGTATGACCCCCCCCCCAATCCTATATTTAAATGTACATGGGTCAATTAAAATTGGAAATGTAATGATACAACCCAGATTGGTATCATAACCAACAACTGACCTGACTTTCCACTAACCTAAGAGGCGTTAATGATCCCTATAGGATAACAATGATCCCCTAGGAAAAAAAATACAATTAATGTGGAATATTTTACCCCCAAATTAGAGTAAATTAAAAATGATATTTCTCCTGAAAAGCAGACATGTCCCATTCACAAGTTGAACATCTAGGAAAATAGTAGATACACAAAAAATAAATAAACAAGAATCATATATCATAGATGGAAAATAAAATCCCACTATTGACCAATAAAATTGTTTAACATGTGAGTTCTCATTTTATTTTTTATTTTTAGTTGGAAATATCCTATGTCGCGCGCCTCTCCTCTACCACGAACGCACCTCTACTACATGATGAACGAAACCTTCATGGTGAGTTTTCTCATTTTACTCATTTTCTTCCTCTTGTTTTCATGTTATTACTGTTTGATATTGATGGTTACATTGTGAAATGTACGAGCTAAATGACCTGCTGAAAATCGTGGTCATTGGTGGTACTTGTTTTCACACTAAATGAATTGCATGTTGGTTGATTCCTGTTGAACATTTGAATATAAAAATTGGTAATTTATGTATACTTACTAATGAATGAATTCCCCAGGATGATAAAACTTTTGTGATAACCCCTGAATTAACAAATAGAATTGAATAAGGGATGCTTTGTAAAATCTGAAATTGTGATTGTTTAGTTTGTATAATGTTGCGATTGTGAGCACAATTATGTGTTTTTATGGTGTTTCGGTTGTTGGCATGATTGGTATGACATTTTTTTCTATGTTATAGTTCTTCCACCATTGAATATCAATCCAAAATTTACCCATTTCAATGGCACCGCCACTTTGTTACTAGTGCAATTCCACTGAATCTTAGAAAATCACTTCACTAGAGGACTCTATGAGACACTTTATGGACACCCTAGTCAAATAACTATAACAAAACATGTAATGAATCCTTCCACCCATAAGCACTCTATTAAAAATCATACCATATATTAGTTTAGTACCATAGTTCCTGACTAGAGACATTATGTTTCTAGAAAATCACTAAAAAACTGGTTTACAACAATACATATAGATCACATGTGGGATACTAAAACATTATAGTGCAAGGTCTTCTCATAGCTAGTTCCATTGATCAAGTGGTTGGGAAGATGAGTGTGATCTACTTTGGTCCTAAGTAATGCATGGAGAGGTAAGGGTATTGTTTACCATAGCTAGTTCCATTTATTATAGTTGGATTATGACCCTAGTTGAACATCTTTTGTGTAATTATTTTGTTAAATATTAATATTACTGTATCAAATAGGATGAATATGAATAAAGAATGGATGAATTCCAATCGGTTGAAAAAAGAGTATGAAGATAGCGTGAAAGAGTTTATCAAGTTTGCAAAAGATCATGCATATGACCCTTCTAAAATCCTTTTTCCATGTTTACGCTATTGTTATTCAAGAAAAATTAGTCTAGAGGAGTTGGAAGAACACATGATCTGTCATGGAATAGATCGAAGTTATACATGTTGGAATGAACATGGGGAAAAATGAATGAAGGTAGTAGCTGGGATAACACTGTGTTTTATGGATCATCTGATATGATTATAAGCATGAAAAATGAAGATGATCGTATGGAGGATGTGATTATAGATGTGAATGATGATGAAGATAATATTGAGGAAATGATAAGGACAGTTGAAGATGAACTTTGTGATTTCCCAAAATTGTTTGAGAAGTTAAAGAGTTGTGAAAAGACGCCATTGTATGATGGTTGCACTAAATATACATCATTTTAAGCTGTACTGAAGCTGTATAATTTGAAAGTAGGCAATGGGTGGAGTGACACCAGTTTTACAGAACTACTTGCTCTCCTGAATGACATGCTCCTAGAAGATAATGAGCTCCCGATCCGAACATACGATGCCAAAAGAATGCTACGCTCGATGGGTATGATCTCTAAAAGAATGCATGCATGCCCGAATGACTGTATATTGTTTCACAAGGACCACCAATTACTTAAAGAATTCCCAAAATGTGGTGATTCTCGATACAATAAAGATGAATCCAGTCCTAAGAAAGTTGTATGGTACTTTCCAATCATTCCAAGGTTTAGGCGCCTATATGGAAGTGAGGAGACTGTAAGACAATCGAAATGGCATGCAGATACAAGAATTAAAGATGGTAAACTACATCACCCAGTAGACTCTCCTTAGTGGAAGAGAATTGATCATGAGTATCCTGAATTTGGAAATGATCCGAGAAACCTTTGTATTGCATTATCTATAGATGGAGTGAATCCTTTTGGTTTTCAAAGCAGTAGTCACAGTAGATGGCTGGTTATGTTGGTAAATTATAACTTACCACAGTGGTTATACATGAAATGAAAATACATCATGTTATCTATGCTTATATCATGACCAAAACAACTGGGTAATGATATTGATGTTTATTTGGCTCCATTGATCAAGGATTTGAAATTATTGTGGGATTCAGGTGTTACGTTGTATGATGCTTACAAAAATGAAGATTTCACTTTGAGATCCAAGTTTTATGGGATGATAAATGACTTTTCTTCTTATGGAAATTTTTCAGGATATAACATTAAAGGAACTCAAGGGTGTCCCGTTTTCGAACAAGGTACACAATCAATTAGGTTGAAACATTCATCGAAAACCATGTTTCTAGGACATCACAGATTTCTACTCCGATGACATAAGTACTGATCTTGGATGACATCATTCGATGGAAGTTCAAAAGAATATACATCATTGTATCCACTAACATGTGATCAATTATTTTTGAAAGTAAAAGATGTGGAAATTAATTTTGGTAAACCGTTTTTGAAAAACCTTATGAAAACCAGTTGGAAAAAGAGATCAGTTTTTTTTGAATTACCATACTGGAATTGTCTGTATGTCATACATTTTCTTGATGTTATGCATGTTGAAAAAAATGTATGTGATAGTTTCATCAGCACGTTGCTAAATGCACCTGAAAAAAGAAAGGATGAAATTAAGGCTAGATTGGACATGGTTGAGATGAGAATACGAGAAGAGTTGGCACCAGTGAAGGGTGAAAAATGAACATTTCTTCCTCCTGCTGCTTATAATCTTTACAGATAGGAGAGATATTAGTTTTTCAACTTTTTGAATAACGTAAAGGTTCCATAGGGGTATTCATCAAATATCAAGAACATCATGTCAATGAGCGATTTAAAGTTAAGGGGTCTGAAATCACATGATTTCCTTATTTTGATGAAATATCTAATTCCTATAGTTTTATGTTGAATTTTTCCTAAGAATGTCCATTATAAATTAACGAAACTCTATTTCTTCTTCAAAGTTATATGCATCAAAGTTATAGACCCAGCGAAATTGCCAACTATGGAAAGAGAAATTGCCGTCATATTATGTGAATTGGAAACATTCTTCCTGTCGAAATTCTTTGATATGATGGTTCATTTGATGGTTTATTTGGTGAGAGATATTTGACTATGTGGTCCTGTACATTATAGATGGATGTAACCCATTGAATGGTATATGAAGATTTTGAAAGGGTATGTCAAAAATCAAATTCGTCTAGAGGGTTGTATTGCGGATCAATATATTGTTGAGGAAGCCATTGAATTTTGTACTAAATACCTGTCTGGTGTGGAAATCATTGGCCTACGTAAATCTCATCACACTGGGTGGATTGAGGGTGAAGGAATTCCTGGAATAGAGGTTGTCACAATCAATATTATAGATCTGGAGCAGGCCCACCTTTACGTTTTGCATAACATTTTCAATGTTGACCCATATGTTCAAACCCACAAAGAAATTATTATGAGTTTGAATCCATCTAGGGATGAAAAATGGATATCAGATACACATAATCGACAGTTTACATGATGCTTTTGGGACCATATTTTTAAGAAGTTAAATGAAAATATGGACTCAATTTCATAATTACTTTGATGGCTCGCCTGAGGAGCAAGTGTGTATGTATTATCTTACAATGCTTATGTAGTTAATGGTTATACATTCTATGATAATGAACATGATGAAGATAGTACCATGTAGAATAGTGGGGTTACAATTGTGGCTAAAGCAATGCATGTTTCGGGTGCTAAGGACAGAAATCCAATTTATGCAAATATGTTATACTTTGGCATCATCAAACAAATACGGGAGTTTGATTATACGAAATTCCAAGTGCCGATTTTTTCAATGCAAGTGGGTTGATAATAGGAGTGCTGTTAAAATAGATGAATTAGGATTTGTGAAAGTTGATTTCAGTAAGGAAGGAGAGAAAGATGAACCATTTATAATGGCATCACAGGCAGTGCAAGTATTTTATGTTCCAGATCCTGAAAACCGAAACTAGTAAATTGTTATGTTATCGACCAAAATAACTGAAGGTTCAGATGAAAGTTAAATGAAGTATGACCCTTTCATTGGGACTTCACAATCATTTAGAAGTGGTCCCAATGTAGAAGATGTTTTTTATGTCATAGGATACCACAATAAAGGTATTGACGTAGTCGATAGAGGGGTCAAATATCTTCAGCCTTTAAAAAAAGAGTTCAATAATCAGGTGATTTGTTTATTATAATATACATTGTGTTACGTTATGTTATTATATGTTTGATACTGCTTTTATGTAATATAAATTAAATGTTAAACCACTTTTTCAGATAATGAATTTTACACATGCTGATGCGCCTAATCCTGAGGCACAACAGGTCTCTCAACCTACTGCTGCTGGTCCTAGTGCAGAGCAACATTAGGTTTCTCAACCTATTGCTACTGGTCTCAGTGATGAGGTACAAAAGGTTTCTCAACCTGTTTCTACTAGTCCAAATGTCGATGCTAGTGCTCTACAGGAATATAATGATGATGCTTCTGAGGAAATGGTAGTAAATGAAACCCTGCCGGCACAAAAAAAAAACAAGAGCATCGTAGTTTGAAAGTGTTATCCAAAATCCTTATGGAAAAAAGAAAAAGGCATCAAATATGAGGTGGGATGGAATAAGTGAGTCCAACATGTTAACCCCAACAAATACATCTTTAGTAGCTACATTGGAATCATCACTCGGCAATGCGTGCCAATTGATGTACAGTCGTGGCACCATGTTATCATCAGGTTTAAGACACTAATATGGGAAGAGATTACGGTAACATTATGATATCATTTCTTTAATTTATTAAAATAAAATAAAATACTAAAACATTGAATTACTCTCCATCAACCACTGAAGAGTTCATTTATAGTAGATGCCTTGCACAAGGAATATGTATTAAGAGTTTCAGGAAGGATTCATAGAGGCTTTCACACAATTTTAACGAAATATCATCTTAAATACACTGAAGGGAAAATCAAGCCGCACCTACCTCCTCTTTATGAACACTTGATATCCCAAGGAGCATGGGATGTGTTTAGAAACCATCACGGGGATTAGACTTTTCAGGTACATTGTGTCTGGTAATATGTTGTTCGATATTGCTTGTATTCATCACTTTGATTGATAGTTTTTTATTTATGAAACAACAACTGAGTGCTAAAAATAAAGAATGGGAAACAAAACTAGTGTACCCCTACCGTAAAGCAAGGATGAGGTATGCTTCACTTGAGAAAAAATTGGTACATATTTTAAATCTACCGTAATACTTTTATGTGACATAAAACAACACTATAACCATTTTCCCCTGTTTATATGCAGATTGATGAATCAAAATCGAAAGTCACTTCCATCCCATGCCATGTGCTTTGGAAGGAGGCTCTTGTAAATAAAGAGGGGATACTAATAGATGAAAACACACAAAAAGTGTGGGAAACATGTGTAAGTATGACATAATATAAATTTTATTTGCTTTAAATTGCTATTACATAAAAATGACTGCTTATTTTTCTATATTTTCTATCTGACATAGTCACAGGAATCAACAACACCCGCATCAGATGCAGACATACTTTCAATGGCCTTGAAGTAGCCAGAACAGTATGTCCATGTCAGAGGTGTGGGTTTTGGGGTGACACCCCAAACATATTTTCAGAAAGAAAAACAAGTATAAGATCAAACTAAGGAAATGAAAAAGATGAGAGAAAAAATAGCTATGTTTCAAGAAGAATTATAATACCAAATAGAGATGATAACACGTTTAATGGGGGGAGGCAAATAGAAGAAACAACTCAACAACAACTCATGCATGAAGATCCACCCCAACTTTGAGGCGAACCGTTCCCCTCAAAAACCTAACTTAGATGAGGTAATAAATGTTATAATCATTGTTTCTGTGAAATGTGAATCACATAGACACAAATACCTTTCCTGTAATAATATTCTACAGGGTGAAAATGACTATGATTTATATCTATCAACTCCCACCTATCGCCTTGTATCAAGGGATACAATGTTCAATATGAAGAACGACATGCTACACAATTGACAACTTCCAATAGATCATGTCAAAGTGTCGATTAATGTAGATAATGATCCAAGTGATGATCTATCTGTTCCAAATGATGATGACGACATTCATACAGTCGAACAAGTTGTTAGAACATTCATCACATGGCCATAAATTCTTGTAAAAAAACATGTCAACAAGGAGGTATCCATTTTCAATTTATTTTTCAAGATGAACCTTTAACATTTAATTAAATTTTTTTTGAACCGATGAATGTTATTACAGAATGACAAATATAAGGGGGTGAAATGAAATATCATCTCAAAAACTATCTCAAGGATCAACCAACCGATTGAAACGGTCTACTAAGAGCACCTTCACCCCTCCTATTCTATATCCATAGTTAATATCATTATAAGATCATGTGGATACAAAGTTGATAGATGACAATTCTCACATAGTTGATTTTGAAAAAAATATGTACGGAGAGGAAAAAATGGATTTCATTAGTGCTGAAAATGTAAATGAAATCCTCAAGTATGAATGGCTAGGTGCCTCAGTTGTAAATGTATACATGAGGTATGTTTTCATGATTTGATTTTACAAAAGCTGGTATAATATTATAATTATGACTAAATACATTTCATATTTTTCGCAGGCGTATATATGAAAAACAATTGAAGGGATTTACCCATGAACAAAAATTTGGACTTGTTAGTCCTCACATCACCTCTTTAAAAGAAGAAATAGATTCTAATAAAGAGGTTGCAATAATGTCATCCCTGCTCAAATTGTTTGAAAAAAAATTACGAATGATGGACTCTTTTTAATAACAATGATGCAGGGGTAAAACTCTATAATTTAATCATATCAACTATATTTTCATTTCTTTCATTACTTATTCCTTTTTGTGTTTTTAGGCAGCATTGGATGCCGATTTCAGTCAATTTGGATACTCTAAAGATTTATTTTCTGGATTCAATGCATGGATATGCAACAAAACAACCATTCATTATGGTGTTTGTTAATTTTTAATACACTAGATCCAAAATTTTAGAACTAAACATTAAATTATATAATTTATATTATCTTTTAATGAGGATTCTGTTATGATAGGGTGGTGTATCAATATCGTCTACTTCATGGAATGAATCTAGGGCCTAAGGAAAAGAATGCCTAAAAGATCTACAATTGGAAAAGTATCTTGGTATATATAATAAAATTGCACTATCCAAACACATATCAAAACAAATTACTTATTTTTCTCGATGTTTCTACAGTGTCCAAAACAAACAAATGGAAAGGATTGTGGATATTATGTTTGTAAATTTATGAAAGAGATCGTATTTCATCAACAAACTATCATCCCATAAGAGGTATTTTTGAAAATAATTACGAGTTCATTTAAAATATTTATTAATCCTTTGTGTATTTATATTTTTTCAGTACTACCATGACTGTCGCAAAAACTCATATTCACAAGATGATATAGATGTGTTTAGAAACAAATGGGCAACATACCTATTGGAAGATTGTACACAAATAGGATAAAGGTGAATTCCTACTATTTATGTTATCCTTATATGATCATTTATATCTCCCTTGTTTACACTTATTGAGCATATATGTTCACCCTTTATTATGTTTTATATCCTTAGGTTAAGAAGAATGGTTTTAGAAATGAATTGTCATTCTAGTAAAGCATAACTTAATGAGAGACTCTTATGAACTAGTTCTTTATATTTCCATGTTTCTAAAAGCACTAGACCTAAACTATTATGGCATATATCATTTATATTCTGTATTTTGGTCATTTATGCAGCTATTTCTACTGATGCAGTGTGTTGGAAGAATATTGGTTGTGCACCACTCACAAATTTAATAACAAAACTAAGGATTCTTCACTACTGTTGGCTAACTACCGCTTAGCATAGCATCTGATATGAACTTCGGATCTGGCGTCCCCATGATGCTCTCATCCGAAACCATCTCTATGATATCATCATTCAACTTTCACTTTTCCTTATCTTCCTGCACCCATTTACTAGGTAAATGAGTGCAGGAAGAGAAGGAAAAGTGAACGCTGAATAATGATATCCTAGAGATGGTGTTCGATGAGAGGATCATGGGGACGCCGGATCGGAAGTTCAGATCATATGCTATGCTAAGCGGTAGTTAACCAATAGTAGTAAAGTGCACAAAGAATCATTAGTTCTATCATTAGCTTATATTTGGACCAAAGAAACCATTTGGAAAGATGTAAAGGTAGTGTTATGGTATAATATGTCTATTTTAATGAAAAATTATATAATGAAATGTTGATTTGATTTTCATTATTCCTTTCAGGGTTAGTTTATTTTAGAAGATTTCTGTCCATATGACATGCCTTTGCAGGAAGAGCAACGATGTTGTGTCTGCTCAATCACAGAGGTAATCTTGATGTTTGGACAGTAGAATCATTGTCCATAGATCTTTCATCTCAACAATTTCTCAAATAAACTTGCATCATATATACATATGCATGCCCATCAAAATCTGGGTTCCTACGCACCTAATATAGAACATGTATCACATCAATGCCTAGATGCATAAACACCTCACATACAAATTCCAGAAGAAGAAAAAATGACCTTTTTTATAAGGAAGTGAATACCTGACTGATTCCATGGGCCTTTTATTTTTCTTTTAGTATTCTAAGATACTCTTGGTTTTCCATGAAATTTCCTATAGATAGGAGAGTAATGGGAAATATTTTTCACTAATTATTCGATATTTCATATCTCTATGAGAACTATTAGGTTTTTGCTCTACTTCACATAAGCCTCTTCATGTGATCGTGTCACATAAGCTCCTTTGTATGAATGCTTCATGTGAACTGATTGTGTGATCTCATCACATGATCAAATCACATAAAAAAATCACATAATCAAATTAATTCACTTAAACCATGATTCATGTATTCTTATCTTATTTACATGATTTCATAAATCTTCAAGGGTCGTGTAATCGTATAAATCTCCCAAGTTCATTTGATCACATGATCCTATTATGGTCATGTGGTCTCATGACTTTAAACAAGTCATGCTCTTAAATTTGAAGCCTATGTGGATTGATTTTAAAGGGTTATAACATGATTTCAAGATTAAAACCCATATTTAAAGACCAAAAATGTAGAATTCTATATAAAATTAGAATTTTGGGTGGTTATTTGTCTAGGTGGAAGATTTGGGATGAACCAGGGTTGTCCCTTCTTGGTTTAGTGTACTGCCACAAAGTTTGTGGTTGAGCTAAGCTTTCCAAACCTTTACTTATTGTAAAAAAAATCTAATAGTATACTTTTTCAATTTATAGAGTCAATACATGAACACATTTCATTTTATTTATGGTGAGTTCAACATTAGTATATGGGACATTAAGATGATCTATGGTGCGATGATTTTAGGAGACAAGTATGATGAGTAAATTCAGTCCCTTCCAACTATGGTGGGGTTGGATGGGGGACCAGATTGGTGGATATGAGTTACTTAATACTCACAAAATTCCAAGTTACCAGTTCAAGAAATTTCTATAAAGTATCAGTGGGGTCTGGCTAATCACACTAAAGAACTAGGAGATCAAGAGAAAAGTGAATCAGTATGATCAGTTTTTTTATACCATACAGAGCACCAACCTGTGAAATTACCAATAATGTAAAGGGTGATCCTATAGAGTAAGCCTATATTTTAGCCATATGTGAGGGTGTTTTATCCACTTGGATTAACTGATGATTGGTATGAATAATACCACTTTGGGAGTTAGTTTAGTGCATTCAGATGAAATTCCCCACTCCTCCCCTACATAGGGGCTCTAAAATCATCAAAGGGTTAGATTCTAGACAAAAAAACATCTTCCAGAAGACCCAAAGATCTCTAGATTTCTTAGAAGAAAATGAGGCACTTATATCAAACACCATCAACAACGAGGGTGGAAATGGATTTGGTAACAGTGTATGGGGTTCCCGTGAAAGAAGTTCCAGTCAGTGGGGGATATGCTCTAATTATGGTGGTGTTTCCCATCTAATTCCAATACTGGGACAACTAGAGGAGGAATACATTGAACATAGAGGTCTAGAGTGTTTTGTTTCAAGTGGAAATAGATTTGGAGGGATTTGGGAGTGTGATCATTTCCAAAGGAATCTTCTATGAACAACAGCCCATTAAAGTCAAATCACTTCTCCAAGAACTTAGTGTAGTGATTCATTCTATAAAAATCCAAGACCATTACACACCCCTAGCTTAGAGAATGATAAATTCTTACAATCTCCTCATTTGAGGAATTGGGCCGAAGGACTTTTTTAATCATTTCTTCCTTGGAGTGGAATATGAGCTTCAGACACCCCTACCTCTTCTTCCATCACATTTGGATCTTTTCTTGGATCACCACTTTCTCCATCTTGAAGGTATTTGATTTCATTTCTCCCACCTTTCTTGGAAAACCTAGTTTCCATTGGTTTTGGAAAGTAAGAATAGTATTTACATCCCTTGGGGTTTTTTACCCTGGACCACAATGCATTTCTCAGGGTCACACTTCCCTTTTAGTCCCTTCTTCCTTCTAAGGATATTAGGACCTTTCCCTTTGAAACGGTCCCAACTGTCCACTGAGAGTTGGTTATAACTTTCATCACCTAAATCCTCCTCCTCATGAGACACAGCTTGATCTTGAACAACTAGACTATCAAAATAGTTCCTCAACTCAACCCTCGGGCCTTCCGTGGGGGGCCTCAACCCAAAACAATTTCCCAGGTCATTGGGGCTCTAACTATTATTCCCCATATATGTAGCCTTTAGATAGGATGTGGGTTTTGAATAGAAAACGTTTGGGTCCAAGGGGCCCAAGACACTCCCCTCATCCTGACTCCCTTTTCCAGGATAAGACACTACTACAGATAATCGGTGCACCTCCTGCATTCCAGGAGGCTTAGCCACACTCCCCTCCTCAAGACTCCCTTTGTTATGTGGAGTCACTACAGCAGTCAGCAAGGCCACCTCCTGCAATATGTTCTTCATAGGTTCAGCCTCCTCACTGTGCAGCATCATTGTAGCATCTATGTAGACCTCCTTCTCTAAGAAACCAAAGTTGAATTTGTAACCATGACTTCTTCACATGGAGGCTTAGAAATAGGAGAGACAATGTGTTCCACAACTGAATTAAGATTTCTATCTGGTTGGAAATCCCCACCTTGAGAGGGAGACTGAGAGTCCAAGATATCCACACCTACATTAAGGTTAGAACCAAAGGAAAATCCATCCATTGAAGCCCCTACAGCACACTGAAATGCCTTAGTACCGATAGGGCTCCCCACTCCTTGCTTGGAAACCCCCTACCTGCCTCCTGAAAACCTATACTCCTGGTACCCTAGAAGTGATATTGATCAGGAGTATCCAATTTCCCCTCTACATTTTGGCCACTGTAATAGACCCTCAAGGGGATTTCACAAACAAAAACCTCACTTAGGACCATATTATTCTTATAAGAAATCCGGTGTCCCGACCCACATCTACATGTCATCGATGAGTGTCCCAAATGCTTGCAACTGGAATAGAAGTCAGCCCACAACTCATACACAGCTTTCTATCTACACCAGTATTATTATCCTATGGTAATCCAAACGAACTCATGAGGCTTCCTTGAGGCATCCACTTCTATGCACACATGGGGATTAAAAAGATGTCACACAACAACGGTTCGATGATCAGAGGATAAATACCTACCTATGAGGTTCCTGAGCATCCTAATGATCGAAGGGTTTTTAAAAGGAAGGGGAGATTAGGGAAACTCACCCAGATCACCACCAAAGGAGAGTCCCACTTTATATGGAAGTCATACGACCATATTTGGAGGAAGAATCAATACCCGTTGTAGCTGAGAGTTGCACTAGACCAAGATTTTATTAGGTTGTCCTCTGATGCAAGACATATCAAAATGCATCTGTTGTCGAGCAGACCCATTGTGGTCCTCTCTTGTAGATCCCAAGAATCGAAAAAAAACCTATCAAAGGAGTCCACTGATGGTCTTCTCTATGGTAAATTAACTATACCAGGGTCTGATTGAGGAGTGTTGAGGCATCCCTGAACTCTGAGATCGATAAAGGAAAATTAGGGCTCTATGCATAGAGATCAGGAACCTTAGGGAACAAGAAGCTCTGTGGGAAAGGAATAAGGAGCTCAGGTTTGGAGAATGAGGAGAAAGAGGCCATCACTCTCTTAGAGGACGACGAAGGTCCATCCCCCTCCGGTAGGGGAGGGACCGGCTCAGCGGTCACCATCATCACAGGGGGGAAGCCTTTATCCCTTTTCTCTCGAATATTTCAAGAGGCTGGTAAAATTTGGTCACCTCCCACCTCTCTAGTTTACTTTCCCAGGGACACGGTGGCCAAAGTTGGTTCAAAAAGTGACTGAGAGGCTAATGATCAGGGTTGTCCAAGTTAAATGGAGCTCATGGATGTGGTTGTTTCTGATCCAGAGGAAACACCATTTGTGCCTCCATCAATACCACCTTTGGCACCTCAAGTTATCTTTTGAAGTTCCTTACTCTAAGAGGACTAAGAAGAGAAAGTGGGAAACTCCATACACTAAGAAACCTCTAAAAATCATTACTTGTTGTACTTTGTGGAATTTTTTACTTTTCATTACTCTAGTAGCTTATCATGGCCACTTACCTATCCATATCAAGGTCAGGTATCAAGTATCATCTAGTCTTATGACCCCCTACCTACACAAATGTGTATTTTTTATTAAAAATCGACATTTTATTAATGTATTCTTTCATATTAATGTTCAATTTATTTTATTATTGTATTACTAATATAATATTTGTCTTCTTATATAGGTGGAATTTTTTTCCTGAGTTCAGATGCTTTTTTCGGAAACTAATACCATGGATGATAATTTTTGAGGGGGGATCACATATTCAAAAAGGATGAAACATTAATGTTTTTAACTGTTTGTTGGATAATTGTAATTATAACCATATAAAAAATTATTTTAAATGTATATAGAAGTATTTTTTTATATTCATGATTTCAAGTAAATGTATATAGCATTGTTTGAAAAACTCTTGTGTGTGCTGTTTTGTTTTTCTATGCTTTGTTTGTGTATAGGTGTTGTTTTGTGCAGCTATTTTGTGTGTAGGTGCTATTTGGTGCTATGTGTGCAGGTGATGTCTCAGGTGTGCAGGTTCTGTGGAGGTTTTGGGTTTTCTCAGGCAACTTGGCCTTTATCATTGATAATTGAGTGATGATAAAGTCTCCCTTTATCAATGCTCAAAATAGCGCTGATAAAGGACTCCTTTATCAGTGCTCAAAATAGAGCTGATAAAGGTGTCCTTTATTAGCGCTCAAAATAGCGCTGATAAAGGGAGACCTTTATCGGCGCTTTTTTTAGAGAGGATAAAGGGAACCCTTTATGAGCACTTTTTTAGCGCTGTTAAAGGGGACCCCCTATCTTCGCTACGATTAACAACGCTTTTCTAGCACTGTTAAAGGCAGTTTTAGCACTTTTAAAAGCCCTATTTGTAGTATTGTCTTGATCTTACAATAAAGTTCATCATAGATCCTCTCAAAAACATCCCATAGTTATGAAATTAACCCAAAATAAATTTCATAATGACCTATTTATATAGTATTAGATTTAGGTCATTTAAATTAAAATAAATAAATTAATCATTTATTTTAATTTAAACGCACCTGCCAACAACTGCTATATCCAAACATCCAGCGTCGACCAACTTTAGGTCATGCATAAGGTAAAACCCACTTTATATATTCAAATGTGGTATCAAGTTTCAAATCCAAGACTCTATTCAAGAGATACTACATTATTTCTGAAAAACCGCACACGTGTGATATAAAATATATTTAGTATTTTTATAAAATTAATTCTGGGCTCACCGGGTCTCGGAATTGTGCGTCGTCTCAGCACCTGGCTCTGAAACTATTTCTTAATATATTTAAAATTATTACAAGACAAAAAAAGAGTATCTAAAAGAGATATAAATGTTTATGAAACATTCATTAAACAAATATCTATAATATAAATTAATAATATTAAATACATTTTGATTTACATGACATGACTTATAATTTGATATAAAGTGTTGATATAGAAATTAGAAAGAAATTTATAATGTTTTTATAAATTATAAAATAAGTAAAAATATAAATGAGTTTATATTTAATTATGAATTATTTGTAATTATTAATGTGAAATGTTCAAATTAAAATTCCTTATATGAGAAATTATTTAAACCATATTAAAAAGCTTTTTGATAAATTGATACGATCATGGTTTAAATAATATTAAATATGTGATGTTTTTATTATGTAAAATTTTTACATAATATATATATATATATAATATGAAATGTTTATATTTCAAATATCATATATTTATGTAAAACTCCATATAAAGGATAATATATAGGAGTCCATATTAGAAATAAATATAAAATATTTATATTTATTTAATTATGGAATGTTCATAATGTATGACTAAATTATAAAGTGTTTATAATTGATTTATTTATGAATTGTTCATAAATATTTATCTAATGAATAAATTTATGAACTGTTCATTTATTAAGAGTTATTACTTGTTTTGTTCATAGATGTAAATGTTATATTATGAATCGATGTATTCCTTAGCTTAAAATGTAAAACTACTTCTATATTACCATACATGCATCCAAGGAGTTACATGCTTGGTATCATAACCGATTTAGTATTATTTTACCTTGAATTTGGTTTGTAATAGGTTATGATATTGAAATAAGAAGTTGATTATAGTTTATATATATTATGTGTTATAATTACAATGAAATTAAGGTCTCTTCTAAGTAACGACCTGTGGGTAAAGGGAATTTGGGTTGGACTGCTCACTGACCTAGAAGCTTAGGATCTATCTGAAAAAGTGAAGGATGGATTACCATTACTCCATGCTTACTCTTGTGGGGATTTTTGTTTTCATATGATTATAAGACTTTACATGAAAGGGTTTTATATACCTTATGATTAAGATGTATTTGGATATGTGTAAATATGGTTATATTTTAATTTGGGTTAGTAACATAATCTATGGGTTATATAAAGAGTTACACGTTAATATAGTTTGAACATATTAATTTGGTGTAAAGGAATAAGATTAAAAAAACATTAGAAGCATACATACATATAAAGATAATATATGAGATTAAATGGTGAGATAATTAAAATAATTTAAAGAAAACACTTGTTAATACCTCAATCATTTAGTATGAGTGCCCCTAACCATTGGGTTCCCATGAATTATCTTATGTTACAAAATCATATTATAGGTGACTTTAAATGTTAGGTGCCTATATTTGATGTGATATTTGGGTTACACTTAGCTGGTAAACTCTAACTATTAGGAAAATGAAGGAATAATGTTGTGTGAATCCATATGATGGGTTTTTATAAAGAGTTATCAACTCAACTTTCGAAGAGTCATATTTGATAGGATTGATATAATTATCTACTGGATATATTTATGGATTATGTCATGATCTTATCTAGGGAAAGTCATGATAAAATATAGGTCTTGGACCACTAATGGATATGATGTAATTTAAAAGGGGTTATCATTTTAATGGGATAACATTTAATAAAATTCCTTATTTAATTAATATAAAACATGATACTCATATGATACATGCTTCTGTTTTACATAAACATAACCATCAAATTTGAATTTGGGATCAATCCATGGAAAAATAAGAACTTAATGGAAAAAATTTTCTTAGACTGATATTGAAACTTAAGAATCATTTTTAAGTAAGAAGGAAAAATTCTATGTATTAGAGCAACCCCTTCCTGATTAACTCTCTATTGAAATTATTTAAAAAATAGATCTATATGCTTATGGGAAGTATAGATAAATTAAATTAATGTTTCAAAGGATTTATTTAAATGTAAGATGATCAAATGAACTTTAGTCTTTACTCATTTACTCAATATGATTGTGTAAGTAAATGACTTGGAGGGATTGCGATTTCCTTTATGGGTTGATTTGGATATGGATTTCATTATATTATCATTATTAGAAATGTTATGATAATGTGTATGAGTTTAATAAATGTTTATGTCATGACCCGTCCTCAGGACCCGTGCCGTGACTACCCCAAGCCCGCCTTCCATAGGCCAGGGGCTGGTGTCTAGCACCAAAGGCGTAATCCTGATAAAAAGGGAAGACATTGCCTTTTAACCTGTAACACACACACAGTCTGAACACAAGCAGTAGAGGCAACAAGTACTAAAATAGAAAAGTAAGATGTGCTAAAAGTAAGTGGGCTAGTATACATACCCAACTGAACAACAAGTACAAGTACAAGTAAAAAGGGAAAACAACTCCTAAATCGTCCGCCCATAAATACTACATGAAGGGTAGGTATAGAACTCGAACAACTAGTCCCTGTGGTATGTCCCATCTATTCCAGCTCTGAGCAGTCTACCGTCCGTCACCCTCAGCCTCGATCATTGTTGTCCGTCGTCTGCACAGAACACAACAAGGTGCGGGCAAAGCCCGTGTAGGGGTGAGTATAAAAATACTCAGTAGGGGACCCCGAGACCCCCGAAGGTCTCCCAGAATCCACAAAGGATAAACCATAGTATAAAGATACAATCAAAAAGTATCAATCAACCCTAATTAGGTATATACCCATACATATACCTAAGTTACCTGTCACAGTCCGGCTCCAAATCTCGAGCCCAAGCACAACCCAGTCCACACAGGAAGTAAAGTCAATCACCACGATGATAATGGTTGAAAGAAATGACTCAGCTGACACAGGTATACATATTTCGTAGAGTGATAGAGATGATCATATGTATTCACTGATTCATCTAAGTTGTCAGACCCACACAGGATACAGGACCAGCTAAGCTGTCGGACCCACACAGGATACAAGACAAGCTACTCTGTCGGACCCACACAGGATACAGGAACAGAATTCAGAACTGTCGGACCCACAGAGGATCCCAGTATTGTATTCATCATTGTTGAACCCACATAGGATTCTGATAAATTAGTCATCATTGTCTAACCCATGTAGGATTCTGGTACAGTAGTCGTCGTAGCCATCTCTAGGGTTCCCGCACACAGCACGCTCGATTTTGGGAGGGTCTGCTCCTCTAGTCAAGTGTCGATACATCAACTATCACAAAGTCCTGAGTTGATGTATCCCGTAGTTCTGTCTCATCATAAGGAAACCCAACGCGACATACGACGCATCAATCGGATGCCCTATCTGAGAGTTATTGGAATTTCTGTTCGAGGGGCCCGGTTGGATTTACGCTCATTCCAAACCCGACCATTTTCCAAAGTTGTCCAAAACTCACTTAGAGCATCGCAAAAGTACCTCATCATTGCGAGAGTAACAATTCCATAGACGGTGCATCAATCAGACGCGCGGTCTTGAAGTTATTCGCATTTAAGCGAAGTCGGGCCCGACCCGTCAAACCCAGTGGGCTGGCGGGTCATCCCGACCCGGCTCGGAGGGTCCGACCGGGCTGGGGGGTTGGCCCGGCCCGACTCGGAGGGTCCGACCCGGCTGGGGGGTTGTCCCGTCCTTGTGGGGTGCGGCCCACCTACGGACTCGGCCCGTGCTGCGGGCCGATCCGGTTCGCCCAGCGGCGCCGCCTCTCCTACCCGGCCGGTTCTGCCCGGTGCACACGGCCCGCTCAGCGGGCCGTGGTTCTTCCCACGCAGCACCTACAGGCGCCGCGGTTTTCCAGCCCGACCAGCAGGCGTCCGGCCAGTTCGCCCAGCAGAGCGGCCCACGGAAGCGGCCCGCGGTCTTCTCCGCCACGCAACGCCTGTGGGCACCACGGTCCTCTAGCCCAGCTAGCCATAGCTGGCCGGTTTTTCCAGAAGAGCGGCCCGCAGTTGTGGGCCATGTATTCCTCCACGCGGCCGGTGCAACAGCGCCGGTCCTTCACCACCACGGCCTGGCCTGGTTATGGCCTTCGGCTTCATAGCGCGGCGCAACGGTGCCACGCCTCTTCATCCGTCACAGCCCTCCTGACCGTGGTTCCTCTTCTGTCTGCCGCGGTCCTCCTGAACGAGGTTATTCTCTGACACGGTGTGACGACACCAGGACCTTTCGGATTCACCTCCAACGTCATAAAATAGATACAACAAAGGGGAGGTTCGGGCCATGTTCGTGCGGTCCGAACCCTCCTCGTCATTTGATAACATTTGTTTTTCCAAACCAGAGTTTTATACGATGAAGAACGAAGGAGTAATCTCATATTTAAAATTAATAAAAAATTCCCCTACATTGATTTCGATGTTCAATTGGCGGTGTCACAGGAAGAGTATTCGAAGACGTCGTCGTACGTTGCGTCCGTCACACGTCGTCGATCCCGGGCTCAAGTTTCTTCCTCGTTCTTCGTCGGAGAGGACATCGTTCTTCATTAGAGATGATGTCCTTCTCCAAGAATCTCTCAAGTCTCCTCAAAGTTCCACCCTCCAACAATAATAATAGGCTCTGCCTATTATTTTTTTGTTGAAAAGATTTTCAAAAGATTTCAAAATGTAGAATTAATTAAATTGAATAAGTTTAATTCATTAATTTAAATGGTTGGCACACTTAATGAGAGAAGGAAGGTGGAGAGTTCACCCAAATAAATTGGGAGTTAAAGAGTTAAAGGGGGGGTTTCAAGGGGAGTTGAGGGGTTTGAACTCATGTGGGACCCACCACAAAATATCCTCCCATGGAAGGTTATGTGGGGGTGGGCCTCACATCCAACTCCCCTTTGGAGAAAAATAACCACCACCCAAATACTCTAACCAAATAAATAAAAATAAGCCATCACTTATTTTTATTTTACTTTTTTTTAAGAAACCCAGAAAACTAACTTCCAAACACGCTAAAATGCAACTACGGTAAAGGTTCCCCTAAGTGAATACCAGCACTTCGAGTTCAACGGTGTTCTCGAATTTCAATTCTGAGCACCGGTTCAAAAGATATAAAATCCCGCATGTATGTTTACTGAACGTACCCAAACAAAACTTCAGAAATTGATTCCGGGCACACTGGGCCTCGGAATCAGGCGCCGTCAGAAACTGCGGACTTGTAAAATTCCCATGTATTTAAGAAAAAAAATTCATAGGATTTTAGGGTCCTTAAATTCTCCCAACCTTAGGGATTTACTTCCTCGTAAGCTACAACACACACTAAGAAAACAAAAGGGGGTACTAAGCACACATCTGAGCTTCCTGCTCTCATGTGCTCTCCTAGAGGTTCTCGTGCTACCAGTGAATGTGCACTAGAGGAATCGACCATCCACGTAGGACCTGCTCCTATCGATCCTCTATCTCCACTGGAACCTCCGTTAATTTTGCCTCATCATTGATGTCAAGCTCCCCGTGGTCGATGATGTGAGACAGGTCGTGCACGTATCTCCTCAGCTGAGATACATGGAAGACGTCGTGCACCCGGTGCAACTGAGGTAGAAGAGCCAAGCGGTAAGCCACCTCACCTACCCTGTTGAGGACCTGAAAAGGTACAATGAATCGTAGAGATAACTTGCCGCCTCGGCCAAATATCCGTAGGTCTTGTCGAGGTGAGACCCGTAGAAAGACGTGGTCGCCATCCTCAAACTCCAGTGGTCTCCGTATCCTATCAGCATAGGACTTATTCCTGCTCTGTGAAGTCTTCATCCACTCCTAGATGATCTGCACCTTCTCCGTCGTATCCTGTACCATCTCTGGTCCTACAAGTGCTGACTCTCCTGGGTCAGTCCAACACAGTGGTGATCTGCAAGGTCAGTCGTACAATGCCTCGTAAGGTGTCATCCCGATGGTGGAGTGGTAGCTGTTGTTGTATGAAAACTCCACTAAGGGTAAGTGATCCTCCCAGATGTGACCAAAGTCAAGGACACATGCACGGAGCATGTACTCAACAGTCTGAATGGTCCTCTCAGTCTGTCCATCCGTCTGAGGATGGAAGGCGGTGCTCAAGCGAAGCTGCATCCTGAAAGCCTCCTGCAACCCCTTCCATAACTGGGAAGTGAAATGAGCATCTCGATCGGAGACGATTGTCGATGGAACACCATGAATCCATACGATCTATTATACGTAGAGGCATCTCAAACTCTCTACTGAGCCCTACTCTCTGATCGGTAGGAAGTGGGACGACTTGGTGAGTCAGTCGACAATCACCCAGATAGAGTCGTGTCCTCTGGATGTACGTGGGATTCCCGTCATGAAATCCATGGATACCCCATCCCAATTACACTCTGGGACCTCTAAGGGTTGAACCAAGCCTGTTGGAACCTGGTGCTTTGCCTTCACTTGCTGACAAGTGAGGCATCGTGAGACAAAATCTGCTACTGCCATCTTCATACCTAGCCACCAGTGTCGTTGTCTGAGGTCCTGATACATCTTCACCACTCCTAGATGTACCACTAGAGGGGAAGTGTGGAACTCCCTCAACACCTCCTCCTGTAGTGAAACTGGTACCATGGTACATCCTCTGAAGAGGATGGTGTGCTCCCTACCTTAAGACAACCCATCAGGTGCCTGCCCTGAGGATATCTGAGCTCGTCATGCCTCACAGTCAACGTCCCCAGGCTGAGCCTCTCTGACTCACTGAAGAAGTAGAGGAGTGACTATGAGAGACTGCAGAAAGGCTGCTCCATCCCTATCCAAAAAGGATATCTACAACGCGGTCAGCTGTTATGTCGCCTCTCCTAGTAGCTGAATGCCTGATCTACTGCTGAGAGCGTCTGCTACAACGTTCCCCTTCCCAGGAGTATAGACTATCTCGAAGTCATGGTCCTAGAGGAACTCGATCCATTGTCGATGTATCAGGTTCAGGTCCTTCTACAAGAAGATGTACCTGAGACTCTGGTGGTTAGAGTAGACTGTAAAATGCTCGCCCATCAGATAGTGTCGCCACATCTTCAAGGCGAAGACCACTACTGCTAACTCCAGGTCATGGGTAGCATAGTTCTGCTATTTCTGTCTCAACTATCATGAACCATATGTGATCATTACTCACTCCTGCATCAGGACACACCCGAGTCCGGTCCCTGATGCGTCGTAGTAAACTACATACCCTACGCCCTCCTTCGGTAGCCTCAAGATGGGCGCACTATTCAATCTTTTCCTCGGCTCCTGAAAGCTCTGCTGGCATCTATCTGACCACACGAAGGGTTTCCCCTTATTTGTCAATGCTGAAAGCGGTGATGCCACTCTGGAGAAGTCTGGAACAAATCTACGATAGTACCCAGCTAGTCCCAGGAAACTTCGCACCTCCGTTACACTCCTGGGTGGCTCCCAAGCAAGTACTGCCTCGATCTTCGCTGGGTCCACTACAACTCCAGCCTCCGAGATGACATGTACCAAAAAGTGAACCTCTCGAATCCAGAACTGACACTTCGAGATATTACCATAAATTTGGTGCTCTCGGAGTGTGTCTAGTACTACCCGCAAATGGTAGGCGTGCTCCTCCTCAGTAGTCAATTAAATCAGTATGTCGTCGATGAAGACTACGACAAAGCGATCGAGGTAAGGCTGGAAGATGCTATTCATGAGACTCATGAACACTGCTGGAGCGTTGGTTACGTCAAAGGGCATAACCAAGAACTCGTAGTGGCCATACTGACACCTGAAGGCCGTCTTCTTCATATACTCATCTCGAACTCTGAGCTGGTGATAGCCTGACCTGAGGTATATCTTCGAGAACCGTTGTTCTCCATTGATCTGATCAAAGAGGTCGTCAATCCTCTGGAGTGGGTACTTGTTCTTCATGGTCACCTGATTCAGGAAACGGTAGTCAACACACAGTTGCAAGATCCCATCCGCCTTCTTGGTGAACAAAATCAGAGATGCCCAGGGTGAAACACTAGGTTGGATAAATCCCTTCCCCTGTAAGTCCTCCAGCTGTACCCACAGCTCACGAAGCTTGGCGGGATCCATCCGATATACTGGAGTTGATATCGGTGTTGTCCAAGGGTATAAGTCAATGTAGAAGTCTACCTCTATATGATGAGGTAGTCCTGGAACATCGTCAGGGAAAACATCCATGTACTGATCCACCACAACAGGAAAACTCGGACTCCGCACATCAACCATTCTGAGGATGAGACTAGCCAACTGATGTGTGATCGGTTGCCCCCTCCTCTGCGTAAGTCCATCCTGTGCTGCAAAGGCTCCCTTCTCGCCGATGAAGGTGAACTTGGTCCCATCCGTGCGGATACACCACACTTTGCGCCTAATACAGTCAATCTGAGCATGAACTGTAGATAACCAGATCATACCCAAGATGACATCATAAGGCCTCAACGCCGCTACAAGAAGATCCCAGTCGAAGCTCTCACCTCCTAGAGTAAGCTCACACTACTGGAACCAGTGTGTAATCATCGAGTCTGCTCCCGTAGGAGTCTCTAGCATCAAGGATCAAGCCAAAGGCTCCATCAGAATCTCCGAGCTCCGAACAAGGGCAGTGGAAATAAAATAATGACTCGCACCTGTGTCTATAAGTACTACAGCAAGGGTGGAGTAGACACAGATAGTACCTCGAATCATCTCAGGTGCACCATGGTCATAGGGCTCGACTGCCTAGAGCTGTGCTCGCCTCTTTCCGCCAGCTCCCTGTGGTCGGGGTGGACCTCCTGGTGGTGGTGGTGGTGGTGGAGCCTCGAAACGTCATCCACCAGCCGCTGCTCGGCCAGCTCCTCTGCCACGTCCGCCTGCTCCCGGCAGACCACCACAGTCGAACCTCTGCCTCTACCTGGGAGGTCCCTCTAATGTCTACTGCTCATCTGCAAGGAGGGTCAGGCAGTCATGAGCCATGTGGCCCTACCCGCCGCATGCATAACACTACCTGCTCCTCATATAGCTGGCTCTGTATCGTGTTCCCCGGACAACCGAACCTGTATCCTAGGGTCGCCCACTTGATGGCCAGGTCCACTTAGACCTCTGCTTAATATGTGCACTGCCGACTGCAGAAGACTCTGCTACATGTCTCCCTGTGGTGGGTCTCTCCACTGGTGACTGCTCGGTGAGAAAACTCTCCACTAGTAGGGCTCTCTCCAGCACCCCCGCCTGCATCGGAATGTTGAGGGGAATCATTGAAGCCTTGATCTCATGCCAGAGTCCCTGCTCGAAGGTCCGGACCCTGAAGAACGGGTCCCGTACCATATCCGTTGAGTAGCGTGAGAGGTCGGTGAACCTCGATGAGTACTGAGCTACTATCATGCTGCCCTACTGCAGATGAAGTAACTCCTGAATCCGCACCGCACAAAGGGTGGCTGGAACAAACTCCGAGCGGAAGAGACTCTTGAAGTCTGTCCAGAGTAATGATGTCTCTTCATGCACCTGAAGCATCAGGCTCCACCATCTGCCTGTTTCTGCATGTAGGAGACTCATGGAAAAGATCACCATGAGGTAGGCTGGTGTCCCTACCAATATGAAAACTATCACGACAGCCTCCAGCCAATCCTCAACTGTTTGTGGGTCCATCTCTCCCTGGAACCTGGGCGGCCTCTAGCGCTGGAACTCGTGCAACGCACTCAGGCGTCATGCACTCTCTAATGTTGGAACTGGTGGTATCAGTGGACCAGTGGGTAGTGGTACCATTGGTACCTCCGATGTTATGGGGCCCTACATTGAGGCCTCGTCGCTCGGTGGGCTACCATCTCATATGAAACTCAGAACCCTAGTTGGCTGCCTTCATGGGGCCATCCTGAAAAGAAACAGGTGTTCCATGGTTAAAACAGTATACCTGGTGAGCTGACACAAAGTAATCATGAAGAAAACTTTTTCAAAGAAAACACACACACAATCAGTGTTTTCGTGCACTGAGTCAGAGATCAGAAGTCAGAGTCCTAGTGTATGGATACATCGGTCGCCGCACCAACACTAGTTTCCCTAAACTGATAACCACACCCAAAACACTTAACACTATTTCTGTTAAAAGAATCAGAGTCCAAGTTCTGTGGTAGAACCAACTCCTCTGATACCAATTTGTCACGACTCGTCATTGGGGCCCATGCTGTGACTACCCCAAGCCTGCCTTCCATAGGCCAGCGGCTGGCGTCTAGCACAAAATTAGTAATCCCGATAAAAAGGGAAGGCATTTCCTTTTAACCGGTAACACACACACAGTATGAACACAAGCAGTAGAGGCAACAAGTACTAAAATAGAAAAGTAAGATGTGCTGAAAGTAAGTGGGCCAGTATACAAACCCAACTGAACAACAAGTACAAGTACAAGTAAAAAGAGAAAATAACTCCTGAATCGTCTGCTCGGAAATCCTACCTAAAGGGTAGGTACAGAACTCGAACAACTCGTCTCTGCAGTACGTCCCGTATAGTCCATCTCCGATCAGTCTCCCGTCCGTCACCCTCAGCCTCGATCACTACTGTCCGTCGTCTGCATAGAACACAACAAGGTGCGGGCGAAGCCCGTGCAGGGGTGAGTATAACAATACTCAATATGGGACCCTGAGACCCCTGAAGGTCTCCCAGAATACACAAAGGATAAACCACAGTAGAAAGATACAATCACAAAGTATCAACCAACCCTACTTAGGTATATGCCCATACATATACCTAAGTTACCAGTCACAGTCCGACTCCAACTCTCGAGCCCAAGCACAACCCAGTCCACACAAGAAGTAAAGTAAATCACCACAATGATAATGGTTGAAAGACATGACTCATCTCACACTGGTATACATATTTCGTAGAGTGATAGAGATGGTCAAATGTAGTTACTGATTCATTTAAGCTGTCGGACCCACACAGGATACAGGACCAGCTACTCTGTCGGACCCACACAGGATAAAGGAACAGAAGTCAGAACTGTCAGACCCACAGAGGATCCTAGTACAGTAGTCATCGCTATCAAACCAATGTAGGATTCCAGTATATTAGTTGTCACTATCGAACCCACGTAGGATTCCGGTACAATAGTCGTCGCAGCCAGCTCTAAGGTTCCCGCACACAACACGCTCGATTCTGGGAGGGTCCGCTCCTCGAGTCGAGTGTCGATACATCAAATATCACAAAGTCCTGAGTAGATGTATCCCGTAGTTCCGTATCATCATAAGGAACCCAATATGACAGACAGCGCGTCAATCGAACTCCCGGTCTGAGAGTTATTGGCATTTCTGTTCCAGGGGCCCGGTTGGATTTACACTCATTCCAAACCCGGACGTTTTCCAAAGTTTTCCAAAACTCACTTAGAGCATTGAAAAAGGACCGCCTCATTGTGAGAGTTCCAGTGCCACCAACGGCATGTCGATTGGACGTGCGGTCTTGAATTTATTCGCATTTAAGCGAAGTCGGGCCTGACCCGTCAAACCCAGTGGTCTGGCGGGTCGGCCCGACCCAGCTCGGTGGGTCCGACCAGGCTGGGGGGTTGGCCTGGCCCGGCTCGGTGGGTCCGACCTGGTGGGGCACAGCCCACCTGCGGACCTGGCCCACGTTGCGGGCTGGTCCGGTTCGCCCGGCGGCGCCAAGCGGCGCCGCCTCTCCTACCCGGCCAGCCATAGCCGACCGGTTCTGCCTAGCGCACGCGGCCCGCTCATCGGGCCGCGGTTCTTCCCACGCGGCACCTGCGGGCGCCGCGGTTTTCCAGCACAGCTGGCAGGTGGCCGAATTGTTCGCCCAGCAGAGCGGCCCGCAGAAGCGGGCCGCGGTCTTCTCCACCACGCGGCGCCTGCGGGCGTCACGGTCCTCCAGCCCGGCCGGCCATAGCCGGCAGGTTTTTCCAGCCGAGCGGCCCACGGTTGCAGGCCGCGTCTTCCTCCACGTGGCCGGTGCGACGGTGCCGATCCTCCACTGCCATGGCCTGGCCTGGCCGCGGCCTTCATCTCCACAGCGCGGCATGACGGCACTGTGCCTCTTCATCCGCCGCGGCCCTCCCGATCGCGGTTCCTCTTCCGTCTGCCACGGTCCTCCTGACCGCGGTTATTCTCCGGCACGGTGCGGCGGAACCGCTCCCTTTCAGCTACGCCTCCAACATCATCAAATTGATACAACAAAGGGGAGGGTCGGGCCATGTTCGTGCAGTCCGAACCCTCCTCGTCATTTGATAACATTTGGTTTTCCAAACCAGAGTTTTATACGATGAAGAATGAAGGAGTAATCTCATATTTAAAATTAATAAAAAATCTCCCTACCTTGATTTCAATGTTTGCTTGGCGGTGTCGTAGGAAGAGTATTCAAAGACGTCATCATACGTTGCGCCCGTCACACGCTGCCGATCCCGGGCTCAAGCGTCTTCCTCGTTCTTCGTCAGAGAGGACGTCGATCTTCGTTGGAGACGATGTCCTTCTCCAAGAATCTGTCAAGTCTCCTCAGAGTTCCACCCTCCAACAATAATAATAGGCTCTGCCTATTATTTTATTGTTGACAATCTTTTCAAAAGATTTCAAAAGCTAGAATTAATTAAATTGAATATGTTCAATTCATTAATTTAAATGGTTGGTACACTTAATGAGAGAAGGAAGGTGGAGAGCTCACCCAAATAAATTGGGAGTTAAAGAGTTAAAGGGAGATTTCAAGGGGAGTTGAGGGGTTTGAACTCGTGTGGGCCCCACCACAAAATATCCTGCCTTGGGAGGTTATGTGGGGGTGGGACCCTCCTCCAACTCCCCTTTGGAGAAAAATAACCACCACCCAAAGACTCTAACCAACTAAATAAAAATAATCCATCACTTATTTTTATTTTACTTTTTTTAAGAAACCCATAAAACTAACTTCCAAACACTCTAAAACACAACTACGGTAAAGGTTCCCCTAAGAGAATACTGGCGCTATGAGTTTAACGGTGTTCTCGGATTTCAATTTCAAGCACCTGTTCAAAAGATATAAAATCATGCACGTACGTTTACTGAACGTACCCGAACAAAACTTCAGAAATTGATTATGGGCACACTGGGCCTCGGAATCAGGCGCCGTCAGAAACTACGGACTCGTAAGATTCCCATGTATTTAAGAAAAAAAATTCCACGGGATTTTCGGGTCTTTACAGTTTACCCTATTTTATTAAGATACTGAGGATAACTGAACTGGGCATATGATTTGTAGGTTCTAGTGTTGTATTGATAGTACAAGAGGATAATAACTCCAACTAGAAGAAGAAAAGTCAGTTTAAAATCCCAACGATGTTTCTTTGAGTAGTCAGTAAAAGTATTTGAAACCTAAGGGTAGAGTCAGGAAGGAGAGTTAATGTTTCTATCGGATGGAATTGTACAGGATACCTAAAGGGGTTTTTGAAACCATGTGGAGAGTCCGTGTTAGGTATAGATGTTATAAAAATCAATTATTTGATTTTAAATGGTAAATGATACCAAATATACGTTTTAAAAATATTATAAATATATAAAAGTTCATCATCAAGGTAGTAATTGAAGGATATTGTAGTTTTAATTTAAATATAGTTATAAAGGTTATTACTATGAATATTTGGAACATAATGGAATATTTTCAAGATCATATGGATCTAAATAAAGAACTTTTATTAATATTTCATTTCTCATATATTATAAGAGTAGTTATTTTTTAATAAATAATAATTCTGAATAAAATGAGATGATGTTTTGATACACATGGTTTATAATTCATCAAAATACATAACATGTTTGAAAAAGAGACATGGATAAAAATGTATTATATGGTATAAAAGAGTTTATCTAAGACATTTATTAAAATATGAGTAATTGAGATTCTACCACCCATCAATGAAATATTTTTAGTAATAAATTCTTATTTCACATAGAATACCATATGGGATAGTTTATTTGTTAAATATTCTCACAAAAGGAAATAAGTGTTATTTCTTGAACACAAAGGAGTTTGTGTACCCTAGCATCATGTTCTGGTAAGAATATAAGATAATGATAGTATTTTTTAGACTTTTAGATGTTTAAAGGTTAATAAATAAATAATTATACTTTTCATAATCAAATTTAATGTCTCTCTATATCCTAAAAGGGTTTAGAATGCATCGATAAAGAAAAATATTAATGTAAAGAGTTTAATTTTGTTACCAAAATGATCTCAAAGAAAATTTTGAAAGGAATGGTTACAAGATAAATATGATTAACTTAAAAATTGTTCTAATTAGACAGCATAATCTATTAACATCATAACATTTTAGTTTTTAAAGTAAATGAGTTTTAATATTATATTAAAAGAGTTGAACATTAGGAATATGATTCCTAAGTCTCACTATTATTCAAACAAACTATATTTATAGATGTTACTCCTAAAATAGTTCAGTGGGGGTTTTATTAGATAGTCATATAGTGATATGGAAAGAATTACATTTAGATGTAATTTGTTTAACAAAAAATCTAAAAGTTCAACAAACATAAGACTTCTTTGGTGGTCTATCATATGGGACATGATTTGAAAAGTAATTATGTATGGTTTTGTTAGTAGTCTTAAAAGAGTTTAAAAATATAAAACATATCATGTTATACCAAATGATAGCCTCTAATTTATCATTATTTCACATTGGATTGTATATATTGTATTAAGTGTACTGATAATAGGCCTCTTGTGGTATGAATTTTAGTTATCTATAACCATTGTTCACTTTGGAGTATAATAGTTTGAAAAAAAATGTTATGGTTAAAATAGGTAAATTTTTTTATAGAGATATGAAATATGTTCATGTGAAACAAAAGGAGTTTTTTATACTAGATGACCTGCCAAGTTTACCACATAGAGTGTCATACAATATGTATTTAGTATGCTATGGGTTCATGTTTCATATTGAATCCTTATAATTGAGGTGGAAAAGATACTTAGTATGAGAGACTTTATACTTTGATACATTTCTTATGCCAACCTTAAGGCTGAGATAATCAAGGGGTGGTTTGGCATGTTGTTGATTATGTTTTTGGTTGGTGGATAATTAAGATGGGATTTGTAATCTTATATAAACAGCATTTTGTAATGACCCATGTCCTGGTCATTTTTTTAGATGTAAAAAATTGGTTTCTCAAGAAAATTTAATGTTATGGAAATATAAGAATGTTTGAATTTTTTATTCTAGAAGCGGGGTCGTTGACACACCTATTGTGGGTTGGTATAAAATATTATCTATATATTCCAAATACAGCTTAGTGTTTGACTAGGGTCATCTCTCTTGAGGAGATTTTACAGTTAATCACTAACTATTCTAATTCACTTATTATATTTTTTGTATTTCTATATTTATGAAAACAAAGTAAATATGGGGGTTTGAATATGGAAATAAAAATAGAAAAGAAACATGAAAATGAAAAATGTAGACATAATGAATAAGGTTAACAAGAAATAAATTTGTCTTAGGATTGGCTACTCGAGTTCCTTAATTATTCAACATTATTAACTAAATTATATTTTATAGTTCATCCAATAATATATGAACTACTATTACCTAATTTGAGTATGAATCTTAGCTTTCTTAGGAGATCTCATTGACACGCCAAACCTCACCTCATCCAATGGCCAGTAATGATGAACACACCTCAATCGAGAGTGTAACACCTTCCAAGACTCAACTACATTGTATGTTGTTTTAAACCTAAAACAAACTAAACTCCATCATATAAATAGAATTATTGATAGAAGGGAGGGGATGTATATTTGGTAAGGAATATAATTATTTTGAGAATCATGTCAAGGAGAGGTGGGTGATCACCACACCAAAACCTAACACTCCTCTCTCCCTCACTACAAAAAGAATAAAAACATAAATAATTATAGATAAAGAATTCAAGAATACCAAAAAAACCTCCCCCAAGTCAAATACTCAAGTCAGTCACTCATCATTGCGAGTGTAAGAGATCATTGTGAAGAAAGAGAAGGGAAATAGAGAGAACTAGTAGAGAAAGAGAAATAAACACAGATATTTTATTAAACATATATAGTATTAAATTATAATGTAAGGGAAATAAATAAATAAGATAACTATAAATTTCAGTAAAATATAACCTCCAAACCCATAACCTATAAAACCTTTATGAATGAACTCTCTTCAATAGTGGAAACTGCCTCTTATTTTTAGGAAATAATCCCTTCAAATTAATTTCTAAAATCTCTTTAAAAATTCACATGAGGATCTCAGTGTCCAAATATAATGACCCTAACCTTTTACAATATATTATTACATGATTTTAAGCATAGTTAACCATCAAATATAACAAATGATAGTAAATTATAGTGTCTTTGGATGATTAGGTACATAATTTTAAAACATGAAACCAAAATAAAAAATTATTTTATTTAATCTCCATAATGATATCCTAACTTCCATTGAGCTCTAATATCTACATAGGATAAACTAAGGAATACGTGAACAAAAGGGATGAACTAAAAATCTCAGCAAGGTAATAATTATAGGAATAAAACATAGAACATGGGTTAAAAGGCGTAATATTATGACATAAAAGGCATGGAACATGAATAAAAATAAGGAATATTAACATGTATAACATGGGAGCATATAACCATGACATAATAATAATGTAGAAACAATATATAACATGAAATAAACATGAGTCAAAGCTAGTTGTCAAGACATGGTGGAAAAAGTCCCATAAAGGAATGAGGTTCACTCCATGTCCTAACATGACGTATCATGAGACTAAACATTACCCAATTCATTGGATTTCTATTTGGAAACACCCATAATAACATGGTAATGAATATTTTTTCCACATGAATAATCATAAATAAATAATCAAACAAAATATAAGGGTTACCCATCGAAGGAAATTGGTATCGTAATCATGTCATAAGGCATTACAAATGGATGTATCATAAAAGTGTCCATGGAAGAATGGATTTAGAACATAAATGGAAATTAATAAAGGAAAATAGGCATATATAATGGTAAATTATGTCCAAATTAAGTGAATTTTTTTAAAAGAGTGTTTAGGAAACTGTAGGAATTAGCCACTTTAGTGCGGTTTTAAGGGAAAATAATAGAGTATTTAAAATGGAGAAGGAATAATTGTTTGCACAAAACAAAAAATGAACCATGATATTTTTTCATGATAAAATTAGTGATTTTATAAAAATATAAGTGGCTTAAAATAAATTATGGACAACACATGAAAATGGTTAAGAAATCAAGAAATTCTCTTTAATTGGGCTTACTTATCGGGAATATTTGAGAAGGAAACCTTTTTTAAAACATGTATCTACCCATCAAAGAAGGATGATATGATATAGATACAAGATTTTGGAACATATAAATATAATTTAGAAAAATTAAAAAAAATAAAGAAGCATTACATTAGAGTAAAGAGAGAGAAAGACTAACCCGAAGGAAAAAATGGGGGTTTGGGTAGAATCCCTTACCTTATGTCTGAAATGGTTCTGCACTTGATCTTGATGTCCTGGATAATCAGATTAAATACATTAATTAATTAATACATAACCTTTTATACATTTATTTTATTTATTATAATTTTATTAAGTTCATTTATGTCCTTTTTTATGGGTTATGATATTCAATGTCATTGTTCGGGAGTGTTGGATTCCTTGGTTTTCATGAATGGTTTACTTGTATACATGTACAAAAAATCATGCAAAAAGAGAATGATTTTCTAGAATTGAAGTTATATTTTATTAATTAACATACATATGATTAAATGGTTATATAAGTCATTTGGTAACTTTTGGTGAGGATGAATCATTAGATAAGAAAATATTGATAATCGTTTAGATTATTTTGGCGTCTTTTCAATCATCACGAGCTAGTTTTATTTTATTATTTAATATCATATATATTTAATGGTTTCATAAAATTAAATAGGATTTAATACATATATTATAATATTTTTAACCCTAAAAATGGTTTTATGAGCAGTCTTGAAGGAGGAAATGGAAATTGAAAACTTTGTTGTCCATGAATGTGATAAATTAACACATCACGAGTGATGTTTTCATTTTTAGTACAAAAGGATAGGGGAAGAGAAATGATGATGAATTATTAAATTAACATATTAAAATTATAGTATATAAAAGTTAATATAGTTATCATACCATTTGGATTAGGGGAGGTGAGTAGAGAATAGGAAAATAAGAGAACTTGAAGAGAAATTGAAATAAAAGAAAGAAGATTTTACCTCTTGAATCCTTCTTCTTGAGAACCTCTTTAAGGGAATTGGTTTTGGTATTTTGTTGAGACCAAAGGCTCCTAGACATGTGGGAAGGGATTGGGAAGATATTTGATCAGAATTTGGACAAGTCTAAAATATTTAGAGGTGCGAGGAGAAGAGGTGGTGAGGGTGATATTTATAGGGGAGGAGAGGAGTGTTTTCTCATTATTTTACTCATTAGTTTATTATTTTGGCTCAAGATTATGAATAGTTTGAGAATTTTCATGAAATATATTAAAATAATTAAGTTTAGTTTTAAATTAAGGTTCATACATCAGCAATGATTCAAGGAATAATGTATTCAACTTATAATGTATAAATACCGTAAATTGTTGTATTTTACTATTTACCAAAAATTCATGTATTTTATAAAAATCCCAAAAATTCACCCTAACCATTTTTCGATGTGTAGAATTGAAAAATGAACTCCATTTTATGAAAATAATTTTCTAAATATGATAAATTTAATTTTTAATTAAAATCATCATTTACTTGGAAAATTCTGATTTTAAAATTATAAATGATTTTATAACACTTTGAAAAATTAATTAAGGCCTCATAAAATTATATAATAATAATAAGATGAAAAAATATTAATTTATGAATACATTTTATGAAAGGTATATTTTCTTTTAAATCATTATATAAATTATAAAATTATAATTAAATATTTATGACTTACAAAAATACCAACACTTAATCTTCCATTTTTAAAACATCAATTTACTTATTCCAAGATATAGATATATCAAATTTTTATTTATAAGATACCCAAATTTTATTTATACTTTCATAGGTGAGGTTACTATTCCATTGGTATAATTTCCTTAACTTATAGAAATACTTCTTATTTCATTCATTATTTATTTATAAAGTATGTATTGTGTTCTTTATGTGGTTTTATGTGATTTATACTATATGAAATAATTATAAGAAGTTAATTTCTATTTATAGAATTCTGGGTTGTTACATTCTTCCCCCCTTATGAAATTTTTCCCTCAAAATTTCGTTTTACAAACTAGGGGAAAACAGGTGAGGGTATTTCTCCTTCTTTGCTTCAATGAGGTCTTTAGTATTTCATGTTGGCATTACCTTTAAGGAGAAAGGATTCATGTGTCACAATGGTACCTCAGGATATTTTCAAAATCATCTATTTCCTTTATCAAAAAACACCTCAGGTGTCTTGGATTATATCAATGGAACCATCGATAATGTAACGTCCCGGACCCGGGTGCCACGCAACGGGTGCCCCGAATCCGGTTCGCCACGTGACCTCAAGCGCATTTCCCCAAATTCTAGAGGCTGCCAACTAGCAGCGAGGGCCCAGGTCTGATAGTGGGAAAACTATTCCCTCATTTGTCAAAGTGTAGCGCATCGGAATATAAATAAAACATACGACAACAGTGGAAGCAATAATCAATGAACATTTTAAGTAAACAAGTGCAGTAAAAGGTATTTAACCAGATATACAGATATGATGCAACATGTCTCAATACTATGAAAACATCCAGAACATGTTATACATCGATATAGTACAACAGAATACAGAGTACAACAAACAAAGCAAATCAGCTGGCAGCAGCATCGCGATCCTATGCTCGGTCCCATGCCCTCCTACTCCCCAGCAGTAGTCAAGTACCTATATAGGGACTCTTGCCCCTATCCACACCTGCAAAAACTTAATTTGTTTTGGCCGAAAAGCATGACCCAAATAGGGTGTGAGAAATGAATCCCAGTAGGCACCCACCAAAGGCCCGTGCCCAACTGTGTGTAAAACATGCAACAAGTGTGCAACAATAAAATGTAATAACTAAGTAGTACTAAAAATTAACCAACTTTACCTAGTTATATTGAAATTTTAATATTCATTTAATCCATTTAATATAAGAAATCACCACAGTGCATTTCTAAGTAAACAATCAGCGTCCTCAGACAACCAAAATCTCACCCTCAGGTAATCAGAATCCAACCCACAGGTATAGCCCTCAGGTGTAACAGAAATTTCCCTCAGGCGTAGGAAGTGTTGTCCTCAGGCATAGAATTCAAGCCCTCAGGCACGAAAGGTTGCCCTCAGATGAAATAACTACTGCCCTCAGGCTAAATAGTGCAGTGCCCAAAGGCTAATCACAACAACGCCCTTAGGCTAAATAGGTAACTGGGCCATGCCCAACATGTAAACAAGCAGTAAAAAAGCAATTCCTCTCAAGGAAATTCTATAATTACTATTTTAAAGGCATACCCTCGATTATCCTGGCCAAATGACTAAATAGTGGAACACACTCCCGGGGTGGTTCCGGATCCAAGCAACGATCCCAACCAGCATTTTAATATCACATTTAAATCACTTATTCAAATATAGGCATTTAAAATAGCAATGGCCTCGAACACACGACACCCCCAACATGGGTTCGTGGCATGAAAACACACAAAACACACAGCAGTTGGAAAACAAACACCAAGCCACCTACCTTATATACCAACGAGCGGTATACTCGATTGTCGATCCCAGAAACACCCAAGAATGGCATAGATATGAGGTAAGAAAACTTTCATTCAACCTCAAATAACTCCCGTTAAGGAAATAATTGGTAAGAAACACGCTAGGAGAAGAGAGGTATTACCTGCGCGGTTCCAACGTGATCGACAGAAGCGGGATCGGATTCCCGGTGCTCGATCGGCGAATCTCCCAAGGTTTAGCCTCCCTCTTCCACTCCTTTCGTCTGATTCTAAGCCTTCCCTATGAAAAGGGGAGGATACTGCCCATTTAAGTGAAAAAAACAAAGTACATGGCGTGTACTTCCAAGTACACGGTGTGTACTTTCATCATTTAACTGTTCCTCTGGTGGCACCGCCAAACTGTTCATCTGTCGACATGATTACACGACATGTACTCCTGAGTACACGACGTGTACTATTGCCCAGCTGGCAGCTGCTCCACTGCCTTAATATTTCAGCCTGCCGACTGACTACACGGCGTGTAAAGGACCACTACACGGCGTGTAGTTGGTTCCTACACCCTTCGTCGCCGACATGGCTACACGCCCCATGTGCCCTTCTCACACGACCAAAAGTACATGGCGTGTGGAAAAGTACATGGTGTGTAGTTCCAAAATTTAGGATATTCCCCATTTTCCATATTTTCTCAAAAACACTTAAGGAAAAGTGAAAAGAAGAAGCTTGTACCTCAAAAATAAGAACCAGGTTCTTACAAACTTCCCCCCTTATAGAAATTCATCCCCGAATTTCCCTTCCAAGGGTGGAGAAGATATAGCCATGAACAATTCCATCCACTGAGCAGGTACATTGGTTTCCCGCTCCCAGGTTTCGTCCTGCACTCGACCATGCTGCCATAGCACCCGTACGAGAGGAACTGACAGGCCTCAGAGAACCTTTGTGCTCCTTTCAACGATACGAATCGGATGCTCCTCAAAGGATGCATCTGCTTTCAAATCAAAATCCTCAGGCTGAAAGACGTGAGACAGGTCTGAATGATAGCGGTGCAACTGAGATACGTGGAAGACATCGTGCATGGCTTAGTACCGCTGCGGTAAATGCAACTGATATGCAACCAGCCCGACTCTCTCTAGAACCTAAAATGGCCCTACATACCTCGGTGAAATCTTACCCTTTCTCCTGATCTTCTTGTATCCCAGCCTCAGCGAAACACGCAAGAATACCTGATCCCTGACAAAAAACTCCAAAGGTCGTCTGCGGTGATCAGCATAAGACTTCTGATGAGACTGAGCGATAGCCATCCACTTCCGAATCAACTGGACCTACTCAGAAGTCTCCTGCACGAGTTGTGGTCCTAGTAAAGCTTCCTCTCCTGCCTCTAACCAGCACAAGGTTGATCGGCACGACCTACCATATAAAGCCTCGTATGGTTCCATCTCAATAGTTGCCTGGAAACTATTGTTATAGGAAAACTCGACTAAGGGTATATGCTTATCCCAAGAGCCCCCAAAGTCTAGGACGCATGCACGTAGCATTTCCTCTAGCACCTGTATCGTACGCTCTGACTGGACATCAGTCTGAGGGTGGTATGCTGTGCTCAGAAGCACCTGTGTACCCAGCGCCCTCTGAAAACTCTGCCAGAAACAAGATGTAAAGCGGGCATCCCTATCAGAAATGATATAAAGAGGGACCCCATGAAGACGTACGATCTCTCGGATATACAGCCTTCTGAGCTCATCAACCCCGAAGGTCTCCTTGATCAGAAAAAAGTGAGCTACCTTCGTGAGTCTGTCCACAACAACCCACACGACATCATTGCCTCGAGGTGACCTCAGCAATCCTGTCACAAAATCCATCGCGACATCATCCCATTTCCACTCTGGAATGGGTAACTGTTGTAACAGTCTAGCTAGTCTCTGATGCTCTGCCTTCACCTGCTGACAGGTGGAACACCTCGTGACAAAACTAGCTACATCTCTCTTCATACCCAGCCACCAGTACTAATGTCTCAAGTCACGGTACATCTTGGTAACCCCGGAATGAACTTCCAAAGCTGAGGCATGAAACTCCCACATCAATTCCTCATGTATATCCCCTGGAACCCACACTCGTCCATGGAAATGCAGAACCTCATCACCGTCTACCGTCCATCCAGGAGAAGGGTCCTCACTTGCCACCGACTCCCGTAGAACTAGACCTTCTGAATCAGATAGTTGTCTCATCCTCACTCTGTCCAGGAGGGTGGAAGTCATAGCTAAAGATGAAATATAGGTCTGCCCCTGACTGTCATGCACCTCCAGATGCATCTCAGAGAACAAATCCATGAGCTTCCACTCACCACTGGCCTCCTACACTGCCTATATCTGAGTCTTCCTGCTCAGTGCATCAGCTGCTACATTACTTTACCAGGTGTATAGGCAAGCTCAAAATCAAAGGATTGTAGGTACTCAACCCACCTTCTCTGCCTCAAATTTAGGTCACACTGAGTAAAGATATACTTGAGGCTTTTGTGGTCAGTGAGAACCACAAAATGCTCTCTCAATAGATAATGTCTCCAACAACGCAACGCATGAACAACTGTAGCCAACTCGAGATCATGCATCGGGTAATTCCGCTCATGTGGCCTCAACTACCGAGACCTATACGCAACAACTCGGTCACCCTGCATCAACACTACTCCTAGCCCAATCCCTGATGCATCACAATAAACTGTTTATCTCTTCCCCTACTCTGGGAGTATCAGGATCGGTGCTGATGTCAACCTTCCCTTCAGGTCCTGAAAAGATGCCTCACATGCTTCTGAACAAAAGAACATCACACCCTTCTTAGTTAGACCTGTCAACGGTGCTGCTAAGCAGGAGAAGTCCTGTATGAACCGTCTGTAGTAACCAGCCAGCCCTGAGAAACTCCGTATCTCAAACACGTTCTTAGGCTGCTCCCAGGAAACTACTTCTCTCACCTTTTCTGGGTCTACTACAACTCCTGCCTCTGAGATAATGTGACCCAGGAAGTGAATCTGGTCCATCCAAAAGTGTAACTTCTAGAGCTTCGCATATAGCCGATGCTCTCTCAGTGTACTCAATACGATCTCAAGATGGGTGGCATGGTCGTGTCGAGTGTGAGAGTACACCAAGATGTCATCCACAAATACAACCACAAAAGAATCAAGATACGGATGGAACACACGATTCATCAGAGCCATGAAAACTTCTGGTGTGTTCATGAGTTCAAACGGCATAACCAAATACTCGTACAAACCATATCTGCTCTGAAAATCCGTCAGTGGTATGTCTGATGGTCTCACGCATAGCTGGTGATATCCAGATCTCAAGTCAATCTTCGATAACACTCGTGCTCCATGAAGCTGATCAAAAAGATCGTCAATCCTCGGTAAGGGATATCAGTTCTTAACCGTCAACTGGTTTAGCTTCCGATAATCCACAAAAAGTCTGAGGGTACAATCCACCTTCTTTGCAAAAAGTACTGGAGAACCCCAAGGAGAAGTACTGGGTCGGATAAAACCCTTTGCCTGTAACTCCTCTAACTGCCTCTTGAGCTCCTGCAGCTCAGGTGTAGCCATCCTATAAGGAGGAATGGACACAGGTGTTGCTCCTAGCACAAGCTCGATAGATAAATCCACCTCATGCTCTGGAGGTAGACCTGAAAAGTCTTCCAAGAAGACATCCCTGAAATGATCAACCACTGGAGGGAAATCTATCTTACAATTCCCCTGATCATCCAGATATAAGCTCACAATCTAGGTTGTGACTCCACCTCACCCATGATGATCTGGTCCAGCTCGACTTGCCTGAACATCCCATTCACCCTTGTATAGAAACTTTCCACCCTCTGGTGACGTGAAACTCACCCTGCGAAGATAGCAATCTACAAAGGCTCAGAAGGGAACCAACCAGTCCATCCCGAGAATGACGTCATAGCTCGTCATCTCTAAGACATAGAGGTCCCAAAGGAAGTGACATCCACCAAAATCAAGGGGGCACTCCTTGCACTGACTCACACCATCCGTTCTAGTCCCCAACGGAGTGTCTATAATCATGATATCAGAAGAAGAAGAAACACTGAGCCCAAGGCTCTCCACAATGGGTACAGATATGAAACTATGTGTAACACCCGTATCAAAAAGCACTGAAGATAATACAGAAGCTACTAGAATAGTACCTATGACAGTAGAAGGTCTGGGATCCTTCTCCTGCTGGGTCTTTTGTACTGCATATGTCTACCCAGTGCCGCGGCCCTATGACACAGCCCGGCTACCCTGAGCTGTCCCGCCCTGCTGTCTCTGAGATCCTGGTGTCTGGCTACCACGACCACAACCACCATCTCTGCTTGCATGCCCTGACGTATTCCAGTTTCCTGACTGGTAAGAAGCCACTGGTCCTGCTCCCGCACGCAGAGTCTGTACAAAACCCCTCTCACTAGTCACTAGAGGAAACACCCTACAAAAGTGCTGCAGATGACCCATCTTGCTTCAAGATCGGCACTCCACTAGATCACGTGGACACTGCGGTCTCTTGTGCCCCTCTCTGCCACACTGGTAGCACCTGATCAGGCCACCTGAAGAAGTTTCCTGGCTTGTACTGCCTCCCTGAGAGAAGTCCAACTTTCTATTCCTCTTGCCAGTAGAAATAGTACCAGTAACTGGTGCTGAACCACCCTGGCCCACACCACTAGATTCCCGCAGGTTCCTATCTGTAATCAGCGCCTGGTTCACAATAGCATGTACTGAAGGAAACCTGAAAACATTCACCAGTGCTCAGATGTCATAACGAATACCATCCTCAAAACGTATGGCTCTCAACGTCTCATCACCCACCAGCACAGGTGCAAAACGCTGAAGCTCGGTGAAATGAGAAGAATAGTACATCACCGACATAGCGCCCTGCTGCAGATTCATGAACTCTCGAGCTCTATCTACCCTCAGCGTCTCTGGAAAGAAGAAGTCATAGAAGACTGCCTGGAAGTCTTCCCACACTATGTCTCTGTGATGCTCTGACTGCGTGGTAACATCCCACCACCTCTTGGTGGAATCACGCAGCATATATGTCGTGATCTTGACCCTCCGCCCTTAAAGCGTCTCAATATGCTTGAAAATAGTCTGCATCGATCCTAGCCAAGACTCTGCAGCCTATGGTCCGCCATCCCCTAAAAACGTGGGTGGATGCTGCTGTTGGAAGATACGTGTCAGCTCAGCCATAGATGTGGCAGCCTGCGGTGCTCCCTGAAAGGTCTGCATGAACCGCATGAAGCCTTCATAGAACTACACCTCCGCGCCTGTGTTTAGTATAACGGTTGGCGCCGCATCTAGCTCTGCTGGAGGATCCACTGGTAGCCCATGGCCCACCATCTCCGGAGTATATTCGTCGCCGCTCTCCTTGCGAACAACTCGCGGACGTCTAGGCAGCATGACACTACAAGGTCAAAAGCACGCCTTAGATTCAAGATTATTTAGACTAAAAGCGAAGGAACCACAAAGGGAACAAGAGGAAGAAGTTATTTCAAAATCTACAAAACAAGACTACACGGCGTGTATACTAACTACATGGCGTGTACTAGACTTCTCTTCCCCTACCCAGGTCCTTCTACACAACTAAGCCACATGGCTCCCGTTGAACAAAACTACACGGTGTGTATCAAATCTACACGGCGTGTATGGGGTTATTTTCCAACTGCCTGTGTCATCTGTGACACATCCGACTACTCGGCTTGAAACTACATGGCGTGTTACACCCGCACACGGTGTGTACACCACCCCGTTTCCTAGCCACACAGCTAAGTCCACACGGTCTGTCCTTAGAAAAGACTACACGGCGTGTCCCACAGGTACACGACGTGTTCGAGGAAAGGTGACACCGACCCATGTTGTTAGTTACATGACCGAGTCCCCAGGTCACACTACACGGCGTGTTCATCATTGACACAGCGTGCTCTGTATAGGATTTCACCGACCCGTGTTGTTAGTTACATGGCCAGACTCCGGGTCAACACTACACGGCGTGTACATCATGTACACGACGTGTTTTACCCAAGCCTTTCCCTACCCCGTGTCGTCGCCCACACGGTTTGTGACACGGGAAGAGACTACACGGCATGTACTTAAAAAGTTCATTTTTCTTCCCAAACAGAAGGACATACACGGCATGTTTAAAGATACTACACGGCGTGTATACTGGGTTTCCAGACAGTATGCCTCAAAAACTTCCCCGAAACCCAGAAAAATACTGAAACCAACACCTAAGTTTCAAATTCCTACATGTGGGGGCCCATACTCCCCACGAATCAAATTTTGACATCTTATATGTGTTATAACAAATAAACAATCAATGATCCACCAAATCCCGGTCAATGGGGGCCCATACTCCCCAAAAACCAAAGTTTGGTGTCCATTCTATAAACAAGCTCACACAAGGAATACCCTATCACAAGGCAGGTATTTATCAAAGTAGCTATCACAATAGCATGCTTCTCTAGCACAACCACTATCACAACAGCATGCAATTTCTAATACACCTACATGGTATGGAAACTATGCATGGAATGTGATTACTATCATGTGCCTATATGATGCATGATATGGCATACCCTCATCTCATAGGGTTGCAACTAAATAGAACCCATAGATTAGATATAAACAGCACAATCCCAAGTGCGTCACCCAACGGTGAAAACATATCAACTGTAAAATTTGCAAAATCAGAAGAATTATAAACATACGAGGTAGACTAGATTTTCCCTGTACACGGGTTAGCTATGCCCGGGCACAACTTATTACCAACTACCGTTCGTCCTATCCCTGACTACGGCTCCAAACAGTAAGTCAAGAAAAGAAAATTCCTTTGATACCACTTTGTAACGTCCCGGACCCAGGTGCCACGCAACGGGTGCCCAGAATCCGGTTCGCCACTTAACCTCAAGCGCATTTCCCCAAACTCCAGAGGATGCCGACCAGCATCGAGGGTCCAGGTCTGATAGTGGGGAAACTATGCCCTCATTTGTCAAAGTGTAGCGTAGCGGAATATAAATAAAACATACGACAATAGCGGAAGCAATAATCAACGCACATTTTTAGTAAACAAGTGCAGTAAAAGGTATTCAACCAGATATACAAATATGATGCAACATGTCTCAATACTATGAAAACAACCAGAACATGTTATACATCGATACAGTACAACAGAATACAGAGTACAACAAACAAAGAAAATCAGCTGGCAGCGGCATCACGAGCCTATACTCGGTCCCATTCCCTCCTACTCCTCAGTAACAGTCAAGTACCCATATAGGGACTCATTCCCCTATCCACACCTGCAGAAACATAATCTGTTTGGGCTAAAAATCATGACCCAAACAGGGTGTGATAAATGAATCCCAGTAGGCACCCACCAAAGGCCCGTGCCCAACTGTGTGTAAAAAATGCAACAAGTGTGCAACAGTAAAATGTAATAACTAAGCAGTACTAAAAAGTAACCAACTTTACCCAGTTATATTGCCATTTTAATATTCATTTAATCCATTTAATATAAGAAATCACCACAGTGCATTTCTAAGTAAACAATCAGCGTCCTCAAACAACCAAAATATCACCCTTAGGTAATTAGAATCCAACCCGCAGGTATAGACCTCAGGCGTAACAACAATTTTCCTCAGGCACAGAAGTCAAGCTCTCAGGCACGAAAGGTTGCCCTCAGGTGAAATAACTACCGCCCTCAGGCTAAATAGTGCAGTGCCCACAGGCTAATCACAACAACGCCCTTAGGCTAAACAGGTAACCGGGCCATGCCCAACATGTAAACAAGAAGTAAACAAGCAATTCCTCTCAAGGAAATTCTACAATTACTACTTTAAAGGCATACCCTCAGGTATCCTGGCCAAACGGCTAAACAGTGGAACACACCCCCAGGGTGGTTCCGGATCCAAGAAACGATCCCAAACAGTATTTTAATATCACATTTAAATCACCTATTCAAATCTAGGCATTTAAAATAGAAATGGCCTCAGCCACACGACACCCCCAACACGGGTTCGTGGCACGAAAACGCACAAAACACATGGCAGTTGGAAAACAAACACCAAGCCACCTACCTTATATACCAACGAGCAGTATACTCGATCATCGATCCCAGAAATGCCCAAGAACGGCGTATATCTTAGGTAAGAAAACTTTCATTCAACCTCAAATAACTCCCATTTGGGAAATAATTGGTAAGCAACACGCTAGGAGAAGAGAGGTCTTACCCGCGCGGTTCCAACATGATCGACATAAGTGGGATCGGATTCCCGGTACTCGATCGGAGGATCTCCCAAGGTTCGGCCTCCCTCTTCCGCTCCTTTCTTCCAGTTCTAATCCTTCCCTATGAACAGGGGAGGCTACTGCCCATTTAAGCGAAAAAAACAAAGTACATGGTGTGTACTTCCAAGTACACGGCGTGTACTTTCATTATTTAACTGTTCCTCTGGCGGCACCACCAAACTGTTCATCCGTCAACATGAGTACACAACATGTACTCCTGAGTACACGACGTGTATTGTCACCCAGCTGGCAGCTGCTCCACCGCCTTACTGTTTTGGCCTGCCGACTGACTATACGGGGTGTAAAGGACCACTACATGGAGTGTAGTCAGTTCTTACACCCTTCGTCACCTACATGGCTACACGCCCCGTGTACCCTTCCCACACGGCCAAAAGTACACGGCGTGTGGAAAAGTACACGACGTGTAGTTCCAAAATTTAGGATATTCCCCATTTTCCATATTTTCTCAAAAAAACTTAAGGAAAAGTGAAAAGAAGAAGCCCGTACCTCAAAAATAAGAACCGATTTCTTACAGATAAATCATTGAAAAAGTATTTCTAATATATAATTTTGAAACATCTTCTTGAACTTGTTTTCTATAAAACAATCTAACTGATTCATCTTCAAATATTTCAAAATAGGATTTTGGTAAATAAGTTTTGATTTTTTCCCAAATACAGAAATCTATAATTAGAGACAGATAGGCTACTTAGAGGTCTCCCTCTTCTGTAACATTTTTAAAATCATTGAGTGATTCAAGTGTTTAAAATAAAGAGAAGAATTTGAAAAGACCCTAATGGTACTTACCACTCTTATCATGGTAAGAAAGTTGAGAGTGAAAGATTATCCAATAGATGATACATGATACTTGAAATAATTGGGAGGTGGTAGAGGTATTGGATGCCTCATAAAGTTTTTTTCATGTAACTTTTATATTGGAAAAAGTTTCGAAGTCATCTGAGCATGACTTCAGGATAATATTTACAAGTAGTTCTTCATGAATAAAGAGAAGAGTTGTTCATGATATTCCACCTTCCATATTTTAATTAAGAAAAAGAAAATATAATTCGGGGGCTTGAATATATATTTAATAAGAATAATAGAAAGAAACTTTGAACATAGAAGGATAAACATGAAAATGAAAAGTATATCCTAACTTGTGATTCCCTAAGTTTTAATCTAGGTTATCCATGACCTATTTACTTGCATGAATTCTTATGTGAATTTTTTTATTTCCTTAATAATGGTTTGTAATGAGCTTATGAATTTACCAAAGCATATCCCTCTAGAGTGTCAAACTAGGTGCGCAGTAAGGTCCACTCTCGTATACCAAGTTACCTCGAGTCATACCCAGGTAGTAAGACCCGTTTTCATGTACCAAGTTACCCCAAGTCAGGATCGGGACACCTTTTCAGAGTTGTTACCCCTAGATGAATTTTTTTCAGAACCACATCCACTTATAGTATCCAGACAGAGATTTATTTTCTTAATAAACCACTTAATCTATACTTTCCAAAATTTAGGGATGTTTTCTTATACTTAGTCTTACCCCTAAAACTTTCACTAGAGTAATATAATCATAATCCCAAAAATAACTAAACTTTTCCTATGATACCAACTATAATGACCCTAACCTTTTATAACATATTATTACATGATTTTAAGAATAGTTAACTATCAAATACAACTAAGTATTGTAAAGTCTAGTGTCTTTGGAAGATTAGGTGCATAATTTGAAAACATGAAACCAAAATAAAAACTTCTTTTATTTAATCTCCATAATGAGATCCTAAATTCCATTGAGCTCTTACATCTTCATAACATAACCTGGGGAATACATGAACAAAAGAGATGAGATAAAAATCCTAGTAAGGGAGTAATCATAGGAATAAAACATAGAACATGGGTTATAAGGCATAACATGATGAAATAAAAGGCAAGGAACATGAATAAACATAAGGAATATTAATATGTATAACATGGGAGAATATAAACATGACATCATAGGAATGTGGAAACAAAATATAACATGACATAAACATGAGTCAAGGCTAGATTCCAAGACATGGTGGACAAAGTCCCATAAAGGAATTAGGTTCACTCCTTATCCCAACATGACATCTCATGAGACTAAACATTACCCAATGCATTGGAGCACTATCTGGGAACACCCATTATAACATGTTCATGAATATGTGTACCACATGAAGAATTATACATAAAGAATCAAACATAACATAAGGGTTACCCATGGAAGGAAATGGGTATCGTAATCATGTCATAAGGCATTACAAATGGGTATATCACAAAAGTGTCCATGAAAGAATGGATTTAGAACATACATGTAAATTCATAAAGGAAAATAGGCATATATAATGATAAATTGTGTCCAACTAAATTGAAAACACTTTAAAAGATTTTTTAGTAAACTTTAGGAATTAGCCACTTTAGTGCGGTTTTAAGGGAAAATAGTAAAGAGTCTTTAAAACAGAGAAGGCATAATTGTTTGTATAAAACCAGAAATGAACCATGATATTTTTTCATGATAAAATGAGTGATTTTATAAAAATAACAGTGTCTTAAAACATATTATGTATAACACATGAAAATGGGTAAGAAATTGAGAAATTCCCTTTAATCGAGCTTGCTTATCAGGAAGATTTGAGAAGGAAACTTTTTTTAAAACATGTATCTCTCCATTAAAGAAGGATGATATGATTTGGATACATGAGTTTGAAATATATAAATAGAATTTAGAATAATTAAAAAAATAAGTAAGCATTACATTGGAGTAAAGAGAGAGAAAGAGTAACCTGAAGGAAAAATGGGGGTTTGGGTAGAATCTCTTACCTTATGTTCGAAACGGTTCTACACTTGATCTTAATGTACTGGATAATCAGATTAAATCCATTAATTTATTAATTAAAAACCTTTAATACATGTATTTTATTTATTATAATTTTATTAAATTCATTTATGGAATTTTTTATGGGTTATGAGATTTAATTTCATCTTTCGGAAGCGTTGGTTTCCTTGGTTTTCATGATTGGTTTACTTGTATACATGTACGAAAAATCATGTAAAAAGAGAATGGTTGTATATAATTGAAGTTATATTTTATTAGTGAAAATTAATAATATTAAATTGTTATATAAGTTATTTGGTAATTTTGGGTGAGGATGAATCATTAGATAATACAATAGTGATAATCATTTAGATTATTTCAGCATCTTTTCGATCATCACGAGCTAGTTTTGTTTTATTATTTAATATCAAGTATATATATTGGTTTCAGAACATTAAATAGGCTTTTATACATATATTATAATCTGGTTTAACCATAAAAATGTTTTTATGATTATTATTGAAGTAGGGAATGGAAATTGAAAACATTGTCGTATTTGAATGTGATAAATTAACACATCAAGGGTGATGTTTTCATTTTTAGTAAAAAAGGAGAGGGGAAGAGAAATGATGATGAATTATTCTATTAGAATAATAAAATTACATTATATTTAAGTTAAAGAAGTTATCATACCATTTTTATGAGGTTAGGTTGGGAGATAATAAGAAAAGAAGAGAACTTAAAAAGAAATTAAAAGAAAAGAAATAGGATTTTACCTCTTGAATCCTTCTTCTTGAGAACCTCCTTAGGGGAATTGGTTTTGGTATTTTGTTGAGACCAAAGGCTCCTAGATATGGAAGAGGGGATTGGGAATATATTCAAGGATAATTTGAAAAAGTCTCAAAGCCTGAGAGGTGTGAGGAGAAGAGGTGGTGAGGGTGATATTTATAGGGGAGGAGAGAAGTGTTTTCTCATTATTTTACTCATTAGTTTATTATTTTGGCTCAAAATTATGAATAGTTTGAGAATTATCATGAAATATATTAAAATAATGAAGTGAATTTCTATATTATGGTGTTTTCATCATCGATGACTCAAATAATAGTTTATTTAACTTATAATGTATAAATACTATAAATTACTATATTTTACTATTCACAAAAAATTCAAGTATTTTAGAAAAATACCAAAAACTCAACCTAATCATTTTTAAATGTTTATAATTCAAAAAATAACTCCATTTTATGAAAATAATTTTCTAAATATGATAAATTTAATTTTTAATTAAAATCATCATTTACTTGGAAAATATTGATTTTAAAATTATAACTGATTTTATAACACTTTGAAAAATTAATTAATGTCTCATAAAATAATCTTATAATCATAAGAAAACAAAATATTAAATTATGAATACATTTTATGAAAATAAATTTTCTTTTAATCCATTATATTAATTATAAAATTATAATTAAATATTTACAACTTACAAAATTACCAACACTTAATCTTTCATTTTTAAAACATTTATTTACTTATTCCAAGATATAGATATATCACATTTTCATTTATACAATGTCAAAATTTTATTTATACTTTCATAGGTGTGGTTACTATTCCATTGGTATAGTTTCCTTAACTTCTAGAAATACTTCTTATTTCATTCATTATTCATTTATAAAGTTTGTATTGTGTTCTTTATGTGATTTTATGTGATTTATACTATATGAAATAATTATAAGAAGATAATATTCATTTATAGAATTCTAGAATGTTAAATAAAACCCTCATGAGTCCTTAGTATAATCTGAAAGGATTGTATTTTAAATTTCCCTATTGACTATTTAAGTTATGGTGTGAGATCCATGTGTATCTAAACTCTTTGCATGGATTTGGTATGTATCTTATTTTTTGACATGGAAATTCTTTCCTTCCTTTGTGAATTCATGTACATGTTTCTCACCACATAAACAACCACATCACCATTTATTTTTCTTCTTCATTCTTGCATGGTGATCTTGGGATTATAGTGATGGTTAATGTGACCTCATACATCATAGAGGCTTTAGAAATATTCATTTTTTGCGGCAATGGAATTTCTAAATTTTTTTTGGTCTTCATAGTGTTGCATCACAATCTCAGATTCTAGTCATGCTTCTATGGATATCCCTAGGTATTGTAGTGAGAATTTCAAAACTTTATAGTGGTTCAGCTCATGATCCTTATAGTGATCATGGAAATTCTATGGTCTTCAGATGTTTCTTGGGAAATTTTGGTGAGTCACACAACATAGGTTAACCATTTATGTGAATAAAAGATGATGAGTGATACCATGGAGTGATGTTGTTTCATCATGTCAGATCATATATGTTTAAAAAATAAACAATGTTTATTTTCAATGAATCCCACATTGGTTTTCAGTGCATTCATCCTCTGCATTATTAGCCTTAACGTGACATATTATAGACATGAAAATCTGATGGATCAGCCCCACATAAAGTTATTATTAACTCTCCTTAGGAAACAATTAATCCACACTAACCTTCCTCCATTCTTTCCCATTCCAGGCATCACAATTGATGATTAGACTACTTCCCCAACGACTGGACCGATCTCCTATGATGCTAGACCGACTAAGACCATATTTTTGTAAACCTTTGTCTAATCACAAGAGTCAATGACTCTTCCAAAGTAACATATGTAATCTTATAAAGTCTGTGGATATTTGCTAAAAAAAAGGCATAATTAATCTTCCGTAGTGACAATTGACTCATCAAAAGTTTCTCAGGACTCATCCAAAGTTGGATTTCACTCATCCATGTCCAACACCCAACCAATTTTTAAGATTTAATGAATCTTAAAAATTATTTAGTAATTTTCCAAAAATCAAGAAACTCTTATAGTACAAAAAATTTTCATCTTATCTTCACTGTTGTAGTAATTATAGACTTCTCTATTTTAGAATAGACTGACTTGATTCTTCAAAATAACATCTATCCACCAGAAATAATCATAAAAAACCTAAAATTAAATGTAGGATTTATTATAATAATTCTAGATATAGCTAAAAAAATTGACCCGAATGGCCTAAAGTCTTTATTTTTATTTATTTTTGGATAATTCTCCTTTTAAGGGTTGAAGGGGAACCCTTACATGGCCTGTAGGACCAAGGAAAAAGGCCCATACACAACCCAATACATGACCTTAAAGGACAAAGACCTGACACACTTGCAATATCCCCTCCCCAACATCTGCATCTTGAAGGCACCTAGCTCCCCACCTCACATGGCCGATCAAATAGCATTGCCCCGTGTAGAGGTGCATGGTGCCTGGTCCCGATGGTAGTTGTCATACCCTCTCATTCTTCCAATTCGGTTAGCTCTGATCTGATGGTTTTTATTCTTTTCTATGAATACTCTTTTGGGCATGCTCCTATGTGGTCTACCTGATTAGTCTTTTCTGTGGCCCAAAAGCCCTGTGGTCCCAAGGCCCAGAGACCTGTGTTCCCAAACTGATGTCCCAAAGGACCAAATCGGATGAATAGTATTGGGTGATACAGTACCAAAAAATACCTGTTATAGTGACTTCTACAGTACTGCTACAATGCTGCTATAGAAACCTATAAATTCACCCCCACCCAGATTTGATCCTGGGTTTCTTGGATGCCAAGCAGGAGCCTCTGCTACTCTGGTATAGGCTCATTGGTGCTAAAATAATTAAAATTCAAGTTTAAATCCATTTTCATAATTAAATATAAAATTTTCTTATATACTAAATATGTTCCAATTACTCATAAAATGGTAAAATAGTGGAATTAAAATCATTAAAATATAAACTGAAATATATGGAAATATTAACTCTATAAGTTTTTTATCATTCTAGGATCTAGTCATGAATTTTAAAGTTTGAGGATGAAATTATAGGTGTTTTTGGATGTGGTTTGAGGTTTTAAGAAAAATCAAGGATCCATGTAAGTTAAAGAGGGGATTACACATGCAATTTAGAACTTCAAGTGGTATTGAGTACCAGATGGGAGTGATTAGGTACTTGGTGTGTCTATATAGATAGGGAGTGGTTCTGGAGGGACCATGGGGTACCCGATGGACCTTTAACTGGTACCTAGAAGGCCCAAATCTAGTTTTTATTAAAGAAAGTGTAATTATGGATTTTTTGGTTCCATTATTTTAACCATATTTTTGGTTCCTTTAAACCCTATTTATCTTAGCTAGCTAAGATCCCATCCCATGGATCCTTATCATCTTCTTTATTCCCTCCTATAACCTACTTAAATCCATAGCTTAGTTCTACATGTCAAATCAAAGATAAACCTCCTCTATTCTCTTCTTCATTCCTCATATAATATTTTCTTTTAATTACTATGAATTTGGTTTGGGATTCTAAGAATAATTACACTGTATCATGGTGGAATTCATCTGAAATGATGGGGCTTCCACTTGTCTTCGATAGGGTTGGTCATGAGAGGTCATCTATGTACCATTCTTCATTGTTCTAATAGAAGGCAGATGATTTATGATCTATTATAGGAATTTTATAATTTAAAGGTGGAATCAGATGATGCTTAATATGAAATTATCAGGTATTTAGGCTGTCATGATTTTGGATTTATTTTAAGAGTGGATCACATGGTCCATTATTGGAATTGGTTATCTTTGAGGTATGATGGTTCTATATCTTAATTAAATTGATTGTGAAACTTGGTTTAATGGTTTTTAGGTGAAAATCAATGATCATTGGGATCGTTAAATCTTGTATATTTTTATGGTAGGCGGTCTCAACTCTTTGGGATAATTTTTAGTCTATGTTAAGAATATGCCTGCCACTTGTTTTTCTAAATAAATAACAAAGTTTAACCACTTGTTTTTTGAATTATTAATGGATTATTTTTCAAATCCAATTTGATATAACAAGTTGGAGATTTATAATAGGATTTTATTTGAAGTTATGAAATAGTTTTTGACTCACCAATGTATTTCTAAAAAACCATGGTTTGTCACCTTATATAAAGTTGGTTTTTGATAAATAGTTTTCACCCATGTTTTTGTTTAACTTAAATAAATAATGATTATCATGTTTCATGGGTTTTCTTAATATTATTTCATCTTAAACCCATTCCTATTCATGTATTATATCTAATACTTGGTATGGTGATGTTTTCTCATGGGTAACTAGGAAAATTATATAATTGTCCTTGGTTTCATGGGTGGAATTTATCAAGAATGTTTCCTTATTTAAAAGTCATTATGATATTGATTAAAGTTTATTATTTTGTTCCCTAATTTATTACATGATTCCCATTATAATAATTCATTATTATAAATTTTATAATGCTTAAATGGCCTCAAGACCCATAAAGGAATGGCATTTCTATATATTCAAGAAAAGTCATGTGATTTTACCTTGAGTTAATAACACCAATGTTCTATTATATTAGGTTAAGATTTAAGAAATAATGTTAATAAATGGTACCTATTTATATTTCACATTTAGATCATGTTTAATGTACAATAAAGTTCTCCTTTGACCTAAAGTTGGTTCAATATGACTATGTTTTAGTTGGAATTTCCCCTATAAATTCTCTAACTTATAATGGGGAACAATCCATCTATTCACAACATCACCTGAATGGGATATAAGTTAAAGAAGCATGATTAAACCTTGCATAATATATGACACATGTGGGAAAATACCATGAAGGGGTGATTATATACATACCTAGTAGGATTCCCAAAAAACCACAAAGGGATAAATAGAAAGATACAACAAAGGTCAGCTCAACCCAAAGAAAGAGGGGAAAATCCAATATACACATATGCTCATAAAGAAACCCGGATGAGAGAGAAGGGGGATCTTCATCTCAAAGTCCAGCTAAAGTCTATAAGTCTTCATGAAGCTCCAATGGTCCATCTCTGATGTTCTACATCAAATGCATCCTCATGAGAATCTATGTGGAGGGGCCCGTTCCTCACTATTGTGCTCCACAACCGAGGGATCCATAATTCTCATGGAGTACATGCATGTCGCTGGAGCTCAAAGATGAGGGAGTATCACTATGTATATATAGGACCTATGCCTAGTGTAGGGGAGTATCAACTCTAATTGTATAATGAATATAGTGGGACTTGTGCCCTAGTGTGATAGGGGAGTACCAACCCTGACATCCCTCTGATGATCCTGCCCAATCATCATCACCATCAAGCATCACCTGAAGAAGCATCATGATCATAAAACCTTGAATTATATCTCTAAAGACACTGTGAAGGACACTATCGTGTTCTATGTGGAAAAAATATCAAGATAAGCTACTTGCGGGCCAAAATATGAGTCCTAAAGGAGGTATGAGTGGGAGAATTTTTATGGAAAAAAGGTACATGACATATAAGTGGTATACATGACATGTAATTGTTTCCCCAAGTCTTCCCATGTCATCTGGCCCATGCCCATGTACCTCAGTCTGTGCCCATGTATATGTTCATGTCCATGCCTGTGTACATGGTTGTGTCCATGCTCGAGCACCTGGTCATGCATGTGTACATGGTTGTACCCGTGTACATGGTTGTACCCATGTACATGGTTGTGTCTGCCCGTGTACTCTCATAGTACACTCTGATCCACAAGCATAGGTTCACACAGTGTGTGGAGGCATCACGTAGTGTGTGATACTTAATTTTACCTAAAACTATAGCCACCAAAACCATGGGACTACATAGTGTGTGTTATTCCAGACCACATGCCATGTAGTTGGGTTTTTTTGTAAAACCTCATATCCATCATGTGGATCCCAAATCCACCATTTACATTTTTTTTCATGCCTGTTTGACCACCAAAATCTAATAAAATCATAGGAACTATCACCGACAATTGATTCTCAGCCTTCGATGGCTAGAAATTGGGAATATGTTTCACCCATTTGAGGCTGTAGCACCACCCATTGCCTCCCATCACCACTCTAGATCCCAAATCCACATAGTAATAACCCTCTTCCCATAAAACATCTCAATCTATCTCCAAATCATCAATCCATATGTCGTTCACGCAACCACCATGAATCTGGGGGTTCAATCACACCCAAACCCACCTCAAAAATGTCGAATCGTGACCTCATAGTCCAACGATAAAGAACATAAAGAATGAGGGAAGCACAATAATGAGTTCAAATAAATCATTGGATGATGAAATCATGTCCAATGATAATAATATGGGAAAACATGGGAAATTCATGGCATAATGAATTATAAACTGATTTTAATAATTTAATTTATCAAAACGGTATCATGCAAAGGGTGGATAATTTTCATATAATTAAGCAAATAATTAAAATCAATGCTTATGAAAAAAATAAGGGTGTAAATCCATAAATAACACTCCCTACCTCGATTTAGGATTTATCATTGGTGAAGAACATTTTCTCCAGTGATGAAGTAGGCTTTTGTGTTAGTTGTGTCTCGATCCATCTCGATCCGATCACACGTCTTTCTCTAGTCTGATCCACCAATGAAGAATGCCAAATAATCCTCTCAAATCCTTCTAGGTATATGAGGCTAACCTTGGTGATTTTTTATAATGGGACATTTATAAAGGGTTTTTCTAGGTTAGTTCATTTAAAATAAAATAAATAAATTTAATTATTTATTTCAATTAAACCCTCCACCAAGGGATGTTTCAACCAGAAGTCCGACACCCATGATCCTTAGGTCACACCTAGGGTAATACCACATTTTGGATTCAAATATATCCTAAAATTTACAATATGAGGTCCTGAAAAAAGAAAAAACAATTTATAACAAAATGATGTGTGCACACAGTATAATATATTTAATATTTTTAATATATCAAAATTATGCCTCTCTGGACCTCATAATCTCATGCCAACTCAACACCTGGATCTGAAAATATTCCTCAATATATTCCAAAATCTTACAAGGAAAAAATATATTTTTTACATCTACCATATGCCAAATTTCTAAGGTTAAAATTTGGAGTGAAAATCAACCCCTCTTTTGACTATAAATTTGTACTTCCACAACCTTTAGGAATTTTTCATTTTCTAAGTAGGGATTTTATATTGTAATAGTTTTCTATATTTTTAATATATTTTATTCTTCTTTTTTCTATCTTACTTTTGTTTCTATTTTATGTTTATCTCTTCTTTCTTCTTCTCGACTCTATTAGAATGAAGAAATAACTCTCATTGTTGTTCGGGGGTGATGTTTGAGTTTCTTTCACTCTAATGTGTTCTCATCATTTTATTATAGGATTTAAATAGTGGTTAAAATAATTAGGACATGAAATTTCTCCCTTTTCTTTACCACTAACTTCATCTTCTTATTCATCAATATTCCTCCTTTTCATCATTACAATGTTACATATGATGGAGTAGCATTGCGGTGGTGATGTGTGGAGAAAAGGTCTCTTAACCATGGTTCAAGAGAGTATTACCCTACATGAATAGATCTTGGTATGTGGTAGTAACATTTAGAATGGGAGGGTGTAGTGTGATGGATTTTATCACTACATTGAATAGGAAAATGAGACATTTTTTTAAAAGAATAGTGATTGTTTCACTGTTAACCCATAAGAATAATAGTTTTTTTTTTGTTTTTAACTAACTTATTTATATGTTGTGTTCTTATTTGTATTTCTCATTATATATATATATATCATATTAATTCTGAAATCCCCTCCACTATATTATTGATTATTCTTAGTATTATTTTAGTTATCTTATAAATAGTGACAATAGAAAATCAATCTGTATAAGTGGCCTCCTTGAGATTAGCCTTGTGATTTCACTATACTGCATTCTTAGATAATAAGAATTTATTGGTTAGGGATTCACAAAAAATTCCTTCCATTTTTGGTCTATTATAAAATCTCAACCATATATCTTCTCATTCTTAAGATGCATCATCAGGCCTCACCAATAAAAAGATTCAGCCATTGTTCTCACATATCAACCACCATCTCCCAAGTCTCATCCTATATACAACCATTCTACCAACACACGTATACTAATAGTACTTTATTTCCACAAATAATATTTACTCTCTGGTCCACTATACACATAGGTCATTCCTTTAATGATTCATCAACCTCTAGCTTGACATCATTGACCAAAATAACACGATAGATGCTTGAATGTTATCTCCAAGGTTAATATATATATAATACATCATGAATAACACTATACCACTAAGGTAGTTCCATTCAATATTCAACTATACCAATTTTTTCAATATTTTGAATGGTTCTGCAAACCTCGGTTATAATTTCCTATGTTTTTTAGTCCTCCAATATCCCAATTTAGGTGGCACCCTCAATAATAATTGATTACCTACCTCAAACTCTAGAGGTCAGTGTCTCTAGTTTGTATATGATCTCTGCATGCTTTTCTTTGTTTCCTTCTACCTCTAAATCAAATGAATATGCTCCAAGGTCTCATGCATGAGTCTTGATTTAATAATAGAAGACTCCCCAACCTCTATCCAGTATAAAGGTGATTAACAAAACCTTTCATACAATGCCTCAAAAGGTGACATATGAATAGATACTTGATAACTATTTTTTTAAGTGAACTTTTGTGATAAAAAACAACTCTCCTATGATTCACACAAATCTGTGATCTATGCTCACATAATGTCCTCTAAAACCCAAATAGTAAGCATAAATTTCCCATCAATTTGAGGATTGTATGTTGTGATCAATTTCACCTGAGTGTCTAAGGAGTTTTATAATCCCTATTAAAAAATTTATATGAATCGAGTATTCAATTCCAATACAATAGCCCTTGGAAGACCATGCATACATACCACCTCTCATACATATAGCCATCCCAACTAATCAACTGACTAGGTATCCTTGATCAATAAGAAATGAGCCACTTTGGTTTACTGATTGATGATAATCTATGTTGCATCACAACCTTAGGGTGAACTTGACACTCCTATTGTGAAATATATAGTTACATTATCCCATTTCCTTCTCGTAATGGTTAATGGCTAAAGAAGACCCACTTTATAGCATCCTCAACCCGGTTAGCTAGAATGGCCACATGACCTCAAGAGTGCCTCTCCATATGCCAAAAGTCTCATTATAGTGGATAGATTATATCAATACTATGGGGAGATAGTACCCTCTACTAGATAACTGTAAATAATAGCGTAAAATGATAATAAACCACCATCTATAGTAAACAACACAATATGAACATTACAACTAAATGTCAACCATAAAAAACATTTCACATTCTATAATAAAATTTCAACTCATTATAATGTCATAAAATGCACACATAATGAAACAAGATTTCCGGATGGGTCAATAATATACAAAGCAGTCCAAAAGAACAAAATAATAGTGACATAAAACAAAATATGGGTCTCAGGCTCTCCTCGGTCCCACCTCCCAATCCATCCATCTAACCTACCCAAACATTAATCATTGGGCCTTTTCCCTTAGTTGCATACCTTATCATATAGTTTGCTTGCCCGCCAAATAGAACATGTAGGGTGTATATACTCTATAGATCACCACCAATGATGCCCTTAAATAAATCCAAATGTGTATGTGTGTGTGTGTGAATGAAAAATACGATATGGAAACAAACACAATCAATTCAAAATACCCTCTACATCCTTGGGTGTTAAACAAGCCACCTGAGAGTGACCATACCAACTCCATCCAACGTCGGTTTCAAGTATCAACATATCACCAAAGTGCAGTAGGTTCACATGTCCTCCCATAAATACACAACTAAGTAACCCCATCATATATGCTTGTGCATTTCCCAACCTAATATTGAGTAAATGATGTGTTTGGAATTACACCCAACCTATATACTAAACCAAAGGGATAGTTGAAACTATACCCAAACTAAACACATAAAAGAACATGGTTAGTATCATGCTCAACCTAGGCAATAAGAATGGAACTTAGTTAGCATCACACCCAACCTATACACCAAGGAAGAACATGGTAAGAATTATTCCTAACCTAATTATCAAGAAGATCTTTGTTGGAATTACACCCAAACCAATTACCCAACAAAGACATGGTCAACATTTTGCCTAATCTAATATCAAAAAAGAACTGAGGTTGTCATTACACCTAACCAGTATACCAACATGAGCAATGGTTAGCGGTACACCTGACACAAACATTAAGGAGAAATCACGTTTAACATTACACCCAACCCATATAAGAAACCATGAACAAGGTTAGAAACGCGCCTAACTCGAATAAAAATAAAGAGAATGGTCGGAATCATGCCCGGCCTAAATAAAAACCAAGAGACGTGGTTAGTATCACACAAAACCCACATGAAAAATTAAAAATATGGTTGAAACCTCACCCAACCCATATACCCAACAAGAAGTATAATTGGAATCACTCCCAACCTAACACCAAGTGGAAAATATGGTTGACGTCATATCCAACCTAATTAATAATAAAATTATATGGTTGTTATCACACCTATAACAACCCTGCTCTTTATTACACACTTAAACATGATTTATTACTTAAACTTGCACTTAAGAAAACTCTGAGGATCGAGAGGTCTAATGTATTGGGTAATTAGGAACATTACATAACAACTTAAAACATGAAATACACATCTTTATTGAAAACTTCTTTTACATGACCACACACATTCCTTTGTACCTAGCATTGCATGTGATAACCTGAGGACATGCATAAGAAAATGGTGAGCTATAAAGATCGGTAAGAGAGTAAACAAGGCATAACATGAAGAATAAAGTACATGTTCGGCAATAAAAATATCAATGGAGCATAAGATAAACATGAACATAAAGGCATGATATAACATGATTATCATAACATGGAAATGTGGAAACAACATAAAACATGATATTAACATGAGCCAAGGTTTATTGAACATGGAGCGTGAGTAAACCTCCATTGCACTTGAATTAGCATGAGTAAACCCTCATTTCACTTGACATATCATGATACTAATCTTTACCCAATACATTGGAGTGCTATCAGGGCACACTCTTCTTAATCATTTCATTTCATGCATAAGTGTGCCACGTGGATCATATAACATGAATTCATTAAATATTATCATTTATTCCACGATAAAGAAATGTGGAATTCATAAATGAAACTCTATAATAAATAAGTAAATGTTCATAAAGGTGAATACCCTTGATAGATAAATGGGTATGGTATTCACTACACAATGACTTTAGCTTGGAAAATCGCGGTGTAATTTCGGCAGCATAACGACGTGACATAATAATTCATAAAAATGGTTGATGAGAGAGAAAGGGTTGTCTCATAATATGTACATGAAATGGACTATAATGGGTTTATATAGATACATGTTCCAACATATGTAATGTAATTTAGATTCATAATACAAAAGAATTTCTTGAATGTAAATGAGAAGAGAGAAATTCCTTACAAAATTTCGGCATAGTAACGGGTGTACATGAGAGGCATTAATGAGAGAGAAAGAGTTCTATAATCATTCAAAAATAATTAGGAAATTATGGGGGAGGTGAGAAATCATACCCCAACATTTTTAATTAAAAACAAAATGGTGTAACAACATAATACAATTTGGACAAAATTGAGAAAGGAAGAAATCTCTTACTTGGAAGTGTGATCCCAAAAGCTTGGGAGGGGATTGAGAGAGGCTTATTAGGAGCTTGGGGCACCTTGGGATGATTCTAGAGAGAGGATGATAGAGGTTGGTCGAGATCCAAAGGTTTTGAGTGAAGAGGAAGTGAGAGCTTGGGTGAGTTTATATAGGAAAAGAGGGGGAATTCTTTATTATTTAGGTTTTGGACACCACACATTAAACTAATCAAAACCACAAACCAACCCATGGTTTTTTCCAAAGGGGAGTGTAAAATATTATTTTAAAAGTAAAATGGATGAACTTATTAAAATATTAGGATTTCTTATGTGGAGGTGAGTCACACTCTTAAGGAAATCAATTTAAAAAGTTAAAATGTTTTATAAGTCTTGAAGGGTCCACTAAGGCACCATAAAATTAATCAAACAAATCTAAAATCACATTATTTTAAAGATAAAACATAAATTGGCCAAAAAACTCCTTTATAATATTTTATTACATCACTATTGGGTTATTATGATGTCATAAAACACATTATACATTTAAACAGTATTTAATTTTTACCCAAAAATTTGACTGTCTCATAAAATTATGAAAAATTCATCGTTAGATAATTTTGATGTCCTGATTCCAAAAATAATATTCATTTTATCTAAATAATTTTTTAAATATGTGAATTTTTACTTTTAAAATAAAAAACTGACATTTATTGAAAATTCATAGGTTTTGACAAAAACAACTTTCAAACCTTAATAAAAATTACAATTGTGTTCATAAAAATTATATGATCATTTATATTTAATAAAAATTAATTTGGTAATAATATTTTATTAAAATATTATTTAATTCAAAAATCCATTAATTCATCAAAACAGATTTCTTAATTGAATATTAACTAAAAAAAATACTATTTGTGCTTCAAAAATAATTTACAAAGTAACAATAATAAAATGAATGTATATTATTTATTCTATACAAAAATAATGCACATAATCATAGTTCTAGGGTATTGTTACATAACCCCTTATAACACCAGTATAAGACCTAAGGGTAAGGTGTGCGATGGTGACAAACTCTTGGGGTGGCTCGGATAACATTGCTTAGGTGGTAATCTCTATCAACTTCCATTCCTCCTATAGGCGGTTCTGTTCAAGATTAATGTGTTGAAGCTTGGCTTGGGCTTGGTCAAGAGAGAAGCCCAGTGACACCACCTCTTTTCTGAGCTCCGAAAAATGGGCTTCGTATGGAGGAATTCTACTGGATGAGGCAATCGCTTCCTTTGTTTGAGTAAATTGGATTTGTTAAAGCCCTATATTTATACTAATCAATTAGTCACTGTTCAATGACTATATTAGCAAAGGTAATAATTCTTAATGGTATTTTGAAATCCAAAAACATAAAACCAAGGAAGTGCATATAACTATTTTATATAATAAGACATTTAATTAGATCAAGAGAAATTTTCATTAATAAAAGTTGGGGTCGTTACAACACCCAATCCAAACCATACTAACCGGCTAAGTTTACCACTATCCCCTATCCCATATACACTTCCTCATCATTGAGGAACACTTTAGGATACTTATTAAGGTATTACAAATTATTTCACATTAAAACACATCATTCTAAGTTTCTATTCCCAGGCGTATCACCACTTCCTATATGGAATATAGACTTCGGTGACCATGTGAACTAAGGGAACAACTTGAAGGACCTAGAACAAACCTAACAAACCTTACCCAGCTCTCATCATAGGAAGAAACCTTATTTGGTTCCATTACAGTCTATTCACACATGCCCACCAACACCCAAAAATCAAACAATCCATACAACATATATAAAACAAGGGGAAAACATAGGGACCACCTACCTCATGATTATAGAAGTACTCCCATTTGATATCATTGGAGAAATCAAGCACAATCAATACAAAAACCTAAAACTAACAAAAAAATATATTTTTATGGGTTTAGAATGAAACACCAAGAGGAAGCGAGAGAAATAGGAGATTAATGGTTATATAACGTTGACCTTACCTCTCGTGATCCAATGTAATAGATAGTGCTTGAATTGGTTGAGAATTAGAGAAGAGAGAGTCAAATTCATCCAAGAATAATGGGAGGGGTGACCTGTTGCATGGAAGGAATGAGGATCAAAAGAGGGTATTAAAAGAAGAGGGAAGGGTGAAATGACCAAAATAATCCCCATTTAATTACGAATTAGAGCCCCACCGTAACTCATGTGGACCCTCATTGGACTTTTGGTGGGGCAGGTAGTAGCCCTTGCCTCTATCAAGGCCATTGGAAGTCCAATGGCCTCCCACTAAGATTTTGGTGGCAAATTTGCTATTGGGTGAAATTTTGCCACCAAACCCATTTCCTCATATTTCGACCCTAAGCCTTCGACATCCCCTTCCACATCCATAATGGGTCAAAATACACATGGATTGATTAAATTTAAATCGAATTCATATATTCAATTTTGTGGTTCGTTACAATGTTTTTCATGTTGATTAAAATAAATATTGGGCGTCACGTATCTTATATAAAATTATCTAACATAAAAATTTATAAGATGCTCACAACATTTACATGAATATTGCAATTATAAAGTGTTGAAAATCAATAATCCGATATATTTATTACACACACACTAAAAGCGTGGTTAAACTGATTATATAAAATCATTCTTCACTGTAAATGGAAAGAAAGAAATAAATTGTTCCTCCGAAGTGAAAAATAAATATATCAACAACAATATGTATTTTCAGATTTTTTCCCTAGAGCGACGCTGGTACCAGATGAATTGTGAGATTCCATTAACTATTCTTAATGATATATTTATATTTTTGAATGCTTTTATGAATCATTGGTGATAATGGATTTTTAGATTTTGAGATCAAAATAATTGGTTAAAAGGAATTGAAGGAATATGTGATATGTTCAATGTATGGAGATATGGATAGGTTATCCAAACTGCTGAGATTATTGAATATTGATGGGATTGTTTTAGAGATGTTCTTACTAATTGATCTTTTCATGGTTTATTTATATGGTAACATTGATTACAGTATCTATATATGAATCCCCAGAGGGTTCAAAATGCCCGAAGCATATTAAAAAATATGAAAGCTTTACCCAGTTAGATAAATTACTATATAGGTTGAACTGAATAAGGCTTATGTGATATAATCATTTTAATAAATATTCTTAAAAGGAATAATATACAATTGGTTTCATCATCCCACAATTTGTATAAATCAATATATTAGCATTAGTCATCACATTTCCACGATGTTTTGAATAACATCAAAACTCTTGATGAGTCGTTGAAAACAACAAAACATTTGATCATCAAATTAAATGCAGTGTTTTTGTATTTTTGAATTAATCATGGAGAAAATGAAATCTCAAATTTTGAAAAGATTTTACATATTTATGAAAATACCCTTGATGAATAATTAAATATCTTTCTATCAAGGATGATATATTTTATACATGAGGGGATAATGAAGAAGTTATTTATCCCCAGAGGATTAAATATAAACACACATTTTATTTGTCCATGGAGGATATACATATACATGTGCATATGTACCATGCAAATAATATGAGTTCTTATTATAATGAATTTGATCCAAGGTAATGTTCTTTTCCTATTCAATGACATTTAAAGGGTATAAATGATTAATTATTCAACGATTTAAAATCAAAATTGGTTGGTTATACAAATACAAGATATTTGTTTGATCTATATAAATCAAGATCACATACTAGATATTTATTCACATATTGTGGAACGACCATACCATGATATTCTACAAAAGAAACCATTTTTGGGACTTTCTCAAATCATGTTGAGTTAATTTCAATTCACGAGGTAGACTGAAGATATATTTGGTTGAGATGCGTTGTTAATCATATCATAAACAATTGTGAATTGAATATGAATAATGATATTTCCATTACTTTACATGAAGGTAATGCTACTTATATATCACAATTAAAAGGTGGGTTTATCAAAGGTTATAGGATAAAAATATATCATACAAAAATTCTTTTTACACAATATTCTTTTTTACTTGTGAACTTCAAAAGAATGACAAAATAAATTTCCAACAAATTCGATCTTTTTATAATCTTGTAATTTTATTGACGAAGACATTATTAAGAACCACTTTTGAGAAATTGATTCATAAACTTTGGATGCAAAGACTATGAAGCCTTTCATGATTTAATCTGGGGGAGTTAGGAAATGATGTACACCTTTTCATTTCACCAAGTTTTTTTTATTTGATTTTTTTTGATAAGGTTTTCAATGAGTATCCTAAAATGAGCATATAATTAAATCATTTTTACCTCACCTATTTTTCCAAAAGGGGTTTTAAGTGAAGAATAAATAATATTCCACGAAATTGATGACATTTAAGAGTGAATGTTATGAAATAATTATGGATGCGTCAATTTCTCATGGATGATGATTCTCATGATCTCCATTTCATGTTATTGATCATAACAGTTGGATATTTCCTAACAATAGGGATTGATCCACATTGTTGATCATATATACTTGTAGTGTGTGTGTATATATATATATCAATATAATAATAAAAATAGACTTTTTTCTCCATTGTTTTCTTTATTAGTTTTGTCCATATTTTTTTTTGTATTGTATTGTGGTTATATGTTTATAATCGTCCGTCATTATTTTATCTTTGATATCGTTTCATTAGCACTCAAGTTTAGGTTTCAGCTTCAACGTATTTTATATTTTCGATCGATTTTTTAACATCGATTCACTACATATTTTTATTATTTTGAAATTCTTTTTTTAACATTTAAAACATTTTAATAGCAATAATAATAACAAATATTTACAAAGAAAAAATTACAAATAAAATAATATTATTTATTCCACGGCAGCGAACGGACCTCAACCTCCGGGCATACATTTAATTTATTCCACGACAGCGGACGGGACCTCAACCTCCGCCCGTGACGAGGGGCGACCCCACTTCATCCAGTGATATTTTCGTCGCATTTCTCCATTGTCAATTCAATTTTGCTGGTAAGATTCATCATCTACTTTACAACAGTTCGGGGGAGGGGGATTTCAGAGAAACAAAGAAACTACTCCGTTTACAAGTAGATTCGTCATCTCCATTGCGTTCTTTGCGAGTATTTTTTCTCCGCTTCTTTTTATCCCCGGGTTCCTGTGTTACTGTTAGGTTTCGTAATTTAAACCGGTTTATTATGGTGTACTAAACCTTAAATTTGGGTGATTTAGATAGATCTGATTCCTAGAGGTATTGTGGTTATTTTTCTAGTGGCGTTGTAGACTTTCGCGTTGTCTCTGTCTTCTCCATTTCTGTCGGGGACTATCAACACCTAAATGATTGTTGCTGAGTTATGCAGTTCTGTTGTGGTCTTTTATGGTTGGCTTGGAGGTTTTTGTTGAGTTATTCTTTGTGGTAAGTCCTTTTCATTTGCAAAAAAAAAAAAACAAAAAACAAAGCAAAACAAAACAAAAAACAAGAACAAAAAAAAAAAAAAAAAGAGAGAAAAAAACGAGTGTTACAGAAACATCGCCAAACTTTCTTTTTTGCATCTCTTGTTTTTTACCATTCAATATATGTATTAGGGACTTCGTGATCATGGCATGTTTTTATAGTTTATTTGTTTTTCTATTTGATTGCTTTAATCTTTCAATAGCGAGCTAGGTTGATTGTGATTGTTTATTTCCAGTTGACTTACTGCACGTTGAATGATACCTCGTCAATGATTGGATCATGTTTTGTCTATTTAATGAAGTGCGTTGTTAGGTTACTCTAGTGATGAATGCTTGAGTTCAATTAGCTCACCTGCCTGGCCTGTTTTTGTGGTATTCCGCTGGAATTATTCCCAAATCTGTACACAGTTGATATTTTATTAGATTCTTGTTCTTGCTGGTAAAAAAAAAAGTGAAAATCGATTATTCCTGGTGTTATTTAAGCTGGTCATTGCTGTTTTTTGATGGAGTTTATTTTCCTTGGTATCGGGCTTTTCAAAGCAGGAAGGCAATGACTACAAGAGGGATCCTTGGCCTGATCATCAATTCAAATAATAAGAATAAAAAGTAAACGTTTTCTTAATACGGACTCGTTGCTCCGATATGCATGTTTTTGGTCATCATCATCAATTTTCCCTTTAGTGCTGCTGCCATTCTTTTTGTCTCTGGCACCATGTTCCACATTGCATGTACATGAATATTCCGACTTTTCTATTTGCATGTAATCTAAAAATGACTTGTTTTTAGCCAGTTCTCAACAGTCGAAATAATCTCGAGTCATGTCCATAATTATTTGTTTATTGTTTGGTTGATTTGAAAATCCGTCAGACCTGTTCTACTTGGTTGAGGAAGGTTAAAGGTTGTTTTTTTTCCAGTCTTATCATTTACAAGATTACTGATCTCTGTTATCTTGAGTTTTTTATTTTGTTATATCCATAATTTTAATGCTGCCTTTTTAACGTTTTGGATTAAAGTTTTGTCGGTTTTTAATATATTTCAACATTGATATGTAAGAAACTAAGTAAGATTTTCACATTGGTGCTGTTTTTTTCAATATGTAAATTCTCTAATTTATAAGTTGATTGCCTCTTCTTTTACATTTCTCTTTTCCAGTTTAATTTTTTTATTTAACTTGGTGTCAGTACTATATTTCTTTCTTGGCTGTCTGTGTCTTACCCAAACCTTCACTGGGCAAGTATCAGCTGATGATCTGATTTCATGTGCCTTTTCTGAGTACAATTATATTGTCAAATGCATGGTTAGGGAGGCTAATGAACCTTTATTGTTTTTTACTACCTCCGGTCCTTGATAGGAGTAAAAAAAGGTAAGAATTTTCATCATCTGAAGTTTAAGAAAAAGCAACACAATATAATAATATATATTTTTATAATTTATCTTCATTAATAATGATAGAGAATATATTGGAAATGTTGGATTGAGATTATTTTTTATAATACATCAGAATTTATGATCAATGCAGATTTATTTTCTGGATAAATGGCTTGCAAAAACAATGAGAACTTCGCCAATCTGTGTAATGGCATTGATGGGGCTCAAGGAGATGTAAAATTTGTACGATGGTTGGATGATAACGAATCCGTTTTCATTAAATTAATGGGAGAGGAAGTTAATAATGGGAACTTGGAACACGGCCGTTTCATTGCAGAAACATGGTCCAAACTCAGAGATGAGATGGAGATCAGGTGCGGGTATCCTTACTCTACAATGCAGCTTCGGAACAAATACAATCAATTCAGACTCTTATGGATCAAGTTTCATGAACTACTAAAGGAGAAAGGGGTTCATTTTGATCCCAAAACAAATACATTGTCGGCGTCCAATACAGATTGGGAACGGCTGTTTAAGGTAACGTGTTTATAATAAAGATTGTATCTTTATTTTAACTATTTAATATATATATTTTATATTGCAGATTAACCCGAATGCGAGGAGGTTTTACACAAGGGGCTTTCCGCGATATCAAGAGCTGGAACTTATCTTTGCAGGACTTGAACTTGCTCCCCGTTGCGGGGCTTCTGGTGGAGGAAAGTGTGCATGCCCTTCATCTAAGCTGCCTTTTTCAACTAACAGTTCGAACGGTAAGAGTGGTAATCGCTCCAGTGACTCTCTTCCAAAAAAGGATGAAGTAAACTTGAATTCTGCAACTAGAAATGGGATTCTCGATGAACGGTCCAGTGACTTTCATCCCAGAAAAGAGGTTAGTCTGGATCGTAAAACTCGAAAAAGAGATAGTTATGAATCTTCCATCATGGGTGCCTTCAATATGCTTGCTGAAAGTAATGGAAGATTGATGGAGCTTATGGAGTTGAGAATGCCATGTGCTCCATGTTGTGGGAAGAATGATAGTTGGCTGCATTTGAAGGAGTGTTTGGTGGGTTTAAATGCTTTGGAAGATATTGACGGGGTCACGTATGTGAGGGCGGTGAAAATGTTGCGCGAAGATGTGATTAACAGGAAAATATTTCTAGAAATCCCGAGCCACAGGAGAAGGGATTGGATTGCGAATCTTTGAAAATTTTGCCTTTATAGCAAAAGTTGTTTAGGGACTTGTGCGCTTAAATGAATTTTATTGTGTTGCTGACATTAACATAACTGTGCAACGCCTATGATGATGACTAGGGTTTTGGTCATGCTATCTTGATGTGTTTACTTGCAATGAATCATGATATGTTGTGTTTGTTACACCAGTATGAAGGGTTCCCTTTCACTTTTTAAAAAAAATTTATTTGGGAAGAATGATAGTTGGCTGCATTTGAAGGAGTGTTTGGTGGGTTTAAATGCTTTGGAAGATATTGACGGGGTCACGTATGTGAGGGCGGTGAAAATGTTGCGCGAAGATGTGATTCACAGGAAAATATTTCTAGAAATCCCGAGCCACGGAGAAGGGATTGGATTGCGAATCTTTGAAAATTTTGCCTTTATAGCAAAAGTTGTTTAGGGACTTGTGCGCTTAAATGAATTTGATTGTGTTGCTGACATTAACATAACTGTGCAACTCCTATGGCGATGACTAGGGTTTTGGTCATGCTATCTTGATGTGTTTAATTGCAATGAAGGTCATGATATGTTGTGTTTGTTAGAGCAACTCCAACCCAAAACGCCATTGCAATGAAGGTCATGATATGTTGTGTTTGTTAGAGCAACTCCAACCCAAAACGCCATTTTGCAGTAAGTTTCTTTCATTTTGAAGTATGAATTGGAAAATTCACTCCAACCCATCTACTTCATTTTCTACTTCAAAAAGAATATTCCTCAAATGTACCTTATTTTTATATATAAAAAATAAATATAAACCATTTTTATATTGATAAAATGAATATAATTAAAAAAAAAAAACAGGATAGTGCAGCTATAGTTCAGCGTTAAATATGACGTTGCACTGTAACATTTTGCTATTATAGCGCTGAGAATAGCGGTGGGTTGGAGACCATTTTTACTTCAAATTGATGTTTTTGCCGTTCGGTTGGAGATGGTCTTACACTAGTATGAAGGGTTCCCTTTCACTTTTTTTAAAAAAAAAATTATTTGGGGGTTTTCCTTTCTTTCTCCCATTCATCGAGGAGTCTTTTAGAGGGCATTAAGGATGATGCCCTCCCACCTCCTCTTTGTCCTTTGATTCCTTTTCTCTCCTTCAATCTTAATACAATCTTGTAGGTGAATCTCGGCACCTCTTCCCTTATTTTCTTCTCCCTCCCTCTTTCTTCTTTCTTGCTCTAAGTGCCCATGGTGTCCATACCCTATGTTTAGGGTCTGTCATGCTTGAGATTTTTAATGCCTAGGAATGGTGAATCCTCTTTCTTGATTGAGGGTGTTTCTATGCTCTTCTGTTTCTTTGAGGAAGCCTTAGGTGATTGGTGTTGAAAATTGATTTCTAATCTAAATAAATGTGATGTAAGTTATTTATGTTTGATTTGTCGAAGAACTTTCATGTTTCCTGGTGATTTACATGTGACCTAGAGTGAATTTCATATAACAAATGAGTTTTACATCAAAGCATGTTTTTATCCACATGACACGTTTGATAAAATGTACAATAAAGTTTCCTTCAAAATAAGTGAACTATAAATGGTGTTTTGATCTATAATTTGTTTTCTAAGATTGGGTATTCACTATTTTGGTTTTGTTTTTTTGAAATAATAAGGGTGAATATGCAGTAGAAAATGATATTAGTGATTTTATTATCTTCTTGATTGTGATTTTATGGAGTCTGTGTTTATTGGATTTCATATTGATTCAAGTGAGATTATATATACGTGTGATGACACTCTTGAACTGGTTGCTCCTTTGGTTATGGGATCTTGAATTGGCTGCTCTTTTGGTTATGGGAAATTATGTGATGCAATTTGTTTATTATTGATATCAATATGTTTAGGGATTGTTTCTTCAAAAGTGTTTAGAGGTGCGTTGTCGGTTGTTTATTTGATTATGTTTATGTTACAATGGGATATCATGCTTGTTTTCTCACATCCCTTTAGAAACCTCTCGGGAAGACTTCATTATCAAAGTGAGAAATCGTGAGATGAGTGCTATGCTAGTTGAGATTACAAACCGGTTAATATCTCTCAGTTGAGTTCATGCCTTATCTATGGGGAGTGTTACCCAATGAGACTAGTTGAGAGTAAACTAAGAGGTTATTTTGTTATGAACACATCATAAGACGACAAAAGATTCCACCCGAGCACGTCTAGTATTGTATCATTGGTTTCTAAGGTGATGTTGCTTACATCATGATACTTTTGATGACTTAAATGCACATTCTTTTAATATGTTGGTGTTATTATATAATTGATGTTTATGGTTGAGTTATAACGACACTTGATGTGGTTGGCTTAAGGTTAATTTTCTTAGTCATTTGATATAAGATTTCATAATGTTATTTTTTTTACCTTTAGTTATACTTTGGATAAAAGTTGAGGTTGTTTTGAAAGACAAAGGAGCGACAAGGCTTCCTTTCTAATCTAATCTATACTAAGTCAAGAACACTCTTTTCACAAACATTTTTACAAGGTGTTTCTTTTTTCATTGTAAATCCTCTTTGTTCGAAAGCTTGTTTTTTCGAAAGTGGAATAAAGGTAAATTTGGTTTTCATTAGAGGAAAGTGATTGGACTTTATAGAAAAGTTTATGGCATGTGCTATTCGTTTTTTCCCATCATGCACATGTAATGAAATCCATTTTTTATACTTTACTTTCAAACCAACATTTTAGGTTTCTCTTATGAATGGAATGGTCTAGATTCTTGGTGGTATCTTACTAGGCGTTAGCTCACACCCTACGTACACATTTTGTCGTGTGTATAGTCGCGTAATCTTCAATGTATGTATATAAGCGGTGGATTTCACACCAGGTCTTGTTCCATTATCATATTTGGAAGCTTATGGATGTCGAAATGTGGTGGTGACCTTAGGTCACTTGGAGGTGGCTCGTTTAGTGCTTTGAGATTTGTGGTCTATTTTTGGGTCGTATCATGTATCATCCATATCAACATTTCCTTACTTTTCAACCTCTTTTGGATTATGGAATGCTTTGTATACTTTATACATTTTATTTCCAATGCCTCCATGATATGTTTATCTTATTTATTATGTCGTGCATCATTTGGTTTGGACAATATTTCAAAACTATTTATTTGACTTGCATGGATATCCAATATACGTACATTTAATGTTAGATTCTTGGTAAGGATCACACTGGTCATCAGATTTTGAGGGTTAAATCATTCTTAAAATGTATGTTTGATACCCTCGGTGCTTGCCACCAGTCCATGATGAATGGGAACGCACTTTGATCCTTGTGGCGTGCCGGCTTGGGTGTTGTGTAAGGTTGATGCGGGTCAGTTCGTAGTAAAATGATATCAGAGGCCTCTTATTATTTATGGAGTAAAGGTAGACATGAGATAAGATCATCAGAACTTGAGAGGTAGGTACGAGGGAGTGTTTAACCAACTCTTCCTTGTACCAAGCCTTGAGTCACCATGGATGATTGAGATGCGATACTTGAATTTGAGCTTCAATTTTAATTATTTTGAGATATTTGAATCTAGTTTATCATTGTGATGGATTATATAGAAATTTTATAAGTTGTCTTGAGTAACTCCTGGGTTTTGGGAGTGAAAGTGTGGAAATTCCAAGGGGTGCTTGGACGGTTCCCCTAACTATGTACAAACCATGCATATGGTTCTAGATGACTCCCGTAGGGTTTTTCACCGTTGACACACAACTTGGGGAACTGTGCACCAAACCATGCAACTATTTAAAATCTTCTAATTTGTGATATTTTGATTCTTGGTATTTTTTATATGATTTTATTATTGTTTACTATTTATTTTATGTAAAATTAGGGTGAGTTTTATGGGGAATTGATGTTATTTAGTTAGGTCATGCTAATTATTTTATGTTGAGGTAAATAATTTGACTTTACAAAAACTAAGTTTTGTGTTTGGAAAATGTCATTGAATTTCATGATGGAAATATATTCTAAAGTTAATATAAATCATATGATGTTTTTGGCTATATCATATTGTATAACATGTATATGTCATAGGATAAAACATATGGGAACCAGGGCATATCATATGCCTTATGATAGAGGTATAGTAAGGTGCGGTATGGTGATACCGCACCACTGCCATAGCCCGTCACAGTGTATGACATGGCCATATCATCATGTATTTATATGAGTTGATCATATTATACAATTAGCATGGAAATTTATCGTTAAAAGTTAACGTTTGAGAATCTTCCACATATGGATGTCATCAATTATAAGTGTTCCATATGATGAAATGTGTGAGTTTACTGCACTTAAATGTTAAGTTCATGGACGAAGGGTTACAAATGGCTTATAATTGTATTCCATTTACTTGTACATTATGAACATATGAGTAAATGCATGGAAGGATTGGGGACTGTCCCCAAGGCCTATATAAAGAAGTCAAAGTCTATGAAAATGAGGTCGATGGTTATAGTTGATTCTCTCTATCAAAGATCTCTTTATCCTTCTTCCTTTTTCTCAAGAGATACTAGAATATCATGGTGTAAAGGAGAATCCCACCCAAACATTAGGTGATTGAATTGGCCTATGGATATACCCTAGAGGAAGGAGTCATTTTGCTGCTTCTCATGGATCTTCATCAAACATTTGTTTGAAGATAGGAGGATAATCCATTTTCGATGTAAGGTACACAATAATCTTTATTTTATAGTTTATATAGTTTTGGTTTCATAGCATGGTGATCTTGGGATTTGGGTTTCTTGTTATCTTCCACTACTAAAATAAGTGTTATCCGATCCTTAAAAACCCATCAATGGTATCAATGCAATGTCATGTGTTTTGATTCATGAACTCATGTTTAAAATGAAAAAGAAATGGATATCATTTTTATATTGTATTTTGAATTGTAAAAAATGATATGGATTTTTTTATATGGCATTACATATGATATGAGAGGCCATAAGTTGTGATATGATCACACAATACGATATAAAATATCTCAACTAATAATAAAGTGAAGTTTCTTTAGTTTTAAATATATCATAGTGTATGATATGGCTAATCATAAAGTTTGATAGTGGCAATTACATTGTTTTCATGATATAAAACAGAGCCTCAAATCATAAGAGATGTCATGACCTGACCCACTGGGGCCCACCTGGCCAACGAAATGCCGAGATACGACTACCCCAATCCCACCTCCATAGGCCAGGGGTTTGTGACAAGTGCTAAAATGCAAAACTAAAATGGGAGGCCTTTTCCTAAAGCACCTATCTGAATGCACTCAACCATCTCCATACCGAAGTGTCGAGGAATAATAATAAAAGACAGTAACATCTAAAGTAAAAACCATGCATGTAATAACATCTAGGGAATATAAAAGAGTACGACAATGTAATCTAAAAAGTAAAGGGGAAAAATACATGCACAACCATAAAAGATGTCCAACCTGATAATAACTAGAAAAGAAAGAATGCTGAGAGATCCCAACTCCTTATCACCAAGCCCCGACCACCGTACGTGGTCTAATGTACCTAAGTATCCTTAAACTCTACCAATGCCACCGCCAACCTATTCATCATTTGCATAAGACATGACACATGGGGGCAAAGTCCATGCAGAGGTGAGTATATACATACCCAGCGGGATGACTCAAAAACCGAAGAGGGAGAAATAAAAGACACGATAGAAGTAGTCAACTCATCCCAAAGTAAGAGGGAAAAAAAACCCAACGCCACAGTTATATATATATATGATAATATAAGAAACCTATATAAGATAGAAAGAGGATCTCCATCTCACAGCCCAGCCCAGGCCGATGTGTCTGCCTGTAGTTCTAAAGGTCTATCATCGATGCCCAACATCTCGTGTGTCTATTTGAAGAAATCATGAGGAGGGTTTGTACCTCACCTCTGCTCCATAGCATGATGGTGCGTAATATATAAAATATAGATAACCAATTCCCTAGTATGATAGGGAAGTATCGTCTCAATATTTATGCATAGAATATGGAGAACCCACACCCTGGTGCGACATGGGAGTATCATCTCTGTGGATAAACGACCCACACCCTGGTGTGGAAGGGGAGTGCCGCCTCTATATCTGTATAATGAGTATGGAGGACTCACACCCTGGTGCGAGAGGGGGCTACTATCTCTATGGATAGAGGAATCGTTCCCTCGTGCTACAAGGGAGTGCCGCCTCTGTATCTATACAACGAGTATAGAGGGTCCATGCCCTGGTGCGACAGGGGAGTACCGTCTTCATGGATAGAGGACCCGAGCCATAGTGCGATAGGGGGGTGCCACCTCTGTATATGTACAATGAGTATGTAGGACCCTTTCCCTGGTGCAATAAAGGAGTACTGTCTTCGTGAATAGAGGAACCATGCCCTGGTGTGATAGGGGAGTTTCACCCCTGTATCTGCACAACAAGTATGGAGGACCCGTGCCCTAGTGCGATAGAGGAGTACCGTCTCCATGGATAGAGGACACACGCCCTAGTGCGACATGAGAGTTCTGAATCTGTATCTGCACAATGAGTATGGGGGACCTATTTCCTAGTGCAACAGGGAAGTGCCGTCTCCGTGGATAGAGGACTTGCGCCCTGGCGCGATATGGGAGTGCCACCTCTGTATCTATACTCTCAGACGATCCTTCTTGATCACTATCACCGTCAATCATAGCCTAAAGAAGTTTCAAGCTCAAAACATCTCACACAATATCTCAAAATCCACTACGAATGCTACCATCGCATTCTACATGAAAAAATAGTCAGGATAGGCTGTTTGTGGGCCAAAATATGAATCTGGCCAAAAGCCTGACTAGCGCACGAGGCTCATCGTCGGTCTGTCGGGATAAAACATTAATCCACCAATATGTTATCAAAAATGGGAATTATTGAAAAAACATATAAAAACTATGTGATCCTCATGAAAAAATGCTCAGGATAGTCTATTTACTTTCCAAAATTGGACACCCAGTGAAAAAAAACACATTTCACCGTATCATGCTCAAATGATATTGTGTGGGCCTGAGCCACGAGCCTGAATTAATTACCCAATATTGATAATGAAATTTCTGACTCAATATCAGGGTCGCAATACTGTAGATAGTTTATCATTCTGACTCTGTATGAAGAAGTTACGTCATATACTAGATTCTATAACAACAACAAAAACAACAACAACAACATCATCATCAACAACAACAACAACAATATTACTGGGTGTTTCATGGATCTGAGCCATGATTCAAAAAAAGGTATCCAAAACTGGTCTTTAATCATCAGTCTCAATTCCATGATCACGATGATAAAGACGGATCACCAATCTGACGTCACATGAAAAAGTTACGACCGATTCAAGGTTTCCACAACAAAGTAATAATAATAGTATTTTATATTATTATTATTATAAAATAATTTTTTTCAACCATATTTAAAGGAGGAGATACACGACTGAACTCCCCACACCCCTTTGCACATGGTGACTTCACCTCCTTCATGTTTTTCTCTATTTTAATTAAATATTTTTATCTTTAATAATAATATTTAATTCAACAACCACCTGCAGAAAAATCACCCCCAAGTCATACCCCCTTATTTCCTTTTTTTTTAATTTGAATTATTATTATTATTATTATATATAATAATAATATTAGTTTAAAACAAAGGGGAAATTCCCTTTATCACACCCAGTGTACATGGGACCTCACCCCCTCAATATCTCTTTATTATTATTATTATTATTATTATTATAATTAATTATCATAACTCATCCATTATTATTATTATTATTATTATTATTATTATTATTATTATTATTAAAATTAATAACAACACCCATCGCGTTGACCACATCTGACCACCTCGTTGGAGATCCCTGTCCGACCATCGCTCATGGAATTGAAGCACCTCGTCGCGATCTCATTATCACATGTCGATGAGCCCGAGAAATCACAAGCTCTGCTCAACCTAGCTCAAAAATCCACCGACACCCGATCCATCATCAGAATCCCATTACTGTCACCATACCTCCATCATGTATCCAAAATACAAATCTGAACTTGTGACCATGATCTATCATTCCAAAGAATGAACGCACAATGAATGGTATTTCTGAATATCATCGAATCACCGATCAACTGATCACTGATGATGAATTCCAAGAATGGAGGAATAAAGACACATAACCCAAAGTGAATCTACCATTGACCAAAACTTATTGACCAATGATCATAAATTTGGAATTACCAGGGGTGATAACATGTGCAAAAAGGTAAGAATTATACCAGGTCAATATAATCAATAAATATTAGGGCTCATGCGAAGAACAATTATCGCAGATCAAAAGCAGATAAAATACATGATAAATATTTTAATAAAAAGGGGAGTAAATCATAATTGACAAGACCTACCTCATGACTGGATCAATTGTTGGTGAATAACGCATTCTCTAATGACGAGGATGATCCGCTGTGTCCGCTGCCTCTCGATTCACCTCGATCCGATCATCAGTCGTCATTCAATCTCGATCCACCAATGAAGGTCATCAAAGCTCCTCTCAAAAACCACCTAGGGTTATGTGACTAATCCTAATGAATTTCATAATGACCTATTTATAGAGGAAAAGATTTATTTCATTTAAATTATAAATAAATAAATTAAGCATTTATTTTAATTTAAACGCACCCGCCAATGGTTGTCACATCCGAACGTCCAACACCAACAAAATTTAGGTTGTGCCTAGGGTAAAACCTACATTCCATATTTAACCACTGTCTCAGATTTAAATTCTGATATTCTTTTCATGATATATTACATTATTTATGAAAAATTGTGTGCACGTGATATAAAATATATTTAATATTTTTATAAAATTAATTCTAAGCTCACTAGGCATCAGAATAGCATGCTGTATCATCGCACAACTTTGAAAATATTTCTTAATATATTTCAAATTATTACAAGAAAAAAATAGAGTCTCTACATTATTCCATTATTTAAAGCTTTTTGTCCTAAAAAAACTAAGAAAAAAGGTCGACATACTGAGCTATCAGTTGTGTCTCCCACTCCCATGTGTTCCCTCGATGGTTTCCTGTGCTGCCAAAAAACACATACCCAAGGAAAACACTTGCCCACAAAGTTTCTTTCTCTGCCAGTTCTCAATGCCGCTAGCTCCCTGAAAAAGAAAACTCCACTCTCACGGCCCATCTTACCCAGGTCGATATCGTATAATGAGTCGTGCACATACCTCCTTAGCTATGACAAGTGGAAAACACAAGAAACCAAAACTACTATGGTTAAGAGGTTAAGTGGTACACTACCTCACTAACCTGACACAACAACAGGAAAAAGGGCCCACAATCCTTAGATATATTTTTCCATCTTGGCTAAATCTCTGTGATCCTCAACACAATGAGATATCTCAGAATAGATGATCTCCCCATTGAACCCCGAAGGCCACCGTTATCTATCCAAAAAGGGCTCCTGATGTTTTCCGGCGATCCTCATCTTCCCCTAGATGAATAGAACCCATTTCAAAACTATCACTATAACCAACCTCCTATGTCTCATATTCTCTAACTATATCACCGAGGATACAAGGGGTACCATCACAAAAGACAACCATGAACCAAACCAAGAAAGGTTAAGGATCCAGCTCATAAGTCTCATGAACTCTGTTGGGGCATTCAACACACCCAAGGGTTTCACCAAGAACTCAAAGAAATCGTAACAGATCTTGAAAGCAATGATTTTTCATGACTCTTCCCCCAGGGCCCATACCGTTACACACCCTAAGCCTAACTCCTGAAGGCCAAGGGTTGGAAACTAGCGCATAAGGCATCAACCTGGAAGTGGGAGGTATTTTCCTGAGTAACTATACGCATGCACACACAACTACGTCCCAAAGATGGAAAAGTAAACATGCATGCCACCAAACAACCACTGAGTAAAATTAAAAACTGTAGGTCAAATGGGGAAGAATACAAACCCAACAAAAGATAAATTGAAAACAAGAAAGTACAAGGAAAAATCTGAAAGCCGTCTGCTAAAAACCCCACCTGATGGGTAAGTGAAGAGTAGTCACTGGAAGTCGTAGAAGTACGCCATAACTGCCTGGTCTCACTAGGCACCACTGGGTCCTGGGCCACAAAGTTCTTCGTCAAGAAGGCGATTGTCTGCACCAGACACAACACGTGCGGGTGAATTCTGTGCAGGGGTGAGTAACAATATACTCAGTAGGGACCCCAAAACAACAAGGAAATACCACAAATCAATCCAAAAAGAAAAACCATGAAGCAATACAACTCACACCAGGTATAATCTAGATTAGGAAAGTAAGACCATCAGTCATATCATCGAACACCATGGGCTACTGGAGAACTCCTCCTCAATGAGTGTAGTGGGTCTTTCGGGTCACACAGATGCCACTTCCCACTAACCTTAGACTACTGTGGTACTAATCCTTGATGAGTACCATGGGTATGCTGGGTCACACAGAAGACGCTCCCCACTGTGGGCATGTCGAGTCACACAGAAGCCGCTTCCCACCTTGACCATACTGAGATACTCCTCCTGTCGAGTACCGTGAGTCTGCTGGGTGACACAGAGCCTCTCCCCACCATGGTACTTCCAGGTCACATAGAATCCACTTCCCACTAGGCCATCATAGCTGGTCCACATAGGGTTTCTTGTCAGAAGTCTTCAGGTCTCAGCCAACAGAAGGGTTTCCACACATAGTGCGCTTGATTCTGGGAGAACCATTTCTCAATCCATTCGTCACATTTCAACTTCCATTAAATCCTCCGTAGAATATTCTAAAATATTTTCCTCGTTACGAGGGTTCCAACGCCGCAAATGGCTCATCAATCGAACACCCGGTTCGAAAGATATTGACGTTTTTCTGAAAAGGGGTCGGTTGGGTTTGGGTCTGGTCCGACCTGGTCTGGGGTCCACTGACCCGACCCGAGTCCACCGACCTGACCTGAATATGACCCGGCATGGGTGCGGTCCGGTCCGACCCATTGTCCGTGGGTCCCACCTGGCCCGTTGCGGCGACCCGTGCCCTACCCGTTTCGCTTGGCCGAGACGTGGCTGGAAGCTGCGTCCGACCCCCCTGCCCCGTGGGTCATCCGTGGGGATAGATCCCTCCACTGTGATCAGTGGACCGTGGATTTTCCGCGTGCGATGCGGCGCGGTGCCGCGGTGCACCGACATGGCTGGGTTGCCGCGTCTGCCCGCCACCTGCCGCAGGCATGGAGGCCGGTGACTCTTGCCACACCACCACGGCCCAAGCCAGCCATGTCACATCTTCCGATGCACCGCTACCCCCCCCCCCCATGGCCACCGCCACGGGCCACCGCTAGTGGGTTCTTCCATGGACAACTAGGTCCGCTCCGATGGTCTATTCTTAGCGCCGCTTGCACCCACGACCTCTTGGGGATGCCATCTTCTTTGCAATGGCCTCAAATTCCCCTTGTCGCCACTTCGAAGACACGGTCACGAAGAATGCACAAAACACACAAGGTGGGGGGGGGGGATCAGGCCTTGTTCATGTTGGTCCGAGCCCTCCGCGTTAGGGGTTTATAAAAACATGGGATAATGATTTGATGTTCTATCACAATTCAATCAAGTAATCCCAGTGTAAAACCCAAAGAGAAGTACCCTCCCACAAGAACGAGTGATCCGTAGATCAACATGTTTGTGGGTTGATCCACATTAATCGTTTAGAACAAAGAATGGGGAAACTTAAAACAAAAAAAACCCCTACCTCTTGGAGTTCGTCATTGAAGTGATCCACCCGCAAGGATTCAAGTTCCATTCAAAGTCGTTTGCGTTCATCACTCTCCGGTCCCGTTCTTCGAGGTGCATTGACGTCGCTAGCGATTCGCCGACGTTAATCATTCATCATAGTAGAGGATTTTTTCCATAGGTTTTTCAGAGGAAAAATTCCACATTTGATTCCCCAACATGTTATCTCATTAATATAGAAATGCGTCACAATGTTTTCTTTTACGCTACGTCGCCACGTCGTTATGCTGTTTTGTTAATAAAACAACACAACTGTTTTCCTTCTGTTAAGGAGTCTCATTAAAGGGGCTCATCACCACCTTATTACCACCTCATTGCCACACCATAGTGCTGGCGTTCCACTGCTCAATGGTGAGAAAAGAAAAAATAAAATAACTTTTTAAGTTACTTTATTATTTTCTAAAAAGTCTAAAAACTACCTTTTCCGGTCGACCCTCGCCGATCGAAGTTAAGTCCATTTTAGGTGAATCCCGTGATTCTGAGTTCAACGATTCCCTTGAATCTTTGATCTGAGCACTAGTTTAAAAGTTATAAAAACCCACTCGCACGTTTACTTAAATGAACTTAAAAGAAGTTCAAAATTCTATTTCGGGCTCACCGGGCCTCGGAATCAAGTGTCGTGTAAAGACCCGGAAATTCCATGTAATTATTTTTTAATTAAATGGGAATTTTACGAGTCTGCAAAAATTGACGGTGCGTGATTCCGAGGACCGGAGTGCCCAGAATGAATTTCTTAATTTTTTCTTGGGTACATTCAGTAAACGTGCGAGCGGGTTTTTGTAACTTTTGAACCGGTGCTCGGAATTGAAATCCAAGAGCACCATTGAACTCACAGCGCCAGTATTTTCTTAAGGAGACCTTCACCTCGATCGCAGTAGGTCGAGAGTGAAAGATAATTTTTGTGCTTTTTGTGAAAGAATAAAATAAAATAAAAATGTCTAACATTTTTATTTCTGAAACCCCTCAACATGGGTTATGGTGGTGGGGACCACCAGAGCCTAAACCTCCCATGTGAATGTTAAGAGGTGGGGACCACCAGAACTAAACCTCCCATGTGAGCTTATGGAGGTGGGGACCACCGAACCTAAAACCCCCAATTTGAATTTATGGGTGGGGACCACCCGAACCCTCCTAATGTGAGAAACCTCTTGAACTCCCTCTTTAATGAGGGAGGTGACCTTTAGGTTTCCCCAAAATTTATTATGCCAACCTCAATGTAATTATGATGCCAATTTAATTTGTGCCAACAATTAAATTGGGGAAGCATATAATATTGGCTACCTTTCACATTTTGGGGGAATTGGGAGAGGAGAACTATTGGAGGATTATTCTCCCCAATGAAGAATGTGTTCTCCAATGAAGAACACACTCCCCAACGAAGAATGCTCATGCCAGTGAGGAATGTCTTCAACGACAAAAAACCGATGATCGAGGAAACGCTGACGTCACCGACGTCCGTTTATCCCCAACGACTTCATCTCTTTCCTCACGACCTCCGTTGACAAATATACGAGGTAGGGGTTTAATTTTGTGTGATTATTATTTCCCATGTTTTTCCCTTCTAAAACAAAGAACGTAGATCAACTCTCTAACTAGTTGATCCGCATATGATTTCTTTTGCGGGTTTGGGAATAATCAATTGTGGGAGGTTTTAGGGTTTGACGTTCTTCATTCAAATTTTTGTTGAGCCGCTTGCTACCTCTCTAACATGGAGGGTGCAGGCCAAACAAACATGGCATGACCCCTCCACCGTTCTTCTTGAATGGTGTGTTCTTCACGATGGAAGAATAAAACTTTGCTCCACGTCGACGAATGGATGCGGCGGCCAGCACATCACCGGCCGCGATGAAGGTGATGGCTCCGCGGCTTCTCGCTGCCCCGCGGCCCTCCGCACCGCCCTGCGGCCTCGCCGCCCCGCGACCCTCCATGCCGCCCCGGGGCCTCACCACCCCACGACCCTCCATGCCGCCTCACAGCTTCGCCACCTTGTGGCCTCGCTGCCTTGCGGCCCTCCACGGCGCCCCGCTGCCCCGCGGCCCTCCGCACTGCCCCACGGTCCTCCACGCCGCCCCGCGGCCTCGCCCCCCCGTGACCCTCTGTGCCGCCCCGAGGCCCTCCATGGTGCCCTGTGGCCTCGCCGCCCCACGGCCCTCCATGCCGCCTCGCGAACCTCCGTGCCGCCCTGGCGCCTCGCTGCCTCGCGGCCCTTGGCGCCACCCCGCGGCCTCGCGGCCTTGTGGTCCTCCGCACCACCCCGCGGCCTCGCCGCCTCATGGCCCTCCGTGCCTCCCCGTGGCCTCGCCGCTTCATGACCCTCCATGCCGCCCCGTGGGCTTGCAGCCTCACGACCCTCCATGCCGCCCCGCGGGCTCTCCGCCTCGTGGCCCTCCGTGCCACCTCACGGCCCTCCGCGCCGCCCTGCGGCCTCGCCCCCCCACGACCATGCACCGCCCTCACGGCCTCCATGTCCCTCGCAGCCTCTGTGGACCCCGCAACCTTCTCATCCCCCATGGAATTGCCTCACCACAACCCTCATGCCCCCACGGCCTTACGCTGCCCTCACGGCCTCCAAGGCCTCGCGCTGCCCTCGCGTCCTCCGCAGCCCCCACGGCCTCGCGCCGCTATCATGGCCTCCGTGCCACCCAGCGCGGCCGGGCCGGGCTGAAACCAGTGGTCTGGACCAGACCCAGCGGGCCGGGTCAACCTGAATCAGGTCAGGTCGGCCCAGGCCAGGTCAGTTTGGGTCGGTCCGATCGGGTCGGACCATACCCGGGTCAACTTCGAACTTTTCACTCTATCGGCCATAACTTTGGCACCAGACGCCCATTTGATGAACCATTAGCGGATCCAGAAACCTTAGAGTGAGATGGTCCCTTTGAATATACCCCACTAGAGATTTGGATAAAGTTAAAGTACAGTCGGGTTGGATCGAGCACGAATCGAACTGGGCCCTCAGGACTAAAAGGCAAATAACTCACAGATCAGATGTCCGATTGACGCACTGTCTATTGCATTGAGACCCTTATGGAATGACGATACTTTGTGATACTTCTTCGTGGTAATTCGTGGTAGTTAGAGTATCGACCAGTGGCTTGAGTAGCGAACCCTCCCGGAGGTGAGCAAGCTTAGTGCGGGAACCCAGTAGCTGGCTGTGATGTGAAGAATGAATAGCGATCCTGTGTGGGCCAGCACCTAGCGATCCTATGTGGGTCAGCACCAAGCGATCTTGTGTGGGTCAACACCAAGAGATCCTGTGTGGTTCATCACTGAGAGATCCTGTGTGGGTTAGCACATAGCGATCCTTTGTGGGTCAGCACAGAGCGATACTGTGTGGGACAACAACAGTGCCTCATAACATAGTAAGATGATTCAGTAATTACATATAATCATATCTACTACTGTACCTAAGTTATACCTGGTGTGAGCTGAGTTCATACCTGTGTGGTACTTCCCTTCGTGGTAACCCCTTAGTGGTATTCTTCTGTGTGACGTACCTATGTGGTACTTACCTTCGTGGTATTCCTTCCTTTGTGGAACAGTTGAGCTTTGGACTTTTGGGTTGTACCCTGTGTTTCCTCATAATTGAGATGGGTATACTTGGTAACTTAGGTATATGTATGGGCATATACCCAAGTAGGGTTTTCAGTTGAATTCATACTTTGTGGCTTATCCTTTGTGGATTTTGTGAGACCTTGAGGGTCTCAGGGTCCCTAATGAGTATCATTATACTCACCCCTGCACGGGCTATGCCCTCACCTTGTTGTGTTTGGTGTAGATGACAGACAACGCTGATCGAGGGTGAGGGTACCATGGCTAGACGGGGCCCGGAGGTGGACCATACGGTGTGACGGTACGCAGAGGAGACGTGCGGACGTGGAGTGTTGAGGAGGCGATCTATACCTACCCTTCAGGTAGGAACCTCGAAGGACGACCTAGTAGCTGCCTTTCTTTTTCTTCAGTTGTATTTTATTTCAGTTGTACTTGTACTATTACTGTTGGGCTTGCATTCTAGCCCCTTTTTACTTTCAACACTCTTTTTGCTATATAGTTGACTTGTGTTCGTATCTTTTTGTGTGCTTGGTTGCATGTATTTACAGGTTATAAAGGAAATGCCTTCTTAGTTTTAGGGAATACGCCTTCGGTGCTAGTCACCAGCTTCTAGCCTATGGAAGGCGGACTTGGGGTAGTCACGACACGGGCCCCGTGGGACAGGTCATGAAAAATTGGTTTTAGAGGAGTCAGTTCTACCATAGAACATAGGACTCTGATCTTTTAACGACAATAGTGTTAAGTGTAGTGAGTATGGTTATTAGTTTAGGGAATCCAGTGTTGGTGCGATGACCGACGTATCCATACACCAGGACCCTGACTTCTGATTTCCGACTAAATGCACGAAAACACTGATTGCGTGTGTGTGTGTTTTCAAGAGTTTTCTTTGTGATCTCTTTGAGTCAGCTCACCAGGTATAACTTATTGACCGTGGCACACCTGTTTCTTTTCATGATGCCTCTACGCAGACAGCCAGCTAGGGTTCTGAATATAGTACGCACTTATAGCCCATTGAGCGACGAGGCCTCGGTACAAGGACCTCTTCCAGCGGAGGCACCAACTATACCATTACCTGTTGGGCCACCGATGCCACCAGCCCCAGTAGTAGAGGGTGCACGCCGCTTGAGCACGTTGCACGAGTTCCAGGGCCAGAGGCCACCCAGGTTCAGGGGAGAGACAAACCCACAGGCGGCTAAGGATTGATTGGAGGTCGTAGTGAGAGTCTTATGACTGGTAGGGACACCGGTTGATCTCATGGAGATCCTTGCTGCCAACCTTCTACAGGTAGTAGCAGGCAGATGGTGGAGCTTGATGCTCCAGGCTCATGACGAGGTGACGCTTCTCTGGGTAGACTTTGAGAGCTTGTTTCGGGCAGAGTTTGTCCCAACGACTCTTCGCACAATGCGCATACAAGAGCTTATTCATCTGCAACAGGGCAAAATTACTGTAGCTTAGTACTCAGCAAGGTTCACTGACCTCTCACGCTACTCCACTGATATGGTGCGGGACCCATTCTTCAGGGCCCAGACCTTTGAGCAGGGGCTCAGGCGAGTGATCAGGGCTTCGATGATTTCTCTTAGCATCTCGATGCAGGCGGGGGTGTTAGAGAGAGCCCTCTTAGTAGAGAGTTTTCTTGCTGAGTAGTCACCAGCAGCGAGAACCACCATCAGACATCATGTAATAGAGTCTTCCATAGCTGGCAGCAGACATATGTCGCAGAGGTCCAAGAGGACCAGACCTATAGGTGGATGACCGCATGATTCAGGGTCAGTTGTGCGGGGCACCTGAGGCAGATCCAGTCATTCCAGGAGTGGGCAATGTTACGCATGTGGCGGGCAGGGTCACATGGATCGTGACTGTTCGACCTGCCATACGGATGATCAACAGATGGTCAAAGGACCTCCCAGGTAGAGAGAGAGGTTCGACCGAGGATGTCCGCAGGGAGAAGGCAGACATGGAAGAGGAGATGACCATGCAACTGGCGGTGGGTGACGATTTGAGATGTTACCTCCACCACCACTAGGTGGTCCAACCCGACCACAGGGAGTAGGTGGACAGGGGTGAGATCAGCTCCAGTCAGTTTAGTCCTATGACCATGGCGCTCTGGAGATGATATGAGGTACGATCTGTGTCTACTCCACCTTAGCTGCAGTACTTATAGACACAAGTTCCAGTCATTCTTTTATTTCCACTTCCCTCATTCAGATCTCTGATATTTTTATGGAGCTATTGGCTCGATCCTTATGGATAGAGACTCCTACGAGAGGATTCGACGATTACACGTTGGTGTTGGCAGTGCGAGCTTAATCTAGGAGGCGAGATCTTCGGCTGTGATCTCTTAGTAGCGGCGTCGAGGCCTTACGACGTCATCTTGGGTATGGACTAGTTATCTACAATTCATGCTCAGATTAACTGTATTAGGTGCAAATTGTCGTGTTTTTGCACGGATGGGACAAGGTTTACCTTCACCGGTGAGAAGGGAGCCTTTGTAGCACAAGATGGACTTACCTGGAGGAGAGTTCATCCGATCACTCATTAGTTGGCTAGCCTTACCCTCAGAGAAGTTGATGTGGAGAGTCCGAGTTATCATATAGTGGTGGACCAGTACGCAAATGTCTTCCCTGATGATGTTTTGGGTCTACCTCCTCACAGAGAGGTGGAATTTTACATTGACTTGTACCTTGGGACGACACCGATATCTACACCAGCGTATCGGATGGCTCTCGCGGAGCTTTGTGAGCTGTGGGTACAGCTGGAGGACTTACAAGGGAAAGGTTTCATTCGACACAGTGTTTCTCTTTGGGCAGCCCCGATTTTGTTTTCCAAGAAGGCGGACGAGATCTTGATACTTTGTGTTGACTATCGGTGCTTGAACCAGGTGACCGTGAAGAACAAGTACCCACTCCCAAGGCTTGAAGACCTCTTTGATCAGCTGAAGGGAGGACGATGGTTCTCGAAGATAGACCTCAGATCAGGCTATCACCAGCTCAGAGTATGAGACGAGGATGTGCAGAAGACAACTTTTAGATGTTGGTACGACCATTACGAGTTCTTGGTTATACCATTCGGTGTAACCAACACTCCAGCAGTGTTCATGGGACTCATGAACATGATCTTTCAGCCATACCTTGATTGATTTGTATTAGTCTTCATAGATGACATTCTGATCTACTTGGATACTGAGGAGGGGCATGCCTATCATTTGTAGGTACTAATGGACACACTCTAAGAGAACCATCTTTATGGTAAGCTCTCGAAGTGCCAGTTTTGGATATGAGAGGTTCACTTTCTGGGACACGTCATCTCATAGGTAGGAGTTGCAGTGGATCCAGCGAATATTGAGGCGGTACTTGCTTGGGATCCACCCATGAGTGTGACAGAGGTACAAAGTTTCTTGGGTTTGGCCGGATACTACCAAAGATTTGTGCCAGATTTCTCTAGAGTTGCAGAACCTTTATCATTGTTGACAAAGAATGGTAAACCTTTCGTGTAGTCAGAGAGATGCCGACGGAGTTTTTAGAAGCAGAGGCATAGGCTGACTAGTGCCCCCATCTTGAGGCTTTCGGAGGAGGGTGTAGGGTATGTAGTTTACTGCGATGCATTAGGGATGAGGCTCGGATGTGTCCTAATACAGGAGCGAGCAATGATCACTTATGGTTCTAGAAAGCCGAGACAACATGAGTAAAACTACGCTACCCATGACCTGGTGTTAGAAGCAATGGTATTTTCCTTGAAGATGTGGTGACATTACTTGATGGGTAAGCTCTTTACAATGTACTCTGATCACAAGAGTCTTAGGTATATCTTCTCTCAGAAGGACCTGAACCTGAGACAATGATGTTGTCTTGAGTTCCTCTAGGACTATGACTTCAAGATAGTCTATACTCCTAGGAAGGGGAACATTATAGTAGATGCACTCAGCAGGAGGTCTGGTATACAACTACTAGGAGAGGCGACAGAGCAGCTAGCCTCTTTGCAGATATCCTTTGTGGATCGGGATGGAGCAACTTTCCTTCAGTCTCTTACAGTCACTCCCCCACTTCTTCAGCAAGCCAGGGAGGTATAGCGTGGGGACACTGACTGCAAGACTCGATGTGCTCAGATATCCACGGGACAGACACCTGATGGATTTTCAGAAGGTGGGGAACAGTTCATCCTCTTCAGAGGACGTACCATGGTACCAATGTCACTTCGGGAGGAAGTGTTGAGGGAGTTCTACACATCCCCTCTAGCGGTACATCCAGGAGTGGAGAAGATGTACCAGGATCTCCGACGACAACATTGGTGGCTGGGAATGAATAAAGCAGTAGCAGATTTTGTCTCTTGGTGCCTCACTTATCAATAAGTGAAGGTGGAGCATTAGGTACCAGCAAGCTTGGTTCAGACTTTAGAGGTTCCAGAGTGGAAGTGGGACGGGATATCCATGGACTTCATGATAGGACTTCCACATACATGCATAGGTCATGATTCTATATGGGTGATCATCGACCGACTCACCAAGTCAGCCCACTTCCTACCGATCAGAGAGCAGTGTTCAATAGAGGGCTTGGGACACATCTATGTGTAGGATATTGTGTGGCTACATGGATTACCCTCGACGATTATCTCCGGTCATGATACATGTTTTACTTCTTGTCTATAGAAGGGGTTGTAGGAAGATTTTGGGATGTAACTTTGTTTGAGAATCGCCTTCCATCCTCAGACAGATGGTCAGATTGAGCGGACTATTCAGTCCCTCGAGGACATGCTACGTGCTTGCGTCCTCAACTTTGGTCGTAGCTGGGAGGATCACTTTACTTTGGTGGAGTTTGCATACAAAAACAGCTATCACTCCACCATTGGGATGAAACCTTTTTAGGCATTGTACGAGTGACCTTGCAGATCACATTTGTACTGGACTGACCCAGGGGAGTCAGCACTAGTGGGACCAGAGATGGTATGGGCTACCATAGAGAAAGTGCAGATCATCCAGGAGCCGATGAAGACTGAATAGAGTAGACATAAGTCTTATGCCGACAAGAGACAGAGACCTCTAAAGTTCGAGGATGGTGACCACATCTTTCTTCGGGTCTCACCCCAACGAGGTTTACAGATATTTGGCTGAGGCGACAAGTTATCTCCAAGATTCATCAGACCTTTTCAGGTCCTCAACAGAGTTGGCGAGGTGGCTTACCTCTTAGCTCTTTCACCTCAATTGCACCGGGTGCACGACATCTTCCACATATCCTAGCTGAGAAGATATGTGCACGACCCTTCTCACATCATCGACCATGGCGAGTTGGACGTCGATGATGGGGAAAATTTTATGGATGTTCCAGTTGAGATTGAGGATAGACAGGAGCAGGTCCTTCATGGGTGGTTGATACCTCTTGTGCGTGTTCGCTGGCAGCACGAGAACCTCTAGGAGATCACATGGGAGCGGGAGGCTCAGATTCATGCTCAATACCCCCACTTGTTTTCCTAGTTTTGAGTTGTGGATTATGGGTATGTAAAGCCCTGAGGTGGGGAGAATGTAAAGACCTGGAAATTCCATGTATTTTTTTTAATTAAATGATAATTTTACGAGTCCATGAAAGTTGACGACACGTGATTATGTGGCCCAGAGTGCCCGGAATGAATTTCTGAACTTTTTTTGGGTACGTTTAGAAAATGTGTAAGTGGGTTTTTGTAACTTTTGAACCATTTCTCGAAATTGAAATCCAAGGGCACTGTTGAAATCACAGCGCCAGTATTCGCTTAAGGAGACCTTCACCTCGATCGCAGTTGGTCGAGAGTGAAAGATAATTTTTGTGCTTTTCATGAAAGAATAAAATAAAATAAAAATGACTAACATTTTTATTTCTGAAACCCCTTAACATGGGTTATGGTGGTGGGGACCACCCGAGACTAAACCTCCCATGTGGATGTTAAGAGGTGGGTACCACTAGAACTAAACCTCTCATCTGAGGTTATAGAGGTGGGGACCACCGAACCTAAAATCCCCAATTCAAATTTAAGGGTAGGGACCACCCAAACCCTCCTAATGTGAGAAACCTCTTGAACTCCCTCTTTAATGAGGGAGGTGACCTTTAGGTTTACCCAAAATTTATTATGCCAACCTCAACGTAATTATGATGCCAATTTAATTTGTGCCAACAATTAAATTGGGGAAGCATATCATATTGGATACCTTTCACATTTTGGGGGAATTGGGAGAAGAGAACTATTGGAGGATTATTCTCTCCAATAAAGAACACATTCTCCTAGAAGAACGTGCTCCCCAATGAAGAACGCTCACGCTGGTGAGGAACGTATTCAATGACAATGAACTGAAGATTGAGGAAATGCCGACATCATCGACATCCGTCTATCCCCAACGACTTTGTATCTTTCCTTGCGACCTCCATTGAAAAATCTCTGAGGTAGGGGTTTAATTATGTGTGATTATTATTTCCCATGTTCTTCCCTTATAAAACAAAGAACGCAGATCAACTCTCTAACTAGTTGATCCGTGAATGATTTCTATTGCATGTTTGGGAATAATCAATTGCAGGAGGTTTTAGGGTTTGACATTCTTCATTCAAGTTTTTGTTGAGCCGCTTGCTACCACTACAACGCGAAGGGTGCAGGCCAAACAAACATGGCTTGACCCCTCCACTGTTCTTCTTGAATGGTGTGTTCTTCGCGATGGAAGAAGACGACTTTGTGCCACAGCGACGAACAAATGCGGTGGCCGACACATCGCCGACCGCGATGAAGGCGACGGCCCGCAACACCTCGCCGCCCCGCGACCCTCCATGCCACCCCATGGCCTCGCAACCCCACGGACCTCCGCGCCGCCCTGCGGCCCTTCGCGCCGCCCCACGTTCCTCCACGCCGCCCTGCGGCCCTCCGCACCGCCCCACGGCCTCGCGGCCCTACAACCCTCCGCGACACCCCGTGGCCTCGCCACCCCGTGGCCTCACCGCCCCACGGCCCTCCGTGCCGCCCTGTGACCCTCCGCGCCGCCCCGCGACCATCTGTTCCACCCCGAGGCCTCGGCAGCCTGCGGCCCTCCGTGCCACCCCACGGCCCTCCGCACCACCCCGCGACCCTCCGCACCGCCCCGCGGCCCTCCGCAGCGCCCCACGGCCTCGCCGCCGCATGACCTCACTACCTCGCGTCCCTCCACGGCGCCCCATGACCTTGCCGCCCCGCGGCCCTCCGTGACGCCCCACAGCCTCACAGCCTCGCCGCCCATGACCCTTCGCAGCACCCCAAGGCCTCGCCGCCCTGCGACCCTCAGTGGCGCCCCGCGACCTCACCTCCCCACGGTCTCGCTGCCCCGTGGCCTCGCCGCCCCACGACCCTCCGTGCTGCCCCACGACCCTCCACAGCACCTCGCGGCCTCGCCGCACCACGAACCTCCGTGCCGCCCTGCGGCCTCACTGCCTCGTGGACCTCTACGGAACCCCGCGGCCTCGCCGTCGTGCGGTGCCCCGTGGACTCGCCGCCTCGCGGCCTCACTGCCGCGTGGCCCTGCGGCCTCGCCGCCTTGCGGCCCTCCGCACCACCCTGTGGCCCCACCACCTCGCGGCCCTCCGTGCCGCCCCGCGGCCCCGCCGCTTTGCAGCCATTAGCGCCGCCCCGCGGCCTCACCGCCCCGTGGCCTCATGTCACCCTCGTGGCCTCTGCGGCCCCTGCAGCCTTGCCGCTCCGTGGCCCTCGTGGACTTTGCGGCCCCCATGGCCTTCGCAGCCCTCGCGCCCCCCCCCCCCCCGCGGCCTCGCGCCGCCCTCGTGGCCTCTGCAGCCCCCGTGGCCTCGCGTTGCCCTCACAGCCTCCGCACTACCCAGCGCAGGCTGGGCCCAGTGGGATGGGCTAGACCCAGTGGGCCGGACCAGACCCATCGGACCGATTCGGTCCGAATGGGCCGGACCAGACCCAAGCCAACTTCGAACTTTTCGCTCTATCGACCATAACTTTGGTATTATGCGTCCGTTTGATGAACCATCAGCGGTGCTGGAAACCTTGGAGATATACGGTGCCTTTGAATATACCCCACTAGAGATTTGGATAGATTTGGAGTACGGTCGGGTCGGATCGACAACAAATCCAAGCGGTCCCTCGGGACTAAAAGGCTAATAACTCCCAGACTGGGCGTCTGATTGACGCACTGTCTGTTGCGTTGAGACCCCTATGGTGTGGCGGTCCTTTGTGATACTTCTTCGTGGGACTTCATGGTAGTTAGAGTATCGAACATTGGCTTGAGGAGCATACCCTCCCAGAGACGAGAAATCTTAGTGCGGGAACCCAGTAGCTGACTGTGATGTGAAGAATGAATAACGATATTGTGTGGGTCAACACCTAGTGATCCTGTGTGGGTAAGCACCAAGCGATCCTATGTGGGTCAGCACCGAGCAATCCCGTGTGGGTCAGCACCTAGCGATCCTATGTGGGTCAGCACTGAGCGATCCTGTGTGGGTCAGCAGCAATGCCTCATAACTGAGTAAGATGATTCAGTAATTACATCTAATCATCTCTACTACTGTACCTAAGTTACACCTGGTGTGAGTTGAGTTCGTACCTGTGTGGTACTTCCCTTCGTGGTAATCCCTTGGTGGTATTCTTCTGTGTGGCGTACCTGTGTGGTGCTTACCTTCGTGGTATTCCTTCCTTTGTAGAATAGTTGATCTTTGGACTTTTGGGTTGGAACCTGTGTTTCCTCATGATTGAGATGGGTATACTTGGTAACTTAGGTATATGCATGGGAATATATCTAAGTAGGGTTGTTAGTTGACTTCATACTTTTTGGTTTATCCTTTGTGGATTTTGTGAGACCTTGAGGGTCTTGGGGTCCCTACTGAGTATCGTTATACTCACCCCTACATGGGCTATGCCTGCACCTTGTTGTGTTTGGTGCAGACGATGGATAACACCGATCGAGGTTGAGGGTACCAGGGCTAGATGGGGCCCGGAGGTGGACCATATGACGTGAGGGTACGCAGAGGAGATGGGCGGATGTGGAGTGCTGAGGAGGCGATCTGTACCTACCCTTTAGGTAGGAACCTCGGAGGACAACCCAATAGCTGTCTTTCTTTTTCTTTAGTTGTATTGTATTTTAGTTGTACTTTTACTATTACTGTTGGGATTGTATTCCGACCCCTTTTTACTTTCATCACTCTTTTTTCTATACAGTTGACTTGTGTTCGTATCTTGCTGTGTGCTTGGTTGTGTGTGTTTATAGGTTATAAAGGCAATTCCTTCTCAGTTTTAGGGAATACGCCTTCGGTGCTAGTCACCAGCCCCTAGCCTATAGAAGGCGGGCTTGGGGTAGTCACAGAACAGGCCCCGGGGGACGGGTCATGACATGCCATCAAAGCATCTGGTCTCGAAATAATTCCACATATTTTTTTTAAAAATTACACAGAAATTATTGGACATTACATTACTCCCCCTTCTTGGGCTTCACATCCTCTTAAGAAAAAACAAGGCTAAACAAACAAATGGGGGTACTGAGCATGAATCTGTGCCTTTTTCTCCCATGTGATCTATTAGAGATTCCCATGTTTCCACCAAACATGCACCATTGAAATCAACCATCCACAAAGGACCTACTCCCTTCGATCCTCTATCTCCACTGGGAACTCCACAAATGTAGCCACATCGTCAATGTCTAGCTCACCCTAGTCGATGACGTGTGATGGATCATGAACCTACCTCCTCAGTTACGACACGTGGAAAACATCATGCACCTAGTTCATTTTTGGGGTAGGAGCTAGGCAGTATGCCACCTCGCCAACTTTGCTAAGAATATGAAAAGGTCCGATGAACCTAGAATATAACTTGCTGCCCTGGACAAATCTCCACAAACCCCATCAGGGTGAGACCCAAAGGAACACATAGTCTCCCTCCTCAAACTCCAAGAGTCTCTGTCTCCTATCAGCATATGGTTTCTTCCTACTATGTGTAGTCCTCATCTGCTCCTAGATGATCTGCACCTTCTCACTGGTAGCTCATACCAACTCTGGACCCATGAGTGCTGACTCCCCAGGGTCTGTCCATCATAGAGGTGATCTTCAAGGCTGCCCGTACACGGCCTCAAATAGTGTCATGCCAATGGTGGAGTGATATCTTTTATTATATGAAAACTCCACTAGTGGAAGGTGGTCCTCCCAACCACGACCAAAATCAAGGATGGAAGCATGAAGCATGTCCTCCATGGTCTGTATGGTCCGCTCCTTCTGACCATCTGTCTGAGGGTGAAAGGCAGTGCTCAAGAACAATTGAGTCCTAAACACCTCCTGTAATCCCTTCCACAACCAGGATGTAAAGAGAGTTTCATGGTCTAAGATGATCATCGAAGGAACCCCGTGGAGCCACACTATCTCATGGACATAGAGGCGTCCCAATCCCTCTACCAATACCTGCTCCCGGATGGGTAGGAAGTCAGTCAACTTGGTGAGTCAGTCAATGGTCACCCAGATAGAATCATGGCCCCTAGACATGCGTGGTTACCCCATCACGAAGTCTATGAAGATACCATCCAAATTACACTCCGGTACCTCAAGTGGATTGGCCAAGCCTGCTGGAACCTAATGCCCAGCCTTCACTTGCTGACAAGTGAGGCATTGTGAAACGAACTCTTCCACCACTTTTTTCATCCTTGGCCACCAGTACTAACGTTAGAGGTCCTGCTGCATCTTTGCCACACCGGGATATACCATAAAAGGGGATGTATGGTACTCCCTCAACACCTCCTTCTGAAACATCAATGGTACCGCTGTGCACCCTTTGAAATGGACAATGTGCTCTCCACCTATTGAAAATCTATTAGGCACCTTTCCTAAGGATAACTGAGCATGTCAGGCCTCACAGTCAATATCCACAAGCTATGAATACCTGAATCAATGTAATAGTGGAGGAATGACAGTCATCGACTAAAGGTAATATTCTACATCATCATCCATGAAGTATATCTGCATTACAACTAGCTACTTTGTCACCTCACTCAGCAGCTGTAGACCATACCTCCTACTGAGCACATCTGCCACCACGTTCCCCTTCCCAGGAGTATAGACCATCTCAAAGTCATATTCTTAGAGGAACTCCAGCCATCACCGGTATCTCAAGTTCAAGTCCTTCTATGAGAAGATATACCTGAGACTCTTATGTTTGGAGTATACGGTAAACCGTTCACCCATCAAGTAGTGTCTCCACATCTGCAAGTCAAAGACCACTACTACTAATTCCAGGTCATGGGTCGCATAGTTCTGCTTATGTTGTCTCAACTACCATGAGCTATAGGCAATAAATGATCACTCCTACATCAGGTCATAACCCAGTCTGGTCCCTGATGCATCACAGAAGACTACATACCCAACACCCTCTTTTGGCAGTCTCAAGATAGGGGCACTTGTCAGTATCCACCTCAGCTCTTGGAAACTCCACTGGAACTTCTCTATCCACACGAATGGATATCCCTTCCGTATCAAGGATGATAAGGGTTATTATACTCTGGAAAAGTCATGCACAAACCTCTGGTAGTATCTAAATAACCCCAGGAAACTCCGCACCTCATTCATGCTCCTGGGTTGCTCCCAAGTAAGCAATACATCTATCTTTACTAGATCCACTACAACTCCAACCTCTGAGATGATGTGTCCTAGAAAGTGAACCTACCGAATCTAGAACTAGTACTTCAAGAGCTTACCATAAATCTGGTGCTCTTAGAGTGTATCCTAGACTATCCGGAGGTGTTTGGTGCGATCCTCCTCTGACACCAAGTACACCAAGATGTCATCAATGAAGACCACCACAAAACGATTGAGGTAAGGCTGGAAGATCCTATTCAAGAGTCCCATGAACACTGATGGGAAATTGGTTATGCCAAAGGGCATCAAAAAAACCTCATAGTTTCCATACCATCATCTAAAGGATGTCTTTGGTACGTCCTCATCCCATACCCAAACTGATGATAGCCTGACCCGAGGTCGATCTTCGAGAGCCACCTCACTCCGTTTAGCTGGTCGAAGAGGTCATCAATCCTCAGCAGTGGATACTTGTTCTTCACAGTTACCTGGTTTAGGTGCTAGAAGTCCATGAATAGCCTCAAGATCCCATATTCCTTCTTTGAAAACAACACTGGGGCTACCCATGGTGAAATGTTGGGCCTCACGAAGCCCTTATCCTGCAAGTCCTCCAACTATACCCTCAATTAATGAATCTCTAAGGGAGACATCCAATATGCCGATGTGGATATTGGTGGCATCTCGGGGTATAAGTTGATGCTGAAGTCTACCTCCCTACAAGGAGGTAGTCTCAAAATATCCTTAGGAAAGACATCATCATACTCGTACACCACTACAAGAAATCTTGGACTCCTCTCATCCACTACACTGAGGGTGAGACTATCCAAATGGTGAGTGATAGGCTAAAACCTCCTTCAAGAAAGTCCATATTGTGTTGAAAAAGTTCCCTTCTCACCGGTGAAGGAAAACCTGGTCCCATACTCACAGACACACCGTACTTTGAGCCTAATATAGTTGATCTAAGCATGGACTGTAGATAACCGGTCCATACCCAAGATGACATCTTAAGGCCTCAAAAACACTACTAGGAGATCCTAGCCAAAGATCTCACCACCTAGAGTAAGATCACACCACCTAAAACAATGTTTAATCATCGAATCCCCTCCCGTAGGAGTCTCTAATCGTAAGGATCGAGCTACAGCTCCACCAGAATCTCCAAGTCTCGAATGAGGTTTGTGGAAAGGAGAGAGTGACTAGAACTTGTTTCTATAAGAATTGAAGCTAAGTTAGAGAAGACATAGATCGTACTTTTAATAATCTCCAGAGAACTGTGGTCATAGGCCTCTATCGCCTGAAGCTGGCCTCACCCTTGTCCGTCGGCTCCCTGAGCCCATGGTGGACCACTTGGGGGTGGTGGTGGTAGCACCTCAAACCGTCTTCCACCGCCTGCTGCTCGGCCTGCTCCCCTACCACGTTCGCCACCCTATGGACCTCCTTAGTCGAACCTTTGCCTCTGACCTGGCTTTCCCTATACCATCTACTGATTGTTTATGCGGTGGGTCAGGCAGTCAAGAGCCATGTGTCCCTGCCCGCCACACGTGAAGTATAGCCTGGTTCCTTACTGACTCCCTCTACTTTGGGATCCCTGCACTACTGACCCCAAGTTCTAGGGTTTTCCCCTAAAAGATCTAACTCACTTGGGTCCCCTCATATGATACCTGCTGCTCACCACTAAAGAATCTACCACCTAATGTCTGCTGGTGGATTCGACTATCGGTGCCTGCTCTTCTAGGAAACTCTCCACAAGAAGGGATCGCTTCAACACCCCAGCCTGAGTGGGGATGCTGATGGAAACCATCGATGCCCTGATCTATCATCTGAGTCCCTACTCAAATGTCCAAGATCTGAAAAAATAGTCCCACACCATGTCCATAGAGTAATGAGAGAGGTCTGTAAACCTCACAGAGTACTCATCCCCTGACATGCTTCCCTACTGTAGGTGAAGAAACTCCTGTATATGCACCAATAATAAGGTTGTAGGGAAGAACTCCTCCTGGAAAATCCACTTGAAGTTAGCCCAAGAGAGGGACACCTCATCATGAGTCTGAATCATCAGGCTCCAAAATCTCCCTGCTGAGCCCTGAAGAAGGATAACAACTAAGATCACCATCTGTTCGAGTGGCATCCTCACTAATTGAAAGACCCACGTCATCCACTCCATCCAGTTCTCAACGGCCTGAGGATATGTCTCTCCCCTTAACCTAAGAGGTCTCTGTATCTAGAACTCATGCAAGGTGCTAAGCCTGCATGCATCCACTACCAGTAACGCCAGTTGTAACTGCCGATTAATGGGTGGTGGTAACGCTGGTACACCAACCAATGAGGCCATCTCTAGCACGAGTCCCTGAACCGACACCTCATCACTAGGCGAGCTTTCCTCATGGTCACGCATCAGAATCCTAGTTGGCTATCTGCATAGAGGCATCCTGATACAGATCAAGATGTACCATATTTAATAGATTATACATGGTGAGATGAATCTTATTCAAGAAGTAAATAAAGAAACACTCAATTCCTATATGAAGCATGCAACCAGTGTTTTTATGTATAGTGTTGAAAAGTAGAATTCAGGGTCCTAGTGTATGGATACGTCAGCCGCTGCACCAACACCGGACTCCCCAAATCTAAAATTCGAACTAAAAACATTTAACATTGTTTCCCAAACTCAAAAAACAGACTCCTGGTCTTTGAGGTAGAACCTACCACCTTTGATACCACTTTTTCACGACCCGTCCCTCGGGGCCCGTACCGTGACATACCCCAAGATCGCCTCCTGAAGGTTAGGGGTTAGCGACTAGTGCCGAAGGCGTCATCCTGAAAGTGTGAGGTATTTTACTGAGTACCTATGCATATGCACACACAACCATATCCCAAAAATGGAAAAGTAAACATGCATTCCACTAAACAACCTCTGAGTAAAAGTACAAACTGTAGGTCAAATAGGCCAGAATACAAACCCAACAAAAGATAATATGATAACAAGAAAGTATAAAGAAAACTATGAAACCCATATATTGAAAACCCCACCTGATAGGTAAGTGAAGAGTATCCACTGGAAGCCATAGAAGTACGCCCTGCCTGCCTGGTCTCACTGGGAACCACTGGGTCTCGGGCCACCAAGTCCTCCATCAAGGCGGTGATCGTCTTCACTAGGCACAACATGTGCGCATGAAGTCTGTATAGGGGTGATTAAAAATATAATCACTAGGGACCCTAAAACAATAAGTAAAGAACACAAAGAAATCCACAAATAAAAACCACAAAGCAAGACACATCACACCAGGTATAATCTAGATTAGGAAAGTAAGACCATCAGTCATATCATCGAACACCATGGACTATATTGGATAATTCCTCCTTAATGAGTATAGTGGGCCTGCCGGGTCACACAGAATCTGCTTCCCGCTAACCTTGTACTGGTGTGGTACTCATCCCTGATGAGTACCGTGGGTATGCTGGGTCACACAAAAGCCTCTCCCCACCATGGGCATGCCGGGTCACACAGAAGCTGCTTCCCACCTTGTCCATACTGAGGTACTCCTCTTGTAAAGTATCATGGGACTACCGAGTCACATAGAGCTGCTCCCCACCTTGGGCCTATCAGGTCACATAGAAGTCGCTTCCCACTAGGCCATCATAGCTGATCCACATAGGGTTTCTTATTAGCAGTCTTTAGGTCTCAGCTAACCGAAGGGTTTCCGCACGTAATGAACTTGATTCTAGGAAAACCAATCTTCAAGCTATTAATCACATTTCAAATTCCATGAAATCCTCCATAAAGTATTCCAAAATCTCCACCTCGTCGCGAGGGTTCCAACACTGCAAACAACTTGTCAATCAGACACTCGATTTGAAAGATATTGGTGTTTTTCTGAAAAGGGGCCAGTTGGGTTCGGGTCCGGTCCGACCCGGTTGGACCAACCTAACCTGGTCCAGGTTCCACCGACCCGACCCGGATCTGACCCCACCTAGGTCTGGTCTAGTCTGACCCGCTGGGACTGCCCGCGACCTGCCCGGTCTGCCTGATCAAGATGCGGTTGGAAGCTGCATCTGGCTCTCCTTGACCCACGGGTCATCCGCGGGGCCATTTCCCTCCATCGTGGTCGGTTGACTACAACTTTACTACATATGATGCAACATTATGCCACATCTACGGTCCACCGAAGTGACTGGGTGTCCGTGTTCTCCGGCCGACAGCCACCAACACAGAGGCCGACAGCTCTTGCTGCACTGCTGCGACCCAAGCCAGCCACGACGCATCATTCATCGCACCACCACCCACCCGTGACCGCCACCATGGGCCACCACCCATGCCGACGGGTTCTTCCACGGACCACTGGGTCTGCTTCGGTGGTCCATTCTTTGCACCTCTTGCGCACATGGCCTCCTGGGGATACTATCTTCCCTACGATGGCTACGAATCCTCCTTGCCGCCACTTTGAAGACACGATCATGAAGAACGCACAAAACACACGGGGGGGGGGGGGGGGGGTCGGGCCTTGTTCGTGTTGGCCCGCAACCTCCACATTATAGGTTTATAAAAACATGGGATAATGATTTGATGTTCTATAACAATTTAATCAAGTAATCCTGGTGAAAAACCTCAAGAGAAGTACCCTCCCACAAGAATGAGAGATCCACAGATCAACCTGTTCGTGGGTTGATTCGTGTTCATCATTTAGAATGAAGAATAGGGTAACTTGAAACAAAAAACCCAATACCTCATTGGAGTTCATTTTTAAAGTGATCCTCCTGTGAGGATTCAAGTTCTGTTCGAAGTCGTTGGCATTCGTCGCCGTCCGGTCCCGTTCTTTGAGGTGCATTGACGTCGCTAGCAATTTGTCGACGTTCGTCATTCGTTGTAGGAGAGGATTTTCAATGTAGGTTCGTTAGAGGAAAAATTCCACATTTGATTCCCCAACATGTTATCTCATTAATAGAGAAACACGTCACAACATTTTTGTTTCGTTGCGTCCCCACTTCATTATGCTGTTTCATTAATGAAACAAAGTAACTGTTTCACTTCCGTTAGGGAGTCTCATTAAAGGGGCTCATCACTACCTCATCACTGCACCAAAGTGCTATAATGACACTGCTCAACGGTGAGAAAATAAAAAATAAAATAAAATTTTAATTTATTTTATTATTTTCTGAAAATTCTGAAAAATATCTTTTCCAGTTGAACCTCGCCGGTTGAAGTTAAGTCCATTCTAGGTGAATCCCATCATTCTGAGTTCAACGGTGCCCTCATATTTTTTATCTGAGCAATGGTTTAAATGTTAGAAAAACCCTCTTGCACATTTACTTAAATGAACTTAAAAAAAATTTCAAAATTCTATTTTGGGATCACCGGGCCTCGGAATCAAGTGTCGTCAAAGCATATGGTCTCAAAATAATTCCATATAATTTTAAAAAAAATTACATAGAAATTTTAGGACATTACATGCTTGGTACATACACCGCTCAAACCTGGAGCTGGTGATAACCCATCCTGAGGTCAAACTCTGAGAACCACTTCACCCAAAACCAATGGTCTATGAACTCAATGATTATTGGGAGTGGATATTCTTCCTCTCATAACTTGGTTTAGGTAACATCAATTCATAACCAAACTCAAGAACTCATTAAAATCTAAAATGAACAAACCTGGGATACCCAGGTGATGAAACTGGGTCTTACAAAACCCATTCCACTTTAAACTCTCTCTTACACATTTATCTTACAAAGCTCAATGGGTCCCATATGATATGTTGTTGGAAAAAAAATCTAGGGAGATCCCTGGGGACAATCCTTACAAAAGCCTAACTTTTGGTGTGGAGATAAACTCAAAACATCCCTAGGAAAGATGTCATCATACTCCACCACCACTATAGGAAAAAAGCTCATAGTATCCACTACTCCAAAGGTATTACTAGATAACTGATAAGAAGTCGTACATATCCTCCTATACATGAGTTTATCCTACTTTGCTTAGGATCACTCCTTATAAAAGGAGGAAAAATCCATCCTAAAAAGATGAAAACACCACCACACTCATTGGTGGAAAAAAACTGAACATGAATGGTAGGAAACCATTCCATACTGAGGAAAACATCGTGGGGTCTCACTGCCACTATGAAGAGATTCCACGCGAGTCTCTCTCTCCTCCTAGAGTCAAGTCACACTATTGGTAGAAGCATGTGATCAATGATCCTCTCAACAGGAGCCTCCAACACAAGGGTTGAGAAAAAAAGGCTCTGCTAGTATCACTAAGTCTCAAACAAGGGATATGACCAGGGATAAGTTGCTCATGAATATGTTTGAAAACTACAACTGGGGTAGTGAAGACACACATCATACCTCAAACCGCACTTGAAGCCTCTGCCCCCTTCTCACCTATTTACCGCAAAAAGGTCTTGATCTGACACCTTAGAACAATAAACAATATCAAACAAACAAGTTTGAGGAACTCATCCACCACACCTCGACACTATCTGCTTTGGGCAGCACTATCACACCCGCAGGGATTTTGAATCTTGTATCAATAATTTATCTCTATGGGGGAATTTTATCTCTTTATTACATGTCTAAAGTCATGAAAAACATCACCAACACAAGGATATACCAATTCCCTGAGTCTCCCTAGAAAACACTCAAAAAAAGGATACAAAATAGTGGCTCATACATATATTTAACAGTATTACAAAAAAGTAGAAGGAACATAGATTGTTCCTTGAAACACTCCTACAACCTATGGGTAAAGAACCTCTAGTTCCTACAACTATCCAAGATCCTGACCACCAGCTTCTCAAGCCTGGAGTGGTCCACCTAGGGGTGGTGGAAGTGGCATCAAACCAAAGTGCCAACCACCTCCTATTGCTCCCTTAGCTCCTCCATCACATCCACCACCCTGCAGACCTCCCTTCCCCATCAACTAACTATATCTAGGAGGTTCATTGATCACCTCTCTAATTATAGCACGATGGGTAGAAAAATTCCATGCGGGATGTCCATACCCATCACAAGTAAAGAAACAACCATACCTTAGTGGAATGAGTTATCCCTAAGGTATCCATGAATGATGGTGCCTCCTACGATGAGAAATGTGTTGTATGCCTACTATCAGTGGGTCCTTATAATCCCACATCCCAGGTGATCCCTACCTCAAAAGATCATGATACACACTCAAACCCTGTGCATCATCATCCAACACCAAAAGAGCCATCCATGACTCTATCTGACTTTCCGCATCCACCTGAACCACTAGATGTGGGTCTATAAACCGATCAATAGGAGAAAGAACCAATTATTGACCATCATAATGATAGACCTCCTTGTGAATAACCCCCTTCATAAGGCATCGTCACTCATCAGGTCATACTCTCAACTCTGCTGCAGAAACCTCACTGGATGTTATTGTGGAAACATTCTGAAAATTAATCAAGATGTACCATAATGAGATGAGCACATATATATGGTGAGATGACTCAAGAAGTATAGTCAAAGGACTCAATCCTATATAATTAATGTACCAATATTCTTTGTGACCAATGCCTCAATATAACAAGTCAACAAGATGTTAATCAAAGTCCTGGTGAATGGATATGTTGGATGCCACACCAATAATGAGTTCCTTGGTTTGAAAGTCTCACTTGATACACTTCAACACCAATGAACTAAGTCACCAAACAAACCTTATAAGGGGAAAAAATTCTAAACATCGTCTCGAGGTCGAACAACCTCTGATACTAATTTTTCATGACTTGGCCCACCGGGTCCCTCCTAGATAGCAGAAGGCCGAGCTGAAACTACCCCAAGAATGACTCCATTGGCTAGGGGATGGAGACAAGCACTGAAATGCATAACTAAAATGGGAGGCCTTTATCTAAAGTACCTGAATGAACACACCCAATCATCTCCATGATGAAGTGAAGATGAATAATAATAAAAAATAGTAACATCTATAGTAAAAAAATGCATGAAATAACCTCTAGAGAATACAAAAGAGTATGATAACATAACCTAAAAAGCAAAGGAAAAAAATACACTCCCAACCAAAAAATATATCCAACCTAACAATAAATAGAAAATAAAGAAATCTGTGAGATCCTAACTCTTGATCTCCAAGCCCTAACCATCATACGTGGTCAAATGCATCCAAGTATCCCTAATCTCTACCAATGCCACCATAGACCTATCCATCATCTTCATAAGACGCAAAATTTGTGGGAAAGTCCCATTAATACAAAAACGGGATTTATCAGTGCTCAAAATGGGCTTTAACAGTGCTAAAAAAACGCTGTAAATCTCAGCGCTGATAAGGGGGGGGGGTACCCTTTATCATTACTTTTTTTAGTGCTGATAAATTCCCTACCTGTTGTAACATGAAATTCTGTAGCAGCACACCCAAACAAGACCTGCAAAAAAATCAGCATATTAAATAAGCAGTTCACACAGATAAAACATGCAGTGGTAGTTAATTTGGGATCAAACGATATTAAAAAATCCATACCTAATGTGATGTACTGATTATTCATTATGATTATCAAAAGGTACCATTAAATACTATCTCCTCCAAATGATATCTTACATTGACTCAGATAAAATATATATAGAGAGTTCAATGTCAGAACCTTAATATAAATTTGATTAAGGCATGCATGGGAGTTATTCTTCATGTTTTTTGTGGTTAAGATTCATGTCAAGATTGGATATGAAATTTGTTTATAGATTTTGAGTTCCTTTTGGGATATTTTTCCTTAGGACTTAGAGAGTTTCCCCTGTAGATTCCTCATGGTAGATGGATTTGGGTGATTCTTGGGACAGTTAAGGAAATGTGTTCTTGTGGTTGATGCCTTTATCTTATGGTGTGTTGTCTTATTTTCACACCATTTATAGAATTTATAAATGGTGGGGAGATATATTCTTATTCTTTTTCCATCCAAGACTCTTAATTAGTAGTCATGTAGTGCTTTTATTGGGGGATAAAATTTAGAAGAACCCATGTGGGTACACTTTCATAGGGAAGTTTCCTATTCATTTTGAACTTTTACTATTTTACATACATAAGAAAAGGATGGGTTTTATGAATCCAAGTAAAAACCATGAAACTTACCTTTTTGAGGGAGTTGTTAGAAACACGGGTTGTTCAAGATTAGGAGAAACTATGTAGTATGGATCTAAAGTTTAACTAAGTCATTTTGAATGATTGGAACACAGTTAGTTAACTATTTGTCCAAACTATGCAGAAGAGGGTTTCTTATCCAATGGATCCCAAAATGTTGGTGAATAGTTTGGAAAACTACCCAACCAGACCATGAATGTTACTAATGATATGGCATAATTTAAGGTATTTCAACATATTTCCTCTTGTACCCTTCAAAAAACTTAGTCTAGGAGCCCTTTATCTTGAAAATTTATCCAATTTAAATCCTCTATTCTTTTTTCTTTCCCTTTCGTTATTCTCCCTCTCTAATTCCTCTTTGTTTTCATCCCTCACCATGAACTCTAGGGCTAAAGGTTTATATTTAGGGTGTGTGATGAATTATTAATGGGGGTTTATTGTATAAGGACTACTTAGGACTCGATGAGGCTTGTATAAGTATCTTATGTCATAGGTAATGAATTTTGGATTGTTTTCTATATGTTAGTTGTTGTTTTCACTTAAAAATTATGTCCATTTAAAAAAAAGAGAGACCCTTTGAGTGATACCTGTCACACTGTGCCTCGGATTGAGGTGAGGTTGACTCTTACATGTCAAAAATGACCCATGAATCGTTATCCTAAAGTATAAACACAATTTTAATGCGTTTGGTCAGTTTTCCGTACGTTAGTTGTTGTTTTCACTTAAAATTCTATCCATTTTAAACAAAAGAGAGACAATTTGAGTGATACTGGTCACACCGTGCTTCAGATTGAGGCAAGGTTGACTATTAAACATAACAAATGAGACATTTATCATTATTTTAAAGTATCAACACAATCCAAATGTGTTTGGTCAGTTTTATATACATCAGTTATTGTTTTCACTTAAAAATTATGTCCATTTTAAACAAAAGAGAGACACTTTGAGTGATACCGGCCACAACATGCCTCAGATTGAGGCGAGGTTGACTCGTAAACGTTAAAAATGACCCATGGATCATTATACTAAAGTATTAAAACAATCCGAATGCATTTGGTCAGTTTTCCATACGTCAGTTGTTGCTTTCACTTAAAATTATGTCCATTTTAAACAAAAGAGAGACACTTTGAGTGATACCGGCCAAACCATGCCTCATATTGAGGCAGTGTTGACTCGTAAACTTCAGATATGACCCATGGATAGTTATAATAAAGTATCAACACAATCCAAATGCATTTGGTTAGTTTTCTGTATGTCAGTTGTTGTTTTTACTTAAAATTCTGTCCATTTTAAACAAAAGAGAGACAATTTGAGTGATACCAGTCACACCGTGTCTCGGATTGAGGCAGGGTTGACTTTTACATGTCACAAATAACCCATGGATCATTATACTAAAGTATCAACACAATATAAATTCATTTGGTCAGTTTTCTGTATGTCAGTTGTCATTTTCACTTAAAATTCTGTCCATTTTAAACAAAAGTGAGACACTTTGAGTGATAACGATCACACTGTGCCTCAAATTGAGGCAGGGTTGACCCATATACGTCAAAAATGACCCATGTATCATTATCCTAAAGTATCAAAACAATCTGAATGCGTTTGGTTAGTTTTCCGTACGTTAGTTGTTGTTTTCACTTAAAATTCGGTCTATTTTAAACAAAAGAGAGACACTTTGAGTGATATCAGTCACACCATGCCTCAGATTGAGTTGGGGTTGACTCGTACAAATCATAAATGAATCATGGATCGTTATAATAAATAATCAACACAATCCGAATGTGTTTGTTCAGTTTTCCGTACGTCAGTTGTTGTTTTTACTTAAAATTCTGTCCATTTTAAACAAAAGAGAGACAATTTGAGTGATACTAGTCACACTGTGCCTTGTATTGAGGTGGGGTTGACTCATACACGTCAAAACCCATGGATAATTCTATTAAATTATCAATACAATATGAATGCGTTTGGTCAGTTTTCCGTAAGTCAGTTGTTGTTTTCACTTAAAATTCTGTCCATTTTAAACAAAAGAGAGACACTTTGAGTGATACCGGTCACACCGTGCTCATATTGAGGCGGGGTTGAATCATAAATGTCATAAATGACACATGAATCGTTCTCCTAAATTATCAACACAATACGAATGCGTTTGGTTGGTTTTCCGTACATCAGTTGTTGTTTTCACTTAAAATTCTGTCCATTTTAAACAAAAGAGGGAAAATTTGAGTGATATCGGTCACACCATGCATCTGATTGAAGATAGGTTTACTATTAAATTTCAAAAATGACCCATGTATCATTCTACTAAAGTATCAACACAATACGAATGCGTTTGGTCGGTTTTCCATAAGTCAGTTGTTGTTTTCACTTAAAATTCTATCCATTTTAAACGAAAGAGAGACATTTTGAGTGATACCAGTCACACCATGCCTCAGATTGAGGCAGGTTTGACTCTTACACATAAAAAATTACCCATGTATCGTTCTAATAAAGTATCAACAAATACGAATGCGTTTGGTCAGTTTTCCGTACGCCAGTTGTTGTTTTCACTTAAAAGTTTGTTCATTTTAAACAAAAGAGAGACACTTTGAGTGATACCGGTCATAATGTGACTATGATTGAGGATATGTGTACTCTTACACATTATAAATGACCCATATATCATTCTTATAAAGTTTTAACACAATCCAAATGCGTTTGGTTAGTTTTTAGTACGTCAGTTGTTGTTTTAACATAAAATTCTGTCCATTTTAAAGAAAAGAGAGACACTTTGAGTGATACCGGTCACACCGTGCCTAAAATTGAGGAAGGTTGGACTCTTACACGTCAAAAATGACCCATGTATCATTCTCCTAAAGTATCAACATAATCCTAATGTGTTTCGTTGGTTTTCCGTACGTCATTTTTTGTTTTCACTTAAAATTCTGTCCATTTTAAACAAAAGAGAGACACTTTGAGTGATACCAGTCACACCGTGCCTCAGATTGTAGAGGGGTTGACTTCTACATGTCATAAATAACCCATGGATAATTATCCTAAAGTATCAACACAATCAAAATGCTTTTGGTCAGTTTTCTATATGTTAGTTGTTGTTTTCACTTAAAATCCTATCCATTTTAAAAAAAAGAGAGACACTTTGAGTGATACTGATCACACCATGCCTCTAATTGAGGTGGGGTTGACTCAAACATGTCAAAAATGACCCATGGAACATTATCCTAAATTATCAACATAATCTGAATGCATTTTGTCAGTTTTCTGTATGCTTGTTGTTGTTTTCACTTAAAATTATGTCCATTTTAGAGAACTACTGGAAATCTAACCTTTCCCAATGCTTTTATACCAACTATTTGTAAAAACCGTTGGTATAGGTCCCCTTTCCCAACGATTTGGCCAAACCATTGGGAAATCCCACTTTGAGGCCACATTTCCCAACAGTTTGCCAAAACCGTTGGGAAAAGTCTACTTTGTGGCCACCTTTCCCAATGGTTTGGACAAACCGTTGGGAAAGGGTACACCTATCCCAACGGTTTGGCCAAACCTTTGGTAAAGGTCCTCTAAATATCAACCTTCCACCCAGAATTGAATCCATAATCAGGACCTATACCAACAACAACAACGTAGACACTGACAAAGGATTTGAGAAGGATCATTTGCATGATCCTTTGAAAACTTGATGAACTCTTTCACTCCATTCTAATACTCTATTGTCAAATGATTAGCATCCATCCAATCTTTATTCATATAAATCCTATTTGAATCTCAAATATTATTATTTATGATTCAAATACACAAAAAAAGACTTCCAAATACAGTAGAAGAGAACCACTTTCTTATAAAAACAGAGATTAATAGAGCCTAACCATATCTAATAAAGATTTGGAAATCAACAGAACCAGGATAGACCCCCCATCAAAATCAACACACTTTCCAGCTACCTTACTAATATTTCTAGCACACACCACCCTTGCAGCAAAACATTAAACATTTTTTAACCACCCCTACCAGTCACCTCATTCATAATAAAATAATCACATTAAACAGCCCAAAACAAGTGACCAAACTCAAATAAAATGAAAACAAAGATATAATTTTGATGAGAAAACTAATATAGTAGATACATTTCCAAACACAAAGGGGTTTGTGGGGGAGAAAAATAACCTAGGTTTATTCAAAATTACTATGGAATATAATAGGTTTTGTTACCCAAATTAACATAATAAATAGAAAATTGAGGTTAGTGAACATAAATTCTATCATGAACATCTAAAAGATATGAAATAACTCTCCCTCACCTTCCCCAAACTTGTAAATAATATCCATAGACACATATTACATCCATTCTATAAAAAAGCACATTCCCATACAAAGGGATAAACAACAATCCCTTAGTGTTAAAAAACTCACACATGATGGGATAAAAGTATCAAATAATGATAAAACATCCTTCACAAAGGGGTGAATTGTTCAAGGGTAAATCAAGAGGGCCAAAAAAGATTTAAAAGATACACTATATAAAGTGTAATCTAGACATTTACCATAAAAAATATAATATAATTTCAATCTAATTCACACTTCATAAATCCTCACTTAATATAAATTAAAAATTAATCACATCATAAAAACATTTCCAAGACATCATTTAAATAATTTTCCTTTCTCATTGAAATATGAAACAATCCAAAGAAGGCTCCATGAACCCTACTCCTCTATAACTAAATGCCTATAATTTCAAATAAATATCTATTTTCTATAAAACAAACCATTTTATATTTTTACTCACACCAAAACCCCTTTCAAATACATTTTCCATTACCCACACATTTGAAAAATTCCATTTTTATGAAACACAAGAAGAGCATACAGTTAATAAACCAACTTCATGGGTCGATCCCCCTTGAAAAATCAAACATAAACCAAGAATAATTTCAAAACATGCCTTTCATAATTTGAGAAACTTACAACTCATATTTAAAAATTCACAACAATCCAAACATGCTAAATTATTATGTTTCCTTTTTAAAACCTACACCCAAACCCATTCGCACCTCTAGTGCCTTTGAAAACATATTTCACACCTTTAAAACAAACCATAATAACCTTTCTAATAAGTATTAAATCACAACACACACAAAACATAACCATTTCCTTTATTAAAATTCATTTCAAACACATAGGCATGAAAAATGCTTCGAAAACACAATTCGTACCAAAAAATTAATTTATAGAACAATAATAAATGCACAAAAAGCATATTAAAAACATCTAGAAATTTTAGGGCATGGAACCACTAACATTGGATAAAGAAATTTCTTAAATCCAATGTGGAACTCCGATTGCACCTCAACTGCACCACAAAGAAAACCTAGCAAGGAAAGATTTACCCAAAAATAATAAGATTAAACCCTAACTTACAAGATTAAATCCTATCAACAGAAACCTACCCTATGGAAAAGATAAACCTAAAAGTAGAAGTGGGAGACTTACCTAGAGTAGATCGCACCCGCGATGGAAGTAGAGAAGAAGCGTCAAGCAATCAAGGAGCATTCTGTGCTACGTCGGGAGGGGAAGGCATGACCGCAGGAGGGGGAGGTTCACAGGAGGAGCCACTAACAATTGAGAAATGGAGGAGTAGGGTTCGCGGGGAGTAGGGTCCAGTGGGGAGGAGGAGAAGTTGGGTTCCCAGGGAGGAGGATCCACATAATGGGTTTGAGGGGGAGGATAAGGAGTAGGGTTTGTGGTGGAGTAGGGATAGCGGCAGAGGTCCATCAAAGAGAAGATTGGGGGGGGGGGAGTTGTCGCAGGGGTACAGTACCGCGAGAGCTTGAGGGCATGATAAACAGAGGTCATTGTGCACCCCATTTTATAAAATGGGACTATGGTTTTATCAGTGATAGAAAAGCACTGATAAATGGATCCTTTATCAGCGCTAAAAAATCACTGATAAAGGGACCCTTTATCAGCACTAAAATTTTAGCGCTGATAAAGGATCCCTTTATCAGCGCTAAAATTTTAGTGCTGATAAATGGTGCCTTTATAAGTGATAGAAAAGAACTAATAATGGGATCTTTTATTAGAACTTTTAATTATAACTGATAAAGAATTAACTTTATCAATGCTTTTTTGCTTAGCGCTGATAAAAGATGGCGCTTCCCTTGCCCATTTTTGTAGTAGTGTCCCATTCAAGGGTGAGTATATACATAACCCTTAGGATTCCCTAAAAAATGAAGAGGGAGAAATATAATACTTGATAGAAGTCTGTTTGTAGTTCCAAAGGTCCCTCCTCAATGCCCAACATCCCATGTATCTGTCTAAAGAAATCATGTGGAGGGTCTGCACCTCGACATTGCTCCACATCCTGATAGGGAGTAATATAAAAAAGATAGGGAAATCACACCCTAGTATGATAGGGAAGTACCATCTCTATATCTGTGCACAGAATATGGAGGACCTGTACCCTAGTGTGACAGGGGAGTACCGTCTCCATGGATAGAGGACCTGCGCCCTAGTGTGATAAGAGAGTGCTACCTCTATATCTATACAATGAGTATGGAGGAACCACAACCTGGTGTGATAGGGGATTACCTTCTCTATGGATATAAGACCAATTACCTGGTGTGATAGGGGAGTTCCACCTCTGTATCAATACAAAGAGTATGGAGGACCCACGCCCTAGTATGGCAGAGGAGTACCATATCCACGGATAGAGGACCCACACCCTGGTATGATAAGGAAGTGATACCTTAGTATCTGTACAATGAGTATGGAGGACTCACACCCTAGTGTGATAGAGGGGTATCATCTCTGTATCTGTACAATGAGTATAGAGGATCCACACTCTAGTGCGATAGGAGAGTTCCATCTTCATGGATAGAGGGCCCACGCCTTAGTGCAACATGGGAGTTTCAACTTTATATTTGAAAAATGAGTATAGAGTACATTCACTCTGGTTTAATAGGGTAGTACTATTTTTGTGGATAGAGGAATCACACCCTACTACGACATGAAAGTGCTGCCTCTATATCTGTACTCTCCGATGATCCTACTCGATCACTATCACCGTAAAACATTTCGTAAAGAAGTGTCATGATAAAAAAATATCACATTGTATATAAAAATACATTATGAAGGCTACTGTCATATTCTATGTAAAAAAATACTAAGGATAGACTACTCGCAGACTAAAATCTGAGTCTAAGAAAAATCCTGATGAGTGCATGAGGCTCATCGTTGGTCCATTAGGCTAAAAAATAAATCTAAAAATACGTTATCTTATATAGATATTAATGAAAAAATAGACCACACCATTGCAATTATCATGAAAAAAACTCGGGATATATTATTTACTTTCCCAAATCAGACATCCAGTGAAAAAAAATCATTTCACCGCATCACGATTGAACAATATTTCATGGGCCCAATCCATGAGCCTGAATTAAGAACTTGATATTGATCTTGAAATGTCTGCCTCAATACCGGGTTCATGATGCTATAGATAGTTCTCCATTCCGACATCGTATGAAGAAGTTATGTCAGATAATAGATTTCTTAACAATAACAACAACAACAACAACAACAAAAATATTATTATTGATGGGAGGTTTTTGGACCTGATCCACAAGTCAAAAAAATGTATCCAACACTGGTGTTGAATCTTCAATCTCAATACCATGATTGCGATGTAGAAGACGGATCGTCAATCCGATGTTTCATGAAAAAGTTACGATTGATTCAAGGTTTCCATAGAATAATAATGACAAAAATAATATTTTACATTATTATTATTATAAAATATATTTTTTCAATAATATATAAAGGTGGATTTACATGGGTGAACTCCCCCCACCCCTTTGTGTGGGATGACATCACCTCCATTACGTTTCCCTCTCTCATTTTTCATTTCAATTAAATATTATTATCTATAATGATAATATTTAATTCAACCACCACCTGGAGAAAAATCACCCCTAGTCACGCCCCCTTATTTCCCTTTTAATTTTTTATTATCATCAGTATCATTATTATTTTATATTATAATAATAATAGTTTAAAATAAAGGGAAAATTCCCTTTATCACGCCCAACATACAAGGGACCTCACCTCCTTCATATCTCTTCTTCTTTATTATTATCATTAATAATAATTATCATAAATCACCCATTTTTTTTAAATTTTATTATTGTTATTAAAAATAATAATAACACCCATCATGTTGACCATGTATGACCACCTCGTTAGAGATCCAAGTTTGGGAACCTCTTGTGGAATCAAAGCACCCCTTCATGATCTCATTATCACGTGCTGATGAGCCCAAGCAATCTTAAGATCTACTCAATTCAACTAAAAAATAAACCAACACCCTATCTGTCATCATAATCCCATTGCTTTCACCACTCATCAATCTTGTATCCAAAATAAAAATTCGAACTCATGAACATGATTCATTATTCCAAAGAATGAACATACAACGAACAATATTTCTGAATATCATCGAATCATCGGTCAATTGATTACTAATGTAGAACACCGAGAATGGATGAATAAAGGAACATGACACAAAGTGAATCTATCATTGGCCAAAAGTTCTTGACCAATGATCATAAATTGGGGATTACCAGGTGTGATAACATGAGTAACAAGGGAAGAATTATACCAGGTCAATATAACCAGTAAATTGTCTGGCTCATGCAAAGAACAATTATCATAGATAAAAAGAAGATAAAATTAATGATCAATATTTTAATCAAAAGGGGTGGAAACCACAATTGATGATCCCTAACTCATTATTGGATCAATTGTTGGAGAAGAACGCATTTTCCAGTGATGAGGATGATCCGTTGTGTCCGCTGCCTATCAATTCACCTCAATCCGATCACCGATCATCATCCGATATTGATCCGCCAATGAAGGTCGTCATAAATCCTCTCAAAAACATCCCAAAGTTATGAAATTAACCCAAAATAAATTTCATAATGACCTATTTATATAGCGTTATATTCATGTCATTTAAATTAAAATAAATAAATTAAGCATTTATTTTAATTTAAATGCACCTACCAACAACTGCCTCATCCGAACATCCAACATCGACCAACTTTAAGTTGCACCTAAGGTAAAACACGCTTTCTAGATTCAACAGTGGTACCAAGTTTCCGATTCGAGAATGGATTCAGGAGATATTCCATTATTTCTAAAAAACTACACATGTGTGATATAAAACATATTTAATATTTTTATAAAATTAATTTTGGGATCATCGAGCCTCAGAATTGCGTTTCGTCTCAACACTTGGCTCTAAAACTATTTCTTAATATATTTCAAAGTCTTACAATACAAAAAATGAGTCTCTAAAAGATATATAAATGTTTATGAAAAATTTATTAAATAAATATATATAATATTAATTAATCATATTAAATACCTTCTAATTTACATGACATGAAATATAATTTGATATAAAGTGTTTATATAGAAATTATGATGAAATTTATAATGTTTTTATAAATTATAAAATAAGTAAAAATATAAAGGAGTTTATATTGAATTATTAATTATTTATAATTATTAATTTGAAATTTTCAAATTAAAATTCCTTATCTAAGAAATTATTTAAATCATATTAAAAATAATTTTGATAAATTGATACGATTAAGGTTTAAATAATATTAAATATGTGATATTTTGATTATATAAAATGTTTACAGAGTATATATAAAATATGAAATGTTTATATTTCAAATACCACATATTTATGTAAAATTCCATATAAAGGATAATATATAGGAGTCTATATTAGAAATAAATATAAAATATTTATATTTAATTAATTATGGAATGTCTATAATGAATGACTAAATTATAAAGTGTTTATAATTGATTTATTTACAATTTGTTCATAAATATTTATTTCATGTATAAATTTATGAATTGTTCATTCATTTAGAGTTATTACTTGTTTTTTTCATAGATATAGATGTTATATTATGAATGGATGTATGCCTTAGCTTAAAATGTAAAACTAATTCTATATTATCATACACACATCCAAGGAGTTACATGCTAGGTATCATAACCAATTTAGTATTGTTTTACCTTGAATTTGGTTTGTAATAGGTTATGATATTTAAATAAGATGTTTATTAAAGTTTATATATATTATGTGTTATAATTATGATGTAATTAAGGTCTCTCCTGAGTAAATACCTTTGGGTAAAAGGACTTTGGGTTGGACTGCTCACTGACCTAGAAGCTTAGGCTCTGTCTAAAAAAGTGAAGGCTGGATTCACATCACTCCATGCTTAATCTTATGGGGATTTTTGTTTTCATATGATTATAAGACTTTACATGAAAGGTTTTTATATACCTTGTGCATAAGATGCATTTGGATATGTGTAAATATAGTTTTTTTAATTTGTTTAGTAACATAATCCATGGGTTATATAAATATTTACACATTAATATAGTTTGAACATATTGATTTGGTGGATGGTATAAGATTAAAAAAATCATTAGAATAAAACATATATGTAAAGAGAATATATCAGACTAAATTGTGAGAAAATTAAAATCCTTTAAAGAAAATGCTTTTCAATACCTCAATCATTTAGTATGAGTGACCCTAACCATTGGGTGACCATGAATTATCTTGTGTTAGGAAATCATATTATAGGTGACCATAACTATTAGGTTCCTATATTTAATGTGATCTTTGGGTTACACTTAGCTAGTAAACTCCAAATTTTTGGAAAATGAAGGAAGAATGTTGTGTGAATCCATATGATGGATTTTGATAAAGAGTTATCCACTAAACTTTCGAAGAGTCATATTTGATATGATTGATATAATTGTCTACCAGCTATATTTATGGACTATGTCATGATCTTATCTTGGGTAATTCATGATAAAATATAGATCTTGGCCCACTAATGCATATGATGTAATTTAAAAGGGGTTATCATTTTAGTAGGATAAAATTTAATAAAATTTCTTTATTTAATGAATATAAAACATGATACTCATATGATACATGCTTCTATTTTACATAAAAATCATCATCAAATGTGACTTTGGGATTAATCCATAGAGAAAGAAGAAATTAATGGAAATTTTTTCTTATTCTGATATTGAAACTTAAGAATCATTTTTAAGTAAGAAGGAAACATTCTATATATTAGAGAAACCCCTTCCTGATTAACACTCTATTGAAATTATTAAACAAATAAATCTAGATTCATATGGGAATCATAGATAAATTTACTTAGTGTTTCAAAGGATTTATTTAAATGTAATATGATCAAATAAACTTTAGTCTCTGCTCATTTACTCAATATTATTGGGTAAGTCAATGAATTGGAGGGACTAAGTTTTCCTTTATGGCTTGATTGTGCTATGGATTGAATTATATTATCATTATTGGAAATGTTATGATAATATGGATGACTTTAATAAAAGTTTTACCAATTTTCTCAAGATGCTGAGGATAAATGAACTGGTCATGTGATTCCTATTAGGGTTGGTGTCCTGAGAACCAAATTTTTGTACTTTGATTACATGAATGTACACTTATTATAAATTTTTCATTGTTCTGCATGACTATAATATAATAATGTCCTGAAATATTTGTTGCATTGATAAGGTCATGGTAGATCCCTACTATGATGAGAACCTTGAAATGCTATAACAATATTCTTAAATAAAGTTCTAGGGTTGGATGACATACTATAATAGGACACATAGTATACATACCATCATGTGCGAGTACTTGTAAGAAGACAAGACTCTCTCTCATGGAGTTCACAATTGGTAATCTCCAAGATGGGAGATTATGAGAACAGACCTGCTAGTAGTAATTCTGCATGTTTTGGTGTCATCGGACATTTCTATCTGTGAGCATGTGTAATGGTCCTTAGACTGGAATATTATCATTAAATCATGTCATGAATCTCGCACTTATATTGGCTGAAGAAAACCATCACGAAGATAGTTAGCGGGAAGTAGGGTACATTGGGTGCGTCACGAATGACATGTTGTTAATGGATAAGTCAAGGAAGGATTTTTCCCTTCCATGTTTATGGAAGTAAATATCTTGGGCCCTTTGATTGGAATAGAACTGTCGCCCAAATTCCATGGCCATGGTGTAACGACGAGTTTATTTCTGGAAGTCAAAGAACGACAGATCAAACATATAGGTTTATGAAACTGCCATGAAACCTTCTTGATGAGATATTGAGACAAAGAGATTAAATTACATGGTAAGTGTTCGTATGAGGTGACAGGTCAATGCGGAATCAACTTCTTTCTCTTGGGTGCCTTGACCCGTTTCTAGACAGTAATCTTGGAGTTTAGGCAAGCCCGCCTAATGCCAACGAGAAAGAGGCCTAGAGGGTCACACACTATGTGTATTCAAGTATCTCAAGTAGAATAAAGATTATTCCCATATATGGTTTAATAATTATTCAAGGAAGCCTAAATTGTTTTAATGTTGGAGGAAGAATAAAATGAAAACAAGTACACGCCATGTATTAATGATTACATGTCGTATAGTTTTTATTTTGAAAACAAGTACATGCCATGTATTAATGATTACACACTGTGTAGTTTTCATTTTGGGAAGGAAATTAAAAAATGAAAACAAGATATACACGCCGTGTACATTGAATGTACATGCCATGTAGTTTTCAATGAAAAACAAGTACACGCCGTGTATTTATGATTACACGTAGTGTAGTTTTTCCAGTCGGGATTTTGAGGAAATAACGTTTTATTAAATGATATTTATTATAATCAGCGTGGGTGCATGTCAAAGAATTAATGATTCGACATGGGGTTTTCAAAAGAGTTAATGAAATGAATAAAATGTATAATGTGTTTATTTATTTTCATAACTCTACAACCTCAAACCCGATTATAAATATCCTCACAACCCCAACTCTTTTCTTAAGAATCGTTGTGCACAACAATTCTGGAGAATTCTCTCAAGACCGAAAGAACTCCATCCACCAAGAATGATCTCAATACTGATAGAGATCCACCTCTATTGGATCAAGGCGTTCTAAGGTAGAAAATACAAGAAAAGGATTCTCCATGCTAGCACTCAGAGATTCCTTTTGCGACGTCCATAGATACGTGGTGCACGTGTGGTTCACCGCTAGAGGAAGTCTACACTTGGCTTCTGCGACGCAATAACAAATAACATCATAACATGATCAGAAAGATCAATGAAGAAAGAACACCATAAAAGGTACTTCTTGTCAATTAATTAAATTAATTATAATCAACCTATAATGATCCTTCCTTTATGGTTCCCGGACTTTTCTTATTCTTTGTCTATTTCTGTGATTCGATCTGTGGAGACTGGCATTTATTGTCATATTTATCCCGGATTGATCATTGCAAATGACAAAAATACAATTGGGCACATCCACCCATGAGCTTCCGCTGTGCCCAGGACCTTCAAGTGGTATCAAAGGAGGTCACAACGTTTATTATAGTTATTTAATTTTCGTTGATAATTTACGCATTTATATTTGATTCAATTCAAGATAAATCATTCTATAAACTGAATGAACGGGATCTATTATTCCTCCTTCATTTCTTTATTCACATCACAAAAAAACTTTTAATTTTAACTTTGATTAAATTAAAAATGAGGAACTCATCTGGAGGAGCCACTATTTCTGTCTGTACAACACAAGAATACACAACGTGTAGTGAAAACTACACGCCATGTACTTAGGTTCAACGAACCAGTACTGGTCCGCCAAACCATGCTGTGTGAATTGAGTATACCTAAGTATTTATTGCACCATGATGACCAGAAATGAACGGTGCGTGGGAACTAGAATACATGACGTGTATGTTGAATCAACACACCGTGTAGTCTGATCCAGCCCAAGTGAAACCGTGTACAAGGAGAAGCTGTGTTCCGCGTACATGGGTTTACCAGGCGGGTAACCACATAACATGGAAGTACTAACCATGTTAAATTAATCTACATGCTGTGTACTCCAAAATTTCCAAAGTATAGAAAAACACGCCAAGGCCCCCGACGTGTACTTTGGATAAAGGGTGAAAAATACACGCTGTGTAATATAGCCTATACACCGTGTACTTTCCAAAAATGGAATTTCACCAGGTTTCCTCCAAAAGTAAAAAGACCTATACAAGGAATATGGATGGGAATAATCTCAAGAAAATTCAGAAAGGAATTTAAGATAAATAATTGATTAATTATAAGATCGTAATTAATTGAATTCAAACGTGAATTATCTTGAATAATATAATGATTAAAAGAATTTGAATTCTAAATATGCGTAAATGTTGTTGCATGATATGTATGTTCATGAGATAGACTAAATACCCTTTTTATGTGTGTATGGCTTCATTTAAATTTGTTTAATTTAAATTCGTTGGCCTGCGAGCCTTATTCCAATAAAATGTAGGGCTTGTGTGCCCATGGTTTCTTTAATGTAAACCCCATGTAATGGAGGATCTCACAAGCCAGTGGATACAGTTCAAAAATCCGAAGCTGAGGCAAAACCAACCCAATAAGATGCAAAGCTAGATAGATGGGAGCTGCAAAACATGAACCATTAGGTTCAAGGTGTTTTCCCTAGGCCAGGGTTAGCTTATCAAAACTGCTAGATAAGCTAACCAATACAAGCTCATGATCATGCCATATTATTTTATTTCTATCTGATTTCATGGTTTATTTATTATGTATGTGTTGTCCCATTCACATAATTAATGAAATAAACAATCATGCAAAGTTGGAATAAAATAAAACCAGACTATGCATAAACATTATCAGAACATGGTTAATCACTTAAGCAAGCATCACTTAATATTAACAAGCATGTAATAATGAAAAACTGCGCATAAAGAATAAAATCCCTCAAATACCATATTAATTTATACCAAGCCTTCCATTACTTGATTAAGGGAAAGACTCAATAAAACTATGTGTTTGACCAACCCTTGTTGGGAAATTTACTTTTATAAAGGAAGCTCTTATGAAAGTTTCGGGCTGACTTAAAAATTTTACATCAAGAGGAGTAGACCTTGCTAGACTTGTTGTAAAATGGAGGAAAGTGTTGAGGAAATCCAAGTCAGGTTTTTAGGATTGGGGAGTCCACTCAACAGATCAAGGAACTGTAAGCTCACAGTTGGAAAATACCTGCTAACCTAAATACCTTCAAATAGCTTTAACAACCCTTGTTGGGATTATGCGAAGGGGAATATGGATCCTTTACACTAGAATGTAAAAGCAACTGGACATTCTGAGTTCAATGGTGAGGGCTATGGGGAATTGATAAAATAGTGGGAGACTTAATAAAATTTATTATTTCTCATAAAATGTAATCAAGAAAGTACTGATAAATATGCTCTTTTAATTTGTAGAATCAATATGAAAAACTCATCAACCACCTTTCTCTGTGATCAATTCTGGATAAAGACAATATCCTCACCGACAGTAACTTTCAGGAATGGTTTAGGAGCCTTCAGGTTATCCTACGCCATGAATGAAAGTTTTACGTGCTGGAGTCCTCACTTCCTAATTTGCCTGCCCAAGGGGTGAGTGATGAAGATTTCCTGGTCTATGATCAACATTTGAGCGATGCAATCGACGTTCAATGTTTGATGCTATCATCAATGTCAAGTGATATCATGAAGTCTCATGAAGACATGGATGCCTACAGCATGCTCGAGCACCTCCATGGTTTATACCAGGAGAGAGAAAGATAGGAAAGGTTTGAGATCTCCAAGGCTCTATTTCAGAGCAAGCTTGGAGAGGGTGCCCCACCTGGGCCTCATGTAGTCAAGATCATTTGCTACATTGAGCGCTTGGAGGTTCTAGGGTTTAAACTCCCCGAATAATTGGGCACCGATCTCATTCTTGCATCAGTCCCCCATAGCTTCTCTAATTTTTTTGTAAATTTCAACATGAAAAACATTGAGAAGTCTCTATCTGATCTTCTTATACTCATTCTCCAATTGGACAATGATATGAATCATGAAAAGCCTTTTGTCCTTATGGTGAATAAAAGGAAAGGGAAGGTGACGAGATTTAAGACCAAAGATTCTTCAAGGCCTTTAAAGAAAAGGAAGATCAAAGGGGAGGCAAGAGAACAAGAGGCTATTTGTTTCGCATGTGTCAAGAAGGGCCACTGGAAGAAAAACTGCACCCAGCCAAGGAAGCAAGGGGAAGCTTCAAGTGTGTTTGTTATCGAATTCAATCTATCTATTTCTACAAATTGGGTATTAGATACAACTTGTGGTGCTCACATATGTATCCAAATACAGGAACCAAGTAGATTCAAGAAGATTGATTGAGGGGAGGTAGATCTACGAGCAGCCAATGGAGTCAGACTTGCTGCTGTAGCTGTCGGGGACTACCACCTCACATTGCCAACTGGAATGATCTTGGTGTTAAAGGGTTGTTATTATGTGCCTTATGTTACTAAAAACATTATTTCAGTATCTAGATTAGATATTGATGGATTCATCTTCAAGTTTGTAAATGAATGTTGCTAATTTTATAAAGATAGCATTTGTTTTTGTAGAGCACATTTATATAACTGTCTTTATGTGTTAGACTACACAAACTAAGTAATGGAAATCAATGACAAAGTTAATTCACATGAATCATACCACACCCAAATTTGGCATCACTGGGTAGGTCATGTTAATGAGAAACATTTGACAAAATTACATCAATATGGGTATTTATATTATTTCGAACTAAAACCACTTGGTGTATGTCATGCGTGTCTACAATTAAAAATGACCAAATCCCCATTTAGTGGGAAAGGTGAAAGGGCTAAAGAGTTTCTAGAATTAGTTCACACAGATGTATGTGGACCATTTCCAATTGAAGAAAGGGGTGGGTTCTTGTACTTCATAACTTTTACTGATGATTTACTAGATATGGATATATTTACTTAATGAGGTATAAGTCATATTCTTTTGATCAGTTAAAAGAATATAAGAATGAAGTTGATAACCATCTTGGTAAGAATATTAAGAAACTCCACTTAGAAAGAGGAGGAGAATATATTAATCAGGACTTCATTGATTTCTTACAGGAGTTTGGGATTCTATCTCAACTCACTCCTCCTTATACGCCTCAGTGGAATGGCGTAAGTGAAAGGAGGAACCGCACCCTATTGGACATGGTGAGATCAACGACGAGTCATGCGAGTCTTACATTATCCTTTTGGGGATATGCATTCCAAACAGTAGCACACATACTAAAGCAAGTACCAACTAAATCTATAAATGGAATTCCATATGAATTATGGAGTGGACGCAAATCCATGTTATCAAATTTACATGTGTGGGGTTGCAAAGCATTTGTTAAGGCCTCTTCAGGTAACAAACTTTCACCCTGAGGCACAAAGTGCACCTTTATAGGATATCCCAAGGAAACAAGGGGATATTACCTATAAAACCCCTCAAATAAAAAGGTAATAGTGGAAAGACATTCCATATTCCTTGAGAGGGAGCACATCTCCAAAAGAGATAGTGGGAGTGAGATAGAATTCAATGAAGTCAAGGCTCAAGATACACAAGAGTTGGTACAAGAACAGATTCCACAAATCCCTATGGAAGAAAAATCTATTCCAGAGACACAAGAACTACATAGGAGCATGAGAGAGGTAAGAGAACTAGAACGATATGGTTTTCTTATCACCGAGGATGGTGACTGATTATTGGTTGGCAATGATGATCCTCTTACCTACAAGGAAGCAGTTGAAGGCAAAGACGTTTCCAAGTGGCAAGAATCCATGAATTCTGAAATGGATTCCATGTACCAAAACCAAGTCTAGATTTTGGTAGATCCTCCAGTTGATGTAAAGCCTATTGGTAATAAATGGGTATTCAAGAAGAAACTGGACATGGAGGGGAAATTCAGAACCTATAAGGCATGACTGGTTGCAAAAGGTTTTAGACAGTGTCAAGGAATTGACTATAATGAAACCTTTTCACCAGTTGTGATGCTGAAATACATCAGAATCCTATTGGACATTGCCACTTACCATGACTATGAAATTTGGAAAATGTATGTAAAAACAACATTCCTTTACAGGAACCTCCAGAAAGATGTCTACATGAAACAAACTTAAGGGTTTGTGACTCCAAAGGATTCTAATAAGGTATTCAAGTTGAAGAAATCCATTTATGGATTAAAGCAAGCATCAAAGTCAGGGAACATTCGTTTTGATGAAGCTGTAATGGAATTTGGCTTTGTTAAGAACGAATTTGAGACTTGTGTCTACAAAATGTTTAGTGGAAGTGCAGTTTTTTTTCTAATAGTATATGTTGATGACATATTACTAATTGGAAACGAAGTCCCAGTCTTACAGTCAATTAAGTCATGGTTGGATAAATGCTTCTCTATAAAAGACTTGGGTGAGGAAACATATATTCTTGGGATCAATATCCATCATGATAGATCTAAGAGAATTCTGGGCCTAAGTCAAAGTACATACATTGAAAATATACTGAAGAGATTCAGTATGGAAAAATACAAGAGGGGATTGTTGACAGTGTCACATGGCATTCATCTTTCCAAGAAAATGTGTCCTCAGACCCATGAGGAAAGAAAGAAAATGGCAAGGATACCTTATGCATCCGCGATTGGGTTAGTCATGTATGCTATGATATATACAAGGCTAGATGTTTCTTATGCATTAAGTGTGGTAGGCAGATATCAAACTGATCCAGGAGACCACCATTGGATGGCAGTCAAGACTATCCTTAAGTATTTGAGGAGTACTAAGAATATGTTCCTAGTTTATGAAGGAGATAAAGAACTAGTCATCAGAGGACATATAGATGCTAGTTTATAGACTGATTAAGATGACATGAAGTTGCATACTGGATACATCTTCAGTTTGAATGGAGGTGCAGTGAGTTGGAAGAGCTCAAAGCAAGGTGTGGTCACAGATTCTACAGTAGAGTCTGAGTATATCGCAGCTTATAAGGTAGCTAAAGAAGCAGTATGGATGCGAAGCTTCATCCAAGAGTTGGATGTTATACCTAGCAGTAAAGATCCTATCACACTCTATTGTGATAATACTGCAGCGGTGACACTTTCAAAAGAGCCAAGGTCACATCGGTGGACAAAACACATACTTCATAAGTATCATCTCTTGAGGGATTTTTCTCAGAGAGGTGAAGTTGCAGTGAGAGGTATTTCCACAGAAGACAACGTGGCAGACCCCTTGACTAAAGCCTTGACTCAGCAGAAACATGATCATCATGTGAGGTCTAGCGGACTAAAAGTCGTAGGCAGTTGGCTCTAGTCCAAGTGGGAGTTTATTAGGGTTGGTGTCCTAAGAACAAACTGTTTTTACTTTGTTTACATGAATTTACACTTAATATATATTTTTAGTTGTTCTGCATGACTATAATATAATAATGTCTTGGAATATTTGTTGCATTGATAAGGTCATGGAAGATCCCTATTATGATGAGAACCTTGAAATGCTATAACAATATTCTTAAATAAAGTTCTACGGTTGGATGACATACTATTATAGGACACATAGTATACATACCCTCATGTGCGAGTACTCGTAAGAAGACAAGACTCTCTTTCATGGAGTTCACACTTGGTAATCTGTAAGATGGGAGATTATGAGAACAGACCCACTAGTAGTAATTCCGCATGTTTTGGTGTCATCGGACATTGCTATCTGTGAGCGTGTGTAATGGTCCTTAGTCTTTAATATTATCATTAACTCATGTCATGACTCACACACTTAGATTTGCTGATGAAAACGTCACGAAGACAGTTGGTGGGAAGTAGGGTACGTTGGGTGCGTCACGAATGACATGTTGTTAATGGATAAGTCGAGGAAGGATTTTTCCCTTCCATATTTATGGAAGTAAACATCTCAGGCCCTTTGATTGAAATATAACTGTCGCCCAAATTCCATGGCCATGGTGTAATGATGAGTTTATTTCTGGAAGTCAAAGAATGGCAGATCAAGCATATAGGTTTATGACACTGCCATGAAACCTACTTGATGAGATATTGAGACAAAGGGGTTAAATTACATGGTAATCGTTCATATAAGGTGACACGTCAATGCGGTGTCAACTTCTTTCTCTTGGGTTCCTTGACCCATTTCTAGACAGCAATCTTGGACTTTAGGCAAGCCCGCCTAATGCCAATGAGAAAGAGGCCTAGAGGGTCACACACTAAGTGTACTCAAGTATCTCAAGTAGAATAAATATTATTCCCATACATGGTTTAATAATTATTCAAGAAATACTAAATTGTTTTAATGTTAGAGGAAAAATAAAATGAAAACAAGTACACATCGTGTATTAATGATTACACGCTATGTAGTTTTTATTTTGAAAACAAGTACATGCTATGTATTAATGATTACACACCATGTAGTTTTCATTTTGGAAAGGAAATTAAAAAAAAGAAAACAAGATATACATGCCGTGTACATTTAACGTACACGCAGTGTAATTTTAAATGAAAAACAAGTACATGCCGTGTATTTATGATTACACGCCAGGTAGTTTTTCCAGTCAGGATTTTGAGGAAATATCGTTTTATTAAATGATATTTATTATAATCAGCGTGGGTTATTGTCAAGGAATTAATGATTCGACATGGGGTTTTTAAAATAGTTAATGAAATAAATAAAACACGTAACACATTTATTTATTTTCATAACTCTACAACCTTAAACTCGATTATAAATATCCTCACAACCCCAACTCTTTTCCTAAGAATTGTTGTGCACAACAATTCTGGTGAATTCTCTCAAGACTGAAAGAACTCCATCCTCCAAGAATACTCTGAAGACCAAGAGAGATCCACCTCCATCGGATCAAGGCGATCTAAGGTGGACAATTCAAGTAAAGGCTTCTACACGCTAGAACCCGGAGATTCATTTGGCGACATCCAGAGATACGTGGTGCATGTGTGGATCACCGCTAGATGAATTCTACACTTGGCTTCTGCGACACAATAACGAATCACATCGGAACGTGATCAGAAAGATCCATGAAGAAATAAATCCATAAAAGGTACTTCTTGTCAATTAATTAAATTAATTATAATCAACCTGTGATGATCCTTCCTTTATGCTTCCAGGACTTTTCTTCTTCTTTGTCTATTTTTGTGATTCGATCCATGGATACTGGCATTTATCGTCGTATTGATCCTGAATTGATAATTTCAAATGAAAAAAATCCAAGTGGGCACATCCACCCACGAGCTTCCACTGTGCCCGATACCTTCAATTACTAGGTTCTAATGGTGTATTGATAGTACAAGAGGATAATAGCTCAAAATTTAAGAAGAAAAATCAGATTAAAATTCCAATGATGTTTCTTTGAGTAGTCAGTCAAAGTATTTGAAACCTAAGGGTAGAGTCAGGAAGGAGAGGAAATGTTTCTATTGGATGGAATTGTACAGGATACCTAAAGGGGTTTTTGAAACTATGTGGAGAGTCCATGTTAGGTATAGATGTTATAGAAATCAATTATTTTATTTTAAATGGTATATGACACTGAATATATGTTTTAAAAATATTATAAATATATAAAAGTTCATAAATGAGGTAGGAATTGAAAGAGATTATAGTTTTCATTTAAATATAGTTATAAAGGTTGTTACTATGAATATTTGGAATATAAAGGAATATTTTCAAGCTCATATTCATCTAAATAAAGGACTTGTATTCTTATTTCATTTCTCATATATGATAAGATTAGTTATTTGTTAATAATGAATTATTATGAATAAAATGAGATTATGTTTTGATAAACATGGTTTATAATTCATAAAACTCTATAAATTTTTTGAAAATTAGACATGGATAAAAATTTACTATCCGATATAAAAGAGTTTATCTAATAAATTTGTTAAAATATGAGGAATTGAGATTCTACCACCCATCAGTGACATATTTTTCAGAATAAATTATTCTTTCACATATAATAACATATAGATATTTTATTTGTTAAATAATCTTGAAAAAGGAAATAAGTGTTATTTTTTTTAACACAAAGGAGTTTGTGTACCCTAGCATCATGTTCTGGTAAGAATGTAGTTTTTGATAATCTAGTGAAAGTATTTTTTTGGTATTTTAGATGTTTAAATGTTAATAAATAAATAATTATACTCTTCAAAATAAAATTTAATGTATATTTATATTCTAAAAGGGTTTAGGATGAATCATTAAATAAAAATATCAATTTAAAGAGATACATTTTATTACCAAATTGATCTCAAAGAAAATTTTGAATGGAATAGTTACTAGATGAAGATTATTAACATAAAAAGTGTTCTATTTAGACAACATATGCTATTAACATCATAACATTTTATTTTTTAAAGTAAATGAGTTTTAATACTATGTTCAAAGAGTCAAACATTAGGAATATGATTCTTAAGTCTCACCATATTTAAACAAACTTTCTTTATAGATGTTACTCACTAAAATGGTTCAATGGGAGGTTTTATTAGATAGTGATATAGAGGTATGGAAAGAATTACATTGAGATGTAACATGTTTAACAAAATCTCTAAAAGTTAAACAAACATAAGACCTATTTGGTGGTATATCATAAGGTACATGATTAGACAAGTGATTATGTATGGTTTTGTTAGCATTCTTAAAGGAGTTTAAAAATATAAAACATTTCATATTATACAAAATGAAAGTCTCCAATTTATCATTCTTTCACATTTGATGTATATATTGTATGAATTGTACTAATAATAGGCCTCTCATGGTATGACTTTGAGTTATCCATAACCAATGTTTTCTTTGGAGTATAATAGTTTTAAAAAAATGTTTTGATTAACATAGGTTATTTTTTTATAGAGATATAAAATATGCTCATGTGACACAAAATGAGTTTTATTTACTAGATGAACCACCAAGTTTACCATATAGAGTGTCATAAACTATGTATTTAGTATGAAATGGGTGAATTTTTCATATTGAATCCTTATACTTGAGGTGGAAAAGATACTTAGTATGAGAGAATTTATATTTTGATACATTTCTTATACCAACCTCGAGGATGAGATAATCAAGGGGTGGTTTGGCATATTGTTGATTATGTTATTGGTTGGTGGTTAATTAAGATGGGATTTGTCATCTTATATAAATAGTATGTTGGAATGACCCATGTCTTAGTCGTTTTATTAGATGTATAAATTTGGTTTCTCAAGGGAATTTAAAGAGATGAAAATATAAGTATTTTTGAATTTTTGATTCTAGAAGAGGGGTCGTTGAAACACCTATTGTGGGGGTGGTATAAAATATTATTTATATATTCCTAATAAAGACTAGTGTTTAACTAGGGCCATATCTCTTGAAAAGATTTTTACAGTTAATCACTCACTGTTCCAACTCAATTATTATATTTTTTTATTTCTATATTTATGGAAACAAAGTAATCATGGGGGTTTGAATATGGAAAGAAAAATAGAAAATAAACATGCTGATGAAAAATGCATACAAAACGAATGGGTTAGAAAGAAAGAAATTGGTCCTAAGATTGGATACTATACTTCCTTCACTATTCACCATTATTTACTAAATTTAGGGGTGTATTTTTGGCCCAGCGTCCCGAAATCCCAAGAGGCCCGGCCCAAAAGCCCAAGCGGCCCGGCCTGGTAAAGCCCACGTCGGGCTAGGCCGGGCTTGGGCCATAGGTTCATCAGGCCGGGCCTGGGCCTGTCCAAGAAGGCCCACAGTCCAGACCAGGCCGGCCCAAAAAATCCTGCTCTGTTGGCCCGTACGAAGCCCGACCCACTGTAAAAAAATATAACAGGAAGCTGCTGGTAGGGAGATTCGACCCCCCTACCTCAGGCTTCCAAGGTTGCACTTGGACCAACTGGACTAGGCGCTGCACCTATTATATTCTCACCAGATTATATATATATATATATATCAATGATATATGTGTGTATATATATATATATATATCATTATATATTAACAAAAAATAATATATATATATATATAATAATGTATATGTATATATATAACTATTTATATATATAATTATAATGTGTGTGTGTGTGTGTGTGTATACAATGATATATAATTATATATATATATATAATATTGTATATATATAAACAAATCCATTAATAATATATATTAATTAAGTGTGACTTTTAAAAACCCATTAATAATATATATATACAAACAAAGCTATTAATATATATATATATCAATGATTTAATATTATATATATATAATAACTTGTTGTATATTAATAAAAAAAATAACACTCACCTAATGATGTTCGTGCATGTCTCTCAACCTCATTAATTTTTTTATGTATTTTGCGGCTTACATATATTATACATACTATACATATATAAATCTATTTTGAAAAAAATTAACCCGCCCATTGCGACGCACCCCTCAACCCCTAATTATTATTTTTACAATTTTCTCATATTATATATATTTATATATATCAATCATTTAACATTATATATATAATAACTTATTATATATTAACAAAAAAATAACACACTCACCCAATGATGTTCGCATATACCCCCCAACCTCATTAATTTTTTTAAATACGATGAAACTAACATATTATATATATATACATATAAACAAATTTATTAATAATATATATATCAATGATATGATACAATATATATATATATATATATATAAACAAATCCATTAATAATAATATATATATATATATAGCTATTAATAATATATATCAATTAAGTGTGGCTTTTAAAAATCCATTAATATATATATATATATAAATGATATAATATAATATATATATATATATAAACAAACCTATTAATAATATATATATATATATCAATGATTTAATATTGTATATATAATAACTTATTGTATATTAATAAAAAAATAACACACTCACATAATGATGTTGGTGCACGCCCCCCACCTCATTAATTTTTTTAAGTATGTTGCAACTTGTATATATTATATATAAATTTATTTAAAAAAAAATTAACCAGCCAGTGGCGACGCACCTCCCAACCCCTAATTTGTTTTTACAATTTTATAATATTATATATATATATATAATAACTTATTATATATTAAAAAAAATAACTACTCACCCAATGATGTTCGCACACCCGCAACCTTATTAATTTTTTTTAAATATGATGAAACTTGCATATATTATATATACAATATATATATATATATATTTATAAATCTATTTTAAAAAAATTAACTCACCCAGTGTTGCGCACCCCCCAACCTCTCATTATTTATTTTCACATAATATATATAGATTCACATATATAAATATGTTTAGAAAAAAATAACATATCCTCTCACTGTAAAATGTAAATAAAATAGAAAATAAAAGTTCTTATAAAAAAATGTTCAACGTTTAATAAAAATATATGTAAAAAAAAATGCGTTTAAAAAAAAATTAAATATGTTTAAAAAAACGTTTTAAATTAAAAAAATGCTTAAAAATAATTTTCATAAACAGGTTAAAAAAAATAAATGTAATTTTTTTAAATAAATGATAAAAAATGTTTAAATAACAATACTTTAAACCAACCCACTGCTCTACACCCCCCAATTCCTCATTTTTTTTCAATTTTCACATAATATATATAAATTCACACACATATATAAATTTATTTTGAAAAAAAAATAACATATCCACCCACTATAAAATATTAATAAAAAAATGTTTTTACATAAAACATGTTAAATGTTTAAACAAAATATATGTGAAAAACATGCATTCAAAAAAGTATTTTAAATTAAACATCTAATAATAAATGTAAAAATTGTTTTAAACAAATGTTAAAAACATTTTAAATAAAAATGTTTAAAAAAAGTTCTTAAAACACACATTTAAATTATTATTTTTTTAAACAAACACCTAAAAAAACTACATTAATTTTTTTCAAAAAGTTAAATGTTTTAAAAAAATATTTGTAAAAAGCACGCGCTTAAAAAAAATTAAAAAACATTTTAAATTAATCAATTAAATATAATTATAAAAAAATGTTTTAAATAGATGTTAAAAAATGGTTTACATAAAAATGTTTAAATAAAAAAAATTAACAAATGCTTAATTTTTTTTTAAATAAGTTAAAAATCTGTAAAAAAATGTTTTAAATAAATGTTAAAAAATGTTTAAATAATAATGTTTTAAGCTCACCCACTACTGCACATCCCCCTACCCCTCATTAATTTTTTTTACAAATTTCACATAATATATATATAGATTCACATATATAAATCTATTTATACAAAAAAAATAACATATCCACCCATTGTAAAATGTTAATAAAAAATAAAATAAATGTTTTTACAAAAAAATTGTTAAACATTTTAAAAAAATAAATGTAAAAAACACGCATTTAAAAATAAATGTAAAAAAACGTTTTAAATAAATGTTTAAAAAGTTTTAAAATAAACAATTATTTTGAAAATAATAAAATCCCACCATGGACCGACTTGAAAAAGCCTGACCCGACTCGAAAAAGCCCAACCCGACCCGATGGTTTGGGTTGGCCCGAGGTCGGGCTCAGGCCGCCTTATGAGGTTGTTCGGGCTGGCCCAGCCCGACTCGAATAGTGGTTAGTGGCTTGATTTTTTTCTAGGTAAGCCCGATCCGGGCTGAAATTACACCCTTAGCTAAATTATATTTTATAGTTCATCATATAATATATGAACTACCATTAACTACTTTGAGTTTGAATCTTAGCATTCTTAGGAGATCTATTCAACAAACTAAACCTCAACTCCTCCAATAGAAAAGAATGATGAACACACCTCAATTGAGAGTGTGAAACCTGCTAAGACTCATCTACATTGTATGTTTTTTTAAACTTAAAACACAATAAACTCCATCATCTGAATAGAATTATTGATAAAAGGGAGTGAATTTATATTTTCTAAGGAATATAATTATTTTGAGAATCATGTCAATGAGAGGTGGGTAATCACCACACCAAACCTAAACACTACTCTATCCCTCATTACAAACAGAATAAAAACATAAATAATTATAGAAAAAGAATTTAAGAATACAACCCCCCAAGTCAAAGAATCAAGTTAGTCACTCATCATTGTGAGTGTGAGAGATCAATGTGAAGAAAGAGAATGGAAATAGAGAGAACTGAGAGATAGAGAGAGAGAAATAAACACAGATATTTTATTAAAAATATATAGTATGAAATTATAATGGAAGGGAAATAAAATAAAGAACAAAACTATAAATTGCAGTAAAATAGAACCTCTGAACCCATAACCTAAAAATCCTCTATGAATGAACTCTATTCAACAGTGTCAACCTCCTCTTATTTTTAGAAAACAATCCATAAAAATTAATTTCAAAAATATATTTCAAAATTCATATGAGGATCTCAGTGGTCAAACCCCCATGAGTCCTTCTGATAATCTGGAAGTATTGTATTTTAAATTTCCCTATTGAATATTTAATATGTGGTCTAAGATCCATGTGTCTCTAAACTCTTTGCATGGATATGACATGTATCTTATTTTCTAACATGGTAATTCTTTCTTTCCTTTCTGAATTAATGTCCATTTTCTCACCATATCAACATCTAAATCATCATTTATTTCTATTCTTCATTATTTCATGGTGATCTTGGGTTTTCAATGATGGTTCATGTGACCTCATACATTATAGAGGCTTTAGAAATCTTCATTCCTTCTGGAAATGGAATTTCCAAAATTTCTTTGGTCTTCATAGTGGCACATCACGATCTCAGCTTCTAGTCATGATTTCATGGAGATCCCTAGGCGTTTTTGTGAGAATTTAAAAACTTCATAGTGGTTCATCTCATGATCCTTCCAGTGATCATGGAAATTATATGGTCATTAGATATTTCTTGGGAAATTCTGGTGAGGCACACAATATAGGTGAACCATTGATGCAAAGAAAAGATGATGAGTGATAACATCGAGCTATGTTGTTTCATTATGTAAGATCATATAAATTTTAAAAAATAAATAATGGTTGGGTTCAATGAATCTCATATTAGTTTTTAGTGCATTCTTCCTCTGCTTTATTAGCCTTGACATAACATAGTCTAGACATAAAAATAAGATGGATATGCCCCACATGAAGCTTCTACTCACTCTTCTTAGGACACTAATTACCGACACTTACCTTTCTCCATGATTTCCCATTCCAGGCATCATGGTTGATGATTGGACTACTACCCCCAACAACTGGCCTGATCTCCTGTGATGCTAGGCTGACTAAGCCCATCTTTTTATAAACCTTTGTCCAATCAAAAGAGTCAATGAATATTCCAAAGTATCATATGGAATCTTATGAAGTCCTTGAATATTTTCTATAAAATAGGCATAAGTAACATTCCGTAGTGAAAATTGACTCATCAAAAGTTTCCTGGTACTCATCTGAAGTTGGATTTCACTCATCCATAGTCCAAAACCCTACCAATTTTTAATATTTAATAACTCTTATGAACTATTCAATAATTTTCCAAAAATCAAGAAACTTGTATATTAAAAAACCTTTTCATTTTATCTTCACCGCTGTAGTAATTCTAGACTTCTCTATTTTGGAATATACTAACTTTGATTCCTCAAAATAGCCTCTATCCACCTAAAATAACCATAAAAATACCTAAAATTAAATGTAGGATTTATTATAATAATTCTAGAGATAGTTAAAAAATTAAAATTCAAGTCTAAATCCATTTTCATAATTAAATATAAAATTTTCCTATATAATAAATATGTGATAATTACACATAAAATGATAAAAATGGTGGGATTAAAATCATTAAAATATAAAGTGAAATATATGGAAATATTAACTCTTAGTTATTTATCATTCTAGGATCCAATCATGAATTTTGATGTTTGAGGATGAAATTTAGGTGTTCTTGGATGTGGTTTGAGGTTTCAAGAAAAATTAGGGATCCAAGTAAGGTAATGAGGGGATGACACATGTAATTTAGAACTTTAGGCAGTATCGAGTACCTGATGGGAGATATTAGGTACTTAGTGTGTCTATACAGATATGGAGTAGTTTTGGAGGGACCATGGGGTACCCGATGGACCTTTAACTAGTACTCGGAAGGCCCAAATTTAGTTTTTATTAATCAAAGTGCAATTATGGATTTTTTAATTCCATTATTTTAACCATATTTTGGGTTCCTTAAAACCTTATTTCTCCCAAATAGCTAAGATCACATCCCATAGATACTTCTCATCTTCTTTATTCCCTCCTCTAACCTACTTCAATCCATTTCTTTTAAGGGTAGTTATACATGAAAAATCAAAGCTACACCACCTCTATTATCTTCTTCATTACTCATATAATATTTTATTTTAATTAACCTGAATTTGGTTTGGGATTATAAGAAGAATTACACTAGATCATGGTTGAATTCATATGAAATTATGGGGCTTCAACTTGTTTTGGATAGGGTTGGTCATGAGTGGTCATATATGCACCATTCATCATTGTTCTAATAGAAGGAAGATGATGTATGATCTATTCTAGGAATTTTATAATTTTAGGGTGGAATCAGAGGATGATTAATATGAAATTTTTGGGGATTTAGGCTATCATAATTTTGGATTTATTTTGTCTCATGCAGACCATTATTGGAATTGGATATCTTTGAGGAATGGTGGTTATATATATTAGTTAAATTGATTGTGTAACTTGTTTTAGTGGGTTTTAGTTGAAAATAAGTGATCATTGGGATTGGTAAATCTTGTAGATGTTTATGTTTGGTAGTCTCAACTCTTTGGGAGAATTCTTAGTCTATGCTAAGAATATTCCCACCACTTGTTTTTCTAAATAAATAACAAAGTTTAACCAATTATTTTTTGAATTATTAATGGATTATTTTTTAAATCCATTTTGATATACCAATTTGGAGATTTATAATGGTATTTTATATGAATTTATGAAATATTTTTTGTATCACTAATGTATTTATAAAAAACCATGGTTTGTCACCTTATATAAAGTTGGTTTTTGATAAATAATTTTCACCCTTGTTGATGTTTAACTTAAATAAATAATAACTATCATTTTTTTTGGGGTTTTCTTAAGAGTATTTAATTCTTAAACCCATTACTATTCTTGTATTATATCTAATACTTGGTAAGGTGTTGTTTTCTCATAGGTAACTTGGAAAATTATATAAATGTCCTTGGTTTCATGGGTGGAATTTATCAAGCATGTTTCCATATTTAAAAGTCATTATGCTATGAATTAAAGTGTATACTTATTTTCCCTAATTTATTACATGCTTCACATTATAATAATTCATTATTAGAAATTTTATAATGTTTAAATGGACTCAAGACCCATAAAATAATTTCATTTCCATATATTCTGGAAAAGTCTCTTGATTTTACCTTGAGTTAATGACACCAATGCTATTTATATTAGGATAAGAATTAAGAAACAATGTTAAGAATTAATACCTATTTAGGGTATGTCACATTGATACCATGTTTAATTCAAAATACAAGTTATACTTTGACCTAAAGTTGGTTTAATATGATTATGTTTTAGTTTTACTTTCCCTTATAAATTCTCTAACTTGTAATGGGGAACAATCCATCTATTCAAAACATCACCTGAATGAGATATAAGTTAAATATTCATTATTAACCCTTAGTTAAGATTTTGTGATGAGATAATGACTAGGTTGGTTTGGTGGGGAGAAATTTTTAGTTATTTTAACTTGTTTGGTCCTCAATATCCACTTATGATTTCAAACATATCAATTGAACTCTATTTATAAAGGGAATTTCCTAAGATGGGTTTAATTTAAAAAATATAGTTAGTCAATTATTCTTTTAAAAACACTTTATCGAATACCTAGTTGGTATTTAAACCAAAATCATAATTAAATCAAAATATGGTTACCTATTAATGTATTAGTAACGAGGAGGGGTTTTTTGGACAAAATATAATGGGTGTAAAGAAATTATTATTGGAACTTGTATCCTCAATGATTGAATTTGATTTTACTTGTGTTTGACACGTATTGTTATTAGTAGTCCATGGGTAATTCCATGTTTGGATTATTGATATTTTGTTTAATTTTTTTTCCTGCCATGTTTCATGCCATGCTTGGTTTACCACTAGTAAGTATTAAATTATTAATATGTCATGACTCATGACTAACTAGATTGTGACTACTATGCATTTTTTCTTACCATGTGTATTTATCCAAGGAGTAACTGACTAGTTTACCCTATGTACATGAAAAATTATTTTCTATTTTTTATAATTATTTTATTATGTATATGAACACATATATTATGTTGATATAGAGAATATGTCTATTTCATTGGTATGAACTTAGTTTTTCTGTGTATGGTGTATGATGGTGTTCAAACCATTTTCTGTTGGTTCTAACATGAGACTTGTGTATTGGATATACATGGAGATAATATATATGTATGTAGTTTAAACCTATGAGGAGATGAGTGACCTTCAAAGTAAGGATGATATATATAAATTTCCTCTCTATAAGGATATTTGTGTCTTATATGAGGATGATGTATATATGGTTCCTCCCTATGTGGAGATGAGTGGACTCCAAGGGAGGATGATTATAGGTAATCTCTATCACTCTCTCTATCCCTCTCTATATCACACACATAGTGGTATGTATATACATATGCACACATTAACTTATGTATAGGATGACATTGAAATGACATATCATATTTCCAGCTAGGCCCGAATCAGTTATATAAAGGTATGGATCCTCTCAGTATCAGGAGTTAATTGTTACATCAAATATTAGTCTATGACTTGTATTATTGTTAATTTATTCCGTAATTTGGTTTTTTATTATAAATAAATTTTATTATATATTATTTAAATGAGTATACCTATTCATGAATACATTAGTTTGTTAATTTTGTGAGTTAAAACACTATTAGTGGTGCCCTACTGAGTATTCATGCTCAAAATATGCATAAACACCTTGATAGAAATGTGATTTCTCTTACTATATTTTAGGAATTATATGAACATGGATAGTTAATTAATGCAAAACTAAATATAGGCACATTAGTATAGGTTTTTATGCTCAACCTATATGAGGTATTGGAGTGGGAGGACATGTTTTTTAGGATTAGTGTTGACACATCACCTCTATAGTCAGTGATGTTGAGTCTATTTAGTTTAATACAAATTTGGCAGCGTTAGACCATTTCATGTTTTAATTACATTCATATAGTGATTTCATTATTTCTTTTATATTGTTATTTAGTTATTATAGGTTGTATTGGTTATTTTTTTTGGAATGTATAGCCTATGAATGATTCATTCCAGTTTCTCAAAGAAACCTGATCATGGATTATTATACAAACCAAAACAGTCAAGTCATTTCTAAATAGTAAACTTAGAGCCATAACACTATTCACCAACCCCTGTGGATTTGGGAATTACCTCAGGTAAGTGACATTCCTAATTTGGTTATAGTTTGGGTATCCAGGCCAGGTTTATTACAAGTGGTATCAAAGTGCTATTTTTGGGGTTTTCTAAATAGGGTCTAGGACTTTCGAGACTTGGGATATAGTCTATAAATAGGTTTGATCAACCTCTTCATAGTGGAAGATGAAGTTACCAGGGGATGTATGATCACTGAGTATGCCATATATATTTAAGTGAGAATTTTATTTAAATTATCCCAAGTATAATAGTGATGAAACTTGATAAATATTATAGGTCTCAACCAAGATCCAAATCCTTCATTGATTCATGCATCATATGGTTTAGTGGTACATTATGATATGTGTATCTTATTTATATCATAATTATTACATGTGAATTCCATTAATTAATTAAATAACAACTAATAAACAATCAATGTAACATTGAATACCTTATTGGGTGTTATCTAATTAATTCACGCCACTTCCGTATATGCATGTATTAAGATTAATAATCTACCCCTAGTTTCATAATATATTATAGAATTTTTTATTTAGTTTTGGAATCTAAGCATGCCAATTGTTTTCTATTTATGTTCTACCATAGAGGATATTACTAATTTCTTTTAATTTTTTACCTCTAATAATTCCATTTATTCTCAATTTATTGGTGTACTATTAGATTATTTTTTAATGTACTTATTTGTTTTCTATTTATTCATGTATTATGGAAGCTGTTATAGTAATGAATTTAAAGAATTATATTTATCTTTTATTTGATAATGTGTTTTAGAATTGTTAAATAATTTAATTACTTAAGCATGTTACATGTTTTTTTAAGTAATTTAATGCTAGATCTATCTTATAATATAGGTTTTGAGCATGATACTAATCATTCCTATTCTATGTTTTCATGAAATTTGTGTTAATATGGAGGAATGTTTTTTTGAACCTTGATCATGTTTTTAAAGTAAATAAAATTTTCTATAACTATTATTCATTAAATGGGGAGTGATTTTGAAAAATAATTGTTAACTATAAATGGTTATCTTTTATAAAGTAAAAATGGGAAAGTTTTTTTCTTATTTTTTTTAAAAAAGAGCTGATTTTGATAAATTTAGTTCTTTACATGCGATTTTGAAATGGGATTTTAATTTTCTATAAAACTATATGATAAGTGAATGTTTATGATAAACTATACATCAATGGAAGGATGAACATAGGTATAACCTAGGTAATTCATATAGAGGGGAGCACCTTATATCATATTTTTTTAGCGGAATTTAGATAACTATGAAGGTGTTAGTGTATCCTTTATCATTAATAGATTATGGAGATTAGTGATTCATATTGGTTTTGGGAATTACACATCAAGAGAATAATGCTTGTTTGGAATGGGATTTAGAGTAAATTGGTGGTATATTAGTGTTTTAGAGGCATAATGGAATCTCATGGTATTTATGATTTTATTTAGATCTAGGAGTAACATATCATAAGTGTGGTATATTCTTCATAACGAGTGTTAGTGTTTTAGATAAGAATCAATAATATAATTATTTGGTGATGTAGTAAATCTTGAGTGAGTGTCTCCTTATAATTATTATAGATGATAAGTTTTATAATTTGGAGGTTGTAATGACCCATGTCTTAGTGGTTTTATTAAATGTTAAATTTTATTTCTCAAGGGAATTCAAAGAGATAAAATGCGGTCCTATTTGATTTTTTTGATTCTAGAGGAGGTTATATTTATCATTTTGGGATTTGAATATGAATTTTTTAGTTTGAGGATGAAATTATAGGTGTTATTGGACGTGGTTTGAGGCTTTGGGAAAACTCAGGGATTAGGGTAAGGTGATGATGAGATGTTACCTACCATTTAGAACTGCAAGTGTCAATGGGTACCTAGTGGGAGGTACTAGGAACCCGGTTAGTCCATACATTGAGGGGGTGGTTCTAGAGAGACCCTAATTACCTGGTGGCCCTGTAATGAGAGGTTTATAGTCCTAAGTCTAGTTTCTATTAAATAAAGTTCAATTTATACCTTTATTCTTCCATTATTTTGACCCCATTTTGTGTTCCTTTAAAACTCATTACCCTCAGTTGGATAAGACCTCCTCTAACCTCTTTCAATTCATAGCTTATAAGGGTTTTTTATTCCCAATCAAAGGAAAACCTCCTATTTAATATTATTATTTCCTTCTGTACTCTTTAATTTTGATTCTCTTGATTTTGGTTTGGGATTATAAGAATAATTCCATAAGTTTATAGTGGGATTCATCCAAAATTATGGGGATTGTTAGGTATGATTAAGAAGGAAGAAGTTTTTTTTTTGGGGGGGGGGTGAATATGCCATTTAATTTTTTTTAAATAGATTAAATGAAAATTTTAAGTTCATTATCAAATTTATTATCAAATTTAATTATTAAGCACATGAAAAATAACAAGAAGTGAAAAATAAAGAGATAACAAATACAATTTTATCATAGTTTGGTTTAAGGTGAACCTATATATACTCTTACACCCCCACTCATTGGTATATGAATTATAAACCACCTAATTTTTGATAGGGAATAATAACCCAATAAAACTACCCTTTATAGTGGAGGTATAACCAATATAGATGCTTGAATTTTAATGGTTAGTCACAACCCATTATGAAATGTAATTTTTGAGGAGGATATAACCAATCCTGAATTTATAATATAGGAGTCACAACCTGAAGGATAAGACTTTATAATCTAAGTGTCAAAATATAAATAGATAATTATTTTTTTTGGGAAAATAAAAAACTGAAGTTTAAGCACAGATTAGAAAGATAGAAAGAATTATAACAAACATAGAAAAAACTTGGTAGATGAAGTAAATGGATATAGATGAAGTAAAAACAATAGTTCCTAATTAAAGGATCAATATATATCTTAAAATAATAAGTATTAGTAGTAAAATAATATTAAGTTTCCTTTGATATTTCATCCAAAAGATGAGACTTTTTTCACACAGGACCATTGGAAAATTCATAGTATTATACAACAAATGAGAGTTTTAATGTTCATGTCAAAGAAAAAAACACCATAAAAATATCATAGTATCACTTGGTATCTAATAGTATTTCTTGATACCCTTTAAATAAGACTAAATAATAAATAAACAGTAGTCAAGAAATTCGGTTAGATAATTCAAAATTATCAGACAAAGAGAAAATCATTCCATAATTGTCATTCGATATTAAAAAAACTAAAGAATAATTCAAACTAATTTGAATTAATCATTAAATCTCAAAATAACTCCATAATAGCTAGTTAATATAATACCATTAAAATATCACTATTTCCTTCTGTAAAATTCAAATTTAAATTTTGAAAGACTTTCTATATTCGCACAGATATGCAATAGAATCAAAATTCAAAACATACCATATTCAATACTATAAATAATATTTTAATATGTTCATTACCATTAAATAATAATTTAGAAACACTAAAAATAAATAAATCACTCATAATAAGTAAATTCAACATTTTGAAACTTCAAGCTGTATGTTTATGCATGAATAATAAAACAATTTAAATATAAATTAAAAACTATCTAAAACTTTCAATATCACTTTGCATAGTATGAATATAATTAATACAAATTTTTGAAATCAATAAAGTAATTAAAATAACTACTATGAACAATAAGTAAATGAAAATATCAAAATATATGAAAAACAGAGTTATATAGAAATTTTCGATTTTAGTAAAAATGTTAAATTAATGAATTGACTATGAGAGTCATATTACCATGAAGATAAATTTTTTGGTTCAAACTAACATGAAGTATTTAGCATATGAACAAACAACTTATTGTGAGGTATCTAATTCATGTAAAAACGATTGACCATGTGGTATCAACCACATGAAGAAAGTATCAACCACGAGTACAAATGACTGTGATGCAAATCAAGTGGTTGTGTGATAGTGAAGCCACCATAAGAATAAGTGACCATGTGATAGTGAAGCTACCATAAGACTTAAGAGTGTGTTAGGTTAAGTGACCATGATATATAATAACACAATAATTAAAAATGTAAATAGTGAGTGTAGAATCCTTTTAATAAAAATATTATACAACCATAGAAAAAGAACATTACACATTAAGTACATATTCCAAGAGAAATTATAATTATTCAATAAAATAACATTTGAGGAATTTTTAATATTAAAAAAAAAATAACACTAGAAAAATAAAAAACTCTAAGCATTAATAAAATGCCCCTTTTTAAAATTATAAAACTAAAACATGATTTTACAAAATTATCCCCCTTTTTGAAATTTATCAAAAAATAATTAATATAAGTTAAAATAAAAAAATATTTAAAAAATATTTTAAAATAAAACATGAAAAAATTCCCCCTCATTAAATTCATATTAAATGAAAAGTAAAATTAAGAGTAAAATAAGATTAAAAAGTAACTATCCATCATACCAAGCTCAAAATTTTTATTTCCTAAAACTTTTCAAAATACAAGGGTTTAGTAAAAATAGCTGTAGGTTGATTTTAAGTTGAAACAAATTCTAAAACAATATATCCTTTATTAACACAATCTCTAATAAAATTAAATCGTATATCAATATTTTTTTTCTATAACGTTGTAAAATATTTTTTGAAATAGACATAACGAAATAATTATCACAATAAATAAGAATATTTTCAAAATAAAAACCATAGTCATTCAATTTCTATTTAATCCATAATTATTTAGAATAAAATGATACATTAGAAATATATTCACTTTTAATAGTATATAAATAAACTGAATTTTGTTTCTTTGAAATCCTACATACTAAACTTTTTCTAAGAAAATGACACATACCTAAAGTACTTTTTCTATCAAGTTCGCATCCTCCATAATAAAAATCAGAATAACTAATAAAATCAAAGTAGTTATAACTAGAATAAAATAGTCCACAATTTATAGTTCCTTGAATATATATAATAATATGTCTAACAACTTTTATGTGAGATTCCTTAGGATCAGTTTGAAATCTTACACATAAACAAACACTAACCATAATATTAGATCTTGAATCAGTCAAATATAAAAAACTAAAAATCATGCCTCTAAACATTTTAAAATCAATATATTTTCTTGATCTATATAAATTAGATCTATAATTAATACTCATATGTGTTTTAAAGGCTTTATAAGAATTTAAAACAAAAATATTAATTAAATATTTAACATATTAACTTTGATTAAAAAATATTTCGCCATTTCTTTGAAAATTTTTAAGACCCCCAGATAATTTAATTTCTCCCATTAAACTCATATAAAATTAAATTTACATCAAGTTAGAAAATTATTTACAAAAAAAATCACTTTAAGAACCAAAAATAATATCATCAACATAAATTTGAACAATCAAAATATAATTTGAAATCATTTTAATAACAAAAGTTTGATCAACTTTACCTTTATTAAAATCATTTTACAAAAAAATAAATTAAATATATGATACTAATAATGAGGTGATTTATTAATACTACATAAATATTTAGATAACTTAAAAACATGATTTGAAAATATTTTATTTTAAAAACTTAGTAGTTGATTTATATAAAATATTTTATAAATAAAACCATTTAAAATGAACTTTTGACATCCATTTGAAATTATTTAAACCTAGAAAAACTAAAAAAATTAATTTTTTAATTTATTCAATCTTGGAAACAAGGGAAAAAGATATATCAAAATATATACCTTCTTCTTGAAAAAAACCTCGAGCTACACGTCTAGATTTATTCTTAACAATTTGACCAAATTTATCTATTTTATTCCTAAAAATCTATTTAGTTCCAATAAAATTCTTATCTACAGGGGTTAAACTAAAAATAAAAAATTATTTCTATAAAATTGATTAAGTTTATCTTGTAAAGAAACAATCAATTAACATCATTCAAAGCATCAGAAACATTATTTTTCCCACATTCAAAAACAAAAGCAAAATTTTCATAATAATTCAAAATATAATTTTTAGTTTTAATAAAAGAATAAATATTAATAATAATATTATGAAAAGGGTGGTATTTATTAAACTTACATGATTTAGGATTAGAATGTGGAGTAACCCCCCCACAATAATTACATTATTATCTTTAGTTTTTTCTTCACTAAAATTAAATTTATTAAATTCTTCTTGAAAAATATCTAAATCTAAATTAATTTTCAAATTATCTTCAATAAAAGTAAAATGGTCATATTATTCAACGACCATATTTATTTTATTATAAACTATATAAGATTTAATTTTATTAGAATAACCCAGAAAAATTCCTTTATCACTTTTAAAAATAAAAATTATAAAAATTATCAAAAATATTTTAAATAAAAACTTTACACCCAAAAAATTTAAAGTAACCAACACTAGGTTTCTTTAATTTGAATAATTCATAAGGATATTTCTTTAAATAATTTATAACTAAAACTCAATTTAAAATATAATAAGATGTATTTATAGATTCATCCAAAAAATATTTATGTAAAACATATACATTTAACATTGTTCTATAAATTTCTACAATAGTTTTATTTTTCCGTTCTATAACAACATTTTATTGTGGTGTTCTAGGAGAAAAAATTTATGAAAATAACCATTTTATTCATAAAAAAATTCAAATTAAAGATTAAAAAATTCACCTATATTATCCCGTATGATATAAATGATTAAGTAAACTTTTTTGTTTTGAACCAATTTACAAAAATAAATAAATTTAGATAATGATTCACTTTTAAGAGATAAAATAAATTTAAGTAAATATACCAAAATCATCAACAATCACAACAACATATTTATTTCCTCCCAAATTAGAAATATGAATAGGACCAAATAAATCAAAATGAATAAAATCTAATGGTTTTACAATTTTAGCATCATTAAGATATCTAAAATTATTATTTGTTATTTACCTTTCAAATATGAACAAAAAACAAAATTCTCATTGATTTTCAAATGGTCAGCTGTTGTACATTTCCTTTCTTTGAAAGTTTATATAACTATTGAAATTTCACATGTCTAAGCCTTTGATTCCATAGTATATCATCTATTTCTATAACATTAAGAAACTTAACATTATAGATAGTCGATTTAAGAAATAAATAAAATTAATATTATCTTTCATATTAGTATAAAATAAAAAAGATTTATTTTTGAAAATTAAAAATTTATTACCATTAAATTTAACACTCATTACATCATAAAAAAATTGTGAAATACTAATTAAATTAATTTCTAAACCTTCAACGTGTAATAATTTATAAATTAAAACAATGTTAGATATACCTACTTCACTAAATCCATTAACCTTTCATTTTGAGTTATCACTAAATGTCATAGAGACACCATTGTATTGATTATATGATAAAAACTTTGATTTATCTCCATTTATGTGGTTAAATAATCCTCTTTCTATATACCATGTAACTTTGACACTCTTAATGTACATTTCCTAAAAATATTTATTAAGTAGAAAACAATTTTGGTGACCATTCTATCTTGGGTCTAATAGGGTTAGTATATGAATTATTAGGAACCCAAATAGATTTTAAACAAGTATTAATTAGTAATATAGAAGATAGATTCTTGGAAATAAAAGTTTTAGTGTGGCCTAAAGATTGAGAAAATATCAGTGAACATTCATGATCATAGTGTCCTTTTATTACACATCTAAAGAATGTAATATTAGATACACTACCTTTAGAACTTTTAACAAATAAAGTATTATATAACTTTGGTATTTGTTTGTTATAACTAAAACCACTCCTATATTTATTTTTATTTATCATTTTCATCATTTTATCATATTTTTTTACCTTGAAAAAAGTAGATAAATTCTCTTTTAAAAATACAATTTATTTATTCATATTTTTATTTAATTTTTGTGAAATATGTAAATAAATTATTTTTTCATTTGAAAAATAATTAATAATTTTAACACTTCATTTTATTTAATGAATTTGTTATTTTTTTTAATAAACTTCTATACACTTAATTTCCTATAAAAATAAGCAATTCCCAGAAAAAACTCTTTGTAATTTTTCATTTTATTCAATTTATTATTCCATATTAGATTTTTTAGATTCATAATAATATAAAATACATTTAGAATAATTATTAATGTCATACACACTATTTTTCACCAAGTATAGGTTTTTCCTTTCTTTTTATCTTCCGGTTTTATCACTTGAATATAACTCTTCTATGAAGCTCCATCTAGCCATCAAAGATATTTTATCCTTTTTCTTATATTTATTATCTTTTTTTCTTGCTTCAATTTCAAATAGTTAGACTTTATGTGTCCCATATTTTTTCAATAATAACACATTAGATCAGAAAAATTATTATAATCAGGTTTACCTTTCTTCTTTTGATCATACTTATGGTTATCCTTTTTAAATAATTTCTTGACTCCTCTGGTTCTTTTAATCATTTTAAAACACCTTTAGTAAAATTTTATATTTACTTATCACTTTATATAATTAATAATCATAATATTTAGTGGAAATAGTTATATTTTATTTAAATAGAACACCTTTATTCTTTTAAGTCTCCTCTTTAGTGATGTTCTTCATCTCTATTTCATATTAAAGTAATGAACCAATAAGTTCATCTAATGTATATTATTTAAAGTTCTTGATTTTATTAATTGATACTTTCATTACATTAAAATTCTTAGGTAGAGATCCCAATAATATTTTAACAATCACATAGTTCTATAAAGCGTCTCCAAGGGAATTCATTCCATTCACAATACTGGTGAATCGGTGGGAAATTGGGTTGAAAAATTCATCTTCACCCATCTTGAAATATTGGTACATAGCTTGAAGTATTCCAAGTTTTATTCTTATCAATTTATCTAATACAATGTGAGTTACATACAATTTTTTTCTAAATTTCATGAGCATCCTTACACACAGATACATGATTAAAAATATTTTTATCAATAACATTGTATAAAATATTCATAATTCTATAATTAAATTCATACTTAGAAACATTATTTCCTTTAAGAGAATCAGGGTCAAAATCTAGTAATTTATATGGTTTTACCATTTTAGTTATTTGATCAGTACTAATTTTCCCAAAGTGTGCCTCTATTTTAAATTTCCAGTTACCATAATCATTGCCTTCAAAATGAGCTGGCTTATGAGGAATCCAAACATCATTTAATTTCATTCCTGTAATATTAAAATGATCTCATTACTTTTAATATTATTTATAGGATAAGTTTATAACAAAAATAAATAATTAATAGAGCCTATATCAAAGAGGATTAATTTTTGATACCAAGTGTTAGGTATCATTAAGAAGGAAAAAGGCCTAGAGGGGAGGGTGACTAGACTATTTATAAAAATTTAATGAGATGAAATGAAATATCTAAGTTAATTATCAAAGATATTATTAGATTTAATTATTAATAACATGAAATAATAACAAGTATTGGAAAATAAAGAGAGAATTTAGGAAATTTTATAGTAGTTTAGTTCATGGTGAACATACATTTACCATTACACCTCTCTACTCTTTAAGAGATGTATTATGAACTACTTGGTTTTTTAATGGGAATCATAAAATGATATAAACCACATTTTCTATTACAGGTATAACCAATACATATTCCAAACTTTTACCATGGAGTCACAACACATTAAAAATTACACTTTTTAAGGAAGATATCACCTATACTGACTTTGATATTAGGGAGCCATGACTCGAAGGACATGAATTTAGAATCTGGGAGTCCTAAAAAGATAATTCCTTTGATGGGAAAAGAATAAACCAAAGTTTAAGCATAAATGAGAAAGATAGAAAGAATTTGAACAAACTCATACAAAACCAGGCAAATTATGTCAATGAAAATAGATGAACCACAAACACTGGTTCCCAATTAAAGGATTGGTATGTATCTTTAAAGATATAGTAGTATTGGAGAAGATTAAGCTCTCCTTGTGATTTCATCTAGAAGATAGGAATTTTTTTCACAGGATCACTTGGAAATTCATAGTATCACACAACACATGAGAGTTTGAATGTTCACATAAAAGTAAATGTATTAGAATAGTATCATAGTATCTCTTGGTATTTTGTGGACTTTAAAAGTCTTGATCCTTTTTAAATATCACAAAAAATAACTAAATAGTAGCCACACAATTTTGTTAGATAATTAAAAATTACTAGGGAGAGAGAGAGACTATCATTCCACAGTTATCATTCGATAATAAAAAAATAATGAATAATTCAAAAAAATTTGAATTATTATCTAAATCTTAAAATATCTAAATAATAATCTATACAAGGAATACCCTAAAAATCACATCATTTCATTCTATAAAATTAAAATTTGAATTTTGAAATACTTTTTATATTCATACAGATATGTGGTAGAATCTACATTCAAAACTTATTGTGTTAAATAATATAAAGAAAATTTTAACATGTTAATTACATTAAACATTAATTTAGAAAAATTAAAAATAAATAAATTACTCATAATAAATAAATTCAATATTTTTAAACTTCAAGATATATTTTTTTTTAATAAATAATAAAACAATTTAAATCTATATTAAAAATTTTCTAAAATTTTCTAAAATCACTTCTTATTGTCTCTTTATTATTAATATGATTTTTTAAATTAATAAATAAATTAAAACAATTATTATAATCATGAATTAAGTAAAAATATCAAAATATATTTTAAAAAAGAGTAATCAAGAAATTTCAAATTTCAATAGAAAAGTTAAAGTATTAGATCAACCATGAGAGTCAACTTACCATGTAGATAGACCATGTGGTTCAACCTACCATGAGGTACCAACCATATGAACACATAACTTACCATGAGGTATCAACTTATCAGGAGGTATTGATCACATATACAAATGATCGACCATGAGGTATCAATCGCATGAATAAAGTATATACCACAAGTATAAATGAATGTGTGGAAAGTCAAGTGACCAAGTGAAAGTGAAGCTACCATAAGAATAAGTGAATATTTGATAGTGAAGCTTCTATAAGACTAAATTTTTTAGCTTGTTAAGTAATTGTGAGACATAAGAACATGATAAATAAAAATGTAAATAATGAATACATAAACAACCAAAAAAATGAAAAAATACTCATTAATCTAATATGATATGAGAAATTACAATTATCCAATAAAAAAATTAGGTATTTTTAATATTAAAAAAACATAACAAGAATAAATAAACAACAACACTAGATAAATAACAAAATCCAAGCACAAACAGGTTTTCCTCTTATTTTTGCCAAGGTTGGTCATGGATGGTCGTTAGCGTACCATTAATAATTATTTTAATAAAATTAAGACAAGGTATGATCTATTCTAGGGATTTTTTGATTATAGGGTGGAATTAGAGGATGTTTAATTTGAAATTGTTAAGAATTTAGGTTGTTATAATTTTGGTTATAGGTTAAGAGTGGTTTAAGTGGGATCTTTTTGGAATTGGATGAATTTAAGGTATAATGGTTATATATTTGACTAAAATTGATTTTTAACTTGGTTTAATGGCTCTTAGGTACAACTCAATGGTTTTTTTGGTTGGTAAATCTCATCTATGTTTATATTAGGTGGCCTTAACCTTTTAGGTTAATTCTTAAGTTTTTCTTAGAACACGCCACACTTGTTTTTCTAAATAAATAAAAAGTTTAACCACTTATTTTGTGAAATATGATTGGATGGGTTTTCAAAGATATTTTAATATACCAAATTAGACATTTCTAATTGGATTTCATATGATGCTATGGACTGGTTTTAACTCACTCATGCATTTGTGAAAATCCATGGGTTTTCACCTTCTATAAAGTTAGTTTTTGATAAATTCCTTACTATCCATATTAATATTCAACTTGAATAAATAAATATTAACATTTTCATGGGTTTTATTAAAATGGTTATATCTTAACCTCAGTAATGTTCATATATTAGATTTATGAATTGATAAGGCATTGTTTATTCATGGGTAACTTGTCACATTGTATTAATTTACTTTTTTTAATGGGTAAAATGTATTAAGAATGTTTTTTTTATTTAAAATACTTTATTATATTAACTCAAAGTGTTATTTTTTATTCCTTAATTACTTATATGATTTCCTTTGTATACATTTATGTTAAAGAATTTCATAATGTTCAAATGTATTCAAGTCACATGAAGGAACACCCTTTCCATATATTTGGGTAAGTCAATTTGTCACAAAAAAACCTGGGATAAGCTTCCTAAACAGTACCTGAATCAGTTCTAACATGGCCTGAAGGGTTTTCCTGATACCCATGGGCTAGAAAATACTTCCTGGAAATAAATAAAAATAGCAGGGAATAATATTTCCACAAGAATAACTCATCAAGATGAAACAGTAGATATAAAACTGTAAACATTCATTATTCCAAACAGTCCTCAAGATAAAAGTACTAAGAAGATAGATACTAATATAAAAAAGGAACATTATCCAAATTCATCATATAAAACCATCAATAAATCATTACAATATTCCTATGTAACAAGTGGGACACATGTTCCACTGGGCATTTATAACTCCCAAGGTCATGCTAATAAAGTACAACCACCACCACTGAGTAATGATTTCCCTTTTCCAAAACCTAAAATAATAAAATCTACAAACACCCAAAGGAAAAGGATGAGTGTGGGAAACAAATCATAGTAGGATATCAACAATAATTTCATAATAAATCTATAAAAATAAACCATTTTTCTCAATTTTAAACAAAACATGGCATGGAAATCTCTTCATATTTTATATCAAAACATGCTCTAAAAATCATTTAAATGGATAGTATAAAATAGGTACAAAATTTAATTTCCATTAAAGTAGGCATATTCAATAATATTTGTCAAAATATTCATGAATAAATCATTTTATCAAAACATGTGTGAATAAAAATTTCTATCAAATAATGGAATAAAATAATCATTTTCAATCATAGAACCATGGTTATAAGCCTTGGGTATTAGTTAATTTATTTGTGAGGTTCCAAAAAGTTTTGGTGAAATATGGATCCAGGTGTTCACACGCTCCCTAAATATCAAGACCAGGGGGAATAAGATAGAATCCCAAAGAATAAACTCCCTACCATCAAAATAGTCCAGTTTTGTTTTCATTATCAAGTTATTATTATATATCAGTTTGACTAGTATGAATATAAACCACTTAACTAACTAGGATCTCATGTGATTAAAGGTAATCATCATATAATGGGATATCATTCATTTCAATCAATCTCAAGTCATTTAAATTAATAATTTCAAACTACCCCAAGTTCAAGTTTCAAAAACATGACTTTCATTTCAAATACCAACTTCAAATATTTTTTATCAATAAATGATGCCTTTAATTTCAAATAATATCATTAAAAATCATAAAACATTTCATTCCTTTTCATCTCTTAAAAATCATACATCAAATCATTCATTTGAAATTAAGATCATTTTATGGAAATCAATAATTAATTTTCAAAATCCATTGTTAAGGGATTTAATCACACACACCATTACATTTTAAATAATTGATCAAGAAACTCAATTTAGGATTTATAAATAAATTGGAAAAACAATTTAAACTAAACAATAATAAAATGTTTCAATTGATATATATTTCCATACGAAACTACCTACCTTAATCAAGATCAACAAACACACACACACAAGATCCACCAATGGAGAATTAATGGATACAACGATCAAGGGAGATTCCTAGAATCACAATTCATCAAATTGAGATCTAGATCCATAAATTAATTGAGGATATACCACTATTGAAGAAGGATAGAGGGGAGTAAAGGAGGAACTATTATCAAAAGAGATTAAACTTACCAGAAGAGATCCAATGCACCAACCAACAATTAGATCCATGGAGAATCAAGTTTGGGAGAGACAAAATCCCATCTAGAGAGAAAAAAATATGTTTAGGGTTGAATTAAATTAAATGGAGGCGTTTTAGAACTAAAAAATATTTTGAAAAAAATAATATTATGATATTACTATACTGATTCTCATCTCTATCAGTGTCACTAGCTGCTCAGCAGTGCCTGGAAGAATGCTAGGACTACTATAATTCCCACTAGTTTCCTGATGGTCTAGGAATAATTCTTGTCCCATTGTCCACTCCAATAGATGGATAATAAAGTTTTTTTAGGAACCCTATACTTTTATCCTCCCACTGATTGGCCGATGACCCTCACTAATTAGCCGGTGGTCCTCTTGAATCTTTTCTAGCTACTGGGTCATGCCCATTCCCAAGCTAAAGTCACCCAACTATCTCCCGACCACTAAAATAGTATCAAACACTCTTCAAAACCCTCTAAAATCTCAAAAAAGGGGAAACAACCAAGAAACAATAGGTATAACCATGAAACAACAGAAATAAATAGATATCAATAAGAAAATAAATAGATCCAATAATAAAATAAGGTTTGTACCTAAAAGGTGGTAATGATAAGTTACAAAATTGATTTTAAATTGATTTATTCACACCAATGTTATCTTTTATTAGGTTTGGGGTCAAGGCACAACATTATTATTTGACACTAATTTAGTGTATTTCAACTTGAGACCATATTGAATGTATAAGTCAAGTTCTCTTTTATCCTAAATTTAGTGCAATAAAACTATATTTTAGTATAAATTACCCATTTAAATTATCTAACTGATAATGGGAAGTATTATAAAAATTATTTATAACATTAATGTTTTAACATCAGTTATTTAATAACCAATATTAAAAATACTACATGGGTATTTTTAATGTCGGTTATTTTAAAAACCAATGTTAAAAATATTCTGTAAAATATTTTTAACATCGATTATTTAAATAAAGGATGTTAAAAATATTTTACAGAATATTTTTAAGGATGATTATTTAAATAATTGATTTTAAAAATATTCTATAAAATATTTTTAACTTTGGTTAATTTTAAAACCAAAATTTAAAATAAACCCCTAACATAAAAATTCTATTTTTTGCTTCACTCCAATGCATTATAACTTTACCGCTTACAAATTAGTTCCTTAGGAAAAGTAATTTTTATTTTTTACACACTGTGATCATGTTTTTTTATTTTATTTTATAAATATATCACACTATATATTATTTCTTCCATTTCCATCCCAAACTTTCGTTTATCTCTCCATCACCCACATGATTTTCTATAACAAAATTTTTCCCTCCATTGGTCATTAATAAATCCTAAATTATGATAGAATATCCATTTAGAAGATAGAGAGGGTGGTTTCAACAAGATAAATAGTGGACATGATTTCTAGGATGATGAAGAATTTTTTTTGAACATTATAATTTATCAAATATACTTGCATAAAGGTAAAATCCTTGGAATAATTTCTTTTATTCATCTATATTTTTTTATAGTATTGTTATTAATATTTGTTGATTATTATCATTATATCATAGAGATATAATTTATTTTTATTATTTCTTAACTATAAAATATTATTCTATTATATAAAACACCAATTTTTGTTGTTGGTTGTACAAAAAAACAACGGTAGGTTATGTGTTCTCACATATTTAAAAAAACCAGATATTTTTTGATGTTGATTATTTAAAAATCGATGTGAAAAAAAGATCTTTCACATAAATTATTTTAAAAAGACACAATAAATGTTTTTTAAATCAATTATTTAAAAAACCAACATGAAATATCATTTTTAACATCATTTTTTAAATAATCAACATAAAAAATTGTAAAAAAATAAATTTTAATAATAACCACCATTTTAAATATTTTAAAAAACAATTTTAATAACCAATATTAAAAATATATTTACTAAATTGCATGGAATTATGTGACCTATAAAAATGATGTTAAAAACATAGAAAAAAAATGTAAAAAATCTATTTTTGTACTAGTGGAGGAAATAATCTTTCTCTTTCCACCATCACACAGATAAGATATAAACTGCTAGAAATGAAGGATATACCAATGGATTTTTCCCAATGGTTTTCATAAACCATTTCAGTAGGGATATTGAGAGGTATTTACCCAAAATTTTCAATAAATCGTTGGAATAGAGAGTTTTAGATGAGTTTTAACCAACGGGTTGATTAAAAACAATTGGGATATGTGAGACTTTACCCAAAATTTTTATAAAACCTTTGGTAAATGTGAGTTTTAGGAAGCTTTTACCACGGTTTTGTAAATAGTTGGTAAATCTTACCTTTCCCAATAGTTTTAAAAAAATATTGGGAAATTTTTCCCCTAAAATTATCGGCCACCCCAATCCCCCATCGCCCGATTACAGACCTAAAGCCAAGACATATAGATCTCTCGCTTGGAAAATTATTCCACCCTTCAATTAGAAAGTTGTGTTGTTATGCACTTTAAATCTGTAAGTGGTACCTTAGGTTCAATGTTTTACATCTATTTTTTTGTTTTATGTTTGATTTGGCTTAAAATTGAGGTCCGTGCGGTATGGTATACCCAATAATTACAATTTGATTTATTTTATGTTTTGTTCTACACACTTGTCATGATTTTGTGAGTCAGATTTTGTGAGTCAACTATATTTTAAGTATTTATAGCCACTAATTTGTAGAGTTAGTGAACCATACAAAGGGATTGGGTCTAGTTAGAGTAGTGTTGTAGGTGGAGTTGAGGTGGGGAGGGGGGGTGTGCAGGTGGGGGGTGGGGCTGTGTAGGGTGGGGGTGTCAGGGGGAGGGGGAGTCTGCTGGGGTGAGGTGGGTGGGTGGGGGTGTACAGGTGGGGGGGGGGGGGGGGGTTGGCTGTACTGATGGGGGTGGGGGGAGGGGGATGTGCAAGTGGGGGGGGGGTGCAGGTGGTGGGGGGGTGCAATGGGTGGGTGGGGGGGGGGAGGGGGGTGTGCAGGTGGGGGGATGTGTAGTGGGTGAAGGGGGATGTGCAGGTGGGGGTGTGTAGTGGGTGGGGGGGGGGGCTTGTTGGGCGTGAGGTGGGGGGGGGGGGGGTGGGCTGTGTAGGCGGGGGTGGGGGGCTGTGCAAGTGGGGGGTGTAGGTGGGGGGTACAAGTGGATGGGTGGGAGGGGAGTGTGCGGGTTGGGAGGGTGGGCTGGGCAGGTGGGAGTCTGTTGGGGGGTGAGGTGGGGGGGGGGGGGGTGGTATAGGTGGGGGTGGGGGTGGGGGTGGGGGGGGGGGGTGTAGGTGGGGGTGGGGGGAGGGAGGGGGGGGGGGCTGGGAAAGGTGTGGGGGGGTGCAGGTGGGGGGGGGGGTTGTACAGTGGGTGGATGGGAGGGGGGTGT